>CM044001.1:77550714-78998214 GCA_024085815.1 Flaveria linearis
GCATTTCCGCACATGCTGATGATAGACGCTACATATAAAACAAACATGTACAAGCTTCCGTTTGTTCAGATTGTTGGTGTGACCTCCACACACAAGACATTTTGTGTTGCTCATGCGTTTATTAGCAAAGAACGGGAAGATAATTTTGAATGGGTGCTTAATAGATTGAAAGATACGTTAAGCAAGTGTATGGAGCCGCGCGTCATAATAACAGACAGAGATCTCGCTTTAATGAACGCATGTGTTAAAGTGTTTTCGAATGCTTCAAAGTGTTTATGCAGGTGGCATATTGATGAAAATATCACGAAACACTGTAAAACAAGTTTTACGAAAGATGACTGGAGAAAGTTTAAATATGCATGGGCGCGTTGTGGCTCTGCAAATGCAACATGTGGTTGTCATCTTTTCACTAGTTGTGGCTTGCCTTGTGCTTGTCGGCTGGAAAAATATGAACATTCTGGTAATAGCCGCTCCATCATTATCATTTTTCTATTAAAGTGACAAATTATATATTAATTTATACTTTATAATGCAGGCACTAAAATTCCATTAGATGCAATTGACGTATTTTGGACGAAGCTTGATAACATTAAGCCATCATATACGGTGGATGAAAAAGTTGATGTTGAAGAAGAAATGGAACGGGTGAAACAATAAATAATGACACAACCCGCAACTGTAAAATTTAGTTTGGTGGAAAAAATAAAAAAAATTGTGTATCCATGAAAAAATAACAAAAAAACGCCTGTTGTTCAAACAGATATTCGCGGTCGTCCAACGTTAAAGGTTCAACAACAAAAGTATGACAATCAACAAAGTACGTGCGACATGCCGAGACATAGCTCGTTTATTGCGTCTCACATTACCGGAAGAACAAGTTCAGGTGTAAAGCCTCAGAAGCCTGCCATGCAACGTAGTCGTTCAACGTTGTGAAGTCACTGGATCGGTAAACATCCGAGCATGTTCTTGACGGAAGGTGATAAACCAAAAGACAAACAATAGTACGAACAATAATCGAATGATTTTATTGATAAAACATAACGATTTTAAGCTCGTTACAACTTAAGAATCAGACTTTTGGCAAGGGGAGATCGAGCATGATCTCCCCTCTCATCCGGCAGCGCCTGGGCGCCGGGCACACTCTCTAAAACCCTTAGGTTTCTACACATTGAAACTGGTATATATAGGCCTCGGCCTATATTAGATGCGACTGGGCCCATTCGTGCGATTGGACCATACGTATGGTTCAATCGTACGACTGGACCATTCTTATGGCTCAGTCTTACGAATGCCCGAATCGCATCTCTCAGTCGCACGACTGGTCCATTAGCATGGCTCAGTCGTACGACTGAGTCTCATTCGCATATGCTCCTGCGAATGACCCAGTTTCATGTGTTTACAAGGTGTATAACATTAAGCCTAGACTACTCGTCAAGCGACGGACACACTATATATGACTATATATGCTCCAACAAATTCCCCCTTGGACTTTGCTTGCGAATAGTAGATAACACCTCTTATAATCTCCAGTCAATCTTTGCTGTGGTTTCCAATAGAATCAAACGAACAACCATATTAGCCAACATTTCCGATCCGTCAGGTTACCACAATATCCCTGAAAATGAATTTAGGCACAATAGCTTTCGTTTACTTTACAGAACACCATCATAGCAGTAAGATTCCCCATATGACTGATTTTTCCAGATAATGATATAAACAGTTTTCCATTACTCCAATCTTCACACAGGCTAACCTGATTAACATTAACAACTGCAGAAATTCCCCCTCACATTCAGCATATCCCAATATATAAACGTTGTGCTCTCCTAACGTCTTCATACGGTGTATTGGGCAAAAAGTTGAAGGTTCCAATCCACAGCTGACAATATCAAACAAATCAGCATGCACGTAGATTCATCATCAGAAACCTACTTACATCATCACTTTCTGATTGCTTCTTCAATCTCTCTATACATGGATTCACCCTAAGAATGAAAATCCTCTCTGTGCGGAAATAAATATTACTTGGTTGGCCTATAAATAGTCAGATGCTCCTGACTACCCCACAAAATCAGCACCGACAGCTGACATCTTCTCTTCTCTCTTTCGTGTTCTAACAACATTCACCTATTCTGGAAGTCCAACGAATAATGTGGTATCCCTCGAACTTGTTTGACATAAGAAACTCAGGGTGAATGTGCTTTGCTCATCCTCAACTCTTGCATAGACTCTCCAGAAGAATCTTCACTATTGACCCGAACATGAACCGAAAATGACCCGATAATTTTCCCAAAAAAATTATTTTACCAGACTTTTTCAGAAGGTTTCCCGACTGATAAAAATGGTTTAGGGAAAAATTCGTGCAAGAAGCTGTTCCAGACACTTTTTTTTTGGTCTGGTACGCAGCTCATTCGTGCGACTTGAACAGATGAATGAAGACATACGTACGAATGGGTGATTCGTGCAAATGGATACTCCGAATGGGTCAGTCGTGCGAATGAAGTACATGAAAAGGTCAGTCGTGCGAATGAATGTTCATTCGTACGAATGGACATACGACTGGGTTAGACGTACGAATGGACCATACGAATGGTTCAATCGTGCAAATAAGGCCCAGTCGCATGGCCCAATCGCATGAACGGGTCTGAACGCAGAAAACCAGATCTGCAGCCGCCACAAGGCTGAAAAACCCTAATCCGATGATTTGGACGAGATACAACACAAAATTTGTATCACTGGATTCGTTTTTATGATCTGAAGAAGATTCCGAGTCCGGTTTTAACAAACAAACATCACACGCAATGAGATTTGAGCAAAACAAGATGAACACGAAGAACACGAAGTGGGTTTAACGTCAAAGAACTGAACTTTGATCCAGAAATCAAGAGCTCGGGTTGCTAGAATGATTGTTAGATCATTCCAGCAGTAACCTGGCTCTGATACCAATTGTGAAGTCACTGGATCGGTAAACATCCGAGCATGTTCTTGACGGAAGGTGATAAACCAAAAGACAAACAATAGTACGAACAATAATCGAATGATTTTATTAATAAAACATAACGATTTTAAGCTTGTTACAACTTAAGAATCAAGACTTTTGGCAAGGGGAGATCGAGCATGATCTCCCCTCTCATCCGGCAGCGCCTGGGCGCCGGGCACACTCTCTAAAACCCTTAGGTTTCTACACATTAAAACTGGTATATATAGGTCTCGGCCCATATTAGATGCGACTGGGCCCATTCGTGCGATTGGACCATACGTATGGTTCAATCGTACGACTGGACCATTCTTATGGCTCAGTCTTACGAATGCCCGAATCGCATCTCTCAGTCGCACGACTGGTCTATTAGCATGGCTCAGTCGTACGACTGAGTCTCATTCGCATATGCTCCTGCGAATGACCCAGTTTCATGTGTTTACAAGGTGTATAACATTAAGCCTAGACTACTCGTCAAGCGACGGACACACTATATATGACTATATATGCTCCAACAAACGTCATCTAAAGTATCACGGGGTACTAATGAGTTTTCATCGATTGTCGGAGATCACCAATTAAACAACATAAACATGTTAAAAAATTGGATTCCATCAATCTTTCATCAGTATATTTCACGTATACGAGATGTCAGACCCGATGGGAATTGTGGTTTTTGATCTATAGCTTTAGGCTTAGGGTTTAACGAAAATAAGTGGATGTATGTACGGACATAGCTTTTAGAAGAGTTGGACAGACATGAATTGGAGTACAGAGAAGTTTTCGATAATTTGTACCCCGGACAGTATAACGAATTACGTCACACCATCGATTGGCAAAGTGTGGAACCTGCACCAGAATAACATTGGATGATAATGCCGTATACGGGAATAGTGGTTGCTCAAAAGTTTGGGGTTATTCTTCATTTACTAAGCAATAATGGTTGTCAAACATTTTTCCCATTATGGGCTGATCCGAAAACTGTCATGCCACATCATGTCGTGTCGATTGTTCATGTCAACAATAATCATTTCGTCCACGTTAAGATAGAAGGAGATTATCCGATGCCAACATTAAGTAATCTTTGGATTCTTAACCGAAGCGTACGTGCTGCAGAATGGGAGATTATGTATAGGATTCGTATCTCGGAATACAACGCAATAATAGAGAATAACCGAGAACCCCCAGCTTATATAAATTTATTTTAATTCATAATTTGTAATATGCGAATTATATATTTTAATTTTAATTTTATTATTGTATACGTATTATATTGTTTAAATAATTTTAATTTAAATTATGTATATATTAAAATAAAAACTCAAAAAATTGAAAAAAATTATATATATATTAAAACTTAAAAAATTAAAAAAATAAATATATAAGCTATACGCCGCGTATGGAACCATACGCGGCGTATAGCTCCTCCACGTATGGGTCATAAGTCACGTATGGGTCATAAGTCACGTATGAGTATAAAATGTCAAACCCTATACGCTGCGTATGGTCCTATACGCCGAGTATAGGGTATAAAACGTCAAATCAACAACGCACCCTATACGCCGCGTATGGGCCCATACGCGGCGTATAGGGTATAAAACGTTAAATCAACAATGTACCTTATACGCGGCGTATAGGGTACAGGGGTGTTGATTTAAAATTGTGGGGTGTTTAAATAAAGGGACCCAACAAACATGTAGGGTTAGCATTTAGTCATCTGCATACTAAATCCCTAAGGTACGTACATTAAGTTTTTTTATCAGATCCACATGTGTTTTCCTTTCTTTTAGCTTTTAGATCCATTGATGGCACCTTTCCCCTTTCCCTATCCCCCTCCGACACTTGGTAATATTTCATTATTATTTGTCTAATGAAACTGAACTCAAGGTCACAATTAAGTTACATATTCGACGTGATAAAAGAGGTTCTTTGGACTTGGAATGTGCATCCCACTACGACCCGAATTTTGTTGGTTCAATAGATCGAATAGCTAGATTGAATACAGGTCTTTGACACGTTTCGTATACACCATGACCAAAGTGATTCTTGATGGTTCATCCCACTATAAACCCGATTTTGTTGGTTTTATGAAGAGAATCTAGATCAAAGATCGAGAACTAATTAATCATTAGATCTACGATAAAGAAAACACTCCATTTTCACAAAACCTTTAAAAAAATCACACTTTTCAAAAATATCAAAACATTTCCGGCATGAATTATTTTTTACAGAATTTGCGGTGGCATAACTTAGCTACGGTGTTGTTGTTTACCAAATGAGCCGCTCAGCCCAGCAGTAAGCATGCTGCCCCCTTATGAGGTGTCGCAGGTTCAATGTGAGGGTTCAAGTCTGTCCCTGCCATTTTTCTCCATTTTTCCAATTATTTTCTTTCTTTTTTGTGAATTTTTTGAAGATTTACTTTTATCCTTTTTGTATTTTTTTTATGTTTCTCAAGGGATGGGTATAACAAAAGTAGTCTGTTTTGTGCAGTTTCATAATGTTCGTCACCAGTGATCCCGGGTTCTGTTCATTGCACTGTGAAGGTTTTCTCTTTATCTAATAATTTTGTTTTCGTTATACATATTTGTACGTCGAAGTCATGGACTTAGTTATATGTTTTGGTATTTGTGTTTTAATGTATGAGTGTGTGTCTATATATGGGGTAGCATAAGTATTTCATGTGTTCAGTGGGTGGGTCACAAGAAGAAAAAGTTAGAATAATCTTTCTGACGCACTAAGGAAAATGTCAATATATTCGCTTTGTTTTGTTGTAAGATATGTGATGGCGGCTATCTCCCATCATCCCAATTTTTAATTATAGATAGTCTTGAATTGGATATTAAAATAACAAATTAACACTGAATTGCTAACACTTCAAGTATTAACGACTAAATATATTATAAGACAGTTTGATATAAAAACCCATTACGTCTGCAGTGATACCAATAACTAACAGTTTGTATACCCTATGTTCCCCACGGCGCCTCGGATGACCTTCCTAACAACATGAACCATAAAATCTTATGAAAATTTCACATCAATCGTGGACAGAATAGATGTTGGGTTTTTAAAAACTTCATTCGTCTCAACTACGATCAATGTGTTTTGTGCATATTAAATGTGGATGTGAGGATAATAACCAATTAGATGGTACTCAAATGGAAGCAATGCAGGATGAGTGACCTCTATGAACAGTCTCATTCTGGTAGATAAAAGCAAATCCCCGAGCTTCAAATTAATAGGCAAAATAAACAATATTAGTGGCATGAGAAGCCGAATGTTACAATTAGTATTAGAGCTAGTCATGTGCCGTTCGTGATTGT
Organism: Flaveria linearis; assembly: GCA_024085815.1. Taxonomy (NCBI): domain Eukaryota; kingdom Viridiplantae; phylum Streptophyta; class Magnoliopsida; order Asterales; family Asteraceae; genus Flaveria; species Flaveria linearis. The sequence goes on from CM044001.1 coordinate 77,557,015, forward strand.
GTACGTCCAAACCTCACCAAGGATGGTTAGTCCTGGAGGCATTCAGGAGGACATCTAAAGCAAATCTCACATCCTTGGTTAGGATGGTAGAACAAATCTCATAGAAGATGATGAGTCCACAACGTGGAAGGGTGATTTTAAGACAATAGACAAATCACAACAAAAGAGTTACTTGGTCATAGGAAATATCCACCTTAAATATGTTGATTCAGGGCCAAGAACTACACACGGAAAGATAACAGTTTATTTCACAAATACTACTTACACTCACACTCAAGGAGAAATATATATACTATTAGGATCGAATCCCTTGCTTCATTTCATTGTATATCCTCATAATAAAGATACAATAATAATCCAAATATGGACATGGATACAAAATTAACTGCAATATATCTAATGATTTATAGGTAATTATGTCTATGATCGTGTCTATTATATATGTCTACATGCAAAGGTGGACTAAACTAAATGAAACAAATAACTTCCACAAAGTTGCTACTATCTTGCTTTTTATTTTAAATTCAACAAACTAAACCAATATTTTCAAAATCAGACCGGACAGTGAACTGAACGCTTTACCGGTTAACCGGTCGGACCGTATATAAGAACCGGATAAAATAATAATTATTTTTTATAAAAAACGGTTCAACCGGTCCGATTCCCGGTCCGACCGTATATAAGAACTAGATAAAATAATAATTATTGTTTATAATAATTATTTTTATAAAAAACTAAAAAATATATAAAAAACCGGTTCAACTGGTCCAGTTCCCGGTTCAACCGGTCGGTTCCCGATCCGACCATCGGTTTCTACCGGTTCAACCGGTCTGACCACTGGTTCAACGTTAAAACGGTTTTAAGCATCGAACCAGACCGGATTGGAGTCCGGTTACCGGTCCAACCGGTCGGACCGGCCGGCCCGGTCCGGTTTTCAAAACAATGAACTAAACATCTAACCCATGACTTTGAGCACGTTAACTACTTAAAATTGACTTTCTGAACTTTAACTACTTAAAACTCTTTATACTGATGCTAACCTATTCGACCCGTCACCCGACTTGAGTCGGTCAAGATTAATATCCTATTTTCACCATCTTAATCTTGATCTCGGTTGTTGCTTATATGTTGTTCTCACTTGCTTTCACTCATAATTTTCCTATGTTCTAGCTAAAACTAGCCATCTTCTGGTTAAACTCTTCCTAAATTTTGTACACAACTCTTACTGAACTTTCTTAGTTTAAACTTGCCATTCGAATCAGAAAGTTTGAATATTGCTTGCTCATGCTCTTGCAATCATGCTATGAAAACAACTGAGGTTGGGTTCTTGCTACTTGCTTGAATTCAATCTTGTTCTTGTTGCCTCTTGCTTCAATTTAATGTCTCCTGCTTCAATATCTTGCATCTTAACGAACAACCGCAAGGTGTATGTGTGTATGGTTGTTTGGCTAGCTGCGTGCCTGCATAAATTAATAAAGCTGTCTACTTGTCCGCTTCTGCCTTTGAAAACTCTCTATTATTTCACGTGGCTACCTGCTAGGTTGCTGGTTTTCTTTCTTTTTCTTTATTTAATTCTGGTCATTTGCTTTTAGATACCTTCTTGTGTGCTTGTTTTGCATTCGACAACCACGTTCAATCTTCTTCCCCAGCCAAAGTGAGTGCTTGCTTTAACCAACAAAAGCCGGTTCCTTTATTTCTCTCTTTCATTAACTATGGTCTTAAACCCTACTGTCACGATATGGTGGAATGATCACACAACGATAATTTGATGCTTATTATGTTTAAATATGTGATTTGCTTATTATCGTCGAAAAAGTTTACTTCGTGTATGTTTTGTTTTTCAAGTGCTTAGAGATAAAAAGAACACAAATGAGAGCCAAAAGAAGCAAGACAATAAAGTTGAAGGACCAAGAATGCAAATATTAAAAGTTAACAAAAGAGGAAGCCTAGAAGGGAGCCCGCCATAAGATATGTTGGGTAGGGTTGTATGATATGTAGGTGGACGTATTAGGGTCATTTTATTGGATGTATGATGTTAAAGAAATTAAGGATTTATGTACGTAGGCCGGAGGCGGCGTATGATATGTTGGCCCTTAAGTGTATGATACGCTGAAGTTAGTTAGATCCGGATTTTGAGATTTTTTTTATTTTATTCAAATATCTTTAAGAGGTTTTTAAAATAAGAACAATTACCAAATATTTAGAGACCTTCCAAAGGTGATATTTGGTGTTCCTTAGCTTTTCTAGTCCTACCCAGTTTACCAAGAATCATCAACCAAACAAAATTGAAGACTCAATACAGATCATGTGTGGATAAATATGTAGGGATTGAACCTAGAGGCTCGAGAAATCAAATCAAGATGATCAAGATCAAGTCGCGCGAGAACCTAATGTTTCCGCGTGAGAACTTGTTTGTCGCGTGAGATCTTTGAAGTCGCGCGAGAACTTCATGAATTAGCATAAATAGTTAGTATTTAATGTAATTTGTAAGCTTTTGTCATTTCCTGATTTTACACTAACTGTAATTGATTCAAATCAGAGAGCAACACCAGAAATGTTATATGCATTTGTGTTCTAGTTCATTTGAATCTAACTCAATCTTCATACCGTGAGCGATTACATTCCGCATTCTCCTCACGAGATCAATTCATTGTTATTGTTGATCCTTACAATTTGTGAGAGCTTTATATGCTCTAGACCGATTGTTTGAAGATTGAAGTGTGTGTATTGAAGTATTCTTGAGCTCCTAATTGAAATTCGTTGAAGATCAACTCGATTTCTATAGATTTCGACCAAATTTAAAGATGTTGAACATTGTTATGATGTTGATTGAGGATTTGAAGATGTTTATATGATTAAACAAGCTTAATTGAATCAATTAGAGACGCTTAGGATCTTAATTCAACCTAAAATCACTAATTAAACACATAATTAATAAAATTTGAACAATCTGATGAAAGATCTGTTGATACATTATGTTCCCAGTTCATTATACTTAAAAATGTTTATGTATTTCAGTATTTTGGATATTGAATGCAAGTGTAGTTTAATAATTTCATATGTGTTTGCATGTTTATTTACTATTATGTTTATCGTAATCTTATATCGTCTATATACACGCACTTGACTGAATAATATATATGGGCTTGCTGTAGTCATTCACAGTAATGAGTCACCCATGGCTCAGTAGTGTGTTTGACTTAGTCTTATGGTTATCCATGCTAATGGACCATGCTTATGGACCAGTAGCACGACTGAACCAGGTGACTGACTCAGTCGCATGACTCAGTTATAAGATTGACTCAGTCATACGATTGAACCAATCAGAGAGTTCAATCGTGAGTATGGACCAATCGAATGACTTAGTCGCATGACTGAACCATGCTTATGGCTCAGTCGTACGACTGTATACAGCAACCTATAAATACCACATAATTCGTGGAAAATTTTGACACTTTGATTTTCTGCATACCCTAGCCGTCCAGAGTGATTTCCAAAGTCCATCCAACTTCATAGTTCGTCCCGAATCAATTCCTATCTGTTCTTAACGTTATTTAATCATTGGTTTGATCCGGGTTTCCGATCTCACTGATTGGATCGTCGTTCAAATAGGATTCCGCACTATTTGATTCGGTTCTACGTTAAATCTATTAGTACTCTGTACGTACACGGTCCAAACAATCGGTATCAGAGCCTAGGCTCTTGATTCTTCGTGGATTTGATCGGTGTTTCGTTTGAGATTCATGGTTTTTGATATAAAATGTGTTTTTGACGTGAGTTTTAGCAGAAAGTTTTCAACTTTTTGTTTGAATACTGTTCTTGGTGTGTTTGAAATTGTTTTTGAGTCAAAACTTGGTTCAAATCTAGAATTTCTCAAAATCAGGGTTTTCAGTCGCACGTTTGATTCAATCGTATGACTGAATCCAATCGTATATTTCTATCGTACGATTGGCCTCTATCGCATCATTCAATCGCATCCCTCAATCACACGAGTGAGTCCAGTCGCATCAAAAAATCAGATTTGATTAATTGACTTTGTGTTTTATCAAATTGAGAGAATATGGACGATCAGAACTCAACTTTTACTACTGGAAAGGACTCAAGGATTCAACAATTGTTATTGTTGGAGAATGAAATTGGAAACATTAACAAACCACCAAAATTGTTAACATTGGATGAATACCCTCAATAGAAACAACATTTTGAGATATATCTTAATGGAGTTAACCCGAACTTATGGATAGCCATTGAAATAGGCTACTCTACACCTGTTGGGGCAAATGGTGTTAAACTTACTCAAAGTGGTATGAATGACACACAAGAGGTAGCACATAATGCTGAGAAGAAAGCATATGCTCTACTGACCCAGTTAATTCTAAAAGATATTTTTCATCAGTTCTCAGAACATAAACAGTCAAAGAAATTATGATCAGATTTGGAAAAGAGGTATGATGGGAATGCTACTTTGAAGGCTCTGAAAGCAAAGGCTCTCAAGAAAGAATTTGATAATTTCTCATCCATTGGAAATGAATGTTCACACACATGGGGTAACTACATCTATAGAAGATAAAATTGCAAGTTTCGCTAATGGGATGCCAGATAAATGGGATCCTTTCGTTTCAAATCTGAGACAAAATGATACATTAGCTATACTAGATGTCAAAGACTTTATCTAGAAATTAAGGGAGGAGGAACTAAGACTTAAATACAAGTCCAAGAAGGGAGCATACACTCAAAATCCATCACTGTATAACGTTGTTCCCACACTAGTTTCTTCAAGAGCACCTATTCAGACAACCTTTGTCTCTAACACCGCTGGGCATTCCCAGAATGGGTCATCTGGAAGTGAATCGTCTGAATCATCAGGATTTCAATGCAACATCTCTGACTCAAATCATACAAAGTTAACGACAGATAACTTGGTAAATGTTACAGTTGATGTTACCAAGGAACATATGGATCTTCTTGCTGCAGTAGTACACTCATATGATGGGTTGGTTGCTGGAAAGATAGGAAATTGTTATCTTGCTTAAGAAGTTTATGAGCAGGTTGATGAGGCTGAATTAGAGAGAATGGATATAATGTGGGCCCTTGCTAGTGCTATTAGAAGAGCAAAGAAATTCATGAAGAAGACTGGATAAAATCTGATTGCGACCAAAGACACAACCTATGGTTTTGATAAAATCAAAGTCACATGTTTTAACTGTGGAGAAAAGGGTCATTTCAAAAGAGAGTGTGTGAAGCCTAAGAGGACGAGAAATGGTAATCCTTTCACCTTAAAAAATCGACAGGACGACGAAAAAAAAGAGACTTTAACAAGCCAGGGATCCAAAGCTATGGTAGCTCAAGGAGATGAAGGACATGACTGGACTTTTAGGTTTATTACTGATGGTGAAGCTAACGTGGCTCTGGTGGATGATTTTGATGGTGATTCAGCAAGTGAAAGCGATAACTTGGTTGTTAGTGCCAACTCAGACTTAGAAGAAGCTATGGATGCAGTGGAACACTTGGTGGAAGATGAATTGTCTACTGCTAGCATAGAGTTTACAAATAACGATAAATCTCACTTTGCTCTAATGGCTGACATCTCCAACACGTCACAGGTAAATACCAAAGATGAACTGTTTGATAAACATGATTGTGAAGAATGTTATAAGTTCTGTGAAAGTATAGATTTAAAATTTGCTAAGTTGTTAGATCACAATGACAGTTTAGTAAATGACTTAAAAATTTGCACAGAAGCTGACCGGGTGTTAAAACAAAATGAAAGCTGTTTAAAAGAAAAAATTGATCTGTTAGGGAAGCAGCTTAGGGAAATTGAGGTTGTTGCTTTTAATCAAGCTAATGAAATTAAGTTTTATCTAACCACTATAAAGGAAACAAACAAAGAAAAGGAATTTTTCAAGTTAAAATTAAGTCTTTAAATCAGAAACTGCACAGTCTTGCGAGTTCTTCTCACATTGTTAAGAACTTAGTCAATGCAAGAACTGGGGAGGGGAAGGGATTAGTTATCAAGAAGTGCCACCACCATATACAATTCTTTTAAACACAAAATATAGACCCATAAATAATCACCCAATCAAGGATCATGTGATGACCACTCCTCTCGTCAGTGATTCGAATACCACAGTTAAACCTGTAGAAAAGGTTATTGACCAGAGTGCATCTACTTCTGGCACTAAAGAAGAAGCAATCATTGAAAATTGGGATGAAGAAGATGATCATGCAACTTCCGGTTCAGGTTTAAACTAGTCTGTTTCAATATCAAAAACTCCTGAATTATGATCTCATAAAAAAGGTCATCACCATAATTTTAATAAAATGAAAGAAAGTTCTAATCAAAATGTGAGACAAATTAAAAAACCAAAAATGGAGAAGAAAAAGACCAATCCTAGACCATACCCTCCACCACACGAACGATCTCCTAGTATAGTTGAATTGAGATCCTACTATGAATATGGAGAAAGGGGACATATATGTCCAAATTATCCTTACTATCAGACACCTTGATGGGGGGTTGAAAATTTTTATGAAAATAAACCAAGGTTTACAAAATCAAGATCAACCACTCCTCCACAACACCACAGGCAACCCAGATAAGCCACTGGCAAAACTGTGATGACTAAGGTGCAATATGGTGATGAAAGCAAACCATGATTTCACATAGTCAACCAGTCGTCTGTTTATCACAAACAGTCCTTACAAAAGACTAGCATGTGGAAAGCCAAATCACCAAGTATGTCTGATAGTACGGACAAGATGAAGCAGGTAGAATCCCCAACTACTCAAGGACAGTAGGTGGAGTTTGTTATGTGTGATGCCTCAAGGACAGTAGGTTTGGGTCCCACTCCTAAACTAATCATTTACGTTTTGTGCAGCTTTTCCGCTACAACGCTATCACTAACATTTGGATTATTGATAGTGGGGCATCAAGGCATATGACTGGGAATCTGTCTCTTCTTTTTAATGTCAAGCAAATCAAAGGGAGACATGTATCGTTTGCTGGAAATAAAGGAGGCTACATAATAGCGCCAGGTGAAGTGGGAAATGGGAAAGTGAACTTTGATAAAGTAAATTATGTTCGGCAACTGGAAAACAATTTGTTATCGGTTTCCCAAATATGTGATAAAAAGTTTAAAGTGATGTTTGATGATAAGAAGTGCTACATACTAAAGAAGGAGTATGTTATCCCTGAGGAGCAAATCTTGATGTCAGCTTCAAGATATAATGACCTGTATGTCTTGGACATGTCAAGAGCTTCTACTACTAAGTTAGATGCACAGTGCTTCTTGTCTAAAGCCACAGAGAAAGACTCTACCTCATGGCACCGGAGAATAGGACACATCAATCCATGGAAAATGAATCATTTGGTTCAATATAATCTGGTTGAAGGAGTTACTGTAAAAAATTTTTAGCTTCCAGATTTCTGCATATCATGCAAGAAAGGTAAACAGACCAAGAAATCTCATAAATCGAAGAAAGTTCATCCAATTGAGATGCCACTGGAGCTCTTGCACATGGATTTATTTGGTCCTGTGAGTACTAAAAGCATTGCAGGGGACTGGTACTGCTTTGTGGTAACTGATGATTACTCGAGTTTTCATGGGTCATGTTTCTTAAGGCAAAATCAGAGACGTTTGAGTCATTCAAGGTTTTAATCACTACACTGGAATCTCTATGTAAGTTGAATGTGAGGAAGATTTGTTCAGGCAATGAGATAGAATTTAAGAATCAGGGGATGGATGCCTTTTGTAGAGAGAAAGGTATTGTCTATCAGTTTTCTTCTACTTATACTCCACAGATGAATGGAGTTGCTGAACATAAAACCCGAAGCTTGATCGAAACATCGAGGACTATGTTCGCAGATTCAAAACTCCCAGTTCAATTCTGGAATGAGGAAGTCACTAATGCATGCTACACTCTCAATCGATTTCTTGTTGTCAAGTGTCATGGTAAAACTTGTTATGAGTTGCTACAAAAACGTAAACCGAATCGGCAGTATCTGGAACCGTTTAGAGCTCCATGTATCCTGTTAAAGAAAACTCAGACTGGTAGGTTTAGTGAAGAGGTAGAGGAGGGCATTTTTCTTGGGTACAATATTCCTGACAAACGGGTTTACAACAACGCTACAGGTAAAGTTGAAGTATGGTGCAATGTGGATGTTCAACACTACACCACCCTCCTGCAAGGAAAGGTCCATAATCATTTTTTGATTATGATGGATTTTTCAAGTCCTTTAATCTTCCTCATGAATATTCTGAAGATAAGGTGGCTGTTAAAATGATGTATGATGTTCTGCACACGCCTAATCTGAATTCCAGCTCAACAACACAATTTGATGGTGTTTCTTCTGGGTCTTCAGGGGCAGAAAGAGAGGTCAGTAATTACACCTCTGACGATGAGGAGAGAGTAAATGCAAACTCAAACAATGAGGAGCATGACAACTCAGGTGAGAGTACTCTAGTAGGTGGAAATGAACCCACTGAAGATGAACCAGTAATCACATAATTGGAATCTGAAGTGGTTGTTCCTACCACTTCAGTGACTAGGACTAGTGACAATCATCCTCCTAAAAACATTATCGGGGACCTTCTGTCAGGGGTAGAGACAAGAAATCAGTTATACACTGCCGACTATGCAACTGTGATGGAAAAGGGATATGTTCATGATGGGGCGTATAAATGTTTCGTTTCTCAAATTGAGCCCAAGTATGTGAGTGATGCCTTGAAAGATGAGGCATGGGTTAATGCAATGTAAGAAGAACTTCTACAATTTAAGAATCTAGGTGTTTGGACATTGGTGGTTAGGCCGAAAGGCGCCAAAGTTATCGAAACAAAATCAGTTCTTCAATGAAAGAAAGATGACCAATGAGTCATTATCAAAAACAAAGCAAGGTTAGTGGTTCAATGATTTAGGCAAGTCGAAGGGGTGGACTACATTGAAGTATTTGCTCCAGTGGCTCGAATGGAAGCAATCAGAATCTTCCTGGCCTATGCATCCTACATGAAAATCAATGTCTACCAACTGGATGTGAAAAGTGCTTTCCTTCATGGTGACATCCGTGAAATAGTATACGTCAGTCAACCCGAGGAATTTGAAGATCCTTTTCATCGGGACATGGTATATAAATTAGACAAGGCTTTGTATGGATTGCATCAAGCCCCTCGAGCCTGGTATGAAAAAAATCTCCACATATCTGCTAAAACATGGTTTTCATAGGGGAGTAATTGACTGTACGTTGTTCATAAAAGAAAAAGATGGTGATTTTCTGATGGTTTAGATATATGTGGATGACATAATCTTCGGTTCCAAAAATGAAGAACTATGTAAAGAATTTGAAACAGTGATGAAAGCTGAATTCGAAATAAGTGCCATGGGAGAAAAGAAGTTCTTTCTAGGTTTACAAGTGGATCAGACACCTATCGGCATCTTCCTGCATCAGACTAAATACATGGGAGATATACTGAGTCGTTTTGACATGGAAAATGCCACGGTAGTTGGTACCCTTCTTGCCATGAATCATGATGTGGCACCTGATGAAAATGAGGATTTGGTGGATGCCACCATCTATCGTGGGATGATCGGATCTCATATGTATTTCACCGTTTCTCGTCCTGATATTATGTGTGGCTGAATATATGTGTGGCTGAATATATTGCTGTTGTAAGCTGCTCTTCTCAAATCATATGGATTCAACAGCAAATGCATGACTATGGTTTGCAATTTACTAACACTCCTATCTTTGTTGATGATTTTGCTGCCATTGCTATCACTAAAAATCAGGTACAACATCCCAAAACTAAACACATCGGGATAAAATATCACTTTATACGTGATTGTTTTGAAAGCATTTAATTGATGTGATTAAAATTAACACGGATTTTCAACGAGCCGACCTCTATACAAAAGCTTTTGATAAACCGCAATTTTACTATTTGTGTGACGCCCTAAACCCGGCAGGGCACCGGAGGCACGTCACGCAATTGGATTAATAATTTAAAACACAAATCAGAGCTTTCTATTTACAGCGGAAGACTTTAAACACTAATATATATTAACCCAACTTTTAAAACATTTTACATATGATTGTATTTAATTATACATCGCCCTATTTACATTACTAACAAGCCCTAAATCCTATGCCAGTAGTTGCTTCGGGATAGCGTCCTCATCGGCTCATACTTGCTTTCCTCTATTATTAGAGGAACCCTCCTTACCTAGCACACAACATACTCAAAACATCAGATAAACTGGTGAGTTCTAATTTTTATTAAAACAATGACAATATCTTTACACACACAAAAGCTATATTTATATTGGCAATATTATAAATTCAACTTTTATCATTACTTTGTCCCACTGGACCTATCCCATTGAACGTCGGTTGCCCACATCTAGCAACTACCAGTTCCCCGTACCCAGTAACGTCGGTTGCCCACATCCAGCAACTACCAGTTACTACACCCAGAAACGGCGGTTGCCCACATCTAGCAACTACCGGTTTCTCATACTTAGTAACATCGGTTGCCCACATCCAGCAACTACCAGTTACTACACCCAGAAACATCGGTTGCCCACATCTAGCAACTACCAGTTTCTCATACTTAGTAACATCGGTTGCCCACATCCAGCAACTACCAGTTACTACACCCAGAAACGTTGGTTCCCCACATCTAGCAACTACCAGTTTCTATACTCAGTAACGTCGGTTGCCCACATCTAGCAACTACCAGTTACTATCTCTCATCCAGTAGGATGCCAAATAATCATCTAGGGTCGTCACCACAAGATGTTCACAAAGCTGAGTGATCGTCATCACTCCTATCAAACTGTACAGTTCCACACCCAGGCATCTTACCCTAACTGGCCTGTTGAGATTTACATCACATTACTATTTCAAAAACATTTCTTTTACTTATTGCCAACATTATCTCATTCATTTACACCCCATACATTCTTGCTTTTAGCACCAGTTATATATATTTTCATTAATCATCACACCCCATCTGACCTATTGGAATCATCACCATCTCGTAATGATTAACAATGTTCAGAGGACTATCTTTTACACCCTACCTGACACATTGCAATCATGACCATCATGTAATGATTAACAATGTTCAGGTAATCATTTATTACCCCTACTTTCCCTCTAACAGCTTGACAAACTGTTAGAAACATATCCATCATTACTATCATAATTTAGGTACTAAAACATTCAATTCATTTATCATTGTATGTGTGCTAGCCCGAATGTTAAAACCAAACATTTAAAAAGGGCTTAGAACTCACCTTATCAACTTCCTCACCACAGTCTACACAATCCGTGTACACAAGGTAACTAGTCCTTCCTCTAATCAAGGTATATCTAAAGCAATAAACCCTGATTCAGTAAACTTATTCTCAAACAGGGCCCTCATGCGATTGAACACTTATGCGAATGAGCATCCATGCGATTGAACTTATGCGGATGAACCATGCGACTGAACCTTCATTCGTACGACTAGCCATTCATCTGCACGATTGAGTTCTCATTCGTATCCAGTGTTCGCTCGTCTTCATTCGGACTTCCAACCAGGCGACTGGGTTCCAATCCATGACTGAACCTCCATTCGCACTCAGTCGCACGATTAAACTCTCATTCGTGCGATTGAGCCATGCGATCGAGCCTATTCGCCTGAAACAAATCAGCAGCTGTGTTCTTGACGTTTTTGATCCAAACTTACTCAAAATTTGAGTTTTAACCATCCAAATCATACCATATTCAAAACAGATCCTATACACATCGTTTATAATTGTTTCGGATCATTATTTCATCAAAACTTCACAAAAACTTGGATCCGAATTCCTGGATTTTAAATTCAGAAAGAAACTAGACCAATTTACTGTTTTAAACAGGTTATTGGATCAGATTCAATCATACCCACAGCTTATAACATCCCCGGATTGATCAGTGATGTTCAAAACTTACCAAAACGGAGTTTCGCCTAGTCAATTGGCAAGAATAGGGGTGTTTAGGTGTAAAGCGAATAAGAGATTGAAGGTAATACAGACAGAAGTCTGTTTTTAACCTTCTACACCGCCTTACTTATCCATACTTACAACTTAACCGCCTTACTTCCAATCGTACGACTGAACCATTCGCACGACTGAATCGTGCGAATGAAGCTCATGCTCCTACCATTCGTACGACTGAGCCTCAATCGCACATAAGGGGTGCGACTGAAGTTCATTCGCACATGACTTATGCGACTGAACACTTAAACACTCAAACAACTCAACTTAATTTAATTAATTTAACTATACTATAATTTACAAGTCCGGATTTAGAAACCGGATGTTACAACTCTCCCCCCTTGAATAGTTGGTTTCGTCCTCGAAACCAACTATTCAAACAACTGGGGATAATCTCTCTTCATCTCATCTTCTGATTCCCAAGTGAAATCAGATCCCTTTCTATTCGACCAATGCACTTTAACTAAATCAATAGTATTATTCCTCAGCCTTTTCACCTTTCTGTCTACTATAGTAGTAGGTTTCTCAACATAGTTTAACTTATCATCCACTTCTATATCATCCAAAGGTACATAAGCATTCTCATCGGCCAAACACTTGCGCAACTATGACACGTGAAAGGTTGGGTGGATTCCTTGCAACTGATCGGGTAATTCTAGTTTATATGCCACTTCCCCAATCCGTTCTATAATGCTAAACGGTCCTATAAAACGAGGACTTAACTTTCCCCTCTTTCTGAATCTGATAATTCCCTTCCAAGGAGATACTTTCAACATAACTCTATCTCCTACTCCAAACTCTATATGCCTTCGCCTTTTATCTTCATAAGACTTTTGTCGATCCTGAGCTGCTTTAAATCGAGCTTTGATCTGATCCAGTTTCTCATTCATAGCCTGTACAATTTCCAAACTGCCCAACTCTTTCTGCCCAACTTCTCCCCAACATATGGGACTCCTACACTTCCTGCCATATAACATCTCATAAGGGGCTCTCCCAATCGTAGAATGATAACTGTTATTGTAGGAGAATTCAACTAATGGCAGATGACTATCCCAGCTACCACCGAAATCTACAATACAAGCTCGTAACATGTCTTCAACTGTTTGGATAGTCCTTTCAGTCAACCCATCAGTTTCTGGGTGAAAAGATGTGCTGTGTAACAAACGAGTACCCATATCTTCATGAAACTTTCTCCAAAACCTCGAAGTAAAACGTGTATCTCTATCTGACACAATAGACAATGGTACCCCGTGTCGAGCAATAATCTCTCGAATAAATAGTTCTGCTAACTTCTCAGAGTTATACGTCTCTTTAATTGGTAAGAAATGTCCGCTACGTGTCGGTCTATCCACTATGACCCAAATGGTATCATAACCTTTAGCTGTACGCGGAAGCTTAGTTATGAAATCCATTGTCAATTCTTCCCACTTCCATTTCGGGATCTCTAAGGGTTGAAGCTTACCATATGGTTTTTGATGCTCAGCTTTAACCTGAAGACATGTCAAACACCTATTCACATATCGCATCACATTGAACTTCATACCGGGCCACCAATATTCTTGTTTCAAATCCTTATACATCTTAGTAGCACCAGGATGTATAGAATATCTGGACTTATGAGCTTCATCTAACACCAATTCCCTCATCTTAATCGGAACCCACATACGACCACATTTCATCTTAATCCCAAAACTATTTTCTTCCAGATCCTTTGTTTGACCCTTCATTCGTTCCCGCTTCACGTTCTCTTCTTTTAATGCTTCTAATTGAACTTCTCGTAACTGATGCATAAAATCCTGGGTTATCACTAACTTGTATGACTTAATTCGAATTGGAGGGTGTTCATTCTTTCTACTTAACGCGTCAGCAACAACATTTGCTTTACTAGGATGGGAAAGTATTTCACAATCATAATCTTTCACCAACTCTAACCATCTCCGCTGGCGCATATTCAATTCCTTCCGATCAAAGAAATACTTCAAACTCTTATGATCTGTGTAAATTGTACATTTCGCCCCATATAAATAATGCCTCCATATCTTCAAGGCAAATACCACTGCTGCTAGTTCTAGATCAAGTGTCGGATAATTCTTTTTATGTTCTTTCAATTGTCTGGAAGCATAAGCTATCACTCGTCCCCTCTGTATCAATACACGGCCTAGACCTTGATACGAAGCATCCGAATAAATCGCCAAATCTTCATTTCCATCTGGCAACGATAATACTGGCGACTGGGTTAACTTCTGCTTCAATTCTTGAAATGCATTTTCTTGTTCTGGTCCCCAAACGTATTCTTCATTCTTCCTCGTCAGTTTTGTTAACGGGGATGCAACTTTAGCAAAATCCTGAATAAACCTTCTGTAATAACCAGCCAGACCCAAGAAACTGCGAACTTCAGATGGCGTCTTTGGAGGACTCCACTTCACTACTGTTTCAATCTTAGTAGGGTCTACTAAAATACCCTCTGCGTTGATTACATGTCCTAAAAACTGTACTTCCCGCAATTAAAACTCACATTTGGAAAACTTTGCATAAAGCCTTTCTTTTCTCAATCTTTCCAACACTTCATGAAGATGGCAGGCGTGATCTCCCTCATTCTTTGAATAGATCAATATATCATCAATAAACACCATTACTGATCGATCTAACATTGGCTTGCACACTCTATTCATTAAATCCATAAAAGCAGCAGGGGCATTCGTCAACCCAAAAGACATAACCAGAAATTCATAATGACCATAACGTGTGCGAAACACTGTCTTAGGTATATCTTCTTCCTTGACTTTTAACTGATGATATCCCGAACGAAGGTCTATCTTAGAAAACCAACTGACTCCCTGTAGCTGATCAAACAAATCATCTATTCGTGGGAGTGGATACTTATTCTTTATTGTTAACTTATTTAGTTCTCTGTAATCAATATACATACGCATACTCCCATCTTTCTTCTTCACAAACAATACTGGAGCACCCCACGGGGAAGAACTGGGTCTAATGAAACCTCTTTCTAGCAAGTCTTCAGTCTGTTTCATTAACTCTTTCAATTCCGATGGAGCTAATCTATAAGGTGGCTTAGCAACTGGCTTAGCACCCGGAACCAAATCAATTCTAAACTCAACTTCACGATCTGGAGGAATACCCGGTAATTCCTCTGGAAACACATCTACAAAATCTCTAACCACAGGAATGTCCTCTATCTTTCTTACAGGCTTTTGCGAATCGATTACATATATCAAATAAGATGCACACCCATGGCTCATTAACTTATCAGCTTTTATCATAGATATTATTTTCACAGTTGACTCCTCTCTATCACCATATACATTAATCGTATTCCCATCTGGTGCTCTTAATTGAATTAACTTCTTATTACATACAATATGGGCTTCATGGTTTGCCAACCAATCCATACCCAAAACTACATCAAATCCTCCTAACACCATAGGATATAGTTTAACAGGTAATCTATATCCATCTAATTCAATATAACAATCATCAATCATACTACTAATCATCACAGATCTATCATTAGCAGTTTCAACTACAAAAGCTACCTCTAGTGGTCGAACTTCACATGCAAGCATAGGGCAAAAATCAATAGATACAAAACTTCCACTTGCACCAGAATCAAATAACACATTAGCTGGAATTCCATTCACCAGAAACATACCTGAAACTACATCTGGCAACGCTTTAGCCTCACTGGCTGTCATAGAATATGCTCGCCCCTTGGCCACACTCAATCCTTCTCCTGACCCTTTCATCGATCTAACCGGTTCAGGCTTTCTAACTACCAACTTTGGACATTCACTTCGAATATGCCCCGTTTCTCCACACTCATAACATTTACGAGAACCTTCACTACATTCATTAGCATAATGTCCCATTTTTCCACATCTAAAACAAGTCCTACTACCAATCATACATTCACCCTAGTGTAGCCTACCATATTTCCCGCAACGTGGCAGCTCATTTCTGGCATTCCTCGGAAATTGACCCCTTCCGAACCTACCCTTCTTTTGAAAACTTGGGTTCTCAAATCTTCTTTGCACGACTAGTTCTTCACGCCTCCTTTTACTTCCTTCCGGAACAACATTACTACCATAAACTTCTTGATACATATCTGCAGCTAAGTTTACCGTCAACTGGTAACTACTCGGAGCAGATGATCTAACCAACTTTCTAACCTCCTGAGGCAACCCCTGTGTATACCTCAAAATTTTCTTCTCTTCAGGGACCACCAAATGGGGCACCAATCGTGCCATCTCTTCAAACTTAGACGTGTATTCCCTATGAGACATATTACCCGCGTGAAACTGCAGGAAACTCATTTCTATTCGACCCATCTCGCCTTTCGGACAAAACTTGTCTGACACTAACTTTCTAAACTCAGGCCACAACATTTAGTCAGTAGCCTCCTTGCCTAACGTTTGGATAACCGTATCCCACCAATACAGAGCCTCACTTACAATTGAGTGGGCTGCAAACTTTACCTTCTGATCCTCCCTACACTCACTCAACTTGATCACGGCTTCCATTTCACGAAGCCATTTATAAGTGGCTACCACATCCATAGCCCCAGAAAATCGTGGAGGATTACATTCTTTAAACTGACTATACGTAACTCCCTTTTTCTCGCTAGACCCTTCAGCTTTATCAACATTTCTACTTTCATCAGGTCTAGCTACATTTAAGGCTTTACAAACTTCCTCAGCAATTGCATCACGGAATTGCTTCCTCGTCATACTAAGCACCTCGGTGCTCTCATCAACATTTCTTTCCGAGGTTCCACCTTGCATTCTTTCACTTTCCCTATCAGCCATAACCTATTAAAACGAGATCAGGATTATTTGGTACTCGCATGTAAGTATATAACCAGAATACTATAAGTAAAGTAAATTATTAATAATGTTGGCCAAGTACTATTAATTGTTTACTTTACTTTTACTATTCTCGTTATTCCTTCTCATGATAGTCCCATCACCTTTTCTTGTTTTAATAAACTATTCTATCTAGCTATCCCTGCTGGCATATCTATTCTCCAGTTAAAGTCTAGTTATTATGACACTAGGTCCCTTTAACTACTGCTCTGATACCAACCTGTGACGCCCTAAACCCGGCAGGGCACCGGAGGCACGTCACGCAGTTGGATTAATAATTTAAAACACAAATCAGAGCTTTCTATTTACAGCGGAAGACTTTAAACACTAATATATAATAACCCAACTTTTAAAACAATTTACATATGATTGTATTTAATTATACATCGCCCTATTTACATTACTAACAAGCCCTAAATCCTATGCCAACAGTTGCTTCGGGATAGCGTCCTCATCGGCTCATACTTGCTTTCCTCTATTATTAGAGGAACCCTCCTTACCTAGCACACAACATACTCAAAACATCAGATAAACTGGTGAGTTCTAATTTTTATTAAAACAATGACAATATCTTTACACACACAAAAGCTATATTTATATTGGCAATATTATAAATTCAACTTTTATCATTACTTTGTCCCACTGGACCTATCCCATTGAACGTCGGTTGCCCACATCTAGCAACTACCAGTTCCCCGTACCCAGTAACGTCGGTTGCCCACATCCAGCAACTACCAGTTACTACACCCAGAAAGGGCGGTTGCCCACATCTAGCAACTACCGGTTTCTCATACTTAGTAACATCGGTTGCCCACATCCAGCAACTACCAGTTACTACACCCAGAAACGTCGGTTGCCCACATCTAGCAACTACCAGTTTCTCATACATAGTAACATCGGTTGCCCACATCCAGCAACTACCAGTTACTACACCCAGAAACGTCGGTTGCCCACATCTAGCAACTACCAGTTTTTATACTCAGTAACGTCGGTTGCCCACATCTAGCAACTACCAGTTACTATCTCTCATCCAGTAGGATGCCAAATAATCATCTAGGGTCGTCACCACAAGATGTTCACAAAGCTGAGTGATCGTCATCACTCCTATCAAACTGTACAGTTTCACACCCAGGCATCTTACCCTAACTGGCCTGTTGAGATTTACATCACATTACTATTTCAAAAACATTTCTTTTACTTATTGCCAATATTATCTCATTCATTTACACCCCACACATTCTTGCTTTTAGCACCAGTTTTATATATTTTCATTAATCATCACACCCCATCTGACCCATTGGAATCATCACCATCTCGTAATGATTAACAATGTTCAGAGGACTATCTTTTACACCCTACCTGACACATTGCAATCATGACCATCATGTAATGATTAACAATGTTCAGGTAATCATTTATTACCCCCACTTTCCCTCTAACAGCTTGACAAACTGTTAGAAACATATCCATCATTACTATCATAATTTAGGTACTAAAACATTCAATTCATTTATCATTGTATGTGTGCTAGCCCGAATGTTAAAACCAAACATTTAAAAAGGGCTTAGAACTCACCTTATCAACTTCCTCACCACAGTCTACACAATCCGTGTACACAAGGTAACTAGTCCTTCCTCTAATCAAGGTATATCTAAAGCAATAAACCCTGATTCAGTAAACTTATTCTCAAACAGGGCCCTCATGCGATTGAACACTTATGCGAATGAGCATCCATGCGATTGAACTTATGCGGATGAACCATGCGACTGAACCTTCATTCGTACGACTAGCCATTCTTCCGCACGATTGAGTACTCATTTGTATCCAGTGTTCGCTCGTCTTCATTCGGACTTCCAACCAGGCGACTGGGTTCCAATCGCATGACTGAACCTCCATTCGCACTCAGTCGCACGATTAAACTCTCATTCGTGCGATTGAGCCATGCGATCGAGCCTATTCGCCTGAAACAAATCAGCAGCTGTGTTCTTGACGTTTTTGATCCAAACTTACTCAAAATTTGAGTTTTAACCATCCAAATCATACCATATTCAAAACAGATCCTATACACATCGTTTATAATGGTTTCGGATCATTATTTCATCAAAACTTCACAAAAACTTGGATCCAAATTCCTGGATTTTAAATTCAGAAAGAAACTAGACCAATTTACTGTTTTAAACAGGTTATTGGATCAGATTCAATCATACCCACAGCTTATAACATCCTCGGATTGATCCGTGATGTTCAAAACTTACCAAAACGGAGTTTCGCCTAGTCAATTGGCAAGAACAGGGGTGTTTAGGTGTAAAGCGAATAAGAGATTGAAGGTAATACAGACAGAAGTCTGTTTTTAACCTTCTACACCGCCTTACTTATCCATACTTACAACTTAACCTCCTTACTTCCAATCGTACGACTGAACCATTCGCACGACTGAATCGTGCGAATGAAGCTCATGCTCCTACCATTCGTACGACTGAGCCTCAATCGCACATAAGGGGTGCGACTGAAGTTCATTCGCACATGACTTATGCGACTGAACACTTAAACACTCAAACAACTCAACTTAATTTAATTAATTATAACTATACTATAATTTACAAGTCCGGATTTAGAAACCGGATGTTACAACTCTCCCCCCTTAAATAGGTTTCGTCCTCGAAACCAACTATTCAAACAACTGGGGATAATCTCTCTTCATCTCATCTTCTGATTCCTAAGTGAAATCAGATCCATTTCTATTCGACCACTGCACTTTAACTAAATCAATAGTTTTATTCCTCAGCCTTTTCACCTTTCTGTCTACTATAGTAGTAGGTTTCTCAACATAGTTTAACTTATCATCCACTTCTATATCATCCAAAGGTACATAAGCATTCTCATCGGCCAAACACTTGCGCAACTGTGACATGTGAAAGGTTGGGTGGATTCCTTGCAACTAATCGGGTAATTCTAGTTTATAGGCCACTTCCCCAATCCGTTCTATAATGCTAAACGGTCCTTTAAAACGAGGACTTAACTTTCCCCTCTTTCTGAATATGATAATTCCCTTCCAAGGAGATACTTTTAACATAACTCTATCTCCTACTCCAAACTCTATATGCCTTCGCCTTTTATCTTCATAAGACTTTTGTCGATCCTGAGCTGCTTTAAACCGAGCTTTGATCTGATCCAGTTTCTTATTCGTGGCCTGTACAGTTTCCAAACTGCCCAACTCTTTCTGCCCAACTTCTCCCCAACATATTGGACTCCTACACTTCCTGCCATATAACATCTCATAAGGGGCTCTCCCAATCGTAGAATGATAACTGTTATTGTAGGAGAATTCAACTAATGGCAGATGACTATCCCAGCTACCACCGAAATCTACAATACAAGCTCGTAACATGTCTTCAACTGTTTGGATAGTCCTTTCAGTCAACCCATTAGTTTCTGGGTGAAAAGATGTGCTGTGTAACAAACGAGTACCCATATCTTCATGAAACTTTCTCCAAAACCTCGAAGTAAAACGTGTATCTCTATCTGACACAATAGACAATGGTACCCCGGAGGAACTAAGTTCATAGCCCGTCAATTTTTTTTGTCAAATTTTTTTATTTTTTTTAATTTCTGGTGTTTAAAATCTCAAAATCATAAAAAGATTTTCTGTTTTAATATTTTAGGGGGAGAATAGTTTCTATATAAAAAAAGGTAGAAGGGTAGGTAAGTTGAAACGCAAAGACAACAACTTTGAGAAACTGATTCAGTTCTAATGGAAAATGATAGTACACAGGCATCAAATTGTTTGGGACATCAAAAAGATTTTCCTTCTTTTTTGCACTACTCAGATTATTTTAAAATCACAGAAAATTATAAATCTGAGATGTCAAAGCCTAATAAGTTGAAAAATGATAGTAAGCTAGTCGGTTACGGCGATTACATGGAGAAAGTAGATCTATGGGGTGCAAGTCCATCATTAGATGTGTCGGTAGATTCAATACAAATAGACTAGTAGACATCCTTGGTGATTCACTTAAACTAAATCTATCAACAAGTTATGGGTTCCCATCTTATCCCTGGTCTGCACAATCAACTAACTTCCATTAAGGGGTGTGGAGCAAATGAAAGCCACAAATGTGTGCAAACGACCATAAATCTGAGCAATGAATATGACAAATGTCATAAAGCTTTAAAAAATGCTAAATGCAATCGAGTTGATGAAAAATGTCATTGCTGCGTTAAATGTCTAATTATATTGCTCTAAAAAGAAGATAGGTTTTGCTCCTCTTTGTTGTGCGATGGTACTGACCTGACGCAACACATAACCTACATATTCTAAGAATTCATTGTTTTTTGCGCCTCTCTTCTGTGCGATGGCACTGACCTAAGGCTTTGCATCTCTTTGAAAGCTCTTAAAATAGTCTCTTCTTTGCAAAACATCTTCCTTGAGGTGCATAGCACTGATCTGAAGCTCTGTGTTTGTTTACCACTAGACTGCTCAAAAATCTCCCGAGGAAGGTTGATTATCATATAAGCTTGGGATCCACAAATACTTGCTGATCTAATACACTTAAACTATCACCGATGTTTGTAAAAAATCTGTGTATGGATTTAAATGGACAATTATACTAACAATCGTCTTGGCTGTATTTCCCGATGTTCAAAATCAAACTATGCAGTATAGCTGTTCTGGCATGATTTCCTGTTAGTGTCTTTAATTCTGGGATGAAAAGATTCTGTAAACTGTATATACAAGTTTTTCTATTACTGACATATTCACAAAATGTCCCAAATAACTGTGTTTTTACCTGTATGATTCCATATAAATAGTTTTTTAAATGTAGTAAGTGATTGAAGTTGTTCTGTTCAGGGGGAGAATAACGCTAAATGAGTTTAAGGTGTTTCAACCCTCCTAAAATGAAAATTACAAAAAGATGTCTCATTTCAGTTTTACATTTCAAGTTTTCCCGTTTTATTTATGTGTGCTATGTGTCAGTGTCGGACTATGTGACATGATCAAACTCCATGAATGTCATAAAATTGAAATGAATAATAACTATTGAAATGCTTGTTTATCAAAGATAAAATGATCTCATCTGAGGTGATCAGAATTTTTAACAAATGAAAGTTGTTCGATAAAAGGGTCACGTCTAAGGTGATCAAAGGATAAAAAGGTCATGTCTGAGATGATCAATAGACAAGAAAGTTAAATCTGAGGTAACTATGTACAAAACTGAGCCAAATTAAGACAAATTCATGAGTATAACCCAATCGCACAATTGGACCATGAGTACCACCCAATCGCATGATTGGCTCATGAGTATAGGCCAAACGCACGATTGGATCATGAGTATGGCCCAATCGCATGACTGGATCAAGAGTATGGCCCAATCACACAATTGAAAGGATATGAACCAGTGCCACGATTGGACTCCAGTCGCACGTATGGACCATGCGTTTAGGTCCAGTCGCACGATTGATGGAATCTAGGGTATAAAATGGTTCAATTGCCCCTCTCTACTTCACTTTTCAAACTTGTCTAAAAAAACAGGTGAAATGGAGGGGAAACTTTTCAAATTTTCTTTACGACCTAAACGTGTTCTTTCGACCACAAATTGTTTGGTGTGTTGTTACAGGTAAATGTGAGACAAGTTAGAAGATTTATATTGACTTAAACCAACCCAAAACACGTGAGTCGGTCACTTCAAAAAAACCGAGAATGAGATCATCAAATTGAACCCAAAATGAGTATTAACATATAATTAAAATACACCTAGTGCTTTATCCGGTATAGACTCATCTAATGACATCAAACACGTATGTTTTGATAACTATTTGACCAAAATCAAGAATTATTGGACTCCAACCGTCTGTATGCGACCAGACATAATGATGAACTTCAATCTTATGATTGAACCATTCACAGGGTTCAATCGCGCGATTGAATCAATCGGTCATCCAGTCCTAAGACTGGCCAAATCTCATGACCAATCGCACGACTAAGTTCAGTCGGATGCTTAATCGTGCGACTGAATTCATTCGTACAGTCTAGTTGTACGATTAAACCAGTAGCATGAGTTTTGGTCAAACCTTCAAACTTTCTTATGTGCTCAACTGTACTACTATACTATTGGGTGTTTTTGGTGTGTGATATAGTAAAAGGCAGAAAGATGGACGATGAACACGAAGCATAATATCTGTGCTTATCTTAACTCCACGTCAAGGCTGATGAGTTTACTAGAATCATAGAATTCCTAAGTCGATCTAGGATTTACTAGGCCATTTCAACAGCTTGTAACCCTTACAGATCGGTGCAGAAGACATTTTAGGAGAATGTTGTTGTAGACAGAAGTGTAGAACCATACAAAATTCGTAGCTTGATCTTTGGAGAAGCAATTGATATTGGAGAAGATGACTTAAGGCGAGTTCTAGAACTGGGAGAAGATGAGAATCATCCAGTCAAGCTACATCCCCTAGTTGTTCGGGGATGTTTCATGAGAATCAAGTATGCTTGGGATATCAATGCTGGAGTTCTGAACAAAAGCAACATGTGTCCACCGTTCAAGTACTTGGCTCATGTTGTACTTAGTTGCCTTACCTCAAGACGTGGGGGTTTTGATGAGCTAAGTGATCAAATGCAAAATGCATTTATAGCCCTAATTCTGAATCATCCATTTAGCGTTTCAAAGATGTTCTTCAACTACATGAAAGAGAACACTGAGATGAAAGGAAAAGACTGTTTCTGCATGTATCCTCGTTTCCTTCAAATGCTGTTAAATGAAAAGCATCCCAACTTACCAAAGAATTAAGATGATCAGGAGATTCTTGAGGTTATGGATGATACTACATTGGGAAGGATGAAAGTATATCGAGGTAAGCCACAGAAGCCTCCTGTTAGAAGATTGTTTGGTCATTTGGCAAAGGTTGACTACGTTGCACCGGCTGAAAGAAAATGGCATCACGGTGACAGTGATTCAGATGTGGAGAATGTAGTCATTCCTGACGATCAGGATGACGATGATGATGACCAGGATTAAGGTCAAGGAGGAGGATGACATGCTTTGCATCAGACTACAGCTACTGAAAACTCCACAGTCGCTCCTGGGTCTCAACATGTAAGCTCGACGGCTGGAGGTTCTGGGCAATCATCATCCACCCAAGGCACACCAATTATGGATGATGTGGAGAACTTCGATCTGAGAGATGAATCAGATGATACAGTCGAGGATCCTCTTACTGAAATGGTTAGAGGAAAGTGGATAGCCACTACACAAGGAAAGGAAGTGGTTGGGACACGTCAAATAAAGGTAAAAGGTATGGATACCGAGGAAGGAGATCCAACCTACACTCTTGAGCAACCGAGCACCAAAAGTAAAGAATCGACTCCCTCTAGATCATGAAAGAAAAGAATGGCTATGCCTCACAAGAAGAAGGGAAAACGTCCAAGGCTGGTCCTGATGAGCACTGAACAACCTGCTCAAGCACAACCTATAACATCCTCTACTACAACCACTGCTACTTCCACCATCTTACCCTCCACCACAACTATTCCTACTTAAATCTCTCCCACAATTACTACAACCTCACTTCCTCAAACATAAACCATTCCCATTCATGTATTCACCACCTCGACTACCAACCCTTTCATCTCACAGGCGGGCATCTCTACTCAACATGCATCTACTCCTCAGAGATCATCACTACCAAGTGTGGGTTTGAAGGACCAACTAGGTAGCCTGAACAGAATGGTACTCAAGTTGCTAGCTACTGATGTGTAACAACCGGATTTTTTATAGACGAGAAAGAAATAATAAACGCGAATAAAAAAGAGAAAAATGTAATTTAACCCAAGTAGAGGGGTTAAAAGTGTCAAAATTATAAAAAGTATCAAAAGTTGGTACAAAAGTGGGCATGGCCGCCCACTCTAGTCTACACACCAACTTTCATTCAGTTTTAGAGACAGAAAACGCAGAATTCGAGTTTCTAGAGAGAAGAAGAAGAAGAATTTGAAATTTAAGGTAAGAATTTGTGTTTTTAAGATGTTCTTGGCTAGACTTAGCCTTGGTTTAATGCTTACATGTGTTTGTATGTTCGGTGTGTGTGTTTTTGGTGGGTTTTAGGTTGTTGAGCTCATAGCAAACAAGTTTAAAGAAGTCTACACGAAAGTTTGACAAAGGTGAGTTTCTAGAACCTCTTTTTAACATGTTTTAAATGATTTTGGGGCTAGAAATACATGTAAGAATGTTTTTACAAAAATGGGGTTTTCACCCGTATGTGTATGTATGAATATGTACGTGAGTGGGTGTAAGTTTGGGTTTAATTTGTAGTTATGTTCATGTTATGATGCTTAGAATGTTAGTGTTAAGTTTAGATCATGATATACGTTGGATTGGGACTGAATTATGTTTATTAGGTATAAGTTGGTTGCCCATGTGCCTAAACAGTGGCCCATGCGCCCAACGGTCAAATTGCCTAAGTGTGCCCAACCGCCCAAAACCCCATGTGCCTGATAGTAACCAAACGCCTGCAAATTTGTCCAGAATGACTAAGTGTCAGGCCCATGCGCCTGAATAGTGCCCATGCACCCAAAAGGCCCATGCGCCTAAAGTGTTAATGTTTTAAGAGTAAGTCCAAACGCCCGCATAGTGCTAAAACGCCTAAACAGGGCAGAAATGCCCAAATAGTTCCCATGCACCCAAACACTTAGAATTATTTCTAAATTTTTAGGAAAACCAGAATTGTAGGGTTTGACCCTGATTTGACCCATGGGCTATGATTACCCATTTTAAGCATGATTAAGGGATAGTTTAAGGTTATAGCATGTATGAATGATGTATGGTATGCAAAACGTGTTATCTTTTAATGGTTTTCATACGTAACTATATTATATTATAAAATACATCAAATATTATGTTATTACTTTACGAAGTATGATGAATGTATGAAAGAACGTAAAGAATAACGTAACGAAATGAAAGATAACAAATATGAGAAGTAAAACATAACGAATGAAAGAATGGCTTGCAAGCAAATAGAAAGGAGGTACACGACCATGTTGTTGTTAGCTCAACTGTGATGCGGGATAGCTACCACAAAGGATGCGCACAGGGTCAATCATTGAGATTGACAAGACCTTTGGTATGCCCTAGGTGACTGGGTCAGCTTCATGCATAATGATCGTGGTTTAATTACCAAAGGCCCAACCTCAGCTTCGTGCAGAATTTTCGGGGTATTACCAATTGGTTGGAATGAATGGGAGAGATGACTTGCCATAGGTGACTGGGTCAGCTTTGTGCACAATGTTCGTGGTTTAATTACCACATGTCTAACATCAGCTTTGTGCACAATATATGTTTGGGGTATTGTTCATCGATCCGTATGAAAGTAAAAGAACGACGTAACGTACGAAAAAAAGTAAGAAAGAAAGAAAGAAAGTAAGAAAGTAAGAAAGTAAAAGAATGATGTAAAGTACCTTACGAAAGTATGAGAATGAAATAAGAGATAATGTATCGTACGAAACGAAAATATGTATACGGAAGAGATTGTAAATGAAAGTATGAATATGATGATGAAAGATAATGACTGATAATGGAGAATAATAACGATATTACTTATTTGTACATATGATGCATGATCGCATATGAAAGCAAAGAAGCATTTTAACGAAATTAAAGTATGCTACATTTTTATAAAACTAGAACTCACTTAGCAACGCTGACTTTTATGTATTTTCCAATGGGTAGGTAAGGGTTGCTGAGGATGGCACGGGGCAGCTACTTGGCATTTTAGGATGGCATCCATTTGTATAACAATGACGTTTTTTTGATGTAATGCAAATTATGATATTTTGTAATAGTTAACTACATTGTATTACTTTGCAAAAGCTATCATTAATATATAAAATGGTTTTAATTAATTTCCACTGTGATGTTTTAGATAAATGTATGGTTTATGTGCTATGAATGACCAACTGTGAGGTGCTCGGGATCAGGGCCTTACAAGTTGGTATTAGAGCCAAAGTTTAAGTGAAATGGGTAAATACTTTCAAAAGAAACCTAAACTATCAGAGCCAAAGTTTAACTGAAATGGGTAAATACTTTCAAAAGAAACCTAAACTTAAACTAAGAATAGGACAAAGGGAAGGGATGCCAGTCCGAGTAGCTACGTGCCATCAGGTATTTTGTTTAATGTTAATCGGTATTATGTGCGCATAGATACTGATGTAGTCAGGATAGGAAATGCTTGGGGTATGAAGAGTAAAGTAAGTGGCTAATCACAACTAGCCACTGTAATTAGAGACTTACTATACTTGACATTAACCGAGTTATTATTTTGAATGACCGTGTTAGTGTTTGAATCTTATAGTGTGTTAGAGGATGGCTGGAGGTAGATCTTCTAAGGCTTCACGAGGCGGAGTATGTGGTGGACGTGGTGCTGGACCACGAATCATAAGAGAAAGGCCCAGGGTTGAAAAGGTGACCCATGAGGAGCCTGAGACCCCTCATCTGAAAGGTGGTGATGAGAGTGCTAATTTGAGAGCCTCGGTGAAAGTGGCCGTGGTAGAGGAGGTTCATCAGGTCATGCAGACGATCTTGCCGTCTGTGGTGACTGAAGTGATTAAAGCTATTAGGGAAGGAGAGAGGAAGGATAGGAACAGGTCCTCGGGAAAGAGAGGAGCAACCGAAGACCGAGACGGTTATCCCTACTAATGAGGAAGAGGAGGAAGAAGAGCCTATGCTGGAGGCAGCATGAGGTTGTAATTATAGGGCATTCCGAAGATGCAAGCCCCCTACCTTTGATGGTAATTGCACTGCTGCTACTGCTCACCGATGGGTGAGGGAGATGGAGGCCATCCTTGAAATCAGTGAGTGCCGGGAAGACCATAAGGTAAAGTTTACCACTCATTCGTTTGTGGACTCGGCTCTATGTTGGTGGGACAACATTGTCCAAGCCGAGGGTATAGATCGATTGGTAGAATGAGGTGGAGTGAGCTGAAGAAGTTGGTGATTGAGGAGTTCTGTCCTCATCGGGATTTGAACAAGGTAGAGAGAGAGTTCCTGTAGCTGGAGGCGGGAACAATGACACATCAGCAGTACACCATCAAGTTCAACAAAATGGCATGGCTGTTGCCGGATCAGGTGACGCCCCTGTCACGGAAGAGCAAAAGATACATTCAGGGCTTGCCGGCGGATGTCCACAGGCACATGATTGCCGCCT
Source organism: Flaveria linearis (assembly GCA_024085815.1). Lineage (NCBI taxonomy): Eukaryota > Viridiplantae > Streptophyta > Magnoliopsida > Asterales > Asteraceae > Flaveria > Flaveria linearis. The sequence goes on from CM044001.1 coordinate 77,585,106, forward strand.
GACAAAGTACGTTTAGGTTGGTGGTTGACGTGGCAGGAAGGTTGTATGATGAGAGGGAGGTAATGGTGGTTGAGGGGAAGAAGGCTGGCGGTGATGACCGGAACTGGAACAAGAAACGGTTTGGGCGTGACGGCTTTACCCCGAATAACAAGAAGGCGAGGGTGGATGATCGACGGGTGGTTGCGACAGGATCGGGGATGAAGAAGCGCGGTAAGTGTGGGAAGGAGCACGCTGGTGAGTGCAGGCTGGGGTATAATGTTTGTTTCAAGTGTCGAAAGCCCGGCCATATCTCTAGAGATTGCAGAGTAGTAAGGTGCTTCAACTGTGGTGAAGTAGACCACCTAAGAAGGGAGCGCAAGAAGCCTAGGGCAGAGAGTTCCGGAGCAGGGAAGAAGACCGGAACTGAGGAGCAAAGGGCCAGCGCCTGGGCATTCATAATGACTAGGGAGGAGGCTAGGACGGACCCCAATGTTGTGTTAGGTACGTTTCTAGTAAACCAAACTCTTGCTTCTGTGTTATTTGATTCTGGTGCTTGTTGGAGTTTTATTTCTACTGCTTTCTGTAATAAGCTTTCCGTTAGTAGTAGAAGTATTAGTGAGCTTTTCGATGTAGAAACCGCTATTGGTAAGTCCACTAGAATTACTGATATGATAGAGGACTGTGCCATAGAACTACAAGGTCATAGGTTTTTTGCTAAATTGCACGTGATGCCCCTAGGTGGATTTGATGTAGTACTAGGGTTGGATTGGTTAGAAACCTATGAAGCGAACACCATGTGTCGCAAGAAGATGATTAGACTGACAGCGCCTGAAGGGAGTTCGGTGACGATATACGGTGATCGAGTTATGATGATTCCGAAGGTGATTTCAATGGCGGTGGCGGGGAAGTGCATGAGACGCGGATGTAGTGCTTATTTGGCCTACGTGAAGGATGTGGACACGTCAACACCACAATTGTCTGATGTACCAGTGGTGTGCCACCGGACCGCAACATCAAGTTTCAAATTGACTTGATACCCGGTGCTCAGCCTTTCGCTAAGGCACCGTATCGGTTGGCTCTGACTGAGATAAAGGAATTGATGGAGCAACTACAGGAGTTGCTTGATAAGGGTTTCATCAGACCGAGTATCCCTCCTTAGGGTGCTCTGGTCTTGTTCATAAAGAAGAAGGACGATAGTATGAGGATGTGTGTTGATTACCGTAAGTTGAACAAGTTGACGGTGAGGAATCGGTATCCATTACCAAGGATTGACGACTTGTAACACCCGGATATTTTCCTTGAAGCCGACGAAAGAAGAAAAAGAAATAAATTCTAAAGTCGGGGGACCAAACTTGCCAGAACGGGAGAAAATTTATAAAAATGGGGGATTAAGATGGGGAGGCAGCCACATCCTCCCCACTCTTGTGAAAACTCAGCAAAAAGAGAAAGAAGAGAGAAAGAAGAGAGAAAAGAGAGAAAAAGGTTGGTTCGGGTGGATCCGAGCATGAAAATCATCGGGTAGCGAGTCAATACGAAGCTCTTCTTCTTCTTGTAGTTTGTGTGAGTTCTAGGGGCCCTATTTTACTCGTTTTCAACTAATTTGGGGCTGGAACACATAGTGAACCCGTTTTTTTATGTGTGCGTGTTTGACCCATTTGGGTGTGTTTGCATGTGACGCGTTTGGAGTATGTTTTTGGGCTTGTGTGTGCTTGAATGCTGTTATAGTATGCATTCCTAAGGTTTAGGATGGTTGATTTGGGCTTAGAATGGGTTTGGATGAGCTTGGAGGTTGAAAATGGCAGATTGGGTTCGGGATGAACTGCATTCTGCATCAATTAGGGCTAGGCGACCGACTGGAGGCCATACAGCCGACTGGAGGGTGATTGAGGTTCAGTCGCATGACTGGAGGGCCAGTCGCATGGGGAGTCATGCGACTAAGAGCCCAGTCGCATAGGTACTCATCCACATTAAGTCCAACCGCATGAGGTCAATTCACATAAGGTCCATTCACCTAGTGTTCAACCGCATGGGGTCCATTCACATAACTGGGTGTTCATCCGCATTGGTGTTCATCCGCATAGGTCCATTTGCATGATGTTCAGTCTCCTGGAGGCCATGCGACTGAAGGGTGCCCATACGTCCAAATAGTGCTGTTGTACCCAAGGAGAAGCATAGTTTGATTACTGACTTTCGGGGGAAAGTGCAGATGTAAGTTTTGACGTGGAAGTTCCCGTAAGTGCATTTAAGATGGCCGTTGAGGCCTTAGAAGTTATATTGGGCATGATAATGATGATGATGCATGATGTATGTATGTATGTATGATGTTTCCTTGTATGATGATGCTATTTGTGTATGATGATGTTCCTCGTTATGATGTATGTTTATCTTTCCCATGGCTTTACGTGATATGTTTATGAATTAATGAAAAGTATTATGCAACGTAAAGTGGAGGATAATGAAAAGTGGAACGAAATGAAAGAATACATGCATTAATGAATGAATGAATGAAAGTAAGAGAAGGATTGCAAGCAAATGTACAGAGGTTCACACCCAATGAAGGGTGTTAGCTAAACTGTGTGCGGGTTAGCTACCCCAGAAGGATGCACACTGGGGTCCAATCCTTGTGATTGACCATATGTATGGGTTCCTTGCCGCTTGGCCTAGGTATTGGAGTCAGCTTCGTGCACAATGTTCAAGGTCTATGAAAGACCTCAGGCCCAGTAACCAGCTTCGTGCATAATGTTCGGGGGATAGCACATGGCATTGATCCGTAATGAAAGAGAAAAGATAAGTGGTGAATGTACTTGCCCTAGGTACTGGAGTCAGCTTCGTGCACAATGTTTTAGGTCGATGATAGAACTCAGGACCAGTAACCAGCTTCGTGCACAATGTTCGGGGTATTGTACATGTCATCGGAAGTAATGAACGTACGAATGAATGTAATGAATGTACGAATGAAAGTAAGGAATGTACGAATGAAAGTAAGAATTTATGAATGAATGTGAACGTGAAAGGATCTAAGATCTAGTTTGATCAATTAGGTTATGATTTGCAGCAGAATAGTACTATAATTAGACGAAATTTAAGCAAGACAAGATGAATATTCAATCAAACAATAAGGTTATAGAGAGAGAAAGTTTTCTGCAAAAGAGAATGTTCTCATTCATTCATAAGCTTCGGTGATTACAAATTAGGTCAAGTTTCCTTTTATAGAGGAAAGGTGACGTCAGCAGATGTCACCTGATAGTGACATCTAACCGATTACACAAACAACTAAAAATAACTGAAACTACTGAAGATGTCCATAACAGCTGAGGACATCTTCTTACAATAAAAGCTTAAGTACCAGCTAATTCTACTACTACTGAAACTACAACATCTGAAGTGTAAGCTCTTCAGACGTTTTACATTTACTAAACTACTGATTACAATCTACTGAAAATATAAAGACAACTACTGAAAGTAAACCATCACAACTACTGAAGAGTACTTCTTCAGCTGTTGTGACAATCTCTGAATACTTGGTCTTCAAACTCTATCTTCAGAATCTGTCTTCAGAATCTGTCTTCAGCTTTTGTCTTCAGACTTTGTCTTCAGACTTTGTCTTCAGACTTTGTCTTCAGACTTTGTCTTCAGCTGATGTAGTCTTCTTCAGTTGTTATGATGTCTATAGGACTTAAAGGTTTTTTTGATCTGACTCATTGGTTCTTTTGGTCCAACAGAACGAAAGTAACGAATGTGAATGTTAACGATGCACGTTAAATGAATGAAAGTTAACGAACGAATAATGAAGATAATAATGATATTATCTATGTGTACGTATGATTTGTGATCGCATGTAAGTAAAGAACGATTTTAACGAAAGAAAAGTATGTTTTATTATAAAACTAGAACTCACTCAGCAACGCTGACTTTTTATGTGTTTCCAGTTGGCAGGTAACGTTGCTGAGGATGGTACGGGACGGCTACTCAGCTCTTTTTGGATGACATTCTTTTGTATAATATTTTTGCACTGTAATACGACAAACGGTGTTTTGTAATGAATGTTGTATTAACTTGCAAAAGCATTTATATAGAAATAAAAAGTTATTTTACTGATTCCGCTGCAATGTTTATTGAAGTTAACGAAATTATGTGTTTTAAGAGCAATGAATGGCCAGCTGTAAGCGTCCCGGGAATGGGGCCTTACAAGTTTAAGTGAAATGGGTAAATTTTCAAAATAAACCTTAACTTAAACTGAGAATGGGACGGAAAGGGGATTGGATGCCAGTCTGAGTAGCTACGTGCCATCAGGTATTTTCTTAATGTTAACCGGTATTATGTGCGCATGTTATGTGGTTTATGTGTTGCTGGTAGATTTAGATACTGATGTAGTCAGGACAGGTAATGGTCGGGGTACGAAGAGTAAAGTGAGTGGCTAATCACAACTGGCCACTGTAATTAGGGACTTACTATACTTGACATAAACTGAGCTATTCCCTTGAATGACCGTGTTGGTGTTTGAATCTTTCAGTGTGTGATAGAGGATGGCTGGTGGTAGATCATCTAAAGCCTCGCGTGGTGGATTTGCTGCTGCATCGCGGCCCAAAAGAGGCAGCCTAGAGTTAAAAAGGTGGTTCCTGAAGAACCCGAGACCCCTCATCCGGAGGGTGTAGATGAGAGCGCCAATCTAAGAGCCTCGGTAAAGGAGGCTGTAGTGGAGGAGGTGCACCAGGTCATGCAGACGATCTTACCGTCTGTGGTGACTGAAGTGAGTAAGGCAGTACGTGAAGGGGAAAGACAAGAGAGGAACTGGTCCTTGGGAGGTCGGGAGCAACGGGAGACTGAGACGATTCCCTCCAATAATGAGGAGGAGGAGGAGCCTATGCTGGAGCCAGCACGAGGCTGTAACTACGGGGCATTTCAAAGGTGTAAGCCCCTACTTTTGATGGAAACGGTACTGCTGCTGCGGCTTACCGATGAGTGAGAGAGATGGAAGCTGTATTGAATATCAGCGAGTGTCGGGAGGACCAAAAGGTGAAGTTTCCTGCCCATTCTTTTATGGACTCGGCTTTATGCTGGTGGGACAACATCGTCCAAGCCGAGGGTAGTAGGGCCATTAGGAAAATGAAGTGGTCTGAGCTAAAAAGGTTGGTGATTGAGGGGTTCTGTCCTCATAGGGAAATGGACAAGGTTGAGAGAGAGTTTCTGCAACTAGAGGCGGGAACCATGACACACCAACAGTATACTACAAAGTTCAATGAGATGGCACGTCTGGTGCTGGATCAGGTGACGCCTCTATCACGAAATATTAAGAGGTATATTCAGGGTTTGACTTTGGACATTCGCCGGCATATGATCGCTGCCCGACCGAGCACGTTTAGGTCGACAGTGGATTTGGCCGGGAGGTTATATGATAAGAGGGTTGTAATGGTGGTGGCTGAAGGTGGTAGGAAGGGTAGTGGAGATCGGAACTGGGGTGGAAAGTGGTTTGGTCGGGGTGATGCCTCGACGGGTAACAAGAAGGCACGAGTGGATGATCGCCGTGTAGCCACACCGGGTACGGGATCGAAAAAGTGTGGCAAATGTGGGAAGGAGCACAGCAGTGATTGTAGATGGGGGTTGAATGTTTGTTTCAAGTATGGGAAGCCTGGCCATGTGGCACGGGAGTGCAAGGCGGGGAAATGTTTTAACTGTGGCGGGGAGGGCCACATGAGCAGAGACTGCAAGAACCTAAGGGCTGAGGGTTCCGGGGTGAAGAAGACGGGGAGGAAGGACCACGGGCGAGGGCCAGGGCATTCACTATGACACAGGAGGAAGCTAGGACGGACCCCTGATGTTGTGTCTGGTACGTTTCTAGTGAACCAAACTTTAGCTTCTGTGCTGTTTGATTCAGGTCCTAGTAAGAGTTTTATTTCTGCTGCTTTCTGTACTAAGCTGCCAGTAAGTAGTAGATGTGTTGATGCACCCTTTGATGTAGAAACTACCATAGGTAAGTCTACCAGGATTTCTAAGATGATAGTGGACTGTGACGTGGAAATAGAAGGTTATAAGTTTCCTGTTAGTCCGTTCGTGATGACCTTAGGTGGTTTCGATTTGGTTCTTGGGATGGACTGGTTAGCGGACTTCAAGGTGAATATTGTGTGTCGCAAGAAGTTGATTCGTTTGATAGCACCTGACGGGAGTTCGGTAACTGTTTATGGGGATTGGGTCATGACGATCCCGAAAGTATTCTCAATGGCGGTGGCGGGAAAGTGTATGAGGCGTGGATGTAGCGCCTACTTGGCTTATGTGAAGGATGTGGATACGCCAACACCACAACTGTCTAATGTACCGGTTGTGAGTGACTTTCCAGACATGTTCCTAGAAGACTTATCCGGAGTGCCACCTGACCGAGAGATTGAGTTTCAGATTGATCTGATACTAGGTGCCCAACTTGTTGCCAAGGCACCGTATCGGTTGGCTCCGACGGAGATGAAAGAGTTAATGGAGCAGTTGTAAGAGCTGCTTGATAAGGGATTCATTACACTGAGTATCTCTCCTTGGGGTGCTCCGGTCCTGTTTGTAAAGAAGAAAGACTGTAGCATGAGGATGTGTATAGACTACCAGTGAGCTGAACAAGTTGACGGTGAAGAATCGGTACCCGTTACCGAGGATAGATGATTTGTTTGATCAGCTTCAAGGTGCCAGTTGGTTTTCAAGGATCGACCTTCGATCTGGCTACCATCAGCTAAAGATTAAAGAGCAGGATATTCCTAAAACAGCTTTTCGCATGCTCTACGGTCACTACGAGTTTCTTGTCATGTCTTTTGGTTTGACCAATGCGCTAGCTGCTTTTATGGATTTGATGAATCGAGTGTGTCGGTCGATGTTGGATAAATCAGTGATTGTGTTTATTGATGATATCTTGATTTATTCGAAGAGCGAGATAGAGCATTCCGATTATATTCGAGAGGTGTTGGAAACGTTGAGAAGGGAGAAGTTGTATGCCAAGTTCTCCAAGTGCGCGTTCTGGTTGCGCGAGGTTCAATTCTTGAGCCACGTGGTGAATCCGAAGGGGATTATGGTGGATCCGGCAAATGTGGAAGCGGTGATGCAATGGAAGTCTCCAAAGGCGCCATCCGAGATTTGCAGTTTCTTGGGTTTGGCGGGCTATTACAGAAGATTCATTCAAGACTTTTCCAAGATCGCTTCTCCGCTAACCAAGTTGACCTGGAAAGATGTAAAGTTTGTGTGGGGTCAAGCTCAGGAGAAGGCATTTGAGGAATTGAAGGCGAGATTGACCCAAGCTCCTGTATTGTCATTACCCGATGAAAGTAAAGATTTGGTGGTATATTCTGATGCTTCCTACTCGGGATTGGGGTGCGTGTTAATGTAGAGAGGGAAGGTTATAGCTTATGCATCCCGACAGTTGAAGGTTCATGAGGTTAACTATCCTACTCATGACTTGGAGCTAGCAGCCGTGGTCTTTGCACTAAAGATTTGGAGGCACTATCTTTATGGGACGAAGTGTACTATTTTCACTGACCACAAGAGCTTGAAGTATTTCTTCAAGCAGAAAGACTTGAACATGAGGCAGAGGTGATGGTTGGAGCTCATAATGGATTATGACCGTGAGATCCATTATCATCCGGGCAAAGCCAACGTGGTGGCGGACGCCCTTAGCGGAAAGGAAAGACCCGAGCCGATTCGGGTGAAGGCGTACCAGCTGATCATGACCTTTGATGTGATGAAGCAAGTCAAAGAGTTTCAAGATGAAGCCTTAAAAGAAGATCGTCTTAACTCTAAAAGGATGAGAGGTCTGGTTGCGGAATTGGGTGAGAACACACTTGGTGTTAAAACCCGATTCGGGCGGATGTGGATTCCTCGTTTTGGGGATCTACGCATGAAGATTATGGACGAAGCTCAAAAGACTCGATACTCTATTCATCCCGATGTTACAAAGATGTATCAAGACATGAAGAAAGACTATTGGTGGCCGGGTATCAAGTGTGACGTAGTGGAGTATGTGAGTAAGTTCCTTTCTTGCTTACAATTTAAGGTCGAGCATCAAAAGCCGTACGGGAAGATCCAACCTTTGGATATACCGGAATGCAAGTGGGAGCACATCACCATGGATTTCATTATGAAGCTGCCGCATACTCCGAAAGGGTATGATGCTATATGGGTGATTGTTGACTGCTTGACGAAGAGTGCTCACTTCCTATCGATCCGCGAGACATATTCGTCTGAGAGGTTGGCTGATCTGTTCATCAAGGAAATTGTAACTCGTCATGGTGTGCCGTTGTCTATTGGTTCTGATCGTGACACCCGGTTTACATCCAAATTCTGGCGATGCCATGGGGACGAGGTTACATATTTGCACGGCTTATCATCCCTAGACTGATGGTCAGTCAGAAAGGACCATTCAGACATTAGAGGACATGCTTCGGGCATGTGTGATTGATTTTGGGGGAAGTTGGGATGACCACTTACCGTTAGCTGAATTCTGATACAACATGCCAGTATTGGCATGCCACCTTATGAGATGCTATATGGTAGGAGATACAGAACACCCTTTTGTTGGGGTGATATTGGTCATAAGAGTTAGGGAGCGTCGAAGTGATCGAGGCTACGACCGAAAAGCTTGAAAGGATCAAGACCTTCATGAAACCAGCCAAAGATAGACAGAAGTTTTATGCTGATAAACGACGCAGACCGATTGAGTTCCAGGTGGGTGACCGGGTTATGTTGAAGGTCTCACAATGGAAGGGTATCATTCGTTTCCAGAAGCGGGGCAAGTTGCACCCGAGATATATAGGTCCTTTCCGAATCATTTCTCGAGTAGGAGAGGTGGCCTATAGATTGGAGTTACCAGATGAGTTAAGTGGAACTCATCCTACATTCTATGAATCTCATCTAAGGAAGTGTTTGGCAGATAAAGATATGATTGTTCCACTAGAGGATATCGAAGTAGACGAACGGCTCAATTATGTGGAGCAACCAGTGGCAATCATCGATCGAAATGAGAAGAGGTTGAGAAATAAAGTTGTTCCTCTTGTGCGTGTACAGTGGAAGCACAGGAAGGGATCCGAGCTAACATGGGAGACTGAAGAAGAAATGAGACAGCGTTACCCACATTCGTTCGAGGAATAACAGGTTTTGGGGACGAAACCTATATAAGAGGGGTGGACTTGTAACACCCAGATATTTTCCTTGAAGCCGACGAAAGAAGAAAAAGAAATAAATTTTAAAGTCAGGGGACCAAACTTGCCAGAACGGGAGAAAATTTGTAAAAATGGTGGATTAAGAGGGGGAGGGCAGCCACATCCTCCCCACTCTTGTGAAAACTCAGCAAAAAGAGAAAGAAGAAAGAAAGAAGAGAGAAAAGAGAGAAAAAGGTTGGTTTGGGTGGATCCGAGCACGAAAATCATCAGGTTGCGAGTCAACACGAAGCTCTTCTTCTTCTTGTAGTTTGTGTGAGTTCTAGGACCCCTATTTTACTCGTTTTCAACTGATTTGGGGCTGGAACACATAGTAAACCCGTTTTTGTATGTGTGTGTGTTTGACCCATTTGGGTGTGTTTGCATGTGACGCGTTTGGAGTATGTTTTCGGGCTTGTGTGTGCTTGAATGGTGTTATAGTATGCATTCCTAAGGTTTAGGATGGTTGATTTGGGCTTAGAATGGGTTTGGATGAGCTTGGAGGTCAAAAATGGCAGATTGGGTTCGGGATGAACTGCATTCTGCATCAGTTAGGGCTAAGCGACCGACTGGAGGCTATACGGCCGACTGGAGGGCGATTGAGGTTCGGTCGTACGATTGAAGTTCAATCGACGACTGGAGGGCCAGTCGCATGGGGAGTCATGCGACTGAGAGCCTAGTCGCATAGGTACTCATCCGCATTAAGTCTAACCGCATGAGGTCCATTTGCATAAGGTCCATCCGCCTAGTGTTCAACCGCATGAGGTTCATTCGCACGACCGGGTGTTCATCCGCATTGGTGTTCATCCGCATAGGTCTATTCGCATGATGTTCAGTCGCCTGGAGGCCATGAGACTAAAGGGTGCCCATACGTCCAAATAGGGCTGTTGTACCCGAGGAGAAGCATAGTTTGATTACTGACTTTCGGGGGAAAGTGTAGATGTAAGTTTTGACGTGGAAGTTCCCGTAAGTGCATGTAAGATGGCCGTTGAGGCGTTAGAAGTTATGTTGGGCATGATAATGATGATGATGCATGATTATGCATGATGTATGCATGTATGTATGATGTTACCCTGTATGATGACACTATTTGTGTATGATGATGTTCCTCGTTATGATGTATGTTTATCTTTCCCGTGGCTTTATGTGATATCTTTATGAATGATTGAAAAGTATTATGTAACGTAAAGTGGAAGATAATGAAAAGAGGAACGAAATGAAAGAATGCATGCATTAACGAATGAATGAATGAAAGTAAGAGAAGGCTTGCAAGCAAATGTATGGAGGTTCACACCCAATGAAGGGTGTTAGCAAAACTGTGTGTGGTTTATGAAAGTAAGAGAAGGCTTGCAAGCTCACTACCCTAGAAGGATGCACACTGGGGTCCAATCCCTGTGATTGACCATATGTGGATGCACACTGGGGTCCAATCCCTGTGATTGACCATATGTATGGATCCTTGCTGCTTGCCCTAGGTACTGGAGTGAGCTTCGTGCATAATGTTCGAGGTCTATGAAAGACCTCAGGCCCAGTAACCAGCTTCGTGCACAATGTTTGGGGTATAGCACATGGCATTGATCCGTAATGAAAGAGAAAAGATAAGTGGTGAATATACTGGCCCTAGGCACTGGAGTCAGCTTCGTGCACAATGTTCGAGGTTGATGAAAGACCTCAGGCCCAATAACCAGCTTCGTGCACAATGTTCGGGGTATTGTACATCTCATTGAAAGTAATGAACGTACGAATGAATGTAATGAATATACAAATGAAAGTAAGGAATGCACGAATGAAAGCAAGAATTTATTAATGAATGTGAACGAAAGTAAAGAATGTGAATGTTAACGATGCAAGTGAAATGAACGAAAGTTAACGAACGAATAATGAAGATAATATTGATATTATCTATGTGTACGTATGATGTGTGATCGCATGTAAATAAAGAACGGTTTTGACGAAAGAAAAGTATGTTTTATTATAAAACTAGAACTCACTCAGCAACGCTGACTTTTTATGTGTTTCCACTTAGCAGGTAACGTTGCTGAGGATGGTACGGGACGGCTACTCAGCTCTTTTTGGATGGCATTCTTTTGTATAATGTTTTTGCACTGTAATACGACAAATGATGTTTTGAATGAATGTTGTATTAACTTACAAAAGCATTTATATTGAAATGAAAAGTTATTTTACTGATTCTACTACAATGTTTATTGAAGTTAACGAAATTATGTGTTTTAAGAGCGATGAATGGCCAGCTATAAGCGTCCCGGGAATGGGGCCTTACACGACTTGTTTGATCAGCTGCAAGGTGACAGTTGGTTCCTGAGGATAGACCTTCGATCTGGTTACCATCAGGTAAAGGTGAAGGAGCAGGATATCGCTAAGACAACTTTTCGCACGCGTTATGGACACTACGAGTTTCTCGTTATGTCTTTCGGTTTAAGTAACGCGCTAGCTGCTTTTATGGACTTGATGAATCGAGTGTGTCGGCCACAACCCCGACCAGCCGGCCTGTACTACTAAAGAAAAAGATATTGGATAAATCATTGATTGTGTGTTATTGATGATATCCTGATTTACTCGAGGAACGAGGAAGAACATGCCGGTCATATTCGGGAGGTGTTGGAGACATTGAGAAAAGGAGAAGTTGTATGCTAAGTTCTCCAAGTGCGCGTTCTGGTTGTGCGAAGTTCAGTTTTTCGGTCACGTGGTAAATCCCGAGGGGATTATGGTAGACCCAACAAAGTTGGAGGCGATGATGCAATGGAAGTCTCCAAAGACGCCATCCGAGATCCGTAGTTTCTTAGGATTGGCGGGATATTATCGAAGATTCATCCAAGACTTCTCCAAGATAGCTTCTCCATTGACTAAGCTGACCCATAAGGAAGTGAAGTTTGTATGGGGTCAAGATCTGGAGAAGGCTTTTAAAGAGTTAAAGATGAGATTAACTCAAGCTCCTATTTTATCCTTACCCGAAGGAAGCGAGGACTTGGTAGTCTATTAGGATGCTTCTAACTCGGGGTTGGGTTGTGTGTTGATGCAACGAGGAAAGGTTATAGCTTATGCATCCCGACAGTTGAAAGTTCATGAGGTTAATTATCCTACTCATGACTTGGAGCTAGCAGCTGTGGTTTTTGCCTTGAAGATTTGGCGGCACTACTTATACGGGATGAAGTGCACAATATTCACTGAACACAAGAGCTTGAAGTAGCTCTTTGAGCAGAAAGATTTGAATATGAGGCAGAGGAGATGGTTAGAGCTCATAAAAGATTACGATTACGAAATCCATTACCATCCAGGCAAGGCCAACGTGTTGGCAGATGCCCTTAGTCAAAAGGAGAGATACGAGCCGATTCAGGTGAAATCTTATCAGTTTGTCATGACCTCTGATATGATGACGCAAGTAAAGGAGTTTCAAGATGAGGTGTTGAAAGAAGATCATCTTAACTCTAAAAGGATGAGAGGCCTAGTCGCAGAGTTGGGTGAAAACACTCTCGGTGTTAGAACCTGATACGGGCGGATGTGGATTTATCGTTACAGGAACTTACGTGGAAGGATCATGGATGAGGCTCATAAGATTCGATACTCCATTCATCCTGGTGCTACCAAGATGTACCATGATATGAAGAAAGATTATTGGTGGCCTGGTATGAAGCGTGATGTAGCGGAATATGTGAGTAAGTGTGTTACTTGCTTACAAATGAAGGCGCAACCTTTGGATATACCCGAGTGGAAGTGGGAGCATATCACCATGGACTTTATTACGAAGTTACCAAGTGGGAGATAGATTTATGTAGAAAGTCTCACCTTGGAAAGGTATCATACGGTTTAGAAAGCGGGGCAAGTTGAGCCCGAGATACATAGGGCCTTTCCGAATCATTGCTCGAGTAGGAGAGGTGGCCTATAGGTTGGAACTACCAGATGAGTTAAGTGGAATTCACCCGACATTCCATGTATCTCATCTACGAAAGTGTTTGGTAGATGAGGATATGGTGTACCACTGCAAGATATCAAAGTAGATGAATGGCTCAACTATGTGGAGCAACAAGTGGCGATCATCGATCGTAAAGAGAAAAGGTTAAGGAATAAAGTGGTTCCTCTTATGCGTGTACAGTGGAAGCACAGGAAGGGATCCGAGTCTACGTGGGAGACTGAAGAAGAGATGAGGCACCATTACCCTCATCTATTTGAGGAATAATAGGTTTCAAGGACGAAACATATATAAGGGGGTGGACTTGTAACACCCGGATATTTTATAGACGAGAAAGAAATAATAAACGCGAATAAAAAGGAGAAAAATGTAATTTAACCCAATTAGAGGGGTTAAAAGTATCAAAATGACAAAAAGTATCAAAAGTTGGTACAAAAGTGGGCATGGCCGCCCACTCTAGTCTGCACACCAGCTTTCATTCGGTTTTAGAGCGAAAGAGCAGAATTCGAGTTTCTAGAGAGAAGAAGAAGAAAAATTTGAAATTTAAGATAATAATTTGTGTTTTTAAGATGTTCTTGGCTAGACTTAGCCTCGATTTCTTGCTTACATGTGTTTGTATGTTCGGTGTGTGTGTTTTGGTGGGTTTTAGGTTGTTGAGCTCAAAGCAAACGGGTTTGAAGAAGTCTACCGGAATGTTTGACAAAGGTGAGTTTCTAGAACCCCCTTTTAACATGTTTTAAATGATTTTAGGGCTGGAAATACATGTAAGAATATTTTTACAAAAATGGGTTTTTCACCCGTATGTGTATGTATGAATATGTACGTGGGTGGGTGTAAGTTTGGGTTTAATTTGTAGTTATGTTCATGTTGTGATGCTTAGAATGTTAGTGTTAAGTTTAGATCATGATATATGTTGGATTAGGACTGAATTATGTTGATTAGGTATAAGTTGGTTGCCCATGCGCCTAAACAGTGGCCCATGCTCCCAACGGTTAAATTGCCTAAGTGTGCCCAACTGCCCAAAACACCATGCGCCTGAATAGTAACAAAACGCCTGCAAATTTGTCCAGAATGACTAAGTGTCAGGTCCATGAGCCTGAATAGTGCCCATGCACCTAAAGTGTTAATGTTTTAAGTGTAAGTCCAGACGCCCGCATAGTGGTAAAACGCCTAAACAAGGCAGAAACGCCCCAATAGTTCCCATGTGCCTAAACACTTAGAATTATTTCTGAATTTTTAGGAAAACCAGAATTGTATGGTTTGACCCTGATTTGACCCATGGGCTATGATTACCCATTTTAAGCATGATTGCGGGATGGTTTAGGGTTATAGCATGTATGAATGATGTATGGAATACATAACGTGTTATCTTTTAATGGTTTTTATACGTAATTATATTATATTATAATATACGTCAAATATTATGTTATTACTTTACGTAGTATGACAAATGTATGAAAGAACGTAAAGAATAATGTAACGAAGTGAAAGATAACAAAGATGAGAAGTAAAACGTAACGAATGAAAGAATGGCTTGCAAGCAAATAGAAAGGAGGTGCACGACCATGTTGTCGTTAGCTCAACTATGATGCGGGTTAGCTACCCCAAAAGATGCACACAGAGTCAATCATTAAGATTGACAAGACCTTTGGTATGCCCTAGGTGACTGGGTCAGCTTCGTGCACAATGTTCATGGTTTAATTACCATTGGCCTAACTTTAGCTTCATGCATAATGTTTGCGGTATTACCAATTGGTTGGAATGATTAGGAGAGATGACTTGCCCTGGGTGACTGTGTCAGCTTCGTGCACAATGTTCGTGGTTTAATTACCACAGGCCCAACATCAGATTCATCCACAATGTTCTGGGTATTGTTCATCGATCCGTATGAAAGTAAAAGAACGATATAACGTACGAAAGAAAGTAAGAAAGTAAGAAAGTAAAAGAATGATGTAAAGTACGTTAGGAAAGTATGAGAATGAAAGTATGAGATAATATAAAGTACAAAACGAAAGTATGTATACGAAAGAGAATGTAAATGAAATGAAATGAAAGTATGAATATGATGATGAAAGATACTGACTGATAATGGAGAATAATAACGATATTATCTATTTGTACGTATGATGCATGATCGCGTATGAAAGCAAAGAAGCATTTTAATGAAAGTAAAGTATGCTATATTTGTTGGCCCAGGTTGAACACACTTGAATCAAATAACATGAAGATTTTAGATCAAACACCATAAAATAAGATGAACAATGAAGAACATCTCAAGAACACACTCAAAACCCTTTGTTTGATCCAAAAATATGATTACACAATGATTTGAAAGTGGAAACCCTAATCACTAGCTCCTCCAAGCTTAAAAACCCTAATTGCCATACTTTACTATTTATAGTAAATGACAATTTACTAATGATACTTAGGACCCTAAACTATGACAATTAGAAATTACAATTAAAACCCAAAATGTCTAAAAACAAGATTAAATATATTTTGTCGACACAAAATATATTTATTAACAATAAACATCCTAGACGAATATATCTTCAACGTCTTGTCTCTAATCTTCATCCCAAACGCATCGTGTTGACTGTTGCGTTGACTTTGACCGTTGACGTTGACTTTGTTGACTTTGACTGTGTTGATAATATTAGACTATCCTTCAGACCCAACAATTTTCCCCCTTAGTCTACTATTATCAACGTCTTTTATCGTGATCAGCACCGATAAGTCAACTGAACTTGATCTTCAATTTGGTAAGCTTCAGTCTCAGTGTTAAGGTCCAATAATATACCCCCTAGACTGATGCTTCCTAAATATTGTTGCTGAAGATCTTTATCTCACAAGTTCCCCCTTTTTCTGTGTTCCCCCTTGTCGTGTGCATCCTCTTAGTTATAACGAAGACCGCTTTCTTGAATCTCTGAGCGCTTCAGAAGATGTAGGAGGAGGATTCCTAGCTCGGTATCTTCTGTAAATTTGAGGAACAGGTTCTCTTGTCTGGTTCATTGCTCATGTGATGATCGACCATCTCTTGAAGCACAATCTGCAACAAAAACACAAACACATTCTACACATTTCTCGTTAGATCATTTCAACAAAACAAATAAACCCGTGTTTATCTGTTCATGAAAACAAGCGAATCCGTGTTCGTTTGTGTGTGCAATTTCCCGTGAAATGCATGAAAATGTGAGATGATTTCAATAGCATAATATGAAAGACCTAAAAGAATTTGAAATGAAAATTTATTATAATTTTTTTAAAATTTTATTATATATATATATTTGTATTTTATATTATTATTATATATATTTTTTAATTACCGAGAATTGAATCGATCATGAGATCACATCCTCAAGATATGCTTTAGCACAAAGATGAATTTAAACATCGACAAGCAATGAGATCACACTAATAACTGAATCTAATCACAGTCTTTGAATGATTTTGAAATTCTCAAATAGATCAATAACGATTGCCGATATGTTTGTCCATTTAAACCCATGCCCTATCTTTTTCAACAAGCAGCAGATGATTCGTTAAGGTTTGATTAAGGACTTTAGAATGCTGACCCCACAATCATTTGGCAAAAACCCTCACCCAACCTCAGGATTTCTTGAATTTTGTTATGATCTTTATAGAGCAAGGCTTGTGCATTAGTGTGCAAGTGATTATCAACAGAATATTGTATTCTGTGATGAATTCATCGTTAGATGATTTGACACAACTTAGATCAAAATAGTGAGAGCTCTAGGTCTATACTCACATATAACAAAGTAGAGGACCATTTAATCATATGCCGATGAGAGCTCCATGTAACACCCGGAAAATTCTGGTTGGAGTGTCATGCGACTGGAGTCCCATACGCATGGAGGTCATGCGACTGGAGCTCCATACGCATGGGAGTC
Source organism: Flaveria linearis (assembly GCA_024085815.1). Classification (NCBI taxonomy): domain Eukaryota; kingdom Viridiplantae; phylum Streptophyta; class Magnoliopsida; order Asterales; family Asteraceae; genus Flaveria; species Flaveria linearis. Next base: position 77,602,085 of record CM044001.1, read on the forward strand.
GCACGACTGGAGTGTCCAATCGCATGGAGCTCATACGACTGAAGGTTCAGTCGCATGGGGACTCGAGCGACTGAACTATAGCTTTAAGGGAGGGGCAGCCATCTCCCCTCCCCACATTTGCAAAACTCAATCAAAAGAAGAGCAGAGAGAGAAAGAAGAGAGAGAAGAGAGAAAAAGAGAGAAAATGGCGATTTGGGCTTGAAACTTGTTGAGGTACTAGTCCCAAACGAAGCTCTTCATCTTCTTCTTGTTTGTGTGAGTTCTAGGACCCCTCATTTACTTGTTTTCAAATGATTTTGGGGCTGGAACACATATAAACCCGTTTTGAAATGTATGAGTTTGACCCATTTGGGTGAAATTGTATGTAGTGTGTTTAGAGTGCGATTTTAGACTTGTATGTGCTTGTATGATGTCATAGTATGATTTCATACGGTTTAGGAGGGCTAATTTGGGCTTGAAATGAGTTTGGAAGAGTTTGAAGGCCGTATGTCGCGGCTGCATTCGGGATGAACTCCAGTCGCTGCCAAGTTAGGGCTAGGCGACTGAAGGGCCAATCGGCCAATTGAGGGACGACTGAGACGCAGTCGCACGACTGAAGTTCAATCAAACGACTGGAGGTCCAGTCGCATGAGAGGTCATGCGACTGAGAGCCCAGTTGCATAGAAACTCAGTCGCCTAGATGCCCAATCGCCCGACTGAGAGTTCAGTCGTGTAGGTGCTCATCCGCATTAGTCCCATTCGCATGATGTCCAATCTCCTAGTATTCATTCACACGATTGTATGTTCATTCGCATAGGTACCCAATCGCATGATCCAGTCGCGTGGAGGCCATGCGACTGAAGTATGCCCAATCGCCCAAATAGGACTGTTGTGTACGAGGAGAGATGTAGTCCAGTTACTGGCCTTCAGGAAAAGAGTAAGGGTAGGTAGTGATGTAATAGCTCCCGTAGGTACATGTGTGATAACTGTCAGGGCTTAGAAGTTATGTTAGGTATGATGGTGATAGTATTGCATGTATATGCATGATGTATGTATGATAAGTATGATGTAGCCCTATATGATGGTAATGACTAATGATTTGTAAATATCGAGGTTCCTTGTGTCAATACGAGTTTATCATTCTGTGGCTTTATGTGTTATGATTAATAACTGTAATGAAAGTATTATGCAACGTAAAGTGAAAGATAATAAAAGAGGAACATGATGAACAAATGCATGTACTAACATATGAATGAACGAACGTAGAGCTAGTGAGTGTATGTATGAGGTGAGCGACTCTGTGTCGCAACAGACTCGAATGAGATTTCTGTCGCGTATCCCGGTACTGTGTCAGTCTTCGGACATGAGTCGGGGGTTTGTTAATCAGGCCCTAGCACAGTATCAGTCTTTGGACATGAGTCGGGGGTATTGCATGAGACGAGATAGTAAGGTCAGCAACTTTGTGTTGCAACAAAATTGGATAGAGTTCAATCCAGGTGATTGACTCAAACAGGATCTTTGTCGCGTATCCCGGTGCTGTGCCAGTCTTCGGACATAAGTCGGGGGTTTGCGAGCAGGCCCCGGCACAGCATCAGCTTTCGAGCATGAGTCGGGGATATTGCATGAGACAGGATCTAAGTGGATGAGTAGAGGATCGCACGCTGCGGTACTGTGTCAGTCTTCGGACATGAGTTGGGGGTTTGTGTACAGGCCCCGACACAGTATCAGTCTTCGGACATGAGTCGGGAGTAGTGCGTGAGGGTGAGATGAGACGAATGAGGAATAGATCGCGTGCTCCGGTACTGTGTCAGTCTTCGGACATGAGTCGGGGGTTTGTGCCTGTGTCAGTCTTCGGACATGAGTCGGGGGTTTGTGCCTGTGTCAGTCTTCGGACATGAGTCGGGGGTTTGTGTATAGGCCCCGGCACAAAATCAGTCTTCGGACATGAGTCCGGAGTATCGCGTGAGTTGATGAATGAGAGAGGTAATTGTGAAGAAAGAAAGTGTGAAATGAAAGAAAGATAATGAACGTAATGAAAGATAAAGAATGAACGAATGATAATAAAGAACGGGAGGAACATAGTGATAACGTATGAAACGGGATCCTTGTCACTCGACCTCAGTAATCATGGCTGTGTGCCATGAAGAGGGTAAAGTGTGACCGGATCCAGATAGAAGTAAAAGACAGAGAATGAATGGAAGTTAAAGATAAAGAATGAATGAGAGAAAAAGATAAAAATGATGTTATCTATGTGTATGTACGTATCATTTGTGATCGCATGTATGTAAGAACGATTTTAAAGAAATAAAGTATGTTTTATTATAAAACTACAACTCATTCAGCAACGCTGACTTTTGATGTGTTTCCAGTTGGCAGGTATGTTACTGGGGATGGCACGGGGCGACTACTCAGTTCATTTAGGATGGCATCCATTGTTATAATGCTTTTATAATGAAATGATCTTATGTAATGAACTGTAATAATATTTTATATGAGCAAAGATGAGAACGGGGAACCAGCCACCAGAGGTCCCTATCTACGACTATTTTGTAAGATCATTTTATTGAAATGAAAAGAATGTTTTAATGTTTCCGCTGAAATGTTTTTATGAAGAACGATAAAGAATTATGTTTTATGTGCGATGAATGACCAGCTTTGAGGTGCCCGGGAATGGGGGCCTTACAAGTTGGTATCAGAGCCAAAGTCTAAGTGAAATAGGTAAAATTTCAAAATAAACCTTAACCTAAACTGAGAATGGGACAGAAAGGGATGGGATGCCAATCTGAGTAGCAGCGTGCCATCAGGTATTTTCTTAAAGTTAACTGGTATTATGTGCGCATGTTATGTGTTTATGTTTTGCTGGTAGATTTAGATGCTAATATAGTCAGGACAGGTAATAATCGGGATATGAAAAGTAAGGTAAGTGGCTAATCACAACTGATCACTGTAATTAGGGACTTACTATACTTGACATGAACTGAGCTATTCCCTTGAATGACCATGTTAGTGTTTGAATCTTTCAGTGTATTATAGAGGATGGCTGGTGGTAGATATTCTAAGGCTTCACGTGGTGGAGGTGGTGGCGGACGTGCAGCGGAACCATGGGTCACCAGAGGAAGGCCTAGAGTTGAAAAAGTTGTTCATGAAGGACCCAAAACCCCTCTCCCGGAGGGCGGGGATGAGAGTGCTAACTTAAGAGCCTCGATGAGAGAGGCGGTTGCGGAAGAAGTGCACCAGGCCATGCAGACGATCTTACCGTCTATGGTGACTGAAGTGATAAAGGCTGTTAGGGATGAGGAGAGACAGGAAAGGGGTAGACCTTTGGGCGAAAGGAGACGGATGGAGACTGAAACGGTTTTCTCTGATGAGGAGGAAGAGGAAGAGGAGCCTGTGCAGGAGGCGGCACGAGGCTGTAACTACGGGGCATTTTAACGATGCAAGCCCCCAACTTTTGATGGCAGTGGCACTGCTGCTGCTGCTCACCGGTGGGTGAGGGAAATGGAAGTCGTGCTGAATATCAGTGAGTGCCGAGAGGATCAGAAAGTGAAGTTTGCCGCCCACTCTTTCATGTACTCAGCTTTGTGCTGGTGGGACAACATAGTCCAAGTTGAGGGTAGCCGGTCTATCGGAAGGATGCGATGGTCAGAGTTGAAAAGGCTGGTGATTGAGGAGTTCTGTCCTCACCGTGAGATGGATAAGGTTGAAAGGGAGTTCCTACAGTTGCAGGTGGGGATGATGACACATCAGCAGTACACCACCAAACTCAACGAGATGGCATGACTGGTGCCGGAACAGGTGACACCTCTTTCGCGGAAAATTAAGAGGTATATTCAGGGCTTGCCGGCGGATATCCATAGGCACATGATCGCTGCCCGACCCAACACGTTCAGGTCGGCGGTAGATCTAGCGGGAAGGTTGTGTGACGAGCGGGAGGCGATAGCGATAACGGGGAAAGCGGAGGAGCGAGCCTATGTTAAGAAGGGGAAAGGAAGGCAATATAGTGATGGTGGAATAGAGGCCGAGGGTAAAGTGATGAGGATTGATGATCGAGAGAGGATAACAAGAAAGGGTGAGGATGCAAGAAGTGTGGTAGAGGTCACGAAGGGGAGTGCAAATTGGGACTGAACGTCTGTTTTCAGTATGGGAAGGAAGGCCACAGGGCAAGGGAGTGCCGCATGGCTAAGTGCTACAATTACGGTGAGACTGGACATCTGAGTAGGGATTGTAAGAGGACAAAGGCGAGAAGCTCTGGTGCGAGGAAGGAGAATAGAGGGTGAAGGCTACAGCTTTTGCCATGGCCAGGAGGAAGGTAGAGCGGACTCCGACTGGACGACAGGTACGTTTCCGGTAGTTTAAATTTTGTGCACTTATGCCTTGAATGCGATGCTAGTAGTAGTTCGTTCCTACTACCTTCTGTTGTGAGTTGCATGTTAGGAAAAGGAACCTCGATGAGCCCTTCGATGTAGAGATTGCAATTAATGAATTCACTAGGTTACCTAATGCCCTAGAGGATCGCGTGATGCAATTGAGAAAACCGTGTCACCCGTTGTCTGAGGAACAGTTTCAGCATGTGATTGGTTCATTGAACGGCAACGTACGCATAGTTTTGACGTTGCAGCAAACAAGTAGAATGGGAGGTCGGAAGCAAAGGAAAAAGATAAATTTGGTTTGGGCCACCAAAGAAGCCGATTTGCCTTTCAATCACAGTGTACCTGCAAGGAACCTGAGAAAAAACGATCTCTGTGCAGTTATATTAGAAACAACACATAGCACGATCAATGAATGCCTTTCTCATTAGTTGCTTGGTTTGCCAGAGGGTCATTATTCATACATAAAGAACATCAAACAAGGCTTGTGGTGTTTCTTTCAATTATAGTGACTGTACTCTATATGGCATATTTGAGGCCGCAGGTCCTGGTCAAATGGACATTGATCTGTATGCATGCGTTGCCGACGGAGATAGTCAAAGATGGACCAGAAGTCATAAGTTGGTAAACGATGTAGAGCGATAGGATTCCAGGTGGGAGACTGGAAAAGAGATGAGACAGTATTGCCCGCAAAGATTTAAGAAACAATAGGTTTCGAGGATGAAACCCGTTTAAGGGGGTGGACTTGTAACACCCGGAAAATTCTGTTTGGAGTGTCATGCGACTGGAGTCCCATACGCATGGAGGTCATGCGATTGGAGCTCCATACGCATGGGAGTCGCACGAATGGAGTGTCCAATCGCATGGAGCTCATACGACTGAAGGTTCAGTCGCATGGGGACTCAGGCGACTGAACTGTAGCTTTAAGGGAGGGGCAGCCATCTCCCCTCCCCAGACTTGCAAAACTCAGTCAAAAGAAGAGCAGAGAGAGAAAGAAGAGAGAAAGAAGAGAAAAAGAGAGAAAGTGGTGATTCGGGCTTGAAACTTGTCGAGTGACTAGTCCCAAACGAAGCTCTTTATCTTCTTCTTGTTTGTGTGAGTTCTAGGACCCCTCATTTACTTGTTTTCAAACGATTTTGGGGCTGGAACACATATAAACCCGTTTTTCAAATGTATGAGTTTGACCCATTTGGGTGAAATTGTATGTAGTGTGTTTAGAGTGTGATTTCGGACTTGTATGTGCTTGTATGATGTCATAGTATGATTCCCTAAGGTTTAGGAGGGCTAATTTGGGCTTGAAATGAGTTTGGAAGAGTTTGAAGGCCGTATGTCGCGGCTACAGTTCGGGATGAACTCCAGTCGCTGCCCAGTCAGGGCTAGGTGACTGAAGGGCCAATCGGCCGACTGAGGGGCGACTGAGACGCAGTCGCACGACTGAAGTTCAATCGCACGACTGGAGGTCCAGTCGCATGACTCGTAGAGAAAAATAAGCTCGTCACAACGACATATTTGAAATTTCGTAATACGCTATATATTAAAAGTTAGCAGCTGAATTAATTATAATAATATAATAATATATAATAAAATAATAATATATTATTCAAATGAGATTTCACAATTGCTTCTGTCCCACATCGAAAAAGAAGTAAAACTCCATCCCACATCGCCTCTCAAACCCTTTCAACTCCTTTCAACTCCTTTATAAATAGAAGCCTTAAGATTAAATTTAGAACATAAGTTTCTTTGGGAACGCTCTAATATAAAGAGAATCCCGAGTTCTCAATACCCCGTTGGGTGTTGCTAGTAGTCGTTTTGGTACTCGAGTAGGAGCGCAACTAGGAGCGCAACTAGGAGTGCGAGTAGGGGAGACTCGACATCAAATTGCCGTAGATAGTTTTCAGGTACGCCCTTGTTTAAGGTTATGTTTAATTATTATTATAGTCGTTATTATTAGTATTATTATCATTGTAGGTATTAGTATTAATATAGTTATTATTAATATTATTATTATCATCTTTATAGTTATTATTATTATTATAGTTGTTATTTTTATTGTTATAGTTAGTATTATTATTATTTGTTATTTTTAGTGTTGTAATTGTTATTATTATTATTATTAGACTTTAAGGTTATCATTAGGGAAGGTATTGGGTAACCCCGAGGGTTGGCTCGGGTATGATGGAAACGTCCGAGTTATGCCAACTAGTAAAGGTTGTACCAAAGGGTTGGCATAGGATAAAAGAAAGTGCCCAAATAAAACCAACAAATAGGAAAAGATAATGAATCATCCCTAAAGTTGTTACTAGCTAGAATATAGCTTAAATAATATTATTTTGCCTATAGGATAATACCTGATAGCAGTGAACCTGAGCACACGATATCATTGACGTGATTGATTGAGGTGAGTTCCTCTGAACTGTTTTCTAAAACGGGATGTGATGTTCTAGTAACTGGTAATAATTGTAGAATTGACTATGAATAGCATCTGTGATATGTGGCAATGCTTGATAGGATGCTTGAGGGCTGCTTGTATGATTCTGCTTTAGCCAGTGGATTTTGTATACTATCAATAGCATCTGTGATATGTGGCAATGCTTGATAGGATGCTTGAGAGCTGCTTGTATGATTCTGCTTTAGCCAGTGGATTCTGTATACATAGCTTGGTTATGTGAATTCATATTGTGCTTACTATGTTCCTATCTGTTTGCCATGGCTGTATCTGCTTGACGCAATAGTCAATAATAACATGTTTTGAGTTTTGAAGAATGCCATGTTTTTGAACTCACAAGCTTTATGCTGAGTCCCAAATTTTTTTATTTTTATGGACACACATCCTAGGTGCCAAGTGATTGCAGGGATTGAAGATTACGAGCTAGTTTATGAGAAAATTAAGTTGTAGAATGTTGTTGAATATTTGGATCTTTAGTGTAGTTAAACTGATGTAATGGTATTATCTATTATAACAGATGTTTGATACGCTTTTGATGTATAATTAAAGTTAGACTTCCGCTGTGTATTCTCTGATTACTATGTGTTCTGTATATCCGATGCGTAACGCTCCCCGGGGTATGCCCTAGGAGGCGGGCGTTACAAGTTGGTATCAGAGCCGTAGTTTAAGTGAACTAGGTACAAAGATAGTATCTAGACTTAAACTAGGAAAGATGCTTTAAGATAATTTGATTAATTTCATAGGTATTGGGTAATGGGTTTTGGTGAACCATGAAGGATAATGGCTAGAACATTATAATTGCAATAGATAAGCAATGACACCTGGCCACTGTTATTTCTTGTCTTTTAATACTATTATGTTCTGGATCATAATCCCTCATGTGAATACTAAATCCCTGCTCCCTCATGTAGGCTTTGACTATGCCAAGAGGAGGAAATACTCATGGTAGGGGTCGTGGTAGGCATCCTGGTAGTAGAAGGCAAATCATGTCATCTATAAACGATGATCATGAAAATCTTCATCATGTTGAACATGAGTTACAACAATTTGCTGGACCACAATTCCAAGCAGCTTTAGCTGGCATAATTAGAGATGCTTTGCCAACTATTATGGCTGAGGTTACGAACGCCTCTAGAGGGTATGTGAGCAATAGTGGTAATTGGCAGGATGATCATATAGATAACACCAATGGTAATGGTGATGCTGCTATGGGAACTGAACCTAAGCAGGGTTGTTCCTACAAAGCTTTCAAGGGATGTGAACCTCCAATATTTGATGGCAAAAGAGATGCCATGGCGACTTTTCTGTGGATCCATGAGATGGAAGCTGTTATTGAAATTAGTGGATGCATAGCCACGCAAGTTGTCATGTATGCCACTCACTCATTCAGGTCTGAGGCATTGTTTTGGTGGGACAATAATAAACAAGCTAAAGGATCTGGAGTTGTTGCTACTTTAACCTGGAATGAACTGAAGGAGCTTGTGATGGAAAAATTTTGTCCTGAAGTTGAAAGGGACAAAATTGAAAGATAATTCTTACAACTACAGGCCGGGGCCATGACACATCGTCAGTATACGACCAAGTTTGATGAGATGGCTCGACTGTTTCCTGAGCATGTAACACCTGAAGCAAAGCGCGTAAAAAGATACGTGCAGGGGTTACCCCCTCATATTTGACAGTTAGTTAAGATGTCTGCCTCCAAAACCTATGAGTCTGCAATTGCATTAAGTGCCATTGCATATGAAGAAGAAGGGATAATGACTGATAACAACAAAAGAAAGAGGAATGAAGATGGAAACCAGATGCCAAGAAAGGACAGGAAGATCACACGAAATGAAGGGAACCGTGTCAACAAACCATGGAGGAATGATAAAAATGAGTCTTGGGGAAAGTATCAAGATTCTAAATGTCTTAAATGTCCAACAGGTGATCATTCACGAAAGAACTGCCCGAAAATTAGATGCTTTAACTGTTGGGAGTATGGACATTTCCGAAGTGATTGCAAGAACCCTCCACAAGCACAACCTACGGAGAATCAGAACAAGTCCAAGGGTCGAGTGTATGTGTTAAAAGAAGCCGGAGATGAAACCATAGCTGGTACGTTTCTCATAAACAACATATATGCTAGAGTTTTATTTGACACTGGTGCAAATAGAAGTTTCATTTCAACTGCCTAAGTACCTTATTTGAATTTAGTACCACAAACTCTAGAATGTGAATATATTGTAGAAACTGCCAGTGGTGAGCGAGATAAGATAAGTCAAATTTTTAAGGATTGTGTTATCACCCTAGTTAACACCAAATTCTCTGTAAACTTAATGCCGACCATTTTAAGTGAATATGATGTTATTCTTGGGATGGACTGGTTGAATAAGAATTGTGCTCGGCTCGACTGTGAACATAAGACGATGAATGTACGTAAGCCAGATGGGGAAAAGCTACTAATTCATGGTAGTGATGGAAACCCCAAGGCCAGTATCATCTTAGCAATGAAGGCAGTGAAATGTATTCAGAAAGGATGCATAGCCTTTCTCTTATGCATGGTAGATGATAAAAGGAAATGCAGATAAATGAAATACCTGTGGTGTGCGAATTCCTAGACGTGTTTCCGGAAGATTTACCAGGACTTCCACCTGATCGTCAGATAGAATTTCGTATTGATTTAGTACCTGGTGCTAAACCAATCGCGAAGGCTCCTTATCGTCTAGCTCCTTCAAAGATGAAAGATCTTATGAAGCAAATTGACGAACTCTTAGATAAAAGGTTTATTAGACCAAGTTCCTCACCTTGGGGAGTGCCAGTATTGTTCGTCAAAAAGAAAGATGGTTCAATGCGTATGTGCATTGATTATCGAGAATTAATCAGGTTAACTGTTAAGAACAAATATCCTTTACCAAGAGTAGATGATTTATTTGATCAACTCCAAGGAGCCAACTACTTTTCAAAAATTGATCTATGATCAGGTTATCATCAGTTGAAAGTGCGCGAGGAAGACATTCCTAAGACCGCATTTAGGACGCGTTATAGGCATTATGAATTTTTGGTTATGTCTTTTGGACTAACCAATGCTCCTGCAGCATTCATGGATCTGATGAATAGAGTTTGCAAGCCATACTTGGATAAGTTTGTTATTGTCTTTATAGACGACATACTTATTTATTCTAAGGACCAAGATGATCACGCTAGACATCTAAAAATGGTTCTAGAAACCCTTCGACAAGAAAAGCTTTATGCAAATTCTCTAAATGTGACTTCTAGAAAAGAGAAGTTCAATTCCTTGGTCACGTAATAAATGAGAAGGGAATTCAAGTAGATCCAGGTAAGATAGAAGCTGTGATGAAATAGGAATCACCGAAGAATCCCAGTGAGATTAGGAGCTTTTTGGGATTAGCAGGATACTATAGAAGATTTATTCAAGACTTCTCCAAGATTGCTACCCCTTTAACATCTTTGACTCGAAAGAATGTAAAGTTTGACTGGGGACCAAAGCAAGAAGAAGCTTTCAACCTTCTAAAACAAAAGCTTAGTAGTGCTCCTATACTTTCATTACCAGATGGTAATGAAGACTTTGCAATATATTGTGATGCCTCATATAATGGTTTAGGTTGTGTGTTGATGCAACGTGACAAGGTTATAGCCTATGCATCACAACAACTAAAAGTTCATGAAAAGAACTATACTACGCATGACCTTGAATTGGGTGCCATAGTGTTTGCCTTAAAGATTTGGCGACACTACTTGTATGGTACTAAGTGTGTAATCTATTTTGACCATAAGAGCTTACAACACATCTTTAATCAAAAGATATTAAACATGAGGCAAAGAAGGTGGATGGAACTTCTCAATGACTATGATTGTGAAATCAAATACCATCCAAGAAAGGCTAACGTAGTCGCTGATGCTCTCAGTCGAAAAGAAAGAGTTAAACCGATTAGGGTAAAAGCATTAAAGATAGATGTCAAGCTTGATTGGAAAGACCAAATCAAGAATGCTCAAACTGAAGCGTTGAAAGATAAAATATTCAGGCTGAAAGAATGATGGGTAACCAGAAATTATTGACTCAAGAAATGGATGGAGTCCTACGATTTGGTTAGAGAATTTGGGTCCCAAAATTTGGAGGTATTCAGGGCAAAGTATTAGATGAAGCCCACAAGTCCAAATACACAATGCATCCCGGAGAAAACAAAATGTATAAAGATATTCGAAATAACTACTGGTGGCCTAATATGAAAAGATCCATAGCCCAGTATGTTGAGAAATGCTTAACATGTCTGCAAGTTAAGATTGAACATCAAAAACCAGCCGGTCAGTTACAACAGTTGGAGTTGCCAGTATGGAAATGGGATAGAGTTACCATGGATTTTTTCACAAAACTTCCAAGAACACGAAAAGGATATAATACTATATGGGTCGTGGTTGACAGGCTAACCAAGTCAGTACATTTTCTACCCATAAGTGAGAGCTATCCAATAGAAAAACTAGCCAAGATTTATATTAATGAAATAGTAAGTAAGCACGGAGTGCCTTTATCCATTATCTCCGATAGAGATAGCTGATTCACTTCCAGATTCAGGAAAAGTTTCCGAAAGGAACTTGGAACCAAAATCAGTTTAAGCACTGCATATCACCCTCATACGGATGGTCAGAGTGAGCGAACAATTCAAACTTTAGAAGACATGTTGCGTGCTTGCGTGATTGATTTTGGAGGTAGCTGGGATGATCATTTGCCTTTGATTGAATTTTCTTATAACAACAGCTACCATTCTAGCATTAAGGCTGCACCATTTGAAGCCTTATATGGTAGGAAATGCAGAACTCCCATCTGTTGGACAGAAGTAGGGGATGATCAGTTGACCAAAAACAAAATTATTCTCGAGACAACTGAGAAAATCCAACAAATCAGACAACGACTAAAGGCTTCTCAAGATAGACAGAAGAGTTATGCAGATAACGGAAGGAGACCTTTAGAATTTCAAGAAGAAGACTATGTGATATTGAAAGTCTCACCATGGAAAGGAGTAATGTGATTCGGTAAACGCGGGAAGTTAAGTCCCAGGTATATTGGACCGTTCAAAATCATCTCAAGAATTGGTCCAGTAGCATAAAAGCTAGAATTACCTGAAACTTTAAAAGGTATTCACGATACTTTTCATATATCAAACCTAAGGAAGTGTTTGACAGATCTGACTCAAGTAATGCCATTAAAGGACGTGCAAATAGACGAGAAATTAAACTTTACTGAAAAACCGATAAAGATTCTCGATTCTCAAGAACGAAAATTAAGAAAGAAAATAATTCCACTAGTATTGGTCCAGTGGCAAGGTCAGAAAGGACCCGAGAAGACTTGGGAATTAGTAGAAGAAATGAAAGTCAAATATCCTCAACTATTTGAGTAACCTTCGAATTTCGAGGACGAAATTCTTTTAAGGGGAGGAGAATGTAACAACCCGAGCGTTTGGGTCATATGAACTTCGCATTTCATATATTGTCAAACGAGTAAGCAATGAGTAAATTGTCTATTTAAAGTTTGAAGTTTTTTAAATTAAATTTTATGTTATAAGAGACCGTTTGAATATAATAATAATATATTATATTTGAACCTGCTCCGTTTTTGACGAAACTTAGGTTGACTCGTAGAGAAAAATAAGCTCGTCACAACGACATATTTAAAATTTCGTAATACGCTATATATTAAAAGTTATAAGAGAAAAACGAGTTAAGCAGCTGAATTAATTATAATAATATAATAATATATAATAAAATAATAATATATGATTCAAATAAGATTTCACAATTGCTTCTGTCCCACATAGAAGAAGAAGTAAAACTCCATCCCACATCGCCTCTCAAACCCTTTCAACTCCTTTCAACTCCTTTATAAATAGAAGCCTTAAGGTTGAATTTAGAACATAAGTTTCTTTAGGAACGCTGTAATGTAAAGAGAATCCCGAGTTCTCAATACCCCGTTGGGTGTTGCTAGTAGTCGTTTTGGTACTCGAGTAGGAGCGCAACTAGGAGCGCGAGTAGGGGAGACTCTACATCAAATTGCCGTAGATAGTTTTCAGGTATGCCCTTATTTAAGGTTATGTTTAATTATTATTATAGTCGTGATTATTAGTATTAATATCATTGTAGGTATTAGTATTAATATCGTTATTATTAATATTATTATTATTATCATCTTTATAGTTATTATTATTATTATAGTTGTTATTTTTATTGTTATAGTTAGTATTATTATTATTTGTTATTTTTAGTGTTGTAATTGTTATTATTATTATTATTATTAGACTTTCAGGTTATCATTAGGGAAGGTATTGGGTAACCCCGAGGGTTGGGTCGGTATGATGGAAACGCCCGAGTTATGCCAACTAGTAAGGGTTGTACCAAAGAGTTGGCATAGGATAAAAGAAAGTGCCCAAATAAAACCAACAAATAGGAAAAGATAACGAATCATCCCTAAAGTTGTTACTAGCTAGAATATAGCTTAAATAATGTTATTTTGCCTATAGGATAACACCTGATAGCAGTGAACCTGAGCAGACGATATCATTGACGTGATTGATTGAGGTGAGTTCCTCTGAATTGTTTTTTAAAACGGGATGTGATGTTCTGATAACTGGTAATAATTATAGAATTGACTATCAATAGCATCTGTGATATGTGGCAATGCTTGATAGGATGCTTGAGGGTTGCTTGTATGATTCTGCTTTAGCCAGCGGATTTTGTATACATAGCCTGGTTATGTGAATTTATGTAAGGCGCCGATCCCGGGCACCTCACAGTTGGTCATTCATTGCATCATAGTTACCTATTAATATTTATTTCATAATATACACAGCGAAATTTCATGTATTAAAACTATTCATTTACTTTTAACTACTGTTGTTAAGCAATACAATGCTGTTCATGAGTTACAAAAATGGTTATTCAATTGCATTACAAAACAACAATAGAATCAAAATACCGGATGGATGTCAGCTTTGTCGTGCCAAGTAGCTTCGCCCTCGTGCCATCCTCAGCAATTTTTACCTGCCAACTGAAAATGTATAAAAGTCAGCGTTGCTGAGTGAGTTCTAGTTTTATAATTAAAATACTTGCTATATGTTGTATATGAAAATACTCTTTTCTGTAAAATACAACTCTTTACTGTATATGTGAGTACGCATTAACTGTATGTACAAATATTGTTCGTTCGCTGTACTGTATGCCTTGTCTGTAAACTTTTAACTTTATTTTCCGCTGTCTGTGTGGACCAGTGCGCAATGCCCCAACTATGTGCGCGATGGAAAACGGGTGATGGGCCATCTATATCCCTCGAAAGGGTCAACTGTATCCCTCGAAAGAGTCAACTATATCCCCCGAAAGGGTCAACTATATCCCCCGAAAGGGTCAACTGTATCCCTCGAAAGGGCTATGTGTACTATGTACAAGGCCGACCCAATCACCCAGGGCACACTACAAAGGTCCTACGAATCTCAATTGATTGATCCTGTGTGCATAAAGGGTAGCTAACCCACCACACAGTTGAGCTAACGACAACACGGTCGTGTCCCTCCTATGTGCTTGCAAGACTTATTAACATTTTATTTATGTTCCACTTCTTTTCTTTATTACTCTTTCACTTTATTATTACAATGTACTTTAGGTTACGATAATAACATACCACGTAAAGTTACATACTATAAGTAATAATAATAATAGCAATAACTATAATAAAGGAACAATCATAGATAATCATATCATGCATGGAACATCATCATTAATAGGCCCTTAGTCAACCTCGGTCAAAACCCTAAGTCACAGACTCCCAGAAAATTCTATAAAAGTTTCTAAGTGTTTGGGCGCAAGAGCCCTGTTTGGGCGCATGAGTCCTGTTTGGGCGCATGAGCCCTGTTCAGGCTTTTTATCACTATGTAGGCTCACCAGCCTACACTTAGAAACATTTTCACTTTAGGCGTATGAGCCATTCAGGCGCATGAGCACTGTTGAGGCTCATTACCCTCTACATAGTTTCTAAGTCAAAATCTCAGGCGTATGAGTACTGTCTAGGCACATTACCCTTTAGTTAGTTTTCTAAGTCATTATTTTAGGCACAAGAGCACTGTTTAGACTCACTACCCTACACTTAGGCTTTTAAGCCTATCTTTCAGGCGTAAGAGCCCTGTTTGGGCACATCACCTTAAACAACTTTTTCTAAGTCATTTTCAAGCACATGAGCACTGTTGAGGCTCATGAGTCTGAGGCGTATTAGGTACTGTTTGGGCACATGAGAACTATTTGGACTCATGACCCTACTTATAACATTTCAAAGGCAAATTCTGGGCGTATGAGCCTTACGTAGGCACATCAACCTTCTGTCCAACTTAATACTGTGATATTTCCAAACCCAAACATCAAGCCTAATTGTTCTAAGCTTACCAAGGTCCTTCTAAGCATGAACTACACATAAACATCTAATAAACAATATCAAACATGCCAAAACAGATACGGGTATCAATAGATAAACATAGTAAAAATCGTTTAATACATTTTCAGCCCCAAAAGAGTTTAAAACAAGTAAAAACTGGGGTCTAGAACTCACCTTAGCAGTCTCTCAGGTATGACTTCTTCACAAAACCCGTTTGCTACAAGTCCAACACCTATAAAACACAATAAACACACCCGGACACACAAACACGCACATAAGAACACATACCTTCGGTTTCTTAGCCAAAACACAACTTAAAAACACTAATTCTTACCTTGAATTCGAATTCTTCTTCTTTGTCTCTCTAAAACTCGAAGTCTCTGCTGTTGCTCTCTCTAAAACCGAATGAGAGTGTTTTGACAGGCCAAAATGGGCGGCCATACCCCTTTAGTCACCAACTTTTATTCTCTTTGTCCTTTTAGCACTTTTAACCCCTCAACTTTAGGTTGACTTTCATTTCTTCCTTTTTCTTTCTCTTTTATTCTTTTATTTCTTTAAAAAGAAAACACGGGTGTTACAAGTCCACCCCCCTTATATAGGTTTCGTCCCCGAAACCTGTTATTCCTCAAACTGATGAGGATAATGCTGCCTCATCTCTTCCTCAGTCTCCCATGTGGATTCGGATCCCTTCCTGTGCTTCCACTGTACACGCACAAGAAGAACCACTTTATTTCTCAGCCTCTTTTCCTTGCGATCGATGATTGCCACTGGTTGCTTCACATAATTGAGCCTTTCATCAACTTCAATGTCCTCCAGTGGTACAATCATATCCTCATCAGTTAAGCACTTTCTCAGATGAGATACATGGAATGTGGGATGAATTCCACTTAACTCATCTGGCAGTTCAAGTCGATAGGCTACCTCTCCTACTCGTGCAATGATTCGAAAAGGTCCTATATATCTTGGGGTTAGCTTACATCATTTCCTGAATCAGATGATCCCTTTCCAAGGTGAGACCTTTAACATAACTCGGTCTCCAACCTTGAACTCTATTGGTCTTCGCCTCTTGTCGGCATACGATTTTTGTCTATCTTTCGCCGCCTTCATGAAGGCTTTGATCTTTTCCAACTTCTCAGTCGTAGCTTCGATCACCTCAACACCTCCTAACTCTTTCTGCCCAATGTCTCCCCAACACATGGGCGTCCTACATCTCCTACCGTATAGCATCTCGTAGGGTGGCATGCCAATACTGGCATGATAACCGTTGTTGTACGAGAATTCTGATAACGGTAAGTGATTCGTCCCAACTTCCTCCAAAATCGATCACGCATGCTCGAAGCATATCCTCGAGCGTCTGTATCGTCCTCTCAGACTGACCGTCCGTCTGAGGATGATAGGCTGTGCTAATGTGTAGCCTCGTTCGCATTACATCATGGAATCTTCTCCAAAACTTCGACGTAAACCGGCTGTCACGATCCGACACGATAGACACCGGCATGCCATGACGAGCTATGATTTCCTTGATGAACAGATCCGCCAATCTTTCGGATGAATACGTCTCGTGGATCGGTAGGAAGTGGGCACTCTTTGTTAGTCGGTCGACAATCACCCAAATAGTATTGCATCCCCTCGATGTGCGAGGTAGCTTAGTAATGAAGTCCATGGTGATGTGTTCCCACTTCCATTCGGGTATATCCAACGGTTTGATTTTCCCGTACGGTTTCTGGTGTTCCGCCTTCAGTTGTAGGCAAGTAAGGCACTTACTCACGTACTCCACTACATCGCGTTTCATACCCGGCCACCAATAATCTTTCTTCATATCGTGATACATCTTCGTAGCACCGGGATGAATGGAGTATCGAGTCTTATGGGCTTCGTCCATAATCTTTCCACGTAGATCCCCGTATCGAGGAATCCACATTCGCCCGAATTAGGTCTTAACACCAAGAGTGTTCTCACCCAATTCCGTAACTAGACCTCTCATCCTTTCGGAGTTAAGACGATCTGCTTTCAAAGCCTCGTCTTGAAACTCCTTAACCTGTGTCATCACGTCGGAGGTCATGATTAACTGATAATCCTTCACCCGAATCGACTCGGGTCTCTCCTTCCGGCTAAGGGCATCTGCCACCACGTTAGCCTTGCCTGGATGGTAATGGATTTCACAATCATAATCCTTTATGAGATCCAACCATCGCCTCTGCCTCATGTTTAGATCTTTCTGCTCGAAAAAGTACTTCAAGCTTTTGTGGTCCATGAAGATGGTGCACTTCGTCCCGTATAGATAGTGCCGCCAAATCTTCAATGCAAAAACCACCGCAGCTAGTTCTAGATCGTGCGTGGGATAGTTGACTTTGTGGGTTTTCAGTTGTCGAGATGCATAAGCTATTACGCTTCCACGTTGCATTAACACGCAACCTAGCCCAGAATAAGATGCATCCGAATAGACCACTAAGTCGTCATTTACCTCGGGCAATGTCAAGACAGGAGCTTGTGTTAGTCTCGTCTTCAACTCTTCAAAGGCATCCTCCTGTTCTCAACCCCACACGAACTTTACGTCCTTACGAGTCAACTTGGTCAAAGGTGAGACTATCTTGGAGAAGTCTTGAATAAATCTCCTGTAGTAGCCCGCCAATCCCAAGAAGCTGCGAATTTCGGATGGTGTCTTTGGTGATTTCCATTGCATCACAGCCTCAACCTTTGCTGGGTCCACCATGATTCCCTCAGCATTTACCACGTGACCCAGAAATTGCACCTCGCGTAGCCAGAAAGCACACTTGGAGAACTTAGCATACAGTTTCTCCCTTCTCAAAGTCTCCAACACCTCCCGGATGTGACCAGCATGCTCTTCTTCGCTCCTCGAGTAAATCAAGATATCATCGATGAACACAATCACTGATTTATCTAACATTGGCTGACACACTCGATTCATCAAATCCATAAAAGCAGCTGGCGCGTTGGTTAAACCAAAGGACATAACGAGAAACTCATAGTGTCCATAACGCGTACGAAAAACTGTTTTAGGAATGTCCTATTCCTTTACTTTCAATTGATGGTATCCAGATCGAAGATCTATCCTCGAGAACCAACTGCCACCCTGGAGCTGGTCGAACAAGTCGTCAATCCTCGGTAACGGATACCGATTCTTTATCGTCAATTTGTTCAACTCACAGTAGTCGATACACATTCTCATGCTACCGTCCTTCTTTTTCACGAATAAGACCGGAGCACCCCAAGGAGAGATACTCGGTCTGATGAAACCCTTATCGAGAAATTCTTGCAGTTGCTCCATTAACTCCTTCATCTCAGTCGGAGCTAATCGATACGGTGCCTTGGCGACAGGTTGGGCACCAGGTATCAAGTCAATTTGAAATTCAATTTCGCGATCCGGTGGCACACCTGATAGGTCCTCTGGAAACACATCGGGAAAGTCACACACAACTGGCACATCGGACAATTGTGGTGTTGACGTGTCCACATCCTTCACGTAGGCCAAATAAGCGCTATATCCACGTCTCATGCATTTCCCCGCCACCGCCATCGAAATTACTTTTGGAATCGTCATAACCCGATCACCATATATTGTCACCGGACTTCCGTCAGGCGCCGTTAGTCTAATCATCTTCTTACGACACACAATATTCGCTTCATAGGTTGCTAACCAATCCATCCCTAGTACTACATCAAATCCACCTAGGGGCATCACATGTAATTTAGCAGCAAACCTATGACCTTCTAATTCTATGGCACAATCTTCTATTACATCAGTAACTCTGGAGCAATTACCGATAGCAGTTTCTACATCAAAAGGCTCGCTAATACCCCTACTGCTAACAGACAACTTAGCACAAAAGGTAGTAGAAATAAAACTCCTACTAGCACCGGAATCAAATAATACAGAGGCACAAGTTTGATTAACTAGAAACATACCTGACACGACATCAGGATCCACTTTGGCTTCATCCCAGGTCATGGTGTAAGCTTTAGCACTTGCCCTCTGCCCTCCTTCTTTCGGCTTCTTATTCCCCGCTCCAGAGCTCTCCGCCCTCGGCTTCTTACAGTCTCTAGCGATATGGCCAGGCTGGCCACACCTAAAGCATACGTTCATCCCCATTCTACACTCACCAGGATGCTCCCTTCCACATTTATCACATTTCTTTGGCCCCGAGCTAGACGACCCCACCCTACGGTCATCCATTCTCATCTTCTTGTTGTTCGGGGTGAAAGCACCCCGCCTAAACCTCTTTCCATTCCAACTCTGGTCACCACCACTGGCTTTCTTCACTTCCACCACCGTCACTTCCCTTTCATTGTAGAGCCTCCCAGCCAGATCCACTGCCGACCTAAAGGTGCTCGGTCTAGCAGCGATCATGTGCCTGCGAATGTCAGCTGGCAATCCCTGAATATACCGGTTAATCTTTCAAGACACCGGCGTCACCTGATCCGGCACCAGTCTTGCCATCTCATTAAATTTGGTGGTGTACTGTTGGTGGGTCATGGTCCCCGCCTCAAGTTCCAGGAACTCCCTCTCGATCCTGTCGAGTTCCCTATGAGGACAGAACTCCTCCGTCACTAGTTGTTTCAGCTCCCTCCATCGCATCTTCCATATGGCTCTAGTACCCTCAGCTTAGACAATATTGTCCCACCAACACCATGCCGAGTCGGAAAAAGAGTGAGTCGCGAACTTCACCTTTTGATCTTCGCGACACTCACTGATCTCTAGCACTGCTTCCATCTCCCTCACCCAGCGGTGAGCGGCAGCAGCATACCCATTGCCATCGAAAGTCGGGGGCTTGCACCTCTGGAATGCCCCATAGCTGCATCCCTTGGTCGTCACCCCTACCACATCCTCATCCTCTTCATCAGACAACACTGTTTCAGGTTCAGATCGTTTCTCCTCTCCCCTGTTCTCCTTCTCAGTCGACCCTCTCCTGTCTTCCTTCTCCTTTTTCTCCTCGTTCCTCACAACTCGAATAACTTTAGTCACTACAGACGGTAAGATTGTCTGCATGACCTGGTGTACCTCGTCAGCAATCACCTCCCGAGCTGAGGCATTCAGGCTGGCATTCTCGTTTCCTTCACTCCGGTCATGAACCTCAGGTTTCTCATGGGCCGTCTCAGGAGCCTTGGCACTACTCCTGGTCGTACGTGGTCGACCTCTGCCTCTAGAAGCCTTGGAAGATTTCTTCCCAGCCATTTCCTAAGCGCTATAAGATTCAAACACTAACACAGTCATTCAAGGTAATGGCTCAGTTTATGTCAAGTATAGTAAGTCCCTAATTACAGTGACTAGTTGTGATTAGCCACTTACTTTACTTTACACACCCCAAGCATTTCCTATCCTGACTTCATCAGTATCTAAATCTACTATAATCACATAAGTCACATAGCACACGCACATAATACCGGTTAACTTTTAAGAAAATAAATACCTGATGGCACGGAGCTACTCGGGCTGACATCCCTCTTTCTATCCCATTTTCAGTTTACGTTTAGGTTTATTTGAAAATATTTACCCATTTCAATTAAACTATGGCTCTGATACCAACTTGTAAGGCCCCGATCCCGGGCACCTCACAGTTGGTCATTCATTGCATCATAGTTATCTATTAATATTCATTTCATAATATATACAGTGGAATTTCATGTATTAAAACCATTCATTTACTTTTAACTACTGTTGTTAAGAAATATAATGTTGTTCATGAGTTACAAAAAGGTTGTTCAATTGCATTACAAAACAACAATACAATCAAAATACGGATGAATGTCAGCTTTGTCTTGCCAAGTAGCTTCGCCCTCGTGCCATCCTCAACAATTTTTACCTGCCAACTGAAAATGTATAAAAGTCGGCGTTGCTGAGTGAGTTCTAGTTTTATAATTAAAATACTTGCAATATGAAGTATATGAAAATACTCTTTTCTGTAAAATACAACTCTGTACTGTATATGCGAGCACGCATTAACTGTATGAACAAATATTGTTCGTTCGCTGTACTGTATGCCTTGTCTGTAAACTTTTAACTTTATGTTCCACTGTCTGTGTGGACCAGTGCGCAATGCCCCAACTATGTGCGCGATGGAAAACGGGTGATGGGCCATCTATATCCCTCGAAAGGGTCAACTGTATCCCTCGAAAGAGTCAACTATATCCCCCGAAAGGGTCAACTATATCCCCCGAAAGGGTCAACTGTATCCCTTGAAAGGGCTATGTGTACTATGTACAAGGCCGACCCAGTCACCCAGGGCACACTACAAAGGTCCTGCCAATCTCAATTGATTGACCCTGTGTGCATAAAGGGTAGCTAACCCGCCACACAGTTGAGCTAACGACAACACGGTCATGTCCCTCCTATGTGCTTGCAAGACTTATTAACATTTTATTTATGTTCCACTTCTTTTCTTTATTACTCTTTCACTTTATTATTACAATGTACTTTAGGTTACGATAATAACATACCACGTAAAGTCACGAACTATAAGTAATAATAATAATAGCAATAACTATAATAAGGGAACAATCATAAATAATCATATCATGCATGGAACATCATCATTAATAGGCCCTTAGTCAACCTCGGTCAAAACCCTAAGTCACAGACTCCCAGAAAATTCTATAAAAGTTTCTAAGTGTTTGGGCGCAAGAGCCCTGTTGGGGCGCATAAGCCCTGTTCGGGCGCATGAGCCCAGTTTAGACGCATGAGCCTTGTTCAGGCTTTTCATCACTATGTAGGCTCACCAGCCTACACTTAGAAACATTTTCACTTTAGGCGTATGAGCCATTCAGGCGCATGAGCACTGTTTAGGCTCATTACCCTGTACTTAGTTTCTAAGTCAAAATCTCAGGCGTATGAGTACTGTCTAGACACATTACCCTTTAGTTAGTTTTCTAAGTCATTATTTTAGGCACAAGAGCACTGTTTAGACTCATTACCCTACACTTAGGCTTTTAAGCCTATCTTTCAGGCGTAAGAGCCCTGTTTGGGCACATCACCTTACACAACTTTTTCTAAGTCATTTTCAAGTACATGAGCACTGTTGAGGCTCATGAGTCTGAGGCGTATTAGGTACTGTTTGGGCACATGAGAACTATTTGGACTCATGACCCTACTTATAACATTCCTAAGGCAAATTCTGGGCGTATGAGCCTTATGTAGGCACATCAACCTTCTGTCCAACATATTACTATGATATTTCCAAACCCAAACATCAAGCCTAATTGTTCTAAGCTTACCAAGGTCCTTCTAAGCATGAACTACATATAAACATCTAGTACACATCATCAAACATGCCAAAATACATACGAGTATCAATAGATAAACATAGTAAAAATCATTTAATACATTTTTAGCCCCAAAAGAGTTTAAAACAAGTAAAAACCAGGGTCTAGAACTCGCCTTAGCAGTCTCTCGGGTATGACTTCTTCAAAAAAACCCGTTTGCTACAAGTTCAACACCTATAAAACCCAATAAACACACCCGAACACACAAACACACACATAAGAACACATACCTTCGGTTTCTTAGCCAAAACACAACTTAAAAACACTAATTCTTACCTTGAATTCGAATTCTTCTTCTTTCTCTCTCTAAAACTCGAAGTCTATGCTGTTTCTCTCTCTAAAACAGAATGAGAGTGTTTTGACAGGCCAAAATGGGCGACCATACCCCTTTATTCACCAACTTTTATTCTCTTTGTCCTTTTGGCACTTTTAACCCCTCAACTTTAGGTTGACTTTTATTTCTTCCTTTTTCTTTCTCTTTTATTCTTTTATTTCTTTAAAAGGAAAACACGGGTGTTACAATTTATAATGTGCTTACTCTGTTCCTATCTGTTTGCCATGGCGGTATCTGTTTGATGCAATAGTCAATAATAACATGTTTTGAATTTTGAAGAATGCCATGTTTATGAACTCACAAGCTTTATGCTGAGTCCCAAATTTTTTTATTTTTATGGACACACATCCTAGGTGCCAAGTGATTGCAGGGATTGAAGATTACGAGCTAGTTTATGAGAAAATAAAGTTGTAGAATGTTGTTGAATATTTGGATCTTTAGTATAGTTAAACTGATGTACTGGTATTATCTATTATAATAGATGTGTTATACGCTTTTGATGTATAATTAAAGTTAGACTTCCGTTGTGTATTCTCTGATTACTATGTGTTCTGTATATCCGATGCGTAACGCTCCTCGGGGTATGCCCTGGGAGGCGGGCGTTACAATTATAGTTAAAGTTGTTATTTTCTGTCTAGATAATCACAACTTTAGGGGGAAAAGATCTGAAAATATATTGAAAAATATTCTGTTCTTAGGTGGAGTAAAAAGGTTGAAGAAAAATACAAAAAGATTGTGTCCTAAAGGTTGAGAAAATTAAATTTTTTAAGAGTATATAGGAAATGATAGTATATTTTTTGACTTTGATACATTACATCCTAAGGCTTAAAAGAAACTGACTTGGATTATTTTTGAGATGTTGAGGGCTTGATGTTCAGAATTAAAAAACACTATGATCTGTGATGCATTGAAAGTAAACCCTTAATGACTGAAGTGGGTTACTTATCAAGGTTTTGTTGTAACACTGATTCCATGCTAAAATAGACTGAGAGTTACTTTCTGATTCAGTATCTATCAGACGATATATATTAATATGTAAATATCGAAGGATGAAAAATATAAATAAAAAGCAAAGACGAAAGAGAAAAAAATAAAAGGGAGCAAAAAGAAGCCACAAAGGCCATATAGGAATAAAAGATGCCAATGAGCATAATAATAGAATATATGTTATAGACATACATACTATATCATAAATATTTTCTTCTTTGAGAATATGTTTTGACACAGGAGGCAAAATCAAAAGATGGGGCATGTAAGTCTGAATTGGCATGTAAGACCTAAGCATCTTGCGAGCGCAAAACATAACTCCAACTGGTAGTTAATAAGTCCTAAAACTTGTTAATAATCAGTGTTTCGAAACATGTCTCATGCTACTTATGCTCTAAATAAATATTATAATAGAGAAAAATAAATCCTAAAAGTGCGAGTTAGATGTAAAAGGTTTAAGTCAAATTGTAGTGTTTGAAGCCTCAAAAGTGTCTTGAAGTTGGATAATGGTTCTACCGGATTTTTGATTGTGGGATCAACTGACTTCATATAACTTAATCAAAACATGATAAATATCATAGCATATGTGTCTAAGTAAAAATTGAAATCTAAGTTTAAAATGGACACAACATATTAACAATCCTCGAGTCTGGGGTCTCTTTGGAAGCGGTCTCTCTATCTCTCTAGATAGAGGAAAGGCTCGCCACCACCTACCCTTCCTAGACCCTGCTTTTGAGTGGGATATACTGGGTATGTTTGTTTGCTTGTTTGTTTTGTTTACAACATATTAATAACGAACATAACCAGTCTTACTTATAATAATGCTGGATGATGTTAATGATCGATTTCACTAAAATATGATTCTATACTTGAAAATTTATCAAAATATTTAATTTATTAGTATAATTTGCTTCTCAAATTGATTTATGTAAAAAATTGTTGTTTCTTATACTTGATTTAGTTTTAGTTTTAGTCTTACATAATTTTATAAAATTAAGGGTTGTTTGAATAATTGAAAACACTTAGTAAAAAGTATTAACAAATCAGTTGGTTCAACACAATAAGAAAATTTGGAAAACTTAAAAATCAGAAAGCTCAAATTTCAAAAGAAGTTGAACTTCTGGCACGTGACAAGTTCAACTGATGCAAAAAGTCTGTTTGTGCGGGGATTTGACTTCTCGCGCGAGAAGTCAAAAAGATATAAAAGGCACAGTTGTGCAAAAATTACTCATTTGCACGAAACTTTCAGGAAAATTTTCTCTCAAAATTTCTAAGTGTTAAATCATTGATATCAGTGATATTACCATTCTTCAGTGTCGCATTGAGTTACAAAAGTGATTCTATGTTTTGATTGACTTTAGACAAGTTTGATACGTGACCGAATGTTCTTGGACAAATAGATTTAAAATTGAACAAAATTAAACATATTAAACCTTAATAAAACCTTAATCGACCCTTAATGAAAAGGTTTTGTTGGTTAAAACACTTTGAAAATGTTCAATTTGAAAGTTGAAAAGATCGGTACTTATCACATGCGAAAAGCAGTTGGAAATTTGAAAAGACGCGAAAACATTTAAATTTGCACAGAACTATTCGTGTGAGAAATTTGACTTGTCACGCGATAAGTTTTCTTTTGTCAAAATTTAATTTCATGCAAATACTCTAGTTTTTGCATGAGAAGTTCAACTTTTCTTGAATTTACAAAAAGTTCTCTATGTATGGAATTACTATGTTTCAATAACTAATCATTCTTTGTTTGTAATTGTCTTTCAGATGGCTCGTCAAATGGTTTTAACAAAAACCATATTGCAATAGCTTATCTTGGGGATGTTCCAGAGGATAAATGCTTATTCAGATCCTTGATAGATGGTCTAAAGACATATCGTATACATCCTGCTATTACAACCAGCCCTACGATTTACACTGGGATGCAGAAGATTGTGATTTCTGCAGTGGGGAAGAAGTTCATTATGTACCCCAGATTCATATAGATGCTAGGGAATGTTTCTCACCCTAAGCTAGCAGTGTCCGATTCATCCACCTATGTTGTCATGGTGATGAAGAAAGATATATTCACTTACTTGATTAGAGCAAGGGGGAATGATTAGGTTGAACCAGTTTTCCTAAACTAGGAAGATTTATTAAGGGATATTTAGGAGATGCATACCAACAAGAAACTAAAGCTACTCATTTGACCAAGCCGGTCCATCCACTAATACTGCTCAAGAGACTCTGGAAAGTTCTCAGGGAGCTAGCATGTCTGATATGGATAAGGTGAATACCAATAGTGAGAGTGAGACTGACAGTGATTAGATATGCAATGTCCCTTATGTTCTACAAGAGTGTCCCAGAGTGCAAGAGACTCCTGCTAAATGCACTGCTGAGGATAAAGATGTTGACTTTATTCCTGAGGATTCACCGTCAACTTAGAAGTTGCGAGTAAGAGTACAGAGTCTAAAAGTCCATATAGGAGGCATAGAGGACGAGAAGTATTGCGTAAGTTTCGGACCTTGATGACCACAGTGTTGACAATACTACACCAGTGATTGTTACAGAATCAAGAACAATAACATCATCTTCTATGCCTGCTACTGAGGATGTGTTGAGTACACCACCAAGGACTCAACAGCATGATGACTTATTTGGTGATGCTGGTTTTCTTAATACTACTCTAAAGCCACAACCACAACAAGAGTCTATATAGTTTTCACCTACAAGGGTTACATTAGAGCAGAGGGTTGTATTATTAGAAAAAGAGATGACGGAGAAGACATATATTATTGATGACATGTGTAAGAGTATGCTAGAAGAGGATGAGACGATCTAGAGCTTAGAGCATCAACAATAGTTTATGTTCAGCTATGTACAAAACATTGAGTAGAATACAAGAGATCTCACTTCCCGTGTTTATTCTTCAATTACTCAACAACAAACAAAGAAAGTTGGAGAATCTAGTGGACAACAAAATGCTTGTACTGAATCTGCTGATGATCCTATTACGATTATAGAGCGTGTTGTTGATCTTGTTATGAGAAAAGACACCGCTAATATTAGTTAAGAGCCTTCTTCTACTGTTCCTATTCAGGCTAATAAGGATCGACCTGTAACATTTACTAGAGAGGCATTTGTGGAGCTTAAGCATGGTATGCCTATCCCTAATCTTGTTGATGATGATGATATCTTAGATTTGGTGGATTATGGGTTTAGAAATGAAGAAGATGATGATGATGAAGATGAGGATGGTGATGCTGGTGATGAAGGAGACGATAAGGATGGAGATGATGATAAGAAAGATGATGATGATGATTAGGGCAGTGATATGGGCTCAACTACTAGTGCTTCTGGATCATCAGGTACTAACAATGTCTCCAGACCAAGTCCGGATTACACAGTTGACTATACACCTTCAGAACCCACTACTGAAGAAGCTTACAAGAAAGAGTTCTATTCATTCCAGCAGAAACTTATTGCCGAGGACATTGATGAAGATTTTGATCTTTTAATGATCTCCAAGAGATTGTAGATTACTCCGACATATTTGGAAATAGTCTTAAGGACTTATTTTCAGATATATTTATTGAAGAAGGAGAGATTATTGGTGAATCAAGTGATAAAGACACGATTGGCAAGACATCAGATCAAACTGGTCAAGGTGTTGTACGTCATGTCAGAAATATTACTATTGACGCTCTTCCTCAGCCAGCTTATGTACACACGCTGAGACATTCCAAACTTTTCACATGGTACAGACACTCATAACCTATTCTTAGTTGGGCATACGATGCTAAGAAAAAGATGTACGTGAAAAAGAGAAAGGCTGGAGCTATAGAGTATTATCAGGACGAGCATGACTTTCATACACTTAAAGCTTCTGATCTATATGATATGGGTCATGTTGTGTTTATCAACGCAAGCAACAATGGAAAAGGAATTGGATACAAAACATGATTATGGAGACACAGTAAGACCTGCTTCAAAGACTTCAAAACTAGCAAATCTAAAGTCATCAAAGAAGAGACTCGTATAGACCCAAACACGAACAAGCCAATGAAGATAAGGGCTTATAAACATCCAAGATGTGTTAGGTAGATCCCTATACACGCTTCTGTACCAGTTAACAACTTGTCGAAGCTTATGTGGTGGAGTTGTGAGAAGGAGATGGGTCATGCTTTGATTCATTGTGTGGATAAGGACTACTGTATCATCGACCTTGTGGATTTGCTTAAGTTTGGAAGGGACGATTTGATGAGGTTACAGGCTTCTCCGATTACAGCCGATGAATCAGTTCACTTTTTAGCGGCACAGTGTGGCTGGTTGATTACGAAGGCCCTGGACAACAAGATGTATGCTTATGGGGGGCAGTTACAAGGTTGTAGTCATGGACTTCTAATTCATTGATTCACCAAGCCTGGGGGAGATTTTAGGGATTGAACCTACAGGCTCGGGAAATCAAATCAAGATGATCAAGATCAAGTCGCATGAGAACCTAAAGTTACTGCGCGAGAACTTGTTTCTAACGTGAGATATTGAAAGTCAAGTGAGAAATATACAAGAACTCATAGATTAGTATAAATAGTTAGTTCTTAATGTAATTTGTAAGCTTTTGTCATTTCCTGATTTTACACTTACTTTAATTGATTCAAATCAAAGAGCAATACAAGGAATGTTACTTACATTTGTGTTCAAGTTCATTTATGTTAGTCCAGGAGCACTTGAGTCATAAAATATTAATGAAGATTTGGATCAAACACATAAAATATGAAGAACTTGGATGAAGACTCAAGAACATCAATGAAAAACCCTCATTTGATCCATATTGATTTGCATAAGATATTGTTTACATGGAGACCCTCAAATCTAGCTCATGCAAGCTCACAAACCCTAATTACAACTTAACTATATATAATCTAATGACAATTAGCCCCCTAGACTATGATAAAAACATGACAATTATCAAATTACAATTAAGACACAAACTAGACAAAATAAAGATTAAATATATATTTTTTTGACAATAAAATATATATTAACTCTAAGACAAGACATGTGTTCTTTGTATCTTCAACGTCTAACTACTAGTCTTTATTCCGAACGTGTCATCTTGACTTTTGCATTGACTTTCATCATGATGTTCACTTTTATTGACTTTGACTATGTTGATAATATAGACTATCTTTTTCAGACCCAAGAACACCCCCCTTAGCCTATCATTATCAACGTCTTGCATCATCTTCAACTCCGATAAGTCAAACAAAAAAATGATCTATAATCTCCCCCGAGATTGATGATCTGTTGCTGAAAATCTTTCATCTCACATGCTCCCCCTTTTTGTATGCTCCCTCTCTTCGTGTGCACTTTTGTGAATGATCAGGAACAACTTTCCAACTCTCTATACTTGAATGCTTCAGAAAATGTAGGAGGAGGAATCCTAGCTCGGTATCTTCTGCAAACTTGAAGAACAGGTTCTCTGGTCAGGTACTTTGCTCAGCTGATGATCAACTATCACTTGTAGCAAAATCTGCACCACAAACACAAACACATTCTACACATTTCTCATTAGATCATTTCAACAATACAAATAAACCCGTGTTTATCTGTAAATATAAACAAGCGAAACCATGTTCGTTTGTGTGTGCACTTTCTCGTGAAATACATGAAAATATTAGATCGTTTAGTGTAATTTGGAAGATTTGAAAAATAATTTGAAATGAAAAAAATTATTATTATATACATATATATATATATATATTTGTATTTTATTATAAATAATAATATATATACATATATTTTTTTAATCATTTAACACAAGAACTGATTCGATCTTGAGATCACATCCTCAAGATATACTTAAGCACAAAGATGTATTTAAACATTGACAAGATAGTGAGATCACACTGATACAGAGACTGATCACGATTTTAAGTTTTTGATAGCCAAAACAGTTGAAGAATGATTGTCGGTATGTTTGTCCAAATTAAAACCATGCCTTATTCTTTTCAACGAGAGACCTGCAACTGATTTTATCATGTTTTAGGTTCGATTATAGAAGCTCAGGTAACTTGGTTCCCACAGACATTTGACAAAAGACCACTACTAGAAAATGAGGCTAATGCAACTTTTCATATGTAACTTTTATTAAATAAGTTTCATTTGATTCTAAAGAAAGTTTATTTGATATAAAGGTTGCATTAAATGATCTATTGCAACCTTTAATATAAAAGGTTGCAAAATTTTATTGAAATTGCAACCTTTTTCCATAAAGTTACCAATTTTACTATAATTGCAAACATTTCCTTAGCAGGGTGTAAATATTATTGGAATATAGAACTTTCGTTAGCAAGTTAATACTACTAGATGCATTAAACTAAAAGAAATAACAAGCCAGATGCACTACCAAGGACTCGAACTAATGTATCATGACACAAATTAATACTACTAGAAAATGGGACTAATTAATATTTCAAAAGTAACATTTATAACTTAGATGCATTTGCTTCTAAGCCAACTTTGTTTAACATAGAGGTTGAATTAAAATAACCGATGCAACCTTTTTCTTTAAAATATTTAATTTTTGTTGAAATAAACATATCTGACACAAGGGTTGCATTGTAAAATTTACAAACAACCATTTTGTATTGTTAATTAATCAGAAGCGATTAAAGACAACATACGGTGAGTTTTGTGCCGATTGTGATTTTAATTTTGTACTCGAGTAATGAAAATGATTGGGTGGGCCAGTGGTTCGTTAATGATCATTAAGCCGTTAAAAAACTACGTAGTGTATGTATAAATTTTATGAAATTAAAAGATATTATTATAGTTTAAACATTCTTACATAGATTATGTATGTTTTTTGTAAATTATATAAAAACTCAACAAATGTTAGTTTTTATAATTTTTTATTTTAATCAAATATATGTTACTTTATAAACATATTTTAACTTATTATAATTAAATTTAAATTTAATATAAATTTTAGTTCCCTCGTAAAAAAATTTATTTCCCTCCATACCTCAAAAATTGAAGTCGGCAATACCCATTACCCGGTTTTTAAGTAATTAAACTTTTTCTCTTTTGAGATTGAGAATAACCGAAGCAACACAGTTCTAGGGATATTGAAAGACATGAGATTTTGATTCTTACTTATTGGAATGCGCTACGTTGGCTGTAGAAGGTATAATCCCTAACTCCTTATCAATCTTCTAATTTCAGATACGATCCCTAAATCCCTGATTCTCTTATACCACCGCATCATGGACTAGGATTTCATGAGAAGGATAACCCTACAGGATTTGCCGTAACACAAATTACCACCAAAAACGCACGATCCCATTCATTGAAATTTAGGCTTGATTTAACGACTGCAAGGCATCTGCCATTGAATCAAATTAACGAAACTGGTATGTGTTATCACAACTATAGCCACCGTGTTATTATTATCTCATCCCAGCTTTCTGTGTCCTCAAAGAACCCCTCTTGGACCTTAACATAGTAGAACTTGATTGTTACTATAGTTGTAATTGGCAGAATTCAAAACCCTAGTCGTCATTTATGTGGTTATTTGAACTGCATGTGGTTAATTCGGTTATGTTTATCGAACTTGCACATTTTTGCGTTTAGATTAATGAGATTTATAATGTTTGATGAAACTCTTTATTAAATTGATTTGTTTTTAACTGCTGATTGCTTGAATTTCAACAAAAGATTTATGTTTGATTAATTGATCATTATTCATGGTATCATATTTATACGGACTTTTTGATGCTGTGAAAACTCTTTGATTCTTGAAAAAGTGTGTGTGTGGTAGGATAGTGAAATAGCAGTTGTAATAAAAAGATGCATGCTCTCTGGACTTTCTGATGTCGTGGAAACTTTTTGATGCTGTGAAAACTATTAGAAATGTGCCTTTTTATGTTTTGGTTTCCAAGTTCTATCTTTTTGGTAATGTTTAGTGATAGAGAAAACATAATGCTTTGCACCATACTTCAATATTTCATTGGGTATTTGCGATTATTGTAAACCTTTTTTTCCTATTACGACATCGAGGGCACCATAATTCTTCGGTACTCTTTTTTCCCAATCTACAAGCCATAATGCTCTGCAAGTTTATTATATTATATTATATTAATTTCTTATCTAGATATCTATTAAAACTAAAATATTAATAGCATGCTATATTACTGCCATCATTGTAACTCATAGCACCATTAATAAGAATAGGATCAGACCAAGCTATGCAATATAAATATATTTGACTTCAAACTTGTTTGTTGCAAACCATGAATTCTTAAGAACCCTTTTTATCTGTATTCTTATTTACACGAGTTAAATTACAAATATATCTAAATAGTTCACTTATTTGAGTTCGAATATACTATAGTATAGAAAGATTAAGAACATGGACTATGAACTTTTAGGTTCTGATTGCTATTATAGTAAATAGAGTTTGTGTGGGTATATATGAATCCTTGCAGTTAATCTCACACTTTTAGTTTAGAATAGCCATATTAATGTAGTCTTGTTACTTCTAAATAGAATTGAAAAAAAGTATTTCAAATGTTAGTGCATTGGCGATTTTGATTATCTCCATCTAGTTTTCTGCTTAAATATGTTTTGAGTTGTTTTCTTTTTTCATTCACTAATAATTTTTGTAGTTGATCAAAGTATACAAAGATAAACAAAATCAAGAAAGACTATGAGATTCGAGAGTTAAGAGCACTGAAAAGTTTTTGGCAGTCTTGTTAGAAAGTCGAAAGAACGAAGAAAAAGAGAGTGAAACCAACATATACTGATACGGATTATGGGATTATACTATATTCTTCAAATGGTTGATGATAATGAAGGAGATTATCAAGAAGCTGCTTCAAGGATTGAATAATCAAGAATGATAAGCAGGTTATAAATTTTGTTTTATTATTTATTCATTATACAATTGCATTCTAATGAAAATACATTTTGACAGGATCTCAGCCTCTGGTTTGATCAATTAGGTTGTGTTCGCAGCGGATTTGGCACGAAAATTAGCAATTAATGCAAGAACATAAAGAATATTGCATGTAAAGTAAATTGTAGAGAGAGAGAATAATTCTACCTAAAACGAATAATATTCTGTTTGTCTCACTTGTTTCGGCGCAAAATACAATTAGGTCACTGCCCTTTTATAGGCAAAAGACCCATGCTGTTGTCAGATTCCACTGACATTTAACAGTTATTTAACTAACTACTGATAGAACACAAACTACTGAAGATGTCACAACAGCTGACATCTTCTTACAAAATTCCTAAGTGTTCTACCTATTACAAGTACTGAAAAGGAAACTACTGAAAAGCTACAACGACTGAAGAACAAACTCTTCAGTCGTTTACAACTACTGAACTATAACAGCTGAAGAACAAACTCTTCAGCTGTTGTACAAACTACTGAAAGGAAAAATATAAAACTACTGAAAAGAAAAACCATCACAACAACTGAAGAAGACTTCTTCAGCTGTTGTGACAAACTCTGAAGCTTCAGCACTTTGGTCTACAGACTTTGGTCTTCAGATGATTCATCAGCTGATTTCTTCAGTAGTTGTCATCAGCTGATGTCTTCAGTCATTGTCTTCAGACTTTGTGCATCAGTAGTTGATCTTCAGTTCTTCAGTTCTTCAGACTTTGATCTTCAGCACTTGTCTTCAGTACTTGAAGTCTTCAGTACTTGTATTTATCAGTACTTTAGACTTCAGTACTTATCTTCAGCACTTTGGGATCTTCAGCTGTTGTTCTTCAGATCTTTGATCTTCAGCTGTTGATTCTTCAGACTTTGTCAAACTGCTGATGAAGGTCTTCAGCAGTTGTTGTGATGTCATGTGGGACTTAGAGATTTTCCTGATCTTGGCTCATTGGTTCTTTTGGTCCAACAAACTCCCCCTGAACCAATGCAGCCAAAACCTCTAAGTTATTTATTGTCCCACTTATTGTTGGCATAAAGATTGGTCTATTTCCTTCTAGATCAGATCAGAAGTTGACCCTGATAAGCACTGGCCTGAGAGGTAGTCTCTAAGATTTGATTGGCTGAGTATGGATGGGAGCTCTATTTTGGGGAATTGGACACAGAGCTGTTGTCCCATCCATGAGATCTACCTCCCACGTACGAGCCGGTAGGATTCTCGGGTGTAGGCTTGAAGAAATATCATCTGCTCTTCTTTGGTTAAGTCTTCAGCCGCACCTTCGAATAACCACTCCCGGCCGTACAGCTCTGAGACAAACTTGGCCTGTTTGCTATTTTTGAGCTCAACTGTTGTGATTTGCCTATATGCAAATTCATCTGGATGTCTTCCTTCTAACAACAAGTTGAGCTCATCCCTATGGAAGTTCTCAAGCCTCTTATAGACCAACACTTTCCTAACCACCCTATTATCTAACATTGTTTGAGGTTATTGGTTGGCTCTATAGGCTCTCTCGAACTCCTCTACTATTTCCCAAGGTGTTTTTACAAGAGCCACAGAGATCACTTCATCTACAATCTTCTTAAATTGGCTCTTGTATCTCACTGGCATATCTTTCTTAATTATCCTATGAGCAACCCTAGGATCAGGCCAAGTCCTCACTCTCTCCTTATCATATTGAAAGGTTTGCTTAAGAGGGAAGAGTCTCAGAGCTTCCTTCTTCATATTCATAATGGAAGTAGAAGCAGCATAGGATTTGTCAATGCTTTTCAGCATCTCCTCATCGTGTAGTCTTTGCTGCTCCTCTTCCTCTAGCTTAACCCTCACAGTATCCTTCTGTGAGGTGGGAGTGATGGTTTGAAGTTTGGCTTTGGGTAGAGGGATGACTGCTGAAAGAGGCAGTCTATCCTCCTCATCCTCCTCTTCTTCTTCTTGCAGCCTCAGCACCCTTCTCTTCTTCTTCAAGGGTGGATCATTGGCTGCGGGTTTTGATGGTGAAGGGGTTGGTTTTGTGGGTTGTGTTTGGTTTGTTTGTGTGGGAATGTTGGCAGGCACTGCTAGCAATCTAGAGATAAGAGATGGTTTGGTCTGTTTTGCTGGCAGTGTCCTGTTCCCAGCACCTGCTTCTGAGAGGGCCTCAGTAACCAGTCCTTTGGTGAAATCACCAGCTGAATAGATCTTGGTGGCTATAGCCAAGATTCTGTCCCTGGTCCAAGCTTTGACATCAAGGACTGGCCTCCCAAGATACTTCGAAATGAATCTACTCATAGCCTCGAGTCTCTTTTTGTCCTCTTGGCTATAAGTAGACCATCGGTACTCAATCTCTTTTCTCTCCATATTTCTGATCTCCTGATCTAGCATGGCAGTGTCCTTATCAAAGCCTTGCCTGAACAGCTGATCAATGACAGAGTCCATTGATCGGCTATGCTCAGCATCAGCCTCCTTGACAAGGGCTGCTAGATCATAGTTAGTCTTCTCTACCTTCTCTCCCTCCTCTCCTCTCTTGTCTCCTCTCTTCTTTTGATAAGTGACACTGAAATCCTTTTGGATTTCAGCCACTTCTATTTGAGCTCTCTCCTCCCTCACCTTCTTCTTCCCCTTCTCCCTACCCATCTCCTCAGACCTCTCCCTCTCAGTTGCCCCCTCTCTCCCTACTTCTATCTCTTCCTCCACCCTCTTCCTCTTAACTTGCACTGATGTCTCCCCCTTTTTAGGTGCATTGGTTGGGGTTTGACTATCAGCAAGTGCTTTAGCAACAGCAACCTCCACCATGGGTTGTATATAAGTGGGAAGCCTCTCATCAATGGTTTTCATCACAATTTCTGTGATTATAGGTGTGATGAGAGGCAGGGATTTCTGGAAGATAGCATCTAGCTGCTCAGGAGGGTTCTGTTCCTGAGAACTAGAGCCAGAAGCAGGGGTAGGTGGCTGAGTTTATGGGAGTGGCTGAGTGTCTGTGAGACCTTCGGGTGAAGGTCCCATCTATGGGTTTGTGGTGGCAGATGGACTTCTATCTTGAGTCATTTGAGCAAGCAGCTCTTTGAGTCTGCTTATCTCATCTTCTAAGATAGTGTTTTGAGCGACTACATCAAAGAAGAAGCTCAGGTCATCATCAGTGTGAACTGAATCACCTGACCTCCTGACAATGTCAGGATGTACATGCACTGAGTGTGGCTCAGTAGTTGCATGTGCCCCTTGTTCTTGGTACTAGGGACTTCCAGCCTCCAGATTGGATCCATCATCAGCAGTTGCCTCTGGTGAGGTCTTATTGCTTGTACCAGCTTCTTCCTGCTCATGTGCTGATGCAGGGGAAGTGGCAGCCTCACCAGAATATCCTATCTCCCTAGCCACACTGGAAGATTGGACATGTGATTCCCTGTGTTGTGGGCTCCCACCAGCACTTGTGTCCACCCTCTCTCCAATAGGAGTCTCCCCAGTTTGAATTGGTTTTTGGGGAGAGGGTGGAGTGCTCAGATGGGTCAACACTTTGGCGATTATTAGTGTAGGGCTTTGTGGGGGTGGTCTCAGTAGGAGATGGGCTTGAAGCAGTGTGCACATGGGGAGGAGTGTGCATTTCAATGGTAGTCTCCTCAAGTGAGAAAGACCCCAGATGTATGGGTGCCCCTGAAGTGGTTGCATCAGGTTCCTGTTGAGAGGAAGCCTGTGCGGTTGTGGTGGGTGGAGTCGTGGTGACTGCTGGGAGAATCTGACCAGCAGCCACTTCCTGCCTTTGTGTTGCAGGGGCATCCTCAGGGGACTCATTTCCCTGAGTAGCCTTTGTGGGCTTCCTTTTGGTTTTTGGATTGGTGGGGACTTTGGATTTGGATGTGGAGGCTGTGGGTTCCTGCTGCGTGGATTTTCGCAGCCGGGCAGCCTGTTTGAGTGTGTGGTCGGTGTTGTGCCTGGAGTATACCTCAGCTAGAACAGCCATGGCAGGGACCCCAGTGCCAACAAGTCCCTCAGCACTAAGCTGGCTCTCGATGATGGCCATTATGAACCGAGGATACAAGATCCAACGGTTAGAAATGGGTTTTGTGGCCATATCTTTGAGTTCCAAAAATTTAATATCAGTAAAATTAATTGGTTGTTTCTCAAAGATAGAATACAATACCTGTTTCCACCTTGTTGACATCTGGTCCCATGAAGATGTTTTGGGGGCCAGAAACACATTCACCATGTGGAAGATGAGTCGTTGGGGATCTGGGAAGTGTTTCTTCAACAAGGTGGTGGCAGAGAGGTCGCCCTGATAGTCGTTGGCTGTGAAGCATAGATCGAGGGCGCCTTTGGGGTAAGAGGTTGGGAAGGTGGCATCCTGCAGCTTTAGGGTTTCTCGAATCATAGCTGGAGTGATAACCACCGGGTGGTTGTTTACGGAGGACCGGAGAGAGACCTCGCCATCGTTCTCTCCGGTTTGGACGGTGATGTTCGTCCAGAACTCCGCCTAGGAATCGGTGTATATGGTGGGGTTGAGAAGGAATGCCGTTTGGTATTGTGAATCGGTCATCAAATCGACGGCATTGTGAAACTTCGACCAGAAAGGCGATTTGGTAAGATGTGCGACACAGTTCTGTCGAGGTTTGAGTTGCATGGCCGCCATTAATGGTGTATGGGAATTTCAGAGGTTTTTGAAAAGTTAGGTCAAGTGAGAATGAAAAGCTCTGAAGGTTGGGTATTTATAGGGTATGGCAAAGGCTTAAAGAAAACTACTGAAGGTTTTGGTGTTAGTCATCAGTTGTTGAAACTACTGATGACGTGGTTTTTAATCGTCAGTGGTTGTAACATCTGAGGACTTGGTGTTAGTCTTCAGTAGATGAAACTACTGAAACCTTGGTTTTGTCCTTCAGATGTTGTAAACGGCTGAAGACTTGCTATCAGTCTTCAGTAGTTATAAACTACTGAAGACCTAGTTTTCATCTTTAGACGTTGTAACAACTGAAGACTTGGTGTTAGCCTTCAGTAGTTGTGAACTACTGACATTAGTAGTTGTGAACTACTGAAGACATGGTATTGGTTCAGTTGTTGTAAACAACTGAGGACTTGGTGTTAGTCATCAGTAGTTGTGAAACTACTGAAGACATGGTTTTGTCCTTCAGTTGTTTGGGTATGAAACAGCAGCTGTTGGCATCAGCTGAAGAGTAATATTACTCATCAGCTGTTTCCGTCAAATCAGTTGTTTCATGCTGACCTCCACATTTACTCATCAGCTCTTTGGCTGATTTTCAGATGTTTCATTGACCCTTCAGCTCTTGTGAATATTTATGCCTTCAGCTCTTGTGATCAGATGTTCACAAGTGCTGATGAAATACTCCAAAGCTGGTAAACAAATTTTGTCTTCAGTACTTGTGTAAGATTACATATCAGTACTTGGGAACAAAATTTGTTCTTCAGTACTTATTTGTTTGAAAATGATACATCAGTAGTTGTAATCCACCTTACTACATCAGTTGTTTTCAACAAATAATGTACATCAGTACTTTGAAGCATTTTAGTCTTTAGTAGTTGTGAAAATGCTGAAGACTAAATTACTCATCAGTACTTATATTTGACCTTTGCATACTAATGTTCATCAGTACTTGTGAACTGAGAGCATCAGAATTGGTCAAATTATTCTAGCTGCAGCATACCAAGCCTTAGGACTAAGATGTGGCACTATCTAAAGGCTTATTAAATATATCTGCAAGCTCATCAGCACTAGGTACAAACTTTGGATCAATCAGACCTTTTTCATAGCAATCCATAATAAAATGATGTCTGATCTCTATATGTTTGGTCCTAGAGTGCTGGACTGGATTTTTAACAATGCAAAGAGTTGAAGCACTATCCATTAATAATGGAGTCTTGGTCTCTGTAATGCCATAATCCAAGAGTTGGTTCTGAAGCCAGAGTATCTGAGATGTACAACTTGCAGCAGCAATGTACTCAGCTTCAACAGTGGATGTAGCAATTGATGTTTGTTTCTTACTCTGCCAAGAAACTAAACAATTGCCTAGGAATTGGCAACCACCAGAAGTGGATTTTCTGGTGACTTTGCATCCTGCATAGTCACTATCAGAGAAAGCAACTAATTTGCAAGAATGCCCAGTTGAATACCAAAGACCTAGTGCTTGGGTACCTTGCAGATATCTAAAGATCCTTTTGACTACAATCAAATGGGATTCTTTAGGTGCAGCCTGAAATCTAGCACAGGCACATGTTGCAAACATGATGTCTGGTCTAGAAGCTGTGAGGTACATCAAGGACCCAATCATACATTTGTAAAGGGTTTCATCAACCGCTTTACCTTTCTGATCTACATCTAGTTGTGTGATGCTACTCATGGGAGTAGAACAGGGCTTGCAGGTTTGTAAGTCAAACTTATTCAACAACTCCTTTGTGTATTTGGACTGATGGATGAAAATTCGATCAACCCTTTGTTTAATTTGCAAACCTAGAAAGAACTGTAATTCCCCCATAGCACTCATTTCAAACTTTTGCTTCATGAGCATTGTAAATTCATCACACAACTCCACAGAGTTTTGTGGAATCTTATCCTTTGGCGATTCATTGAACTTAACATGCAGAGTTTCTTCAACCACCTTTATCCTACAGTTGAAGACGCTATATGCCTTGCAAGTTGATGAATAACCAACAAAATACCCTGCATCCACCTTACTAGCAAATTTCTAGAGTGGGTTGCCAGTGTTGAGAATAAAACATGGACACCCAAAGGCTCTAAAGAATGAAATCAGAGGAGCCAAATGATGAAGAACTTCATAAGGAGTCTTCATCAACCTCTTATTCACTAAAGCTCTATTTTGTACATAGCAAGCTGTATTGACAGCTTCAGCCCAAAAGGTCAGTGGCAACCCTGAGTCAGCCAACATTGACCTTGCTGCTTCAATGAGAGTCCTGTTCTTTCTCTCCACCACTCCATTCTGCTCAGGAGTTCTAGGAATACTAAACTGCCTT
Source organism: Flaveria linearis (assembly GCA_024085815.1). NCBI lineage: Eukaryota > Viridiplantae > Streptophyta > Magnoliopsida > Asterales > Asteraceae > Flaveria > Flaveria linearis. Next base: position 77,641,764 of record CM044001.1, read on the forward strand.
TTAATTCCCTTGGACAGGTAGAAGTCATCAAGTGTGTGGTTTCTAAATTCTGTTCCATTGTCACTTCTCACACACTTGACCTGCAGGGAATACTGCTTTTCTACAAATAACACAAAGTTCATGATAGTCTTGGCTGCTTCATCCTTGGAGTGCAAGAAGGAAGTCCATACAAACCTGGAATAATCATCCACAATTACCACGCAGTATTTCTTCTTTGCCATGCTCATTACTCTGACAGGACCAAAGAGATCCATGTGCAGGAGCTGCAAGCAGGCAGTGGACTTTGGTTCTTCTATTGAAGGGAATGAAACTTTGTGTTGTTTTCCTTTTAAGCAAGCAGTGCAGTTGTCTTCACACTTGAACTCCTTCAAAGGCAATCCTCTTACTAAACCATGGCTTATCAGCTGATTCATGTTCTTGAAATTAACATGCCCCAGCCTCCTATGCCATAGAGTAGACTCTTGAGGAGATGCCTTGGAGAATAGGCAAGGATGGCCTTTTAGATCAATCTTTTTGGAAAGATCTAAGGCATACACTCTTCCTGTCCTGTTGGCCTTCAGGAGAGTGTATTCATCCAACACCTTGTCAATCAAATTTAGAACTTTGGATGACAGAATCCGACAGTTCTGGCTTGTGAAAAGGGCAGCATGGCTTATATCACACATTTGACTGACACTCAAGAGGTTGTACTTGAGATTCTCCACATGGTTAACATCATCAAACCTTATTTCCCCATTGGAAACAAAGCCTTTTCCGATGATGTAACCTTTGCATCATTGCCAAAGGAGACAAATCCCTTCTTTCCTTGAGAGTAGTCATTAAGAAGGGAGCTGCTTCCAGTCATGTGCATGGATCCTCCACTGTCTACATACCAGTTGCTTCTTTGGCATGTTGAAGAACCCTGCAATCATAACCACATGTTAGTTAGTTTTAGAGACCCAAACCTGTTTAGTTTTGGGTCTGTTTTTAACTATAGGTGCAACACTAACAGGTGTGTTATGTGTAACAGCCTGAGGTGAAGAAGATGGTGTAGAAGAGGAACCCTTTGGCTTGGATTTCCTTTTCTGTGGTTTCAACACAGGAGCATCTAAATGGTTGACTCTTCCTATTAGATGCTGAACCATCATCACCAGTTGTGTCTGACTTTATGATAAAGCTTTTAGCTCTTCAGACACATTGAGACTTGCTGATGATGGATTCCTATGTTGCACCATCTTCTTTTGAGCAACCTCAACTGTTGCCTGAGTAACCCCTACTTTCTTTTTAGATTTAGCTTTGGGCTTAGGGATTTCAGGCTTTGATGTTGCTCGTACAAACTTGGTTTCAAACTCATTTTTCATTTTCTTTATTTGCTCTTTAACTCTCTCCTTTTGTTTGAGTTTGGATCCCCTTTTGTACCAACAATCATCAGTAAGATGATTGAACAAGCCACATACTCCACATGGCTTCTTCTTCTTCTTATGTTGATCATCAACTAAAGAAGATGAAACTGCTGAAGACTTGTTCTTCAGCTGTTTGTCATCAGTACTAGCAGTTTTCTTCCCTTTAGTACCCGCTTTCCTAACCTCTTCTTTAGTTGTCTTCAAACCTTTTCTACTGTCAGTTTTCTTCTCTTCAGTGCTAGCAGTAGTTGAGGTTTGAACTTCAGGTGTTATCACTTGCTCTCCAGTACTTTCAGTACTTCTAGAGACAACACCTGAGTTGATCAACCTTTTGATCATGTGACAGTCAGCATTTGAACCAACAGCTGTTGTAGTATCAGCTGATTGGTTTTGGTAGGAGCTAATGCTGACTTTTATCTCTGATGATGCTGAATCAGAAGATAGTAGGTCACATGATGAGAAGGATTGATTATTGCTCTCTCCATCAGATTCAACTTCTGCTCTTCAAGTAAAATCTGTAGGAGGAGCAGTGTGATTATGACCAATGCCAAACTTCACATTGGAAGCTGATTGTTTGCTAAGAAGCATTTCAAAACCCTTGCATGATTGCACCCATCGATCACACTCTACTTGGGTGTTTGCAAGATTTTCCTTGAGGTCTCTGTACTTCTCTAGAAGTACATCTTCCCTAGCTTTACCATCTTTTATTTGGCATTTAAGCTTGTAAATCTCATCATTTTTCTCATTAAGTGCAGCCTTAAATTCAGCTTTCTTTTTGGAAATTATTTGCTCTAGCTCAAGATTTTTATCTATTAAAGCTACATTTGCTTCTCTAATAGAAGCAAATGCTGCTATACATGATTCAGAACAAAGCTTGGCTTTAGCCTCAGATGATACCTGTGATGAGGCATTGGATGATGACCCCTCAGTAGACTCAAGGGCCATCAGAGCAAGATTTCCAAATGGACTATCACCACCATGTTGACCAGCACGTTGGAGTAGTTGTTCCTGACCAGATAGATCATCTGGCAGACTACTCCAGTCAACAACTCCTGGGGTGAAGAAGCTGTGTTGTTGAGGTTGTGTTTGATGATGAGATGGGGAAGATTGAGGCTCAGGAAGAGCCTGTGGTGGCTGAGCAGAAGGTGCTTGAGTTTGACTGGGCTGAGGCACGTAGTAGCAGGGGTATGAGTATGGCATATAACCCTGAGGCACAAAATAAGCAGGTGATGCCTGTGCATGCGATGGATGACCAGAACTGGAGGAAGGTTGCCCTCTGTGCTGTGAGCCATTGCTTGGAAAAGTCACAAAGGGTGCAGAGGAGTTAGATCCAGATGATCTACACTCTCTAGCAAAGTGTCCAAGCCTTTGGCACTTGTGACACCTCAACTTGCTCTTGTCAAAACCAACTTTGGTTTTGCCAGAGAGACCAGGGAATTTTCTACCAGTTCATTTGTAGAACTTTTGAGATCTGATATTGATCATTGCCATTTGGCTCAAAATATCCATCTCTTCCAGATCATCATCTGGAATGCCCTTCAAATCTTCCATCAAAAAGCACCAGTTATCACTGCTGCCTCCTGAACTACTACTAACACCAACAAAAGCTTGTTCAGAGTTGGTAGAGAAATCAATATGCTCATCATAAGAACTTTCTGATGCAGCATATTCAGACTCTTGACTTATCAAGGCAACATTGCCGTGGACAAAGTCATCAGTGAGCTTGCCAGAGGTGGACAACTTCCTCTTTTGCTCTATCTCTCTCTCAAATGTGAGCAGTTTCCCATGAAGTTGGGTGAGAGATAGAGTATCCAGGTCTGCACTGGAGCGTAGGACAATAGTATAAGTGTCCCATCTCTCAGGCAGTGACCTGAGGAATCTGTTGTTCATCTGGCTATTGGAGTACTCTTGTTTGACCATCTTCAACTCAGAGATCAAACAAGAAAACCTCTCAAACTGCTGAGTCAGAGTCTCACCCTTCCAATGAGAGAATGTCTCATATTATTGGGCGAGGATTTCCCTAGTATTTGCTAGGACCGAATTGGTTCCTCCGAATTGTTCCTTCAGAGCAACCCATAGGTCATGAGCAGTTTCATGATGCAAGAGCCCTGAGTAAATCTCATTTGGAATAGCCATGGCTAAAATTCCATGGGCTCTAGCATCAATCTCGAACAGCTTTAGATCTTCGTCCGAATATTGTTCAGGTTTCTTTGGAACCTATTCATTAGATTCAGGGACGCTTACCATAGGCTTGTATGGTCCATGCACCACTGACTTCCAACAACCAGCACTGTTGACAGACAAGTGGTGAAGCATACGTCGTTGCCATATGTTATACTCATTCCTCACAAGCATCGGAGGCTTGGTTGAGGAACCAGTATTGTGAAGATCGTTCGTTGGTGTAGTCATCTCAGTTTTTAGTCAAAATCAAGTTTAAACAAAACAAATGTAGCTCAAAACCACGAGAGACCTCAAGTTTTCGGCCAGAAACAGCAGAATCTCACTCTCTACAGCTAATTCTTGCAAATTGCTAATTCGATCAAACGTAGAGATCAAAAGAGCAGTTTCAAATGATCAATAGTGAAATCGATCAATGATTAACCTGGCTCTGATACCATTTGACAGGATCTCAGCCTCTAGTTTGATCAATTAGGTTGTGTTCGCAGCGGATTTAGCACGAAAATTAGCAATTAATGCAAGAACATAAAGAATATTGCATGTAAAGTAAATTGTAGAGAGAGAGAGAATAATTCTGCCTAAAACGAATAGTATTCTGTTTGTCTCACTTGTTTCGGCGCAAAATACAATTAGGTCACTGCCCTTTTATAGGCAAAAGACCCATACTGTTGTCAGATTCCACTGACATTTAACAGTTATTTAACTAACTACTGATAGGACACAAACTACTGAAGATGTCACAACAGCTGACATCTTCTTACAAAATTCCTAAGTGTTCTACCTATTACAAGTACTGAAAAGGAAACTACTGAAAAGCTACAACGACTGAAGAACAAACTCTTCAGTCGTTTACAACTACCGAACTATAACAGCTGAAGAACAAACTCTTCAGCTGTTGTACAAACTACTGAAAGGAAAAATATAAAACTACTGAAAAGAAAAACCATCACAACAACTGAAGAAGACTTCTTCAGCTGTTGTGACAAACTCTGAAGCTTCAGCACTTTGGTCTTCAGACTTTGGTCTTCAGATGATTCATCAGCTGATGACTTCAGTAGTTGTCATCAGCTGATGTCTTCAGTCATTGTCTTCAGACTTTGTGCATCAGTAGTTGATCTTCAGTTCTTCAGTTCTTCAGACTTTGATCTTCAACACTTGTCTTCAGTACTTGAAGTCTTCAGTACTTGTATTTATCAGTACTTCAGACTTCAGTACTTATCTTCAGCACTTTGGGATCTTCAGCTGTTGTTCTCAGATCTTTGATCTTCAGCTGTTGATTCTTCAGACTTTGTCAAACTGCTGATGAAGGTCTTCAGCAGTTGTTGTGATGTCATGTGGGACTTAGAGATTTTCCTGATCTTGGCTCATTGGTTCTTTTGGTCCAACACATTTGTTAAAGAAACATCGTTCATTTAACACCAAATACAGGGCCTTGGATTAGATAAGATGACAGGTTTGTTTTAACTACTTAGAGCATGTTTTTGTTCTGTTATTGATTAAATATATACTTAATGGACTAGCTTTGAGAAAAGAGGTCTAACAATGTTGCATGTTTTGCACATGCGGAAAGTTAATGAGCATAAGGTCGTTATATGTAATAAGTGCGAATAGCATGTTGGACTTGTTGGACTAGTGACATAGAAGAATAAGTAGTAGAAGAATTCTCTTGTTTTTGTTTGTTGGTATAATAGCTAATTGATACATTGTTCAAGGAGCAATATAAAGATAAGATATGAGATTATGTTTTGATAAGATCTTACGTAGTTTTATTAATTTTATTTGTTTGATTTACAATATATTTATTTCATTCTATTTTTTTTCTTTTAAGGAAGAACACGATGTTATGCTTCTAGAACTTAGGTATTAAGGGCCATTTGACATTCTTACAAGGTACACAATGTAAGTTTAAGGAAATAAAACAAGAAGGAAGAACTGACTTGAAAGAATTCAGAAATGAATGGAAGGACCTGAATATATTAATACATATGATAACATGACAAGAAAATTGTAAGTTATTTCTAAATATTCCTTTTCATAATTTTATATAATTTTATATGTTCTCAGTTTTTTCAAGTTAGAGGCCAAGCTTTAGTTGGATAATCATTTACGTTTCTATTCTATTTACTCACATACATCTGTATACTTTTTATGCAAGTTTGACTTTTTTTTTTAAATTTGACCACTGAACTTGGATAATATTTCCTTAATATTTTTAACCCATTATTGCAGGAACAAACTACAAACCTATAGAGGAAGGCAACCTTACAGTAGATTCTTTTTTGGCTATAATGAACAACGAAAACTATGGATATCTCATTCTTTATGGTAGAGACATTATATATACATTAGAAGCTATATGCGGGAAGATTATGGAACAGCTAACGGTTGGAGATGGAGACAATCAGTATAATGTTTTCATTATATTGTAATTGACACTTTGTGACTAGATTGTTATCCAAGTATGGACGAGTATGTAAAAACACACTATTTGACTATTAAAATGACATGTATGTTATTCTTGTTTGATGTATTTGTGATTAAATGCATGTTTTTATGTTATAAAGTTGTATTTAAGTGTAAAAAATGTTGTTTTGTTATAATCAAAATCCTAAAAATGTTGCATGCGCTATAAAATAAAGTTGCATATATAGCTATTCTATAATAAAGGTTGCATTTAAACATAGAAAAAGTTACATTTGAAGGTAGAAAAGGTTGCATGTTGGTAATTAAAATATAACAAAAGTTGCATTTTAGAACTAAAAAAGTTGCATTAGGTTATAAAAAAGTTGCATACATAGACGTTGCAATTGAATAGTAAATGTAACACTTTCTAAAAAGGTTGCATTACGCCTTGCAAAAGTTGCATTAAGTCTAATGCAACTGCATCTAATGCAACTCCTGATAAAAGGTTGCATTAAGCCTAATGCAACATTTTTAAGGTCTAGTGCAACATTTTTAAGGGGTTGCATTAGCTTCATTTTCTTTTAGTGGACTTTATCCTGTCATCATGGCTTATTGAGTATAATTGACTCTGTCTGATTTGGCATGTGATTTACCAGTGATGTTAACATAGACAATGATCAGTTTAGTACCATTATGAATGTTCTTCAATATCATTTTATTGGTGGAGCTTTTGACAATGACCTTTAATGTAAGAATCATTATGATTTTATTTGAAGGGGAAACAGATGATGAGCCCTTCAAGTCTATACTTCCGTATAACAGAGGAGATGATCATCTGAGCGTCCTGATGAGCGCTTCAGGTCTATACTCACGTATAACAGAGAAGATCATTACTCCAGGTCAATGTTTCCGCAGAGAAGAGGAGATATGCATGAAAAATTATTAAAGTACATTCTGACGGGGTCACAAGTTACTCTAAACAGAGGCTTTCTGAAAAGCATAACTAGAAGCAGTTTGCTTTTGCTAAGTAGGTGCTCAATTCAGGGCTCGTGTGACATCCGGTAATTTTCCGTTACCAAACTCCGTTAGTTCCGTTAAGTCTTGCATACACGTGTCATGAACACACACTAGTTGTCGTTTAACGTTGGTGACCTAATAATAATTAATAGTTAAATTAACGATAATTTAACTGGTTATGTGATTATTGCATTATGCTTATGTGTTTTTGCGATTTAAATATTAATTGTGAATTTTATCGCGTAACGTGGAAACGTGTGTATTAATTCGTATGTGTTGTGTTTTATAAAGATGAAATATATAATTGTTAGCATGAGTTTATATGCTTAATAACTTAGTTAAAAACACTTTTAAAAAGGAGTTTAAAGGCTAATTGTTATAAAATACAAAACACAAGGGTCAAAGGGGTAATTATACAAAATTGATTTAATTAAAACAAACCCTAGCCTCCCCACACCCTTCCTACGACCGTGACCCCCATTCTCCCACCCTTAACATTTGATTTTCAGCAAGAACAAACCAAGAACTCACGGATTTGGTCAATTACAAGTAATAGAACAAGTTAGAAGCATCAATTTCAAGTCATTGCACGTTTATAGGTGAGTTTTTACATGTTTTTGGTTGGGTTGCATGTTTGACCGAAACCCTAGGTATAAAAATCTGAGTTTTGATGTTGATTGTTGTTGTTTGATGATGTTAACATGTCAGTTAGGTTGTATGTATGTTAGTTAACGTTGATTATCCAAGAAATGCTGGATTTTGATGCATTGTTCATAGGTTACTAAGAATAGTAACTTTATTTTTCATGATATGATGATTTGATGATGCATTGATGTTGTTGAAATGTTTATGATGATATATGTATGTTAGATTGATGATACGGATGCTAAAAAACTAAGAATGAATGTTGTAGTTCATAGACTACCAAAAGTAGAAACTTTTAATCATGAAGGTTGGTGAATTATGATGTTTGGATGTGGTTGATAATGCTTAGATGTTGATATGAACTCGAATTCGCGTATTATTAACGAATTCATGAATACACTGGGTGTTTGATAGATTTTGGGATGTGCTGTAACGCCCGGATATTTTCTTTGAAGCCGACGAAAGAAGAAAAGAAATAAAGTCCAAAGTCGAGGACCAAACTTGCCAAAACGGGAAGAAATTTGGATGAGTGGGGGTATAAAAGCGGGAGGGCAGCCCACACCCTCCTCATTCTTGCAAAAACTCAGCCAAAGGGAGAAGAGAAGGAGAAAAAGGGAGAAAAGTTTGGTTCGGGTGGATTCAAGCGTGAAAATCGAAGTGTAGCGGGTCAAATTGAAGCTCTACTCGACGGGATTGTTTATGTGAGTTCTAGGACCCCTCTTTTACACGTTTTTGAATGATTTTAGGCCTGGAACACATCTAAAAAATCGTTTTTGGATATTTTAGGTGTAAACCCGTGTTGGACCAAAAGAACCAATAAGCCAAGATCAGGAAAACCTCTAAGTCCCAAATGCCACTGCAACAACTGCTGAAGACTCCCATCAGCTGTTCTGACAAAGTCTGAAGATCAAAGTATGAAGATCAAAGAACTGAAGAACAACAGCTAAAGACTCTAAAGTACTGAAGACGAGTACTGAAGTCTGAAGTACTGATCATACAAGTACTGAAGACTTCAAGTACTGAAGATAAGTACTAAAGAATCAAAAGCTGAAGAACTGAAGAACTGAAGACCTTCTATTAAAGCACAAAGTCTGAAGACAAAGACTGAAGACAACAGCTGATGACATCTACTGAAGTCATCAGCTGATACATCATCTGAAGCCCAAGTCTGAAGAACCAAGTGTTAAAGATTCAGAGTTTGTCACAACAGCTGAAGAAGTCTTCTTCAGTTGTTGTGATGGTTTTTCCCTTTCAGTAGTTTTGTAATTTTGTTTCAGTAGTTGTACAACAGCTGAAGAGCTTGTTCTTCAGCTGTTATAGTATTAGTAGTTATAAACGACTGAAGAGTTTGTTCTTCAGTCGTTGTAGGATTTCAGTAGTTTACTTTTGTCAGTACTTGTAAAAGATAGGAACACTTGTAAGAAGATGTCAGCTGTTGACATCTTCAGTAGTTTTATGTTCCGTCAGTTGTAATTTTAATAATCTGTTGATGTCAGAGAAAGGACATCATCACCATCCTTTTGCCGCCTATAAAAGGATGGTGAACCATGTTGTTTTAATTGCCGAAGCGTGTTGAGCAATAGAACAATTAATTTTTCGCAGAACTCTTTTCTCTCTCTATGTTTGTGCTTTTAATTGCAATATCTTTTATGTTCTTGCTATAATTGCTAATTAACATGCTAAATCCGCTGCATACCAATCTGATTGTTCAAACGAGAGGCTGAGATCCTGTCAAATGGTATCAGAGCAGGTTAATCATTGATCGATTTCACTATTGATCATTTGAAACTGCTCTTTTGATCTCTCTGTTTGATCGAATTAGCAATTTGCAAGAATTAGCCATAGAGAGTGAGTTTCTGCTATTTCTGACCAAAATCTTGAGGTCCTCTGGTGGTTTTGAGTTACGTTTGTCTTGTTTAAACTTTTTTTTGACTAAAACCTGAGATGACGACACCAACTAATGATCCTCACAATACTGGTTCCTCAACCAAGCCTCCGATACTTGTTAGGAACGAGTATAACATATGGCAAAGACGTATGCTTCACCACTTGGCTGTCAACAGTGCTGGTTGTTGGAAGTCAGTGGTGCATGGACCATACAAGCCTATGGTGAGCGTCCCTGAATCTAATGAACAGGTTGCGAAGAAACCTGAACAATATTCGGACGAAGATCTAAAGCTGTTCGAAATTGATACTAGAGCCCATGGAATTTTAGCCATGGCTATTCCTAATGAGATTAATTCAGGGCTCTTGCATCATGAGTCTGCTCATGACCTATGTGTTTCTCTAAAGGAACAATTTGGAGGAACTGATTCGGTCTTAGCAAACAATAGGGAAATCCTCGCCCAACAATATGAGACATTCTCATATAGAAAGGGTGAGACTCTGACCCAGCAGTTTGAGCGGTTCTCTTGTTTGATCTCTGAGCTGGAGATGGTCAAACAGGAGTACTCCAACAGCCAGATGAACAACAGGTTCTTCAGGTCACTGCCTGAGAGATGGGACACTTATACCATTGTCCTACGCTCCAGTGCAGACCTGGAAACTCTATCTCTCACCCAACTTCATGGGAAGCTGCTCACTATTGAGAGAGAGATAAAGCAAAAGAGGAAGTTGTCCACTTCTGGTAAGCTCGCTGATGACTTTGTCCAAGGTAATGCTGCCTTGATAAGTCAGGAGTCAGAATATGCATCATCAGAAAGTTCTTATGATGAGCATATTGATTTCTCTACCAACTCAGAACAAGCTTTTGTTGGTGTTAGTAGTTCAGGAGGTGGTGGTGACAACTTGTGTTTTCTGATGGAGGACTTGAAGGGCATTCCAGATGATGATCTGGAAGAGATGGATATTTTGAACCAAATGGCAATGATAAATATCCGCTCTCAAAAGTTCTACAAGAGAACTGGTAGGAAATTCCCTGGACTCTCTGGCAAAACCAAAGTTGGTTTTGACAAGAGCAAGTTGAGGTGTCACAAGTACCAAAGGCTTGGACACTTTACAAGAGAGTGTATATCGTCTGGATCTAACTCCTCTGCACCCTTTGTGACTTTTCCCAGCAATAGCTCATAGCACAGAGGGCAACATTCCTCCAGTTCTGGCTATCCATCACAAGCACAGGCACCACCTTCTTATTTTGTGCCACAAGGTCATATGCCATATCCTTACCCCTGTTACTACATGCCTCAGCCTAGTCAAGCTCAAGCACCCTCGGCTCAACCACCTCATGCTCTTCCTGAGCCTCAATCTTCCCAATCTCATCATCACACACAACCTCAACAACATAGCTTTTTCACCCCAAGTGTTGTTGACTGGAGTAGTCTACCAGAAGAGCTATCTGGTCAGGAACAACTACTCCAAGGTGCTGGTCAACATGGTGGTGACCAACCTTTTAGAAATCTTACTCTGATGGCCCTTGATTCTATTGAGGGGTCATCATCAAATGCCTCATCTCAGGTATCCACTGAGGCAAAAGCCAAGCTTTGTTCAGAATCATGCATAGCAGCATTTGCTTCTATTAGAGAAGCAAATGTAGCTTTAATAGATAAAAATCTTGAGCTTGAGCACACTATTTCCAAAAGAAAAGCTGATTTTGAGGTTGTACTCAAAGATAAAAATGATGAGATTTACAAGCTTAAATGCCAAATCAAAGATGATAAAGCTAGGGAAGATGTAATTCTAGAGAAGTACAGAGACCTCAAGGAAACTCTTGCAACCACCCAAGTTGAGTGTGATCGATGGGTGCAATCATGCAAGGGTTTTGAAATGCTTCTTCGCAAGCAATCAGCTTCCAATGTGAAGTTTGGTATTGGTTATAATCACACTGCTCCTCCTACAGATTTCACTTCAAGAGCAGAAGTTGAATCTGATGGGGAGAGCAATAGCCAATCCTTCTCATCATGTGACCTACTATCTTCTGAATCAGCATCATCAGAGATAGAAGTCAGCATTAACTCCTGCCAAAACCAATCAGCTGATGCTACAACAGCTGATGGTTCAAATGCTAACTGTCACATGACCAAAAGGCTGATCAACTCAGGTGTTGTCACTAGAAGTACTGAAGGTACTGGAGAGCAAGTGATAACATCTGAAGTTCAAACCTCAAATACTGTTAGCACTAAAGAGAAGAAAACTAACAGTAGGAAAGATTTGAAGACAGCTAAAGAGGATACCAGGAAAGCAGGCACTAGGAAGAAAACTGCTAGTACTGATGGCAAACAGCTGAAGAACAAGTCTTCAGTAGTTACATCCTCTTCAGCTTATGATCAGCATAAGATGAAGAAGAAGCCATGTGAGATATGTGGCTTGTTCAATCATCTTACTGATGATTGCTGGTACAAAAGGGGTTCCAAACTCAAACGGAAGGAGAAAATCAATGAGGACGTCAATAAAATGAAGAATGAGTTTGAAACCAAGTTTGTACTAGCAACATCCAAGCCTGAAATCCCTAAGCCGAAAGCTAAATCTAAAAAGAAGGTAGGGGTTACTCAGGCAACAGCTGAGGTTGCTCAGAAAAAGATTGTACAACATAGGAATCCATCATCAGCAAACTCCAATGTGTCTGAAGAGCTGAAGGCTTTATCACAAAATCAGACACAGCTGGTGATGATGGTTCAGCAACTAGTGGGAAGAGTCAACCACTTAGATGCTATTGTGTTAAAACCACAGAAAAGGAAGTCCAAGCCAAAGGGTTCCTCTTCTGCACCATCTTCTTCACCTCACGCTCTCACACATAACACACCTGTTAGTGCTGCACCTGTAGCTGAAAACAGACCCAAAACCAAACAGGTTTAGGTCTCTAAGACTAACTAACACATGGTTGTGTTTGCAGGGTTCTTCAACATGCCATAGAAGCATCTGGTATGTAGACAGTGGAGGATCCATGCACATGACAGGAAGCAGCTCCCTTCTTAATGACTACTCTCAAGGAAAGAAGGGATTTGTTTCCTTTGGCAATGATGCAAAGGGTTACATCATCGGAAAAGTCTTTGTTTCCAATGGGGAAATAAGGTTTGATGATGTGAACCATGTGGAGAATCTCAAGTACAACCTCTTGAGTGTTAGTCAAATGTGTGACAAAGGCCATGTTGCCTTTTTCACAAGCCAGAACTGTCGGATTCTGTCATCCAAAGTTCTGAGTTTGATTGATAAGGCATTGGATGAACATACTCTCCTGAAGGCCAACAGGACAGGAAGAGTGTATGCCTTAGATCTTTCCAAAAAGATAGATCTAAAAGGCCATCCTTGCCTATTCTCCAAGGCCTCTCCTCAAGAGTCTACACTATGGCATAGAAGGCTGGGTCATGTTAATTTCAAGAACATGAATCAGCTGATAAGCCATGGTTTAGTTAGAGGATTGCCTCTGAAGGAGTTCAAGTGTCAAGATGACTACACTGCTTGCTTGAAAGGAAAACAACACAAAGTTTCATTCCCTTCAATAGAAGAACCAAAGTCCTCTGCCTGCTTGCAGCTCCTGCACATGGATCTCTTTGGTCCTGTCAGAGTGATGAGCATGGCAAAGAAGAAATACTGCCTGGTAATTGTGGATGATTACTCCAGGTTTGTATGGACTTTCTTCTTGCACTCCAAGGATGAAGAAGCCAAGACTATAATGAACTTTGTATTACTTGTAGAAAAGCAGTATTCCCTACAGGTCAAGTGTGTGAGGAGTGACAATGGAACAGAATTTACAAACCACACACTTGATGAGTTCTACCTGTCCAAGGGAATTAAAAGGCAGTTTAGTATTCCTAGAACTCCTGAGCAGAATGGAGTGGTGGAGAGAAAGAACAGGACTCTCATTGAAGCCGCAAGGTCAATGTTGGCTGACTCATGGCTGCCACTGACCTTTTGGGCTGAAGCTGTCAACACAGCTTGCTATGTACAAAATAGAGCTTTAGTGAATAAGAGGTTGATGAAGACTCCCTATGAAGTTCTTCATTATTTGGCTCCTCTGATTTCATTCTTTAGAGCCTTTGGGTGTCCATGTTTTATTCTCAACACTAGCAACCTACTCCAGAAGTTTGCTAGTAAGGTGGATGCAGGGTATTTTGTTGGTTATTCATCAACTTGCAAGGCATACAGAGTCTTCAACTGTAGAACAAAGGGGGTTGAAGAAACTCTGCATGTGAAGTTTAATGAATCTCCAAAGGACAAGATTCCACAAAACCCTGTGGAGTTGTTTGATCTGGACATACTGTAATATGTTCCTTATCAACCTCCAGCTGTTGAGCCTGTCAACAGATCTCCACCTGGTGGTACCGATGATGATGTAGTCAGTACTCACCTCTTCAGGTTTAGTGACAACCTGCCTGAGTCCACTGAACCTAATGCTCCTGTAGCCTCAGCAGCTCCATCCACTACAAATGCTGATGAGATTTATGCTTGCTCTACTTCGTTTGAGCTGCCATCCTCTACATGGTTTCAGGAATCTCCATCACCATCTGTTGCTGCTGATGGGTCTACAAACACTTGCAGAGATATCATAGTCTATCAAGAGCTCAAGAATCACCCCACATCTCAAATCATTGGTGATATTCATGCTGTAGTTTCAACCAGGAATCAATTGTCCAACTTCTGCTTCTATGCTCTCTTCATCAGTCAGCAAGAGCCAAAGAACTATCATATTGCTTTAAGAGACAATGGATGGGTGGAAGCTATGCAGCTTGAGCTTCTTCAGTTTAAGAAACAACAAGTGTGGGAGCTTGTTCCATTACCCAAAGGTAAGTGTGCTATAGGCACCAAGTGGGTATTTAGGAACAAAACAGATGAGAAGGGCCAAATTGTCAAGAACAAGGCTAGACTGGTTGTTCAAGGGTTTGCACAGGAGGAAGGCATCGATTATGATGAGACCTTTGCACCTGTGGCCAGACTGGAAGCAACCAGACTGTTCTTAGCTTATGTTGCCTTTCACAGTCTTAAGGTTTATCAAATGGATGTCAAGAGTGCCTTCCTATATGGGAAAATAAAAGAAGAGGTTTATGTGTGTCAACCACCAGGCTTTGAGGACAATAAACATCCTGATTGGGTGTACAAGCTTGATAAGGCTCTTTATGGGCTGAAGCAAGCACCTAGAGCCTGGTATGAGACACTCTCAACTTTTCTTCTAGAGAATAAGTTCACTAGAGGCACCATTGATAAAACCTTGTTCATCAAGACTGTGGGAGAACATAAGCTCCTTGTTCAAATTTATGTAGATGACATCATCTTTGCATCCTCTAATCCAAAGTTGTGTGATGAATTTACAAAGCTCATGAAGCTAAGATTTGAAATGAGTGCTATGGGGGAATTACAGTTCTTTCTAGGTTTGCAAATCAAACAACAGGATGATGGAATTTTCATCCATCAGTCCAAATATACCAAAGAGTTGTTGAATAAGATTGATTTACAAACCTGTATGCCCTGTTCTACTCCCATGAGCAGCATCACACAACTAGATGTAGATCAGAAAGGTAAAGCGGTTGATGAAACCCTTTACAGATGTATGATTGGGTCCTTGATGTACCTTACAGCTTCTAGACCAGACATCATGTTTGCAACATGTGCTTGTGCTAGATTTCAGGCTGCACCTAAAGAATCCCATTTGATTGCAGTCAAAAGGATCTTTAGATATCTGTAAGGTACCCAATCACTAGGTCTTCGGTATTCAACTGGGCATTCTTGCAAATTAGTTGCTTTCTCTGATAGTGACTATGCAGGATGTAAAGTCACCAGAAAATCCACTTCTGGTGGTTGCCAATTCCTAGGCAATTGTTTGGTTTCTTGGTAGAGTAAGAAACAAACATCAATTGCTACATCCACTGCTGAAGCTGAGTATATTGCTGCTGCAAGTTGTACCTCACAGATACTCTGGCTTCAGAATCAACTTCTAGATTATGGCATTACTGAGACTAAGACTCCATTACTAATGGATAGTGCTTCAGCTCTTTGTATTGTTAAAAATCCAGTCCAACACTCTAGGACCAAACATATAGAGATCAGACATTATTTTATCAGGGATTGCTATGGAAAAGTTCTGATTGATCCTAAGTTTATGCCTAGTGCTGATGAGCTTGCAGGCATTTTTACTAAGCCCTTAGATAGTGCTACATTCCAAAATTTGGTACTAAGGCTTGGTATGCTGCAGCTAGAGTAATTTGACCAAAGCTGATGCTCTTACTTCACAACTACTGATGAGCAAAGGTCAAATATAAGTACTGATGAGTAATTTAGTCTTCAGCTCTTTCACAACTACTGAAGACTAAAATGACTCAAAGTACTGATGTACATTATTTATTGAAAACAACTGATGTAGTGAGGTGGATTACAACTACTGATGTATGATTTTCAAATAAATAGTACTGAAGAACAAATTTTGCTCACAAGTACTGATGTGTAATCTTACACAAGTACTGAAGACAAAATTTGTTCACCAGCTCTGAAGAGTATTTCATCAGCACTTGTGAACATCTGATCACAAGAGCTGAAGGCATAAATATTCACAAGAGCTGAAGGGTCAATAAAACGTCTGAAAGTCAGCCAAAGAGCTGATGAGTAAGTGTAGAGGCTAGCATGAAACAACTGATTTGACGGAAACAGCTGATGCGTAATTTCTCATCAGCTGATGCCAACAGCTGCTGTTTCATACCCATACAACTGAAGGACAAAACCATATCTTCAGTAGTTTCACAACTACTGATGGCTAACACCAAGTCCTCAGTTGTTTACAACAACTGAAGCAATACCATGTCTTCAGTAGTTCATAACTACTGATATCAGTAGTTCACAACTACTGAAGACTAACACCAAGTCTTCAGTTGTTACATCGTCTGAAGAAGAATATTAGGCCTTCAGTAGTTCATAACTACTGAAGACTAACACCAACTCTTCAGCCGTTGACAACATCTGAAGGACAAAACCAAGGTCTCAGTAGTTTCAACTACTGAAGACTAACACCAAGTTCTCAGATGTTACAACCACTGAAGGTTAAGACCACGTCATCAGTCGTTACAACAACTGATAACTAACACCAAAACCTTCATAGTTTTCTTTCAGCCTTTGCCCTACCCGATAAATACCCAACGTTCAGAGCATTTACTCCTCACTTGACCTAACCTTTCAAAACCTCTGAACTTTCTATACACCATTAATGGCGACCATGCAACTGAAACCTCGACACAACTGTGTCGTTCATCTCACCAAATCGCCATTGTGGCCGAAATTTCACCATGCTGTCGATCTAATGCACGACTCACCTTTCCAAACGGCATTCCTTTTGAACCCTACCATCTACACCGACTCCCTGACGGAGCTTTGGACGAACATCACCGTCCAAACCGGAGAGCAGGATGGCGAGGTCTCTCTCCGGTCCTCCGTCAACAACCACCCAGTGGTTATCACTCCAGCCACTATTCGCTAAACCCTAAAGCTGGAGGATGCCACCTAGCCAACTTCTTACGCCAAAGGCGCCCTGGATCTATCGTTCACATCCAACGACTACCAGGGTGACCTCTCCGCCACAACCTTGTTGAAGAAACACTTTCCTGATCCCCAACGCCTCATTTTTCATATGGTGAACGTGTGTCTGGCTCCCAAAACCTCTTCATGGGACCAGATGTCAACATGGTGGCAACAGGTATTGTTCTCTATCCTTGAAAAACAACCTTTAAACTTAACAGATATTATATTTTTGGAAATCAAGGATATGGCCACAAAACCAGTTTCTAACCGATGGATCTTGTATCCTCGGTTCATAATGGCCATAATAGAGAACCAGATTCAGGCTGAGGGACTTGTTGGCACTGAGGTCCCTGCCATGGCTGTTCTAGCCGAGGTATACTCCAGGCACAACTCTGACCAATCCTTAAAACAGGCTGGCCGGCTGCGAAAACCCACGCAGCAGGAACCCACAGCCTCCACCTCCAAATCCAAAGTCCCCACCAAACCAAAAGCCAAAAAGAAGCCCAAAAAGGCTACTCAGGGAGATGAGTCCCCTGAGGATGCCCCTGCAACACAAATGCAGGATGTGGCTGCTGGTTCGATTCTCCCAGCAGCTACCATGACTCCACCCACCATAACCGCACAGGCTTCCTCTACACAGGATCCTGATGCAACCACTTCTGGGGCAGCCACACTTCTGGGGTCTATCTCACTTGAGAAGACTGCCATTGAAAAGCACAGTCCTCCCCCTTTGCACACTGCTTCGAGCCCATCTACTGATGAGACCGCCCCACAAAGCCCTACATTGGCAATAGCCAAAGTGCTGACCCATCTGAGCACTCCACCCTCTCCCCAGAAACCTATTACAACTGGGGAGACTCCAACCGAAGAGGGGGTGGATACAAGTGCCGGTGGGAGCCCACAGCACAGAGAATCACAAGTCCAATCTCCCAGTGTGGCTAGGGAGATAGGACAATCGGGTGAGGCTGCCACTTCCTCTGCATCAATATCTGAGCAGGGTGAAGATGGTAACATCAATAAGACCTCACCAGAGGCAACTGCTGATGATGGATCCAATCCGGAGGCTGGAAGTCCCCAGTACCATGAACAAGGGGCACATGCTATTCCTGAGCCACACGCAGAGCATGTACATCCTAACATTGTCAGGAGGTCAGGTGATTCAGTTCATACTGATGATGACCTGAGCTTCTTCTTTGATGTTGTAGCTCACAACACTATCTTAGAGGATGAGATAAGCAGACTCAAAGAGCTGCTTGCTCAGATGACTCAAGATAGAAGTCCATCTGCCACCACAACCCCACAGATGGCACCTTCACCCGAAGGTCTCACAAACACTGAGCCACTCCCACAAACTCGGCCACCAGCCCCTGCTTCTGGCACTAGCTCTCATGGTCAGAACCCCCCTGAGCAGCTGGATGCTGTCCTCCAGAAATCCCTGCCTCTCATCACACCCATACTAAAAGATATAGTCATTCAAATCATTGATGAGAGGCATCCCACTTTTATCCAACCCATGGTGGAGGTTGCCATTACTAAGGCGCTTGCTGATAGTTATACCCTAACCAATGCACCCAAAAAGTGGGAGACATCAGTGCAAGCCAATAGGAAGAGGGGAGAGGAGGAGTTAGAGGCAGAGAAAGAGGTGGTGGTTGAGAGGGAGAGGGCTGAGGAGAGTAGTAGGGTGAGGGAGAAAGGGAAGAGGAAAGAGAGGGAGGTTGAGCATATAGAAGTGGCTGGAATCCAAAAGGATTTCAGTGTCACTTATAAGAAAAAGGGAGAGGAGGGAAAGAAGGTGGCTGACTCTGATCTAGCAGCCCTTGTCAAGGAGGCTGATACTGAACAGAGCAAATCAATGGACTCTGCCATTGGTCAGCTGTTCAGGCAAGGCTTTGACAAGGACACAGCATTGCTAGATCAAGAGCTCAGGAAGATGGAGACTAGGGAGATCGAACACCGATGGTCTACTTATAGCCAAGAGGACAAAAAGAGACTCGAGGCTATGAGTAGATTCATTTCGAAGTATCTGGGCAGGCCAGTCCTTGATGTCAAAGCATGGACCAGGGACAGAATCTTGGCTATAGCCGCCAAGATCTGTTCAGCTGCTGACTTCACAAAAGGACTGGTCGCTGAGGCCCTCTCAGAAGCCGGTGCTGGGAACAGGACCCTGCTAGTAAAACAAACCAAACCTGCTCTTATTTCTAGGTTGCTAGCAGTGCTTGCCAACATTCCCTCACCAACCACCAAACCACAACCCATAAAACCAACCCCTTCACCATCAAAACCCGCAGCCAATGATCCACCCTTGAAGAAGAAGAGAAGGGTGTTGAGGCTGCAAGAAGAAGAAGAAGAGGAGGATGAGGAGGATAGTCTGCCCATTTCTGCAGTTATACCTCTACCTAAAGCCAAATCACAAACCATCACTCCCACCTCACAGATGGATACTGTGAGGGTTAAGATAGAGGAAGAGGAGCAGCAGTAGCTTCATGATGCTGAAATGCTTAAGTCAATTGACCAAGCATATGCTGACTCCACCTCTATCATGAACATGAAGAAGGAAGCTCTGAGACTCTTCACTCTTAAACAAACCTTCCAATATGACAAAGAGAGAGTGAGGACTTGGCCTGATCCTAGGGTGGCTCACAGGATCACAAAGAAAGATATTCCTGTGAGGTACAAGAGCCAGATGAAGAGGATTGTAGATGAAGTAATAACTGTGGCTCTTGTATTAACACCCTGGGAAATTGTGGATGAGTTCGAGAAGGCTTATAAATCTAAGCAACCTCCTGAAATGATGTTGGAGAATAGGATGGTGAGGAAAGGCTTAGTTTATAAGAAGCTTGAGAACTTCCGCAAAGATGAGCTCAACTTGTTGCTAGAAGGCAAACATCCAGATGAATTTGCATATAAGCAGATCACAACAGTTGAGCTCAAGAATGGCAAACAGGTCAAGTTTGTCTCAGAGATGTACGGTCGTGAAGGATTGTTCGATGGTGGGGCTGAAGACGTGACCAAAGAAGAACAAATGATTTTCGTCCGAGCCTACACCAGAGAATCCTACAGGCTAGTACATGGGAGGTAGGTTTCATGGATGGGATAACAGCTCTGTGTCCAATTCCCCAAAACAGAGCTCCCATCCATACTTAGCCAAACAAATACTAGAAACCTTCTCCCAGGACAGTGCTTATCAGGGTCAACTTCTGATCTGATCCAGAAGGAAATAGACCAATCTTTATGCCAACAATAAGTGGGACAACAAATAATTAGAGGTTTTGGCAGCATTGGTTCAGGGGGAGTTTGTTGGACCAAAAGAACCAATGAGCCAAGATCAGGAAAACCTCTAAGTCCCACATGCCACTGCAACAACTGCTGAAGACTCCCATCAGCTGTTCTGACAAAGTCTGAAGATCAAAGTATGAAGATCAAAGAACTGAAGAACAACAGCTGAAGACTCTAAAGTACTGATGACAAGTACTGAAGTCTGAAGTACTGATCATACAAGTACTGAAGACTTCAAGTACTGAAGGTAAGTACTGAAGAATCAAAAGCTGAAGAACTGAAGAATTAAAGACCTTCTACTGAAGCACAAAGTCTAAAGACAAAGACTGAAGACAACAGCTGATGACATCTACTGAAGTCATCAGCTGATACATCATCTGAAGCCCAAGTCTGAAGAACCAAGTGTTAAAGATTCAGAGTTTGTCACAACAGCTGAAGAAGTCTTCTTCAGTTCTTGTGATGGTTTTTCCCTTTCAGTAGTTTTGTAATTTTTTTCAGTAGTTGTACAACAGCTGAAGAGCTTGTTCTTCAGCTGTTATAGTATCAGTAGTTATAAACGACTGAAGAGTTTGTTCTTCAGTCGTTGTAGGATTTCAGTAGTTTACTTTCGTCAGTACTTGAAAAGATAGGAACACTTGTAAGAAGATGTCAGCTGTTGACACCTTCAGTAGTTTTATGTTCCGTCAGTTGTAATTTTAATAATCTGTTGATGTCAGAGAAAGGACATCATCACCATCCTTTTGCCGCCTATAAAAGGATGGTGAACCATGCTGTTTTAATTGCCGAATCGTGTTGAGCAATAGAACAATTAATTTTTCGCAGAACTCTTTTCTCTTTTTATGTTTGTGCTTTTAATTGCAATATCTTTTATGTTCTTGCTATAATTGCTAATTAACGTGCTAAATCCACTGCAAACCAATCTGATTGTTCAAACGAGAGGCTGAGATCCTGTCAACCCGTTTATGTATGTATGTGTATGTGTATGATTCGTTTGGGTCTTGATTTCGGACTTGGTTGCGCTTGAATGGTGTCGTGGTATGCTTCCCTAAGGTTTAGAATGGCTGATTTGAGCTTAAAAGAGGTTTGGAAGAGTTTGGAGGTCGAACTTGGCAGCTGCAGTTTGGGATGAACTGCATTCTTTACCTAGCTAGGGCTATGCGACTGGAGGTCCATGCGTCCTAATAGCATACGACTGGGTCCATACGCACGAAAGGAGTGCGGCTGAGGTTCATTCGCATGTAATTAATGCTACTGAATGAGATGCGTATGAAGGTCATGCGACTGAATGAAATGCGGATGAAGGTCATGCGACTGAAGGTCATGCAAAAGGAGTCCATACGCCTGTGAGTCGTGCGATTGAGGTTCATACGCATGAAAGGTGTGCGACTGAGGGCCATTCGCATGAAGGTCATGCGACTAAGGTCCATACGCCCAAATTTCATGCGACTGAGGTTCATTCGCATGGGAACATGCGATTGGAGGCTATGCGACTAGAGGTCCATTCGCCTGAGTATTCTCATATGCATGCAAGACCATGCGACCGAATAGGGTCCATACGCCCGAATGACCATAGTATTGTCTGACTTTCGGGAAAGTACGGACGTAGGCTCGGACCTTTGGGGTTGTAGATGATGTGATGGCATGGATGAGGTAAGATGATTATGATGATGTGCTAATGATGATGATGATGCGATGCATGATGATGTGTGATGCCGTATGGTTTTATATGATGTGATGCGCGTGATTCGTCTGATGTTTGATGTTGTGTGATTGTGCATGTTGTATGTTATGCATGATGTATGTTATGGGTGTGCGATGTTGCCTTGTGTGATTGATGTTGTATGTTGTTATGTTCCTTATTATTATGCATGATTGTCTTCCCGTGGTTGCGATGAACATTAATGAATGTAATGAAAGTATTATGTAACGTAAAGTGGAAGATAATGAAAAGAGGAACGTAATGACTCAACGCAAGCATGAACGAATGAATGAGTGTAAGGATGGCTTGCAAGAGAACGAAAGGAGGTTCACAACTCACTAAGAGTTGTTAGCTCAACTGTGTGTGTATTATAGCGTGCGATCTTGGCTAATTCATCAGGGGGCAAAGACACAGTAGAAAGTTCAGTTTTGGTAACTACTCCGATACGTGCGATGTGGTATTTACTATGTGCTATGTAGCGTGCTATTTTGGCTACCTCATTTGGATTATGTAGCGTGCGATTTTGGCTAACCCATGAGATGGCGTGCGATATTGGCTAAACCCCAAGAGTTCTCACACACACAGGGGGAGTCAGTCTTAGTGACCAGTCCATTGGTGTGATTTGTGTGATATGTACGATAAGACGAAATATTGAGGTGAGCGACCTTGTGTTGCAACAGACTCGGATGGAGTTCAATCCATGTGGTTGACTCGAATGGGATCTTTGTCGCATATCCCGGTGCTATGTCAGTCTTCAGACATGAGTCGGGGGTTTATGTACAAGCCCTGGCACAACATCAGCTTTCGAGCATAAGTCGGGGATATTGCATGAGACAAGATTCGAGTAATGAAAAGTAATGAGCGAAGAAATGAATGAATGAATGAAATATAATAATAAAGTACAAAACAGGATCCTTGTCATTCGACCTCAGCAATCGTGGCTGCGTGCCATGAATAGGGTAAAGCTTGACATGATCTGGATAGAAGTGAAAGATAATAAATGATGTACGAAAAGTGCGATATGCATGAAATGAATGAATGTATGAATTGAACGTTACGAAATATCATAATAAAGACCGAAATTGGTATAGGATCTTATATGCCCAAGACACATACAAGATTGATGTGGTTAGTATGTTATGAGCCAAGTCAGGTCATACCCAATAACAAGCGTAACAAGCACCAACAAACATTTTTTTATTGATAGGATTATACAATAAATAATGACACTTATTTAGAAAATTGGTTTTCTAAATATTGCTTTTGTGATAGAAGAACATTATATTGATAATTTGTTCATGAGATATTTATTGGTTTCATTATTTAAGTTGGTTAAATAATAACATATAAAAATGTGTTATGTTATAAAATTAAACTAGGCTTTAATTTTATAATTTTAGTGATTTAAAGAGTGTAATTTTTATAAAATATCAAATGGGTGGGAAACCCATTTGAATAACCAAAACTCGGCCGCCCAAGGCCTTCGGAACATCCAATTTGGTCTTGTTTCTTGCAAGACTTAATAAAACTTACACTTTTCCATCATTTGCCAACCAACATTCTCTTTCTCTCTCACACATGCAAAAGAAGTTTTTCTCTCCATCTTCTCTCCTAAAACTCGAAAATTTTTGCTGAAGTTGAAGTAGTTCTTGGCTGATTTTTGGGTTCAAGAAGAGGGACAAGACTTGGTGTCATACTACCTAGCAAGTAAGTGTTTGGAGGGCTTGTGGGTATCACGGTTTGAGATCCTCTACTTTGAAGAATTGCTGCTCAAAGACATCATCATCCTCATCCATTTTCGACCCCTTTAGGCTGCTCAAAGGTAGTTTATGGCAGCCTCTTTATGGCTGTCCATAATGTGTAGTTTGTGTTCACATAGCTAGCATTATTCACATATAAAAAGGTCCATTGTTCATGGGTTTGTTTGTGACTTTACAATATCAAAATAGAACTTGATTTTTCAGCTTATAAACCATTCATTTCCGCTGCGTTTTTACAAAGTTTAAAATGGTTAAACTATGTTTCATGTTCTATCAAACCCAACATTGGCATCTAGAGCCGGTTATGTGGATAGCTAGCTTTTTGGTCTTTTAAAAATTTGTTTTATTTACTTTAAAACCCTTTATGGGCTGCCATGTTCATGTTCAATGAATCCCCAAACTTTCAAAGTTATATCACACATGCTTGTGATTAAACTTTGAAAGACAAGTATGTTAAATTATTTGTTTTGTTGGGACAAAACAAAACCCGAAATTTTAGTTTGTGTTGGCTGAAATTTCGTGGTTTTTAGTGGGGTTTCTTTATTGTTTTGGATGATATGATCATTTTTATTATGGTGCATAACTTAGCTTTTGGCCTTGTGTTGTTTGGATATTGTAATGGTTGTTTTATTCATTTAATTGGGTTGTAATGTTTATGTTTATTATTTGAGTTGTAATTATTTATTCATTTGGTTATGTAATAAATAGATTAGGTGCATTTCTTTTATTAGAAAAATGTATTAGGATATAATTTTTTTGTAAAAGGAAGATGCACAAGATGAAGACCTAAAGATGGACATGAAAGACATGGACCTTGAAGCGTTTGGATATGGATTCAAGTGGGAGTTCATGGACACATATGATGTGTCATTATTAAACCTTAGGAAAGACCTTATGACAACACTTGTGAAGGCAAACAAGTGTGGTCAACTTAGTAGCTATGGTTACGCACTCATGTTTGAATGTTTATGCTTGTTTGGATGATTGTTGTTTAATTGTTTGGTTGATATTTGGATATGCATTACAAACTCATAAACAACTTAACAAGCTAAAAATTTGATGGTTCTTTATCATTAAGTAGTTAATAAAAGGTTGTTAAAAGGATTAATGGTTTTAATAAAAGCGTTTTTATTAAAGGTAAACCATAGGGTATCTTGTATTTGAAAGCATGCAAATATAAGTACATAGAGTTTTCTAAACTAGAATTATGAAATCTCTAAATACTATAAAAACAAGATCAACACCGTCCTTTTACACAACACTTGAGTCACTCGGGAACTCTTAGTGGGATAAAGGTCACCTAACCATTTTGAGGGAACTTGTGACTTGAGGTGAGAATGCCATATTCGTGGGATAAAGGTCACCTAACCGCTTATTCTGGCAAACTCACACGTGTGTGTAAGTAGGGTGTCTTGATTTTCAAACGATGTCAAATGGATCACCTACGATGTGGTTTTCAAATGGTGTTGATGGGATTAACATGCCGACTTTACATATGATTTTTCAAGTCGATCCCATACCTCTAGAACTTGCAAATGGTTGCAACCATCAATTGTTGACCACCTTATTAATTTAAATCGTGGATAAAGGTCACCTAACCACAATTTAAATGTAATGTTGGGTTCTAGATTTTAATATGAAAATGACATTAAAATGCATTAATTAATTATTAAAAATAGCAATATCGAAAATACTAAAATAGATCTTTGTTAAATTTTGTAGATGGCCACCAATAATGATAATCATGATAACTCATCCACGTCCGCCCAATCTTTACGAGCGATTCTCCAAAAGGAACGTCTAAATCATAACAATTTCACTGATTGGTATCGAAACTTGAGAATCGTTCTCAAGCAAGAGAGACGATCATATGTTTTAGACGACCCTATCCCCGATCAACCTACTAAGGATGATGACGGGGCCTATAACGATTGGCTGAAGTACACCGAGGACTCCGTCCAAGTGTCTTGCCTCATGCTGGCGAGCATGACTCCGGATCTCCAAAAGGAGTATGAACATCACGGAGCTTATGACATGATAACCCAGCTGAAGGAAACGTTCTAACAGTAAACGAGGGTTGAGCACATCGAAACGGTTCAAGCACTCCATGCATGTCGTATGGATGACAACCAATCGGTTTCATCTTAGGTACTTAAGATGAAAAGCCATATTGACGACCTCGAAAGGCTTAATTGTCCCGTCCCGAAGGAATTGGCCACGGATTTGATCCTCAATGGCCTTACCAAGGAGTTGAAGACGTTCGTGATGAACTACAACATGAATGCTTGGGACAAAAGCATTGGTGAGCTTCACTCAATGCTCAAAATGGCTGAGGCAGCCATGGGCAAAAGGGTTTTACCCATTCTTACCATCAATGAAGGTAGGAACAAGAAAAGGCCTCATCCCGTACCCAAGGCAAAAGTTGCCAAGGGTAAGGGACCCGTATGGGGAAAGGGGAAAGGGGTGGCAAGGGTGCCACCCAAACCACAACAGAAGAAGCAAAAGGTTGCTACCAATGACCCATGCTTCAAGTGTGGGGAGATTGGATATTAGGCAAGAAATTGTCCTATCCATCTCCAAGAGTTGAAAGCAAAGAGGGATGTCGAGCAGACCTTAGGTACATTATACATGATCCATATTAATTTAAACTTAATATCCTCTAACAGATGGGTATTAGATACCGGATGTGGAACTCACATTTGCAATTTGTTGCAGGGGTTCAAAAGAAGTAGCAACTTCAACAAAGGGGATGTTAGCCTTTACATGGGCAATGGGGCTAAAGTTCAAGTTGAAGCCCGTGGTGACTACATCTTGAAACTTCCAAATGGTTTGGAAGTAATTTTGTACAATGTTTTGTATGCTCCTATTTTGACTAGGAACATTATTTCTGTAGCCCTATTAAAACATTTTGGATATGTATCATCATTTATTAAAAATGAAATCCATGTTACTTTGAATGACATGTTTTACTTTAAAGCTATTCCCATCAATGGTATCTATGAATTGGTTCATGAAAATACATTGAATGATAGCTTATTGTACCAAACTAGTACCAAGAAACTCAAATCCGATTTGAGTTACACTTACCTTTGGCATTGTCGTCTTGGTCATATAAACAAGAAAAGAATACATGTACTACAAAAGAATGGTCTTTTAGCAACAAGTGAATGTGATTCATTTGATGTATGTGAATCTTGTTTACAAGGTAAAATGACCAAGGCACCTTTTAGTGGCAAAGCCGAAAGGGCAAAGGATTTATTAGGTATCATACATTCGGATGTATGTGGTCCTTTTAAACCTATGACAAGGTACAATGAAAGATACTCATTACCTTTACTAACGATTATAGTCGATATGGGTATGTGTACTTGTTAAGACATAAAGATGAAGCTTTTGAAATGTTCAAGATCTTTCAAAATGAAGTACAAAATCAACTTAATAAGTCAATTAAAATTCTTTGCACCGATAGAGGAGGTGAATACCTGAATGATGCTTTTAGGGACCATCTTAGAAGTTGTGGGATTATCTCACAACTATCTCCACCGGGAACACCATAACATAATGGCGTGTCCAAGCGGAGAAATCGAACTCTATTGGATATGGTTCGATCTATGATGGCTAGTAGCTCATTGCCTCTGTCATTTTGGGGTTTTGCTCTGCTCTCTGTGACCCGTATTTTGAATATGGCCGCAACCAAGAAAGTGGAAACGACACCTTTTGAAATATGGAATGGAAGGGTTCCATCACTTTTATATTTAAAAGTATGGGGTTGTGAGGCTTATTTTAAGACTCCCAACTCAAACAAGCTAGAAAGCTGTTCCACTAAGTGTATCTTCATTGGATATCCTAGAGATTCTATGGGATAACATTTCTATGATCCATTGGAACAAAAGGAGTTTATTTCCAGAAAAACTGAGTTCTTAGAAGCTAAGTTCCTTACGGAAGGAACTAGCAGTAGAACTGTGGATCTTGAGGAGGATCAAGAACCACAAACCGATACAAGTTTTGTTGACACTGGCACTCAACATGAGAATGTTGAGAATGATCAAGTGGTTGATCAAAACACACAAAAGGTTCGCAGATCTGGTAGAATTAGTAATCCACTTGAAAGATATGGATTTTTCGTAGATGGATGCTATGTGGTAGATTCCGATGAACCAACCACCTATCATGATGCAATGTCGAATTTGGATTGTGACAAATGGCTTGAACCCAAGAACATTGAGATGCAATCCATGTATGACAATCAAGTATGGGACTTGGTTGTACCACCTCTTAACTCTGAAATAGTTAGAAGTAAGTGAGTTTTTAAGAAGAAAACCGATATGCATGGAAACTTGGATACTTATAAAGCTAGACTTGTAGCAAAAGGTTTCACTCAAACTCAAGGGGTTGACAATGATGAAACTTCTCACCAGTAGCAATGCTAAAATCTATTAGGATATTGTTTGCCATAGCTGCTCATTATGATTATGAGATTTGGAAAATGGATGTCAAAACCACTTTCCTAAATGGATATCTTGAGGAAGATGTCTATATGGTTCAGCTTGAAGGTTTTGTCGATCCAAAACATCCTAACAAAGTTTGCAAGTTAAAGAAATCAATCTATGGATTGAAACAAGCATCAAGAAGTTGGAATCACCGTTTTGATGAAGAAGTAATTAAATTTGGATTTATCAAGAACGCTGATGAAGCTTGTGTATATAAGAAAGCTAGTGGGAGCATCATCACTTTCCTAGTATTGTATGTTGATGACATACTACTATTTGGAAATGACATTCCAACCTTGGAAGGTGTAAAAACCTGGCTTGGAAGTTATTTCTCCATCAAGGATCTTGGTGAAGCCGCCTATATTCTGGGAATTAAGATCTATAGGGATAGATCAAGGAGGTTGATTGGTTTAAATCAAAGTACATACATTGATGAGATCTTGAAAAGGTTCAAGATGGAGAACTCTAAGAAAGGTACGGTACCTATTCAAAGAGGAACGATATTGAGTATGACTCAATGTCCTAGCTCAAAGGATGAGCAAAATAACATGAAGGCAATCCCATAAGCATCTGCTATTGGATCCATCATGTATGCAATGATATGCACTCGGCCGGACGTTTCGTGCGCCTTAAGCATGACAAGCCGATACCAGCAAAATCCTGGAAACAGTCATTGGATGGCTGTTAAGAACATACTTAACTACCTAAGGAGGACTAAAGATATGTTCCTAATCTATGGATCTGGTGATGAGGAACTCATTGTAAAAGGTTACACGGATGCGAGTTTCCAAACCGATCGTGATGATTCACGATCACAATCGGGATACATTTTCATTCTGAATGGAGGGGCGGTCTCTTAGAAGAGCTCCAAACAGGATGTGGTGGCTTTATCAACTACAGAATCTGAATACGTCGCCGCCTCACTGGCAGCTCAAGAAGCTGCCTGGTTGAAGAAATTCGTTGCCGATCTAGGAGTTGTCCCTTCCATTCAAGACCCCCTAGAGATATTTTGTGATAACAAGGGTGCGATTGCTCAAATCAAGGAACTTCGTGCTCAACAAAAGACTAGGCACATTGAGCGGAGATTCAACTACATATGAGATGAAGTTGAAAAAGGAAATATATGTATTCGCAAAGTTCACACGGATCAAAATATCGCGGATCCTCTCACGAAGCTCTTAGAAAAGGCAAAGCATGAAGGTCATACCTGCGCCATGAGACTTCGATATTCTAGTGATTTGATTTTATCAGTAATTTTGTATTTGGATATTTGGAACTCTCTTATTACTTGAATAAAATTATTTGATTATAATATTTCAATAAATGTTCTAATTTAGCATGTTTAATCCATGGGTAAATTGTTTACTCTAAAGGTCCGTAGTCATTCATACTTGTGGGAACAAGTATGAGGGTAAGATTATTATGAATTTGGATTGGTGGATATTCATAAGGATGAATATAGAGCAATTGGTTGCTGCCAAAGTTCATAGATATTTGTGGGATGCAAATATTGGACCGACCTGTATCTCAAATATTACTACATGGAATCTTCTTGATTGATCATAAGTAAATTTGAGTAAAGGCTAACATCATTTGGTATCCTCTAACCTGATATACATATTGGGTCTTGATATTTACCAAATATTATACTTTGGCTCAGTTCTTCGCTGTTCTGAAATACGGCAGTACATAAGTCTAAGTTCAGGTATGATATAAGGTAATTGTGAGAGACGTATGTAGTCAAGAAGGGATTTGTCACTCTTATTCATTGAGAGTAAGATGTCTAAGGCTTGATAAAGTTAAATCAATGGGAATGGTCACTCCGTGTCTCTAGGATTTAACATGACATCTATGACAAAAGGATAGATGATTGATTCACCTAAAACATTTCAAGTATGGTACTTGAAGAGGATGATGTTATTGAATGGCACTTAGTCATACGTATTAAGGGTAGTAAACCGTTGCTAGGTGGTATTTACTGCTTGCATCAATCTTCAATGAATCTTGTGCAAGTGGGAGATTGTAGGATCTTATATGCCCAAGACACATACAAAAATGATGTGGTTAGTACGTTATGATCCAAGTCAGGTCATACCCAATAACAAGCGTAACAAACACCAACAAACATTTATTTACTGATAGGATCATACAATAAATGATGACACTTATTTAGAAAATTAGTTTTCTAAATATTGCTTTTGTTCTTTGGAAGCGGTCTCTCTACCTAACAAGATAGAGGAAAGACTCGCCTACACCTACCCTCCCCAGACCCTGCTCTTAAGTGGGATATACTGGGTTTGTTTGTTTGTTTGTTTGTTTAAATATTGCTTTTGTGATAGAACAACATTATATGGATAATTTGTTCATGAGATATTTATTTGTTTCATTATTTAAGTTGGTTAAATAATGACATATAAAAATGTGTTATGTTATAAAATTAAACTAGGCTTTAATTTTATAATTTTAGTGATTTAAAGAGTGTAATTTTTATAAAATATCAAATGGGTGGGAAATCCATTTGAATAACGAAAACTCGGCGGCCCAAGGCCTTGGGAACATCCAATTTGGTCTTGTTTCTTGCAAGACTTAATAAAACTTACACTCTTCCATCATTTGCCAACCAACACTCTCTTTCTCTCTCACACATGCAAAAGAAGTTTTTCTCTCCTTCTTCTCTCCTAAAACTCTAAAATTTTGACTGAAGTTGAAGTAGTTCTTGGCTGATTTTCGGGTTCAAGAAGAGGGACAAGACTTGGTGTCATAATACCTAGCAAGTAAGTGTTTGGAGGGCTTGTGGGTATCACGGTTTGAGGTCCTCTACTTTGAAGACTTGCTGCTCAAAGACATCATCATCCTCATCCATTTTCGACCCCTTTAGGCTGCTCAAAGGTAGTTTATGGCAGCCTCTTTATGGCTATCCATAACTTGTAGTTTGTGTTCACATAGCTAGCATTATTCACATATAAAAAGGTCCATTGTTCTTGGGTTTGTTTGTGACTTTACAATATCAAAATAGAACTTGATTTTTCAGCTTATAAAACATTCATTTCCGCTGCGTTTTTACAAAGTTTAAAATGGTTAAACTATGTTTCATGTTCTATCAAACCCAACAATGGGATCCTTGTCATTCGACCTCAGTAATCGTGGCTGTGTGCCATGAGGAGGGTAAAGCTTGACGGGATCTAGATGAGAAATGAATGATAATGATGTACGTTGAATGAACGAAGGTTAACGAACGTAATGAAAGATAATAATGATATTATCTATGTGTACGTATGATGTGTGATCATGTACGAAAGTATAGTATGATTTGAAAGAAAGTAAAGAACGGTTTTAACGAAAGAAAAGTATGTTTTATTTATAAAACTAGAACTCACTTAGCAACGCCGACTTTTGATGTGTTTCCAGTTGGCAGGTATGTTGCTGAGGATGGCACGGGGTGACTACTCAGTTCTTTTGGATGGCAATCTTTTGTTTAACGCTTTTGCATTGTAATACGAACAAATGATATTTTGTAATCAACGATGTATTATTTTGCAAAAGTGATTATTTAAAGGAAATGAAATGTTTGCGTTAAAGGTTTCTGCTGCATGATTTTAGTAAAGTTATATAACTATGTGTTTTGAGTGTGATGAATGACCAGCTGTAAGCGTCCCGGGAACAGGGCCTTACAAGTTGGTATCAGAGCTAAAGTTTAAGTGAAACGGGTAAATTTTCAAAATAAACCTAATCTTAAACTGAGAATGGGATGGAAAGGAAAGGGATGCCAGTCGGACTAGCTGCGTGCCATAAGGTATTTTCTTAATGTTAACCGGTATTATGTGCGCATGTTATGTGGTTTATGTGTTGCTGGTAGATTTAGATACTGATGTAGTCAGGACAGGTAATGCTCGGGGTATGAAGAGTAAAGTAAGTGGCTAATCACAACTGGCCACTGTAATTAGGGACTTACAATACTTGACATAAACTAAGTTGTTCCCTTGAATGACCGTGTTGGTGTTTGAATCTTTCAGTGTGTGTTAGACGATGGCTGGTGGTAGATCATCAAAGGCTTCACGCGGTGGAGGTCGTGGTGGACGTGGTGCTGAACCGCGGGTCACAAGAGGAAGAGCCAGAGGGGAGAAAGTGGTTCATGAATAACCCGAGACCCCTTATCTGGAGGGTGGTGATGAGAGTGCTAATCTGAGAGCCTCGATGAAAGAGGCGGTTGTGGAGGAAGTGCATCAAGTCAATCAGACGATCTTACCGTCTGTGGTGATCGAAATGATAAAGGCCGTACGGGATGGAGAAAGAAGGGAGAGGAACCGGTCCCCAAGAGGACGGGAGCAACCGGAGACTAAGACGACTCCCTCCGATGATGAGGAGGAGGAAGAAGAGCCTGTGCAGGAGGTGGCACGAGGCTGTAACTATGGGGTGTTTCAACGATGCAAGCCCCTAACTTTTGATGGTAATGGCACTGCTGCTGCTGCTCACTGATGGGTGAGGGAAATGGAAGCTGTTCTAAATATCAGCGAGTACCGGGAAGACCAGAAGGTAAAGTTTGCTGCCCACTCTTTCGTGGACTCAGCTTTGTGCTGGTGGGACAACATAGTCCAAGTTGAGGGTAGTCAGGCTATAAAAAGGATGAGATGGGCAGAGCTGAAAAGGCTTGTGATTGAGGAGTTCTGTCCTCACCGTGAGATGGATAAAGTTGAAAGGGAGTTCATGCAGCTGGAGGCGGGGACAAAGACGCATCAACAGTACACCACAAAATTCAATGAAATGGCACTGCTGGTGCCGGATCAGGTGAATCCTCTTTCGCCAAAGATCAAGAGGTATATTCAGGGCTTGCCGGCGGATATCCATAGGCACATGATCGCTGCCCGACCGAGCACGTTTAGGTCGGCAGTTGATTTGGCAGGAAGGTTGTACGATGAAAGAACTGTAGTGGTGGTGGCTGAAAACAGTGAGAAAGGTGATAGAGACCTGAACTGGAGTGGGAAGAAAACTGGACGGGGTGGTGTCCCGACGAATAATAAGCACACACGAGGAGATGACCGCCGTGTGGTCATACCTGGTGCGGGGTCGAATAGGTGTGGTAAATGCGGGATGGAGCATTTAGTAGAATGCAAAAGGGGACCAAATACTTGCTTTAAGTGTGAGAATCCTGTGCATGTGGCTAGAGAATGTGGGACTGTGAGATGTTACAATTATGGAGAAATTGGCCACATAAGCAGGGATTGTAAGAAGCCAAGGGCGGAAGGTTCGGGAGTGAAGAGGACCGGAGGAGAAGGATAGAGGGTGAACGCAGCGTCTACACGATGATGTAGGAGGAGGCTAGGGCGGGCCCCAATGTTGTGACAGGTATGTTTCTAGCAAATCAACCTTTAGCCTTTGTGTTATTCGATTCTGGTGCTGGTAAAAGTGTTATTCCTGCTGCTTTCTGTGCTAAATTGCCTTTTAGTGGTAAGAATATATATACGCCCTTCGATGTGATCCTAGGAGTGGATTGTTTGGCAGACTACAGAGCGAACATTGTGTGTCGCAAAAAGATGATACGGTTGACAGCGCCTGACGGGATCACGGTGATGGTTTAAGGTGGTTGAGTCATGACGATTCCGAAGGTGATTTCGATGGCAGTGGCGGGAAAGTGCATGAGGCGTGAAAGTATTGCCTACTTAGCCGATGTAAGGTATGTGGATACACTAATATCCCAACTGTCAGATGTACCGAGACCCGAGTAAAGATTATTGGTGGCCAGGTATGAAGGGTGATATGGTGGAGTATGGGAGTAAATGCCTTACTTCTTTACAAGTGAAGGCCGAGCTCCAAATGCCGTATGGGAAGTATTGAGGTGATCGAAGCTACGAATGAGAAGCTCGAAAGGATCAAGGCCCTAATGAACGTAGCCAAAGATAGACAAGGAGTCGTATGTTGATAAACGATGTAGACCGATTGAATTCCAGGTGGAAGACTGAAGAAGAAATAAGGCAGCATTACCCATGTTGTTTGAGGAATAACATGTTTTGGAGACGAAACCTATATAGGTGGTGGACTTGTAACGCCCGGATTTTTTTTTGAAGCCGACGAAAGAAGAAAAAAAATAAAGTCCAAAGTCGAGGGACCAAACAAGCCAAAACAGGAAGAAATTTGGATGAGTGGGGGTATAAAAGTGGGAGGGCAGCCCACACCCTCCCCATTCTTGCAAAAAACTCAGCCAAAGGGAGAAGAGAAGGAGAAAAGGGGAGAAAAGCTTGGTTCAGGTGGATTCAAGCGTGAAAATCGAAGTGTAACAGGTCAAATCGAAGCTCTACTCGATGGGATTGTTTGTGTGAGTTCTAGGAACCCTCTTTTACATGTTTTTGAATGATTTTGGGGCTGGAACACATCTGAAAAATCGTTTTTGGATATTTTAGGTGTAAACCTGTTTGTGTATGTATGTGTATGTGTATGATTCGTTTGGGTCTTGATTTCGGACTTGGTTATGCTTGAATGGTGTCGTGGTATGCTTCCCTAAGGTTTAGAATGGTTGATTTGAGCTTAAAAGAGGTTTGGAAGAGTTTGGAGGCCGAACTTGGTAGCTGCAGTTCGGGATGAACTGCATTCTGCACCCAACTAGGGTTATGCGACTGGAGGTCCATGCGTCCGAATGGCATGAGACTGGGTCCATACACACGAAAGGAGTGAGGATGAGGTTCATTTGCATGAATGTAATGCCACTGAATGAGATGTGGATAAGGTCATGCGACTGAATGAAATGTGGATAAAGGTCATGCGAATGAAGGTCATGCGATTGGAGTCCATACGCCTGTGAGTCGTGCGATTGAGGTTCATACGTACAAAAGGTGTGCGACTGAGGGCCATTCATATGAAGGTCATGCGACTGAGGTCCATACGCCCGAATGTCATGCGACTGAGGTTCATTTGCATGGGAAGCGTGCGATTGGAGGCTATGCGACTAGAGTTCCATTCGCCTGAGTATTCTCATACGCATGAAAGACCATGCGATCGAATAGGGTCCATACGCCCGAATGACCATAGTATTTTATGACTTTCGGGAAAGTGCGGACGTAGGTGAAGATCAAGATAGGTTGGACTCACCATTAGATTAGTATTTGTTTCTCTTTCTTTGTAATAGGATCTATGTTAGTTTCTTTTTGTATGTTGTTTAGTTTAAATATATATATTGCTGTCTAGCGAAGCTGTGAGCGAAACTATAGTTTTGCTCACAGTCATCTAGATGTTCTCCCGGCGAAACTGTTAGTTTCTGTCGGACGAAATTACAATTTCGCCAGTACAGTATCGCCACTAGTGAAACTGTATGCGAAACTATGACAGCTATATATAGATTTCGTTTTGTTAATTGTGATCCATCCTTGCAAAAAACCTAATCGTGTATTACTGTTGCAAGAGGCTATTGTAAGCTTGTTCATCCTGAATATATTGAGCTTGTTTCATTTCATTGTTGATTGTTCATCATTAAAACCTTATTTTAAAGCTTTTTGGTGCTATTTTGATCTTCATGTCTTAGCGTTAGTTGTGTGTATCTGGTATTGAACGATTCAAGCATTCTTCTGCACTGAAAACCGATCAAATGGACCTACAATATGGTATCAGAGACTTAGTGCTCTTGATTGTTTGAGGTTTTGGTTATTTTTGTTCAATACTATCATTTCTCCATTTCTACATCAAAACAGAGTATTTTTGTCATGAAAATTGATTGTATATTGCTTGTTTCTGATTGAGTAAGCTTCGTGAATCACTCCTTTTCAAATTCATTGAGATTTGGGTGATTTTCGACTGTTTTTGGGGTTTAAGAGGGTTTTCTGTTCTTCCAGCGACATTACAGTATCTTTCAGCGAAACTGTAACTTCTTTCAGTGAAACTGCTATTTTCTCTTCTGTCACATTTGGTGCGAAACTGTGGTTTTTGAACAAAAGTTCATTTTTGATTGGGTGACATTTATACGAAATTGCTGCTGAAAGTAATTTGAACGAAAGTTTAAGCTTGCTTCCTGCGAAATTTCCAGCGAAACTAAGCTCTAGATAGTCTCTGGCTAGCGAAATTGCTACCGAAACTATCAAAATCAGTACTTTCGCCTGCAGCTGCATACCTTTCGCCTGGGCGAAACTAGCTCTCAGCGAAACTCTTCCAGCGAAATTACCTTTTCTCCAGCGAAACTATCATGTCCAAAATGACTACTCTCACACTGGCTGATTTAGAGAGTGTTGCCCCCAATAGACCTCCTAGACTCATTAACGGGGATAACTTTGAAGATTGGAAAAGATTCTTAAGGCTTTCTTCTTCTACACCGACCATAATCAATGGGATTCAATCATCATTGGACCGCACAAGCCAACTGTTACTGTTGGTGGAACTGTATCTCCAACACGGACTCCTCCACATTCACAGAAAAGGATCAAAAACTGATTGACCGAGATCAGAAAGCTTTCGGAGCCTTGACATTATGTCTTGCACCTGATATTTACAATCGCTTTGCTAAACACAAAGATGCAAAATCTTTATACGATGCCTTGTGTGAATTTTACGATGGAAATGAGTATCTAAGGAAAGATAAGAAGGCTCAAGCTCAAAAGGAGTTCAATTCATTTGTGGGACACAAGAATGAAGATCTTACTGACATTACTAATCGCTTTCTGTCCGTTTCAAGTACCTTAAAGAAGTATGACGATCAGTTGGGAAACCATGAGCAAGTTAATAAACTCCTAGACTCTCTTCCACCCCAGTGGAGTTTACAAGTGAGAATGTTGAAACAAGAAAGAAACTTTGCTGATTATAAGCTGATGGACGTGATTAACAAGCTGAAGTCTTTTGATTTGGATCTAAAAAGAAGGGAGTTTAATCAATCCATCATGCCAACATCCGGTTATTCATAGAATGCTGCATTACTATCTTCCACTGCAAGCTCTCCAATGCAGGCATCGCGTCAAGGAGCAGTGACCTTGTGTGATTTTTCTAGAAGTGGCATTAACCCGGGGAAAGAGCAAGGGAATTTAAAAGCATCTACTGAAACCTCTGTTCTAGCTGAGACTATGGCACTTTTTGGAATGTTTGTTCAAAGTTATGAAGCACTTGTTGCAGGTGATCTGAAAGGTAAAGGAATGACAATGGAGGACATGTATCAAGTGGATCCAGATGATCTTGATGAAAACGATATTCAGTGGCAAATAGCAATGTTGACGCTTAGAGCTCGGAGATTTATGGAAAGGACTGGTAGAATGAACTTTGGAGGTCAAAGCTCCAACTCCAAATTGGGTTTTGATAAGTCTAAGCTGAGATGCTTCAATTGCAAGCAATTGGGACACTTTAAACGTGAATGTCCATTACCAATCGTCACTGATCCTAGTAATTCTGGAATTCCAAGATTGGCTGCTGGTAGGGGTAAAGATGAGTCAAGCCACAAGAAAGAAACTGCTCTAATTTCCAACTTTGACTGGAGTGCAGAAGCTGAAGAGACAAAAGAAGAAGTTAATCAAGCGTTAGTAGCTGAGATTAAGAAAGAGGAAATGAAGATGAACGGTGAGGAAGAATTTGATCCATTTAAGGAGTTTAATGATGGAGTTGAAGAGAAGGAGCATGAGAATGAAGAAAATATGAAGGAGTACAGAAAGCAAGAAACTCAATCCACAGTGCTAGAAAGGAATGATGACAATGCTGCTACCACCGTAGAGGAAAACAAGTCGAGTACTCCGGTGTGTCAATGTGATAAAGCTCTTGCAGATGAGAAGGTGGTGATGGGACTTCCATATGAGGTAATTCAAGATATGTGTTCATCTGCATGTAAAATCAGATTATTTGGGATTTATAAGGCTAATCGTCTATTAATTGATATTGAAAAAGATTTGAAAAGAATGAATGAAGAACTTAAAATGAATGAGTCAAAATACTTTGTTAAATTAAATGAAGCGCTAAAAGAAATTGATCATTTAAAAGAATTGTTTTAGAAAGAAACGTTGAGGTGAACAGTTTGACTGAAAGGGTTGCCCTAGCTGAGTTTGAAACAAGCAAACTT
Source organism: Flaveria linearis (assembly GCA_024085815.1). NCBI lineage: Eukaryota > Viridiplantae > Streptophyta > Magnoliopsida > Asterales > Asteraceae > Flaveria > Flaveria linearis. The sequence continues at coordinate 77,680,061 of CM044001.1, forward strand.
CAGCCAAAACTTGATAAATGGACCATATCAGGAATGAAACATGATGATTTATGTAAATCTCAATGTGGGGCTAGGATTAAAATAGGTTTGGGATATGAAAATTCTATGGTTTATCCTCCTCCTAGTACATACTGTTACTCTCCGATGCCCATTCCCCATCCTTCTAATGATTTGATCAAAGTAGATTCTGACAGTATGTCTGCAGGTTTAGAAGGTGTGAATCCTATGCATGTTCGTGAGGACTACGATTATGGACCGACTAGAGGGCTTGGATGCTCTAGCCTTAGTACACCTTAACCTCAGCATTCTAAATTAGATCATAACTCTAGTTTAAATTCTGTCTTTGTTTCTAGTGACGCTGTAAAAGACTCTATTTCGTTTTGTTCAAGTAATGTTTCTGTTTGTTCTTAAAATGTTGTAGATCGTGATTCTGATTCATCTGTTGACTGTGTTGATCCGTTGTCTGATAATACTGTGAAAAGCGATGAGGAAACAAAAATAACTCCTTTGAAAAATTCTTTTCTCAACCCATTCCATCATTTATACCTGCAAAATTTTCTGTGCTTAATGACAGGATTACATCTTCATCTGAGGCAAGTACTAGTGGTACTAGTACCACATGTATTTCAGATAACACTTCGTTGTCATCAGCACATAATCACTCTTTTTCAAATAAAATCAGCTCTGTTAACATGAATGAGGCATACAGTGATGATGATTCAAGATTATCTGAATGTGATGAAGAATATGCATTCATAAAATCTCTACCCCATTACATAATGAATCTAGATTAAAATCACACTTTTTCAATGTGGTAAAAATGATCATGTTGTTAAGCACTGTCCTCAGTTACATCATAGACATGTTAATAGGAATTCTTTTGGGAGTAAATTGAATAAATTAGTTAATAAGTTCTTTTGCAAGAAATCTTCTTCGGAGAAACCTAAAGTTGTTCAAACTTGGGTGCCCATTTCACCTGGTTAATTCTTTCTTGATATTATCGCAGGAGTCATCCACTAAGCTTGTAAATAGCGTGTGGCATGTTGATAGTGGATGCTCCAGACATATGACGGGGCTTAAAGATTTATTGACTAACTACCGCATAATCGATGGTGGTTATGTTGCTTTCGTCGGGGACAAGAAAGGAGGAAAAATGATAGGACAAGGAGAAGTTTGTAATGGTTCGCTCACTCTGGAGAAAGTCAATTACGTACCCGAGCTTGCATTCAATCTGTTGAGCGTCTCTCAGATTTGTGATAAAAGCATTTCAGTCTTATTCAAGTCCAATGAATATCTTTTTTTGAAATCTGAGATTGATATTCCAGATAATATGGTACTCATGCGGGCTCCAAGAAAGGATGATACATATCTCCTTGACATGAATTCAAAGGATTCATCATCCGCAGTCACATGCCTCTTGTCTAAAGCTTCCACCTCTGAGTCTTTCTTATGACATCGTAGATTGGGCAATGTTAATTTCAAAATAATAAACAAATTAGTTAAAAACAATCTCGTTCGGGGATTACCTTTAAAAGACTTTTCTGTGGTTGAGAAATGTATGGCATGTGCAAAAGGAAAGCAACATAAGAAACCACACAAACCAAAATTGAAAATAGCATCTCAAATCCCCTGGAGTTGTTACATACTGATTTGTTTGGCCCAATAAGTATTAAATCTATTGCTAAGAAATCCTTTTGTCTTGTGATTACAGATGACTATTCCAGATATTCATGGGTAAGATTTCTTGCTCACAAAGGAGAGACTATTGAGGAGTTGCAAAAGTTAATTCTCTCGATTGAATCAATAAGCAAGAGGAAGGTTATGGCTATTCGAAGTGACAACGGTAATGAATTCAAAAATCAAATTTTTGACTCCTTTTGTGCAACCAAAGGAATATTAAGACAGTTTAGTGCTGCGAGAACTCCTCAACAGAATGGTGTCGCGGAACGAAAGAATCGCACCCTCATTGAAGCTGCACGTACAATGTTAATAGAATCCTCCTTACCCATCATATTTTGGGCTGAGGCTGTGAATTGTGCTTCTTATGTTCTCAACAGGGTGTTGATAGTCAAGGATAAGATGAAAACTAAGTATGAGCTATTTCACAAGAGAAAACCTTTGATTGATTTCTTTCACCCATTCAGTTGCTCGTGCACTCTCCTGAATACTCAAGCACAGAAGACAAAATTTGGTGCTGTGTCAGATGAGTGTTATTTCGTAGGCTATTCTTCTTCTCAAAAGGCTTATCGAGTATATAACAAGAGGACACGAATCGTTCAAGAGTCCTTCTATATCGATTGGCAGGAATCTAATTCCTCTGATGTTCCTTCAGAACCAGCTTGGTTCTTTGACTCAGATACGGTGTTCAAATCATTCAATCTTCCAGTTTTCGATGATGATGCGTCTATCTCCAATACAACAACAAACATCATTCCTCCTGCTCCCATACCAGTTGAACCTATTGTGCCTCACGTCACTATATCACTTGATGATACTTCAGTCAATGTTGCATCTTCCTCATCTTCGTTTGACCTTCCACCTCCACCCATATCAACATCACCTTCTTCATCTCCTTTACCGCCTTCTACCTCACCATCCAGCTCATCATTTAACCATCCACCTACTGACATCCCTTCCATGACTGCTGATTTCAAGACTTTGAAAGATCATCCTCATGACATCATAATTGGTTCTATTTCTGATGGAGTTCGAACGCGGAGTCAATCTGGATTGATTAATGTTTGCTTGTTCTCTTATTTTATATCTTAAACTGTTCCTAAGAACGTCCATGCAGCTCTCCAAGATCCCTGCTGGGTTGAGTCAATGCATTTGGAATTTCAATAGTTCAGAAAACTCAAGGTGTGGACCCTGGTCGATCTTCCACCAAATAAGTATCCTATTGGAACAAAATGGGTGTTCAAGAACAAACCTGATGATCGGGGCATAGTGGTGAGAAACAAATCCAGATTAGTGGTCCAAGGCTTTGCTCAAGAAGAAGGAATTGACTACACAGAAGTTTTCGCACCTGTCGCCCGTCTTGAAGCTATCAGAATAATCTTGGTGCACGCTGCTCACAAGCAATTTAAAGTCTACCAGATGGACGTCAAATGCGCATTTCTCTATGGAGACGTTGATGAAGAGATATATGTGTGTCAACCCCCAGGCTTTGAAGATCCAGACTTTCCTGACAAAGTATACAAGCTTGATAAGTCACTTTACGGACTTCATCAAGCTCCTCGGATCTGGTATGAGACATTGACCCAGTATCTCTTAAGCAATGGTTTTTCGCGAGGCACCATTGACATGACTTTGTTCAAAAGAGAGGTAAACGGTGAGATGTTGATTGTGCAAGTCTACGTTGATGACATTATTTTTGGCTCTATCAATCCTCAATTATGTCGGGAGTTTGAGGAGGTTATGCGAAACAGATTTGAAATGAGCATGATAGGAGAAATGTGTTTCTTTCTCGGGCTGCAAGTTGAACAAAAGCCAGAGGGAATTCTCATTCATAAAGAAAAGTATATTAAGGAAATATTGAAGAAATTCAAAATGGATGACGCTTCTTCTGAGATGACTCCCTTCAAGGCTCAAACATGTCTCACTCCTGATGAAAACGGAAAACCAATCGATCCTCATCTCTACAGATCCATGATTGGCTCTCTCATGTACCTTACAACAAGTCGTCCTGACATCACATTTGATGTTGGATATTGTGCTCGATACCAATCAGCTCCTATAGAATCCCATGCCAAGGCAGTCAAATGAATTTTTCGTTATCTAAAGGGCTCTTCTCGTTTGGGACTTTGGTATCCTTATGGTGGGAATTTTGATTTGCATGCTTACTCTGACAGCGATTCCAACGGCTGCAAGCTAAATAGAAAGTCAGTTACTAGAGGCTGTCAGTATTTAGGGAATTGCCTTGTTTCTTGGCAAAGCAAGAAACAGACCATGGTTTCTCTCTCAACAGGAGAAGCTGAATATATTGCTGCCTCCAGTTGCTGTTCACAAGTGTTATGGATTCAGCATCAAATGATGGATTATGGGATCAACTTTCTCCATACTCCATTGTTTTGTGATAACGAAGCAGCCATTGGGATTGCCAAGAATCCAATTCATCATTCTCGGACCAAGCACATTGAGACACAGATTCATGCCATCCGTGATGCTCAAGAAAAGGGTTTCATTAATATTATTCCTATTGATTCAAAATATCAAAAAGCAGATCTTTTCACAAAACCTTTGATAAACCATGTTTTTATGAATTGATTTCTATGTTAGGATTAATATCTTTCTGAAAATCTTTTCTGAGCAACACAACTGTTTAACATGTATATATGTACATATTTTCCTTATGGTCTTGTTTGTTGTCTGCCTTGTGTCCCATAGATCTTTACTTTTTATTCTTATTTTTCTTTTACTTTAGTTGTTAAGAAATTTTCTATTTAGTAAGCTGTCAAATGAAAATTTCGGGGGAGATTAATACTAATAATAAGTTTTAATTTTTTTTTCTCTCATGAATTCAAGAAAATGATGTAAGAAAAAGGGGACATCTTATGTTGGGATATGCATGATAGACTCATCCCGAAAACGAAGTAAACAAGTGATCATGCAGCCAAATTAAAGATCATAACTCAGTAAGAAGGATTATCCTCATGATATTTTGGTCTGCACAAAGATACAAGTCTTGTCTAAAACTTGGTTGAGAGTTGCTAATTGATGTCAAAGATTATCGATGTGAAGCTTATGGTGTTTCCCACTGGGATGGTGACTCGGTGATAACGCTCTCTAACTCAAACATTAAATAATCTCAAATAGCCTATTACCGTATATATAGATTACCGATGTGAAGCTTATGGTGTTTCCCACTGGGATGGTGGCTCGGTGATAACGCCCTCTAAGTCAAACATTAAATAATCTCAAATAGCCCATTACTGTATATACATTCATACTTTACATAATAAAAGATGTGTGTTTATCTCCTCTGCTATGCGAAAGCATTGACCTCGAGTGATGATCTTCTCTGCTATGCGAAAGCATTGACCTAAAGCTCTCATCAACACGCCTAGATGATCTTCTCTGCTATGCGAAAGCATTGATCTGAAGGTCTCATCACTTAGTTATAGGTTGAGTCTGTATCTCATGTGTATACCTTGGATATATGTGTGTCTGCATCTGTACATTATAGTGTCCCATATGTATATATGCCAGTCATTGTGGTTGCATTAAGTAGATTCAGTATAGTGATCAGGCAAAATCAATAATTATGCTCAATAAACCTTGATAACGAGACTAGTTCTTTATCAAATATCAGTGGGGACCAAGTTGCTGAGTTACTAAGACAATTCAGAACATAATAAACAGTTGCAGATCACGAGTTGAAAAGAACAGGTAATGGGTTTAAGCGGACAAACATATCAGCAATCTCGCTAAGTCATGATCCTCTGTAACTTCGAGAAAAACATGACACCATATCCTTCCTACCATTTATTGTTAATTTCAGTCTTATTTTATTTTTATATATGTGTATTGATATCATGGGGCAATAAAGTTTTCAAAAGGCAATTTTTTTATTATTTATTTTATTTTATTTTTATTATTATTATTATTTTTATTTTTAATTTTATTTTAAATAGAGTTTCTTAAAGTATCTGCGAAACTACAATTTCGCATAACGAAATTGTAGTTTTGTTTAGGGAAATAGCAGATTCGCCAACATTTCTGTGTTGAGACGAATCTACAGTTTCGCATGGCAGAAATTATAGTTTCACCTTGCAGAAACTATAGTTTCGTCTAGCCGAAACTATAGTTTCGCTTTGTCGAAACTATATTTTTATTCCTCTGCGAAACTTCTATGTACATAAACATAGTTTTGAATCAAATCACTCACTTTCGCAAAATCTTCTTTCGTCGAAACTAAGTTGTCTCTAGGGTTTTTCTTCGAGTTTCCTCTCAAATCTTCTTCTCTGTCTCGTTTTGCTGCATTTTGACTCGATTTTGGGATTCTGAAGTAAGTATCGAACTCAGAACATTAGTTTTCATAGGCTAATCTTTCCTGCATTTGACTGGATTGGATTATGTCGATTGGGTAGTCTCGCAGTTCATTCTGTGAAACTATCCCATCTTCTAGCGAAACTGAACGAAAGTTCCTTTGATCTAGCGTAACTGTGTGGTTATGCTGCCCGAGCGAAATTAACAGTTTCGCCAACAAAATTCAGTTTCGCTATGCGAAACTGTTGTTTCGCCCAGTCGAATCTATCTTCATGTCTTGCCGAAACAATATGTTTTGACTGTCGAAATTGTGTTTCTTTATTGTGTACTTTAACATAAATGCAGCGAAACTATAATTTCGTCTCCGCAAAACTATAGTTTCGTCTCTGCTAAACTATTTCATTTAAAAAAATGTAAATAATTAATTTGTAAGTTAATTTTAATTATATATGTATATATATATATTTATCTATATATATTTATGTATATCTCTGTATTTTCACTTTTTATTACCATTTGTTTATTTCATTACGTTTGTAAATACTTAAATTCTAATTTTTAATTTTGTTTAATCTTTCTAACCTGGTTTGTTTGTCTGTCAGATCTAAATGGCGAATCTCAAGTTCGATGTACGGAACAATATCACAGCTATTCTCAATGATTCTCATCCTAAAGCAGCAGGATTTAGAGACTGTATCAGATGACTGCAGAGATCCCCGATAGCATATGCCATCTCTCATTCTACTACTATCTATGATTTGAACATACGAGATTTCTGGCTAACCGCCGAGTACAACACAAGGGGAGACTCTGAGAGTATCATAGCTAAAGTTCTGGATCATCAGGTGACCATTACAGAAGAGATTATTTCACGAGTGCTGAGATTAGAAGAAGACACTGGAGGTGACATTGATTTGACTGATCAGGAGGCGTTTGATGCTTTCCTGTCTATGGGATATGAAGGACCTCCTTTTGGGACTAGAAAGGAAATCAAAAAATCCTTTCTATCCAAGGAGTGGAGATACATTGCCCACGTTTTCATAATGTGCTTAGATCACCGAAAAGGTAGATCAGATGGGCTGAACTTAGACTGGGCAAAAGCTATGGTTATATGCTGTAGAGGAGAGAAGGCTAACATAGCAAATCTTATATTTAGCTGCATGGCTGAAAACATAATGGCCCTGAAGAAGGATAAACGGCTGCTTTATTCCAGATTTCTTTAAATGATCATAGACGATCAAGTCCCCAACATCCCAAGACACAGAGAAGTCAAGAATCTAGTGTCGATGAATACCCGAATCTTTGCCGACTGTTGTGCTATCAGGCACGATTTCAGTGGTCGAATCACTCACTTGTGGGAAAACATGTATACTCCTGATCGATGGGCTTACATCAGGAGGGTGATCCAATCTGAAGCCAGACGAACAGAGGAGACTAGACCAAGTCAGTCGGAGGCGGTAAAGAAAAGAAAGAGGTATGCTAAGGAGAAAGATTATAACTTTGAGAAAGAAGTGTCTGAGATGGCGACTGAATCCAGGATTGAGAAAGAAAAGAGATCCAAGAAGACGGTTGATACTGGGGAGCAAGAGAGGAGGACAAAACAGAAGCATCAAACATTCTCTGAGCCCCCACAAACTGAGAGACACACTAGTTTGGACGAGGATGTTATCAGAAACCTCAACACCTCTCTCTTAAACGAATTAAGCATGATGAAGACCAAGCTGATGAATCAAGAGATGAGGGAGAAACAAAAAGATGAAGTGTTGGAGGGTATGCAGAGAATGTTGGTTGATTAAAATAATTTAATCAAAAGATTATTGAAGGAAGTAAATGAATTAAAAGCTGTTGCCGGCCTGCCCAATCAGCTAACTCAACATGAGTTAGATGATCTGACTGACACATCTAAGTACCCATTTCTGAATGTGGGTACTTCATCGAGGGCAAGAGAGGGCACCTCAAGGGCAGCAACTAAAGAAGCAAGAGGTTCTGGCAAGAGAACTGAAGAACCTGAAATGGAGAATATACAGACAAATGATGATGTGTTTGATGCTGGAATTGTTGATTTGGGAATAAATCTCGGGGATTTTACTGGAGAAGAGCAGATGGGAAAACAAGATGAAACTGCTGAGCAACCCATTGCGAAGGGTCTGGTGGATGAGGAGGTAGAAGAGGAGCAGGTAGTTGATTATGACTCAGAGCCTGAGTTTTATGAGGTGTACGAAAGGCCATTGACTTATGTAATCCAAAAGAGTGAGAATGAAAATGACGTGATTGAAATGGAAAAGAGTGATTGGTTTGTGAGGAAGAAGGAACCTGAAGAATTAACCCCTTTATTTCAAAATCTGGAAGGTCTGAAGAGGAAAGAGGCGGATAAGAGGATTGTGAGCTGGAAATACAATCCCGACCTCAAAATGTTCATGATCAAGAGGAGAGGGGGAGGAATTATGTATTTACACAAGAGGAAGGTGTTTAAGACCTTGCCTAAGTGGGACTTAAGAAGATTGGCATCGTTGCCCCTTCTTGAAGCCCATCTGAGTGAACGAGCCAAGCTTCTAGAGAAAGAAATTCAAAATGGGCTCAAAGGTAACTTTGAAGCTTTTGGGTTTATGAACAAAGAAAGAAAAAGATCGAAGAAAGACAAAGACTGGGTTACGGGAAAGGGGAAGATTGTATTAAGCGTGAAGCCCCCAAAGACTGTCCAAAGGGTGAGATTGGCAGATCCCTCCCCTTCTCGTCGTCAAGGGTTTGAGAAATGGTTCTACGACAATCAGACGGGGGAGGCTGTTATTAGTGTGAAGGGTGGCATTGAATATCGAATCTTTGACCCTATGGAACTTTTTGGATTCTCAGACGAAGATCTGCTCATTCTATATGAGAATCATATTAAAGCAGGAGCAGGAGAAGAGACAAGGAAGAAGGCTAGCTTGTTTATGATTGTTGCGAAAAAAGTCAGAGGAGTGAGGGCTGAGGTGAAGGAGCTAGCTGAAAAGATTAGAGCTGAAGATGATTTAAACATGGATATCCAGGATCTGACAAAACAATTTGCAGAAGCTAGTGCTCATCCCGATGGAGCTGATAGAGCGGGAGGTGACCAAGGCAAATCAAGTGCTCAAGTTCAAGATAAAAAATCTGCAGGAGCTGAACCAGAAACATCAGGTGCAGGTACGGGGGATGCTGGAGCTAAATAGAGATATCAAGACAAGCAGAGTGGGTGAGATCCAACCTAGGGGGAGTATTGAAGATCAAGATAGGTTGGACTCACCATTAGATTAGTATTTGTTTATCTTTCTTTGTAATAGGATCTATGTTAGTTTCCTTTTGTATGTTGTTTAGTTTAAATATATATATATATTGATGTCTAGCGAAACTGTGAGCGAAACTATAGTTTCGCTCAGAGTCATCTAGATGTTCTCCCGGAAAAACTGTTAGTTTTTGGCGGGCGAAATTACAATTTCGCCAGTACAGTTTCGCCACCAGCGGAACTGTATGCGAAACTATGACAGCTATATATAGATTTCATTTTGCTAATTGTGATCCATCCTTGCAAAAACCCTAATCGTGTATTACTGTTGCAAGAGGCTATTCTAAGCTTGTTCATCCTGAATATATTGAGCTTGTTTCATTTCATTGTTGATTGTTCATCATTAAAACCTTATTTGAAAGCTTTTTGGTGCTATTTTGATCTTCATGTCTTAGTGTTAGTTGTGTGTGTTTAGTATTGAACGATTCAAGCATTCTTCTGCACTGAAAACCGATCAAATGGACCTACAGTAGGCTCGGACCTTTGGGGTTGTAGATGATGTGACAGGAATGGATGATGTAAGATGATTATGATGATGAGCTGATGATGATGATGATGCGATGCATGATGATGTGTGATGCTGTATGGTTTTATATGATGTGATGCGCGTGATTCGTGTGATGTTTGATGTTGTGTGACTGTGCATGTTGTATGTTATGCATGATGTATGTTAAGGGTATGCGATGTTGCCTTCTGTGATTAATGTTGTATGTTGTTATGTTCCTTACTATTATGCATGATTGTCTTCCCGTGGTTGCGATGAACGTTAATGAATGTAATGAAAGTATTATGTAACGTAAAGTGGAAGATAATGAAAAGAGGAACGTAATGACTGAACGCAAGCATGAACGAATGAATGAGAGTAAGGATGGCTTGCAAGAGAAAGAAAGGAGGTTAACAACTCATTGAGAGTTGGTAGCTTAACTGTGCGTGTATTATAGCGTGCGATCTTGGCTAATTCATAAGGGGGCGTAGACACAGTAGGGAGTTCAGTTTTGGTAAATGCTCCAATACGTGTGATGTGGTATTTACTGTGTGCTATGTAGCGTGCGATTTTGGCTACGTCATGTGGATTATGTAGCGTGCTATTTTGGCTAACCCATGATATGGCGTACGATTCTGGCTAAACCCCAAGAGTTCTCACACACACAGGGGGAGTCTGTCTTAGTGACCACTCCATTGGTGCGATTTGTGTGATATGTACGATAAGACGAGATAACGAGGTGAGCGACCTTGTGTTGCAACAGACTCGGATGGAGTTCAAACCATGTTGTTGACTCGAATGGGATCTTTGTCGCGTATCCCGGTGCTGTGTCAGTCTTCGGACATGAGTCGGGGGTTTGTGTACAAGCCCCAACACAGCATCAGCTTTCGAGCATGAGTCGGGGATATTGCATGAGACAAGATTCGAGTAATGAAAAATAATGAGCAAAGAAATGAATGAATGAACGATATATAATAATAAAGTATGAAACATGATCCTTGTCATTCGACCTCAGCAACCGTGGCTGCGTGCCATGAAGAGGGTAAAGCTTGACATGATCTAGATAGAAGTGAAAGATAATAAATGATGTACGAAAAGTGCGATATGCATGAAATGAATGAATGTATGAATTGAACGTTAACGAAATATCATAATAAAGAACAAAATATCATAATAAAGTCCGAAATGGGATCATTGTCATTCGACCTCAGTAATCGTGGATATGTGCCATGAGGAGGGTAAAGATTGACGGGATCTAGATGAGAAATGAATGATAATGATGTACGTTGAATGAACGAAAGTTAACGAACGTAATGAAAGATAATAATGATATTATCTATGTTTACGTATGATGTGTGATCATGTACGAAAGTATAGTATGATTTGAAAGAAAGTAAAGAACGGTTTTAACGAAAGAAAAGTATGATTTATTTATAAAACTAGAACTCACTCAGCAACGCTGACTTTTGATGTGTTTCCAGTTTCCAGGTATGTTGTTGAGGATGGAACGGGGCGACTACTCAGTTCTTTTGGATGGCATTCTTTTGTTTAATGCTTTTACATTGTTATACGAACAAATGATATTTTGTAATGAACGATGTATTATTTTGCAAAAGTGTTTATTTAAAGGAAATGAAACGTTTGCTTTAAAGGTTTCCGCTGCATGATTTTAGTAAAGTTATATAACTATGTGTTTCGAGTGCGATGAATGACCAGCTGTAAGCGTCTCGGGAACGGGGCCTGACATGTGCTTTCCCAAAAGGGAAACTTTATTTGCACAAAGTTTGAAGGATGATTGTTTGAGCATGTTTGGGATATTAGGAGCATGTTAGTATGTTCATGGATGATTTCTAAGGTGATAGAACCTGTTAATTAGGTTATATGGAATGTTTAACTGATCATGTGTGATTTATACACTTTGATGATCATGTATGATGTTGAATGTTGATTAGTAATTAGGGCATCATATTTGGGACTGGAGATTGATCATTATGGTGTATGTTGAATGTGATGAACATGGTTAACGAATATGATTGTGATCATCATACACGCGTGCGAATCTGAGGCCCCTACTTAGTAGGATTGGCAAGGTTTAGGATGTGAAGTCGTGAGTGGCTTCACATGGCATGTAGTGCGTGATTTGATCTTTGTATGGTGTGTTAGTTATGTTATAAGTAGTGAACATGTTAATATTTTAGATTCGCATGACTTGTATGATATTTGGTGGTATGATGATCTAAGTAATACATATGGGTAATATAGCATCACATGTGATCCATTTGTATGTTAACCATGTATGATATATGATTATGTTTACCTAATTGGACTATAACTCATAATGTCACCAACAGGTCAAACGGGTCAACTGGGTCAAACGCGTCTGTTTTCTGAAACCTTGAGTCTTTGGTTGTAGTGTACTTAGGGTTCCACATGTTCTCTGTTTACACGTTCTTATGTACTTACGTGATCTAGGTAACCTCTAAAGGTTGTCTGTCCACTCTTTCTTCGAAGTAAACCCTAAGTATTCGTTACGCATATCAGGTGAGTTCATGCCCCACTCTTTACTTAATCTCTTTTGGGGGAGATAGCATACTGGTAATTTTACAAACGCTTTATATATTTAAGTTGTGTATAATATTAATATAGTGTTGTTTACCATGGAAAGGTTCTCATACTTTCGAATTATTAATATTGAATTGCGGGGAAACTTGGGTAGTACTACTGGGACTGACGAGCCCCACCCCCACCTGTGTGACTCGAGGTCAAACGTGTGCAAATTGTCCTAATGAACATTGTCACGACCTGGTAAGTCGTGACAGGAGGCAAAAACTTATCACAATCAGCTTCAATTGCGAAATCACTAAGAATTAATATTTATTATTAATAGATTAGCTATCTGTTACAATACACTGCTTATATATCACAACTGTTAAACTGTTTATATTTGAACACCAACTCTTGAACTCACCAACCATTGTATTGACATTTTTAGTATGCTATTCTCAGGTCCTTAACTCAGCTTGCCATTAGGAGCACAACACGGGTCCAACATGCATCTTAACACTTTGTTTCATAGACACATTCGTTTATTTTTCATTTATGGGTTTTAAACATTTGGATGGCGTGTGTTTTGCTATATTATGCATTTTATACGTTGGGTTTGTTTGTTTAGAAAACGCTTTCGCATGGTTTAAAAGTTTGAACTTTGGTTGATTTTATTTAACATGACATATAGATTCGTTCTGAGTAACTATTGACTGTGATCCTGGTTTGTTCACACACCTCGCGGTAAAACTCCGCACGTGGATTTTGAGGGTGTGACAGCTCGGGTGAGGGAGATTGGGAATTTTAGGGAAATCTAAACAGAGATTTTAGAACTCTCAACCAGTTTCTGACAAAGATTTGTTTCTTTGTGCATGCCAAGATGTCATGGGAATGATCCTTATTACTGAGCTCTTGAAGAATTAGTTTGGCCACATGATCACTGTTTACTTCATTTTTTAGGCTGAGCCTACCAAGCACATCATATAATGAAATTGCCCTTTTTACATTTTAGAATTTTAAGTGACACAGACATCTACATCAGTTACTATCATCTCTCACAATATACAAGTCATGAAAATAAGCATACCAAGAAGACATACTATCATTTCTCAGTCATCCCATATCAAGTTCTCAGATTTTATTTATTTTATAACCTAAAGCAACTAAATAATTAATAAAATTTAAAATATTTTTGTTCTTTTTTGTTATACTACTCTCCCCCTAAATTTTATTTATGTACATTTTTTTATTTATTTTTTTAAATGGCTTTTTTTAAATATTTTTTTATTTAATAAACTAAACTAAAATAGAAATTTACCAAAGAAAGTCTATCAAATTACACTAGTAAAAAGAGGAGAAATGAAGTACCAAGAAAAATGCAGTGATTGTAAAGTATGAACAGTAATAGTGCAGATAAGAATGTAGAATGTGGATGAGATACTGTAACCATAACCTGTTTGTTCTGCCTCAATTTTGAATTAGGAGCAAATTCTGTCAGCAAACTAGATTACTAACAGGCCTCCTGAATTGTTCCTGCACTCATAATCATACTAGTTAGAGAGGGGGATCCAAGCCATCGTAGTCCTGGGTGTTCCATTTTCGTCGGTGTACATAACCTGCTTAAGCACACACTCTTTTGAAAAATAATTTATCTCTTTATCCTTTTCCTTTTCTTTTACTTTTCAAAATTGTTTTTGTTAAATTATATTTGATTTGAAAGAGTTGAATTTGGAAATCATTTCCTTTTTATGATACAAAGGCACAGATTTTATTTTTGAAACATTGGTCTGTTTCATGTTTGAATCATGTGAAACCGGCTCCATATGAGAAGATTTGGATACATTGTTCTTTATCCAACCATTCAAAGATATGTGCTTTTTACCTTTTGAACCCATGAAGCAACCTGTGTTATCATTACCTCCTGAGGCTTGCCATTGAACATGAGGGCACTTCTTTCGCACATGACCTTCTTTTCCACATCTAAAGCAAGCCTTGAAAGGCTTTTGGTTCTTTGTGGTCCCGTGGTCATCAGGAGAGGGTGAATCCTGCTTTGAGGCTGTGATTTGAAGTGTGATGTTTGAGGAGATGAAATCTGAGCATTCTCCCGAGAACCCTTTTGTATGACTGGTGACTTGGCAGACTTTTAGGTAGATTTATGACAAGCTTGATGGATAGTAGATGAAGATGGTGAGTGCTTCTGCTGAGTTTTAATGGATGATTTGTTTAGCAGTTGGGGATGAGATCCAAATAAGTCTTGATTAAACTGTTGGAAGCTTTTGACACTTGATAACTTCAGGTGGCTTGGTGATCTCTGATTTATTATCAGAGCTTGTCCAGTCTTGTATACATAAGTCAGCTTCCAATAGATCTTGGTTGATAACTCTTGTTGTGTCGGTTTGTGTTGTTGAGTACTGATTGCTTGATGATTCCACAACTGCTCCTTCTTTGACAAACTTAACAGAAACAAAAGAAGGGATGTTACCTGTCTTGAAATTGTTAAAGAAGTTATGGGAAACAACTGATACTAGTTTTGAAGCATCAGAGGTGGAATGATCATTTTGCAAATCAGATCCTTGCTTGATGAGCCCCAAACCTACAGGAGAATCATATTCATCTCGAACCTCTTTATGATTAACGTTGCTTAAACCTGCATGTAAACTGTTAGTATCTGCAGCTTCAATCAAATCATTAGATGGATGAGGTTGAGGCATAGGAGAGTAACAATGAGTACTAGGAAGAGGATAAACATATGAAGTTTCACCACATCCCACACCCGTTTTGATTCTTGCTCCCATTTGCTTATAGAATAGTTCTTCCTGTTTCATTCCTGATATCGTCTATTTGTCAAGTTTTGTTTTAAGCTTGCTAGTCTCAAATTCTGCTAATGTTACACGTTCGCTCAAAACATTAATCTTGACATTCTTTTCTAAAAGATTTCTTTTTAAAAGATCATTTTCTTTTAAAGATTCTCTTAGTTTAGTAAAATATTTGGACTCATTGATTTTAAGTTTTTTGTTTATTCGTTTTAATTCTTTTTCATTTTCTAACAATAATCTGTTAGCTTTATAAACCCTGAATAAACGAATTTTGCAGGGAGGAGAACACATGTCTTGTACAACCTCATAAGGGAGTCCCATAACTATCTTTTCCGCAGCTAGGGCTTTTTCACATTAACAAACGGGAGTGTTCTTTTTGTATTCTTCCTCCTTAGTAGCTCTCTTCTTAGCTTCTTCAACTTCACCTTCCTCTTGTTTTCCTTCATCCTGAACTTTATATCGGCTTGCATAATCACCAACGTCACCAAAACTCTCACCTTGAGTATCACACCTGAATTCTTTGAAAGGATCAAAATCCTTAATAGAAACCTCATCACTGTTTACCACCTCAATCATCAATGCATGGTTGACTTTTTCTTTAGTTTCTTTGATCTCAACACTTGAAGATGCACCACCATTCATGAATTGACTGTACTCTTTACTTTTCATATCCAAATCAAATGATTTCAACTT
Organism: Flaveria linearis; assembly: GCA_024085815.1. Taxonomy (NCBI): domain Eukaryota; kingdom Viridiplantae; phylum Streptophyta; class Magnoliopsida; order Asterales; family Asteraceae; genus Flaveria; species Flaveria linearis. Next base: position 77,695,887 of record CM044001.1, read on the forward strand.
GTTTATAACTTCCATGAGTTTGTAGTCAGCAAAATTTCTTTCTTGCTTTAACAATCTAACTTGTGGACTCCACTCTGGAGGAAGAGAGTCCAGAAGTTTTGTGACTTACTCATGGTTCCCTAACCGATCATCGTACTTTTTAAGGTTGTTTGCCACCATCAGAAATCGATCAACAACGTCAGATATCTTTTCATCTTTCATGGATGCAAAAGAATCAAATCGACTTTGTGCCATTGTGTTTTTGTCTATTTCAAGATCATCAAAACACGACATTTTCATATAATCAATTGAGAACCATAAATCTGTAAAAAACTAGAAAGAACCACATTAACTATTGTAATATTTATTATATAAATCTATCAAAATGCTTGTAATTTTACTATTTTTAAGATATATTTTTTAAAAATCGAGATATCTATAGTCTTTTGATAATGTGCATATATGCACCCACATTGTATTGCATATATGAATATTTTATCGTATTTCTTAAAGAATTAAAAAGAGAGGTGATAAAATGAAGGAAACGATCAAAAAATAAAATCAAAGCATCATCTATTAGTACTACCATTTTTATCAAGGTGTTACGTACATTGATTATGTGGTTCTTAGTAGTTCTTTACATATTTATGGTTCTTAATAGAATGCTTCCCTCTATATATAGACCTATATACATACATATATATATATATATACATATATATATATATATTAAATGTTGAAAAATTGTCCCTCGAAAAAAATACTTTTAATGAAATTTAATAATTAAAAATATTTTTCCCAAAAATTGTTGAAAATTATTTAAAAATACTTTTGTGATTTCTTATTTTTTATGTTTATTTATTTTTTTAGAACAACTTTGTTTAAACCTAAACTTCCCTCAAATCTTTTTAAAAAACTCCTCCAAAACTATATTGACTGCTCTCTTTCTCTCTTTGTCTTTCAACACACATACAAGCGTTTAACTTCAAACAAACTATCAAACACACACAACCTTCAACACTTTTAACATCAAAAGAAAACAAAACTAAAATCAACTAATTCATGATTTAGGGTATTGTTCTATGTTCGTAACCCAAGCAAACAAATCTAGAAAATGCTCAAAAAATACAAGATTCTTGCGAAATAGGTCAAATTTCTGGGGTTTTAGAACGAATCTGGCGACTTCTTCGACTGAATATCAAAATTTCTTCTACCTTTCTTTTCCTTTTGGTTTGTTTTTGACCATGGTTGATTTGGTGGTGTGGATGTCGGGTGAGGGGGAGGTTTGGTGTTGATATAGTGCAGTCGACGGGTGCAGTGTTTGTGGTGGCTGGGGGTCGCGGTCATATTTGGTTCGGGTGATGTGTTCACAAGGGGTTGGGATCGAGGGTTAGGGGCTGATGAAGTGGGGTTGTCGGGTGAGGTGGACTGCGGGTTGAGGTGGGGCGGCGATGGTTATGGCTGTGGGTACGGTGGTGGTGATGTGGAATCGGGGTTTCGGTCGAGGATGGTTGAGTGGTTGCGGGTGGTGGTGATGTGGAATCGGGGTTTCGGTCGAGGATGGTTGAGTGGTTGCGGGTGGTGGTGGTTGAGGGTGCGGGTGGTGGTGGCTGCTGGTGAGTGTGGTGGTGGCTACGGGTTAGGGTCTGGTGGTTAGGGTATAAGAGGTAGGGGATGACTCGGGTGGTTTTGTGTTTGTAGATTGAGAGATTAGGGTTCTGGTGAGATGCTCTGATGGGTGTTAATGATGAAAAGGGTGATGATTTGGTGAACTTGATGGATGTAGGGTGCGTGCGGTGACTTATACGATGGTGGTATGGTGGCTGCGGTAGGAGGTGGTCACGGTGGTAGCAGGACTAGGTTTTTTTTGAAGTGGTAATTTCACTGGTTTTGAAGTTAGTTTCGTCGGAAAATGTAGTTTAGGAAAGAATTTCATCAGAAAAGAGTACTTTCACCGGAAAAATTGTAGTTTCGCCCGGAACTGATGATTTCATCGAAAATCACCTTAGATTCGCTGGTGAAATTTGAACTTCCATTCAGATTTTGCTAATTTTGTTTGGTAGTTTGTCTTGTTGAATGTTTGAGGATCTGAAAACACCAAGAACACACACAACTATGTGAGAGAAACACTTTTAAACTTCAAATTTCATTTCAAGTTTTTGTAGAAATCAATTTGTAGATGTAAATTATGATATCAAATGTTGTAAATCTATTCTGAAATGTTATAGATCTGATCAAAATCAGTGATATTAATGAACACAAAAACTCAGATCTAGTTTCTCTTTCTAAAACCTTATTTTCTCTCTCTAAAATATTTCAAAACTCAGTATTAAAATCTTCAAACCAGCAATAGTGTTGGACCAAAAGAACCAATGAGCCAAGATCAGGAAAACCTCTAAGTCCCACATGCCATTGCAACAACTGCTGAATACTTCCATCAGCTGTTCTGACAAGTCTGAAGAAGCAAAGTCTGAAGATCAAAGATCTGAAGTACAACAGCTGAAGGATCTAAAGTACTGAAGACTTCAAGTACTGAAGACAAGTGCTGAAGATCAAAAGCTGAAGAACTGAAGAAATGAAGATCATCTACTGATGCACAATGTCTGAAGACAAAGACTGAAGACAACAGCTGATGACATCTACTGAAGTCATCAGCTGATACATCATCTGAAGCCCAAGTCTAAAGAACCAAGTGTTGAAGATTCAGAGTTTGTCACAACAGCTGAAGAAGTCTTCTTCAGTTGTTGTGATGGTTTTTCCCTTTCAGTAGTTTTGTAATTTTATTTCAGTAGTTTGTACAACAGCTGAAGAGCTTGTTCTTCAGCTATTATAGTATCAGTAGTTATAAACGACTGAAGAGTTTGTTCTTCAGTCGTTGTAGGATTTTCAGTAGTTTACTTTTTCAGTACTTGTAAGATAGGAACACTTTTGTAAGAAGATATCAGTTGTTGACATCTTCAGTAGTTTTATGTTCCATCAGTTGTAATTTTAATAATCGGTTGATGTCTTGTCAAAGGACATCATCACCATCCTTTTGCCGCCTATAAAAGGATGGTGAACCATGCTGTTTTAATTGCCGAAACGTGTTGAGTAATAGAAAAATTAATTTTTCGCAGAACTCTTCTCTCTCTCTATGTTTGTACTGTTACATGCAAAACATTTTGTATTCTTGATTTAATTGCTAATTTCGTGCTAAATCCGCTGCAAACCAATCTGATTGATCAAACGAGAGGCTGAGATCTTGTCAAATGGTATCAGAGCAGGTTAATCATTGATCGATTTCACTATTGATCATTTGAAACTTCTCTTTTGATCTCTACGTTTGATCGAATTAGCAATTTGCAAGAATTAGCCATAGAGAGTGAGTTTCTGCTGTTTCCGGCCAAAATCTTGAGGTTCTCTGGTGGTCTTGAGTTACGTTTGTCTTGCTTAAACTTGTTTTTGACTAAAACCTGAGATGATGACACCAACTAATGATCCTCACAATACTGGTTCCTCAACCAAGCCTCCGATGCTTGTGAGGAACAAGTATAACATATGGCAAAGACGTATGCTTCACCACTTGGCTGTCAACAGTGCTGGTTGTTGGAAGTCAGTGGTGCATGGACCATACAAGCCCATGGTGAGCGTCCCTGAATCTAATGAACAGGTTGCGAAGAAACCTGAACAATATTCGGATGAAGATCTAAAGCTGTTCGAAATTGATGCTAGAGCCCATGGAATTTAGGCATGGCTATTCCTAATGAGATTTATTCAGGGCTCTTGCATCATGAGTCTGCTCATGACCTATGGGTTGCTCTAAAGGAACAATTTGGAGGAACTGATTCGGTCTTAGCATACAATAGGGAAATCCTCGCCCAACAATATGAGACATTCTCATATAGAAAGGGTGAGACTCTGACCCAGCAGTTTGAGCGGTTCTCTTGTTTGATCTCTGAGCTGAATATGGTCAAACAAGAGTACTCCAACAGCCAGATGAACAACAGGTTCCTCAGGTCACTGCCTGAGAGATGAGACACTTATACCATTGTCCTACACTCCAGTGCAGACCTGGAAACTCTATCTCTCACCCAACTTCATGGGAAACTGCTCACTTTTGAGAGAGAGATAGAGCAAAAGAGGAAGTTGTCCACTACTGGCAAGCTTGCTGATGACTTTATCCAAGGTAATGCTACCTTGATAAGTCAGGAGTCAGAATATGCTTCATCAGAAGGTTCTTATGATGAGCATATTGATTTCTCTACCAACTCAGAACAAGCTTTTGTTGGTGTTAGTAGTTCAGGAGGTAGTGGTGACAACTTGTGTTTTCTGATGGAGGACTTGAAGGGCATTCCAGATGATGATCTGGAAGAGATGGGTATTTTGAACCAAATGGCAATGATAAATATCCGCTCTCAAAAGTTCTACAAGAGAACTGGTAGGAAATTCCCTGGACTCTCTGGCAAAACCAAAGTTGGTTTTGACAAGAGCAAGTTGTGGTGTCACAAGTGCCAAAGGCTTGGACACTTTGCAAGAGAGTGTAGATCATCTGGATCTAACTCCTCTGCACCCTTTGTGACTTCTCCCAGCAATAGCTCACAGCACAGAGGGCAACCTTCCTCTAGTTCTGGCCATCCGTCACAAGCACAGGCACCACCTGCTTATTTTGTCCCACAGGGTCATATGTCATATCCTTACCCCTGTTACTACATGCCTCAGCCTAGTCAAACTCAAGCACCCTCGGCTCAACCACCTCATGCTCTTCCTGAGCCTTAATCTTCCCAATCTCATCATCACACACAACCTCAACAACACAGCTTTTTCACCCCAAGTGTTGTTGACTGGAGTAGTCTACCAGATGAGCTATCTGGTCAGGAACAACTACTCCAAGGTGCTGGTCAACATGGTGGTGACCAACCTTTTGGAAATCTTGCTCTGATGGCCCTTGATTCTACTGAGGGGTCATCATCCAATGCCTCATCTCAGGTATCCACTGAGGCTAAAGCCAAGCTTTGTTCTGAATCATGCATAGCAGCATTTGCTTCTATTAGAGAAGCAAATGTAGCTTTATTAGATAAAAATCATGAGCTTGAGCACATTATTTGCAAAAGAAAAGTTGATTTTGAGGCTACACTAAAAAATAAAAATGATGAGATTTACAAGCTTAAATGCCGAATCAAAGATGATAAAGCTAGGGAAGATGTACTTCTAGAGAAGTACAGAGACCTCAAGGAAACTCTTGCAACCACCCAAGTTGAGTGTGATCGATGGGTGCAATCATGCAAGGGTTTTGAAATGCTTCTTAGTAAGCAATCAGCTTCCAATGTGAAGTTTGGCATTGGTTATAATCATACTGCTCCTCCTACAGATTTCACTTCAAGAGCAGAAGTTGAATCTGATGGGGAGAGCAAACCAATCCTTCTCATCATGTGACCTACTATCTTCTGAATCAGCATCATCAGAGATAGAAGTCAGCATTAACTCCTGTCAAAACCAATCAGCTGATGCTACAATAGCTGATGGTTCAAATGCTGACTGTCACATGACCAAAAGGCTGATCAACTCAGGTGTTGTCACTAGAAGTACTAAAGGTACTGGAGAGCAAGTGACAACATCTGAAGTTCAAACCTCAAATATTGTTAGCACTAAAGAGAAGAAAACTAACAGTAGGAAAGGTTTGAAGACAGCTAAAGAGGATACCAGGAAAGCAGGCACTAGGAAGAAAACTGCTAGTACTGAATGCAAACAGCTGAAGAACAAGTCTTCAGTAGTTACATCCTCTTCAGCTGATGATCAGCATAAGATGAAGAAGAAGCCATATGAGATATGTGGCTTGTTCAATCATCTTACTAATGATTGCTGGTACAAAAGGGGTTCCAAACTCAAACAGAAGGAGAAAATCAATGAGGACATCAATAAAATGAAGAATGAGTTTGAAACCAAGTTTGTACTAGCAACATCCAAGCCTGAAATCCCTAAGCCCAAAGCTAAATCTAAAAAGAAGGTTGGGGTTACTCAGACAACAACTGAGGTTGCCCAGAAAAAGATGGTACAACATAGGAATCCATCATCAGCAAACTCCAATGTGTCTGAAGAGCTGAAGGCTTTATCACAAAATCAGACACAGCTGGTGATGATGGTTCAGCAACTAGTGGGAAGAGTCAACCACTTAGATGCTCCTGTGTTGAAACCACAGAAGGAAGTCCAAGCCAAAGGGTTCCTCTTCTGCACCATCTTCTTCACCTCAGGCTGTCACACATAACACACCTGTTAGTGCTGCACCTGTAGTTGAAAACAGACCCAAAACCAAACAGGTTTGGGTCTCTAAGACTAACTAACACATGGTTGTGTTTGCAGGGTTCTTCAACATGCCATAGAAGCATCTGGTATGTAGACAGTGGAGGATCCATGCACATGACAGGAAGCAGCTCCCTTCTTAATGACTACTCTCAAGGAAAGAAGGGATTTGTTTCCTTTGGCAATGATGCAAAGGGTTACATCATCGGAAAAGGCTTTGTTTCCAATGGGGAAATAAGGTTTGATGATGTTAATCTCAAGTACAATCTCTTGAGTGTCAGTCAAATGTGTGACAAAGGCCATGTTGCCCTTTTCACAAGCCAGAGCTGTCGGATTCTGTCATCCAAAGTTCTGAGTTTGATTGACAAGGCATTGGATGAACACACTCTCCTGAAGGCCAACAGGACAGGAAGAGTGTATGCCTTAGATCTTTCCAAAAAGATAGATCTAAAAGGCCATCCTTGCCTATTCTCCAAGGCCTCTCCTCAAGAGTCTACACTATGGCATAGAAGGCTGGGTCATGTTAATTTCAAGTAACAACAGTTGAGCTCAAAAATGGGAGACAGGCCAAGTATGTCTCAGAGCTGTACGGCCGGGAGGGGTTGTTCGGAAGTGAGCCTGAAGACCTAACCAAAGAAGAGCAGATGATATTTCTTCAGGCCTACACCCGAGAATCCTACCGGCTAGTACATGGGAGGTAGATCTCATGGATGGGACAACAGCTCTGTGTCCAATTCCCCAAAACAGAGCTCCCATCCATACTCAGCCAATCAAACCTTAGAGACTACCTCTCAGGCCAGTGCTTATCTGGGTCAACTTCTAATCTGATCTAGAAGGAAATAGACCAATATTTCTGCCAACAATAAGTGGGACAACAAATAATTAGAGGTTTTGGCTGCATTGGTTCAGGGGGAGTTTGTTGGACTAAAAGAACCAATGAGGCAAGATCAGGAAAACCTCTAAGTCCCACATGCCATTGCAACAACTGCTGAAGACTTCCATCAACTGTTCTGACAAAGTCTGAAGAAGCAAAGTCTGAAGATCAAAGATCTGAAGTACAACAGCTGAAGGATCTAAAGTACTGAAAACTTCAAGTACTGAAGACAAGTGCTGAAGATCAAAAACTGAAGAACTGAAGAACTGAAGATCATCTACTGATGCACAACGTCTAAAGACAAAGACTGAAGACAACAGCTGATGACATCTACTGAAGTCATCAGCTGATACATCATCTGAAGCCCAAGTCTGAAGAACCAAGTGTTGAAGATTCAGAGTTTGTCACAACAGCTGAAGAAGTCTTCTTCAGTTGTTGTGATGGTTTTTCCCTTTTAGTAGTTTTGTAATTTTATTTCAGTAGTTTGTACAACAGCTGAAGAGCTTGTTCTTTAGCTGTTATAGTATCAGTAGTTATAAACGACTGAAGAGTTTGTTCTTCAGTCGTTGTAGGATTTTCAGTAGTTTACTTTTTCAGTACTTGTAAGATAGGAAAACTTTTGTAAGAAGATGTCAGTTGTTGACATCTTCAGTAGTTTTATGTTCCATCAGTTGTAATTTTAATAATCGGTTGATGTCCTGTCAAAGGACATCATCACCACCCTTTTGCCGCCTATAAAAGGATGGTGAACCATGCTGTTTTAATTGCCGAAACGTGTTGAGTAATAGAAAAATTAAGTTTTCGCAGAACTCTTCTCTCTCTCTATGTTTGTACTGTTACATGCAAAACATTTTGTATTCTTGATTTAATTGCTAATTTCGTGCTAAATCCGCTGCAAACCAATCTGATTGATCAAACGAGAGGCTGAGATCCTGTCAAATAGGAATTGATTCAAGTTAGCTCTGATACCAATGTGTTAGTCCATTGATGATCGACAATAGTGCTATTGATGATAAATAACAATCAAATCCCACTGAAACAACAATCAAAACACTAATCTATGAAAGAGTTTCAATATAAAACCATTTAATCAAAGAAGAATCAAACAAACAAGGCTCAAAGATAAGAAATGATGATTCTATCCAACAAACACAATAAGAACAGTAATGCGAAAGTATATTCTCAAATTAGGGTTGTGCAAAACTTGCCACAACAGATTAGAAAGTTTTATATATATAGATAACATAGTTTCGCTAACAGTTTCTCTGGGTAGCGAAACTGTCCTGACCAATACAATAGATTCACCCGGCTACGAAACACAGTTATGCCGAGTGATCTAAGTCAGCTGACTTCCAGCGAAACTAGAGTTTTGCTGATAGTTTTGTTAGGTCAGTTGAAACTATTACAAAACTAAAACTAACTACTATTTACATACAATAATCAAACTAACATAAATCTTATTACAATTAAAGCAAAAGAACAAACAAACAAACTAAGGTGAGTCCAACCTATACTTGATCTTCAATACTCCCCCTATGTTGGATCTCACCGGCTTCATCTTAATTCTCCTCTTCAGCTCCAGCCTGGTCTCCCCCTTCACCTTCATCTCCTTTGGCTTTCTCTGATTCTTGATGTTCAGCTCCAGCCTCTTCCACTGCATCATCTGCATCTTTGGCAGTCTCTTCTTTAGCATGTGTACTGGCTTGAAGTAATTACTTAGTCAGATCCTACACATCCATTCTCGTCTTATCAGCTTGAATGACTTTCTTTGTTAGCTCCCTGACTTCAGCTCTTATTCCCCTTGCTTTGTTAGCTACTCTCATAAATAGACTGGCTTCAGTCCTTGTTTTAGCTCCAGTTTATGCTTTAATATGATTTTCACGTAAAACATTTAGATCCTCATCTCCAAACAAAAACACCTCCATTGGATCAAAGAATCTGATCTCCTGATCACCCTTAATCCGTATCACAGCTTCCCCGGTATTATTGTCATAAAACCACTTGACAAAATCTTTTAGTATCGGGGAAGTGGATTGGGCACACGTACTCTAATAACAATCTTTGCAGGCTTTAATTTTAACATAATCTTGCCTTTTCCTGTGGCCCAATCCAGGTCCTTCTTAGACCTCCTTCTCTTGGGCTTCATATAACCAAAGGCTTCAAAATTGTCATTCAGCCCCTTCTTAATCTCCTTCTCCAACATCATAGCCCTCTCACTGGCATCAGCATCTATCAATGGGATCTCAGCTAACCTCCTTAAATCCCATCTAAGCAAGGTCTTAAATGCCTTCCTCTTGTTCAGATAATAGATCTTTTCACCCCTCCTCTTAATCGTAAACATTTTGAGCTCAGCATTGTATTTCCAGCTTATGATTTTCTTGTCAGCATCCTTGTTACTGGCCTCTTGAATGTTTTGAAACAGGGGATTTATCTCCTCTTGTCCCTTCTCTTTGTCAAACTAATCCTGCTGATCTAGCTCAATCACATCTTCTCCTGTCGACCCTCGCTTAGCCACATATGTTACAGGCCTCTCATCCACCTCATAATACTCAGGCTCTGAGCTGTAGTCAACAAGTTGCTCATCATCCCCTTCTTCTTCATCGACTAGCCTTATTTCAGGCTCTTTCCCTTTCACTTTATCATCTAAGTTCACGTACACTTCCTCTCCAGTCAGATCTTTATCAATATCAAACCTCAAGTTAAATTTTGCCTCAGATATTTTAACTTCACCAAAATCCACCTGTTTCTCAACACCACTTCATCCAGCACCTACATCAACATCACCAGCCCTTTCACCCACGTCATCAGCACCAACTTCACTGGAGTCAACATCAAACACTGGATCTGCAGCTCCACTCTTGCCCTCTCCTGCCCTTGATGATCCTCCAACATTCAGAAACTCATATTTGGAGGTATCAGTAATATCTTTTGATTCAGCTTCAGATCTTTGATTTGGTAGGTCGTCAGCTCATTCAGCTCATTCAGCTCTTTGAATATTGTCTTAATCAATTTCTACTGGTTTACTACCATTTTCTTCAAACCATCAATCACTACATCCTTTTCCTTCTCCCATATCTCTTGATTCGCCAACTTGGTTTATCATGTTTAGTTTATTTGCCAGTGAACCATTAACATTTATGATCATAACTTAATGAAGATTAGACCTGGCATCTTTCCTACCTACTTGTTCTGGGAATGCCTGCTGTCTGTGCTTTGTTCTTCTTTCAGACACGTTTGTAGGTTCACTTTCCTCAGCCCTCATCTTACTCCTCCTTTCCTTTTGTACTCTCAACTCTTCAACCATCTCATTAACTTCCTCTTCAAAATCATACTCTTTTTCTTTCACATACTATTTCCTCTTCTTTATAGATTCTTCTTGTCTCACCCTATTCTCCTCAGCATTCTTGTTTTCAGACTCAATCACCCTTCTAATGTAGTTCCACCTCTTAGGTGGATATATATTTTCCCATAAGTGAGTGATCTTTCCACTGAAATCATGTCTAATTGTAGAACAATCAGCAAAAATCCTTGTATTCATTTGTGCCAATCTTTTGATTTCTCCATGTCTTGCCATATTTGGGATTAGATCATCAATCAACATTTGGATGAATCTCGGGCATAGCAACCACTTATCTTTCTTCAGGGCCATGATGTTTTCAGTCATGCAGTCAAAGATAAGTTTTACAATATTGGCCTTTTGACCTCTGCAAAATATGATCATTGCCCTAGTCCAGTGTATGTTCAGCCCGTCTGATCCTCCCTTTCTATGATCCAGGCACATGATAAAAACATGGGCTATATATCTCCAGTCTTTAGACAGAAGAGATTTCTTTATTTTCTTCTTAGAGCCAAACGGGGGCCCTTCATACCCGATACTTCTGAAAGACTCTAGAACTTGACTATCAGAAAGCACCACCTCTGGCCCACATTCATCCTCAAGATGAAGTACTCTGGTAATAGTATCTGCAGTGATGACGATGTCATGCCCTTTAATCCTGATAACAATTCGGTTGGACACAGATACAACATCATACTCTGTTGTTCTCCAAAAGTCTCTCACGTGAAGATCATAGATGGTAGCCATATGTGAAATAGCATAGAAAATGGGAGATTGCCTCTACCATCTGATACAGTGTTTGAATCCCACAGCCCTTGGATTTACGTCATCAAGAATAGCCACTATGTTGAACTTGTCATCAAACTTTAAGTTTGCCATGTCAACTGAAATAGAAAAACATAAAGATTAGTGAAAAGAATATACATAGTGAAAGACAAAAAAATAATAATGAAAAGTAAGATTTTTGGCTAGTTTCACTGGCAGCGAAACTGTAATTTCGCTCGGTGAAACAGTTAGTTTCGCTGTCAAGAAACCATAGATTCGCTGCGTCTTAGGCATTTAGTTATGATCATTAGTTGTAAATTAATTTCGCTGAAAACTTATTTAGTAAGTTCACCTAAGAGAAACTATATTTTACTATTAGTTTTGCTCACTATTAAACTCAGGAAGCTATATCAGGCGAATCTATAGTTTCGCTGACAGTTTTCTAGCAAAACTGTCACTTGTTCTTGGACAACACAACTTTATAGTTTCGCTCGAAACTATGAACCTCCGTTCTATTTCGCTGAAGTATCTCGCAATTTCGCTGGACGAAACTGCGACTCTCTAACTTCAGCAAAACAAAAATCAGCGACTTAAACAAGCGAAATCAAACCGATTAAAGCTAAGACCAAGGTCGCCTAACCAACCTAATCATAAAACAACGGTTTATTTCAACCAACAAGAACAACAGTCTGAAGATCGTACCAAATGCCGAGAGAAACTAGGTTAAATGTATATTCGTACTTATGAGATCTGAAACCCAACATTTGTAATATATAACACCTAGTTTTGCCGGGAGCGAAACTATAGTTTTGCTCGGGTTTGTGACTTGCTCACAGTTGAGCGTGACTGCCGGCGAAAGTATAGTTTCGCTCGGTTGGCGAAACTATAGTTTCGCCCATAGTTTCGCCTTTTTTATGTTTATACAAACATTTGTTAAAAATAATTTCCTCACCCCATAATTTGAACTTAAACGAAAAACAAATAACTAAACAATTATAATATGAACAATTAAAATAAAATAAAAGGAAATAAAATAAAATGAAATAAAATATCAAAAAGGATATTGTTTACATTCTTTTCTTGAAGTTTTTCTGAGAATCAAGTCTTGGCAAGATTGTTGATATGTTTGTCCTCTTAAACCCATGCCTTATTCTTTTCAACGAGTGACCTGCAACTGATTTTATCATGCTTTAGTTTCAATTAGAGAAGCTCAAGTAACTTGGTTGCCACATAGATCTGGTAAACAATTTATCTCGTCATCAAGGTTTATTAAGTGTAATCATTGATTTTGCTTGAGTAGTTCATAATTGACACAGATGCATGCATATGATAGCATGATCTTTTGACGAGTCACAATAATAGAAAGACTCTAAGATGATATCTCCAGGTCTATATTTACGTATAACAGAGGAGATATACATCTAATCCAAAAGATGAGAGCTTCAGCTCAATGCTTCCGCATAGCAGAGAAGATCATCTTAGCGTGTTGATGAGAGCTTCAGGTCAATGCTTTCGTATAGTAAAGAAAATCATCACTCCAGGTCAATGCTCACGCATAGCAGAGGAGATAAACATGCATTTTATTATACATAATATACAATTTGGGCTAAGAGATGTTAGACCCAACACAGACTGAGAACAAACTTAAGACAAAAATCAGCCACTCTAAACCAAGTTTTGACGTGACTTGTATCTTTGTGCAGGCCAAAATGTCATGGCAATAATCCTTATCACTGAGTTCCTGATCTTTAGTTTAGCTACACGATCATTGTCTACTTCGTTTTCAGGTTGAGTCTACCATGCATATCCCATCACAAGCCGTTGACCTCTTTTTAACTTCTTTTTCCGGGGGTTCCTGAGAGAATAAAATTAGAAAACACTTTAAAAGTATATTCTCCCCCTAAATTTCTATTTACCCTCACGGGGATAGAAACTTATTTTGTTTTCCATATATAAAAGTAGATAAAAATAAAATAAAATAAATAAAATAAATAAGAAGGAATATGGGATACTGGAAATTAATTGACAAATGTAAAAAAAATTATTTACTAAAGCAGGACATTTTATTAGGAAAAGAGATTTCAAAAAGATATTAGACCCAACATAGAGATCAGTTCATAAAAATAAGGTTTGTCAAATGTTTTAGTGAAAATATCTGCTCTTTGACTTTTAGTGTCAATTGGAATAATATCAATAAACCCCTTTTACTAAGCATCTCGGATTGCATGAACCATTGTTTCAATGTGCTTGGTCCGAGTATGAGGAATTGGATTTTTGGCAATTCCAATGGCAGCATCATTATCATATAAGGGTGGTGTATAAAGAAAATTGATACCATAATCCATCATCTGATGTTGGATCCAAAGTACTTGACAACACCAGGTTGAGGCAGCAACATATTCAGCTTCACATGTAGATAAAGATACAATTGTCTGCTTCTTGCTTTGCCATGAAACAAGGCAATCCCGAAGATACTGGCATTCACTGGCGAGTGATTTCCTGTTCATCTTTCAACCTCTGTGATCACTGTCAGAATAGGCATGCAAATCAAAGTTTCCTCCTTTGGGATACTAAAGGCCTAAACGGGAGGATCCTTTGAGATATCAAAAGATAAGTTTAACAGCCTTTTCATGAGAGTCCTTCGGATTTGCTTGATAACGAGCACAGTAGCACACAACGAAAGTAATGTCCGGACGACTCGCAGTGAGATACATGAGAGGCCCAATCATAGAACGTTAACGATGAGCATCAACGGGTTTCCCATTATCATCCGGAGTTAAGCAAGTTGGAGCAGTGAATGGGGTAAGTTCAGGAGAAGCATCATCCATCTTGAATTTCTTGAGAATCTCCAGAACATACTTTTCTTGATGAATAAGAATGCCATCAGGCTTTTGTTGAACCTGTAATCCTAAGAAAAAGCATAACTCCCCCATCACACTCATTTCAAACCGATCATTCATCACTTCTTCAAATTCTCTACACAGTTTCTCATTGGTTGACCCAAAAATGATGTCATCAACGTACACTTGGACGATCAGCATTTCACCATCAACTTCTTTCTTGAATAGTATCATATCTATGGTGCCACGAGAAAAACCTTTGCTGAGCAGATATTGTGTCAAGGTTTCATACCAGATACAAGGTGCTTGACGTAATTCGTATAAGGATTTATCAAGCTTGTACACTTTACCTGCAAAATGTGGATACTCGAAAACTGGAGGCTGACAGACATATATCTCCTCATCAATGTTTCTATAGAGAAATGCACACTTCACGTCCATTTGAAAGACCTTAAAGTTCTTGTGAGCGGCGTGACCAAGAAAGATTCTGATAGCTTCAATGTGAGCAACCGAAGCAAACACTTTAGTATAATCAATACCTTCCCCTTGAGCAAATCCTTGAACAACCAGCCTAGATTTGTTCCTAATAATGACTCCTCGATCATATGTTTTGTTCTGGAAGACCTATTTAGTCCTGGTGGGTAACTTATTTGGAGGAAGATCAACCAGTTGCCAAACCTTCTGTTTCCTGAATTGCTGAAGCTCCATTTGCATAGATTTGACCTAACTTGGGTCCTGAAGTGCTTCTATGACATTTTTAGGTACAACTTGAGATAAGAAACATGCATAGAGACATTCATTTATAAATCCAGATTGACTCCATATCCTCACACCATCAGTAATGGAACCAATGATGTAGTCATGTGGGTGGTCTTTTAGGGTTTTGAAATTGGTGTTAAGGGTTAAAGGATTTGATTGAATTGAAGAATTGGTCTAGGATGTTTGGGAAGGGGAAAATGGCTGTGATTGAGGAATAGGTTGTGGTGAAGGTGTGAATGGGATATCAAATGGAGATGGAGGGTCATTTGGTGGTGGCGATTGAGGTTTAGGTTGCGGGGGTGATTGTGATTGTGGCTGTGGTTGTGGTTTAGGTGGAGGAATGATTTGCATACTGGGTTGAAGAACAACATCATCATCAAAGATTGGAAGATTGAATGATTTGAAGATAGTGTTAGGGTCATAAAACCATTCTGGGTCCGACCCTATGTTTGGTGAATTTGAATCTTGCCAATGAACATATAAGGATTCCTGCATAATGCGTGTCCTTTTATTGTACACACGATACTCCTTTTGTGAGGAAGAATAGCCAACAAAGAAACATTCGTCAAAAACAACACCAAACTTTGATTTCTGTGCTTGCGTATTTAACAAGGTACATGAGCAACCAAATGGACGAAAGATGTTAATCAAGGGTTTCTATTTATGAAGAAGCTCATATGGAGTCTTTGATGGGTTTGTTAGAACATAAAATCGTAGTTTAACCTCTTAAACTTTCTGAAAAACGCAGCGGAATTACAACTTTATAAACTTGTTTATAAGCTGAAAAATATGTTCATTAGGTGACCATATTAATGTATAAAACAAACACAAAGAACAAAGGATCATTTATGTGAATTAGCAAGCTATGAATATGTGAAAAACTACATAAAATCACAGCTACATAGAGCTGTGATTACTACCTTTCTGCAGCAGCAAAATCGACAGAATATGATGTTGGATGATGCTGAAAATCGACCAAGACTTCAAGATTAGAAGTCCTCAAGCTTGTATACCCCAAGCTCTTTGAAAGGACACCTTCTTGTTAGGAAGAAGACACCAAAACAAGCCCAGAAAACCCTCTTTTTTACTGCTGCTGCTCATAACCTTTTTTTAGAGAGAAAGAGAGCAGAATTTTCTTGGTCTTGTGTTGCATGTGTTGTGTAATGAGAAGGAGAGACATTTGGTCTAGTTAGTGGAGGAGACAAAAGGCAGGTGTCTGTGATTCTCAAGAGAATAAGTTGGTGGAAAACAAAATGCATGTGTGTCTCCCACTCAATAAAGGGGACGGTCACATGGGCAAGAATAAAGGGTTTTCTTATTAAAATTGAGACTAACACACACATATATTGTCTACTAGTCCTCTTATTAGATATATAAAACTAACCTTTTAATTGTATAATCCATACACTCCCATTATTAATTTGTAATGTTATCTAACTTACTTAAATAACATTACAAATAATATTATTGAACAAAATATCCTAATAAATTGTTCCATCTCATATGCAACTTATTTAGAAAACCCATCTTCTAAATTGGTGTAATTATTTAATTGCATGATCATATCATCAATTAAATATTATTTGGTGTTTGCTAAGCTTGTTATTGGGTATAACCCGACTTGGATCATAACGTACTAACGACATCAATATTCTAAGTGTCTTGGGCACATAGAATCCTACAATCTCCCACTTGCCCAAGATTCATTGAAGATTGATGCAAGCAGTAAATACCGCTTAACAATGGTTTACTACCCTTAATACGCATGACTTGTAGCCATTCAATAACATCATCCTATTCAAGTACCCTACTTGAAATGATTTAGGTGAATCAATCATTTATCCTTTTGTTACAGATGTCATGTTAAATCCAAGGACATAGAATGATCAATCCTTGTTGATTTAACTTAATCAAGCCTTAGACATCTAACTCTCAACGAATAAGAGGAACAAATTCCATCTTGACTACATACGTTTCTCACAAACACCTCGTGTTATACCTGAACATACCCTTATGTACTGTCCACTATTTCAAGACAGTGAAGGATTAGCTCAAGGTATAATACTTGGTGAATATCAAAACCCAATATGCATCTCAGGTCGGAGGATACCAAATGATATTCGCCTTTACTCAAATTTACTTATGATCAATCGATAAGATTCCATGTAGTAGAATTTGAGATGCGGGTTAGTCCAATATTTGTATCCCACAAATATCTATGAACCTTGGTAGCAATTCATTGCTCTATATTCATCCTTATGAATATCAATCAATCCAAGTTCATAATAATCTTACCCTCACACTTGTTCCCACAAGTATGAACGACTACGGACATTTAGAGTAAACAATTTACTCATGGATTAGACATGCTAAATTGGATCATTAATTAAAACATTATAACCAAATAATTTTATTCAAATAATAAAAGTTCCACATATCCAAATATAAAATTTACAGATCAAATCCAATCACTAGAATATCGAAGTCCCATGGCACAAGTATGACCTTCATGCTTTGCCTTATCAAGGAGCTTCGTGAGAGGATCCACAATGTTTTGATCCGTGTGAACTTTGCGAATACATATCTTTCCATTTTCAACTTCATCTCGTATGTAGTTGAATCTCCGCTCAATGTGCCTAGTCTTTTGATGAGCATGAGGTTCCTTGATTTGAGCAATCGCACCCTCGTTATCACAAAAGATCTCTAGTGGGTCCTGAATGGAAGGGACAACCTCTAGGTCAGTAATGAATTTCTTCAACCATGCAGCTTCTTGAGCTGCCAATGAGGCGGTGACGTATTCTGATTCTATAGTTGATAGAGCCACCACATCCTGTTTGGAGCTCTTCCAAGAGAATGCTCCTCCATTCAGAATGAAAATGTATCCCGATTGTGACCATGAATCATCACGATCGGTTTGGAAACTCGCATCCGTGTAACCTTTTACAACGAGTTCTTCATCACCAGATCCATAGATTAGGAACATATCTCTTGTCCTCCTTAGGTACTTAAGTATGTTCTTAACAGCCATCCAATGACTGTTTCTAGGATTTTGCTGGTATCGACTTGTCATGCTTAAGGCGCACGACACGTCCGGTCGAGTGCATATCATAGCATACATGATGGATCCAATAGCAGATGCGTTTGGGATTGCCTTCATTTTATCCTGCTCATCCTTTGAGCTAGGACATTGAGTTGAGCTCAATATCGTTCCTCTTTGAATAGGTACGGTACCTTTCTTAGAGTTCTCCATCTTGAACCTTTTCAAGATTTTATCAATGTATGCACTTTGATTTAAACCAATCAACCGCCTTGATCTATCCCTATAGATCTTTATTCCCAGAATATAGGCGGCTTCACCAAGATCCTTAATGGAGAAACAACTTCCAAGCCAGGTTTTTACACCTTCTAAGGTTGGAATGTCAATTCCAAATAGTAGTATGTCATCAATATACAATACTAGGAAAGTTATTGTGCTCCCACTAGCCTTCTTATACACACAAGCCTCATCACCGTTTTTGATGAAGCCAAATTTCTTTACCTCCTCATCAAAACGATGATTCCAGCTTCTCGATGCTTGTTTCAAACCATAGATTGATTTCTTTAACTTGCATACTTTATTAGGATGTTTTGGATTGATAAAGCCTTCAGGATGAACCATATAGACATCTTCCTTAAGATATCCATTTAGGAAAGCGGTTTTGACATCCATTTGCCAAATCTCATAATCATAATGAGCAGCTATGGCAAACAATATCCTTATAGACTTTAGCATCGCAACAGGTTAGAAAGTTTCATCATATTCAACCCCTTGAGTTTGAGTGAAACCCTTTGCTACAAGTCTAGCCTTATAAGTATCCAAGTTTCCATGCATATCGGTTTTCTTCTTGAAAACCCACTTACTTCCAACTACCTTGGAATTAAGAGATGGTACAACAAGTTCCTAAACTTGATTGTCATACATGGATTGCATCTCAACGTTCATGGCTTCAAGCCATTTATCAAAGTCCGAATTGGACACTGCATTATGGTATGTGGATGGTTCATCTAAATCTACCACATAGCATCCATCCATGAAAAAACCGTACCTTTCAGGTGGATTACTAGTTCTACCACTTCTGCGAACTTTTTATGTATATTGATCAACCACTTGATCATCCTCAACATCCTCATGTTGAGTGCTAGTTTCAACCAAACGTGCATCGGGTTGTGGTTCTTGATCCTCCTCAAGATCCACTGTTCTACTGCTAGCTCCTTCCATAAGGAACTTTGCTTCTAAGAACTCACCCTTTCTGGCAACAAACACCTTTTGTTCTAGTGGATCATAGAAATAATATCCCATAGAATCTCTAGGATATCCAATAAAGATACACTTGGTGGATCGGACTTCCAATTTGTTTGGGGTGGGAGTCTTAACATAAGCCTCACAACCCCAGACCCTTAAGTATGATAGGGATGGAACTCTTCCATGCCATATCTCAAAAGGTGTCCTTTCCACCTTTTTGGTTGGGGCCATAGTTAGAATACGGGCCGCGGAGAGCAAAGCGAAACCCCAAAATGATAGAGGTAATGTGCTTCTAGCCATCATAGATCAGACCATATCCAATAAGGTTCGATTCCTCCTCTCAGACACACCATTATGTTGTGGTGTTCTAGGTGGAGTGAGTTGTGAGACAATCCCACAACTCCTAAGATGATCTTGAAAAGCATCACTTAGGTATTCACCTCCTCTATCGGTACGGAGAACTTTAATCGACTTGTTGAGTTGATTTTCTACTTCATTCTTGAAGATTTTGAACATTTCAAAAGCTTCATCTTTGTGCCTTAACAAGTACACATACCCATAGCGACTATAATCATCGGTAAAGGTAATGAAGTATCTTTCACCATTCCTAGTCATTGGTTTAAAAGGACCACATACATCCGAATATATGATTCCTAATAAATCTTTTGCCCTTTCGTTAGTTCCACTAAAGGGCACCTTAGTCATTTTACCTTGTAAAAAAGATTCACAAACATCAAATGAATCACATTCATTTGTTTTTAAAAGACGACAATGCCAAAGATAGGTGTCACTCAAATCCAACTTGAGTTTCTTGGTGTTAGTTTGGTACAATGAACTATTTAAAGTATTTTCATAAAACAATTCATAAATCCCATTAATGGGAATAGCTTTAAAATAGAACATATCATTTAGAGAAACATGAATATCATTTTCAACAAAAGATAATACATAATCATAATGTCTTAATTGGGATACAGAATTAATGTTCCTAGTCAAACTAGGAGCATACAAAACATTCTTCAAAATAACATCCAAGCCACTTGGAAGTTTTAGGATGTAGTCCCCACAAGCTTCAACTAAGACTTTAGTTCTATTGCCCATGAAGAGGCTAACATCCCCTTGATTGAAGTCCCTACTTCTTGTGAACCCCTGCAACAAATTGCAAATATGAGTTTCACATCCGGTATCCAATACCCATGTGTTAGAAGATGTAACATTAAGATCAATATGAATCATGTATATTGTACCTGAGGTCTGCCCGGCATCCCTCTTTGCTTTCAACTCTTGGTGGTGGAAAGGACAATTCCTTGCCCAATATCCAATCTCCCTACACTTGAAGCATGGGTCATTAGTAGCAACCTTTTGCTTTTTCTCTTGTGGTTTGGATGGCACCCTTGCCACCCCCTTCCCCTTTCCCAAAACGGGTCCCTTATCCTTGGTAACCTTTGCCTTGGGTGCGGGATAAGGCCTTTTCTTGTTCCCACCTTCATTGATGGTGAGAACGGGTAAAACCCTTTTACCCATGGCTGCCTCGGCCATTTTAAGCATTGAGTGAAGCTCACCAATGCTCTTGTCCCATGCATTCATGTTGTAATTCATCACGAATGTCTCGAACCTTTTGGTAAGGCCATTTAGGATCAAATCCGTGGCCAATTCCTTCAAGACAGGACAATTAAGCCTCTCGAGGCGGTCAATATGACTTATCATCTTAAGTACACAACATGAAACCGATTGGTTGTCGTCCATACGACATGCATGGAGTGCTCGAACCGTTTCAAAGCGCTCAACCCTTGCTTGCTGTTGGAACGTTTCCTTCAGCTGGGTTATCATGTCGTAAGCTCCGTGATGTTCATACTCCTTTTGGAGATCCGGAGTCATGCTCACTAGCATGAGACAAGACACTTGGACTGAGTCCTCAGTGTATTTCAGCCAATCGTTATAAGCCTCCTCATCATCCTCAGTAGGTTGATCGGGGATAGGGTCGTCTAAAACATATGATCTTCTCTTTTGCTTGAGAACGATTCTCAAGTTTCGATACCAATCAATAAAGTTTTTATGATTTAGACGTTCCTTTTGGAGGATCGCTCGTAATGATTGGTTGGACGCGGATGAGTTATCGTGATTTTTGTTATTGGTGGCCATCTACAAAATTTAACAAAGATCTATTTTAGTATTTTCGATATTGCTATTTTTTAATAATTAATGCCTTTTAAGGTCATTTTTATATTAAAATCTAGAACCCAACATTACATTTAGATTGTGGTTAGGTGACCTTTATCCCACGATTTAAATTAATAAGGTGGTCAACGATTGACGGTTGCAACCATTTGCAACATCTAGGGGTATGGGATCGACTTTTGAACATCATATGTAAAGTCGGCATGTTAATCCCATCAACACCATTTGGAAACCATATTGTAGGTGATCCATTTAACATGGTTTGCAAATCAAGTTACCCTACTTGCACACACATGTGAGTTTACCAACATAAGTGGTTAGGTGACCTTTATTCCACCAATGTGGTATTCCCACCTTAAGTCACAAGTTCCCTCAAAATGGTTAGGTTACCTTTATTCCATTAAGAGTTTCCAAATGACTTAAGTGTTGTGTAAAAGGACGGTGTTAAACTTGTTTGTTAAGTATTTAAAGTTTTCATAATTCTAGTTTAGAAAACTCTATGTACTTGTATTTGCATGCTTTCAAATACAAGATACCCTATGGTTCTTTTAATAAAACTCATTTTATTATAAAACCATTAATCCTTTTAATAACCATTTATTAACACTTAATGATTAAGAACCATTTTATATTAGCTTGTTAAGATCATTTTTATTAAGATTGTTTATCATATCCAAATATCATACAATCATTCATAAAATCACAATCAAACAAGCATAATATAAACAACTACAATGTGCATAACCATAGCTACTATTATGACCACACTTGTTTGCCATCACAAATGTGGTCATTTGGTCTTTCCTAAGGGTTGAATACAACACAAAATTGAGGTCTTCATAGACTCCCACTTGAACTTGCATCCATATGCTTCAAGTTCTTCTTTTGTGTCCTCCTCTTGTGCTTCCTTCCCGAGCATCTTCTTTTACAAAATATATATCCTAATACATATTTTCTAGTAAAAGAAAATTACTCCTAATCTATTATTACATCCCAATGAATAAATAGACAAATTACATTTTTAAACAAAGCACAAATTAATATACAACCCCATTGAATAAATCAAAACCAAATATTGCATACATCCAAACAACCCAAGGTCAAAGGCAAGGTTATACACTATCATATGAACACACTACAAGAAAATATATCTTTTGCGGCGATAACTCTCGTCGCAAAATCCTCCAATTTCGTCGCAATAAGTCATTTGAGACGACATTTTGGTCGCAAAAAAGTCGCCGTAAAAGAGTGGTCGCAAAATGTTATTTGCGACGACATTTTTGACGATTTCTATAGTGGGGTCCACTTATTTGAAAAAGGTGAATTTTTTTTGCGACGATGTCTTTTGCGACGAAACTGTTCTTTTTCGCCGTAAATTTTTTGACCTGAAACTTTTTTGCGACTATATTGTTCCTTATGGTTGACTGTTTTTTGCGATGATATATTGCCGCAAAAAATAACCATTTTTTTAAATAATTTTGCTGCATTTGCAGCAATCCACCCAGATTTTTCTGGGTACCAAACCTGTTGTTCAAAATCACTAAACACTATCAAAACCATCAAACCATTCGCAAAACATAGCATATAAATAAAATATTGTCATACAAACAAATGTTTGAAAATATTCATAGCAAACATCAAACTGAAAATATTCATAACAATCCCAAACACTATCAGAACCATCAAACCAACCTATGACGACCCACCTTCATCATCTTCTTCATCTTCATCATCTTCTTGAGAATGACTACTTCTCTTCAACGCGCTCTGGACTTGGCTTTGGATTTGACTTTGCATTTGTGTCATCATATTAGCCATCGTCTGTGACTGCCATTGTTCTTGCTCACTGGCCAGTCTCGCTGCTATCATCTCCTCAACCTTAGATTGTGATAACATCCGCTGATCTGTTCTATGAGGTGGAGGTGGGGGTTGTGAAGGCACGCTCGGTATTGGACCGATGCCACATTCCCACCCGGGTCGCTCCCCCAACACCTGGCGCATGATCTGTTTCTCTGACATTTCTGGATGTTGTTGTTGAAGCGCGACCATTTGCTCCTTTATAGTTTACAAAAAAAATAAACAATGTTATATATATGGTGATGTTATATATTATTTTATTTTTATAAAATTTTAAGACATGTACATTACTTACATAGTATGCAGCGGGTTCAGGTTGATAGAAATTACCGCTTGAATCGGTATAGAAGCGACGATATGCTAATATGGCACTCCCAGATTCATCAGAACCATCTTCCCACTGTAAACACATTATATAGTTATATAATAATATAAAAGTAACTTACAAACACATAAAACAAGTTATAAACACATTAGATTAAAACAACTTACAAACATATAACGACATTGGGCTAAAGATGTCCGGCCGCCATGTCCCTTGATCGTCTGCTTCCCTTTGTTGGACTTGTTGGTTGCAGATCGAGCCTTGACTTCAGGAGAAGTGTAGTAATCCACATAGCCTTTCCATTCAGATTCTTGCATATCAGGTGGCACAACATCAGAAATATCAACCCTGTCCTCCCCACCTATTTTGCTAAAATGCTTTTGCTTGAACCGGTATTTGTGATCTTTATATCGGTTTGCAGCATATTTCTCAATACCTGCCCTCAGGCCTTCGTGGGGAGTCATATCAAAATACATCTGCAAATTATGAAAACAAATAGCTTAGTGTATATATATTTAATCACTGAATTTAATTATATAAAACTTAACCTGTAAGTCAGGCCAGATAGTCACCTTCAACTCTGCAGGTATCTTTCTCCAGCTCTTGTAGTTTTGAGGAAATTTGTCAACGAGTGTGCCAACCAGTGAAGCAAAGGTCGCTTGATTGACACCCACAGGTTTGTAGGTGTCATGCGTACCTTGCTCAAACTCAATTGTGAGCAAATTTCCTTGTGGATTTCTCTTTCGTATACCTTGAAGTGTGGTCTTTCCACGCTTGCCTTGTCCTGCAAATTGATAATAGTATAAAAAATTCTATGTAAATTATATATTTTTATTTTAAAAGATAATAGTATAAAAATTCTTCATACCTCGCCCACTGCCACTGCCGGAGTCATCACTGACCTCGCATTGTCGTGGCAGCTGCCACGATCGATCATCATCGGGAGGACCACCACCAGGTGGACCACGGCCATAGGTATCCCTACCGTGACCTCGGGCCACGTCTGCCATCTGTAAAAAACGATTATATAAGTATACAAATATACCGCAATTGAATCATTAGCTAAACACACAATTGAAAAAACAATTCAATAAACATAATAGATCAAACATAATAAATGATTCGGTTAAAATTAAAAATTACAATCAATCGGATACATCGGTGTGATAAAAATCTTCTCCACAATCATTATTAAATTCGTCTAATTCATCGTCTGAATTATCATAAACGTCAACAGCTTTGTCTGCATCGTTGTCTTCACCCTCATCCGTATCTTCATATGTCTCGTCCTCTACATTGACATGCTCAAGGGAAACATCGACTTCTGTAGCTTCATCTCTACTCATACCATCATAAGTTAAATTATCTAAGTCAGCAGACAACAAAAGCTCAAATGAAGTGTTGCCATTAATTAAATCTGCTTCGTTATTTTCCATTATAATAACTCGGTCCCAAATCTTCCGATGATTCACTTCTTGGACGACCTTCCAATGTCTGATTGATTGAACTCTTTGACTGGCTTTAGACGGTTCGTCAAGATAAAAAACTTTCTCTGCTTGTGTTGCAAGAATGTATTGGTCATTTGTAAACCATTCAGTTTGGGTAGAAATACTGGTTATGTTATTCTTAATGACACAAAGTTTGTTGTTATTAGTTTTAAACCATTTACATCGAAACAACACAACCTTACAACGGTCTAGATAGCCTACCTCCAGAATCTCTTCCAACAAACCGTAATACTTTGTTCCATCTTGACCAGTTGTTGGGATGCCGCTATTTTGAGTTGTACGACGTACGTCTCGGCTATGAACTACAAATCTCACACCGTTAACTATACAAGCGGTGCAAGAGTTTGCATGTCGTGGTCCATTTGCTAAAGCAAATAACTGAGGACTAACACTAGATTCATCATTTACTCGCTGACGGTTGATCTATTTGAAATAAGAGAAAATTAGGAAAATTTGTATAATCGGTTTGTATAATCGGTTTTATACACAAATGAGTTTACCTTCTGTTTAAACCAGTTAGGAAAATTTGCTTCCAAGTCAGTTCCATGCGGCATTTGAGTAATAAATTCACTATAAATAATGTTACTTGCATTAATAATAATCACTATAAAGATAACTTACGAAAACACAACCAGAAATAGAAAATACTTACTCTTTGTATTCTTCGATCTCGGAGCTATTGTTAAGGACAAACCAATTTAGATTTGCCCAAAGCACACCATCCATTTTTTTATCAACCCCCTTGCTGATAGGTGTGCATAGCAATTAGAAGACATAAAACTCACGTGTGGGAACTGGGGCGTCTTCGTTTCTGTCCGGCCGATTAAATCTCGTCGGTACACCGTCAAGATACCTTGAACAGAAAGTTAAGGCTTCATCTGCGACATACCCCTCCGCAATGGAACCTTCGGGCCTAGCCTTATTTCTAACAGATTTTTTTAGATTTTTCATGTATCTTTCAAATGGATACATCCACCTCATACAAACTGGCCCACCTTGAATGGCCTCCTCAGGTAAATTTATAACCAAATGAATCATTATGTCAAAAAATGACAGAGGAAATATTTGCTCGAAAGAACATAAAATTTTAATCAACTTCTCCTCAGCATCTTGCATGTCAGATGACATCAAGTTCCGAGCACAAAGTTGCTTAAAGAATAAACACATCTCAATTATTGGTGTTGAAATGTTTTTATCCAAGTACGCTTGAGCACCAATCGGAAGCAACCGTTGTATCATTATATGTTGATCATGTGATTTCATCCGCGTTATTTGGGTATCATTATCGGTTACCTTATGTTTAAAGTTAGAGCCAAAGCCATCAGGTAGTTTTACTTCCTTAATGAATTGATAAAAAAGACTAATTTCGGCGTTTGAGAAAGAGAACTTGGAATGAGGCTTTGAGAGCTTACCGCGACCGTTATCTACAAGCCACAAGTCCCGTAGAATGTTCCAATGTTCTAACACCATTCTTGCCTTATTAGTGTCTTTGGATTTTTCCTTGTTCATCATCAACGTATTCAACAAACTCTCGCACACATTCTTTACGATATGCATAACATCCAAATTATGTTTTAGTTGAATTGAAGACCAATATTCAAGCACGAAGAAAATAGAATGCTTGGTCCAATTCAATTCAACATCGGAATCACGTTTTCTCTTCTTACCACCAAACTGAACATGTTTCCCAGAAATACGGGGCGGCAATTTATTAAGTTGTTCCAAAATATGATCATTAGTTTTCCTGTTAGGAGGACGTCTAGTCTCGTTCTTACCATTGATGACTTGTCCTTCCTCCATTTATGATTCATTGGTAACCATCTTCTATGCCCAACATAAGCAGTTTTTCCCAATACATGAACAGATGGAGTGTCTTCCTTACATGTTGGGCATGCAAAGTACCCTTGCCCACTCCAACCAGACAAGCTACTACGAGCAGGGAAATCATTGATAGTCCATAAAAGCATTGCACGCAATGTGAAGAAAGTGTTTGTAACCGCATCTTTTGTCACGACTCCGTCCGACCAAAGACTTTTCAATTCATCAACCAATGGTCTTAAAAAAACATCAATGTCCTTCCTAGGTGATTTTGGGCCATGGATTAATAACGTCAGCATAATGAAGACTCTTTCATACATAACCATGGCGGCGTATTGTATGTTGTCAATATTACCTGCCACATGCTATACGACGTACTCATGTTCCCAAATGGATTGAAGCCATTAGCACCCAACCCTAATCTAACATTTCTAGGTTCTTTGGCAAAATCAGGATACATTGAATCGAATTCTTTCCATGATGTACCATCCACCGGGTGACGTAACTTACCATCTTCCGTGCAACGTCCAGAAGCATGCCATGTCATATGCTTTGCAGTGTGTCTTGAGCTATAAATACGCTTTAATCTAGGAATTAATGGAAAGTAACGCATAACCTTGTTGGCAACTTTCTACCCATTAGTGTTTGCATCGTTCCATCTACTTTCATAACATATTGGACATTTTTGCAAATCTTTGTTATCCTTCCCCCAAAATAAACAATAGTCGTTCTTGCAAACGTGGATCGATTCATATCCTAACCCAACTTTCTTCATTATCTTCTTCGCTTCATAGTTTGACGGTGGGATTTTAGCAAGCGGAAATGCAGTTTTCAGAAATTCTAACAATTGGTCAAACGATGTATCGGTCCATTTATTGATGGCCTTCATGTGACTCAGTTTTGCCCAGAAATCCAATGAAGACATCCCGTCACAACCCGGGTATAGTTCGGTGTCGGCAAGTTTCAGTAATTCAGCAAGTTCATCATTTGTATCACTCGGTGTATCTGTTGTGTTCGTTGGCTCGTCATCGTCGTATGTGTTGTCCTCTTGTGGGACATTCTCCTGACGAACATCGTTAATAAAATCATGTATTGGGTCTGTCGTTTGAGGTATGACTGGAACTACCGGTGACGGAACATATGATTCACCATGATGCGTCCACGTTTTGTAAAATCGGCAAAAACCATTATTATGTATATGGCGCTCTATTGTTGGAAGAGGAAACCAATAACTATTATTGCAATTATTACACGGACACTGAGCTTTATTTTGGCCATTCATATAATTCTTACACCTTTCCATGAATGCTTTAAGACCAATCAGATATTCTTTAGAAAATTTATTTTCTAAAGTAGTCCAAGTCTTATCAATCGTCATAACTGTGTCTATAAACAAATATTAATTATTTTAACACATTTAAAACTAGGGAAATACAAACACAAATACACATATACATCCATATATAAATACACATATACATCCATTTTAATCATAATTTAACATTCATTTTAATCTTAATTTAACATACATACACACACACATATATGGATATCCATACACAAATACATCCATTCTAATATTAATTATCTTAACACATTTAAAACTAGGGAAATACAAACACAAATACCCACATATACGCATACACATATACATCCATACACAAATACACATATACATCCATACACAAATACACATATATATCCATACACATATACATCCATACATAAATACACATATACATCCATTTTAATAACAATTTAACATACATACACACATACACATATACATCCATACACAAATACGCATATACATCCATTTTAATCATAATTCAACATACATATACACATACACATATACATCCATACATAAATACACATATACATCTTAAATATCCATTTTTTCATAATCATAAAACTTGCTAAACCTAATTCAAACAAATACATACATATTAACACATAATTAACATTCCAAATACATACATTCTTATATTCATACATACACACATGTTATTTCAACTCAACTAAGTTCAACATCCATGATTTCAAAACAATATAAACTTCAAAACCCTAAATAACTACAAATTAACACAAAATTAACACACTAAATACATACATTCTAAAATACATACATACACACATAATACTTCATCTCAACTAACTTAAACACCCATGTTCATAACCATATAAAAACAAAATTACGCAAAATACATACATTCATCTCATTTTAAGTTAGGCAAAACACAAAATTAGACAAAATACATACATTCATAACCATATTAACACACTAAATACATACATTCTTAAATACATACATACACACATAATACTTCATCTCAACTAACCTAAACACCCATGTTCATAACCATATAAAAACAAAATTAGGCAAAATACATACATTCATCTCATTTTAAATTACATACACATATACATATACATAATACTTCATCTCAACTAACCTACACATATACATCTTAAATATCCATTTTTTCATAACCATAAAACTTGCTAAACCTAATTCAAACAAATACATACATATTAACGCATAATTAACATTCCAAATACATACATTCTTATATTCATGCATACACACATGTTATTTCAACTTGCTAAACCTAATTCAAACTATAAAACTTCATCTCAACTAACTTAAACACCCATGGACACAAAATCCCTAATTTTAAAATATTATCTACAAATTAACACAAAATTAGGCAAAATTGAGGTTATTTACTTGAAATCAGAAGTGGTGGTGGTGGCTATGGCGCAAAGGAGCCGGCGACGGAGGTGGAGCAGCGGCGGTGGTACGTGGAGTAGCGACGGTGGACGTGGGGCCGGATATGGTGGTGGAGCCTTGCGACGGTGGAGAGGGCGTGCGTGGTGCGACGGTGGAGGGGGCGTGCGTGGTGCGACGGTGGAGGGGGCGTGCGTGGGGCAGGCCGACGGTGGAGCCGGCGGTTATGGTAGTGCGACGGTGGTGGGGGCGGTGTGCAGTGGGGTGTGGGGCGGGGTGCGCAGTGGGGGTGTGTGTGGTGTAAATGTGCGCTTCAACTGATTCTGATTCCCGACTATAAAATTTTGGACGATTTTTTGCGGCGATATATCGCCGCAATACATCAATTGCGACGACATATTTTTAATTATTTAAATATTAAACGATTTAATATTTAATTAATATATATTGCGACGAAAAGTCGCCGCAAATGATTAAGCGTGATTTTTCCCGCCCTTAAAAAAGGTTTTCATGATATTTAAAAAAACAAAAATAATTAATATTTATTTTATTGCGACGATAAATTGCCGCAAAAAATCCCTTGACTTTAAAAGTCAAAAAAGTTAATTTTTTTGTCGTTTTGTGACTCTTTTACGACGAAACTCTTGTCGCCGCAAAAAAAATGGTCGCAAAAAGTCGTTTTTCTTGTAGTGACAATTATTCACATCATTCAACAAACAAAATAAACCCCATCAAACCCTAAATTTTCAGCCAACATAAACTAAAAATTTGGGTTTGTTTGTCCAAACAAACAACAACCAAATATGTCAACCAATTGATATTTCTATCATTCAAAGTTTAATCATAAGCATGAAGATATAACTTTGAAAGACATGGGGTTTATTGGATCATCCAAAATCAGCCTATAATTAGTTGATAATCATCCTTTAAAACCAATTTTAAAGGACAAGAACAAGCAAGCTATCCACATAACCGGCTCTTGATGCCATTGTTGGGTTTGTTAGAACATAAAATCGTAGTTTAACCTCTTAAACTTTCTGAAAAACGCAGCGGAATTACAATTTTATAAACTTTTTTATAAGCTGAAAAATATGTTCATTAGGTGACCATATTAATGTATAAAACAAACCCAAAGAACAAAGGATCATTTATGTGAATTCGCAAGCTATGAATATGTGAAAAACTACATAAAATCACAGCTACATAGAGCTGTGATTACTACCTTTCTACAGCAGCAAAATCGACAGAAAATGATGTTGGATGATGCTGAAAATCGACCAAGACTTCAAGATTAGAAGTCTTCAAGCTTGTATACCCCAATCCCTTTGCAAGAACACCTTCTTGTTAGGAAGAAGACACCAAAACAGGCCCAGAAAACCCTCTTTTTTACTGCTGCTGCTCGTAACCTTTTTTTAGAGAGAAAGATAGCAGAATTTTCTTGGTCTTGTGTTGCATGTGTTGTGTAATGAGAAGGAGAGAGCATTTGGTCTAGTTAGTGGAGGAGACAAAAGGTATGTGTGTGTGATTCTTAAGAGAATAAGTTGGTGGAAAACAAAATGCATGTGTGTCTCCCACTCAATAAAGGGGATGGTAACATGGGCAAGAATAAAGGGTTTTCTTATTAAAATTGATACTAACACACACATATATTGTCTACTAGTCCTCTTATTAAATATATACAACTAACTTTTAATTGTACAATCCATACACTCCTATTATTAATTTGTAATGTTATCTAACTTACTTAAATAACATTACAAATAATATTATTGAACAAAATATCCTAATAAATTATTCCATCTCATATGCAACTTATTTAGAAAACCCATCTTCTAAATTGGTATAAATATTTAATTGCATGATCATATCATCAATTAAATATTAATTGGTGTTTGCTAAGCTTGTTATTGGGTATAACACGACTTTGATCATAACGTACTAACCACATCAATATTCTAAGTGTCTTCGGCACATAGAATCCTACAGTCTTTATCTTGTCTTTTACAATAAACACCCTGTTCAGTGCATAAGATGCACAATTAATTGCTTCCACGCAGAAAATAGTTGGAAGCTTTGAGTCAATCAACATAGTTCTTGCTGCTTTGATAAGTGTACGATTCTTTCTTTCAGCAACACTATTTTGTTGTGGTGTCCTTGCAGCACTAAACTGTCTGAGAATGCGCTTGTTTGCACAAAATGAGTCAAAGATGTGGTTTCTGAATTCAGTTCCATTGTCACTTCTGATGGCCATAACCTTCCGTTTGGTGATGGTTTCAACTGACAGGATCAGCTGCTGCAACTCCTCTGCGGTGTCACTTTTATTTGCAAGAAATCTCAACCACAAATATCCAGAAAAATCTTTTGTTACAACCAAACAATAAGATTTCTTAGCAATAGATTTAGCACTTATAGGACCAAATAAACCAGTATGTAATAATTAAAGGGGATGTGAAATTGTATTTTCAAGCTTAAGCTTGTGTGGCTTTTTGTGTTGCTTTCCTTTAGCACAAGCCATGCACTTTTCTACCACTGAAAAATCATTGAGTGGTAGCCCCCAGACAAGATTGTTTTTAACCAACTTATTTATTATTTTAAAATTATGCCTATGCCATAAAAATGATTCGGATGATGAAGCCTTTGACAGAAGACATGTCATAGTCGAGGTAGATTATGTTGATCCTATATCCAGTAGGTATGTATCATTCCTCCTTGGAGCTCACATGGTTATTAAATCCTCTGGAACAGTGAACTCGGTTTTCAGGAACAAGCATTCATTGGTCATAAACAATACTGGGATGTCTTTATCACATGTCTGCGATACACTCAATAAGTTGAATGCAAGTTCTGGAACGTAGTTCACTTTTTATAGAGTCAATGAACCATTTAAGACATCGCCTTGACCAATCATCTTTCCACCTTTCTTGTCTCCAGCAAATGCAACATATCCTCCGTTTATTATCCTATAGTTGGTGAGAAGATCCTTCAACCTAGTCATATGCCTGGAACATCCGCTATCAACATGCCGTAAGCTATTGACAGCTTTTCATGAATGATCCTAGCATTAGAATACAATGATTGTTAGGTTTTGGAAATAGGAACCCAAGTTTTGACTAACTTGGGTTTTGAATCAAAAGAATTTTTATAAAAGAAATTATTTACAAAGTGATTTAATCTACTTCCCAAAGAACGATTACGTACATTCTTATCAACATATTCAGGACAATTTTTAATCATGTGATCATCCTTCCCACATTTAAAAGAGTGGGATTTCAAACCTTTCTTTTTGTAGTGAGAAACAGGAGTGTGATCAACTGCACTATCTTCCTCAGAATTAGTCGTACGTGAATCAGAATTGTTGCATGTATCATATGATTCTTTTACATTTTCTTTTGAGACCTTAATTTTGGCAGATTTGGATTCATTTTAATTAATGATTTTAATTTTTTAGGAAGATGTTCATGTTTCTTTTGGTTTAGAAATCCGAATTGGGGTAAAAGATGGGATAGGATGAGATAGGAACTTTTCAAAACAATTTGAGTCTGTAAGTCTTACTGAGGCTTCATTAGAACATTTGTCATTTTCATTAACACAAGCAGTGATAACATTTGAAAATGAGCTAGAAACAACTCATGATCAATAAGATGGACTAAACTAGAACTACAAAAGCCATTGTCTGAAACAGACTGCTAGGATGCAAAACTACTTAAACTAGTGTCTTTCAAACACTTTTTGGAATCACAAAAGCTATAACTAGAACTGGCGAAACTAGTGTCTTTCAAAGACTTTTTGGAATCAGAAAAGCTAGTACTAGAGCTGCCCAAACCACTACTGCTACCGTAACCATAATCCACTCCTGCTATCGTAACCACTACTACTATCGTAACCACTACTGCTACCGTAACCACAATAGATGTTCCTTGTTTGTTTGGTTTTTCTTTGATTAAAATGGTTTTATATTGGAACTCTTTCATAGATTGGTGTTTGATTGTTGTTTCAGTGGGATTTGATTGTTATTTATCATCATTAGCACTATTGTCGATCATCAATGTACTAACAATTTGGTATCAAAGCCAACTTGAATCATCAAATGTTAATGAAGATTTGGATCAAACACATAAAATATGAAAAACTTGGATGAACACTCAAGAATATTAATGAAAAGCCCTCATTTGATCCATATTGATTTGCATAAGATATTGTTTACATGGAAACCCTTAAATCTAGCTCATGCAAGCTCACAAACCCTAATTACAACTTAACTATATATAGTCTAATGACAATTAGACTTAATGACAATTATCAAATTACAATTAAGACACAAACTAGACAAAATAAAGATTAAATATATATTTTATTGACAATAAAATATATATTAACTCTAAGATACGTGTTCTTTGTATCTTCAACGTCTCACTACTAATCTTCGTTCCGAACATGCCGTCTTGACTTTTGCGTTGACTTTCACCGTGACGTTGACTTTTGTTGACTTTGACTATGTTGATAATATAGACTATCCTTTTCAGACCCAACAATATGATATCAAATGTTATAAATCTATTCTGAAATGTCATAGATCTGATCAAAATCAGTGATATTTATGAACACAAAAACTCATATCTAGTTTCTCTCTCTAAAACCCCATATTCTCTCTTTAAAAATTTTCAAAAATTAGTAATAAAATCTTCAAAATAGCAATAGGAATTGATTCAAGTTGGCTCTGATACCAAATATTAGTCCATTGATGATCGACAACAGTGCTAATGATGATAAAGAACAATCAAATCCCACTAAAACAACAATCAAAACACTAATCTATGAAAGAGTTTCAATATAAGACCATTTTAATCAAAGAAGAATCAAACAAACAAGGCTCAAAGATAAGAAATGATGTTTCCAGCCAACAAATAGAATAAGAATAGTAATGCAAAAGTATATTCTCAAATTAGGGTTGTGCAAAACTTGCCACGACAGATTACAAAGTTTCATATATATAGATAACATAGTTTCGTTGACAGTTTCTCTGGTTAGCAAAACTGTCCTGACCAATACATTAGATTCACCCGGCTGCAAAACACAGTTTCGCCGGGCGACCTAAGTCAGCTGACTTCCAGCCAAACTATAATTTCGCTGATAGTTTCGCTAGGTCAGTTGAAACTGTTATAAAACTAAAACTAGCTACTATTTACATACAATATTCAAACCAACATATATCCTATTACAATTAAAGCAAAAGAACAAACAAACTAACTAATGTGAGTGCAACCTATACTTGATCTTCAATTTTATTCTTACTCAGACTTCATACCATGAGCGATTACATTCCAAATTCTGCTCATGAGATCGATTCTTTGTTATTGTTGATTCTTAAAAAATCCCTTATGATTGCTTTCGGGTAGAGAGTTGTTGCTAAATGAGATGGTTAGTTATGCTTAGATTAGAGTTTTGTGTTGAATACTTTGTGATTGAATGTAATTAAAGGTTTTGGTTGATTAGACGATATGTTTATAAACAAAGTAATTTGCTTTATCATCGGGGTTTAGTTTTCTTGCATCATTTCCTCATTGAAAAAAAGTTGATAACTTAATATAGGTGAATTGATTATATGATGAATGATCGAATTTTAAAAGATTGTTTCTTTGTTATCATCTTAATTAAAACAAATTCCTATTTTGTGTTTATGCAGATCGTAATTCTACTTCACAATCTTTGATCTCGTTGAATTTGATACCTGGAAGTGATTGCTTTTTAGTTAATCATTAAAATCCTTCTAAAAGTTGTTACTTTCATAGTTGTGTTTTTTAAAATCATTCCAAGTTTAGTTTTTATGGATCATTCTAAGGATCACCACATTACAATGATTGATCTCATAACGAAAATACTGAATGTTAACATCGTGGAATAAGATTGAATAGTAAACGAAGAGCACGAACACAAATTTAAATAAACTTTGATTGTATTGCTCACTGACTTAGAAACTATTACAATGAGTGGGAAATCAAGAATGACAAAGCATCTATTGAATTACATTACAAAACTTCTATTTATACTAATCTATAAAGTTCTCATGCGACTAACAGGTTCTCGCGCGACTAACAAGTTTTCACGCGAAAAGCATGTTATCGTGCGACAATTCTAAGTTATGATGCGACTAGATCTTCTTATCTTGATTTGATTTCCCGAGCCTCTAGGTTTAATCCCTACAATCTCCCCCTAGGCTCGGTAAATCAATGCTTTATAAGTCCATGTCATCCACCTTTAACTGCCTCTGTTTGCATACATCTTCTTCTCCAAGACCTTCGAGATTATCCAACCAAACTATGCTACTATAAATTAATAAATTCATCAACTTCTATAGGACAAGCCGGCAACCTTATCGAATCTTCTTTTCCAAACTTTAGCAAATCCATAGGGTCGATGACACTATAATCTTTATCCACATGGTGTATCAACCGCATGCCCTATCTCCTTTTCATAACTTCACCACATTAGCTTAGACAAGCTGTTAACTGGAATAGGAGCATGTATAGGGATCTTCCTTGCATATCTTGGATGCTTGAACACTTGTATCTTCTTCGGTTTGTTTGTCACAGGATCTATATGTGTCTCATCTTCAATGACTTTGGATTTGGTTGTCTTAAAGTCTTTGAAGTTGGTCTTGCTTTGTCTCCAGATCATATTCCTGATCCAATTCCCTTTGCTGTAGTTACTCATATTAAAGAACGGAACATGACCCATAGCATATAGATCTGATTCTCTGAGCGTGTGGAAATCGTGTTTGTCCTGATAATACTCGATAGCACCACCCTTTCAATTGATCACATATAGTCTCTTTACTGCATTGTATGCCCAGCTAATGATAGGCTTTGAGTTCCCGTACCTTATGAAAGGTTTAGAATGTCTGTAACGCCCCGAAATTTCCCGAAACAAGCCACTTAATAATAATGGGCTTTTAAGGGTTAATTTAAGAAATAAAGGGGTAAATTAGTGGGCTATGGATAAAATTAGTCTTAATGGGCTAGGCTTAATGGGTTTAAGGGCCCTAATCAGCCCTTAAACATGCATGAACAGCTCCATCTTCACCATTTCAAACCCTAGCCACCAAATTCGTAGAGAGAGAAAGTAGAGAGAGAAAGTGAAGAAATTCAAGATTTAGAGCTTGAAGGTTTGAAGGATTGAAGTTCTGGTGGATTGGAGCATCAAAACACAAGGAAAGAGCAACAAAACAAGGTAAGAATCGACCTCTAAGGCCCTCTGTAGATCAAACCCGGATTCTAGGGTTTTGGGGTTTTGAAAAGTTTAAAGAAACACATAAAGGTCGAATTTTTACGTATGAAAACGTGTAAAAAGCTTATATTTGAGTTCATGGAAGGTAAACTAAGGATTTGGACGTAAAAAGTTAAGATTTTGGGTTAAAAACGGGCTGGATCTGAGTTTTTGTTTATCCAGCGAAACTGGGCCCCGATCCAGCGAATTTAAGTATTCATCCAGCGAAACTGCACATTAGTTCAGCGAGACTAGGAGAAGTTCCAGCGAACATACAGTTTCGCTTGGGCGAAACTATAGTTTCATCTGTAATCTCGCTAAGACCTAGACTGACCTATAGACTTCGCAAGAATAGGGAATTCCAACGAAAGTTGGGCACTCAAGGCAGCGAATCTGTCTAGCGAAACTAGCAGAAGTGCTGCCCAGCGAAACTGCAAGCGAAACTGTAGTTTCGCTGTGGGCGAAACTATGAAGAAAATGACGTTTTTGCATGTTAACTTTCGTGCAGCTAGAGCATTCAGGCTATAGCCTAAGTGACTTAGAATTTAAGCTACTTGGACGAGTTCAGGTGAGTTCTAGATCCCCTATTTTATACATGATTTAAATGTTTTGGGGCGGTATGCATACTAAGATACATACTTTTTATGATCAGTTCTTTTAAAGTAAAGCTTTACATACTATCTTATATGAGAAATGGGGTGTTATAATGAATTGATAGTGTGTTTTTCCTTATCGAGATATAACCTTGTAGTGATGAATTGCCTTCGAGATGTGTTGTGTTATATATATATATATATATAACATAAATAAGAAAGTGAAACGTAAAGAAAGGTTATGTGGCCCATAACGTGTACCTGGATAAAGTAAAGTCTTGCAAGTAAAGTCCTGCAGGCAAGGGATAAAGTAAAGACTTGCAAGCAATGGCTAAAGGAGGGTTGCATTTGTTGTGCCCTCACCCGGATAAAGTAATGCTCGAACAGGCAGGTCTGTAAGCCCTGAATTAGCATGACAATAATGGCCCGATTGAGTACGACTTTAAGCCCTTAATTGGCGTGTCGGTAAAGTCCTAGGCGAGCCTAGGCACCGATAGTGACAGAGAATTGACGGATAAAGAAGAGTAATAAATAACAAGAAATGAAAAGTAATGATAAAGTATCGATAAAGTGATAGCCTGTATGTATTGATGCTTGATAGATGAGAATTATTTTCAACTGATAAAGCTAATATCTCTTACAAAAGATTTAGCAAAGTAAACCTAGAATTCACCCAGCAAAGCTGACTTTTGTATGCATATCAGTTGACAGGTAAGAGTTTGAGCTACGGAATAGAGGCATGGGACTGAAGCTTCTTGGCACTAGAAGACTGGCATCCCTGATAAAGAAAAGATTAAGAGGACTTTAAATAGATTTTAAGAATTAAAGATAATGTTTATATTTCCTTTGTAATGGATTCAAATTTACATTATTATCCGCTGCAATATATATTTATACACATATGAGTAAATGACTGTTTTAAATCGATGTTTTGCTGTGAATGACCAACTGTGAGGCTTCCCTGAGAAAGTTGGGCCTTACAAGTTGGTATCAGAGCCAATGTTTAAGAGATTTGGGAAAATTATTTTATAAACCTAAACTTAAACAGAGAATGGGACCAAGTGTCAAGGATGCCAGTCCAAGAAGCTCCATGCCCAGAGGTAACAAATATACTGTAGGTATTATTCTAGTGGATAGTGCCTTCTTATTTAAGTTAGAGCCGAAGTAGAGCAGGATAACGTTATCTGTGATGCCTATCTGAATTTATGTGACTTATACGTGCATAGACTAGGTATAGTAGGTTCTGGTGTTGGTGTGGTTCAGGATAGAAAAGTTTATGGCACGAGAAGTTCTGTAAGTAGTTAATCACAACTGGCCACTGTTATTAAAATTTACAAAACTTGTCGTGAACTGAACTTGCCTTGAAGGACCAT
Organism: Flaveria linearis; assembly: GCA_024085815.1. Taxonomy (NCBI): domain Eukaryota; kingdom Viridiplantae; phylum Streptophyta; class Magnoliopsida; order Asterales; family Asteraceae; genus Flaveria; species Flaveria linearis. The sequence goes on from CM044001.1 coordinate 77,734,645, forward strand.
ATTAACATTCTGAATCTTATAGGAAGTAGAAAGAATTGCACCAAAGAAAGAAGTTCCAACCATGGTCACCCGGAGGAACACCAGGGGAAGGCCCCCGACTAAGGCAAAGGAAACTACAAGTGCAATTGTGAAGCCAACAAAAAGGTCAACCAGAAAGCCGATTGAGGAACCGATTAAGGAGGAGGAGGTTGAGTTAGGAACGGGAGCCGAGGGGTCTACCCCTGATCAGGCCAAACTGAAAGAGACAGTAAAGGAAGCTATTGCCCAAGAGGTGCATCAGGTCCTGTCTGGAGTGATGCCCACTCTGCTTGCGGAATTTGTGGAGCAGGTTAAGGGCGACAGTAAGAAGAGTACGACTTTAGAAAAAGTTGATAAGAAAGGGGCAGTCAAGACTGAGGAGTTGAGCGACGAGGGAGATCGTCTGGGTAACCATGATGGCCCTGAAGTGGAAGAGAGGGCGAAGGGGTGCAGCTATGGGGATTTTCAGAGGTGTAAGCCCCCAACATTTGATGGTACTGGTAACGCTGCCACTGCTCAGCGTTGGATTAGGGAAATGGAAGCCGTACTAAAGATCAGCGAGTGTCGTGAAAACCAAAAGGTGAAGTTTGCTTCCTATTCCCTTTTGGATCCAGCACTGTGTTGGTGGGATAACATTGCTGAGTCTTACGGAGAGGAGGCCATTGAGAGGATGAAATGGCCGGAGATGAAGAGGTTGGTGATAGAGGAGTACTGCCTGGAAAGAGAGCTTGACAAGGTCGAGCAAGAGTTTGTGAGTTTGGAGGCTGGAAATATGACTCACCAGGAGTACACTACAAGATTCAATGAAATGGCACGTCTGGTGCCTGATTTGGTAACTCCTGAAGCCAAAAGGATCAAGAGGTACATACAAGGGTTGCCTCTAGACATTCGTAGGGATATGGTCACTGCTCGACCTAGTACTTTTAGATCAGCGGTGGACCTCAGTGGAAGGTTGTACGATCATCGCAGGCCGGTGATAGTGGGTGAGACGAAGAAGGCTTGGAATAACAATGGGAAGAGATATGGAAGTGGTGGCCACCAACCGGGGAACAAGAAAGCAAGGGTGGATGCAAAACAGATGGTTGTGAAGGGGGTCGAGGAAGTTAAGAACTGTGAGAAGTGTGGGAGGAGGCATCCCGGAGAGTGCCGATTAGGTAGCCATGGGTGCTACCGGTGTGGGAAAACGGGTCACATGGCTAGGGAGTGCCCGGAAGTAAACGAGTGCTTTAACTGCCATGAGTCGGGGCACTACAGAAGGGATTGCAAGAAAACCAAGCCGGGAAGCTCGGGCACGAGCAGGGTGATGACAAGGGGGATGATGGAAAGCCCAAGGTCAAGGCAAGGGCTTTCACCATGAATAAGAAGGAAGCAAGGAAGGACCCGGACGTAGTGTCAGGTACGTTCCTTGTCAATGATGTTTGCGCCTCCATATTATTTGATAGTGGTGCCAGTAAGAGTTTCGTATCTGTATCCTTCTGTGCTACACTAGATGTCCAAACTAAGGAAATAGATAATGCCTTCGAAGTAGAAACAGCCGATGGTAAGTCCATTAGAATAGTCAAGATGATAGAGGATTGCCACATTAAACTAGGAGGCCATTACTTTCCCGCACGATTGTTTGTTATGCCCTTAGGAGGTTTCGATGTCGTACTAGGGATGGATTGGCTAGCTGCCCACGATGCTAACATAGTATGCCAACAGAAGATGATCCGATTAACGGCTCCAGATGGTAGTTCGGTTACGATCTACAGTGATAACGATTGTAAGGTTCCAAGGATCATTTCCATGATCAAGGCGGAGAAATGTATGAGGCGAGGGTGCGGAGCTTATCTAGCGTATGTCAAGGATGTTAAAGATAAAGCAAAAGAGTTGCCCGATGTACCAGTGGTGCGGGACTTTCCTGACGTATTCCCGGAGGATCTGCCCGGAGTACCACCAGATAGAGAGATAGAGTTTCAGATCGACTTACTGTCAGGAGCCCAACCCATTGCCAAAGCACCCTACCGCCTAGCTCCCTCCGAGATGAAGGAACTCATGTCACAACTGCAAGAACTCCTTGACAAAGGGTTCATTAGACCCAGCATTTCTCCATGGGGTGCTCTCGTGCTATTTGTGAAGAAGAAGGATGGCAGCATGAGGATGTGTATAGATTACAGGGAGTTGAATAAGCTGACCGTGAAGAATCGGTACCCTCTACCCCAGATAGATGATCTGTTTGATCAATTGCAAGGGGCAAGCTGGTTCTCCCGAATAGATCTCCGATCCGGATATCATCAACTGAAGGTAAGGGAGCAAGATATCCCAAAGACGGCCTTCCGAACACGCTATGGCCACTATGAGTTCCTGGTTATGTCTTTCGGGCTAACCAATGCTCCTGCGGCCTTCATGGACTTAATGAATCGCGTGTGTCGCCCGATGTTGTACCGATCAGTGATAGTCTTCATTGATGATATTTTGATATACTCAAAGAACAAAGGAGATCACGCTTGTCATATCAAGGAGGTGTTAGAAACTTTACGAAGGGAGAAACTGTATGCAAAGTTCTCTAAATGTGCCTTCTGGCTACGGGAGGTGCAGTTTTTAGGGCACATTATAAATTCCGAAGGAGTCATGGTTGATCCAGCAAAGGTGGAGGCAGTTACGCAATGGAATTCCCCAAAGACGCCATCCGAAATCCGTAGTTTCTTGGGATTGGCTGGCTATTAAAGAAGGTTTATCAAAGATTTCTCGAAGATAGCTTCCCCATTAACAAGGTTAACGAGGAAGAACATGGTGTTCGACTGGGGAAAAGAACAGGAAGAAGCGTTTCTGGAATTGAAGGATAGACTGACCAAAGCTCCTGTGCTAACCCTGCCAGAGGGAGATGAAGACCTAACGGTGTACTCCGACGTTTCTTACTGCGGGCTAGGCTGTGTGTTGATGCAAAGAGGAAAAGTTATAGCTTACGCATCCAGATAGCTAAAGGACACGGAGGTTAATTACCCGGTTCACGACTTGGAACTTGCCGCAGTAGTGTTCGCATTGAAGATCTGGAGACACTATTTGTATGGAACTAAGTGCGCCATATTTACCGACCACAAAAGTCTGAAATATTTCTTTGAGCAGAAGGACCTAAATATGAGACAAAGGAGGTGGTTGGAGTTGATAAAGGATTACGACTGTGAAATCCATTATCACCCGGGTAAGGCGAACGTGGTAGCCGATGCCCTGAGCCGAAAGGAAGGATATGAACCGATCCGGGTGAAGGCGTGCCAACTAGTAGTGACCCCAGATGTTATGAGGATGATAAGCAAAGCTCAAATAGACGCTTTAAAAGAGCAGCAAATCAATAAGGAAAGGATGGTGGGAAAATTGGATGAATTGGTAGAGAACACCTTGGGTGTTAAGACCTTCCATGGCAGGATATGGGTTCCGAAGCATGGTGACTTGCGGGAAAAGATTATGGACGAAGCGCACAAGACCCGCTACTCAATTCACCCAGGCGCGAATAAGATGTACCATGATTTGAAGAAAGATTATTGGTGGCCCGGGATGAAGAGAGATGTGGTTACGTATGTAAATAAATGTCTCACGTGCCTACAGGTGAAGGCTGAGCACCAAAGACCTTATGGTTATGTTCAGCCATTAGAAGTACCAGAATGGAAGTGGGAACATGTTACCATGGACTTCATCACCAAGCTACCCCGCACGGCAAAAGGCCACGACGTGATATGGGTGATAGTTGACAGACTAACTAAGAGTGCGCATTTCCTTCCAATCAAGGAAGCAATTAGTTCAGAAAAGCTTGCTGAACTGTTTATCCGAGAAATCGTGGCGCGACATGGTATGCCCGTATCGATTGTTTCAGATAGAGATACGCGGTTCACCTCGAAGTTTTGGAAAAGGTTCAATGAAGAAATGGGCGTGAGGTTGCATGTTAGTACCGCATACCACCCACAGACCAATGGGCAATCGGAAAGAACGGTCCAGACACTAGAAGATATGCTTCGGGCATGCGTCATCGAATTTGGCAGTAATTGGGATGATCATCTGCCACTAGCAGAGTTCTCCTATAACAACAGCTACCACGCCAGTTTTAAGATGCCCCCATATGAGTTATTGTACGGTCGACGGTGCAGAACTCCTATTTGTTGGGGTGATATCGGACAGAAGGAGCTAGGAAGCCTAGAGGTTGTGGAAGCCACAACGGAAAAGCTGGAGAAAATCAAGGAGTATATGAAGGCTGTAAAGGATAGACAAAAGTCATACGCCGATAGAAGGAGGAGACCAATAGAATTTAGCGTGGGTGACATGGTAATGTTAAAAGTGTCGCCATGGAAGGGGATTATCCGATTTAGGAAGAGGGGGAAACTGAGTCCCAGGTTTATTGGACCATTTAAGGTACTAGCACGAGTTGGGGATGTAGCCTACAGGCTAGACCTTCCAGAAGAATTAAGTGGGATTCACCCTACCTTTCATGTGTCGCACTTGAGGAAATGTTTAGCACCGGACGAGGTAGTCGTGCCTCTAGATGACATCGAAGTGGACGAGAAACTGAACTATGTAGAACAACCAGTGGCTATACTGGATCGGAAGGAGAAACAATTGAGAAATAAAGTAGTCAAGCAAGTTAAGGTGCAATGGAAACACCGAAAAGGGTCGGATGCCACCTGGGAATCCGAGGAGGAAATGAGACGCCAATACACCGATCTGTTTAATGACGAGTCAGGTTTCGAGGACGAAACCTAGATAAGGGGGGGAGACTAGTAACGCCCCGAAATTTCCCGAAACAAGCCACTTAATAATAATGGGCTTTTAAGGGTTAATTTAAGAAATAAAGGGGTAAATTAGTGGGCTATGGATAAAATTAGTCTTAATGGGCTAGGCTTAATGGGTTTAAGGGCCCTAATCAGCCCTTAAACATGCATGAACAGCTCCATCTTCACCATTTCAAACCCTAGCCACCAAATTCGTAGAGAGAGAAAGTAGAGAGAGAAAGTGAAGAAATTCAAGATTTAGAGCTTGAAGGTTTGAAGGATTGAAGTTCTGGTGGATTGGAGCATCAAAACACAAGGAAAGAGCAACAAAACAAGGTAAGAATCGACCTCTAAGGCCCTCTGTAGATCAAACCCGGATTCTAGGGTTTTGGGGTTTTGAAAAGTTTAAAGAAACACATAAAGGTCGAATTTTTACGTATGAAAACGTGTAAAAAGCTTATATTTGAGTTCATGGAAGGTAAACTAAGGATTTGGACGTAAAAAGTTAAGATTTTGGGTTAAAAACGGGCTGGATCTGAGTTTTTGTTTATCCAGCGAAACTGGGCCCCGATCCAGCGAATTTAAGTATTCATCCAGCGAAACTGCACATTAGTTCAGCGAGACTAGGAGAAGTTCCAGTGAACATACAGTTTCGCTTGGGCGAAACTATAGTTTCGTCTGTAATCTCGCTAAGACCTAGACTGACCTATAGACTTCGCAAGAATAGGGAATTCCAACGAAAGTTGGGCGCTCAAGGCAGCGAATCTGTCTAGCGAAACTAGCAGAAGTGCTGCCCAGCGAAACTGCAAGCGAAACTGTAGTTTCGCTGTAGCGAAACTATGGGCGAAACTATGAAGAAAATGACGTTTTGCATGTTAACTTTCGTGCAGCTAGAGCATTCAGGCTATAGCCTAAGTGACTTAGAATTTAAGCTACTTGGACGAGTTCAGGTGAGTTCTAGATCCCCTATTTTATACATGATTTAAATGTTTTGGGGCGGTATGCATACTAAGATACATACTTTTTATGATCAGTTCTTTTAAAGTAAAGCTTTACATACTATCTTATATGAGAAATGGGGTGTTATAATGAATTGATAGTGTGTTTTTCCTTATCGAGATATAACCTTGTAGTGATGAATTGCCTTCGAGATGTGTTGTGTTATATATATATATATAACTTAAATAAGAAAGTGAAACGTAAAGAAAGGTTATGTGGCCCGTAACGTGTACCTGGATAAAGTAAAGTCTTGCAAGTAAAGTCCTGCAGGCAAGGGATAAAGTAAAGACTTGCAAGCAATGGCTAAAGGAGGGTTGCATTTGTTGTGCCCTCACCCGGATAAAGTAATGCTCGAACAGGCAGGTCTGTAAGCCCTGAATTGGCATGACAATAATGGCCCGATCGAGTACGACTGTAAGCCCTTAATTGGCGTGTCGGTAAAGTCCTAGGCGAGCCTAGGCACCGATAGTGACAGAGAATTGACGGATAAAGAAGAGTAATAAATAACAAGAAATGAAAAGTAATGATAAAGTATCGATAAAGTGATAGCCTGTATGTATTGATGCTTGATAGATGAGAATTATTTTCAACTGATAAAGCTAATATCTCTTACAAAAGTTATTTAGCAAAGTAAACCTAGAATTCACCCAGCGAAGCTGACTTTTGTATGCATATCAGTTGACAGGTAAGAGTTTGAGCTACGGAATAGAGGCATGGGACTGAAGCTTCTTGGCACTAGAAGACTGGCATCCCTGATAAAGAAAAGATTAAGAGGACTTTAAATAGATTTTAAGAATTAAAGATAATGTTTATATTTCCTTTGTAATGGATTGAAATTTACATTATTATCCGCTGCAATATATATTTATACACATATGAGTAAATGATTGTTGTAAATCGATGTTTTGCTGTGAATGACCAACTGTGAGGCTTCCTTGAGAAAGGTGGGCCTTACAATGTCTCAGCGTATGAACGTAAGCTGGTGGTGGAGGAGTAGCAATGGTAAGGTTCCCGACCTAGCGTACAACACTTTGAGAAACATTAGCTGTCTCGTCATTCGTTTGCTAATTGCTCAACTCTTCAATGATATCCCTTCTTTAATCAATGTATATGAAAAGAAGTCCTTAATATTGTTTCCAAATATGTAAGTGTAGTCTATGGCTTTATCTAAGTCATCAAACACACCAAAGTCTTCTTCAGACTCCTCATCAATGATCTTCATAAAATTCTCTATCATAAGCTTCTTCTACAGCGGGATCTAATGGTGTGGTATCATCAGGACTTGGTTCGGAGACATTATCAACACCTGATGACCCAGAGCACCAGCAGTATAACCCAAATATCCTCCTTGATTATCATCATCACCATCATCCTTCTTATCATCCTTCTTACTATCATTACCCTCATCACCATCATCATCTTCATCATCTTCAGCCTCTTCTTCATCACTTGATGCATAATCAACTAGATCTAAATCATCATCATCCTCTACTGGGCATGGAATAGGAACATCATGTACAGGCTCAACAAACGCCTCTCCAGTAAAAATCACAGGTTGATCCTCAGTAGCCATAAAGTGATCAGCGATAAGTGGCTTTTGATCAACATTAGTAGTCTCCGTTGTCCCTTCTACAATAATAGGATTAACATCATGCTCTGTAGTGTCAATAGGATCTTGAACAACTATGGGATCAGCAGTTTGTTGTGCACTGGATTCTTAAACTTTCATAGCATGTTGTTGTGACGATGAAAAAAGCACATGAGAAATGAGATCTCTTAAGTTCTGCTCCAGAATCTGAACATAGCAGAATATGAAGTTTTGCTAATATTCAAAACTCTTAATACTATCGTCTTTCTCTATCAACTATCTTTGTAGATGATCCATGATCAGTGTCTTCTGTAACATTTCCCTCTCTAATATACGTACATGCTCATCAAGTGTAACATGTGTAGGTGAACTAGTTGAAGCACTAGCACCGTGTCTATTCTCAAAAGGGGTGTTAAGATAGTCTTCCATACAAATAGACTCTTCATTACCATGATCTCTTGGGGGTGTACTCAACATATCATCAATAGTAGGCGAAGCAGATGATGTTACAGTAGTTGATTCTGTAACAATCACCGGTATCTCTGTTGGTATAGCCTCACTAACTGTGACTGGAGTCTCAGATATAATCACCTCCTCATCTATCAACACAGTGGTCACCGAGGTCCAACGTTTTCATAACACACCTCGTCCTCTACCCCTCACACGTGGACTTTTACCTTCTACCCTAGACATCCACTTTGTCCTTCCCCTAGAAGTAGGTAAATCCTCAAGAATGAAATCAACATCACATTCTTAGCAGTGCATTTTGCTGGAGTTTCTTGCACTCTGGGATAGTGCATTCCTAATGTGGTCACTCTCAGTCTCGCTCCCAGAACTGAACAAAGACTCTATCTTAGCATCATAGACATACCCGCTTGCTGTGAGCTCTCTAGTGCATATTCAGGAATAAATGTGGAAGGGCCTGCTTGTTCAGCTTGAGTGGCCAATTCCTCAGTCGGCTGTGCCTCTTCTGGATAACCTTCCACAAATCTCCCAAGTTTGGAAAAATGAGAACCATCCCATGCGTTCCCCCTTGCTCCTAGTAAGTAACTGAATATATCTTTGTTCATCACTATAACCACATATGTAGATGAGTCTGATATGGCTAGCTCAGGATGAGCAGCATTCATTATCAGCTGAATAAAGCATGGTTACATGATAAACTTCTTCCCTAAAATGGCTATGACATTCCACTGCATCTCCGTGAATAAAGCCTTAGATATGTTGTATGGATAGTGATCGATGAGAGATATCAACAGGGATCCAAAAACAACACTCAAACTATCCATGTCGGCCTTAATGTTGCTGACTCATAACATGGAACAAGTACTTTCAGAAAGGAGGTAAGTACTTGTTCTCCAGCGGTAGATACTGGTGATCATATCCCATCCTCTTTAGGGACTCTCTTGCCACATCATCATCTATCTTGAAGTGCGTGTTAAGTTGATTCTCCAACAGTAAAACACTGTTTATCACTTCTACGGTGATAACAACCCTCTTCCTTTCCCTGTGGCAGATATACAGGGTTCACCAGCCTCATCTATCTCATTAGCAGCCGATTCCCAGAACTGATCTATCATGTTTGTGTATGGTCGGATTAGCTCTGATAGCATAGTGATTCCATAATATCTTAAGACCATCGATCAATGATTTGAACAATGCCTTGTCTTCGGGAACTTCCCCAAGATAAGCAACAACATTATGGTTCTTGTTAAAAGCCATAGATCTCACCATCTAAAAATTAATCAAACTTGATAAGTACACAAAGAATTTTTACACTTAAAAAATTTTCAGACTTAGAAAATTTCCCACTTAGAAAAAATTTGAAAAGTTAGACTTCGTGCGAAAACATCAAGTACTCACGTGACAACATCAACAGTCAACTAAGTTTGACTAGATTCAACTTCTCACAGGACAAGTCTACTTTTCACACGAGTAGTTCTGTGTGAATTTGAAATTTATCGCGTCTGTTCAAATTCAAATTATTTTTCACATGAGAAAAGTCTATGATTTTTTAGATTTTCAATCTACCATTTTCAAAGTGATTTAACAAATAAAACATGTTCATTAGGTTTCGTCTAAGTTTGAAACACCCGAAATTTCTGGTTAGACGAAGGAATAAAATAATAAGAAAAGAAAAGAAAGTATCTTGAAAGAAAATGAGGAGGAACAAAAGTGGAGGGGGTTTTGTGCAAAAGTACAAAGAAAAGACAATCCCTGATACATATAGGGATGGCTGCCCACTCTCTTCTTACAACCCCCAAAATCATCGTACATTCTAGAGAGAGAAAGGGCAGAATCCGAGATTTTGAAGGAAGAACAAGAAGAAGAAGTCTGAATTTGATGTGCAAGACCTCACAGCAACCGGTCTCGAAGGAGCCATACTCGAAGCTGTGTAAGGTGAGTTCTAAGACCCCTCTTTTACGTGCCTTTGAACGATTTTGGGGCTGGAACACATTAACAAAACTGTTTTCGAGGTTTGGGTGTTTAATCCGTGTATGTATGTACGAGTATGTATGAGTGTATGGTCTGTTAGGACTACTAAGCCTACAGGACATAAGATTTCTAGGGCAGATGTATGAAATCATAGCGTATTGTTCGAATGTGTACTGTTGATGTATGTTTTAGGAGTTTTCCTATGATATGTATGGTGTATAATTTTTTCTAAGTGTGCAGTATGGTAGATCTGTGACCAGGATGAGATTGGGAGGATGAAAGGGAGCTAAAATAGCACCAAGTCAGGTGACAGGTTAAATTGCTCATCTGCATTAACTAATGCGGATAGCTAATCGAAATACGGCTAAGGCATTTCATCTACTGCATTAACTAATGCGGATAGACCTGAAAAGCAGCTAAGGCATTTCTCATCCGCATCAACTAATGCGGATGGCTCAAGAAATGCGGCTAAGGTGTTACTCATCCGCATTAACCAATGCGGACAGGCAAAGTAATGCAGTTAAGGGTGTTCATCCACATTTGTTACAGTTTATCCGCATTTGCCACAGTTAGTATTTCTGGGCCTTAGAGTTATGTTAGGCATGATGATGATAGTGATGCATGTTTATGTATGATGTTTGTATGTCAAGTATGATGTAGCCCTATATGATGGTAATGACTGATGACTTGTAAATATCGCTATCCCTTGATTCGATACGTGGTTATCTTTCCATGACTTTACGTATTATGACTAATAAATGAAATGAAAGTAATAAGAAACATAAAGCGAAGGATAATGAAAGAGGAATAAAATGAATGAATGCTTGCATTAATGAATGAATGAACGTAAGAAAGGCTTGCAAGCAAATGTATGGAAGTGCACACCCCTGGCCGGTGTTAGCTCAACGGTATGCGGGATAGCTACCCCGAAGGATGCACATTGGGGTCAGTCTTTGTGATTGACCATATGTATGGGATCCTTTCCGCTTACCCTAGGTGACTGGATCAACAATAGTGCACAATGTTCGTGATTGATCATCATAGGTCCAGCACCCGCACATGGTATTGATCCAGAATGAAAGAGGAAAGATAAGTGGTACATGTACTTGCCCTAGGTGACTGGATCCGTAGTAGTGCACAACGTTCGTGATTAATCATCACAGGTCCAGCACCAGCAGTAGTGAATGATGTTCGGGGTATTGTACATGTCACCGAAACTAATGAACGTATGAATGAATGTAATGAACGTATGAATGAAAGAAATGAACGTATGTATGTAATGAATGCATGAATGGAAGGAACACATGAACGAATGTAATGATCGTACGAATGTATGTAACGAATGTATGAAGGAATGTAAAATACGTATGAATGAAAGAAGGTGAATGTTAATGATGAATGGTACACAAATGAAAAGCTAACGAATGAATGATGAAGATAATAATAATATTATCTATGTGTACGTATGTTGTGTGACCGCATGTATGTAAAGAACGGTTAAACAAAAGAAAAGTATGTTATTTATAAAACTAGAACTCACTCAGCAACGCTGACTTTTTATATGTTTCCAGTTGGCAGGTAGTGTTGCTAAGGATGGCACGAGGCGGCTACTCAGTTCTTCTGGGATGGCATTCCTTTGTACATAATGCTGCAACACATTATGTTGCATGCAAGTGTTTGTTGAGGATTCAAATAAACGGGATTACTTAAGGAATCCTCTTAGTTTAAAATGTCTCCGCAACAATCATTGTAATGTTATGTAATGCAAAAATTTGTATTTTGTATTTGATCAACGATGTATTATTTTGCAAAAGCTGTTATGATGAAATGAGAATGCACTTTTTATCGATTCCGCTGCATGATTCTACTTAGTATATGTAAACTATATGTTTGATGTGCAATGAATGACCAACTGTAAGTGTCCCGGGAACGGGGCCTTACAAAGTCATTATTAAGGTTTAATATGTTTAATTTGTTCAATTTAAGGTGTATAAGTCCTTTAACATTCGGTCACAAATCAAGGACACTCAAATCTAAGCAATCAATGTCAATATACCTTATCAAACACTTAGACTTCAATTCTTACTAGAACACATATTATGTGATGTTTATCATGTTTAGACTTATTTGTATGAAATCTGTGAATTTCATAATCATAAATCCTATAGAATCTTATTCAGCTTCAAGACACTATTGAGATTTCAAGTCACCCTAACTTGACTTAAACATTTTGTCTTTGATCAGCGTATTTCAGAATTATTTTTCTCTATTATAATATCTATTAAGAGAATATCTAGCCTAAGAAACGTTTCTAAATGCAGAATATTAATAAGTTTTAGGACCTATTAACAGCCAATCGGACTTATGTTTTACCATCACAAGACGTTTAGGACTTACATGCCAAGTCGGACTTACATGTCTCATCTTTTGATTTTACCAACTGTGTCAGACATATACTCCAAAATAAAATATTTATCATAAAGTATGTATGCCTATGACATATATTTTATTATTGTGCTCATTGTCATCTTTTATTCCTATATTACGTTTTAGCATCTTTTTGCTCTTTTTTTATCTTTATTTTGTCTTTTGTTTTTGCTTGTCACATCCTTTTCATCTTTTGATATATATATATATATATATATATATATATATATATATATATATTTATATATGTATACACATATACATATATATACGTATATATACACATACATATATATATATACACATATATATTTTCTGAAAGAGACTAATTCAAATGATAATAGGCTTGAATATGACTAGACCATAACTCTCAGTCTATTTTAGCATGGAGTCAAAGTTACCAAAAAACCTTGGTGAGTAATCCACTACAAACATAAAGAATTTACTTCCAGTCTATCATGGATCTTAGTACTTTTCAGTCTTGAAAGTCAAGCCTATCAACATATCACACATAATCCATGTCAGTTTTTTTCAAGCTTTTTTAAAATATAATGAATCAATAATCACAACAGATGTAATATCATTTCCTATAACACCTTGAAGACATATTTTCTTACAAGTAAAACAAACTATTTTTTGTAAATTTTCTTTTACTCCTCCTAAGAACAAACCTTTTTTTAAGACATTTTTCAAATTTTCTCCCCGTAAAATTATGATTATCTGCAAGAAAATAACAATTTTAACTAAAAAATAAGAACAATTTTTGTCAAGGATAACCGTTAACCAAAATTAATCATTCCTAAAGATTAAACTAAAAAGTCAAATCTAGAATGAGCAAATGTCTTAGAAAACAAATCGGCAATGTTGCCATCTCATGAAACGGATTCCAAATGGATAAGTTTCCGTCCAAAGCAGTCATGAATAAAGTGCATGCGGATGTTGATATGTTTGGTCTTTTAAAGTTGAATCATATTCTTCAACATGTTTAACATTGCGGTATTATCATATAAAATTTTGGTGTCATAAAGATTAAGGCCATAATCAAGAAGTTGTTACAATAACTAGATGCAGTCACATATTCAGCCTCTGCAGTGGATGTGGATACCCTCAACTGCTTTTTGCATTGCCAAGAGATTAATCTATTACCAAGAAATTGACAGCCATGGATAGTTGATTTCCTGTCCAAATTACATCCTGCATAATCACTGTCAGTATAAGCATATAAATTGAAATCGGAATTTTTAGGATACCAAAGGCCGAGTGTTGGTTCACCCTTGAGATATTTAAAAATCAACTTGACAGCTTTCACGTGAGTTTCCTTCGGATTACTTTGATAACCTGATAATTATTAACCACATTCTGCATCCCCAATCGAAGGATATAGATCAGTGTTACATATAGTCAATATCTCCCCCCTAAAGTGTGCTACTTTCATATCACTGTTGTTTGGATTGCTTCATCCGCTCTGGTTGCAATTATTGGTAGCCTAATCGAAGAACCCTATCTTGGGTGTGCACTTGGTGAAATCGTTCCATCCCTGCATTTCTTCTTGTTTACTTTTATCTTTCAGGGAAGACTCTTTGGGTGGGTTAGGAGTACCATCATCTTGTTTGGGTGGGTTAGGAGTACCATCATTTCTTCTTGTTACCCTATCTTAGGTGTGCACTTGGTGAAATCGTTCCATCCCTGTATTTCTTCTTGTTTACTTTTATCTTTCAGGGAAGACTCTTTGGGTGGGTTAGGAGTACCATCATCTTGTTTTAAATAGGGAGACAATCCCCTATTCTTGTGCTATTTCTACTGTCTTGTGATCTGATTATGCATCACTTGTGTGTTGTTTACCTCTTATGAGTGAGTGCGTTTGATTCTGCATTGTAAGTAGTGGTTGTATTTGTGGGCTTGGTATGGTATTTGTGGGCTTGGTATGGTATTTGTGGGCTTGGTCTGGTATTTCTTTTGCTAGGGTGGGTTAGTGCGGTAAAATAGATAAGAGGAGTCATGATGCTACCCTGAGATCATGTTCGGTAACAAGAAGTGCAACTACAGGGAAAAAGCGTTATAGATTAAAATTCATATTGTGTAACGTAGGAACGTTAACTAGTAAGTTATTAGAGTTAATAGACGTGCTGAAGAGACGTAGGGTACAGATAGCGTCTCTTCAGGAGACTAGATGGTGGGGTGGGAGAGCAAAAGAGTGCAACACGTATAAATTATGGAATTCAGGATCAGATGGAATAAAGAATGGAGTAGGTTTCCTAGTTGCTAAAGAACTTCAAGATAATGTAGTGGAGGTGAGAAGATATGATGATAGACTTATGTTGTTAAGAATAGTAATAGAGGATGAAGTAGTGGCAGTAGTTAGTGCGTATGCACCACAGGTTGGATTTAGGGAAGCGGAAAGAAAAAAGTTCTGAGACAGTCTAGATCAACTTATGAGAGACATACATCGAGAAGAAAACTTATGCATAGGTGGAGATTTTAATGGACATATTGGCAAGGATAATGATCATTTCCCGTTGGTGCATGGAGGGTTGGTATGGTCTTAGAATGGACAGCGGTAAGGAGCTTCTTGACTTTGCATTAGCACATGACCTAGGCGTTATAAATTCATTTTTTAAGAAAAGGACCCGCATCTAATCACATTTAGCAAAGGCAACAGACACACGCGGATAGACTATCTATTGATGAGCAGAGAAGACCGTAGCTCATGGAAGGACTGTAGGCAATCCTGGACGAGATAGTAGTGACTCAACACCATATGCTAGTGGCAGATCTACGCGTGCAGAGAGCAATTGTAGAACCAACCAAGAGAATTAGACCTACGGTCAGATGGGGCCAGCTCAAAGATGAAAACATTACCACTTTAAAGATAAGGTCGTACCAATGATCCAGGCTGGACCACAGGAAGATGCGAATCAAAAGTGGGAGGCTATGGCCACTCAATTCATTCAAACAGCTAAAGAAACTCTTGCAGTTATGACAAGTAGGACAGTAGGTCATAAGGAATCCTGGTGGTGGAACGAAGATGTACAGGAGAAGATAAGAATTAAACAACAAAGCTTTAGAGTTCTTTTACGATGTAATAATGAGGAAGAACGAGCAAATCTAAAAGATAAATACAAGGAGGCCAAATGAGAGGTGAAAAAGTCTGTGTCAGAGGCAAAGAACACATTTTATGAGAGGATGTACAAGAGACTAGAGACAAAAGAAGGAGAACATGACATGTTTAAGCTTGCCAAAGCAAGAAAAAGTAGAAGGCAGGACTTGAGAATGGTAAAGTTTATAAAGGCTGAGGATGGAAAGGTCTTGGTGAAGGAGAGAGACATCAAGGTGAGATAGAAAACCTATTTCAATAACCTTTTCAATGTAAAGAACCCTAATCAATAAAATAAGTGTTATTGTAGAAACATCACAGTAGACAAAGTGATGAGAGCTCTTAAGAAAATAAGGAGGGCTAAAGAATTAGGGCAAGATAACATACCGATTGAAGTGTGGAAGTGCCTGGGAGATGAGGGACTGCAGTGGCTAACGAAGTTATTCAACGCTATCTTTAAGACTGTGAAGATGCCAGAGAAGTGGAGAAGCAGTGTCATAGTCCCAATATATAATAAAAAAGGAGATGTTCAAGGTTGCGCAAACTACAGAGGAATAAAGCTCTTGAGTCACATGATAAAACTATGGGAAGGAGTTATTGACATGAGAATTAGATGTGAAACACACATAGCAATAAACCAATTTGGATTTATTCTAGGGCACTTTACAACGGAATCCATACACGTCATAAGGAGGATAATGGAGAAGTATAGAGAAAAGAAAAGGGACCTCCATATGGTATTCATTGACCTAGAAAAAGCCTATGAAAGTGTTCCACGACAACTCATTTAGAAGAGACCAGAAAGGTATATCAAGAGAATCAAAGATATGTATGACGGGGCAAAAACATGTGTGCGAGCATCAGTTTGAGACACGGACTTCTTTCCGGTTGAAGTGGGACTCCACCAAGGATCAGTACTGAGCCTATTTCTCATTGCAGTAGTGTTGGATGAGATGGCCAAGTCAATACAGGAGCCAGTACCATGGTACATGTTGTTTGCAGATAATATTGTGTTAATATCAGAATCTAAAACGGTTTTTAACGAGAGGCTAGAACAGTGGAGGGCAGCACTAGAGCGCAAAGATTTAAGGATAAGCCGTTGTAAGACAGAATACATGCATTGTAATTTTAGTGGAGAGACTGAAGAGGACACCCAAATCAGTATTCAGGGGTTGGCAGTCCCACAGACGTCTAGGTTCAAATACCTGGGCTCATACGTACAGGGGGACGGAGAGATACACAGTGATGTAGCCCACCGTATTCAATCAGGATGGTGCAAGTGGAGAGCAACATCAGGGATTTTGTGTGATAAGAGGTTTCCGGCTAAACTAAAGGGAAAACTATATAGAGTGGCAATATGTCCAGCTATGTTATACGAAACATACTATTAGGACATAAAGAAATCACAAGAGCGACAAAGAGAGGTAGAGGAAATGCGAATGCTAAGGTGGATGTGTGGACACACAAGACTAGATCAGATAAGGAACGACGTGTTTCGACAGGGGCTAGAGGTGGCTTGTATCACAGATAAATACGAGAGGGAAGATTAAGATGGTTTGGGCACGTGAAGAGGAGACAGATGTCAGCACCTGTTAGAGCAGCAGAGAACATCACCCTAGAGGGTAAGAGGAGTAGAGGAAGACCTAAGTTGACTTGGGACGAGATAATTAGGTGATATATGGTAGACTTGCACCTCTCTGAGCACATGATCGAGGATAGGGGTGCGTGGAGGTGTAGAATTAAAATTAAGGACTTCTAGTGGGATCTGTGGGTAGAAAGAGTAAACAAAGACCTAAATCGTGTAATCAACTTGCTTTATATAGGTGGTACATGCTGCTTGTTTGATATATGCACTAGCTTTGGCTTGGTATGCTTATGGGTATGCATACGCTTTGTGATGCACGCCATGCTTTTGAATATACTTGAGAATATTGCATATACTTAAGAATTTGAGCATAACCTTTATGTGATATATACCTATGTGTTGTATGATGTATAATTTGCTTGCTGTTTTCCTTGAGTCAGGGATACCTTCTGGAAGCGGTCTCTCTATCTCTCAAGATAGAGGAAAGACTCGCCACCACCCACCCCTCGCAGACCCTGCTTTTGAGTGGGATATACTGGGTATGTTTGTTTGTTTGTACTTTGATAACGTGCACACTGACAGACAGGAAACATGATGTCTGGTCTGCTAGCAGTGAGAGACAAAAGGGACCCGATCATTGATGGATACATATGCTAATCAATCTCCCGCAAGGTTTGGAGTTAAAGTAGGACGAGAAGACATAGGAGTAAGAGCTATCTTGAAGTCTTGAAATTTTTATATGTTTAGAATACAGTGAATATATTTTTCTTGATTTATCAGTATTCCCTTATCAACTTGTTTAACTTGGATTCCCAAGAAAAACGACATTTCTCCAAGAGAACTCATCTATAATTTCCTCTTTATCACAGCTTCAAATTTTATGCACAAATCAGTGTTGGTAGATCCAAAGATAATATCGTCAATATAAAATTGAACTAGAACAAGATCATCAACAGTTTTCCTTAGAAATAAATTCTTAGCAATAGTGCTTATTATATAACCATTTGGAAGCAAATGTTCAGTTAGAGTAGCATAGCAAGCATGTGGTGCTTAATGTAAGCCATAAAGTGTTTTGTCTAATTTGTAAACATATTTAGGACCATCTGGATCCTTAAAACCTGGTGGTTGATAAACATAGGTTTCTTCTTTCATATCGTCATACAAGAATACAGTTTTAACATCCATCTGATACACATTAAAGTTCTTATGAAGCATAAGCCAGAAATATTCGTATAGCTTCAAGTCTTGCAACTGGAGCATATACCTCTTCATAGTCAAGTCCTTCAACCTGATAGAATCCTTAAATAATAAGTCTGGCCTTGTTATGAACAATCACGTCCTTTTTATCCGTTTTATTTTTGAATATCCATTTAGTTCCAATCAGCAGCTTACCCTTTGGTAATTCACACAGATGCCATATATTTAACTTTTGAATTGCATCAGCTCATCTTGCATAGCTTCAAGCCAACTGTTCTCCTTTAATTCCATTTCAATGTTCTTTGGTGCAATTTGAGAGATAAAATATGAATACAAACATGTATTTATTGTGCCCTATTAGCTTCGAGTTCGGACACCCTGTGATAATTGACCAATGATTGCTTCAGTTGGATGGTCTTTATGAATTCTCAGCTATGGAATAACATCATTAGAAATAACTTTGTCTAAGTTAGACATGTGACCAAATGGTTCTTCAGCAGTGTTCCCACTTTTAGGTTTATAAACGATGTCTTCTTCTTGAATATCATTGTCAAAAGATAGATCTTCAAATGGTACTTGAATTGTATCAGTTAGATCATCTTATGTAGAAGAGGAACTCGGATCAGAAACCTATGGAGCTTGTTCAATAAGTAGATCAGAATGAGATAAATCATGTTCAGAAACAGTGTATGGAGCAGCTACGACACTTGAAGAAGAAGGTATATCTGAAGATATTCTCGTTGCTGGCGAAGTGATAGATCCAATATCATCAGCAAAAATGTCTTGAATTGAGGATGTCAAAGGCGGATTAGCTGTAGAAACAATAGATGATCGATTAAATGTTTCGAATAATGATGCATAATCATATACCCATGAAGGTGTTAAACCTGCATCTGTCTTGTCACATTCGTGCCAATCAATATCAAATGACTTAATTATTTGTTTAGAGCTTTTATTATAAACATGATATACAACTTTGTTGGCTGAATATCCAACAAAATAACATTCATCAGCTTCTTCATCAAGTTTTGATTTAGAATCAGATGTGTTTAACAAAGTACAACAACATCCAGAAGTTTTAAAATATTTGACATTGGGTTTACGTTTGAAAAAAATTTCATAAGGAGTCATATTCTGTTCTTTGTTGATTAACACATGATTCTGAACATAACATATAGTGTTAACAACTTCAACACAAAAGTACGAAGGTAATTTGGCTGCTGATATCATGGTTTTAGCAGCTTCAATAAAAGTTATGTTTCGTCTTTCAGTAACTCCTTTTTTGTTGTGGAATTCCTGCAGAACTGAATTGTCTAGCTATACCCTTTGAATCATAAAACTCGTTCAGTGTATGATTGCACAATTCGGTTCCATTATTACTCGAATGCACTTGATTGTTTTATCAGTCTTAATCTCCACTAGTGTTATGAATTTTTTTAGAAAATGAGGTGTCTCATCTTTGGTTGCTAAGAAGAAAATGCATTTAAATCTAGAAAACTCATCACTAATGACTAAACAATATGCACGACATCCAAATCTCAAAACATTAACTGGACCAAATAAATCCATGTGTAAGAGTTGAAGAACAGAGTCAATTTTGTTATGAGCAACTGGTTTATGAGGAAGTTCGTGTCGTTTTCCTTTTAAACATGACAGACAATGTTTAGTTAATTGAAATTCTTTCAAACGTAGGCCTACAACATGATTTCCTCTAAGCAAGTTGTTCATATTATTAACATTTACATGCCCAAGATGTTGATGCCATAATATTGAGTCACTTTCTGAGGCTTTATATAATAAATATGACAGTTTTAAATGAATATGGATCATTCATATCAAGTAAGTATGTGTGTTTATCTCTCGGTGTTCTCAATAAGACCCATCCATAAGGAATTACAAATCCAGGTTTTAGAATAAGAAATTCTTTCTTTAGTGAAATATGTTGAATACCTTTTGTCATAAATCTGAGAGACACTTAACAAATTATATTTTAGTTCCTCTATAAAATTGACATCTTCAAAACTTTCCACTTTTGAATTGGTTTAATCAAATGCCTAACCATTTTCTTCAAAGTGATCTAAATTGAGGTAGAAGTCCTATCATCAACTTGTACAGATTTCACATTTGACTTTTCCTTATTCAAATCATTATTGTTATTAACAAAAGCGTTTGACTGATTTGAATTCCTTTTAAATTTGCCATTTCAAAAGAAACGTTTTCTATTATTGAAACTGAATTGTGAAATATCTGTTTGCTTGTCAATTGATGTTGATGATGACAATTTCTAGCCTTGTAATTTTGCTTGCCACACACATAACAACACATTTTACGATATGTATTTGCATAAACTATTTATGATAACTTCCATAGTTATCATAGAATATGGCCTTAGTATTCTTTTGCCTTGTGATTCTCTTACAATATCCTTTTTCTTTCTTTCATTATGAATTGTTCGAGATGATTCCGGAAGAATTGAGGTATATTTCCTAGCTTCTAGATTCATTTCTGAATTCGATAAGGCATTAAGTGTAGCTTTATCCTTTGGAATCGTAGGTACTGCAGTAGGACCAGTGTCTTTGATACCTTATCTACAAACATATTGTTTCATAGAGTTAGCAATAGTAGAAGATTTATTTTAAAGAAACTGACACTGGTTTCTTTAATAATATGATCTTCCTTATCAATCATTCCTTTTGAAACAAATCTATTCTTGATATTAGTTTTCAAGTCAGATACGGATGTTGTGACACGTTTTCATTCTTTGGCCTTAAATTCCATTTTGATTTTAGTTATTTCTCTGTGTTAGACATTTTTGAACAAACATATGTAGCATTAAAAACATCTGAACTTTCATTAATAACTGATGATGAATTACATGAAGATTTTTCATTACAATTTTTATTTTCCTAAAAAACTAATTTATCATCACTTTCCAATCTTCAACCAACCCTTCTATCTTTATAATTTATACAAAAGAATTATCATGATAAAATTTAATTTCAACTTTTATGACAGGGTCAACAGTCAATGAAACATTGACTGGAGTTATTAAGTTAGACTTTGATTGAAAACCTAATCCATAGGTCTTCTCATCAGATGTGGTAATAGATGAAGGTAAAAAAGTATAACCATAATTAATAGGTGGTGTAATGTTATAATATCCAACACCACCTTTTCCACCATTAATTTTCCAAGTCATTTGAGACTTGATTATACTTTCAACCATATTTGAAGATAACTTAAATTTTTCAACAGTTAATTTCGCAAAGTCAATGGACTCGCCTTCTTTCATATTGAACAACTCAACTTTGTTCATTAGCGTTTACAAATGTATCTATTGAACTCTATCGGCTGCCAAATATCAAACTCGTAGTGCCTCCCACACATCCTTTACATCTGTATGCTTTGATACTTAAAGAAGAACATCTTTCGATATTAATTGGTAGATCAAAGCTTTTTCCATATACTTTTTTTTCTCTATTACGCTTCCCGTCACAGGATCTATAGCTTCTCGCAGGCCATAAGTGGCTAAATAGTCTCCATCATGGTAAACCAAGCGGTGTAATTAGTCTATGTTAACCTCGGGCATTGAAACGTCACATTGCTTGATTTATGGGGTGGTACGATAATTGCATTACTAGGCGGTGTTATCAGACGTCTTATGTGATTAGTAAAAAACCTTTATGCCTTACCTTAATATCCAATTGTTGGATTACACACCATTTTATTGATGTGAGTGTGTTGGAATTGTGACAACCCTAAAATTCAAGATTGGTAAAACTAATATTTTAAGAATTACCTTAAACAGATAATATATATATATACACTTTATTAGAATCTATTAAGCTGATTTTATGTGATTAACCTTATATGAAATTCTCATGTTTTTGTATGATGGTACGTGAACATGCATGCATGCATAAATATTACGTGTGTATATCTGTAATTCTTGCATGAATCTGTGATTATCAAATTGTAGGATTTTGTGATTAGTTACTTGAATGTCAAATACTCTTATCCACATAAAATAAATTAGGATTTGAAACTTAATCAAACACTACTAATCACGTTAATATGTACAAATCTTATGTCAAAAACCAAAACTAAACCAATCCTAAACACTTAAACACTAATTAAAGCACATACTTAAGACTAGTATGGGCTCATTAGGACATTAACTAAACTAAATTAATCATTATTAAGATGACTAACCTTAGCTTAATGACTAAGTGAGTCATTAGATTCCTTTATCGACTCCTATCCAAACACAACACTAAACCATCTTCAAACTATGACACCTATCATCTAAGTAGACACCTAATTAAGCTACAACCACTACCTCATCAACCTAGGATAGCTCTAATAATGAGGAAACCCCATTACATTAAAGCTCTCAGCCGATGGAACCAAAAATACCACAAACCACCACAATCGCCATCAACACCACTCTCTCGGCTCTCTCTCCCTCTTAGTTCTCAAGCCACCACCATCACCATATGTCTTCGGTTTACATATCACCCTCACCATAACCATCTTGCTCTCTGTTCTCAAACCATCACCACCATCTTAATCTCGGTTTCCACCTCATACAATCAACATCACCACCTCTTGTCCACCAATCGATTACTATCCTCAAGAATAACATGGAACAAGTTATCTCCCTCAAGCTTGTAATCAACCTTAAAGCTCAAGAACTACAACACCAATCAGATCATCAAGGGTCTAGCTAAACCATTCTCTTAAGTTCTTCCATCATCAGTTAAGGTTTGATTCCTAAACCCACAAGATGAGAAGTATATATGTGTGTTTAACTAACACATATAAACCAACCCTTTAAGAATCATCAAAGTTATTCACAAACCATATGAACACATGATTTTTATCATAAATCAGTAAGAAAAGGGTTCAAAAACAGAAAATTGGAAAAAGTTCTATAAAAATCAAGGATTTAAACAAAAATACACGAAATAAAGGGTTGAAACATGTGATATTCATAAATTAGATTAAATAACTAAACGGCTGTGATTGTGGAAATAAAATTTATAAACTTGTTATAAAATATTAGAGATATTAATCTATAATTTATGGGGTAATAATATTAACTATATTAATTTATATGATTAATTCAAGGAAATGAAAGAAAATTAATAAACAGAAGATCCGAACTTGATAAAAATATAGAAAATATATATAATAATATTAATATTTTATTGGAGTTGCAGAATAAATTCGTGAGTTAATTCATATGTATGACCAAGTATTATATTTTAGAAAAATTAATGAGAAGAAAATCGAAACAAATAGAAAAACAGTTGGTAAAATAATGCAAATTGTATATAAATTATTATATACAGAATAGCACAGTTTTGTATAGATTTTAGAATTGTTAGAGATATGTAACTATTTCCGCCATTTATTGTGTTGATACACTGTTCCCAATCAAATAGAATTCCGCATTATTTGATCTGGTCTCACGCAGAATCAGTTAGTACTCCATACGAAAAGGGTTCTAACAAGTGGTATCAGAGCTTTGGCTCGTGATTTTGCGTGGATTCGATTAGTTTTGGTGTTAAAATTAACGTTTTTAATCAAAAGATTCATTTTTTTGCTTCAAAACATGTTTTTGATGAGTGCATGAGTTAAAGTTTCGACTTTTCATCATACGGCAGATTAGGGTTCCTTAAAAATTCGTATTTTGTGTCAAAGTTTTCAAAATTTGACTTTTTCCAACCACAGCAGCCTCAGTCGTACGATTAGATCATCGTACGACTGAATCCCATTCGCATATTCCAATCGCACGACTGGACTCAGTCGCATAGCTCATTCGCACGGTTAAGCTATTCCAGTCGGTTGACCTCAATCGTCCTCTTCATTCGCACGACTGAATCAAATCGCAAGATTGAATTCATTCGCATCCTTCAATTGTATGATTGACCCAGTCGCCTTGCTCAATTGCACGATTCAATCTGTCTTGTCTCAAGTTTGTCAAGTTTTAAGCCATGGAAGACCAGTTTGCTGCGTTCACTGCCGGAAAAGACTCACCTATCTAGAATGTTCTTCATCTAGAAAATGAGATTGGGAATCACAACAAACCGCCGAAGTTGTAGACGTTGGATGAGTACCCACAGTGGAAACAGTGGTTTGAGATATACTTGAACGGTATTGACCCTAATCTATGGACATCTATAGGGACTGGTTATACTGTACCAGTCAGTGCAAATGGGGTGAAGTTGACTCTGGGGGTATTAACGAAGCTCAGAAGGTTCTACATAACGCTAAAAAGAAAGTGTATGCACTGTTAACTTAGTCGATACCTAAGGATATATTCCATCAATTCTCAAAGAACAAGCAGTCGAAGAAGTTATGGGAGGCTTTAGAAAAGAGATATGATGACAATGCAACCTTGAAGGCGCTGAAGGCTAAAGCTCTCAAAAAGGAATTTGATAATTTCTTACCAATAGGAAATGAGAGCTTAGATAATATCATTGATTGATTTTATCATTTGATGAGTGAACTGCATACTCATGGTGTGACTACATCTATGGATGACAAAGTTTCAAGTTTTGTTGATGGTCTGCCAGACAAATGGGATCCATTTGTGTCTAATCTGAGACAGATTGACACTCTTGCTAGTTTAGACATAAATGATTTCATCTTGAAGTTAAAAAAGGAAGAACTAGGACTGAAATACAAGTCTAAGAAAGGATCCTACGCTCAGAATCCTTCACTGTACATATATGTTCCTACTCTAGCTTCATCAGGTGCACCGCTACAAACAGCATTTGTGTCAAATTCATCTGCTCCTTCCCAAAGCAGTTCCTCAGGAAGCAAAGCGTTAGGTTCATCTGGAACCAAATACATTGTTCCTGATTCCAACCCAACTAAGCTGAAGACTGAGAATCTCTGAAATGTTACTGTGGAAGTGGATAAAGAGCACATTGATCTTCTAGCTGTAGTGGTTCATTCTTATGATGGGTTAGTCACTGGGAAGATTGGAAATTGTCATCTCGCTGAAGAGGACTACGAGCAGGTGGATGAGACTGAGTTGGTGTGTATGGATATAATGTGGGCTTTGGCTAGTGCAGTTAGGAGAGCCAAAAAGTTTGTTAAGAAGACGGGGCATAACTTGGTTGCCACCAAAGACACTACGTTTGGGTTTGATAAAACCAAGGTCACATGCTTCAACTGTGGAGAAAAGGGGCACTTCAAACGTGAATGCGTAAAGCAGAAGAAGACTAGTAGTGGCAACCCTTTTCCTTCGATCAACCGTCAGGACAAAGAAAAGATTGGGGCATCATCAAGTAAAGAGTCAAAAGCTATGGTCGCTCAGGGTTATGGAGGACAAGACTGGTCATAATCAGAAACAAGGCTAGGCTAGTTGTTTAAGGGTTCAGGCAAGTTGAAGGAGTTAACTACAATGAAGTGTTTACACCAATGGCCAGGTGGAAGAAATTAGAATCTTCCTAGCCTATGCATCCTTTGTGCAGATCAAAGTATATCAATTGGATGTGAAAAGTGCATTTCTTCATGGTGAGATCCGTGAAACAGTTTACATCAGTCAAACCAAAGGATTCGAGGATCCTTATCATCGGGATAGAGTCTTTAACAAGACAAGGCTTTGTACGGGCTCCATCAAGCCCCTAAGCCTGGTATGAGAAACTCTCTACTCATCTGCCGAAACATGGATTTCGCAGAGGTATAATTGACTGCACATTGTTCATAAAGGAAAAAGATGATGATTTACTAATGGTGCAGATATACGTGGATGACATAATCTTCAGTTCCAAAAACGAAGCATTATGTAAAGAATTCGAATCGGTGATGAAAGCTGAGTTTGAAATGAGTGCAATAGGAGAGATGAAGTTCTTTCTTGGTTTACAGGTAGATTAGACACCAAATGGAATCTTCCTGCATCAGACCAAATATGTTGGAGATATCCTTAGTCAGTTTGACATGGAGAATGCAACGGTTGCTGGTACTCCACTTGCCACGAACCATGATGTGGCACCCGACGAAAATGGTGATCTGGTATATGCCACTATGTATCAAGGAATGACCAAATCTCTGATGTACCTCAAAGCTTCTCGTCTTGATATTATGTACGCCACGTGTCTCTGTTCCAGATACAGGCAAAACCAAAACTAAATCATCTGATTGGGGTAAAAAGGATCTTTCGTTATCTGAAGGGTACTCCAACGCTTAGGTTGTGGTATCCACATGATAATGACTTTGAGCTAACAGCGTGTAGTGACTCAGATTATGGTGGTAACAAGATGAATTACAAGTCAACATCTGCGGGATGTCAGTTCTTTGGAAGACGATTAGTCACCTGGCAGTGTAAGAAGTAGACATCTGCTGCTCTGTCAAGATGTGAAGCTGAATACGTTGTTGTGGCAAGTTGCTATTCACAAATCATCTGGATTCAACAGCAAATGCGAGACTATGGTTTGAAATTCTCTAACACCCCTATATTTGTTGATAATTCTGCTGCTATTGCTGCCATTAAAAATCTGGTCCAACACCCTAAAACTAAACACATCGGAATTAAATATCACTTTATACGTGACTGTTGTGAAAAACAATTAATCGATGTTGTTAAAATTAACACGGATTTCCAACGCGCCAGTCTCTACACAAAAGCTTTTGATAAACCTTGATTTCATTATCTATTAGAGGTTAATGGCGTTAAACAGAAAGATGATGTAATTCCAGACGAATCAAGTTCATAGTCCGTCTCTATGTTTTATTCTTCAATTTTAATTTTCTTTATTTTATTTTTTTCTGTCATTAAAATTTCAAAAACACAAAAAGATTTTCACTTTTAGAATTTTAGAGGGAGAATAGTTTTAGTTTCAGTAGTTAGTATTGAATTACTTAAAAAATTAAAATATATATATAAAAAATATAAAAAAAATATAAAAAAACGGGGGCGGGCAGATAAGCTGGAAAGCAAAGACATTAAATCTGTGAAATCGATTCAAGATTATGAAAAATGATAGTACACAGGGATAAAATTGTTTGGGACATCAAAATAATTAAAATGTTTTACAATGTTATATTAAAAACTTACAGAAATCTATAAGTCTAAGAAGACTAAGCCAAATAAAGGAAAGATGATAGTAAGCTAGTTTGTTACAGTGGATACAAAGAGAAAGTAGACCTAAGGGTTGCTAATCCATTATATGATATGTCAGTAGATTCAACGCAATAGACTAGTAGACTTCATTGGTGAACAAATTTAAAACTAAATCATTCAACAGGCTGTGGGTGTCCATCTCATCCCTGGTTAACACAATCAACTTATTTCCAATAAGGGGTGAAGAGCAAAATGAACGCCACAAATGTGTGCGGACGACCATAAAAAGGATCAAAGCATATGTAAAAATGCGAAACGCAATCAAGCTAATGACTAATGTTATTGGTGCATTATATGTAAAATAAAATTGCTCTAACAAGAAGATAGGTTGTGTGCCTCTCTGCTGTGCGATAGCACTGACATGATGATAAGCACAATCTAAATATTCTAGAATTCATTATTGTTTGTGCCTCTCTGCTGTGTGATGGCATTGACCTGAGGCTTGGTATCTCTTTGAAATCTCTTAGAATAGTTTCTTCTTGTCAAAAACCCGTAGACCGCTCAAAACTCTCCTGAGGAAAGTTGATTACCATATAAGTGTGAGATCCACAAATGCTTGTTGAAATAATAAACCTAAATAACCACCAATGTATGTCAAAAATCTGTGTATGGATTAAGGTGGACAAATATACTGACAATCATCGTGGCAGCATTCCCCTATGGTCAAAATCAATGTGTGCTACATAACAGCTCTAGCATGACTAAGACTCTGTGATTGGTAATTATAACGTTCTCTGTATCTACGTAAATATAAAAGGTCCCAAATGATTATGTTTATGCCTGTATGATTCCAAATGAATCTTTCTAGATAAGATGAGTATGCTTGAAGTTGTTCTACTCAGGGGGAGAAATCGTTTAAGGAATGTTAAAATGTTTTCAACCCACCTCGGATGAAAAATACAAAAAGATGTCTTAATTTAGTTTGTTTAAAGTTTTTCTTGGCTTTAGTTATGTTTGTATCGAGTCGATGTCAGACTATGTAACAAGATAAAATCTGTGAATATCACAAACTAAACCGAATATTATTTGATAAAAGCTTGTTTCTGAAATGTTAAAAAGATCACGTCTGAGGTGATCACAAGGTTTTCACGTAAAAGGATCACGTCTGAGGTGATCATACGGTTTTTAATTAAAAAGATCATGTCTGAGGTGATCATAAGGTTTTCATGTAAAAGGATCACATCTGAGGTGATCAAATGGTTTTTAATTAAAAGGATCACGTCTGAGGTGATCAAACGGTGTTCATTTAAAATGATCACGTCTGAGGTGATCAAATGGTTAAAAGGGTCATGTCTTAGATGATCAATGGTCATAATGTTATATATCAAATTTAAGTTTTTAAAATGTTGGGACATATGAAGTCAAAATCATAAGTATGAGCCAATCGCACGATTGGATCATAAGTATTGGCCAATCGCACGATTGGACCATAAGTATGAACCAATCGCACGATAGGACCATGAGTATGAGCCAATCACACGATTGGACCATGAGTATGGGTCAATTATACGATTGGATCACAAGTATGAACCAATCGTACGACTAGTTGAAGGAGTATAAGTCAGTCGTACGACTGAACCTCAGTCGCACGAATGAATCATGCGTATGGGTCTAGTCGCATGACTGAAACACAAATCAGTATAAAAGGGGGCTCAGTCGGTCATAGCCCTACACTTGACTTCAAAATGCTCTCAAAACCTCCGATTACCAACCCACCCATTTTCAAATTTTTCTTTTGTTACTACCACCGATTTCGTAGTACTAACTGATTACTATCCATCTACAGGTATTGTGAGATTGAAATCATGAAAAATGAGAAAGTTAAATCATTCCGAAGTGTCCGAAGAACTTAAAACATGAACCGAGACAAAGAACCCTAAAATAGAACACTTAAATGGACCTAAACGTGTATTTAAAAGACAATAAGTGTAATATCGAGTTCATGCGCGTCTAACGAATCCAATCTTGATGTGTAACTGACTGTTTTGACAAAAATTCAAAATTTTGGACTCGCACAGTGCAGATGCGAAAGGACATACTGATGAACTTCAGTCGCACGATTGAGCCAGGAACACGATTCAATCGCACGATTGAATCAATCGGTGACTCATTCGCATGACTGACTCAACCGCATGTCATGGCATACGATTAAGTTCAGTCGGAGGCTCAATCGTACGACTGAGTTCAGTCGTATGGTTCAATCGTACGATTGAACCAGTTGGATATAATCTATTCTAACTCAAATGTTCTCTCTTGTGAACGGATCTAACATTTTTGTTACTTGTACTGCAGTAAAATGGCTGAAAGATGGACGATGAGCACTAAGCACAATATCTGTGCTTATTTCGACTCTACGTCTCGAAACGCTTTAGAGTTAGTTGGATCATTGAGTTCCTTCGATGGTCGAGGATCTACAGAGCAGTTTATGCTCCTTGCATACCGTATCGATCCATACAGCAGGCATTCTAGGAGAATGCAATGGTCGATCGCTCAGTCGAGCCGTATAGGATCCGAAGTTCTATCTTCGGACTAGATATTGATATCGGGGAAGACGATTTTAGGAGATTCTTGGAACTGGGTGAGGATGGAGACTAGCCAACGAAGCTACATCCCCTGACAGTTAGGGGATGTTTCTTGAGGATCAAGTATGCTAGCGACATCAATGTCGGCACGCTTAACAAGAGCAGCATGTGCCCACAGTTCAAGTATTTGGCACATGTGATCCTTAAGTGCATCGCGTCTAGGAGAGGTGGATTTGACGAGATGAGCGACCAAATCCAGAATGCTTTTGTTGCACTGGTACTGAACCACCCATTCAGTTTTTCAAGGATGTTCTTCAGCTATTTGAGGGAGAACATAGAGGCAAAGGGGAAGGAGGGTTTTTGCATGTACCCTAGGTTTCTCCAAATGATTATAGACAAGAAGCTCCCCTCGCTGCCCATGAATAAGGACGATGAGGTAGTGTTAGAGGTTATGGATGATACTACCTTAGGAAGGATGAAGGTATACCGGGGTAAGCAAGTGAAGCCCTCGGTGAGGAGGTTATTTTGATCATCTGGCCAACATTTATTATGTCACATCAGCCAGAAAGAAGTGGCCTCATGGCGACAGCGACTCCGATGTTGAGCCGGTCATGATCCCAGATGATGACGACAACGACGATGATGATGACCAAGATCATGGCCAAGGTGTTAGAGAAGAGGACTCGAGCCAATCACGAGCCACTTACACATCTACTATTCCTCCACCACCTTAGCATGGTGGTGTTTTAGCACCTAGTGGATCCGAGCAAGCTGCCATCCACTAGGACTTTCTGATAGATGATGATGATGTCTGATGATAAGCCTCTCACCAGGAAAGTAGGTAGCATGGTTGTAGCTACAGAGAAGGGGAAAGAGGTGGTTGGCGGACGCCAAACTGGTACTGAGGGTGTTGACATTGATATCACAGATCCAGCATACATACCCGACCAGCCGATGAGCCTAGGGGGAGCCCCGATTGCCAAGGGTTCCAAAAGGAAAAGGATGGCCCAACCCTATGGCAAGAAGAGTAAGAGGCAGAGGATTGTACTGGTCAGTTCTTCCACCACCACAGCCAATGCCACCAACACTATCACTGATACTACCACCACTGCCACCACCTCCTCCACTACCACCACTTCCATCCCAACCACTACTACTACCATACTAACCACCACTCATATATCCACATCCACCTCATCCACCATACCCAAAACAGTTCCACCATAATCCATTCTCATTCCTACTCCCATCTACACCACATCCACCACTGCACCTACTACTCCACAAGCATGCACATCCTCCCGTTTCTCACCTCCACAGAGCTCTACTCTACCGACTGTTGGGTTAGAGGAATAGTTGGCCAGCCTAAATAGATTAGTGCTTAATATGTTGGCAACTGATGATCTGAGGACCAACCAGCTGAACCAACTGATAGTGGTAAATGCAGCACAAGGCAAGCAGATTGCCCAGCTTACTAAGAAGAACAAAGCTCATGAGAGAGCTTTAGTTTGAGCTCATAATGCCCTGCAAGCTCAAACGAGCTAGTGCTTGCATCTGCCAAATGGATTGAAGAGTTGGAGAAAAAGAACAAGAAGATGATATTGAGGCTGAAGTGAACGAAGGGTGAGCCTCTGAAGATTAATGGTGATGGAGATAATGATGGAGATGATAATGATGATGATTCAAGTGATGATAAATCAGAAGAAGAAGGTGATGAGGAGGAAGCCGGAGGGAGTGGAAAGGATAAAAAGGGTGATGATGATGAGGAGAAGGATCCATCAGGTGATGCAACTGCATCAGCCTAGACTCAATCAATAAGGGAGAGGCGCACCAAAAGAAATCAAGATCAAGGAGCCTCGTCCTCAGCCCAAGCTGAAGAGTCACAAGATCAACGCAAAAGTAATGATTAAAATGTTTATGTATTTATAACTTTTGTACATGAACTATGTATTACATTAACGTAATTAATGAAAATTAATGTTTAATGTCTTAATTAATGATTAATATGTGCATTGTTGGTGGTGTAATCGAACATATTAAACTCAACAGACCGATGATCATGATGTCGCTCCCCTTCAGCAAATCAAGAATCAACTCACTATGATTCTTGATTTGTAAGGGATTGTGAGACGGTCTGTGAGTTACACTCCAGAGGAAGGAGAAATCATCCATGACTTGACAGACGAGTAGCTCGCTGATATGTTCTTGATTTGTAAGGGATTGTGAGACGGTCTGTGAGTTACACTCCAGAGGAAGGAGAAATCATCCATGACTTGACAGACGAGTAGCTCGCTGATATGTTCATTCTAAATCCTGATGAGCTTGTCAAAGATGCTCCGGAAGTAGATGTTGTGAGTGACGAGGAGCTACAAGGTGTGGATGAGATAGAGATCGAGGATGTCACGTTAGACTACTATCCTCAGTACACTGACCCTGAGGGTAATGTTATCCCCGACTTGGGTGAAACATTTGGTGGTGATACTTTTGACAAGCTAGATGAGGAAGAGAAAGAAAAAGAAAAGGATGAAGGTAAAGCCCAAGCTACAGATGCTGATGTTGATCTAAAGAAGGCTGAATGGGCTGCGTGTTTGATAGAGATGAAAGCACAATGTGAACGTCCAAAGCTCAATGCCTACACCAAATTGTACAGAGTTAAGAGACATCAGAAAGTGTCAGGCAAGATTATTAGTTAGGCTTATTTTGAAGATCTGGATGTATATGCTATGAAACGGAAGAAGGGGATTGAGTACTTCAGATATCCACATGATCTGAAGACTCTCCCTGATTTTGAGTTGAACAAATTGGCTTGTTTAGATCTTTTGTATACCAACCCGAGGAAGATGTTGGGCTGGTTTGAGATGGCATTGAAGAAAGAATACCACACCAGATGGTTAAACTTCAGACCTCAACAACCTAAGAGGTTCATTCATAAGACTGAAGTTGACCCTATCACTGGAAGGCCTAAGGTGGTGCTGAAGTGGAGTCCCCCACATATGATGTCTAAGATCCCTTTACGGGAGATGTCTCAGGACTTCACTCCACACTTCAAATTGTGGTATTATGATTGGAGGACGGGGAAGCGGTCATAGTTTTGAACTGAGAAGGAAAGATAGAGACGATCAGGGTATTTGACCCAATGTGGCTCACTAACTTGTCAGCAGATTATGTTTATACATTACACAAGTGTCCACTGTTCTATGACACGTAAGATATTGTACAAGCTCTCCAGTTCTAACATGTTATACGACTCTACTTCGCTTTTGAGATAGGCGCGGGAGTCACCAAAGAGGAGAAGTGTAAGAAATTTCAAGAACATATGAGGAATGATAGACAATAGGATAAACTAGGTCTAAGTGGGAGTTTGTTGATACACTGTTCCTAGTTTACGTACTTCAATGTAAATATCTTTCATTTCTTACACATATGTAATGCAAATGCTTAATGAAATATGATATGCGTTTTAATGTTTAATTGTCTTTGTTTATATCATATTCTTATTGTAATTGGTTATACTCATATTTATGAACATTATATATAGGTTGAGGTTGTTGTACATAGTTCTGAGTCAATAATGATTCAGAAATGTGTTCAACTTAGTCGGGTGGTTATTCATGCTTATGGACCATACTTATGGACCATATGCAAGAATGAACCATACTTATGGACCAGTCACACGTCTGAACCAGGAGATTGGATCAGTCGTATGACTAAGACATAAGGTTGACTCAGTCGCACGATTAAACCTTCAGTCGTGCGTATCAGTCAAATGCATGAGTCAGTCGCACGACTGAACCATGTAATGGTTCAGTCGTACAAATGGATACTGAAAACCTATAAATACAACATAATTCGTGGAAAAACAAAACACTTCGAATACTATCATACCCTAGCCGTCCAAAGCGTCCCAGTTCGTCCGTCCAACTTCATAGTTCGTTCCTGATCGATTCCAACTCGTTCTTAACATTTGTTTAATCATTAGATTGATCAGGTTGTCGTTCTGACTGATTGGATCGCCAATCAAATAGAATTCCACGCTATTTGATCTGGTCGCACGCATAATCAGTTAGTACTCTGTATAAAAACGGTCCTAACATATTGTAAAACTTGTGAAAAATATAGTACATTGTCTATTATGAGTTATTAATTTAAAATTTAATGAGACGATATAGATTTCAGTGAGTTAAATGCTGAAAATTTTAAAGAAATAAGATTTATTCTAGAAAATAATTATTTTAAAGGAATTGTTTAACTTGTGGCTGGAATTTAAGTGAGTAACATAGAGCCCTTTTGATTTATAAATTTTTAAGGGAAAAAGCATACTGTTTTTGATAAATTTGATGCAAAAATTTGAGAATTTTGATCTAAACTGTCATATTGACACACCCATTAATTCAGATGATGAACCATCAAATAATATAGGTAGCACTACTTAGGATTATGTTAACCTGTATTTTCCAGATGAGGGCAATAATGTTATATTATTTGATTTTGTGATTTGCATTTGATAGTTATGAATCACTTGACTTGTGAGTAGGTTTGCTTGTGAGTTTGATTATGTTGCATCAATTCAAAATAATTTACGATATTGATTAAACCTATGTTCTCACCAGCTTTATGTTGACTATTTTGAGTATGTTTTTTCTGATCAGCATAATGTATTATAATCCCGTGTATATGTTCAACATGTTTAGTGATCGGCACGGCTATTTAGAGAAGCTGTGTATTTGGTTGACTATCGATCTGTTTGACTTCAGCCTCTACGTGGATGTTCGCGTCCACTATTAGCTGAAGAATATGTGAAATAATGAAGGCATGAAAATAGAATACGATTACAAATGTATAAGTCTAAGATATTAGACTAAATTTTGTAACAGTGTAATCATATAACTTATAAAATAATGGAAATGATGTTTAGTTTATCTATATGATTTACATAGTATGACAATCAAATTTTTTTGAACCGATGAGTCACACCCAAGCATTTCACGCTTTCTTCGAGATGTGACAGATTGGTATCACTGTCATTGCTTATAGCAAATTAGGTATTATTAGTAAATGTCTAGACTATAACCATAAGCTCATATGATAACAATTTTTAGCATGATTAAAATATAAATATTCTCTTTCTATTACTGTATATGAACATGTCTATGCTTAGACAATAATGAAAATCTTCCATGAGATGTATATGATTATGTGAAAATATGGGACTTTGTGAAATTATTTGACTAGTACTGGTAATATTATAAATTGAAATTTTGTAAGAATTTTTGCAGTATGAGTACTTGTAATTATGATAGTTACTATAATGAAACTGAACCTTCGGATCATAGCAATTACAAAGAAACAACACCAAAAACAGAGCCATAGGATAACCTAGAAGTATCCTAATCCGAGGTCAGAACCAACATCAAGCCAAAGTTTTACGCCCGACGTGCACCAGTAACAATTGGGGGTTATACAATTGAGACACGTAGGAAAAGTGTGTGATGTGGTAAGATATTTCTAGCTAAGGAAGTTTAGAAATCAAAAGATCAAAACCCAGAAACCTTTCCCCTGACATATGAGATAAAACCCACAGCTCAACCGGATAACTCTGAAAATTGAAGAAAAAGGATCTAAGAGACAAAGGTTTGAAGAATGTCAGATAGAAGCAACCAACCAGATCCTTAAGAAATTTAAGAAGATTTAATAAGATATCCGAATGATCCAAACAGATGTCAAAGCAATGAAGGTAGGAAGCCAAAGTA
The DNA here is from genome assembly GCA_024085815.1 of Flaveria linearis. Lineage (NCBI taxonomy): Eukaryota > Viridiplantae > Streptophyta > Magnoliopsida > Asterales > Asteraceae > Flaveria > Flaveria linearis. The sequence continues at coordinate 77,770,133 of CM044001.1, forward strand.
CCTTCACAAAAATGTGAAATTGGATTTGGGGAAAATAGGATTGTAGGAAACCCCTATGTAACCTGTTTTAAAATATATAAAATAAGAATATAATAAAGTATTATGTTATAATTATAAAACTTATGCTATAAATTGAATGAAATTTTTATGCAATAATAATGTAATTAAAATGTAGTTAAATATGCCACCAAGAAGAGATAATCAACCTCTATGAAGAACAAGACATGTTAGACGCCCAAGAACTAGATTAAGAGAAGAAACTCCACCAATAAATAAAACTACTAGTGAGAATGAAAGAATTTCTCAACTAGTCTCAGCAATTGGAATCGGCAATACCTACGCTAGTAGCTCAGCTTTAACAGAACCTCAACATTGGAAGTGTTCCACCTGGGAATGAAGAACCAGGCAACACTACTAAGGTAGAACACCCCAAGGAAGGGGTTATAGATAGAATTAAAAAGGGATGTTCTTACAAGACTTTTATGTCTTGTAAACCCTAAGACTTTAATGGAAAAGTAGGAGCAGTACAAGTATTACGTTGGTTAAAAGAAATAGAGTCAGTATTAGATATCAGCGAGTGTGCTGATAATTATAAGACCATGTTTGCTTCGCATTCACTGAAGGGGGAAGCATAGTCATGGTGGAAGATGGAAGTTCAAACTAAAGGAAGGGATGTTATGAATAGGTTAATTTGGAAGGAATTTAGAAACCTAGTGATTGAGAAATATTGTCCTTATAATGAGATAGAAAGGATAGAAGTAGAATTCTTAGCACTAGAAATGAAGGGTGCTGCACATCAGGAATATACAGACAGATATAATGAGTTATCTAGATCAGTGCCATATTTAGTGATGTAAGAAGCTAAAAGGATAGGAAGATATATCTGGGTTTAGTAACACAGATATGAGTAATGGTAAAGTCAGCTATGCATAAGACTTTTCAAGATGCAGTGACGTTATCAGGCAGCTTGACTGATGTGATGATAAGGAATGGATCCTTGACTAATTCAAGGATTGGAGACAAAAGGAAGTGGAGCAACAGCAACTCTGGAAGGAGATTTGGAGGAAATCAGTAGAAGAAGGTAAACAGAAATCCTGTGAGAAATTTCATGGGAATTGTTCAGGAAAGGAGACCACAGACAGAAGGTCAATTGTGATGCAATGCTTGCAAGAGTCACCATAATGGCAAGTGCAGGGTGGTAATTTGCTATAACTGTTAAAAGAAAGGACACATGTCAATGGAATGTAAGGGATCCGCAAACCCTAAACCAGTTCGCTACCAGTGTGGAAATGAGAATCATTTTTGCAAGGAGTGTCCAGAACTAAAAGGAAAAACCCCAACCAACCCAAACAATCCACATGGTAGAGCATTGGTAATACAAGCTGAAGAAGCCCGAAATGAACCAGAATTAGTGATAGGTACGTTTCTTATTAATCACCGGCACGCAATAGTATTATTCGATATGAGAGCAACTCGTAGTTTTGCTTCGAATATATTTAAACCTTTAATTAATTTAACCTCAAAGAAACTAAAAAGTAAGTATATGATAGAATTGGCTGATGGAAAGATAATTGAAGCTAGAGAGGTTATTCCTAACTGTATCTTAAATTTAGATGATCATTGTTTTGATATAGATTTGATTCCTATTGAATTAGGAGGTTTGATATTGTTATGGGTATGGATTGGTTAAGTAAGAATCAAGCTGAAATTATCTGTGTAAAAAGAATGATTAAAATCCTTTGACTAAAGATAATAAAACTCTTTGCATATATGGTGAGAAACCTAGAGGTGCTATGAAGATAGTCTCATGTAAAAAAGTCCAGAAATATTTAAGAAAGAAATGTCTAGCATTTCTAGCCCATGTAGTTGATACAAAGTTAGAAAAGAAGCAATTAGAGGATGTTCCAATTATTAGAGAATATCTAGAGGTATTTCCTGATGAATTACCAGGATTGTCACCCCTTCATCAAGTAGAGTTCAAGATTGAATTAATACCGGGGACTGCCCTATTGCCAAGTCTCTGTATCGTTTTGCATCAACAGAAATGAAAGACTTAATGAGTCAACTTTAGGAATTATTAGACAAGGGATTTATACCTCTTACTGTATCACCTTGGGGAGCTCCAGTTTTGTTTGAAAAGAAGAAAGACGGAACCTTTAGGATGTGCATCGATTAGAGAGAGCTTAATAAAGTAAATTATTAAGAATAGATATCCTCTTTCTAGGATAGATGCCTATTTGATCAATTAAAAGGATCTAGTTACTTTTCAAAAACTGACTTAAGGTCAGGATATCATCAGTCAAGAGTAAGAGATGAAGATATACCTAAGACTGTGTTCAGAACTCGATATGGCCATTATGAATTCCTTGTAATGCCATTTGGGTTAACAAACGCACCAGCAATGTTCATGGATCTAATGAATAAAGTGTGTAAACCATATTTGGATAAATATGTCATAGTATTTATAGATGATATTTTATTCTATTCTAAAAGTAAGGAAGAACATGAGAAGCACCTAAGACAAATTTTAGAGTTAATTCGAAAGGAGAAAATGTACGCCAAATTCTCAAAGTGTGAGTTTTGGAAAAGAGAAGTACAATTCCTAGGAGATGTAGTTAACCAAGAAGGAATTTAGGTAGACCTGGCAAAGATCGAGGCAATTAAGACGTTGGAAGCTCCAAAAACACCCACGAAAGTACATCAATTTTTAGGTTTGGTGGGTTATTAAGAAGAGTTATAGTATATTTTTTGAGAATAGCCCAACCTTTGACAAAATTAACTCGAAAAGATAAGTGATATGTTTGGGGAGAAAACAGAATGTTGCATTTGAAATCTTAAAAGAATAAATTATACAGTGCTCCTATCTTAGCTCTTCTAGAAGGAAAAGATGATTTTGTCGTATACTGTGATGCATCACATCATGGTTTCGGATGTGTTTTAATACAACAAGATAAGGTAATTTCATATGCATCCTTGCAACTCAGTGGAAGTGATATGAACTATACTACACATGACTTAGAGTTAGGAGCAGTAGTGTTTGCACTTAAGATTTGGAGACATTATCTATATGGAACCAAGTACATAATTTATACAGATCATAAGAGTTTGCAAGACATATTCTATCAAAAGATGCTGAAGATGAGATAAAGAAGATGAATGAAATTACTAAGTGATTATGATTATGAAATCAAGTATCACCCAGGAAAAGCAAATCTAGTAGTTGATGCTTTAAGTAGAAAAGAGATAACTAAGCCATTATGAGTGTGTGATATGAGAATGGAATTACAATCGGATTTAATAAGTCAAATTTGAGAAACCCATCAAATAATGAATCAAAAGTTGTGTTGAAGCAGAACGGACAAATGGAAGTTACGTCCGATGGAATTCTGAAATTTACAGGAAGAATTTGGATTCCTAACAATGACATGCTTAGAGAAACTATTCTAAAAAGAGCACATAAATCAAGATACTCAGTACATCCAGGAAATAATAAGATGTACCAGAAATTCCTAAATAGAAGTGGGATCAAATCACCATGGATTTTGTAACTAAGTTGCCCAGAACCTCAAGTGGGTATGACACAATATGGGTTATAGTCGACAGACTGACTAAATCAACTCATTTCTTGCCAATTAGAGAAATTATAAAATGGAAAAATTAGCAAGAATTTATATGAAGAAATTATGTCTAGACATGGAATAACCATTTCAATAATATCTAACAGAGATAGTAGATTTACTTCAAGATTCTGGCAGATTTCACAAAAAGCATTAAGAACTCAGGTAAATATGAGTTTAGCATACCATCCACAGATAGGTGGATAGAGTGAGAAAACAATTCAAACATTAGAAGATATGTTACGAGCCTGTGTGTTAGATTTTGGTGGTAACTGGGATATACACTTACCTTTAATAGAATTTTCATATAACAATAGTTGCCATACTATTATTGGAGTAGCTGCATTTGAAGCTCTATACAGAAGGAAGTGTAGGTCACCTTTGTGCTGGAATGAAATAGGAGATAGACAACTTACAAGCCCAGAACTTGTACAGGAAACATCTGATAAAATCAGTGAAATTAAGAGCAGATTGAAGGCAGCACATGATAGGCAAAAAAGTTATGCTGATAAATGAATAAAGATTTTAGAATTTCAAATAGGAGAAAAGGTGTATCTAAAGGTATCACCATCAAAAAGAATTATCTGATTTGGGAAAAGAAATAAGTTAAACCCTAGGTATGTTGGCCCTTTTGAAGTAATTGATATGATTGGTCCTGTAGCACACAAGTTAGACTTACCTCAGGATTAAATGAAGTACATAACATCTTTCACATATCTAATGTGAATAAATGCCTGATAGATGAGACATTAAAGGTACCAATACAGGAAATCAAAATAGATAAGAAAACCTTCATTTTGTGGAAGAATCAATGGCCATTATGGATAGAGAGGTAAAAGGTTTAAGAAAAAGTTGAATCCTAATAGTAAGGGTGAAATAGAATTCAAAGAGATGACCTGAATTTACATAGGAAAGGGAGGATAAAATCCAAAGAAATATCCCCACCAATTTGAGGTTAAACTAAATGAAAAGAGCAACTACAAAGATAAACCCTCCACAACATTTGAGAATACTTTCTAATGAATTTCGAGACAAAATTCTTTTTACAGGGGGGAGAATGTAACAACCCTAAAATCCAAGATTAGGTAAAACTAATATTTTAAGAATTACCTTACATGGATATAATATATATATATATATATATATATATATTATTAGAATTTGTTAAGTAGTTTTTATGTGATTAATCTTCTATGAAATTTCATATTTTGCATGATGGTACGTGAACATGCATGCATGCATAAATATAACGTGTGTATATGTGTATTCTTGCATGAATCTGTGATTATCAAATTGTAGGATTATATGATTAGTTACTTGAATGTTAAACACTCTTATCTACATGAAATGAATTAAGGTTTGAAACTTAATCAAACACTACTAATCAAGTTAATATCTATAAACCTTATGTCAAAAACCAAAACTAAAGCCATCCTAAACACTTAAACACTAACTAAAGCACATATTTAACACTAGCATCGGCTCATTAGGACATTAACTAAACTAAATTAATCATTTTTAGTATGACTAACCTTAGCTTAACGACTAAGTGAGTCATTAGCTTCCTTGATCGACACCTAGCCAAACACAACACTAATCCATCTTCAAACTATGACAGATATCATCTAAGTGGACACCTAATTAAGTTACAACCACCACCTCATCAACCTAGGATAGCTCTAATGCTGATGAAACCCCACAACCTTGAAGCTCTCGGTCGATGGAACCAAAACCACCACAACCGCCATCAACACCGCTCTCTTGGCCCTCTCTCCCTCTTAGTTCTCAAGCCACCACCATTACCATCTTCTCTTCGGTTTACATATCACCCTCACCGTCAACATCTTGCTCTCGCTTCTCAAATCATCACCACCATCTTACTCTCGGATTCCACATCATACAACCAACATCACCACCTCTTGTCTACCAACCGATTACTATCTTCAAGAACAACATGGAACAAATTATCTCCCACTAGTTTGTGATCAACCTTCAATCTTAAGAACTACCATACCAATCGGATCATCAAGGGTCTAGCTAAACCATTCTTTTAAGTTCTTTCATCATCAATTATGGTTTGATTCCAAAATGAACTAGATAAGAAGTATATATGTGTGTTTAACTAACACATGTAAACTAACCCTTTAAGAATAATCAAAATTATTCACAAACCTCATGAACACATGATTTTTATCAAAAATCAGTAAGAAAAGGATTCAAAAATGTCAGATCTTGGTGGAAGCATGAAATGCTTGGGTGTGACTACAACTTTAACAAGACTTAACAAGATACTATATATATATATATATATATATATATATATATACGGGTTACATAAAGGTTTCATACAAAATTGGTCTATGTAAAGACTAATACATTTAATATGTAACCTACATACCAAAAGGGTCTAATGACTGCTTCTTATTCTTTAATAAAGTGGATGTGTGCATCCATCATTATGCTAGCCTCAAACACGTTAACATTTATTTTGACACAAGTCTTCCCAATAACTTCAGCCCATCCGTTATAAACATCAAACGAAAACATTACACTGTTAGTCATTCTGATTTCCTGAAAAAGCATACTTAAAACTGTTAACATAATGTTGGTGAGAAACATAGGTTTAATAACTAAAGAAAATATATTGATGCGGCTTAAATAAGATTATAACCAAACCTACTTATATGTTGGTGATTTATAACTGTCACAAATACAAATCACAAAAGCAGATAATATAGCATCACAACACTCATCCTGTTGGTGTAGGAAATATTTTCCTAAGTAGCGCTACCTATATTACCCGACGGTTCCACATCCCAATTAATGGTTGTAGCTTATGGGAAAATGACAGTATCACAAAAAGTCTTATTTATTAGCATCAATCACAAAACAGTATCTTTTTCCCCCAAAACTCATAAACATAATAACGGGGCTATGATTCTCACCTTAATTACAGCGAAACCCTATAAAATAATTATATGTTAGAAATATATCTTATTCTTTAAAATTTTCAGCACTTTATTTAGAAAATTCAAAATAGTAGCTACTGCTACCCGTATATCATCAAAATTAATAGCGGTAACATCTAAAAATACGGATTAACATATAAAAATTTTAACTAATAATTAATTACAGATAATTTTCCAGAATTTCTACAAACTTGATATAAAATAGCAGAAATAGCTACGGGTTTTATAAAATTACCAGAATAATTACCCTGAAGTTCATAATTTCTTATAAAATTTCAGGTTATTAACTCAAAATAAGCAGTTTACTATGATTTTTATAAGTTTCACATAAATCAGCAAAAATAGTTAAATATTTCTAAAATTTATATTCATTGTTCTATTATGAATATCATAATTATGTAAATCGTTTATAATTTAACTCATTGTTTTGCTATTTATTTCAATTTTCTATTTACAGATTATATTAAAACGTAAAGCTCAGTCATACAAAGTTTTAATCATGAAATTTATCATGGAACTTCTAGAAAATACAAGGATCATTGTATAATTTTTCCAGATTTTTACCAGGTTCGGAGCTTCCATATAATAACTATCTTTCTTTTCCTTGAATTAATTATATAAATTAATTTACTCAACATTATTAAACCAAAATTTACAGATTACTATTTTTGATATTTCTAAACATGTTTCAAATTTTACTCCCACAATTACAGTTGTTTAAATATATAACTCGTGTTACTTTACTAATTAAAAAATATCATAGGTTTTAATCCTTAAATTCTTAATTTCTTTATAATAATTCTTAGATTTTTAGTTTTCAAGCTTTTCCTTACTGCTTTTTTATAAAATCAAGTGTTCAAGAGGTTTTTCAAAGAGTCTTGATGTTCATACATAATGGGTTAGTTGCATATTGTTGGAGCATATATAGTCATATATAGTGTGTCCGTCGCTTGACGAATAGTCTAGGCTTAATGTTATACACCTTGTAAACACATGAAACTGGGTCATTCGCAGGAGCATATGCGAATGAGACTCAGTCGTACGACTGAGTCATGCTAATGGACCAGTCGTGCGACTGAGAGATGCGATTGGGTCATTCGTAAGACTGAGCCATAAGAATGGTCCAGTCGTACGATTGAACCATACGTATGGTCCAATCGCACGAATGGGCCCAGTCGCATCTAATATGGGCCGAGGCCTATATATACCAGTTTCAATGTGTAGAAAAAAAAGGGTTTAGAGAGGGTTTGTGCCCGGGGCCTAGGTGCTGCCGGATGAGAGGGGAGATCATGCTCGATCTCCCCTTGCCAAAAGTTGTAATTCTTAAGTTGTAACGAGCTTAAAATCGTTATGTTTTATCAATAAAATCATTCGATTATTGTTCGTACTTTTGTTTATCTTTTGGTTGTTTATCCTTCCGTCAAGAACACGCTCGGATGTTCATCGATCCAGCGACTTCACAATTGGTATCAGAGCCGGTTACTGCTAGATTGATCTAACAATCACTCTAGCAACCCGAGCTCTTGATCTCTGGATCTATTTCAGGTTCTTTGACGTTAAACCGCCTTCGTGCTCTTCGTGTTCTTCGTGTTTTGCTCAAATCTCATTGTGTGTGATGTTTATTTGTTAAAACCGGACTCGGAATCTTCTTCAGATCATAAAAACGAATCCAATGATACAAATTTTGTGTTGTATCTTGTCCAAATCATCGGATTAGGGTTTTTCAGCCTTGTGGCGGCTGCAGATCTGGTTTTCTGCGTTCAGACCCGTTCATGCGATTGGGCCATGCGACTGGGCCTCATTCGCACGACTGAACCATTCGTATGGTCCATTCGTGCTACTGAACCAGTCGTATGTCCATTCGTACGAATGAACATTCATTCGCACGACTGACCCATTCGTGTTATCCATTCGTACTAGTGAACCATTCGGAGTGTCCATTCGCACGAATCACCCATTCGCACGTATGCCTTCATTCGTCTGTTCCAGTCGCACGAATGAGCTGTGTACCAGACCAAAAAAAAAAAAAAAAAAAAAAAAAAAAAAAAAAAAAACAAAAACAAAAACAAAAAAAAAAAAAAAAAAAAAAAAAAAAAAAAAAGGAGTCTGGAACAGCTTCTTGCACGAATTTTTCCCTAAACCATTTTTATCAGTCGGGAAGCCTTCTGAAAAAGTTTGGTAAAATAAAATTATTTTGGAAAAATTATCGGGTCATTTTTCGGTTCATGTTCGGGTCAATAGTGAAGATTTTCTTGGAGAGTCTATGCAAGAGTTGAGGATGAGAAAAGCACATTCACCCTGAGTTTCTTATGTCAGACAAGTTCGATGGATACCCCATTATTCGTTGGACTTCCAGAATCGGTGAATGTTGTTAGAACACGAAAGAGAGAAGAGAAGATGTCAGCTGTCGGTGCTGATTTTGTGGGGTAGTCAGGAGCATCTGACTATTTATGGGCCAATCAAGTTATATTTATCCGCACAGAGAGGATTCTCATTCTTAGGGGGAATCCATGTATCGAGAAATTGAAGACGCAATCAGAAAGTGATGATGCGAGCAGGTTTCTGATGATGAATCTTCGTGCATGCTGATTTGTTTGATATTGTCAGCTGTGGATTGGAACCTTCAACCTTTTGCCCAATACACCGTATGAAGACGTTAGGAGAGCACAACGTTTATATATTGGGATATGCTGAACGTGAGGGGGAATTTCTACAGTTGGAAATGTTAAACAGGTTAGACTGTGTGAAGATTGAAGCAATGGAAAACTGGTCATGTCATTATCTGGAAAAATCAGTCATTTGGGGAATCTTACTGCTATGATGGTGTTTTGCAAAGTAAACGAAAGCTATTGTGCCTAAATTTATTTTCAGGGATATTGTGGTAACCTGACGGATCGGCAATGTTGGCTAATATGGTTGTTCGTTTGATTCTATTGGAAACCAGAGCAAAGATTGACTGAAGATTGTAAGAGGTGTTATCTACTATTCGCAAGCAACGTCCAAGGGGGAATTTGTTGGAGCATATATAGTCATATATAGTGTGTCCGTCGCTTGACGAATAGTCTAGGCTTAATGTTATACACCTTGTAAACACATGAAACTGGGTCATTCGCAGGAGCATATGCGAATGAGACTCAGTCGTACGACTGAGTCATGCTAATGGACCAGTCGTGCGACTGAGAGATGCGATTGGGTCATTCGTAAGACTGAGCCATAAGAATGGTCCAGTCGTACGATTGAACCATACGTATGGTCCAATCGCACGAATGGGCCCAGTCGCATCTAATATGGGCCGAGGCCTATATATACCAGTTTCAATGTGTAGAAAAAAAAGGGTTTAGAGAGGGTTTGTGCCCGGGGCCTAGGTGCTGCCGGATGAGAGGGGAGATCATGCTCGATCTCCCCTTGCCAAAAGTTGTAATTCTTAAGTTGTAACGAGCTTAAAATCGTTATGTTTTATCAATAAAATCATTCGATTATTGTTCGTACTTTTGTTTATCTTTTGGTTGTTTATCCTTCCGTCAAGAACACGCTCGGATGTTCATCGATCCAGCGACTTCACACATATGTATGTATAACACATATGTAACCCTTTTAAGACTTGTTCAACATTGTTTATGAGGGTTAAAACCCTATTATTTGATGAAAGAAAGGCTGAATATCATTAGAGATGACTTTTAGCTTCTTTATTTCCAAGGCTTGAGGAGAGAGTTCTTGATCTTGAAGTACTTGTCAGAAGGATGTGAGATGGTGCTTATGAGGGTGGTTGATGTTGTAACCGTGAGATGAACAAGGAGTAGAGGATTGCGGTTCTGGTGGTTTATGGTTGTGGTAGTTTGGGATGATATGAACCGAGAGAGAGAAGGCCGAGAAGAAGGTGATTGTTTGCGGATGGTGAGGGTTGTGTGGAACCGAGAGAGAGAGAGAGAGAGAGAAGAGAGAGAGAGAGAGAGAGAGACAGAGAGGAAAGCCTAGGGAGAGGATGGTCTCGGATGGTGATGGTTATGATGGTGGCTCATAGGCCGAAGGCCCCATGTAGTGGAGTCCCCCATCATGTTGATACATATGTACCTAGTTTAGGAACTTAATGTAAAATGTCTTTCATGTCTTACATATTTGTAATTGAATGGGTATGAATGAAATACAATATGTGGTTGATGCTTATAATGCTTAATATTTCATTGTTTATTGGGTGATAACGTATATTGAACTAACTATATAGGTTTGTGGTTGTTTGCATAAGTCTTAGTCAAATATGGTTGAGAAAGATGATTAAACTTAATTGTATAAAGTATTCATGTGAATGGACCATGCTAATTGGACCATACGCATGAACACTTCATGCTAATGGACCAGTTGCACGACTAAACCAGGAGACTGGATCAGTCGCACGATTGTGACATGCGATTGACTCAGTCGCATGACTGGACCTTCAGTCGTGCGGATGGATCAACTGCATGCTTCAGTCGCACGATTGAACAATGCTGATAATTCAGTCGTACGAATGAAGACTCCAAACCTATAAATACCACTTAATTCGTAGAAAAACATAAGAATTCGAATATCTACGCACATACTCGTACCCTAGTCGTCCAGAGACTTCAGAAACCTGTTCCAACTTCAAAGTTCGTCTCTGATCAATTCTCGTTCGTTCTTAACGTTTGTTTCATCATTAGAATTGATCAGATTGTCGTTCTCACTAATTGGATCGCCAATCAAATAGGATTCCGCGCTATTTGAGTTGGTATACATGCAGAATCAGTTAGTACTCCGTACGTATACGGTCCTAACAAGTGGTATGAGAGCTTTGGCTCTTGATTTTGCGTGTGATTCGATCGATTTGGTATAAAAATCATGTTTTTTCATTCAAAACACCATCTTTTGGGTTAAAACAGTGTTTTCGACGTCTCTAGATCAAAAAGTTCATGTTTTTCGTCATATGGCAGATTAGGTTCGTAAAAATTCGTGTTTGTGAGTCAAAATCGTCAAAACCTCGAATTTTTCAAAACAGCAGCCTTCAGTCGCACGAATAGCTCCTTCATACGACTGAACTCAATCGTACATCCCATATGCACGATTGAACCCAGTCGCTCATCCAATCGTACGACTGAGCACTCCAGTCGCATTGTCTAGTCTTCCTTGTCTAACCGTACGATTGACTCATCCTTATTTTCAATCCCATGATTGAGCCATCCACATTGTTCAATCGCACGGTTAGCCCAATCGCATCTGTCCATTCGCACCAGAAAAACAGTTTGTTCTAAAAGTCAAAGTAAATAGAAATGGAAGATCGGTACTCAGCGTTCACAGCAGGTCGGGATTCACGGATTCAGAATCTATTGCTTCTGGAAAATGAAGTTGGTAATCACAATAAGCCTCCTAAGCTCATAACGTTAGACGATTACCCACAATGGAAGCAAAGGTTCAAGATATACTTAAATAGAGTTGATCCTAATCTGTGGGAATCAATCGAGACTAGGTATAGCATGCCGGTTGGTGCTGATGAAGTAAAAACTTACCTTGGGTGGCACGACTGATAGCCAGAAGGTCAAGTACAATGCAGGGAAGAAGGTGTATGCTTTGTTGAGTCAGTCAATTCTGAAGGATATCTTTCATCAGTTTTCTGAAAACAAGCAAGCAAAGAAGTTATGGGATGCCTTGGAAAAACGATATGATGGGAATGCAACGTTAAAGGCATTAAAGGCAAAGGCTTTGAAGAAGGAGTTTGATAACTTCTCTTCAATAGGAAAAGAGAGTCTGGACGACGTTATTGACCGCTTCTACCACTTGATGAGTGAGCTTCACACTCATGGAGTTACCACGTCTATGGAAGATAAGGTGTCAAGCTTTGCAGATGGATTACCAGAGAAGTGGGTTTCGTTTGTTTCAAATCTTAGACAGATAGATATCCTAGCAAAGTTAGATATCAATGATTTCATTCTGAAGCTGAGAAAGGAAGAGTTGAGGATGAAGTACAGATCCCAGAAAAGTTCATATGATCAGAACCCGTCACTTTACAACTCAACTCCTCAACCAAAAATTTCTGGAGCCCCACTCCAAATAGCATTTGTCTCTATTTCATCTTCTCCGTCTCAAGCCATTACTTCAGGATCTGACACGTTAGGGTCATCTTGCACCCAATACATAGCACTAGATGCCAATGCTACGAAATTGAAGACCGAGAATCTCGGTAATGTGACTGTAGAGGTAGCAAAGGAGCATATGGATCTCCTAGCAGCTGTTGTTCACTCCTATGACAGTCTAGTTGCTGGGAAAATTGGAAACTACCATCTTGTCGATGAAGACTACGAGCAGGTAGATGAAACTGAGCTTGAAAGGATGGACATTATGTGGGCGCTGGCTAGTGCTGTCCAGAGGGTGAAGAAGTTTGTTAAGAAGACCGGACAGAACTTGATAGCCATAAAAGACACTACTTTTGGTTTTGACAAAACCAAAGTTACTTGCTTTAACTGTGGAGGAAAGGGGCATTTCAAACGTGAATGTGTAAAGCCCAAGAAGACAGGTAATGGGAATCCTTTCTCATCTTTCAATCGTCAAGACAAACCCACCAATGGGTCTACATCTTCAAACAAGGATTCTAAGGCCTTGACTGCACAAGACGATGAAGGACAAGATGGACCTTTCGCTTTGTGTCTTCGGGAGAATCCAACATTGCATGTGTTGAGGGTTTGGATGATGACTCTGCAAGTGAAGGTGATATAGCAGTGGAACTTGTAATTTCAGATCATGAAGATACTGCTACTGTGGTCACTCACCAAAATGAAGAAGGTCCCAGCACAACATGTTCAGAATCACCCGCACCCGAACAGTCAAACTCTACGATGATGGCAGATTCAACCGAACCTTCTCAGGTAAGTTCAACAGACCAACTCTTTAATAATCATGCTTGTTCTGAATGTAAAGCATAGATTCAAAATTTGCTATGTTATTAGATCACAATGATAGCTTAGTAAATGATTTACAACTGTGCATAGAAGCAAACCGAATTTTAAGAGAAAATGAGCACAGTTATAAAGAGAAAATAGAACTATTAAACAAACAACTAAGGGAAACTGAAGTTGTGGCCTTTAACCAAGCAAATGATATAAAGTTCTATTTAAACTCCTTGGAAGAAACCAAGAAAGAAAAAGTAGTTTTGGAAGTCGAAGTCAACTCACTAAAACAAAAACTGCACAGTTGGACTAGTTCTTCTCACATAGTTCAACACTTAGTGAGAGAACGAAATCACAGGGAAGGGTTGGGTTACAAAGTGGTTCTGCCACCACATGAGACCTTGTTGAATACTAAAAGGAAACCAATTAACAATAACCCAATCAAGGATCATGTGGTGTCTACTCCTCTTGTAAGTGATCCAGATTCCACAAGTAAACCTGTTGAATTTGTCGCTAAACAGAAGGAGACCACTTTGAAGTCAAAAGGTAAGATGCCTATTGTTAATTTGGATGAACAATTTGCAAAGGTTAAGGTGGATTCAGGTTCAAACATGTCTCATTCAGAGCCCAAAAAGACCAAACAACTTAACCAATCTAGAGCATCATGTCTAAGTCCAAATAAACTAAAGGGTAAAGATGTTAAACATGTTCAAACAATGAATTTTGTTAAAGAAGTCAAAACATCTAAACAAGAAGTGTCAAAACCCAAAGAAACTAAAGTCACACCTGTGTCACATACTTCCCAACTAAAATATTTTAACCAACATGTCGAAAGCAGATCTTGCTACACTTGTGGAAAGTATGGACACATTGCTTTTAAATGTTCTTATTATCAGACACCAAGAAATAAAATTGAACTTAATGACACAAAACTAAGTTCTTCCAAAAGGAGATCAATTACTCTACCAAAAAGAACATGTGAACCTAAAGTTCAAACTATAAGCCAATCGTCTGTTTATCACAAACAGGCCTTACATAAAACTGGCTTATAGAAAGAAAAATCAAGTCTCGTGTCTGATAATGAGAACACGAAGAAGAATGATCTACCCCGATCCTTAAATGGACAATGGGTAGAATTTATGATGTGTGATTCCTCGGGGACACCCAAGCCAGTTAAGGCTTGGGTCCCTAACCTGAACTAATCATTTTCTTTGAATGTGCAGGGTGTCCGCTATAGTGCTTCTTTGAATACCTAGATTGTTGATAGTGGTGCATCAAGGCACATGAATGGAAACCTGTCACTCTTGTCAAACGTCAAACAGATTAAAGGAGGACACGTTTCATTTGCTGGAAATAAAAGAGGTTACATCACTGCACAAGGAGAAGTGGGAAACCAGAAAGTGAAGTTTGATAAGGTAAACTATGTTCAACAACTTCAAAATAACTTACTTTTTGTTTCTCAGGTATGCGACAAAGAGTTCAAAGTTGTATTTGACAACAAGAAGTGCTATGTTCTGAAGAAGGACTATGTCATTCCGGAGGACCAAGTATTAATATCAGCTTTAAGATATAACAATTTGTATGTCTTGGACCTCTCCAAGGCCTCCACAACCGATCATCAAGTACAATGCTTCTTGTCAAATGCAACAGAAAAAGACTCCATCTCCTGGCATAGGAGAATGGGACACATCAATCCCCGGAAGATGAATCACTTGATCAAGAATGATCTAGTGCGAGGAGTAAATGTTCAAAACTTCTAACTACTGGATTTTTGTGTCGTATGTAAGAAAGGGAAACAGACAAAGAAGTCTCACAAGGCAAAGAACGTCCATTCAATTGACCTGCCTCTTGAGCTTCTTCACATGGATCTATTTGGCCCAGTCAGTACAAAGAGCATTGCCGGTGATTTGTACTGCTTTGTAGTTACGGATGATTACTCAAGATTTTCTTGGGTGATGTTTCTGAAATCCAAATCAGAGACATTTGGATCATTCAAAGAGCCAGTAACTACCTTGGAATCACTCTACAAGCTGAAGGTAAGGCAAGTTTGCTCCAACAACGGCACCGAGTTCAAGAACCAATGGATGGAGGAATTCTGCAAAGAAAGAGGAATTGTGCACCAATTCACATCGGCCTACACTCCTCAAATGAACGGGGTTGCAGAGAGAAAGAATCGCAGCTTGATAGAGACAGCCCGGACGATGCTAGCAGACTCAAAATTGCCTATCCAATTCTAGAAGGAGGCAGTAGCTAATGCATGTTACACCTTTAATCGAGTCCTGGTGGTCAAGCGTCATGGTAAGACGTGTTACGAGTTACTCAAATAACGTAAACCTAATATAGAGTACCTCAAACAGTTTGATGCACCATGTACACTGCTGAAGAAAACACGGTCAGGGAAATTCAGCGAGAAGGCTGAAGAAGGGATTTTCTTAGGATACAACATACCGAATAAGAGAGTTTACAACAACTCAATGGGTCAAGTAGAAGTGTGGTGCAATGTTGATGTACAGAGATACACCACCCCCTTGCTGGAAAAGGACCCTCTTTCTTTTTCGACTATGATGGATTCTTTAAATCCTTCAACAGCCCTCTCTCTCCTCCTGAGGATGAGATATTGAATAGAATGATGTATGACGTATTAAACACACCTTCACTGGATCCGATGACTTCAACTTCACAAGGTGAGCCTTCTAGTTCTTCAAGGGGAGCACTTAAGGTAAGTGACTCCTCCTCTGATGATGACGACGGAGCAAATGATCAGGTGGATCAAGGGCAATAGGTTCCTGCTACTCCCAGTAGACATGCATCTGATGTTGATGCCTCTGATACTTCAGAACCTCACACTCCAACTACCTCGGATAATGAACCTGTTGTTCACAATCTGGATAATGAAGTAGTTTTACCCACCACTCCTGGATCTTGACTAAATTTTTATCATCTGTTGGATAATGTCATTGAAGATGTTAGATCAGGAGTCCAGACTCGAAGTCAGCTATACTCAGCTGATTATGCCTCGGTAATGGAAAAGGGATATCTTCACGATGGTGCATATCGATGTTTTGTGTCTTAATTTGAGCCAAAATATATTAGTGAAGCCCTAAACGATAAGTCATGGGTGAGTGCCATGCAAGAAGAACTTCTTTAATTCAAGAAGTTGGGAGTATGGACTCTAGTGGACGGACCTAAAGGTGCTAAGGTCATTGGCATCAAATGGGTCTTGAAGTGAAAGAAAGATGCCCAAGGGGTCATAATAAGAAACAAGGCTCGACTTGTAGTTCAAGGATATTGACAAGTCGAGGGCATTGATTACAATGAAGTGTTTGCACCTGTGGCAAGAATGGAAGCAATCCGTATCTTCCTAGCCTATGCATCTTCCATGAAGATCAAAGTCTATCAATTAGACGTAAAGAGTGCAATCCTTCACGGTGAAATCTGGGAGATAGTGTACGTAAGTCAACCCGAAGGATTTGAAGATCCATATCATCGGGATAGAGTTTAAAAACTAGATAAGGCTCTCTACGGGCTCCATTAAGCCCCAAGAGCTTGGTATGAAAAACTCTCGACTCATCTTGTAAAACATGGCTTTCGCAGAGGAGTGATTGACTGTACACTGTTCATCAAAGAAAAGGATGGTGACTTACTGCTAGTTCAGATCTATGTTGATGACATAATCTTCGGTTCCAAAAACGAAGCATTATGTAAAGAATTTGAAGCAGTAATGAAAGTTGAATTTGAGATGAGTGCCATAGGTGAGATGAAGTTCTTTCTCGGCTTACAGGTGGATCAGACTCCAAAGAGGATACTTCTGCATCAGACCAAGTATGTAGGCGATATTCTCAATTGATTTGATATGGAGAATGCTTCCAAAGATGGAACTCCACTTGCTACAAACCATGACATCGCACCGGACGAAAATGATGATCTGGTGGATGCCACTATGTACCGAGGAATGATCGGATCACTCATGTACCTCACTGCTTCAAGACCTGATATCATGTACGCAACGTGTCTATGCTCTAGATATCAGGCGAAACCTAAAGTCAACCATCTCATAGGTGTCAAAAGGATATTTCGTTATTTGAAGGGTACTCCAACACTTGGGTTGTGGTATCCTCATGACGATGACTTTGAGCTTACAGCGTATAGTGATTCGGATTATGACGGCTGCAATATGAACTACAAGTCCACTTCAGTAGGATGTCAATTATTTGGGAGAAGATTAGTCATGTGGCAGTGTAAGAAGCAGTCATCGGTTGCTCTGTCAACTTGTGAAGCTGAATACGTTGCTGCTACAAGTTGCCGTTCACAAATCATCTGGATTCAACAGCAAATACGGGACTACGGTTTGAAATTCTGTAACACTCCTATATTTGTTGATATTTCTGCTGCTACAGCCGTAACTAAAAATCCAGTCCAACATCCTAAGACCAAACACATTAGAATTAAATATCACTTTATACATGATTGTTTTGAAAAGAATTTAATCGATGTCGTTAAAATCAATACGGATTTTCAACCCGCTGACCTCTTCACAAAAGCTTTTGATAAACCAAGATTTTTATATCTGTTAGAGGTTAACGGCTTGAAAAAGAAATGTGAAGTGATTCCAGAAGATGAAAATGCTTAGTCCGACAACCGTTTAGTTTTTATTTTCTTTTATTTTTCTTGATTTAATTTTCCTGTCTTAAAAATCCAAAAACACAAAAAGATTTAGAATTTTAGGGGGAGAATAGGTTAGTTTAGTATTAAATTAGTTAATCTATTTAATTACTTAAAAAAACGAGGGAGGAGGACAATCTAGTTAATAGAAATGAGATCGTACCTGTGATACCGATTCAATGACTATGGAAAATAATAGAGCACAAGAACAAAGAGTTTGGGACTTTAAAATAATTTAACTGATTAAGATGCAAAATTCAAAGTTTAAGTCTGAGAAGTCTAAGCAATATCAAAGGAAAAATGATAGTAAAACTAGCAACTACTAAGGTAACACAGAGAAAGTAGACCTAGAGGTTGCCAGATCATGAGATGATGTGTCGGTAGATTCAACACAATAGATAAGTAGACTTCATTGGTGAGTTTAAGCTTAAACTAAGTTGTTTAACAGGCTGTGGGTTATCATCTTATCCCTGGTTAAAACAATCAACGAAGTTCCAATAAGGGGTGACGAGCAAAATAAACGCCACAAATGTGTGCGGATGACCAGAAATTTGAGCAAAGCACATAAAAATGCAAAAAGCAATCAAGCTAATAACCTATGTTGTTGGTGAGATCTGTGCAAAAAGAATAAAATTGCTCAAACAAGAAGATAGGTTGTGTACCTCTTTGCTGTGCGGTAGCACTGACCTGAGGATAAGCATAACCTAAATATTCTAGAATTCATTGTTGTTTGTTACTCTCTACTGTGCAATGGAACTGACCTGAGGCTTTGCATCTCTTTGAAAGCTCTTAGAATAGTTTCTTCTTGTCAAAACACCGGTAGACCACTTAAAAATCTCCTGAGGAACGTTGTTTACCATATAAGTGTGGGGTCCACAAATGCTTGTTGAAATAATTAAACTTAAATCATCACCAATGTATGTCAAAAATCTGTGTATGGATTTAAGAGGACAAGTATACTGGCAATCATCGTGAACTGCAATTCTTGAAAGTCCAAATCATTGTGCGTATCTTACAGTACTAGTATGATTTCCTAAACTTGCTAATGACTCTTGATGAAAACAAGAATCCAGCATCAAAAGGCTTTGGTAAAATGTCCCAAATGATTTGATAAACCTGTATGATTCCATAATGAATCGCTCCAGTTATGATCAAAGTAACTTGACGTAATCTTAGGATTTCAACCTCCCACAAAATTACAAAAATAAGTGTTAGTTTTGTCGTTTAGTTTTAGTTGTTTAATTTGTTTAATTTTTAGTCTTTTAGTTATAAAACGTCGGACTATGCATTGGAATTCTATGTGTGAGTTAATCACTTAAAAGGGTCACGTTTGAGGTGACCAAATGGGTTTTTCTAATGTTAAAAGGGGTCACATCTGAGGTGACAAACTGATTTTACTACTAAAAGGATCACGTCTGAGGTGATCAACAGTTTTCTAAGTTAAAATGGTCATGTCTGAGATGGTCACTGGTCAAAATGTTTTATCAATCATTAAAAGGGATAAGTGTTAAATGGTCATAAAGTCAAAATCATAAGTATTAGCCACTCGCACGACTGGACCATGAGTATGGGCTAGCCGTACGATTGGACCATACGTATGAGTCCAATCGCACGAATGGAGGTGACTGACTGTGCCAGTCGCATGACTGAAACCCATTCGCACGAATGGAGGTGACCGACTGTGCCCGTCGTATGACTGATCTTCAATCGTACGATCGGAGGGGACCGAATTTGCCAGTCGCATGACTGACCCTCCGTCGTACAAATCAAGTATGCGACTAGGTTCAGTCGCACGTCTGGAGGAAACCCTAGTATAAATAGAGGGGGAGTCGGTCGCATATTCTCATTCACCCCTCAATCGCTCTCAAACGCACGACACACCATTACTCTGCCAAAATTTCGTTTGATTGATATAGACCATTGTTTGTAGTATCCTAATGATTTGTACTGCTCTTCCAGGTAATGGGCGATGTGATGCAACTCAAAGATCAATAAATTTGTGCCCTAATGATCGAACTTAAAGACTAAATATAACCGAGACTTAGTTTGACAAATAAACCAATAAAACTAAGTATCTTGATCAAATAAAAGTTATTAGGTGATAAGTTGGACATTTACGAAACTGATGAGTCAAACCACAACGTCTAACATCATGGTTTGATCAAAATTTGAATTTGACTGGAAAAACAGTCTGTCATGCGAGTGGACACCCTGATGAACCTCAATCGCACGACTGAGATGGACGAATGGCTAAATCTCATGACTGAACCATGTGTATGAGTTTAGTCGCACGACTGGTGTAAACGCATGAGAGAACATAGTACTAAGCCCAGTCGCATGACTCAGTCGTACGTATGAGCTCATTCGCATGACTAGATCTCAGTCGCACAGTCTATTCGCACGACTAGATCTCAGTCGCACAGCCCATTCGCACGACAGAACAAAAGTTTTCAAGTCCAATAAATCAAATTATCATTGATTGACTTTTATTAACGTTTATTTACTTTGTGTAATAGATGGCGAGTCGTTGGACTATGAGCACAAAGCATAACATTTGTGCTCATGTGGATCTGTCCTCAAGGAATGCGGCTGAGTTCTCCGGCATTATCACAATCTTACAGAGATCGGGGTTATTTCGGGCCATCTCGACGCCATGCACACCATACCGATCAGTTCAGTAGGCTTTCTGGGAAAGCGTTGTCGTCGACAGGTCCTCCGAGCCTCACTGTATCAGGAGCTCCATTTCTGGGGAGGCTATTGAGATCACAGAGGATGATCTCAGGACTGTATTAGAGTTTAGGGATGATGCTGACTGCCCTACACGGCTACATCCACTGACAGTCCGAGGATGTTTTCTGAGGGCTAAGTACTCGAGGGATATCAACGCAAGTGTGCTCAACAAGAGCAACTTGTGCCCCCAACTGAAGTACTTAGCCTATGTGCTGCTAAAGCCTATTGCCTCGAGGAACGGAGGATTTGATGAGCTGTTCGATCAGATGCAGAACGCTTATGTGGCATTGGTGCTGAACTTTCCGTTCAGCTTCTCGAAGATGATCTTCAACTATCTGGTAGAGAGCATTGAGGCAAAGGGAAAGGAGGGATTTTTCATGTACCTCGCTTCATGCAGATGATCATTGACCAGAAGCTCCCGTTGCTACCAAAGGAGAAGGAGGATGTCGTGGTTCTAGAGGTGATGAATGATACCACTCTAGGACGGATGAAGGTTTACTGGGGCAAGCAGGTGAAGCCCCCGGTAAGGCGATTGTTTGGGCATCTACGCGGGAGGAGTATGTGGCGCTAGCTCGGCGAAAGTGGCGCCACGATGACAGCGACTCGGACACCGAGCAGATTGTGCTCCAGGGTGATGACTCCGATGATGATAACAGTGGTGATGGTGGAGATACTGGCCCCACCTAATCTAGGGCCACTGCTACTGATGTGACATCTCCACCATCCACCCAAGGAGGTGCTGAGACTGCCAGATTCCATCAGGAATTCCAACCTGATGAGGAGGAGGAGTCAGATGAAGAACCTCTGGTGTGAACAGTGTGATGCCGGGTCGTAGCCACTGAGAGAGGTGTTAGGGAGGTTGGTGGATGCCAGGGTGAGTCTGGAGAGGCTACTTCTGATCCATCATACACCCCAGACGAGCCCAGTAGCCAAGGGGGAGCCTCTGTGTCCAAGGGCACACGGAAAAAGAGGATGGCTCAACCCTACGGGAAGAAGGGGAGGAGGCCCAGATTTACCTTGATTATCACCATTTCTACCACTCCAGCCACCACCTCTACCACTACAGCCACCACCACTACTACCACACCACCCACTACTACCACCACACCCACTACTACAACCACACCTCCACCTTCCACTTCTACAGCGCATACTTCACCACCCATTCATTCACCACCACCCATATTCACCACCACCCATATTCACCACAGCCACAACTACCATCACCAGCCACCAAGTCGGACCATCATCCCATCCCATATTCCTTACAGGATCATCCCTTCTTCCTATTGGAGTGGAGGAACAGCTTTCAGCACTGAACTGTATGGTGCTGAAGCTGTTGGCTGCTGATGAAGAGAAGGCTACACGTCTACGTCAGCTTGAGGAGCTTAACGCTTCCCAAGAATAGCAGATCTCTCAGCAAGCTCAGCAGATTGCCCAACTCCAGGAGCTTAACGTCCAATCAGCCAAGAAGATAGAGGAGTTGGAGGCTTCTAACAAGACAATCATGCTCAAGCTCAAGAGAATAAAAGATGAGCCTCTGAAGATCAGAGAAGAATATGATGATGATGATGATGATGATGATGGTGAATATGATGACAGTGATGATGATGAAGCGGGTGATGATGGAGAGCCCAGAGGGAGGTAGGATGATGATGATGAAGAAGAAGACGATGCAGCTACTTCTGCTTCAGCTTAGGGTCAAGAAAGAAGAATGAAGAAAAGGCAAGACAAAGTAGCATCATCCTCTGCCCCACCTGCTGACGAGCCAGCAATTCAAGACAAAAGTAATGCTTAGATATTGATGTATTTGAAAGCTTTTGTACTTGAATCATGTATTAAATTTATGTACTTAATGTTTATATATATTTGATATTTAACTGTCTTGATTATTTACTGATGGTTGATATATTTGCATGTTTAAATCAAGCAGATCAATCATCTCAGCAAGACGAGTATGATGTTGCTCCCCTATAGCAAATCAAGTCTCAATTAACTATGATACTTGATTTGCAAGGGATTGTCAGGAGGTCTGTGAGTTATACTCCCGAACAAGGAGAAATAATTCATGACCTTACTGATGAGCAACTTGCTGAGATGTTCCGGCTCAACCCGGACGAGATTGTAAAGGATGCTCCTACTGTTGATGTGGCTAGTGACGACGAGCTTAACGATGTGGATGAAATAGATATTAAAGACGTCACAGCCTAGCATTATCCATAGTACACTGACCGAGAGGGAAATGCGGTTCTCAATTTTGGTTGTACTCTCGGCAGTGATACATTTGAGAAGCTGGATCAGATGGAAAAGGAGGCAGAGACATCAACAAGCCAAGCCCAAGCCTCGGACGCCAATGTTGGTATCAAAAAGGCTGAATGGGCTGCTTGTTTTGCAGAGATCCGAGCCCAGTACACTGCACCAAAGCCGAGTGCCTACACCAAGCTCTACAAAGTGAAGAAGCATCTCAGGGTGTCAGGCAAGATTATAGCGTGGGCATACTTTGAGGATCTGAGTGTTTATGCAGTCAAAAGGGAGAAGGGAATAGAGTACTTTAGATTTTCACATGATATAAAAACTCTTCCCGGTTTTGAGCTCAACCAGCTAGCACATCTAAAGTTGTTGTACGTTGACCTGAAAAAGATGTCAGGCTGGTTTGAGGCTACTTTGAGAAGAAAGTACCACACCAGGTGGGTTAACTTCAAACCTCAACAACCGACGAGGTACATCAGAAGGTCTAAAGTTGATCCCATTACTAGAAAGCCAAAAGTTGTGTTGAAGTGGAGTCCTCCACGCACTATGTCAAGAATCCCTCTAAGAGAAATACCACAGGACTTCACTCCACACTTCAAGTGGTGGTACTACGATTGGAGAACAGGTGAAGCAGTTATTGTCATGCAGAAGGAGGGCCAAATGGATACTATCAGGGTATTTGACCTGATGTGGCTGACCAACTTGTCTTCTGATGATGTATACACATTATACAAGTGGCCACTATTTTTGATACGCAAGATATTATGCAAGCCCTCCAGTTCCAGAACGTTATACGACTCTGTTTTGCGTTTGAGATAAACGCCGGAGTTATAAGAGAGGAGAAGTATAAGAAGTTTAATGAGCTGATGAAGAATGTTAGACAATGATGTAAACTAGGTCCAAGGGGGAGTTTGTTGATACATATGTACCTAGTTTAGGAGCTTAATGTAAAATGTCTTTCATGTCTTACATATTTGTAATTGAATGGGTATGAATGAAATACAATATGTGGTTGATGCTTATAATGTTTAATATTTCATTGTTTATTGGGTGATAATGTATATTTAACTAACTATATAGGTTTGTGGTTGTTTGCATAAGTCTTAGTCAAACATGGCTGAGAAAGATGCTTAAACTTAATTGTATAAAGTATTCATGCGAATGGACCATCCTAATGGACCATACACATGAACACTTCATGCTAATGGACCAGTCGCACGACTGAACCAGGAGACTGGATCAGTCACACAATTGTGACATGTGATTGTCTCAGTCGCACGACTGGACCATTAGTCGTGCGGATGGATCAACCGCATGCTTCAGTCGCACTACTAAACCATGTTGATGGTTTAGTCGCACGAATGAAGACTCCAAACCTATAAATACTACTTAATTCATGGAAAAACGTAAGAATTCAAATACCTACGCACATACTCGCACCCTAGTCGTCCAGAGACTTCAGAAAACCTGTTCCAACTTCATGGTCCTAACACATCATTAGCTCTATACTAAGGTGGTGAGGTGGTGTTTTTAGGTGTGCTTAGTTGGTAGTTTAGAAGGATAGGTGTCATAGCTTAAAGAGAGGTTAGTGTAATGTAATGCTAGGTGGTGATGTTAGAAGATGATTAGTGTACAAGGGTGGGTAGGTGGCGATTTTGTGTTAATGGCTTTACTTGGCCATTAAGTTAGTATTAGTTAAAGACTTAGGTGCTTTAGTCGGGCTGCTTAGTTTCCTAATAAACTGAGATTAGAGCCTAGTTTGTGTTTGTCTTGATGTTTAAGTGTTTAAGGTTTGATGAGTTTTAGTTTTGATTCAAAGTTTCTTGAAGTAATCTTGTTTGATTAAGTTTTGATCTCAATTTCATTATATGTAGATAGAAATATATATAGCAAATGTCTTATTGTACACTTAAAAAAAGGGCGTACCTGGTACTGCAAAGAGCTCCCGCGTTTTCGCAGGGTCCAGGGAGGGTCCGTCCCATTTAAGGGAAGATGTACGCGGTCTTTCCCCCATATTTTGTGGGGAGGCCGTTTCCACGGATCGAACCTGAGACCTTCGGTCCCTTAGGAACAGCTTTTACCGCTGCGCCAAGGCCCGCCCTCTTTATTGTACACTTAACTACATGTTTTTTTAATATATACATACATGCATATGTAACTAATTATGCATGCATGCATGTTCATGTAGCATATATACAAATAAAATTCAAAGAAAGTTACCTTAGCAAATTTTACCAATAATACATATATATATATATACACATATATATATAATATCAACTTTGTA
This sequence comes from Flaveria linearis, assembly GCA_024085815.1. Classification (NCBI taxonomy): domain Eukaryota; kingdom Viridiplantae; phylum Streptophyta; class Magnoliopsida; order Asterales; family Asteraceae; genus Flaveria; species Flaveria linearis. Next base: position 77,795,541 of record CM044001.1, read on the forward strand.
ATAATTCTTAAAACGTCAAGTTACCTAACCTTAGATTTAGGGTTGTCACAAAAAACAGAAAATTGAAAAGTTTTACAAAAATCAAGGATTTAAACAAAAATACAAGAATTAAAGAGTTAAAACACGTGATATTCATGAATTAGATTAAATACTTAAACGACTGTGATTGTGGAAATAAAATTTAGGAACTTGTTATTAAATATTATAGATATTAATATGTAATTTACGGGGTAATAATATTAAATATATTAATTTATATGATTAATTCAAGGAAATGAAAGAAATTTAATAAACAGAAGATCCAAACTTGATAAAAATCTAGAAAATATATATAATAATATTCATTTTTTATTGCATTTGCAGAATAAAATTCGTGAATTAATTCTTATACGACCAAGTTTTATATTTTAGAAGAATTAATAAGAAGAAAATCGAAAGAAATTGTTGGGTCTTAATGTTGTATACTCTATAATCTTTGGACCTTGAAGAGTATCCAACAAAGATCGCATCATCCGACTTTTCAGCAAATTTTGCTAAATTGTCCTTTGTGTTAAGTATGATACACCTGCTACCAAAGGACCTAAGAAAGCCAATGAAAGGTGATCTCTGGTTCCATAGTTCATAAGGGGTTATACCATGGAGCTTAACTATAAGAACTCTGTTCTGCACATAGCATACAGTGCTGACTGCCTCTGCCCAAAATGTTAGAGGCAGTTTTGAATCAGCTAACATAGTCTTAGCAGCCTCAATAAGTGTCCTATTTCTCCTCTCAGCAACATCATTCTGTTGAGGAGTTCTATGGGCACTGTATTGTCTGGTGATTCCCTTAAGATTACAGAATGAGTCAAGAACGTGATTCTTGAATTCAGTCCCATGGTCACTTCTTAATATTTTTACCTTATGATCTATCTGGTTTTAGAGTTTCAGTTGTTTCATCCTTAGTTCTTAAAAAGAAAACCCATGTATATCTCGTAAAATCATCAACAATCACAAGGCAGTATGATTTCCTTCCAAAGCTCATTATACTTGTAGGACCAAAAAGATCCATGTGTAACATGCATAATGGAGTGGTGATAGAATTCACTTCTTTGGATTTATGAGGTACTTTGTGTTGCTTTCCTTTCAGGCAAGCAACACAATTATCCCTACAAATAAATTCCTTCTTTGGCATACCATGTACTGATAGACTGTCGCTTAGTCTTTCAAAAACCTAATTAACCTAGGTAGCTAGGGTAAGTAAGGTATCGTATCCACAGAGGAATCAGTGGTTAATTTTAGTTTCTAGTTATGTTCTAAATGATTTAAGAAAAGTAAATTATGAAAATGTGATTTGAATAAAAAACAAAGGAGACTTAAATGGATTGAATTCAGTTATAACGGATGTAACCTCTTCCAGAATTAGGTTCTAGGTTTCATATAAAACTCAATTGTTTATTAAACAGCACATTGACATATTGTTTTGAAATCAGTTAAGATAGTAATTAGAGACAGGTTGTTGTCAACAAACCTATACAACTAATCATGTCAAATACAAGTATAATCCAATTATTCATTAAATCAGTATCAAGTCAACCCTTTTCAGTCACCCAATCGTTTTATGAGAAAATCAAAAGAATTTCAATAATCAGATTCATTTTTTTTTTCTTTCTTTATTTGAGCTTTTGACATTTATTATACCTAACTCAGAGGTCGTCTCAACCAGAGTCACCATCCCCAAAAGAGGCATACATAAGCTTTAGTATTCCTTTTTTTAACTTAACCCAGAGGAAGTCTCAATCAGAGTCATCACCCCCAAAAGAGAACATCTTAGGCTTCATTATTCGTGTCTAGCACAAATTTTTTCTTTTCTTTTTACATCTGAATTGAAAAACTCTTAAGGTTTTAACTTAAAACGATTTCCTTAAGCTATTTGGGCGGTTTCAGTTTCCCCATATCTCCCAGATGAGAACCCACGAGGCATCCTAACATAATTAAGATTTATTAGTTCAAAGGAAGCTTGTCTACCGGTTAGGCCTACCCACATATCACAAATCAAATAACGTGTTCATCCCATTTAGCATGCTCATACATATAGTATTTGGAAAGTTGGACTACCTGACTTTACCTATCATTTTTCATATTTTTTAATGCAAATTTCTCACTCAGGGACATATTTCTGATATTTTTTCTATTATTATCATTTTTCATATCCTCATCCCCACACTTAGAATACATTGTCCCTAATGTATGGAATTAAGGTTAAGTGCAAGAATTTTCAACTCTTTCATTTAAACCAACATCAACAAGCGACTAACCAACCCAAATCAACCCAAAACACAACATCAAAACCATTCCCAACACATAGATATTAAAACCACCAAGATTACCTAACAAATAAAAATAATTAAACACCAAGTAAACAAACAACTAAGATGAGGAAAGTGTACATGAACCTGATCATAGGCAATCAAATTGTGCTTCATTAGTAATACCTCCATGTGCATCCCCACACTTGAGTGGTTGTATCTGGTGCTTAAAACTAAAAAAAGTAAACAAAAAAATACACCAAAAAAACACTAAAAGAAAAAAATAAAACTCGGGTTGCCTCCCGGTTGGCGCTAAGTTTAGGTCTTCAGCCAGACCGTACCCGATATTCATCAAGGCGGTTGAGTTGGATGCTTGCACTCCATCCTCATTAACTCATTCCTTTCATCGTCATACTTCCGCCAAACCTGCACAAAGAGTGAAAACAATTCTATCTCAGGATGAGAAACTTGTGGGTTCTTTCCTTTCCGTTTCCTTTTCCTTGACCTTTGAATCTTTCCCTTCTCTAAGCTCTTATCTTCTTCATTCTCACCTGTCCTATCGGTCACACTAAAATCTTCTTTGTTCGGGTGATTCACCCTTTCAGGTAATTCAGAGTTGCTAATATTCAGGTTAGGTAAGTTTGAGAATATTTTAACATTCAATTTCTTTTCACCAAATCTCATTCTTATTGTTCCTTCTGCACAATTAGTAGTTGTATTAGTGGTAGCCAAGAATGGTCTACCCACAATAATAGTTGGTTGTGTGTTCTTGACACAATCCAACACTAAGAAGTCAACTGGGTAATATAACTCTCCTACCTTCACAATCACATCCTTTACAATCCCCCTAGGACATATGGCAGTCTGATTAGCCAATAACACATTGTTGGGGACCTTTTGTAACTGCCTAAAGTCGTACTGATCATACAAACTCCCTGGTAAAATGTTCACCTTTAACCCAAGATCCAGTAGTGCTTTATCCACTTTAAACTCACCCACCTGTACTGAAATAGCAAGTGCTCCTGGATCTTGGAGTTTTGAAGGACGAGTACCCAAAAAACACGACACTTGTACTTGCACTCAACTCCACTTGTGCGGGAAATTTGTATCGTCTTTTTTGGGTACTCAAACCTTTCAAACACTCAACATTATCAGAATTTTCTTTAATTATATTTAAAAAGGGTAAATTAATTTTTCTCGTTTCAAATTTCTCCCATTTTTCATCCTGTGTTGGATCCTGTTCCTGTTTAATTGATACTTGGGCGATCAAAGCCGAAGGAAATGGAACATTCAGATTTTTTTTACGTTTTTACCTTCTAGTTTAGTTTGTGAAATTAAATCATGATCAGGGTCATACTCACTATACTCCACTACACTCTTAACCACTGGGGGTGGAGTCTGTTCAACCCCAGAAACCTCAGATGATGTTTGAAAACTTACTGTACTGGTGTTTGCACTGTGTGTGCTTTGGGAATTGTGAGGTGTCGCGTCGACTTGATTAAAATTAGTTGACTTACCTAAATCTCTTATTATTGAGCCCAATGACCAAATTCTCCACAGCACATTCATGGCTCATAATAGTCTTGACCATCATCATAATACATGTCCATGAAAAACTTACACACGTACACAACCTCATGTAATACTGAACAAGGGAACTAAACTAAAATAAATTAGAAACAAAGTTGAAAAGAAAATATTTTTGGATTAATTTTTTTTACTATAATAAAAGAACTAACTAAGTTAAAACTAAAACTAAGCGCAGCGATTCCCCGACAACGGTGCCATTTTGATAGACCGTCGTTTAGTCTTTCAAAAACCTAATTAACCTAGGTAGCTAGGGTAAGTAAGCTATCGTATCCATAGAGGAATCAGTGGTTAATTTTAGTTTCTAGTTATGTTCTAAATGATTTAAAAAAAAGTAAATTATGAAAATGTGATTTTAATGAGAAACAAAAGAGACTTAAATGGATTGAATTCAGTTATAACAGACGTAACCTCTTCCAGAATTCAGGTTCAAGATTTCATATAAAACTCAATTGTTTGTTAAACAGCACATAGACATATTGTTCTAAAATCAGTTAAGATAGTAATTAGAGACAGGTTGTTGTCAACAAACCTATACAACTAATCATGTCAAATACTAGTTTAATCCAATTATTCATTAATTAGTATCAAGTCAACCCTCTTCAGTCACCCAATCCATTTCTAAACTTTGTCATCAACCAAAATGTGATTATAAAGAAAGAACTTGAAAAACTAATAAATTGTTATTAACTAAAGCATCAATTTGCTAAATGTTTGTCATCACATAAGAAAGTAAAATACATAAACAATTGAAACAAATATCAAACCTATAAGAACCATCCGTCTGGAAGAAGTCACAAGAGAATTAGCCGCTCATGCTTGTGAATCTGATGTTGGAAGGCATGATTGATGGTATAATGATGAATGGATCCTTTGAAATGGTGAAAGAAGCTCTTTGGAATGCCCAAAATTAATTCCCAAAGGTTAGAAGACTAATTGGAATAAGAGATACCCTCAAAAACCCTAAAAACATGCTTTTAATGAGATTTCCCGTCGGTTACACCGTAGCGTACGCTATCCACCGTGGGCTACGCTGGAAACCTTTCTGTTTTCAAGTTTTTCTTCAGTTTCTTTTTGTGCGACTTTCCGAGAGCTTTCCGTTGACTGGTAATGGGCCTCGTAACTCCATCCCTAGCTCAAGTTATGTTCATTTTACCGTTGCAAGGTCCCTTAACATCTTCATCCTTTCATTTTTGATCTCTTGGCTCCCTTTACATCCCGAAACTCTCATATCATGAATATTCTTTGGGTTTCACCTTTAATCATCATAAACGCCAATCCAACCACCACTCATCACATAAGTTCACCATGTAAGCTTCCACTTTGGTCGTTTAACCTACAAAAGCACATTCGCTCATAGTTAATCAATTACATGTTATAAAACACACAAATACACATAAGATTAACCATTTAAGTACATTAAACACCATCCCAACACACTCACATCATGTACCAAGTCATTCTTGATCAACTTGTTCATGGTCTTGAAGTTGACATGGCACATTCTCTTATGCCATAGAGTGGACTCATCACCATTTACTTTGAAAAGAAAGCATGATACTTCACCCAAAGGAGAAGCATTGTTCATGTCCAGCTTATAGATATTCCCTCTCCTGGGAGATCTAAGAAGCACCAATTCCTGAGGAATTGTTATCCCGGGTTTGAGAATGATGCACTCATGTTCTGTGAAAACCATCTGGTGCTTTTGATCACAGAATTAAGAAACACTAAGTAAATTGTGTTCAAGCTGTTTGACAAAGTTAACTTTGTCAAATTTTAACTTACCATTGGATACACAACCTCTACCTGATATGTATCCTCCGGCTTCACCTCCAAATTGCACAGGGCCTCCATCAAAGTACTCAAACTGTTGTAGGAGAGCCTTGTTACCAATCATGTGCCTTGAGCATCCACTATCCACAATCCACAGATTTCTATTTTTGTCATGTGAATGTCCTTGCACATAAGATGAAAAGGTTAGTTTTTGTTGGAAACACAAGCCTCAATGGTCTTGGGATGTTCCATTTCAGAAGTAATTGAACCAAAATGAATGCATGATGGTCCAGCTTCATTGTTTGAAGAAGAGGATTGGGCTGCAGCATAGTGTTTGATCTTCCACTCCATCTTGTGGTTGACCAATGTCGATGAGCTAGAGTCTGCTTGAGCAGCCAGATTTGCTTCTGAGGCTTCTTTATACTCAAAAGAAGTCATAACTACCTTTTCTTCTGAAGGAGTTTTCTTCTCGGAAGATTTCAGGGAAAGGTTTTTGTTTCTTTGTTTTACTTTCGAAGCTCCTTTGCCTTCGGAAGAACTTGCTTCCGAGGACAATTTTGCTATGGAAGAAGACTTAGAAATTTTCAATTTGTCTTCCGAAGCCATTTTCCCTTCGAAAGAGTTATCTTCCGAGAGTATCTTGGCTTCAGAGACAAATTTTCCTTTCCTTTTCACTTGGGCCACTTGAAATGGTCCAAATGTGAAATCCTCCTTGGCTCCTTCCTTATTGGTATGACATGCATAGTGAGTGCTTGCAGGATTGTAGTAACAATCTTTGGCCGTATGATTTTGCAAGCCACAAAATATACATTCAACCTTCTTTTTGTTGGGAATAGATGGTTGTTGTTTCTTGCGTTTCACAGTCTTACCATCTTTTTCCTTTAACTTTTGATCTCTTTTCTGACAAAGTGAGTTGGTACTACTCAACTCCTCAGGGTTAAGATTTCCCACTACCTGGAATCCTGCTGAGATGAAAACACCCTTTTGCTTGGGGTCTATCTTCAACTTTGACTCTGCTACCTTCTTAGCAGTTCTCCTTGCTTCCTTTGGTCTTCTTTTTCTCTCTTTGGTGGACAGGGGTTGAGTGTTAGCAGTGTGGGTCAGATCTTCTATCTTACCCTTCTCGATAGTGGTTGAATCATCCTTTCACTCAAAGGGCTGAGGGTCAACAGATGGAACCTCTTGCTCTTCAGTACCACACCTTGGTTGTTGTATAGACACAAATGAGTGTGGTGGAGCAATTTCATTGGTTCCCAACCCTTTCTTGTTTTGGTAACAATCCTTAGAGTGGGAGGATGATACAAGAATGGTCTTGAAGTTATGTTCCTCAATGACATACTTCTATGCTTGAGCCTCAGTTATAACTAGCTTAGCTTGAGCTTGAGTCAGTTTGAAAATTAAATCTTTGATCTAAGTCCTGTAGTTAGTATGTTCATGTTTCAAAACAGAGACCATTTTCTCTAACTCATAAATTTTCATTTTATAGTCAGATTCAGCCTTTTTGAAATCAGAATTTTAGGATATTTAAGGACTCAATATCAGATCTAATTTCCTTGTTATATTCTTCATACATCTTAACATTTTCAACACAGGCTGGGGTGCAAAGATGCTCATATACCTTTGCATCATCAGTTCCAGCCATGAGTGCCTGAGCTGGAGTCGCATCCTGTACTATGAAGCTCCAATCTACTTCTTGAGCAACTGTTGTAGATTGCTACTCAGTAGGCTTTGTTGTAGCTTTGGTTGAAACAGAATGTTGAGTGGCCTGTGGGACTCTAGGGTTGGATCTTGAAGCCTTGCATTCCCTAGAAAAGTGTCCAAGTTGGCTACAGTTGTAGCATTTTGCCTTGGTCTTGTCGAATCCAAACTTGCTGTTAGTTGGATTCTGAGGGAACCGCCTTCCTGTTCTTTTGAAGAACTTCTTGGCTCTGTAGGTTAAAAGGACCATCTGTTGGACAATGTCCATGTACTCCACATCATCCGAGCTAAAGCACTCTAGATCATCAAAGCAGAATTAAAAGTCACTAGAGTGATCACTTCCTGAAACAAAGGCACAACTGTCCTGGAAGGAATTTTGCTAAGCATGTTGAGACTTGGGTGTTTTAGGAAAAGTTATATATGGCCCAGTGGAAGGAGTAGGCTATTGATGGTAGTTCAAGTATAACTGGGACTGACTGAATCTTGGTCCTTTAGCAATGTGAAGAGCATTGCTAGTGGAAGGACCAGATATTCTGTTCATCTGATCACCTTTTTGAGTCTCCATCTCTACACGGTATCCATCAAGAATACCGAATAGTTCCGTCATTATGAGACTATTTAAGTTCTCTGATCTCTTTATAGACACACAATAGAAAGTCCACTCTTGAGGAACTGCACTCATGAACTTCCTTGTTAGGTCTTTTTTCTCAAGAGAAACTCCAACTGACTGAAGTAAAGAGATAAGATCCATGTACTTGAAATATTGTTGGCTAAGAGTTTCACTAGAAATATAAGTAAAGTTCTCAAACTGCTGCTTCATGAAATCTTTCTTGGAGTCATTAGAACCAGAGTACATCTGAGTCAAAGCATCAAAGAGTTCGTTGGCTATCTTGCAGTGCTCAAAGCCTACCATTATGGAGTTTGGTATGGCTGTAAGCAATACAGTCATGGCTTTGCTATCTATGTCTAGCCTCTTGTAATGTTCATCTGAGAAATCTTCGACATCCTTTTCTATCAGGCACCTTTCCCATCAGGTGATGCCACCTTTGGTTTGTAAGGACCATAAACGATAGATCTCCATATTTGGTTGTCTTGATACTTGATGAAGCCTTCAACCTGCATCTTCCAGGATCTGAAATTTTCAGAAGCGATGATGGGAGCTTTAGTCATCGTTCCCATTTCAAATTCTGGATATTTCTGGTCCATGGCCATTTTGAGTGGGATGAGTGTATGAGTGAATAGTCAAGATGATTTGGGATGGTAAGATCTCACAATCAAGAGCCTGGAAGCTCTGATACCAATTGCAGGATCATTACAAATCACTTAACAAAATGATTCTCACTTAAACTCACTGGATATGACTTAGATGATGATAACAGAATGCTCTAAGAGTTGATAGTAATATATTAAGTAAGAAAGACACAAAGATAAGTTTTTTAAGATACTTGTATATATTAATTCTTAACTCAAAGATTACAAGACTCTGTCTTAGCACACTTGTTATAATGAGCGTACAAGTAGAACTATATATACTACTATCTACAGCCAGTTATACTCGGAAAACCAGCTAGAAAATACAACTAGACAAAATACTACAGTTGCTAGAAGTATGTTAACTAAGATAAAGTATTATCCTAGAATTAGGTAGTCATGACAAGTCCATGACTTACCTTTTGTCACCAATTAAGTATGGTGACTGTACTAATCTAAGATGGATGAACGGTGGATAAAGTAAGGTCAAACATACCCGCGTGGAGAAGCTCCATGCAGTCTGTCAGTAAAGTAGTTGACTATACTGACAGATACCTTACTTTTGTCCACTAGTCATAGTTAGTTCTTTCGAAGGTAAGGGAAGTCTTCCGAAGTCACTTTGGCTTCGGAAGAAACAACTTCTTCATAATCAGTTGCTTCCTATCTTTATCTTCATGGTACTTCCGAAGAGTAACTCTCTTCGGAAGTTCTTCTTGCTTGGCTTCGGAAGACTTTTGACTTGGCTTCGGAAGTGCAGCATTGTCTTCGGAAGTCCATTGTAGATGTACCAAAATAAAGCTAAGTATTGAGTTTTGGTTGCACCAGCCTCATCAGACCCAACAGAAATAGTAAAACAGTAGATAAAATAATGAAATTTTACATAAATTGTGATAAACAAAATATGATAGGTTGTATAAATTTTAGTATTTTTAGAGACATTTAACTATTTCTTCCATTTATTATAAAATTTGTGAAAAATATAGTAAATTGCCTGTTATGAGTTATTGATTTAACATTTTATGAGATGATATAGATTTTAGAATGTTTTTGCCGGTAAATTTGGTGATTTTTGGATACAAGTAGCTACCGATTAGGAATTTTGACATAAATTGTGATTTTAATGCTGAAAATTTTAAATAAATAAGATTTATTCTAACAAATGATTATTTTATAGGAATTGTTTGACTTGTGGCTGGAATTAAGGTGAGTAACATAGCCCTTTTTTTATTTATAAATTTTTAGGGGAAAAAGTATATTGTTTGTGATGAATTTGATGCAAAAATTTGGGAATTTTGATATGTTACCGTCATATTGACACAACTATTAATTCAGATGATGAACCGTCAAATAATATAGATAGCGCTACTTAGGAATATGTTAACCTGCATTTGCAGGATGAGGGCTATAATGTTATATTATTTGATTTTGTGATTTGTATTTGACAGTTGTGAATCACTTGACATCTGAGTAGGTTTGGTTGTGAGTATAATTGTGTTGCATCAATTCAAAATGTTTTATGATATTGATTAAACCTATGTTCTCACCAGTTTTATGTTGACTATTTTGAGTATACTTTTTCAGGTCATCATAATGTATTATAATCTCATGTATACGTTCAACATGTTTAGTGATCGGCACGATTGTTTAGGGAAGTTGTGATTTTTGTTGACTATTGATCTATTTGACTTCAGCCTCTACGTGGATGTTCACGTTCACAATTAGCTAAAGAATATGTGAAATGATGAAGACATGAAAATAGAATAGGATTACAAATGTATAAGTCTAAGATATTAGACTAAATTTTGTAACAATGTAATCCTGTAACTTATAAGATAATGGAAATGATGTTTAGTTTATTTATATGATTTGCATATTATGACAATTAATGTGTTTTGAACCGACGAGTCACACCTAATCATCGCTTCCACCGGGATGTGACAGGAATGATGTTTTAAGTTTTCTACTATAAAATATTTAGTATGATTACTTATTAGTTATGCATTTGATTTTTTGAATAAGTTAAATACAAGTTGAAGCAACTTTGTAGATAAAATGTTCAAGTTAGAAGCTTACATGATGAAGGAAAACATTAGATGGGTCCAGAAACGAAGATTAAAAGTGCAATAGACAACCTCCAATGTTGCTAGCGTAGGCTATAACAGCTTCGGTTTCAAATTAGTAGAAAAGCACCTAGCGAAGGCTACACCAAGGCAGACGGGAAATTCTATAAAAACATGTGTTTATTGTTTTTTAGCAACCACTTGCACCCCATTCGACCTAGGGCGACTTTTGATGAATTTTAGGAGTTCCAATGCCATTGCTTCACTATTCTACCTCTCTCCAACAACATATAATCATCCAACTTGCAAAACATCAATGGTTTTGAAGATCATTCAAGAACGATGAGTGACTAATCTTCTTGTGATCAACTTTGGTAATAGGTTTTTGTGATTAAATTGTGTTTAACTTGTGTTATGATTAAACATTAGAACCTGTCAAGTTCTTTTATAAGTTTGACTTATGTTTTGGTTATTTAAACAACACTTTTTTGTTAACTTTTATTTGAATGTCTTATAATATTCCGCGATGGTTGCTATTTGAATTGGTAATGCATACTAAGACTCGTTAAATTTGATTATCTATATCACTTAATGTAAGGTCCCGTTCCCGGGAAGCCTCACAGTTGGTCGTCATCGCATATAAAACATAGATTTGATATAAACATAATAAAATAACGCAGCGGAATTGATAAAAGGGGTCATTCTCATTACACCATAAAAGCTTTTACAATGCATTACATCGTTGACTTGGTTACAAAATACAAGCTTTCTTTACATTGCCTAGCTTTACTATGATTGCTGCTGGAGCATATGAATCCGAGGATAATCTCGTTTATGTGAATCCTCAGCAATCATAGGGTCATAAACAGTGACCTCTATTATAAAAACATAAGATTATTCATCATAAAGAATATTCCTTAAGTACTTCCATACATCGGAACCCTTAAGGAACTCTTGACACTCTCATGCAACATACTTTGTTGCATGTATTATGCACCCCCACTTCCAGTGCGGGTAGCATTATCAAAAGGAGAATATCATCCCAAAAGAGCTGAGTAGCCGCCTCGTGCCTTCCCCAGCAACACTACCTGCCAACTAGAAACACATAAAAAGTCAGCGTTGCTGTGTGAGTTCTAGTTTTTATAATAAACATATTATATTTCTTTTAGAAACCATTTCTTTCACATGATCATACATCATACGTACACATAGATAATATTCATTATTATCTTCGTCATTCGTTATACATCATCATCTTTATCTTCTCATATGGATTCTGTCAGGATTTACCCACTTCATAGCACTCGGCTATGATTACTGTGGTCGAATGACAAGAATCCCGTTTCATACTTACTTGCACATTGAATTCTAATATACCAATACCATATGCTATACCCCGAACCGTCTTAGCTACTGGGCCATGAATCAATAGAGCGTATGCCACAGTACTAGAGGTAAGCGGTAGAGGTACCATGACCATGGCCAATCACAAAGAAGGACCAATCAACTTATTCAATGTTTGCAAGACTTAATTCGTTCGTTCGTTAATGCATGTATTCGTCATCGTTTCACTCATTCGTTCATTCATTAATACATGCATTCATCATCATGTTCCTCTTTCTTTATCTTTCACTTTACGTTATATAATACTTCATTCATTCATCGTCATAATACATGAGTCGTGAAAGATATACCTACATCAACACAAGGAACACACACACATCATACATACATCATCATACATAGCATCATACATACGTCATCATACATAGCATCATCCATACATAATCTACATCATCAGTCATCTACAGGCACTTACTTCCGTATCTTTCCCAAAAGCCGGGACTTAACTATGCATCATTTTGGGTACAACAGCCCTAATTGTCCCTCCTAGACCATGGGAACTCATGCTAGGACCTCATACAACACGCCCAAATCCTTAATCATACCTTAAATGTACATCACAACATTATACCCAAATGGACCATACATATATATTTCAATAAGCAGGTTTATATGTGTTCCAGCCCCAAAATCGTTTAAAACAGTAAATGAGGGGTCCTAGAAACTCACCTGTGCTTGACAAGCAGCCTCGTAATCAAGCTTTAAAGACGTGGGTCACACTACCCTGCCTGCAGATAAGTTAACACTCAAAAGAGTTAATTTCTGCCTAATTTCGCTACTAGTTTCGGCCATAGTTTCGCCCAAGCGACAGTGTAGTTTCGCTAGGCGAATCAGCAGTTTCGCTGCTAATTTCGCTGGGCAGCCTTCTGCCAGTTTCGCTGGACAGATTCGCTACCTTGAGCGCCCAACTTTCGTTGGAATCCCTAGTTTCGCGGTGTCTAAGGGTCAACCTGGGCATCAGCGAAGTTATCATAGAATCAATAGTTTCGCCCAGGCGAAAGTATAGTTTCGCTGTAGCGAAACTGTAATCTCGCTGAGAATCCTCATAGTTTCGCTGGACGAACTTACAGTTTCGCTGGACGAGTACTTAAATTCGCAGAACGAGCTGAAATTTACGAATCAGCTCATTTTAACCCAAAAATCCAATCCTTTCCACCCAAACCCTTGGGTTATCATCCAGGAACCTAAATCTAAGCTTCTTACATGTTTTATTACCCTAAAACATGCGTTTTTGGGCGATTCTTGCCACTTTTAAAACCCCAAAAACCCAAAACCGGGTTTTTCACCAAATGGAGCAATTATACTACGTTTCTTACCTTGATTCTTGCTGTTTAGGAGTCCACGAACACCAGCCTTCGATTCTTGACCAACCGAGCCTCGATCCGACACTTTATCTCTCTACACTTTCTCTCTCTACACTTTCTCTCTCTAGAAATGGGTGTTGAGTGAAAATGAGAGTTTTTCAGCTGATCCATCTATATATATGCCAGGCGTTCCCGGGACCCCAAACTCGTTAAACTCGTGACCCGAAGGGTTAACTCGGTCTAGTGCCCACAACCATTTTATATTTATTAAATGGTTTTCGTCTGAGCCCATTATTATTACTTGACTTGCTTAGAAAAATTTCCGGGTGTTACAAGTCCACCCCCCTTATTTAGGTTTCGTCCCCGAAACCTGTTATTCATCGAACAGACATGGGTAATGTTGTCGCATCTCTTCTTCCGTCTCCCATGTTGATTTGGATCCTTTCCTGTGCTTCCACTGTACACGCACAAGAGGAACCACTTTATTCCTTAACCGCTTCTCTTTTCTATCAATGATTGCCACTGGTTGCTCCACATAATTGAGCCGTCCGTCTACTTCGATATCCTCCAGTGGAACAATCATATCTTCATCAGCTAAGCACTTTCTCAGATGGGATACATGGAATGTGGGATGAATTCCACTTAACTCATCTGGTAGTTCCAACCTATAGGCCACCTCTCCCACACGGGCAATGACTCGGAAAGGTTCTATATATCTCGGGCTTAGCTTGCCTCGTTTCCTGAATCGGATAATGCCTTTCCAGGGCGAGACCTTCAACATGACTCGGTCACCAACCTTGAACTCTATCGGTCTCCGCCTCTTGTCAGCATATGACTTTTGTCTATCTTTCGCCGCCTTCATGAAGGATTTGATCTTTTCTAACTTCTCAGTGGTTGCTTCAACTACCTCGACACCTCCCAGTTCCTTCTGCCCAATGTCTCCCCAACATACGGGCATTCTACATTTCCTACCGTACAGCATCTCGTAAGGTGGCATGCCAATGCTGGCATGATAACTGTTATTGTACGAGAATTCTGCTAACGGCAAGTGATTGTCCCAACTTCCTCCAAAATCGATCACACACGCCCGAAGCATGTCTTCGAGTGTCTGAATCGTCCTCTCAGACTGGCCGTCCGTCTGAGGGTGATAAGCTGTGCTGATATGTAGTCTCGTCCCCATCGCATCATGAAATCTTTTCCAAAATTTCGATGTAAAACGTGTGTCACGATCCGACACAATGGACACCGGCACGCCATGACGAGCTATGATTTCTTTGATGAACAGATCCGCCACTCTTTCAGATGAATACGTCTCGTGGATCGGTAAGAAGTGGGCGCTTTTTGTCAAACGGTCAACTATCACCCATATAGCATCATACCCTTTCGGGGTACGTGGTAGTTTCGTGATGAAATCCATGGTGATATGCTCCCACTTCCATTCGGGTATATCCAGCGGCTAGATTTTCCCATACGGTTTCTGGTGTTCCGCCTTCACTTGAAGACAAGTGAGGCACTTACTCGCGTACTCCGCTACATCACGTTTCATACCCGGCCACCAATAATCTTTCTTCATATCGTGATACATCTTGGTAGCCCCGGGATGAATGGTGTACCGAGTCTTATGGGCTTCGTCCATTATCTTTCCTCGTAGATCCCCGTATCGAGGAATCCACATCCGCCCAAATCGGGTCTTAACACCAAGAGTGTTTTCTCCCAATTCCGTAACTAGACCTCTCATCCTTTCGGAGTTAAGACGATCTTCTTTCAAAGCCTTGTCTTGAAACTCCTTAACCTGTGTCATCACGTCGGAGGTCATGATTAGCTGATAAGCTTTTACCCGAATCGGCTCGGGCCTTTCCTTTCGGCTAAGGGCATCCGCCACCACATTGGCCTTGCCTGGATGGTAGTGGGTCTCACAATCATAGTCTTTGATCAGCTCTAACCATCGCCTTTGCCTCATGTTCAGATCTTTCTGCTCAAAGAAGTACTTCAAGCTTTTGTGGTCCGTGAAGATGGTGCACTTCGTCCCACATAGATAGTGCCGCCAAATCTTCAACGCGAAAACCACCGCAGCTAGTTCTAGATCGTGCGTGGGATAGTTGACTTCGTGGGTCTTCAGTTGTCGAGATGCATAGGCTATTACCTTCCCATGTTGCATCAATACGCAACCTAGCCCAGAATAAGATGCATCCGAATAGACCACTAAGTCCTCATTTCCCTCGGGCAATGTCAAGACAGGGGCTTGTGTCAGTCTCGTCTTCAATTCCTCAAAGGCCTCCTCCTGTTCTCGACCCCACACGAACTTTACGTCCTTGCGAGTCAATTTTGTCCCACCAGCATAAGGCTGACCCCGTAAAAGAATGGGTAGCAAACTTCACCTTCTTGTCCTCCCAGCAATCACTAATATCGAGGACAGCCTCCATTTCCCTCACCCATTGGTGAGCATCAGCAGCGGTACTGGAGCCATCAAAAGTAGGGGGCTTGCACCTCATAAACGCCCCGTAGTTACAACCTCGTGTTGTCTCAGGCACTGACTCCTCCTCCTCTTCCTCTTCTTCATCATCAGAAAGAACTGTTTCCGGCTCTTGTTGCTGCTGTCTTCCTAAGGATCGATTCCTCCCTCGCCTCTCATCTTCGCGTACAGCCTTTATCACCTCGGTCACTACATATGGTAAGATCGTCTGCATGACTTGGTGCACCTCCTCGACCACTGCCTCTTTTACCGAGGCCCTCAAATCAACACTCTCATCCACTCCCTCCGGAGGAGTAGTATCAGGTTCTTCAGGAACCTTCTTCTCTAGTCTAGGTTTTCCTCTTATGGCTCGTGGTTCCGCACCACTTCTAAGACCGCCTCCACCACGTGGGGCTTTAGATGATCTACCACCGACCATCTTCTATCACACACTGAACGGTTCAAATACAAACACGGTCATTCAAGGAAATAGCTCAGTTTATGTTAAGTATAGTAAGTCTCTAATTACAGTGGCCAGTTGTGATTAGCCACCTACTTTACTTTTCGCACCTTGAGCAACACCCGCCATGACTACACTAGCATTTAAATCTATCAGTACACGTATGCCACATACACACGCACATAATACCAGTTAATCTTTAAGAAAATACCTGATGGCATGCAGCTACTCAGATGGCATTCCCTTCCTTTCTGTCCCATTTTCAGTTTAAGTTTAGGTTTATTTGGAAAATTTACCAATTTCACTTAAACTTTGGCTCTGATACCAACTTGTAAGGTCCCGTTCCCGGGAAGCCTCACAGTTGGTCGTCATCGCACATAAAACATAGATTTGATATAAACATAATTAAATAACGCAGCGGAATTGATAAAAGGGGTCATTCTCATTACACCATAAAAGCTTTTACAATGCATTACATCGTTGACTTGGTTACAAAATACAAGCTTTCTTTACATTGCCTAGCTTTACTATGATTGCTGCTGGAGCATATGAAACCGAGGATAATCTCGTTTATGTGAATCCTCAGCAATCATAGGGTCATAAACAGTGACCTCTATTATAAAAACATAAGATTATTCATCATAAAGAATATTCCTTAAGTACTTCCGTACATCGGAACCCTTAAGGAACTCTTGACACTCTCATGCAACATACTTTGTTGCATGTATTATGCACCCCCACTTCCAGTGCGGGTAGCATTATCAAAAGGAGAATGCCATCCCAAAAGAGCTGAGTAGCCGCCTCGTGCCATCCCCAGCAACACTACCTGCCAACTGGAAACACATAAAAAGTCAGCGTTGCTGAGTGAGTTCTAGTTTTTATAATAAACATATTATATTTCTTTTAGAAACCATTTCTTTCACATGATCATACATCATACGTACACAGAGATAATATTCATTATTATCTTCATCATTCGTTATACATCATCATCTTTATCTTCTCATATGGATTCTGTCAGGCTTTACTCACTTCATAGCACTCGGCTATGATTACTGTGGTCGAATGACAAGAATCCCGTTTCATACTTACTTGCACATTGAATTCTAATGTACCAATACCATATGCTATACCCCGAACCGTCTTAGCTACTAGGCTGTGAATCAATAGAGCGTATGCCACAGTACTAGAGGTAAGCGGTAGAGGTACCATGACCATGGCCAATCACAAAGAAGGACCAATCGACTTATTCAATGTTTGCAAGACTTAATTCGTTCGTTCATTAATGCATGTATTCGTCATCGTTTCACTCATTCATTCATTCATTAATACATGCATTCATCATCATGTTCCTCTTTCTTTATCTTTCACTTTACGTTATATAATACTTCATTCATTCATCGTCATAATACATAAGTCGTGAAAGATATACATACATCAACACAAGGAACACACACACATCATACATACATCATCATACATAGCATCATACATACGTCATCATACATAGCATCATCCATACATAATCTACATCATCAGTCATCTACAGGCACTTACTTCCGTATCTTTCCCAAAAGCCGGGACTTAACTATGCATCATTTTGGGTACAACAGCCCTAATTGTCCCTCCTAGACCGTGGGAACTCATGCTAGGACCTCATACAACACGCCCAAATCCTTAATCATACCTTAAACGTACATCACAACATTATACCCAACTGGACCATACATATATATTTCAATAAACACGTTTATATGTGTTCCAGCCCCAAAATCGTTTAAAACAGTAAATGAGGGGTCCTAGAAACTCACCTGTGCTTGACAAGCAGCCTCGCAATCAAGCTTTAAAGACGTGGGTCACACTACCCTGCCTGCAGATAAGTTAACACTCAAAAGAGTTAATTTCTGCCTAATTTTGCTACTAGTTTCGGCCATAGTTTCGCCCAAGCGAAAGTGTAGTTTCGCTAGGCGAATCAGTAGTTTCGCTGCTAATTTCGCTGGGCAGCCTTCTGCCAGTTTCGCTGGACAGATTCGCTACCTTGAGCGCCCAACTTTCATTGGAATTCCCTAGTTTCGCGGTGTCTAAGGGTCAACCTGGGCATCAGCGAAGTTATCATAGAATCAATAGTTTCGCCCAGGCGAAAGTATAGTTTCGCTGTAGCGAAACTGTAATCTCGCTGAGAATCCTCATAGTTTCGCTGGACGAACTTACAGTTTCGCTGGACGAGTACTTAAATTTGCAGAACGAGCTGAAATTTACGAATCAGCTCATTTTAACCCAAAAATCCAATCCTTTCCACCCAAACCCTTGGGTTATCATCCAGGAACCTAAATCTAAGCTTCTTACATGTTTTATTACCCTAAAACATGCGTTTTTGGGCGATTCTTGCCACTTTTAAAACCCCAAAAACCCAAACCCGGGTTTTTCACCAAATGGAGCAATTATACTACGTTTCTTACCTTGATTCTTGCTGTTAGGAGTCCACAAACACCAGCCTTCGATTCTTGACCAACCGAGCCTCGATCCGACACTTTCTCTCTCTACACTTTCTCTCTCTAGAAATGGGTGGTGAGTGAAAATGAGAGTTTTTCAGCTGATCCATCTATATATATGTCAGGCGTTCCCGCGACCCCAAACTCGTTAAACTCGTGACCCGAAGGGTTAACTCGGTCTAGTGCCCACAACCATGTTATATTTATTAAATGGTTTTCGTCTGAGCCCACTATTATTACTTGACTTGCTTAGAAAAATTTCCGGGTGTTACACGTAATCATTGAACAGATAGAATCCGCATAAAGAATTTACATCAAGTTAGAATAAATAATTACCAAAAATCAAATCTGGATCCCGGAATGGATTAATCTTTCTTATAAATGTCTTCTTAATCAATTTTTGTTATTTGCATTTTGCTTTCCTAGTTAACTTGTTCATCATTTCAAAATCCAATTTACACACCCTATATTTAAGTAATTCAATAAATTAGTTAATCATTTTCTTATATAACAAATTACAACACACTGACTATTAATTCCACGAGGATCAAAAACATTACTTTTCCTAACTATTTTGAGGTGAAAACATATATTTAAACATTTTATTTGACTGATACTTCAACATCAATCACTTAATATCCAAAGAAATCAAATTGATAGAATTGAACCTTAAACTAATTGTCCACCACACTCTTTTCGATTAGTAGTTCCTTATTTTATAAAATCAGGCACATCGCATCCCTCAAGTTTCTCCAAAACAAACTTTTGTTTCATACTTTCTCGACAAATAAAGCATACCCTTTGGTCACTACTTAAGTTCCCGCTTTACGCTAATCCACGTGTCAAGGGTTCGTTTAATCATTGACCCGAATCACTCTAGTCCAGTCGCATCAACTTGAATCACACAAGTTAGCGACCTCGTCTTGATTGTTTGGCACTATCAGCCTTCACATCCTTTTAATCGTCTCATAAGATCGACTTTGGCTTCTCACCTTGATCTTTGATTACACTACATAATTGACTCGTTTTAACAGTATCTGGAGCTCTTTTGATCATCTCTCACGATTTGCACCTCATTGGTCTTTTCCAGGGGCGGACCTATTTAGAGTTGAGGGTAGCCTCCGCTACCCCTCAACTTTTTACACGTAGTGTTAAAAGAAAAATTTACGTTTTTATGTTAAAAAAATTTTTTTTACGGTTTTACGTTAACCCTGAGAAAATATTACGTTACCACTGAGAAAATTTTACGTTACCCCTAAAAAATTTTAAATTCACAACTTTATAGAAAAAATTTTAATTTTATAAAAATTAGTCTAACATTTTATAAAAAATATTAACTTTTATAAAAATATTATAAAACCCAATTACCCGATTAACATTGAAAGCCCAATTTATTAAAAAAACTCAATTAATTTAAAAGCCCAATTTATTTTAAATCTCAATTAAAGTTGGTTAGCCCAGTTATTACAAAACCCAAATTAATTTAGAACCCAAATACCAAACACACTTTCACAAAAATCAGACCCGCCCCAAAAAAACCCGTTGCTGCTCCACTTCTCCAGTCCTCCTCCCCTGCTACTGCAACCTGCGAATCTGCTGCTGCTGCTCGGGCGCTCGGCCGCCGCTCGACCAGGATTCTCCGAATAGTTGAGTGTTATTTGCAAGTTTTGAAGCTTTGAATCTTTGAAGGTATTCTTTCTACATTCTAGTTTTAAGTGTTATTTGTAAGATTTTTAGAGTAGAAGATTGATTATTTGTTATTTGGTTTAATTTTTAAGTTTTATTAACAATTAGGGATTTGTATTGAAATTATGGCTTTGAATTGTGAATTGTGTTATATGAATTAAAGATTAGGGATTTGAAATTAGAGATTTGAAATTTATGAATTTAAATTGTGTTATTTGTAATTGCAATTTGTAATCTTATTGTGTTATTTAAAATTGAATTAGGGATTTGGAAGATGAAAAAACAAGTTCTTATAGACAATTTTTTAAAAGAAAATTTCACAAGAAAGAAATTATTTCTAATAATGATGATAATATTGGATCAACAACTCCTACGAGTTCAATTCTTTCGGTTTCTATTCCTCCGGGTTTAATTCATTCGGGTTCAATTTCTTCGGGTTCAACTGACTGGGTTTGAGAATGATATTCTCAGTTGATGTGAATCAACAAGGATCGAATATGATGATTGAGTCAATGATTGAGTGGCGGAATCAAGCAATCAATGAACATAGAACACTTAATATACTCATAAATGCATACTTGTATTAATTAGATGAACTGTTACAAAGTAAATGCTATGGTTTTTAGCATTCTACAGTAACAAGACAGCTAATCTGTATATTCTGATTGTCTATTCTTCGTGAAACACAAATGTTTCAGAAGTCTCAAAAGATGCAAAAAGTCACCTCACATACGAGGTTTCTAATCTATTTATAGGCTGACTAACAGCTTGTACAAAAAGACTAAACTACCCTTAGTCTAAGTCTTCATCAGCATTTGTCTTTTGTTCATCCGCATTGACTAATGCGGATGAGTACTTCATCAGCAGCATTGGTGTTTGGTCATCAGCATTGGTTAATGCGGATGAACAAACACGACCGCATATGTTGCTGATCACCCGCATAGGTTAATGCGGATGAACAAATGGCTTGTCCGCATCTTATCAACTGTCCACATTAGTTCATGCGGAAGAACAAATGCTTTGTCCGCATTTGTTCTTGGTCTTCCGCATTGACAAATGCGGATAGCCGACACTTGTTCTTTTCTTCTTATGCAGACTTCTGTATCCGCATTTCTTCTTGGACTTAGGGAGATTTCCAGCAGAACAACCATCCACCACTTGAATTGGCATGTATGATCCTTTCAGGGTCCAACAATACTCCCCCTAAGGATTATACAGCCAAAGTACTTCAAGAGTTTGAGGGTGGATCAGGTTGTGAAGATTCTGCTGGGTCTTGTGCAGTAGGAGGAGATGATGCTGAAGTTGGGTCTGTGTATGATGGGTCCAGAATAGCCTTGATCATGTTGGAGAACTGCTTAGCATCATTCAGCTTCTCTCTGTTCAGAACATGAATCTTCATTTGGCTCTTGGTGTGTACAGCTTCAATAGGAAGTTTCTTCAGTGACACAGGTTCCCAAAATGACACAGTTGATAGCCCATCCCTGTGAATCAGTAGAGAGCCATCAGCATCCACCTCTAACTTCACAATGTTGCCAAATTGCAAAGGAGTCTTCTTCTTCCTCCTTTGTTCCTTCTTCTTAAAGATCCTATCATAGGCCATCTTCAGGAGCTTGATGCACTTGAGAAAGAAGTACACGTCAGCTTCACTAAGCTTGTTTCTAATCTCCCTGAAGTGCCTGGTATATATGTAGTGGATATAAGATTCATCAAGCAATCTCACTTCATATCCACTAAACAATCGAATCTCTGCTCCTTCTTTTCCTCCCCACCTCCTTTCAATCACCAACTCATAAGTCTTTTCGTCATAGTAAACATTTGAGATTGGCACAGAGGTGTGAGTACCAGCAACCATCTTTCTTTTCAAGGATTCAGTGGGCTTTACCCTAAGTTCAGGGAATACCACTTCTTCAGCTGGTTTCCTTTTCTTTTTCTCTAGGGGATTGACAAAAGATCTATCCTTTCTCATGCAGATAGATTTCAAAGACTTGAAATTGTCAGTTCTCTTAAACATCCTTAGAATGTCCTCAAACTCATATCCCCTGAACATAGCCCCATGATTTATCAATCTTAAGTTGGCTAGTTCCTTGAGATCATGGATCATTAGAGAGTTTACCAGAGCAGAGTACTCTGTGAAGAATTGGACCAATCCAGATATTCTCTTCACCATGAACATGTTCCAGTCAATGTCATACTTCCAGGCTATAATCTTCTGATCTGTCTTTCCTCCTGGAGTAGACACACCCTTTATCATTTCAGCAGTTGTGAGGCCTTCATGTAGTTCAAGATGAGAAGGCTCAGCAAACCACTCAGGATATTTGTGTAAAATGGGTGCCAGGGAGTCATGATCTCCCTGAGTGAGTCTCATTTCTTGAGCTGAAACTCTGGATCTTGGTTGGGTACTTGTAATCTCTTCCTCCATTTTCTTTAACCTTTCTTTCTTTTCAAGGATCATCCTAAGGACAGCAGCCCTTAGGGAATTAGTTTTCATGTTTCCCAATTTTCTTTTAGTAAATCTTTGAGTTGACAGATAATCCTTCATCTCCTTATCTGTCATACTGTAAGGATCGGGGAACATAGGTTGAGGAGGAGGAGTAGATTTGGCTTTAGAAGTCTTGACCTCTGAAGTTTTGAGGGATTGAGCTTTTTCATACTCAGTGTTGAATGTTGGATCTAGCAGCTTGTTTAGTTTTTCTTCTTCTGCTAGTATCCCTTCATAGATCATCCCAAATACTTCATCAGAGTCGTACCCATGATCAATCAAGAACAAGGCCTTCTTCATTAATTCATCAGATTTGGCCTTTTCAACAGACTCAGAAACAGAAGGTTCTATATTCACAGGGATTTTATTGATCAATGGCTCATCGGCCATGTATCCACCTGGAATTTCACCTTCATCTAGATCAATCACTTCTGCCTTCTTCTTTAACAAGGCTTCAGCTTGTTCATGTTCCTCCAAGAATCCAGCAATAGCAGCTAGACTCCTTGGATCATCTTTTTGTT
Source organism: Flaveria linearis (assembly GCA_024085815.1). Lineage (NCBI taxonomy): Eukaryota > Viridiplantae > Streptophyta > Magnoliopsida > Asterales > Asteraceae > Flaveria > Flaveria linearis. The sequence goes on from CM044001.1 coordinate 77,818,993, forward strand.
TCTTTTTGGCTGGTTCTTCTTCCACCATAGGCCTCTTTCCTTTGGCCTTTGCAGCAAGATAGCTCCTTCTTCTGGCATAGGTTTGCATGCTTGGGCTAGAAGAGGGTTCATTCATTTCATTTTCTGGTGGAGTTTCTTCACATTGTTCCTTTTCAGGAATGTCAGTAGCTGCAGCAGCCTTTTCTTCTTCTTGTGTCTGCTGTTCACATAAATTTCTGATTATCTCCTTTTGCTCATCAGAAAGTGACACAGCAGGAACCAATTACATACTCAATTCCTTTTCAATTGGTACAGGAGATTGAGGTATGACAACAAAAGGTTCAGTGTCAGTCTTTTGGTTCATTATGAAGTCCCAGAAGTCCTCATCAACGACAAATTCTTCAGTTGAGAACATGTCTAGATCTTTCATCATGTTACTGAAGTCGGTTTCTTCAGTGTGGGCTTCTTCAGGCTGCTTTGTGTACACTATCATCTCCAAGCTAGATGATTCGGGTACTGATTCACTCGGTTTGGAGCCACTAGTTTCTGCCTCTTTTTCAGGCTTAGTGAATCTCTGCTTTTTGGTTAGAGGGAAGTCATCATCACTTCCTCCAGAAGAATTTTCATCATCACCATCCTTTTCATTGCCTCTCCTTCTTTTTCCTTTCTTTGTATCACTTTCATCTTTCTTTCCTTTTTCTTCTTGTTTTAGTTTCAACAACAGTTCTAGCTCAGAGACCCTCTTATTGAGAACCTCCATTTCCCTTTCAAGGTTATTGATCAAAGTGGACTATTCTTCGATACACTCCTCTTGTTCTTCCATGACTATAGTTTGGATGTTGAGAGTGTCCAAATGACCACTGACTTCATCCTTTGATAGTCTGAGAGCTTTTTTTCAGCATATCAATCTCCTTTTCTTTTTCATTCATTTTCTTCTCATGCATGCCCTTTATTCCCTTCAATTCTCTCTCCTTTTCATCCATCTCAAGAAGTCTGTCTTGAATAATGGCAGATCTTCTATTCAGGAGAGTTTCCATTTTAGATATTTTCTTCAGAAGATCAGAGATCATCTCATCTTTTTCATCCGGCTTGTTGGTCTCTGATTCAGCAAAGCTCTCAGATGGAGCAGCTTCTGAAGTCACCTTCCTTGTAGGCATGGCCATATGATCATCCTTATCATCAGATGATGATTTGGATTCATGACTGGAGCTTGCCGAGTCACCAAACTCAGCATGAGCAGTAGAGGGAGAAGAATGAATGGGAGATGTGTGAGAGTGATGAATTGGTGAAATATGAGGTGAGTGCACAGGTAATGAGTGAGGTGATGAATGAGGTGATTGTACTGGAGAGGTTTGGGGTGAGAGAAAAGTTTGAGGTTAATGAGATTGGTGTGGTGATTTTGATGGTGATGGTAATGGTGAATGAATAGATGGTGATGCTATATTGGTTTCATGCACAGAAGGTTTAGTGTGAAGATCACCACCTACATCAACCTGTGGTGACACTGACCTCTATCTATCCTCTACAATTGCTGATTGTTCTTCTTCATCAACATGCTCATCATGAGGAGCTTCAATTTCTTGTACTCCTCCCTGATCGATCTGTTGCTGCATCCAAGGCAACAGAGGGAAGAAAGTACCACTATAAAAGTTCCTTGGATCTCGTTTTGTGATGTACCTATAGGATTTGGCATTATAGTGAGGGATGTCCATCACTGGTCCTATGGGTGCAAGATCAGGAAATGCTTCATTTATGAGGCATTGTATAAATCTGGGGCACATCAAAAACATATGCCTCCTACCCTCCTATATGTTAGAGACCATTCCATTGAATACATAAGCAGACATGTTGAAAGGACGGTTAGGCAGAGGAGGTTGTCACTGGAATATCATTCCATCCAGTCTTCCTCTTCGATAAGCAGTGTTGATACATGTGTATCAAAAATCTCCATTGCAAATCTACCAGACCTTTCACAATTTGTTTTCCTTCATAACCACCTTCATATCCAATATTGGCATAGAAGGACATGATCTCATCATCTTCCAGTTCTATAGGGGCATCAGCATCATCTCTAAACTGAAGACACTGTCTCATAGTTTGCTCAGTGATAGCTAAGGAATGATCATCAGTGATTCTTCCAGTTAGTGTTCTCACACCATCAACTTCAATCACTTCAGCTGTTCTCCAAAATGACCTAACAAAGGTCTCATTAATGATTGGTCTTACTATCATGGCATAAGACACTCTTGTAGTAAGGAGAAATCTGATCATATCCCTCAGTCCTTCTGCCTCAGTTACATCAGGATCAAGATAACCACTGACATTATGGAGCTTGCTACATGTGAGGTTTGCCATGTTACACTGCATTCAAGGCATATGAATTAGAGTGATGAATAATTCATATCAACAAATGGTTTGTCATAAATCAGCCTAATTTTATCACATTTTGACTTTTCTTGGTCAAAATGGAGTGTTCATGTATACTATTTCATATACATTTGATCTTGTCTGATTTAGTCATACATGTTCATTTTAATGAGTTATCTCTGATTACATTGATTATTCTTTCTCAATTTCAACTCATTTTAACCATTGTGATGTCTTTTGATTTCAGCATTTTAGTATTTACATGCTCTGTTCCTACGACAAACTGAACTTGTGAAAATCCTCTGTTTGTTGAGGTTTACATGATTAGCATGTGTCTTTCTGATGAAATCGACAATGGTTCATGAACATTTGTTTGATTTTGCATGCTTTCTTTTTGACCTAGTTTCCAAAGTTCGTGTTTCTCATTTATGTCCGAAATTTAGGGTTATGAGCAATTTCGGATATTCACCTATCCTTCGATAATACTGTGGCAAAGAGTCGAAGGAGTATGAATGATGATGATTCGAACTTTGATCAGAGGTTTAGAACATGAAGAAGATGACGAAGATGAACAGTAACTTTTGGTAGCACTCGTCTCACTTTGAAGTCTCTCAATTTTGAAAAGTATTAAATGACCTTTCGTTTTTGGTTTATATAGTCAATTTAATTGGATTTCAATTTTTGACAAGTTCTTAAAACAAATGCGCATAGATTAAAAATTACTGTAACAAATGTGGTAGAAGAAATGTTTATCAGCATTTGTGTACTGTAGCAAATGTGGATGAACAAAATGTGTCAGCATTTGTTTACTGTAGCAAATGCGGATGAACAAAACTTGTCAGCATTTGTTCACTGTAGCAAATGCGGATGAACAAAAACTTGTCAGCATTTGTTCACTGTAGCAAATGCGGATGAACAAAACTTCAACTTTCATCAAATGCGGATGAGTAAACTCTGTCCGTATTTCTTTAACTTGTTCTAAATCTCGAGACTAATGCGGTAGAGTATTGTTGTCCGCATTAGTATTGCACATGTTTGTCCACAAACCACTACCCGCATTGGTTGAATGCTTGGGTTACCTTCACCCGCATTAACCAATACTCTTACCCGCATTAAGTTTCAAACTTAATGGTTCTGCTTTTGTTGGTTTTGGATGAATTTTCTTCAATGCTTTATAAAGTAATGTCATTGACTTTATGAAGTTTGTCAGTTGCAAGATGTGTCAGTTGCTAGATCTTATGAATTTTGACTGGTTCTGGGTCATCAATTCTTGCTTGGATTGACTTGTTCATCTGTGGTGAATCAAGTTTCCTATTGTTGACTTATCTTGGATTTTTGTGCATCAAGATGTCTGCAAGAACTGAGATACTATGGTATAACTTCTTCAACAACACAGACAGATTTTCTGATTTTTTGTTTTTGCAACTTGTTTTAGGTTTTTCTAATTTTTAAGAAAGGAAACACCTGTACAAAATTGATCAAAATTTTAAATTACTCCCCCTAAAGTTAATATCCATAATGGATAGAAACTTTGAAGGATTTGAAAATTTTGAAAGGAAATCTTTTTGTGATTTTTGTTTTCTTTATTGTACAAGAAGTAAAGTTATACCTTTCTTTCATTCATTTTGAATGATCTTTATTCTGTTTGTTTCATCCAAGATGGATGTGTTCCTCATTGGGAATCTTGATGGATCTTGACATTAGCACTATGTGCTTGTTTCTCCAGGTCTTTGCTTAGCAAAACAAAGGAGGAACTGATGTGAGTAAAAGAGATTAATAAGTCATCATTACCTAGGGTGTTTTGGTTACTACACACACACATTTGGACAAGTCATAACTTACACATACTATGAGATGACAACATCACAGTTGAATATAATCTTTAATTTACCACTGCATGTAGTGTCTTGTCCAAGTTGAGCCTACCAACATATCAGATAAGTCATGTCAGTCTTTAAGTTTTATAAATCAGCACAGTGAATGATATAACGACTGTAATTATATCATTTCTCCTAGATAAACTATATACTTCTTCTTTTGATTTCTGTTGGTATTTTTGAAATATTTGAATGTTTTTGTGTGTTTTTATTTTACTCAAGATTAATCATACCAATTGATTGAACTAAGAATTCAAATCTGGTTGGATCAAATGCCTTAGTGAATAAATCAGTTAATTGATTGTCAGTGTGAACTTGTATCAATTTGATTAATCCTTTTTCAGCACAATCTCTCAAAAAGTGATATCTGATTTCAATATGTTTTGTTTTTGAGTGTTGAACTGGATTATTAGTAATAAAAACTGCTGCTGTGTTGTCAATGTAAATTGGAGTGTGCAGAAAGTTAAAACCATAATCAAGCATCTGGTTTTGAATCCAGAGAACTTGAGAACAGCATGCTGATGCTGCTATATACTCAGCTTCTGCTGTTGACACAGAAACATTGGTTTGTTTCTTGCACTGCCAATATACTAGTCTAGGACCAAGAAATTGACAACCACCAGATGTGGATTTCCTGTTAAAGTTACATCCCCCATAATCACTGTCAGTGTATGCATAGAGATTGAAGTCTCCTTCCTTTGGATACCATAGTCCAAGAGCAGGTTTGCCCTTAAGATATCTGAATATCCTCTTGACTGCATTGACATGAGATTCCTTGGGATCTGCTTGATATCTAGCACACACACAAACACCAAACATAATGTCAGGCCTACTAGCTGTTAGATACATAAGAGAACCTATCATAGATCGATAGTGAGTTTGATCCACTGATTTGCCTTCAGGATCAGGTCCAATTTTCACTTTAGTATCCACAGGAGTTCTGATGGACTGACAGTCAGCAAACTTGAATTTCTTCAGCATTGATTCCACATATTTTGATTGATTGATGAAGATTCCGTCTGTTGTCTGTTGGACTTGTACTCCAAGAAAGAAAGTGAGTTCCCCCATAGCACTCATTTGAAATTTAGAATGCATGAGATTCTCAAAGTCTTTACATAGAGTCTTGTTTGTTGAGCCAAAAATGATATCATCCACATATATCTGTACAAGCAACATGTCCTTTCCTTTTCTTTTTCTGAAGAGAGTCTGATCGATCTTTCCTCTCTCATATCCATTATCAAGAAGAAATGATGAAAGAGTCTCATACCACTTTCTTGGTGCTTGATGAAGACCATACAAGGCTTTTTCTAGCTTGTAAACCCTGTGAGGAAAATCTGGGTCTTCAAATCCAGGTGGTTGACTCACGTAGACCTCTTCAGCAATCTTTCCATACAGAAAAGCACATTTCACATCCATTTGATAAACAGTGAAGTTCAAGGATGCTGAATATGCAAGAAAGATTCTTATGGCTTCTAGTCTGGCTACAGGGGCAAATACTTCATCATAATCGATTCCTTCTTCTTGTGTGTATCCCTGAGCTACTAGTCTTGCTTTGTTTCTAATGACGATTCCCCTATCATCAGTCTTGTTCCTGTATAGCCATCTGGTGCCGATAGGGTATTGTCCTTCGGGAAGATCTACCAGCTGCCATACTTCTTGTTTCTTGAATTGCAGCAACTCTTCCTGCATTGCTTCAGTCCAACTATTGTCTTGAAGAGCCTCTTTGATGTTCTTGGGTACTGTTTGACACAGAAAGCATGAGAACAAGCAGATGTTAGCTATGCTTGACTTGCTTCTAGTCACCCGTTCAGTTAGTTCACCAATGATGTTGTCAACCGGATGATCTTTATGTATTCTTGTGGTTGGAATTGAGTCACCATCAATGATTACATCAAGATTGGAGACATTCAGTTCATCATGGGGTGAGGCAACATATTCTTGTACTGTAGGGGAGCTATGGAAGTAATTAAAATTTGTTTCAGTTCCTGCTTCCATGTCAGCATGGATTTGATTACTCCCATCATTTGAAGTTCTTTCATTATCAACAGGAGGGATGACATGAGTTTGAGTTCTAGCTTCTTCTTGGTTTCTAGCTTCAATGGATGGCATCTCTGATGGAGAGGGTATTATACTTGGACCATCCCCAATTGAAACACTTTGCTGTTGAACAACATGTCTGACAAGATCAGCTTGTAGTGGAACCTCTTCATCCATTTGCTCAGTAGAAGTTGGAGGAATCATTGGAAAGTCACTCTTTCGTTCTACTAATGATGAAGGTGCAGCTGAATATAGGTTTCCTGCATCAGACATATGAAATTGGTCAAAAGATTTGGTAAATGAGTCAATATCAAACAACCAATCAGGACCATTAGTTGACTTAGGAAAAGAATGTTCTTTAAATTGAACATTTGTTGATTCATCAATAATGTTTAATCTGGGATTAAACACTCTATAAGCCTTTGAAACAGAAGAATAACCTACAAAGAATCCTTCATCAGACTTGGATGAAAACTTTCCCAAATGGTCACGGGTGTTTAATATTGAGACTGGACAACCAAATGACTTAAAAATCCAATAAATGGTTTTCTTTGAAAAATGAGTTCATAAGGTGTTTTGTTGCTTTCTTTAACGATCAAAGTTCTATTTTGTACAAAGCATGATGTGTTAACTGCTTCTGCCCAAAAGGTGATTGGCAGTTTAGCATCTGCTAGCATAGTACGTGCTGCTTCAATTAGTGTTCTATTTCTTCGTTCAGCTACTCCATTCTGCTGAGGAGTTCTAGCTGCACTAAATTGATGAGCTATGCCTTTGGTTGTACAAAAAGAACTCATATCTTCATTTTTGAACTCTGTCCCATTATCACTCCTAATTGTTTTGACTTTAAGATCAATTTGATTTTCAATTTTAGTGATAAAATCTTTTATTAATTGAGATGCCTCATTTTTATGAAGTAGGAAGAAGACCCATGTGAATCTAGAAAAGTCATCTACGATCACCAAACAATATTGTTTCTTTCCCATACTCATAACATGAGTTGGGCCAAAAAGATCCATATGAAGTAGTTTCAATGGAGAATTTTTGGTGTTCACCAACTTTAGCTTGTGAGACGATTTGTGTTGTTTTCCTTTAAGACATGTTGAACAGTGGTCAATAAAGTGGAATTCTTTTTGAGATAAACCAATTACATGATTTCCCTTAACCAGTCTGTTCATGTTTTTGAAATTTGTATGTCCCAATCGTCTGTGCCAAAGTTGTGATTCATCAAAAGATGCTTTTGATAGAAGACATGTTTCTTCTTGTGGAGATGCAAAATTCAGGTTAATGACATAAGTGTTATTCTTCCTCGGTGTTTTCAATACAACCCATTCTTCAGGAATTTGAAATCCTGGTCTCAGAATGTAGCAATGAGTGTCAGTGAAGTGAGTGGAATATTTCTTGTCACAGATCTGAGATACGCTGAGAAGATTGAAGTTCAGCTGCTTGCAGTAGTTCACTCGATCAAAGCTCAGCATTCCATTTGTCACAGATCCTTCACCTGTAATTCTACCACCTTGTGAATCTCCTCCAAATGCCACAGTAGTTCCTTGAATGTGCTTAAAGTCATGAAGGAGGGAACGATCTCCAGTCATGTGTCGGGAGCATCCACTGTCCACATACCATAAACTGTTGGACCTATATGAATGACCCTACAAGCACAGAAAGAACTAATTAGACTGTGAAACCCAAGCCATGATGGTCTTGGGCTTACCGTTTCTATCCATGATGGTAACCTGTTGGTATTTTCCTTTAAATGGTGACTTTGATGATGGAATCATGCCTGTTTTGTTTCTAACAGATGAACGGTTTATCACTTCAACTGAAGAGTCAGATGAGTATTCAAACCTTTGATCCCTGTTCCTTTTCAAAAAGTTTATTCGTTTTTTGTTATCAACCCTTGGTTGAGACTTATAAAAATCATTAGTTTGTTTGACTGTTTGATTTTTATTTCTTTTGAATCTGTTTGATTTTCTCGAGTTTCTCATCTCAACATCAGACTTAGAAACTCTGTGATGATATCGACCATTGATTTTAGTTTTCTCAGACATGGGTGGAGAGATGGGTTTGTTCTGTGGTATTCTCAGTCCCTTTTGCTTGAAGAAACACTCAGATGTATTGTGATTTGTCATGTTGCAGACAGAACAGTATTTGTTGAAATAACAGTTCTTGGTGGAGTCGTTATTCATATCACAGATTGAACAGTATTGATTATAAAAGCATTTATCTGTTCTATGATTAGACCTCTCACACACTTCACAGTACATGTGTTTGTTTCTAGCTACTGATCCTGGTGTTGCGGATTTTGTAGTTTTGACAGTTTTGGAATTAGATTCATTCCTTTGTTTTGATGAGAGTTTCTGATCAACCTTGTTGGTAGATAGTTTCACTACACTACCGTCCTTGTTTTTCTGAGGTCGGTTATTCTTTCTTTGTCTTTTCTGAATTTCCTTTTCAAATTGGTTCACATGCTCTTTGTTGAAAATATCAAAGCCAACTCCTTGCTTTGAGTTTGAAGTTTGAGGGTCTGAGTTTGTTTTAGTTTTGGTGGCTCGATAGACTTTTCTTTTGACTGATGGTGAATCAGTGTCTGATTTGCTTGAATTTTTAGGAGAGTTTATCTCATTATCAGATCTACTTTCAGTAGGTAGATTCACCCTTTTGATTTTTATTTTCTTTTCTTGGGAAATTGCAGGGATGAATTTCACAAAAGGAACAATAGCCTTGATTGGGCTATTTGTTTTGATTACTCCCACTGTCTTGTCAGAACACTCCTTGATTTTAACTGGGTGACCTAACTTGATTTTATCCTCATTGGTTTCAATGTAAACGCTTGGTTTATTTTGAGGATTGGTGATTTGTTTTACTATTGTTTTAGGTTCAATAGTATTAGGTTTATTTTCTTGGGTGAGTGTGACAGAATTAGGCATGACAGTGTAGTTATTATTGTATGGTGGTGGACAAGAGTTATATCCAATACCAGACATGTCTTTGGGATCCTTTTGAGAATCAAGTATCTCTTGCAGCTTTACTGATGACTGTTGAAACTTTTCAAGTTTCAGTTCGGTAAGATTTAGATCAGTTTTAGACTGAGCTAGTTTTTCAGTCAGTTGCTCATTCTCAGCTGCAAGAGTGTACTTTTCACCATGCAATTTTTCAATGTCAGAGATGAGAGATTTAATTTTAATTTCAAAGCCTTTTATTTCTCTCTTGAGCATCTCTGACTTGACCTTTTCTTCTTTGATTTTATCAGCCAGTTTATGATTGTGCTCTCTATACCCTTGAAGTTCATTTATGCATTTATCACTACAAAGGTTAGATTTTACCTCAGTAGGCATGGGAGTAGGTCCATCGTTGATGTGAGCCATAAGTGCATGATTTTGAAATTGAGGCTTTACTTCCTCAGCATACATGCTCCAATCACATACTCCATCCTGCCTAATAACAAGAGCATTTGCTGACGACTGATTGCTTCCATAAGCTTGATTGGTCAGTTGGGGTTGAGTCTGATGTGGTTGTTGATGATGATGAAGCTGTTGTTGATGACTGTTTGAGTGAAAGCTTGAAGGTGGTTGTGATGATGACTGCACCTGAGAAGGCCTTTGAGCATTGTAGTTTCTTCTGGGAGCATTGCATTCTCTGGAGAAGTGACCAGTCATACCACAATTGAAGCATTTCACCTTTGATTTGTCGTATCCAAGCTTGGTGTTTTCATTGAGTTGAAGCTTTTTCCTTTTTCTGAAAAACTTCTTTGCTCTCATAGCAATCATGGCCATTTGCCATTGCAAGTCCATTTCCTCCACATCATCTGGATCCATTTCTTCCAGATCTTCTTGAGTCAGATGAGCAGATGTAAGTCTTCCACCCAAATAGGCTTCAAAGATGGAAACAAATGCATTGTAAGTTGCCTTTTGTTCTTCAGATTTTGTATCATCAGGAGCAGGAGTTGCGGAGAATCCTGATGTCTGTGTTGTTGAAGTTGATGTGGGAGTTGTTGATGGTCTATTGGATGGTGGTGCTGTAGTGAATCCAGTTGTTTTAGTTTGATCCCTTGAGGAGATGAAATCATCTTCTTCAGTAATGAAGGCATTTTCCACAGAGTGGTTATCTGTGGGAAACTTGTATGCTTCAATTACTCTAGGACCTCCCAAATTTCTGCTTCTTTCATCAAGTTCCAAGGCTTCAATCTTCGCTATCATGATATCCAGGGTGGTGCTTTCCAAATCGAGAGTATTCTTCAGCATGGTTACATTTTGTTTCCAATTTTCAGGGAGACTATGTAACATTTTCTTGTTTAGATCCTTTGACTTGTAAGTTACCCCCATGATCTCTAAATCATTTACTAGCTGCACAAACCTATGCAACTGTTTAGAGATGGACTCCCCTTTGGAGTGATGAAATGTTTCATACTGATTCACCAGCTTGTCTTTGTTGATTTCAGCCACTTCACTGCTTCCTTCACACATGATTTGCGGTGCATCCCATACAGCTTTTGCAGTGCCATACTTTTCCGATCTTTTACGTACATCCATTTTAAGTGCTTGAGTAAGTATGGAGTAGGCTTTGAGGTCAATCCTGATCTTCTTTTAGTCATCATCATCAAGAGTTAGGTCTTCAATAGGGATTCTTGAAGTCTTGTACAGTGCAGCTTGATCTGCGGATAGAGTCACTGGAATGTGTGGGCCTTTGCATATTGAGATCCAATAATCAGGATCAACACCTGTAATATAGTTCATAAATCTGATTTTCCATTGTTTAAATTCAGATTTATGTTTGAGCATGGGTGGTTTCGAAGCATGCCCAAGTTCAGAATAATTAAGAGAATCCATGGTTAACAGTGTCTTTTTAACTTGTTTTAGATTTGGATTTAAGTTGGATTTATAGTTAATTAGTCCAAATGATCCAACAGGTCAAACTTAGTTCCGTAACAATGAATCTGATGATAATATGTAGATTTTGGTCTTTGATTCTGTGTTCTTGGTGTCTGTGCAACCTGTACTGTTTGTTCGAAGATGTGTTCTTCGGATGAACAGTAGCAGTTAAGTATATCAGTAAGTATTCAGTAGTATTACTGAAAAGAGATGTTTGAAACCTCTAAACAGCAACTCAATCACCAGATCAATCGGGTTAAACCTAGATCTGAGCAGATCTGAGTAATAACTGAGAGCCAAAGCTCTGATACCAATTGACTGGGTTTGAGAATGATATTCTCAGTTGATGTGAATCAACAAGGATCGAATATGATGATTGAGTCAATGATTGAGTGGCGGAATCAAGCAATCAATAAACATAGAACACTTAATATACTCATAAATGCATACTTGTATTAATTAGATGAACTGTTACAAAGTAAATGCTATGGTTTTTAGCATTCTACAGTAACAAGACAGCTAATCTGTATATTCTGATTGTCTATTCTTCGTGAAACACAAATGTTTCAGAAGTCTCAAAAGATGCAAAAAGTCACCTCACATACGAGGTTTCTAATCTATTTATAGGCTGACTAACAGCTTGTACAAAAAGACTAAACTACCCTTAGTCTAAGTCTTCATCAGCATTTGTCTTTTGTTCATCCGCATTGACTAATGCGGATGAGTACTTCATCAGCAACATTGGTGTTAGGTCATCAGCATTGGTTAATGCGGATGAAATAACACGACCGCATTTGTTGCTGATCACCCGCATAGGTTAATGCGGATGAACAAATGGCTTGTCCGCATCTTATCAACTGTCCGTATTAGTTCATGCGGAAGAACAAATGCTTTGTCCGCATTTGTTCTTGGTCTTCCGCATTGACAAATGCGGATAGCCGACACTTGTTCTGTTCTTCTTATGCAGACTTTTGTATCCGCATTTCTTCTTGGACTTGGGGAGATTTCCAGCAGAACAACCATCCACCACTTGAATTGGCATGTATGATCCTTTCAGGATCCAACATCAACTCCTTCGATCCCAAATGTATTTGGAAGATGAAATTAGGGATTTGGAGATGTATTTCATTTAAAATTATATGAATTTGAATTGTGTTATTTGGTTAATAGCTAACTAAACAACTAACAAACCCAAAATACCAAATAACATTAATAACTTAATAAGTTAATAACTAAACAAATAACATGTCCAAAATTATAATAAATCCAAAATTTAAACAACTAAGCAACTAACAGACCCAAAATACCAAATAACATTTTATAAAAACATTAATAAGCTCAAATACTTATTACCCAAACTAAACAACTTAAAAAAATAACTAGTTATACCCATAACCCCTACTGACTCACCCTGGCCCCGATCACCCAACAACCTTTGTCCCCTGTCGCCAACCAACCATCACTGACCAGAGTGACGACCCTCACTGTCGGTCGTTCTGCTGCAGCGGTGCTATTTATATAAATGTACGGTAAAAAAATTTACGTTACCCCTGAACTTTTCTTCTAGATCCGCCACTGGTCTTTTCCTTGCTTGATCGTCTAGCCTCGCTCTGATACAATTGTTGGAAAATCGGATCAAGCAACAAACAAAACACATTGAGTAATATCAATAGACCATAAGTTACATTTTCCCTTAACCTCTATTTATACTAAATAATAGTATCCTAACCAAATTCAAACTCAATAATATAACCAATTAAGTAAACAAACTTATCCTACTCAAATGAAAACTCCTCTAAACAATTATTAAAACAAATAATAAAACTTATCAAGATTGAATCCTTTAATTGTATAATGGAATTAAGATCCCTTTAAAGGTCCATAACAAGCAAATAAAAGAAAGTGGAGAAAGGATAACTAGATATCAATTCTTAAAATAACATGTGTGAATTAGGAGCGCAATGAGAAATAACTAGGTGGAAACTTGTTCTAGAAATGTTAATAATAAAACATAACGTCATTAAATTGTATTTAGGGAGCGAAAATGCTTGGTAAAAATCTCTAGTTGTGTTTTACATAACCTCATACGCACAAATGAAACCCATACCATTAATTTTTTTATTTTTCCTCAGTTTCACTATTATAAATTCACTAATGTTTTTTATTATTTTTATAAAACAACTAACTAGCACACTCATTATATCCTATTTCTAACCCTGTTTGTCCACCGTTAGACTTAAATCTAAAAACTATTAAGGAGGACATCTTTTCTAAAAACTTTGATACCACGAGGTCAAGACCCTTTAATTCTATTATTTGGTACTTTAATTTCACAAAATTATGTATACAACTTCTTGTTTCTCTTTTTAATTGAAAATCTTCCTAAAAAAATAAAACCGTTTAATTTTCAAATCTGATAAAGCCATTTTAAAATATATAAAAATGTATTAGCATCATGTAACAGTATTATTTTAGAAAGAAAACACACGAGTAGACTCATTTGAGATAATCATTTAGTAGTCCTAGCGGACGAGGAATAATATGGAAATGAATTTCTATTCTTTGCGTTAGGGGTGTTGAATATTCAAATCGGATTTGAAAAACTCAAAATTTGATTTGATTCGAGTCTAAAATCACTAATCAAAATTTGATTGGAATTTCTAAATTTGAATTCGACTCGATTCGAATTCTACTTATCGAACTTGAATCGAATTGTAAATTTGTGATTTTTGATTTGATCTGATTCGATTTGAATTAGAAACATACACAATTATACTTATTTATTTTATATATAAATTTAGAATTATACATATGAGAAAATAAGAATTAAAAGTTCAAAAAAATATATAATCTAAAATTTTAATTTTTTTGGTACCTTTTGACTTATTTGGAACATAAATTATTTTGTATGTTATGCTTGCTTATTTATTTTGAGCATTTGATATTGGGTCTTTAAAATAAACATAAAAAATATTAAGGAAGGGTTCAAATACAAAATCCTTTTAAAATTGAAAAGTATAAAAAGAATTAAGATGTTGACATGTATTATTTTGATTAAAATTAGGTTGGGGCAAAATTGGTAATGTTCTACCTTCTCAAGTTCCATCTTTTTTTACACATTTATAACTTTTACATATGAAATTATTTTATAAAAAAATTGCACTATAAGAACGAGTATTTTTTATCTTTAAAACACTTATAGTGTTGATATTAAAAACAACGTGTTTTTAGCTAATTATGTAATTTCGTCAAGTCATTGTGTAATCTTCCGAATTGATGATGATTACACAATTATTTGATGAGCAATAGACAATGAACTTGAAACATAACAAAATTTACATTTCTTATTATTGTGTTATTTGAAAATTGTCATTTTAAGAAACATAATGCATAACACAATGGTCAACATCAGACTCAATAGGTAACACAATGACGAGCACTAGATACGATAATTAGCAATATATATAATGAGCTGCTTGACGAGTATTATACAATAACATGCTCAGAATTACATAATGCACTGAAAAACGTAGAAAAAGTTAGATTTTTAGCATTATGTTATTTGAACATCAACATTTTAAAAAACACAATGCATAACACAAAAGTCAACATTAGACACAATGGGTAATAATGACTAACACTATACTTGATAATTAACAATAAACACAATGAGTTACTTGACGAGTATTACATAGTTACCTTATAAATATTACACAATGAACTGGAAAAACATAAAAAGATACATTTTCAACATTGTGTTATTTAAAAATCATCATTTTAATAAACACAATAGTTAACATTAGATACAATGGGTAACACAATAGCTAGAACTAGACTCGATGATTAACAATAGACACAATAAGCTGCTTAATAAGTATTACATAATAAACTGATCAGGATACACAATGAACTGAGAAACGTAAAAAATTTACATTTTTAGCATTATTTTATTTGAAAATCATCATTTGTAAAAAAAAGACAATGCATAACAAAATGGTCGACATTAGCCACAATGGTCCGATGAATACACAAAATAACCTAATAGTACACATTGAGCTGATGAATATTACATTATGAGCTGAAATAATGTGGAAAAAAACTCCATCTTTTTATGCATCAAAATTATAAGTGTTTTAAAGATTAAAAAACGCTTATTTCTATGGTGTAAATTTTTTAAAAAAATAATGTTTTATGTGGAAGTTACGAGCGTTTAAAAGAGCACATGGAACTTGAAAATATAGTTAATACTAAAATAGTTTTAGCCTATCATTTAAAGTTTTGACTATTACTATTATGCCATTAGATTTTTTTAGCACTTTCTAAGATCTAATAAATGATAATCCCCTTCTCACCTTTTTTTAATTTTTTCTCCCTTTTTACAATACCCCACCCAAAATATTATTCGACTAATAGTTTTATTAATATATACAAATCAAATACATTCATATTTGATTCAAACTCGAAATTTTTTCGAATACGAATCGATAGCGAATCCTATTTGAAAGTTTTGGATTTGATTCGATGCAAATTCGACTTATCTTTATTCGAATTTGAATCCTATATGGAAATTTCAAAATTTAACTTATTCGATTCGATTAACTCGAATTCAAATCGATTCGATTCAATTAACACCCCTACTTTGCGTATGTGTACGACCTTTTAAACATAAGAAACTAACCAAAAGTTAATATGCCGTTGCTAACACCACCTGTAACATTATATTTTTCGATTTCCATCCATATTAATACTAAAAGTTCACATTGATCCTTCTTAGACTAAGAGTGTATATTACGCACTAGATAGATTCTAGACATTATTGTATCGATGTATAAGTATAGGTGATTTGAGTCAATATTGAGGCACATTTATAGACTGATTATATCGTAAATAAATCATTAATTCCAGCCTCAACATCTTAACTACTACTTTGTTATTGCTGTAGGAGTCACGTTGATTAGTGACTTACCTACAAATATATTCAACCATGAAGACATGGCGGCAATAGTAGAACAATCGATTGATGAATAATGGATGAAGGATTGAGAAATAGATTTAAAAAGTAGAAGAAATGCATAATTTCAGGGCTACTTGCAGGTGGGTAACAATTTTGTAACTTTCTAACTACAGCATTTAGAATGTTACATACCGGCTTGTTTATCATTATAACTATGTAAATATGAAATTTGTATTACAAATATGCAAGGTGTAAAAAATATAATGCCTCAACAAAAGTTTCAAAGGTCCTAATTTGTTATTCGCTAATGATTAAGTATTAACAGATACACAGTTAACAAATCTCTCGTAGATGCCGAAAACGTTAACTAATCAAAATCTCTTACAGACAACACCCATCTATGAAAGAGTTTAATTTCTTTTCCCTGAAGTTCTCACTATGAAATTGTCATGGTTAATTTCTTTGTGTTAAGTACTAATCCGGACATTATACTACCTGCTACTCATGCTGCTGGGGCATAATCATAATCTCCATCATCATCATCACCACCTTCCTCTATTGCTTCGCGAGAGTAGTTGTCACCATCGCCTTCCAAACTAACCACTTGTGCATAAACATAGAGGTTTCCACCATCATTTTCTCCTTGGGTCTTGCCCTGCCTCTAACTTCAACCGATAAAAGAGACATTTCTTAAGCTATTTAAAGATGTTAAAGAAAAAAAGGGTTTACATGAAGGTATATCGTTCTTTGAAAAGAGCAATGAAAAATCAAGGTTCTTATTTTATTATAAAACTCAGAATTAGAAATCCATATATAGTCGAGGAAATGTTGAGAAATAGATGGACTCACTTAAGCACAAGTCTACCCATTACTTTAAGTGTGGTGATCTCAGAAAAATGTGTGTTTGTCAATATAGATGACATTGCAGCACACGAACTACATACTTTGGATACATGTCAGCAGGGCGCAAATTTAATACAAGTGTTATTGTTGTAAGTACTGATTGTGTAGCATATATAAGCATTTTCTCTTGGTTAGTGGGTGGGTCACAACAGCAAAAAGTTGGAATCTTTCTACACTAGCTGCTCGGTTAGTAAACACAAATAAGTTCGTTGTGGATTCTTAGATGTGGTGAGATATGTGATTGGTGTTTTACTTTATCTCATCCATCATTTCATATAGTCTTGAATTTGATACTATCAAAGTTAACATGCTTGAACGAATTTTTGGCACTTTAATTACTAGGGGACAACTCATATAAAGATGCATATTGTTTTAATTAGATGACGATAACTCATGACGTCTAATTAAAGTGCTACCAAGTTTATTACCCTACGCCATGGGGTCACGAGATCATCTCTTCAAGCAATTGATATTGTAAGGATGTCTTGTGTGTGGGACTGAGTTCTCATTTTAGTTAGAGTTAATCCGTGGCCATGGACAATTGACCAGAACGGTTTTTTTTTTTTTTTTTCCTAACGAATTAAATAACGTCTGATAAGATATTTGTAGTTGATTGTGAAAGACCTCATGTAATGGTATATGTGTGGGAGAAAAGTTGAAAAAATAGTTTTTAACACAAGCAAATATATGTAATTTTTTATTAAAAGCAGTAATGTTGGAAAATTAGATCAAGCAACAAACAAAATACTTTGTGTTATATCAAAAGACTACAATTTACATTATCTCCTTAACCTTTATTTACACTAAATAAATAATAATCCTAACCAAACTCAAACTTAAAAAAATAATCAATGCAGTAAACAAACTTATCCTACTCTAATATAAACTCTTCTAAACAATTAATAAAACTAATATTTATTATAAATAAACCTAATTATGGGCATCAAACTGCTATAAGTTACTTTCTACTTATGAATATATGTATGTGTAACATTGATTAGTTAAGAACTATGATGAAAGTTGTTAAAAAAGACATCATGTAATGTCCCGTTCCCGGGCACCTTACAGTTGGTCATTCATACCACTAAATATACATATTATTATACATTTCATAAAATATCACAGCGGAAGTCATTACCAAAAACCATTCAATTTATTGATAATTACTGTTGTTATACAATACAACACTGTTCAACTACAAAAGAAACTTTCACTGACTGCATTACAAAACAACAATAATAACATGCGTGAATAGGTGCCAGTCTTGCCTGCCAAGTAGCCTCCTTGCGTGCCATCCTCAGCAACTTTTACCTGCTAACTAAAAATGCATAAAAGTCAGCGTTGCTGAGTGAGTTCTAGTTTTATAAGTATCAAAATACTTTATACGTTTCATACGTAAAAATACTCTTTCCATAAAACATTTCCTTTACTATCACACATGTTCATTCATTATCGTACGTGTTCGTTCGTTTCGTACTTTATTCTTATCTTTCATTAACGTTGGTCTCGTACTTTATCACTATCTTTCGTTAACGTTCATTTCGTACTTTATCACTTAGTTCGTTTCATACTTTATCATCTCGCTCGTCTCGTACTAATTCTAGATCCTGTCAGGCTTTTCCCACATCGCGGTTCGAAACCGTCATTCCGAGCACAAAGCTCCTTTACTAATTGGCGCGAAGCCCGTGGCCCGAAGCCACCATTCTAGGCACAAAGCCTCGTTGCTAATTGGCACAAAGCCATATGATATCTTGGCACAAAGCCCGGGGTCGAATGACAAGGATCCCGTTTCGTACTATGGGTTCAGTCACTTAGACTGATCCCCCTGTGTGTGAACCCACATAAAATCGCATGTTATCAAACACACAGTTGAGCTATCAACTCATAAAGAGTTGTATGATATCTTGGCACAAAGCCCGGGGTCGAATGACAAGGATCCCGTTTCGTACTATGGGTTCAGTCACTTAGACTGATCCCCCTGTGTGTGAACCCATATAAAATCGCACGTTATCAAACACACAGTTGAGCTATCAACTCATAAAGAGTTATGTTTCTTCTTTCTTTCTCCTTGCAATCCTTTTCTTTCTTTCATTATGTTTCACTTTTCATCTTTGTTATCTTTCTCTTCATTACGTTATACTTTACGTTCATTCACACATTCATCATACTACGTAAAGTAATAACATAATACTTAATGTATATTATATTACAATATAAATACGTTTTGAAAACTAATAAAAGATAACAACTTATACACATATGCATATCATACATTCATCATAACTTCATGCATATACTATTCATAAAGTCTCACTTATTCATGCTTAGAATAGTTCAAAACAGCCCATAAGTCAAACTAAGGTTAAACCCTAAAATTCTGTTTTTCCTTAAAATTCAGAAAAACTTTCTAAGTGTTGGGCGCATGGGAACTATTTTGGCACATCAGCCCTGTTTGGGTGTTTCTTAACTATGTTGGCGCATCAGCCTACACTTAACCACTTTAACACTTAGGCGCATGAGCCTTTTGAGCGCATGGGCACTATTTGTGCGTTTCATCTTACACTTAGTCATTTCAGCCCAAAACTCAGCCGCATGAACTACTGTTCAGGCGCATGAACTTACACTTAGAAATTCTAAGGCAAATCTAGGCGCATGAACTACTATTCAGGCGCATCACCTTACTTAAAACTTTTCTAAGGCAAATACTATGCGCATGGGTTACTGTTTGGGCGCATCATCTCATACTTAGACTTTTAAGCCTATTATTCAGGCGCATGGGCCCTGTTTGGGCGCATGAACACCATTTCATACACTTCTAACATTTTTCTCAGTCCCAAACAATGTCTTAATATGATCTAAGCCTTACACTACCATTCTAAGCCCTAACCTAACATGTACAACCACAAACTACCAACATACGAGAATATATTCATACGGTCATACATATAATATTTTCATAAAAATCGTTTACATGCATTTTCAGCCCCAAAAATTGTAAAAGAAGTAAAATATGGGGTCTAGAAACTCACCTTAGCTGCTCTCAAGCTAAATCCTCTCAACTTGAACTTTTTGAAAGCTCTTAACACCTAAAACATGTCAAGAATGCATACCCGAACACATGCATACACATAGGAACATGTAGTAATTATTCTTACGGTTGAAAACCCATAAAACCGAACCAAAAACATGAAGAACACTTATCAATTTACGAATTTAGCTTCTTTCTCTCTCTAGAACCGAAGCTTGGCTGCTTTCTCTCTCAAAAACATCGAGCAGTGGGGTGTAGTAGGTGGTATGGGCGGCCATACCACCTTTTTAAACAAAATAATAAAATATTCTACCCTTTTTATGCTTTGCACCCTCTACTTTAGCCTCTCTTTCTTTCTTACAAATCTTTTATTTCTCATTTCTCTTCCTTTCTTTTATTTGATAAAATTTTTCGGGTGTTACAAGTCCACCCCCCTTAAAGAGGTTTCGTCCGTGAAACTTATCACTCTTCGAATAACTGTGGAATGTTGTCTCATCTCCTCCTCAGTCTTCCACATAGACTCAGAACCCTTTCTGTGCTTCCACTGCACTCGCACCAGCAGAACCACTTTATTTCTCAATCTTTTCTCCTTCCGATCAATGATTGCCACTGGCTGCTTTACATAATTGAGCCGTTCATCCACTTCGATATCATTCAGCGGTACAATCATATCTTCATCGGCTAAGCACTTTCTCAGATGAGAGACATGGAATATCAGATGGATTCCACTTAACTCGTCTTGCAATTCTAATCGATGGGCCACCTCTCTAACTCGTACGATGATTCGAAAAGGTCCTTTATACCTCGAACTTATCTTACCTCGCTTCCTGAACTAGATGATTCCCTTCAAGGTGAGACCTTCAACATAACTCGGTCGCTGTTGGTACACATGTCCCTAGTTCTAGTTCTAGTGAGCTTAAATGTAATTGACTTTCATTTTGTAACACTTATGTAATGGTTGATATATGAAATGAAAAACTCTTCTTTGAATGTTTATTGGTTGTTGAATGTTATATCTATTAATATGATTTATTGTTACATGCTTATATTAACATGTTATATAGGTTTACAGTTGTTAAACATAATTCTGTATTATTAAAGGTTCAGGAATATGTTTAACTAAGTCTCATGATTCAGTCGCACGACTGGACCATGCGAATGAGTCAGTTGCACGACTGAACCAGGTGATTGAGTCAATTGCACGATTGAGTCATAAGACTGACTCATTCGTACGAATGAATCAATCGTATGACTCAATCGCGCATGACTGAGCCATACGCATGGCTCAGTCATACGAATGAGAGCTGTAACCTACAAATACCACTTAATTCATGGAAAAATAAAACACTTCGAGAATTATTAACCCTAGCCGTTCCTGTCCGTCTACAGAGTCCCTTCCAACTTCATAGAACGTTTCTGATCGATTCTAATCAATTCTTAACATATTCTAATCATTAGTTTTGATCGGATTAACGTTCTCCCTGATTGGATCGCCAATCAAATAGGATTCCGCACTATTTGATCTGGTTTCATGTTGAATCAGTTAGTACTCCATCCGTACACGGTCGTAACAAGTGGTATCAGAGCTTTGGCTCTTGATTCTTCGTGGATTCAATCGCGTTTTTGCAAAATTCAACGTTTTTAATCAAAAGATCCGTTCTTTCTGCATAAAAATCCAGTTTTTACGAGTGCATGTGTTCAAAAGTTAGTCTTTTTCGAGTTTCAGCCGACTAGGGTTTCTAAAATTGTGTTTTTAGGTCGAATTGCGTGAAAAGTTTGAAAAATTTCGAAGTCAGCAGTCTCAGTCGCACGATTAACTCAATCACACGACTGAACTCCATTCGCTCAGCTCAATCGCACGATTGGCCCAGTCGCTTGTTCAATCGCACGATTGGCCCAGTCGGTTTATTCATTCGCACAACTGTCCTAGTCATCTGCTCAGTCGCACGACTAAGCTCAATCGTCCAGTTGAGTCTCAGTCGCACCCTAGTCGCATCCCCAGTCGCATACACAGTTGATTTTCAAGTTTTAAGACTAATTCAATATGGACACACAGAACTTTGCACTCTCAGTAGGGAAGGACTCCAGGATCCAGAATCTATTGCTTTTGGAGAATGAGATTGGAATCATAACAAACCACCAAAGCTTCTGTCTCTTGACGAATATCCTCAATGGAGGCAACGGTTTAAGATTCATCTGAATGGAGTGGACACAAATTTATGGAACACTATTAAGACTTGCTACACTATGCCAGTTGGAGCTGATGGTGTTCCACTGACTTTAAGTGGTTTGACTGATGCACAAAAACTTGCCTACAATGCTGAGAAGAAAGCCTATGCTATGTTGACACGGTCCATTCCAAAAGATATCTTCCATCAGTTCTCAGAACACAAGCAGTGCAAAAAGTTATGGAAGGCTCTTGAAAACGTTATGAAAGAAATGCTAAGCTTAAGTCTCTAAAGGCTAAAGCTTTGAAGAAGGAATTCGAAAACTTCTCATCTTTTGGAAATGAAAGTTTGTATGATATGATCGACCGCTTCTATCATTTGATAAGTGAATTGCACAGTCATGGGGTTAAAACGTCCATGGAAGAGAAAGTGGCAAGTTTGGCTGATGGGTTACCTGATAAGTGGGATTCATTTGTTTCCGCTTTGAGACATAATGATGTGTTGGAGTCAATGGACATAAACGACATAAGTACAAGTCTAAGAATGACAACTACACTCAGAATCCTTCTCTCTACAACGTGACTCCTACTACAGCGTCTTCTAGTGCACCTTTGCAGACTGCTTTCGTGTCTAACACATCTGCAAGCATCCCAAGTACATCCTCAAGCTGTGAATCAGGTGGATCATCAAGTGTCCAATTCAGTGCTCCAGAAATTCAACCGACGAAGTTAACCACAGAGAATTTGAGCAACGTAACTGTTGAAGTTGCTAAGGAGCATATGGATCTACTTGCGGTTGTGGTACACTCTTATGACGGATTAGTAGCAGGAAAGATTGGTAACTGCCACTTGGCCGACGAAGAGTATGAACAGGTTGATGAAATAGAGCTTGAATGGATGGATATAATGTGGGCTCTCGCTAGTGTTGTGCGTAGAGCAAAGAAGTTCATTAAAAAGACGAGACAGAACCTGGTGGCTACAAAAGATACAACTTTTGGATTTGACACGTCAAAAGTCACCTGTTTCAACTGCGGTGAAAAAGGCCATTTTAAGAGAGAGTGTGTCAAGCCTAAGAAGACAGGAAATGGCAACCCGTTTTCATCATTTAACTGGCAGGATAAGGATAAGACTCCAAAGGCAACATCAAACAGTCATGACTCAAAAGCAATGGTAGCACAGGATGATGAAGGACAAGACTGGTCCTTCCGTTTCTTATCTGATAATGAAGCTAACATTGCATCGGTTGATGATCTGAACGAAGACTCAGTGAATGAGGGGGAGAACTAAGTTGAGATTGATACTACTGATATGGATGAGACTATGGCTGTTGTTGATCAACTAGTGGAGGATGAACTAAATGCAAAATCTGCAGCACACCAGGAACCTCAGGCTGCTTTCATGGCTGGTACCTCTACATCTGCATAGGTAGAATCGAAAGATAATCTCTTTGATAAACATGCTTGTGTTGAATGTGATAAATTTAAGGAAAGCATTGATCTAAAATTTGCTAGGTTATTAGAACATAATGATAACTTAGTAAATGACTTAAAACTTTGCACAGAGGCTAATAGAGTTTTAAAGCAAAATGAAAGCAGTTTTAAGGAGAAAATTAACTTGCTCAGAAAACAATTAAAAGAGACTGAAGTTGTTGCTCTTAACCAAGAAAATGACATAAAGTTTTACTTAAAAACAATGGAGGAAACTAAAAAGGACATAACTATTTTACAAGTTGAAAATGAATCCTTAAAGCAAAAAAGTACATAGTTTAGCTAGTTCCTCTCACATCTTGAAAAACTTGGTTAAAGAATGAAACAACGGGAAAGGGTTGAGTTATAAAGTTGTGGCTCTACCACATGATATCCTCCTAAACACCAAACAAAGACCTGCTAATAATAATCCCATCAAGGACCATGTGGTGACCACTCCTCTGGTTAGTGATCCGGACACTGTAGTTAAACCTGCTCCTCCGGTTGCTGATTAGAAGAGATCAACTTCAGGCACCAAGGATAAAACGATCATTGAGAACAGGGTGGAAGAGGATGTTCAAGCATCTCTTGGGTTGGGTTCAAAATCTGCTGTCACACAACCCAAGATTTCAAAAACCACTCAGTCTAAACCGGTTAAGCAAGATCACAATCATCTTAAAAGACAAAGTAATCATAATATTAAACAAGTAAAATTTGTCAAAGAAGGTGAAAATCAAAAGGTTGAGACCAAAAAGTCCATATCTGATATGTACTCCCCACCCCACAAGAGATCTCCTAGTCCAGTTGAGAGGAGATCATGCTATACTTGTGGACAAAGAGGTCACATTTCTTCACACTGTCCTTGCTATCAGACACCTAGGTTTAAAGTTGAACTAGATCAAGAAGTTAAACAGTTTTCCTCAAAACAGAGATCTAAAACTCCTGTTAGGTCTAAAACATCTGCTCGGTCTTTTACCCCTCCCCAACACCATAGGCAATACAGACAAGTCACTGGCAAGTCTGTGATGCCTGAGGTGAAACCTGTTTTTAAAAATAAAACTACAGTTCAAACAGTAAATCAGTCATCGGTTTACCACAAACAATCTTTACACAAGGATGGTCCGTGGAAAGCTAAAAAATCTGATGTGTCTGATAGTGTTGATAAGCTGAAGGATGAGGTCTCTCCAACTGCTAAAGGTCAGTGGGTTGAGTTTGTGATGTGTGATGTCTCCGGGAAACCCAAGCCAGTCAAGGCTTGGGTCCCCTTCCTTAACTAATTATTTTCTATTATGTGCAGGTTGTCCGCTATAGTGCTTCTACCAACACATGGATAGTAGATAGCGGAGCATCCAGGCACATGACGGGAAATCAGTTTCTTCTTTTCAATGTCAAACAAATTAAAGGGGGACACGTTTCTTTCACTGGAAACAAAGGAGGATACATTACCGCACAAGGAGAAGTAGGTAATGGAAAGAAAAAATTTGATAAAGTGAATTATGTTCAACAGTTGGAAAACAATTTTCTTTCAGTTTCTCAGATATGTGATAAGGGCTTCAAAGTGATGTTTGACAATAGGAAGTGTTACATCCTAAAGAAGGAGATGGAGATTCCTGAGGAGCAGGTCTTAATGTCAGCATCAAGGTACAACGATTTGTACATCTGGACATGTCAAATGCTTCTACTGCTAAGTCTACTGTTTAGTACTTTTTATCAAAAGCAATAGAAAAGGAGTCAATCTCATGGCAGGGGAGAATGGGACACATAAATCATAGGAATATGAATCATCTGATTCATAACAACCTAGTTGAGGGAGTTACTGTAAAAAACTTTAAACTTCCAGATTTTTATGTCTTGTGCAAGAAGGGAAAGCAGACCAGGAAGTCCCACAAGTCCAAGCACGTTAACTCTATCGAGATGCCACTGAAGCTACTGCATATGGATCTATTCGTTCCTGTCAGTACGAAGAGTATCGCTGGAGACTGGTACTGCTTTGTCATCACGGATGACTACTCACGTTTCTCCTGGGTGATGTTTCTGAAAGCTAAGTCAAAAACCTTTGAGTCGTTCAAGGTGCTCGTCATAACACTGGAGTCCCTCTACAATCTGATGGTGAGGAAGGTTCGTTTAGACAATGGAACTGAATTCAAGAATCAGTGGATGGATGCTTTCTGCAAAGAAAATGGAATTGTTCATCAGTTCACCTCTGCATACACACCACAATTGAATGGAGTTGTTGAATGGAAGAATAGGAGCTTGATCGAGACTGCAAGGACTATGTTGGCAGATTCAAAGCTGCTAGTATAATTCTGGAATGAAGCTGTTGCCAATGCGTGCTACACACTTAATCGTGTGTTAGTAGTTAAGCGGCATGGGAAGACTTGCCATGAGTTGCTTCAGAAGCGCAAACCTAACCTGGAGTATCTAGAACCATTCGGAGCTCCATGCACGTTACTGAAGAAAACTCCGGAGGGCAAGTTCAGTGAGAAAGCAGATCAGGGGATCTTTCTTGGATACAGCATACCAGACAAATGATTTTATAACAACTCAACAGGTCAGGTACAAGTATGGTGCAACGTCAATATGCAACGATATACCATCCCCACTGCTGGAAAAGGTCCGTCGTCATTCTTCGACTACGATGGATTTTTCAAATCATTCAACCTTCCTTAGATAGATTTAGATGAAGAGATTGCTGCTCAGATGATGTACGATTTCCTAAATACACTGAATCTAGATACCAGCAATGTGACACCGGCTATTGGTGCTTCGGGATCTTCAGCAGCTGCTCAGGATGAGAGTGATGATTCATCAGACGATGAAGAAGCAGTTGAGACCAGTAATGAACATAACGTTAATCAAGATGGAAGCTCAACAGATGTTGAACATGCATCAGGTAATCTAGATACTGAACCTACCGTCACAAATCTGGATACTGAAGTTGTCGTTCTTACGACACCTGTGACTAGGATCAGTGTGAATCATCCCCCGGAGACTATGATTGGGGATCTTCACTCCGGAGTGCAGACAAGAAATTAGTTATATTCTGCTGATTATGCTGCAATTATGGAAAAGGGCTACGTGAATGGCGGGGCTTTCAAATGTTTTGTTTCTCAAGTCGAGCCCAAACACATAAGCGATGCCCTAAAGGATGAGGCCTGGGTCAACGCTATGCAGGAAGAGCAGCTACAGTTCAAGAAGCTTGGAGTGTGGACACTCGTTGACAGGCCCAAAGGAGTAAAAGTGATTGGCACCAAATGGGTGCTACGCTGCAAGAAGGATGGCCAAGGTGTCGTAATCAGAAACAAGGCACGTTTCATTATTCAAGGCTTCAGACAAGTCGAGGGAGTCGATTATAATGAAGTGTTTGCACCCGTGGCTAGAATGGAAGCAATCCATATCTTTCTAGCCTATGCATCGTATATGAAGATCAAAGTCTATCAACTAGATGTAAAGAGTGCATTCCTTCATGGGGAAATCTGTGAAGAAGTCTACGTCAGTCAACCCGAAGGATTCGAGGATCCTTATCATCGGGACAGGGTCTACAAGTTGGACAAGGCTCTGTACAGGCTACATCAAGCTCCTAAAGCATGGTATGAAAAGCTCTCCACCCACCTGCTGAAACACGGGTTTTGTAGGGGTGTGATTGACTGCACGTTGTTTATCAAAGAGAGAGATGGAGATTTACTGATGGTGCAAATTTATGTGGATGACATTATCTTCGGTTCACGAAACGAAGATCTATGTAAAGAATTTGAATCTGTGATGAAGGCAGAATTTGAAATGAGTGCCATGGGAGAGATGAAGTTCTTCCTGGGATTACAGGTGGATCAAACACCTACCGGTATTTTTCTGCATCAGACTAAGTATGTTGGAGACATTCAAAGTCGATTTGATATGGAAAATGTCACTGTTGCCGGTACCCTACTCGCCACAAATCATGATGTGGCACCTGATGAGAATGGGGAGTTGGTGGATGCCACTATGTATCATGGGATGATCGGATCTCTTATGTATCTTACTGCCTCGCATCCAGATATCATGTATGCTACATGTTTATGCTCCAGGTATCAAGCCAAACCGAAAGTAAATCATCTGATTAGGGTGAAAAGGATTTTTCGTTATCTGAAGGGTACTCCAACACTGGGGTTGTGGTATCCTCATGATGCTGACTTTGAGGTAACTGCATATAGTGATTCAGACTACGGCGGCTGCAAGATGAACTTCAAGTCAACATCAGCTGGGTGTCAGTTCTTTGGAAGGCGTTTAGTCACCTGGCAATACAAGAAGCAGACCTCGATTGCCTTATCAACCCGTGAAGCTGAATACGGTGTTGCTGCAAGTTGCTGCTCTCAAATCATCTGGATCCAACAGCAAATGCGGGACTACGGTTTGTAATTTTCTAACACCCCTATATTTGTTGATAACTCTGCTGCCATAGCTGTAACTAAAAATCCCTGTTCAACACCCTAAAACAAAACAAATCAGCATAAAGTATCATTTCATACGTGATTGCTATGAAAAACAATTAATTGATGTGATTAAAATAAACACGGATTTTTAACGCGCCGACCACTACACCAAACCGTTTGATAAATCCTGATTTTTCAATCTGTTAGAGGTCAACGGCGTGAAAAAGAAAAGTGACATCATTTCAGAAGACACAGACGATTAGTCTGACACTTGTTTAGCTTTTAATTTTTATTTTATTTCTAATTGTTTTAATTTTCTTGTCTTATAAAAATCCAAAAACACAAAAAGATTTTTGTTTTAGAATTTTTAGGGGGAGATTAGTTTACTTTCAGTATTTATTTACTTTAAAAATAAAAAAAATAAAAAAAAATAAAAAATAAAAAATAAAAAAATAAAAAAAATAAAAAGGGGGGGAGGGCAGATAAGCTAAAAAGGCAAAAACAACAAAGATAAGAATGTGATTTAACACTATAAAAAGTGATAGTACACAGGCGTCAAGTTACTTGGAACACCAAAAAGATTTTCAATTTTTGCAATTTTAGTTAAATTAAATCACAGAAAATTGTTAGTCAGAGAATTCTAAGTCTAACAAATTGGGAAAATGATAGTACGCTTGTTTGTAACTGTAATTACACGGAGAAAGTCGATCTAGGGAGGTGCTAGTTCATTATACGATGTGTCGGTAGATTCAACACAATAGACTAGTAGACATCATTGGTGAACTCAATTTAAACTAATCTGTTCAACTGACTGTGGGTTCCCATCTTATCACTGGTTAACACAAACAGTTATTTCCAATAAGGGATGACGAGCAAATTAACGCCACTAAAAGTGTGCGGATGACCACAAAAAGAGCAAAGCATGAAAAATGAAAATAAACGCAATCAAGCTGATAACCTATGTTGTTGGTGCGTTATGTGCAAAAGAAAAATTTTAAGATGCTCTAACAAGAAGATAGGTTGTGTGCCTCTTTGTTGTGCGATGGCACTAACCTGAGGATAAGCATAACCTAGATATTCTAGAATTCATTGTTGTTTGCCGCCTCTCTGTTGTGCGATGGCACTGACCTAAGGCTTGGCTTCTCTTTGAAAGATCTATGAATAGTCTTTTCTTGTCAAAATACCCGTAAACCGCTCAAAAGTCTTCTGAGGAATGTTGATTACCATATAAGCTTGGGATCCACAAATATTAGTTGAAATAATATAACTTAATACATCACCAATATGTGTCAAAAGTCTGTGTATGGATTTAAGTAGGCAAGTATACTAACAATCGTCGTGGCTGCACCGCCTGATGTTCAAAATCAATGTGTGTTACATATTAGATCAAGCATGATTCCCAGTTAGAACTTAGAAGTCTTAGATGAATGAGAAACTGTGATATGTAAATATGTTAGTTTCCATTTCAATTTATATTTAAAAGTTCCAAGTAATTGATTTTATGCCTGTTTGATTCCATATGAATCTGTCTTAGAAATGATGTTAATGCTAATAGGCTACTCTACCCTACCCTAACAAAATCACAAAAACATGTTTATTTTGTTAATTAGTTTAGTTTTTCAAGTTATTTGTAAAATGTGTCAGTGTCGGACTGGGCTATGTTATTCATCTTTGAATAGGTCACACAATGAACTTATCATTAATCTTAAATCACTTGTTTCTGAAAAGATAAATGGATCACGTCTGAGGTGATCAGGTGGATAAATGGATCATGTCTGAGGTGATGAGGTGGATAGATGGATCACGTCTGAGGTGATTAGGTGGATAAATGGATCACGTCTGAGGTGATCAGGTGGATAAATGGATCACATCTGAGGTGATCAAAAGGTTTTTAATCTTAATTTGGTCATGTCTGAGATGATAAACGGCTCAAAATGTTTTATCTATTGTTATAAGGGGCTATGTGTCCGAGGGTCAAAAAGGCAAAAAATCACAAGTATGACCCATTCGCACGACTGGACCATGAATATGGACCAGTCGTATGATTGGTCCATATGAATGAGTCCAATCATACGATTGGACCATGCGTCTGAGCCCAATCGCACGATTGGAGGTGACCGACTGTGACAGTCGCACGAATGATCCTCATTCGTATGATTGGAGATGATCGAATGGGCGAATCGTACCACTGAAGCTCAGTCGCACGAATCAATCGTGCGACTAGATTTAGTCGCACGACTGAAGGTTGCCCTAGTATAAATAGAAGGGGAGTCGGTCTCAGTCGTCTCATTCACCCAAATCGCCTCTCAGACGCACGATACACACTCATACTGCCGAAATTTCATTTGATATTCTTAGACCTGTTTTTGACACTTTCTGACATTTGTTTCGACTCTATAGGTACTGCGCGACAATATTTGGACAAATAAACAGTTACTACAATGTCTAAAAGATCGAAAAATTGACCTAAAGTTAACCGAAACAAACAAGACATATAAACCACTAAAACTGAGCTTTCTGATCAAATTAAAGTTATTAGGGCTTTAGTCGGTCATATGCGAACCAAATGAGTCAATCCACAAGGTTTAACATCAAGTATTACTCAAAAATTGAATTTGAATGAACAAACTGTCGGACATGCGATTGGACACACTGATGAACTTCAATCGCACGACCGAGCGAGACGAATGGCTCAATCGCACGACTGAGATGGATGAATGGTTCAATCGCACGACTGAACCATGCGTCTGAGCTCAATCGCACGACTGAACCATGCGTCTGAGCTCAATCGCACGACTGAGGTAAACTCATGAGAGAACATGCGACTTAGCCCAGTCGCATGCCTCAGTCGTACGTATGAGCTAAATCGCACGACTAGATCTCAGTCGTTCAGCTAAGTCGCACGACTAGATCTTAGTCGCTCAGCTCAGTCGCACAACTGAACAAAATTTTCAAGTTCATGAAACAAGTCTGGTATTCCTTGACACGTACTAATGTTTATTTACTTTGTGTCACAGATGGCGAGTCGGTGGATGATGAGCACTAAGCACAACATATGTGCTCATCTCGATCTCTCTTCCCGTAACGCTGCGGATTTTGCTGGCATTATCACATTCCTACGTCGTTCGAGGATTTTCCGAGCGATCTCTACGCCATGCACTGCTTACAGATCAGTACAGCAGGCTTTCTGGGAAACCGCTGTAGTCGACAGGTCTTCTGAGCCCCATACTATCAGGAGTTCTATATTCGGGGAGGCCATCGAGATTACAGAGAAGGATATCAGGACAGTGCTGGAGTTCGGGAATGATTCTGACTGCCCCACCCGATTACATCCCTTCACTGTACGAGGTTGCTTCATGAGGGCTAAGTATTCTGGGGACATCAATGCAAGTATGCTCAACAAGAGCACCTTGTGCCCCCAGTTCAAATACTTAGCCCATGTACTACTGAGATGCATCGCATCCAGGAAGGGTGGATTCGATGAGCTCTCTGACCAGATGCAGAACGCCTACGCGGGGTTGGTGCTGAATCATCCATTCAGCTTTTCTAGGATGATCTTCACCTATCTGCTAGAGAACATCGAGGCGAAGGGGAAGGAAAGCTTCTGTATGTATCCACAATTTATACAGATGATCATAGATCAGAAGCTCCCCTCGCTGCCTAAGGAGAAAGAGGATGTTGTGGTCCTGGAGGTCATGGATGACACTACTCTGGGACGGATGAGGGTGTATCGGGGGAAGCAGGTGAAGCCCCCGGTGAGGAGACTATTTGGGCATTTGGCCCGTGAAGACTATGTGGCGCCAACGAAGAGGAAGTGGCGCCACGATGATAGTGATTCAGATACAGAGCCGATAGCTGTTCCTGATGATGACTCAGATGATGATGATAGTGGTGATGGTGGAGATATGGGTCCGTCTCACACTCAGACCACTACCACTGATGTTACATCTCCACCATCTCCATATGGTGATTTAGAGAAAGCTGGGTTCCATCAGGACTTCCAGCCTGATGAGGAGGAGGATTCTGATGAGGAGCCACTGACTCGGACGGTGGGCAGCCGGGTGGTTGCCACCGAGAGAGGGATTAGGACGGTTGGTGGACGTCCGGGCGGGTCTGGGGAGACTACTCCAGATCCATCATACACCCCAGACCAGCCCAGCAGGCAAGGGGAAGCCTCCGGGTCCAGGGGACTCGGAGGAAGAGGATGGCTCATCCACATAGGCTGAAGCCAAATAGACGGAGGATCACATTGATTACTACCTCCACCACCACCTCTACCACTACAGCCACCACTTCCACCACTACACCACCTACCACCACTACACCACCTACCACCACTACACCACCTACCACAGCCACCCCTCATACCACTCCTCCCATTCATACTCCACCACCCATATTCACCTCAGCCACTGCCACCACCGCCAGCCACCAAGCTGGCCCGTCCACATTCCCTACCGGATCATACCTCCATCCTATTGGAGTGGAGGAACAGCTGGAAGCACTAAACAAGATGGTGCTGAAGCTGTTAGCAGCAGATGAGGAGAAGTCTGCTAAGTTACGTCAGCTGGAGGAGCTCAATGCTACTCAAGCTCAGCAAATTTCTCAGCAAGCTGAGCAGATCGCCCAAATCCAAGAGCACAGAGAGGAATCGGTTAAGATGTTGGAGTAGTTGGAGGCTGCTAACAAGAAGATCATGCTCAAGCTTAAAGGATCACAAGATGAGCCTCTGAAGATCGGGGAAGGAGATGATGATGGTGATGGTGATGATGATGAGGATGATAGTGATGATGAGGATGAGGGTAATGGTGAAGCAAGAGGTACGTAGGATGATGATGATGACGATGAAGGAAATGCAGCTGCATTTGCCCCTGCTCCTGGTCAAGAGCAAAGGATAAAGAAGAAACAAGACCATAAAGCATCATCGTCTGCCCCGCCTACCTCACCATCAGATGAAGACACAAAATGGATTGAAGACAAAAGTAAAGTTTAGATGTTATATTTTGTTCAGCTTTTGTACTTGAAATCATCAATTGATGTTATGATATTAATGTATATATTTATTATTCAGTGTTTGATTATCTTGATTACATACTAACTATTGCTATGTTACATGTTTAAATCAAGCATATCCAGCATTTCAGCAAGATGAGTACGATGTTGCTCCCTTACAGCAGATTAAGTCTCAACTGACTATGATACTTGATCTGCAAGGGATCGTCAGGAGGTCAGTGAGTTATACTCCTGAAAAAGGAAAAATAATTCACAACCTCACTGATGAGCAACTTGCTGAAATGTTCCAGCTGAATCCAGATGAGATAGTGAAGGATGCTCCTACCTTCGATGTGGATAGTGACGAGGAGCTGAACGATATAGACGAGATAAAGATAGAGGACGTCACTGCTCAGCATTATCCAGAGTATACTGACCGAGAGGGAAATATGTTTCCCGATCTGGGTAGTACTCTCGGCAGCAATACTTTGGAGAAGCTGAGTCAGAAGGAAAAGGAAGCAGAAGCATCTAAAAGCCAAGCCCCAGCCTCGGACGCCGATGTAGATATCAGAAATGCTGAATGGGCGGCTTGTTTCTCAGAGATCCGAGCCCAGCGCGCTGCAGCTAAGCAAAGTACCTACACCAGGATCTACAAAGTGAAGAAGCATCTGAAGATGTCAGGGAAGATTATATCATGGGCTCATTTTGAGGATCTTAACGTTTACGTAGTAAAGAGGGAGAGGGGAATCGAGTACTTTAGATTCCTACATGATCTAAAGACTCTCCCTGGTTTTAAGCTCAACCAGCTGGCACGACTGAAGCTGCTGTATGCTAACACGAAGAAAATGCCAGGCTGGTTTGAGGCTGCGTTGAAACGAGAGTATCTTATCAGATGGGTGAACTTCAAACCTCAACAGGCTACGAGGTACATCAGAAGATCTGAGGTAAACCCTATTACTGGAAGACCAAATATTGTCTTGAAATGGCACCCTCCGCGTACAATGTCACGTATTCCATTAAGGGAGATGCCACAAGATTTTGCACCCCATTTCAAATGGTGGTATTATGACTGGCGCACTGGAGAGGCCATCATAATTTTGGATAGAGAGGGGACGGTAGAGACAATAAGGATATTTGATCCAATGTGGCTAACAAACTTGTCCGCTTCTAATGTCTACATATTGTACAAGTGGCCATTATTTTTTGATATGCAGGATATAGTGCAAGCACTTCAGTTCCAACATGTCATACGCTTATGCTTTGCACTTAATATCCTTGCTGGGGTATCTAAAGAAGAACGAGCTAAGAGGTTTGAAGAGTTTAAAAGGGAAGTTAAAGATTAGATAGAACTAGGTCCAAGGGAGAGTTTGTTGGTACACATGTCCCTAGTTCTAGTTCTAGTGAGCTTAAATGTAATTGACTTTCATTTTGTAACACTTATGTAATGGTTGATATATAAAATGAAAAACTCTTCTTTGAATGTTTATTGGTTGTTGAATGTTATGTCTATTAATATGATTTATTGTTACACGCTTATATGAACATGTTATATAGGTTTACAGTTGTTAGACATAGTTCTGTATCATTAAAGGTTCAGGAATATGTTTAACTAAGTCTCATGATTCAGTCGCACGACTGAACATGCGAATGGGTCAGTCGGACGACTGAACCAGGTGATTGAGTCAATTGCACGATTGAGTCATAAGACTGACTCAGTCGTACGAATGAATCAATCATACGACTCAGTCGAACGACTGAGCCATACGCATGGCTTGGTCGTACGAATGAGAGTTGTAACCTATAAATACCACTTAATTCATGGAAAAATAGAACACTTCGAGAATTATTAACCCTAGCCGTTCATGTTCGTCCAGAGAGTCCCTTCCAACTTC
Organism: Flaveria linearis; assembly: GCA_024085815.1. Lineage (NCBI taxonomy): Eukaryota > Viridiplantae > Streptophyta > Magnoliopsida > Asterales > Asteraceae > Flaveria > Flaveria linearis. Next base: position 77,853,932 of record CM044001.1, read on the forward strand.
ATAGAACGTTTCTGATCGATTCTAATCAATTCTTAACGTATTCTAATCGTCAGTTTTGATCGGATTAACGTTCTCCCTGATTGGATCGCGAATCAAATAGGATTCCGTACTATTTGATCTGGTTTCACGTTGAATCAATTAGTACTCCGTCCGTACACGGTCCTAACAGTCGCCCATCTTGAATTCGATCGGTCTACGCCTCTTGTCGGCGTACGACTTCTGTCTATCCTTCGCCGCCTTCATAAAGGATTTGATTTTCTCTAACTACTCAATCGTAGCCTCGATGACCTTGAGGCTTCCCAACTCTTTCTACCCAATGTCACCCCAACACACGGGTGTCCTACACCTCTTACCGTATAGCATCTCGTAAGGTGGCATACCAATGCTGGCATGATAACTGTTATTGTATGAGAATTCAGCTAAAGGTAAGTGATCGTCCCAACTTCCTCCAAAATCGATCACACACGCCCGAAGCATATCTTCTAGCATCTGGATTGTCTGCTCAGACTGACAATCCTTCTATGGATGATAAGTTGTGCTAATGTGTAGCCTTATCCCCATCGCATCATGAAATTTCTTCCAAAACTTCGATATAAACCGGGTGTCACCATCAGACACGATAGACATCGGCACACCATGACGAGCTACAATCTCCTTAATGAACAGATCCGCCAATCTTTTGGAAGAATACGTCTCGCGGATCGGTAGGAAGTGAGCATTCTTCGTCAATCGATCAACAATCACCCATATGGTATCGCACCCCTCACCGTACGAGGTAGCTTAGTAATAAAATCCATGGTCATATGCTCTCACTTCCACTCGGGTATATCCAACGGTTGGATCTTCTCGTATGGCTTCTGATGTTATGCCTTCACTTGGAAACAAGTATGGCACTCGCTCACGTACTCCACTACATCACGCTTCATTCCCGGACACCAATAATCTTTCTTCATATCCTGATACTCTTTGTGGCACTGGGATGAATTGAGTATCGAGTCTTATGAGCTTCATCCATGATTCGTCCCCTTAGGTCTCCATATCGAGGAATCCATATTCGTCCATTTTGGGTTTTAACACCGAGAGTGTTTTCACCTAATTCTACAACTAGACCTCTCATCATTTCGGAGTTAAGGTGATCTTCTTTCAACGCATCATCTTGAAAGTCTTTCACCTGGGTCATCACATCAGCGGTCATAACCAACTGATAAGCTTTCACCCGAATCGGCTCGGGTCTCTCTTTTCGACTAAGGGCATCGGCCACAACATACGCCTTACCCGGATGATAATGGATCTCACAATCATAATCCTTGATGAGCTCTATCCATCTCCTCTGTCTCATATTGAGATCCTTTTACTCAAAGAAATACTTCAAGCTCTTGTGGTCGGTGAAGATGGTGCACTTTGTCCCGTATAAGTAGTGCCTCTAAATCTTTAACACGAAGACCACAGCCCCTAACTCCAAATCATGCGTAGGGTAGTTGACTTCGTGGGTTTTCAGCTGTCGGGATGCATAGGCTATCACCCTTCCCCGTTGTATTAACACGCGACCTAACCCCGAATAAGATGCATCGGAATACACCACTAAGTCTTCACTTCTTTCGGGTAATGTCAAGATAGGAGCTTGAGTTAATCTTTTCTTTAATTCCTCAAAAGCATCCTCCTATTTCCGACCACATTCAAACTTCACATCTTTGCGGGTCAATTTAGTCAAAGGTGAGGCTAGCTTGGAAAAGTCTTGGATGAACCTCCTGTAATAGCCTACCAAAACCAAGAAACTACGGATCTCGGACGGCGTCTTTGGAGACTCCCATTGCATCACTGCCCCAACTTTTGCCGGGTCTACCATAATTCCCTCAGCATTCACTACGTGACCCAGAAATTGCACCTCGCGCAACCAGAACGCACACTTAGAGAATTTAGCGTACAACTTTTCTCTTCTAAGTGTCTCCAATACTTCACTTATGTGGCCGGCATGTTCCTCCTCGCTTCTTGAATAAATCAGGACATCATCAACAAATACGATTACTGATTTATCTAACATCGACCGACACACTCGGTTCATTAAATCCATAAAGGCAGCTGGCGCATTAGCCAAACCGAAAGACATAACGAGAAACTCGTATTGTCCATAACACATGCGAAAAACTGTCTTAGGAATGTCCTGCTCCTTCACCTTTAGCTGATGGTGACCAGATCGAAGATCTATCCTCGAGAACCAACTAGCACCTTGTAGCTGATCAAACAAATCATCAATCCTCGGTAGCGGATACCGATTCTTCATCATAAGCTTATTCAGCTCTCGGTAGTCAATGCACATTCGCATACTACCGTCCTTCTTCTTCATAAACAATATCGGAGCACCCCAAGGAGAGATGCTCGGTCAAATGAACCCTTTATCCATCAACTCCTGCAGTTTATCCACGAGTTCCTTCATCTCAGTCGGAGCTAATCGATAAGGTGCTTTGGCAACGGGTTGAGCACCGGGTATTAGATCAATCTGAAACTCAATCTCACAATCTGGTGGCACTCCTGGCAAATCCTTCGGGATAACGTCAGGGAAGTCACATACCACAGGTACGTCAGATATTTGTGGTACTGGCACATCCACATCCTTTACATAGGTCAGATAGGCACTACAACCACGTCTCATGTACTTTCCCGCCACCGCCATCAAGATTACCTTTGGAACCGTAGTGATGCGATCACCATAGATCGTCACCGAACTTCCATCGTGCGCAACTAATCGAATCACCTTCTTTCGACACACGATGTTTGCTTCATAGGTTGCTAACCAATCCATCCCTAGTACTACATCAAATCCACCTAGGGGCATTACATGTAACTTAGCAGCAAACCTATGACTTTCTATTTCTATGGCACAATCCTCTATCACATCAGTAATTCTAGTGGACTTACCAATAGTAGTTTCTATGTCAAATGGATCATTAATTCTTCTACTACTAACAGATAAATTATCATAGAAAGCAGTATAAATAAAACTCCTACTAGCACCAGAATCAAACAACACAGAGGCATAAATTTGGTTTACTAGAAACATACCTAATACGACATCAAGATCCTCTTTGTCCTCCTCCCGCGTCATCGTGAAGGCTCTAGCAGTTGCCCTCTGTCCTCCTTCCTCTGGCTTCTTCTTCACCGTAGAACTTTCAGCCCTTGGCTTCTTACAGTCCCTGCTCACGTGACCGTCCTCACCGCAGTTATAACACCATATGCGTCCACACACCTTCGCCATGACCGGGCTTCCCACACTTGAAGCACACATTCATCCCCCACTTGCACTCACCAACGTGCTCTCTTTCACATTTACCACACTTTTTTATCCCCGAACTTGAGGACACCATCCTTCGGTCATCCACTTTCCTCCTTTTGTTGTTTGGAGTGAAACCACCATATCCAAACCTCTTCCTTCCCCAGCTCTTATCACCATCACCCGTCTTCTTCACCTCGACCACCGCCACTTCCCTCTCATCATACAACCTACCCACTAGGTCCACCACCGATCGAAGGGTACCCGACCAGGCAGTGATCAAATGCCTGTGCACGTTCGCTGGAAATCCCTGAATGTACTTCTTGATCTTTCTTGACACTGGCATCACCTGATCCGACACCAATGCCATCTCATTAAATTTGGTGGTGTATGCTAGTGTGTCATGGTACCAGCCTCCAGCTGCTGGAACTCCCTTTCTATCTTGTCGAGTTCTCGGTGAAGACAGAATTCCTCAATCACCAGCTTCTTCAACTCTGACCACCTCATCCTACTAATGGCCCTACTACCCTCAGCCTGGATGGTATTGTACCACTAACATAAGGTCGTGTCCACAAACGAGTGGGTAGCGAACTTCACCTTTTGATCTTCTTGGCACTCGCTGATATCAAGTACCGCCTCCATCTCCCTCACCCATCGGTGAGCAGCAACAGCGGTGCCATTCCCATCGAACGTTAGGGGCTTGCACCTCTGAAATACCCTATAGTTGCAACCACGTGCAGTTTCCTGCACTGCTTCTTCCTCCTCCTTCTCACTCGAGACAATCGTCTCGGTCTCCGGTCGCTCTCTTTCCTCCCTTCTGGTAGTCCTTCCTCTCTCTTTCTTCTCATCCTCTCTTGCCGCCTTAACAACTTCAGTCACCATAGACGGCAGTATGTCTGCATGACCTGGTGCACTTCCTCTACCACCGCCTCTTTCACCGAGGCCCTTAAGTTTGCACTCGCATCACCACCCTCCTGGTGATGCACCTCGGGCTCTTCACGGGCCCTCTGAGCAGTCTTAGCCTGGTTCCTAGTGACACTTGGTTCAGCACCACGTCCTCCCTGTACTCCACCCATATAAGCCTTAGATGATCTACCTGCAGACATTCTCTAATCACTATAATATTCAAACACTAACACGGTCATTCAAGGAATAACTCAGTTTATGTTAAGTATAGTAAGTCCCTAATTAAAGTGGCCAGTTATGATTAGCCACTTACTTTACTCTTCACACCCCAAACATTTCCTATCCTGACTATATCAGTATCTAAATCTACTATAAGCACATAATCAACAAGCACATACACATAACTTCAATTAACTTTGAAAAAGAAATACCTTATGGCACGTAGCTACTCGGGCTAGCATTCCTTCCCTTTAACCCATTCTCAGTTTAAGATTAGGTTTTGAATATAATTACCCAATTCACTTAAACTTTGGCTCTGAGACCAACTTCTAAGACCCCGTTCCCGGGCACCTCACAGTTAGTCATTCATAGCACTAAACATACATATTATTATACATTTCATAAAATATCACAGCGGAAGTTATTAATAAAAACCATTCAATTTATTGATAACTACTGTTGTTATGCAATACAACACTGTTCAACTACAAAAGAAACTTTCACTAATTGCATTACAAAACAACAACAATAACATGCGTGAATGGGTGTCAGTCTTGCCCTGCCAAGTAGCCTCCCTGCGTGCCATCCTCAGTAACTTTTACCTACCAACTAAAAATGCATAAAAGTCAGCGTTGCTAAGTGAGTTCTAGTTTTACAAGTATCAAAATACTTTATACGTTTCATACGTAAACATACTCTTTTCCATAAAAATTTTCCTTTACTATCACACATGTTCATTTGTTATCGTACGTGTTCGTTCGTTTCGTACTTTATTCTTATCTTTCGCTAAAGTTTGTCTCATACTTTATCAGTATCTTTCGTTAACATTCATTTCGTACTTTATCACTTTGTTGGTTTCATACTTTATCATCTCGCTTGTCTCGTACTAATTCTAGATCATGTCAGGCTTTTCCCCCATCGCAGTCTGAAACCGTCATTCCGAGCACAAAGCTCCTTTACAAATTGGCACGAATCCCGTGGCCCAAAGCCACCATTCTAGGCACAAAGCCCCGTTACTAATTGGCACAAACCCGTATCATATCTTGGCACTAAGCCCGGGGTCGAATGACAAGGATCCGATTTTGTACTATGGGTTCAGTCACCTAATCTGATCCCCCTATGTGAACCCTCATGGGTTAAAATCGTACGTTATCAAACACACAGTTGAGCTATCAACTCACATAGTTGTGATTCTTCTTTCTTTCTGCTTGCAAGTCTTTTCTTTCTTTCATTACGTTTCATTTTTCATCTTTGTTATCTTTCTCTTCATTATGTTATACTTTACGTTCATTCACACATTCATCATACTACGTAAAGTAACAACATAATATTTAATGTATATTATATTACAATATTAATACGTTTTGAAAACTAATAAAAGATAACAAGTTATACACATATGCATATCATACATTCATCATAACTTCATGCATATACTATTCATAAACGCTCACTTATTCATGCTTAGAATAGTCTAAAACAGCCCACAAGTCAAACTAGGGTCAAACCCAAAAAATACTGTTTTTCCTTAAAATTCAGAAAATTTTCTAAGTGTTGGGCACATAGGAACTATTTGGGCGCATCAGCCCTGTTTGGGCGTTTCTCAACTATGTAGGCGCATCATCCTACACTTAACCACTTTAACATTTAGGTCAGATAAGCCTTTTGGGCGCATGAGCCTTTTGGGCGCATGGGCACTATTTGGGCGCTTCATCTTACACTTAGTCATTTCAGCCCAAAACTCAGGCATATGAACTTACACTTAGAAATTCCAAGGCAAATATAGGCGCATGAACTACTATTCAGGCGCATCACCTTACTTAAAACTTTTCTAAGGCAAATACTAGACGCATGGGCTACTGTTTGGGCGCATCATCTCATACTTAGACTTTTAAGCCTATTATTCAGGCGCATGGGCCCTGTTTGGGCACATGAACACCATTTCATACATTTCTAACATATTTCTCAGTCCTAAACAATGTCTTAACATGTTCTATGCCTTACACTACCATTCTAAGCCCTAACATAACATGAACAACCACAAACTACCAACATACAAGCATATATTCATACAGTCATACATATAACATTTTCATAAAAATCGTTTACATGCATTTTAGCCCCAAAAATTGTAAAGCATGTAAACATGAGGTCTAGAAACTCATCTTAGCTGCTCTCAAGCTAAATCCTCTCAATTTGAACTTTCGAAAGCTATTAACACCTAAAATATGTCAAGAATGCATACCCGAACACATGCATACACATAGGAACATGTAGAAATCAGTCTTACGGTTGAAGACCCATAAAACCGAACCAAAAACATGAAGAACACTTACCAATTTGCAAATTCAGCTTTTTTCTCTCTCTAGAACCGAAGCTTTGCTGCTTTCTCTCTCCGAAACTCGAGCATGGGGTGTAGCAGGTGGTATGGGCGGCCATACCACCTTTTAAACAAAATAATAAAAGATTCTACCCCTTTTACACTTTGCACCCTTCCACTTTGGACTCTCTTTCTTTCTTACAAAATATATTTCTTTTATTTCTCATTTCTCTACCTTTCTTTTATTTGACAAAATTTCCGGGTGTTACACATCAAGAAAACATTCTCTCATTCTTTGTTCTCCGATCTTCACTCTTTTCCCTATTGTTAAAGGCGTTGTTTTCAACACATTATCAGCACGTAGTCGGTATTGGCGTAGGATCATATTAGCATATATGTAAGCTGGTATTGTGTAATTAAAGTTTCATTCTTCGTATCTTTATTATGTCCATTAAAAACCATATTGTAATTCATACAATTTTGGTTACGATAGAAATCTATATCAATAATTGTTTTTATTTAACAGGTTTAAAAACGGATTAATAGTTAATATATATATATATATATATATATATATATATATATCTGTGTGTGTGTGTGTGTATATATATGTATGTATATATATGTATATATATATATATATGTTGGCACACATTCTCCTATTATGAAAAAGACAGTGCCATGAATAGTAATTTGGTGATTTGAAACTGTTGATTAAATCAACGGTGTTGGTGTGGTACATGTTTTGTATGTATCTTTTACAGCTGTTGATTGCAGCTTCCATTTGTATTGGGAACTGTCCTTTTCATAAAGTCATCATATTCATCTTAAACAGAGATATACACAAGCTTTCTATGCTCACACCCCTGGTTGATTCGTAGAGAGAAGAGGAAACCGCCTCCATCTCCATCGCCGCCGGTCGTGGCAGGAATTGCCCGTGTCAGGAATTGCCCGTCTCCGGCGCTGCCTCTATCGCCGACACGATAGGGGTTTTCGGCTGTCGTAGAGAGAGGGGGACCGCTACCGCCTCCACCACCGTCGGCTATTGTAGAGACTCCTGGTGTGCCAACCTTCGTCCTTTTGCCTGCTATCGGTGACGGTTGTATCATCGTCGCCGTGTGTGGGCGGTGGCGGTTAGGGTTTCTTTGAGGAGGGGGAATCCTAGCCGCCGTCATGGAAGCAACTACAGTGTACCGATGGCGACCCTTTCGTCACGGTGTCTGCATGGTGGTGGATGGGGTTTGTTTACCCAAATCGAATGGTGGTCGGTTGGTCTTCCCCTTTCTGTGACCCCAGTTATGGCGGTGGTTGACTGTTCTTAAGGTGACCGGAGAAACGGGGGCAGATGGCTGGACTTTCTTCCATCCATGTTTAACAATAATACGCCATGTTTTGGTATTCATGAGTCGATGATGATGACGACCCCTGATCTAAGACCCGTATAACTCTGTTTGTTTTAGTTGATTGTCTGAACTTTTGGGGTGTTACTCTGGTGTGTTTCTGGTTTGTCGATGATGGTGGCTATGGTACCTAGATGACAGTGTCCATTCGTTGCTTCTAAAAGTTACTGAGTCGATTATGATTCCGAAACCCATTTGTTGTAACTATGCTAAGATGACATTGGCAGAGGTGGTTGATTGGCGTGGCATACATGGCGACGGCAAGTGTGGTGTTCTGCACTTGCAACCTATGTTGCAGCCATGGTAACTCAAAGCCCAGATCTGAGTAAAAAAACTTTATTTTTTGAGATTCTTAGTTTTGTGTATTAACTTGCTTTATTAATATGATGTGTGTTGATGGGTTTAAGATAATCTCGGTTTATTCAGTAGGCAATTAACTTATGGCTGTGATGATAGATTGTCTGACCTCGGTTTTCTCCAGTTTTCAAAACGCGCAACGCGCGTCGGGCATCACACCTAGTTTTATAAAAATAATATTTTTTTGAGATCATAGATGTTCTTTAATATATCTCTCACTCAATGGAGAATGGTAAATTTAACCGTCAACTTTACATATGTTTATATATTTTTTTAAACACATTATATGTAAATGATATTGTTATTCTCGTATTTTTGAAATTAGTTTTCATATTCACAAAAAAACATCATATAATTGTATTATTGATATTAAGTAGTAGATAACCAACCGCGCTTCGCGGCGATTAGGTTGTGCGCGAAGTAAACAGATTTAAGCAAAGCTCAGACAAGCGCAGGTAATCCAAAAATTATAACATCTCACTATTAATGTGTTATCATCACATCCTAAAAATTGTAATAAAAAACAAACGCGGAACAGCTAATAACACAAATTGATAGGCTCAGAAACATAAACGGAATGAGGGCATTATGGCTGCAGAGGGTTGCGGGTAACAATGCACCGTCCTCGAAATATGCCCCGCCAAGACTGCACCTACTTCAATGTCTATCTATTACGTTTAATTTCATCATAGCCATGAAATAAATCCCAACCAACAATTCGTAACCACATGAAGATCGAGATATGAGGACTCTTTTTAAAACCCGATCGCTCTTTTAATTTTGGAAAATTTTTTTTGATGCCTCAAACGGTCAACTACTTGCCATCATCAGCCTAATAATAAACAGAAAGGGAGGCATATCAAACATTCAAAAACATCGTATTAGTCTCTTACGCACCCAACCTGTAAGGCCCCGTTCCTGGGCACCTCACATTTGATCATTCATCGCGCATAAAACATTTTAAAACGTACATTTATCTTGCAGCGGTATTTAAAACTTTCATTTATAACTAAAAACATGTCATTTCATAACATTACAATATTCGTTTTCATCTCAAAATACATTGACATGTCAAGTTACGGATGTCGGCCTCAACGGAACTGAGTAGCCGCCTCGTGTCATCCTCAACAACACTACCTGCCAACTGGAAACACATCAAAAGTTCTAGTTTTATAATAAAACATACTTTTCTTTCGTTAAAACCGTTCTTTACATACATGTGAGCACACATCATACGTACACATAGATAATTTCATTATTATCTTTTTGTGTTCTCATTCATTCTTTAACTTTACTTTTGTTCGTTCTCTGTCTGTCATTCGTTCATTACCTATCTTTAACTTTCATACATTTCATGTCTTTTACTTCTTTCTGGAGCCGGTCACACTCTACCCTCTTCATGGCACACAGCCATGATTACTGAGGTCGAGTGACAAGGATCCCATTTCATACGTTATCATTATGTTCCTTCCGTTCGTTACTTTCATTCGTTCGTTCTTTAACTTTCATTACTTTCATTAACTTTCATTCGTTTCATACTTCCTTTCATAATTCTCTTTCTCATCTAGATCTGGTCTCATGCAATATCCCCGACTCATGTCCGAAGACTGATACTGTGCCGGGGCTTAACAAACAAACCCCCGACTCATGTCCGAAGACTGACACAGTACCGGGTTACGCGACAAAGATCCCGTCGAGTCAATCATCTAGATTGAACTCCATCCGAGTCTGTTGCAACATAAAGTTGCTCACCTCACTATCTCGTCTCATGCAATATCCCCGACTCATGTCCGAAGACTGATACTGTGCCGGGGCTTGACAAATAAACCCCCAACTCATGTTTAAAGACTGACACAGTACCGGGATAGGCGACAGAGATCTCATCTCCTTATCTTGTCTCATGCAATACCCCCGACTCATGTCCGAAGACTGATACTGTGTCGGGGCTTGACAAACAAACCCCCGACTCATGTTCGAAGACTAACACAGTACCGAGGTACGCGACAAAGATCCTCCTTCGAGTCTGTTGCGACACAAAGTCGCTCACCTCATACATACAATCTTTAGCTTTACGTTCGTTCATTCGTTCATTAATGCATGTGTTCATTCATTACGTTCCTCTTTCATTATCTTTCACTTTACGTTACATAATACTTTTCATTCATTCATACACGTATACATAAAGATACGAAAAGATAAACATACATCAACACAAGGAACATCGACATTCACAAATCATCAATCGTCAGCATAATATAAGGCCTCATCATACTTAACCCACATGCACATGCAATACTATCGTCATCATGCCCAACGTAACTTCTAAGCCTCGACAATTGTCATACATGCACCTACGGGAGCTATCACATCATTACTTACCCCCTGCTATTTTCCCAAAGGCCCGTAATTGAACTATACCTCTCCTCGTACATATCAGCCCTATTCGGGCGATTAGGCAACCTTCAGTCGCATGGCCTCCATGCCACTGAACACTATGCGATTGGACTTATGCGGATGGGCTCCTATACGACTGAACCCTCAGTCGTGCGACTGAACAGCTATGTGAATGGAGTTATGCGACTGAGTTCCCTGTCGTGCGAATGAACACCTACGCGACTGAGCATCTATGCGACTGAGCTCTCAGTCGTATGACCTGTCGTGCGACTGGATCCCCAGTCGTGCGATTGAGCCTCAGTCGTGCGATTGAACCTCAGTGGTCCCTTAGTCATGCGATTGGCCCTCCAGTCGCCTAGCCCTAACTGGGCAGTGAGTGCAATTCATCCCGAACTGTAGCCGTGACTTTCGGCCTCCAAACTCTTCCAGACCTCATTTGAGCTCAAATCAACCCTTCTAATCCATAGGGAAACATACCCATACACATACACATACATACATACACGGGTTAAACACCCAAAAACCCAAAAATAGGTTGCAGATGTGTTCCAGCCCCTAAAATCGGTTGAAAACAAGTAAATGAGGGGTCCTAGAACTCACCTTAGCAGCCTCCTCGGTTAGAGCTTCGTTTTGACTCGGCACACAATGAATTCCGAGCCTGAACCACCCCTTTTCTCTTCTTTCTCTCTTCTTTCTCTCTGCCCTTCTTTGTGGCTGATTTTGCAAGTGTGGGGAGAGGGTACGGGCTGCCCTCTCCCTTAAATACTACAGACCAGTCGCCTGAGTCTCCATGCGACTGAACCTTCAGTCGCATGAGCTCCATGCGATTGGAAACTCAAGTCGTACGACTCCCATGCGTATGGAGCTCCAGTCGCATGACCTCCATGCATATGGGACTCCAGTCGCATGGCTCCCATGCATATGGACGCCCAGTCGCATGACACTCCAAACAAAATTTTCCGGGTGTTACAAGTCCACCCCCCTTAAACGGGTTTCGTCCCCGAAACCTGTTGTTTCTTAAATCTTTGCGAGCAAAACTATCTCATGTCTTTTCCAGTCTCTCACCTGGAATCCTATCACTCTACATCGTTTATCAACTTACGACTTCTGGTCCATCTTTGACAATCACCGTCGGCAACCCATGCATACTGATCAATGTCCATTTGACCAGCACCTGCGACTTCAAACATGCCATGTAGAGTGCGGTTACTACAATTAAAAGAAACATCACAATATTCGAGCAAAGGCTCGGCGTCATAATCGTTGAGCTTCAGAGCATCACGGAGAACCTTCAGCTTTAGTGCTTGAAGAACACGGCCATCAACTTGCGAAAAGTTGCTAGCGCTTGTTTGATGTTCTTTATGTATGAATACTGACCTTCTGGCAAACCAAACAACTGACAAGAAAGGCATTCATTAATCGTGCCATGTGTTGTTCCAAATATAATAGCACCGAAATCGGTTTTTCTCAGGTTCCTTGCAGGTATACTGTGATAGAAATGGCAAATCGGCTTCCTTGGTAGTCCAACCAAATCTATCTTTTCTTTTGCTTCCGATCTCCTATTCTACCTGCTTGCTCCAACGTCAAAACTAGGCGTACGTTGTCGTTCGATGAACTAATCATAGGCTGAAACTGTTCCTCAGACAACGGGTGGTACAGCCTTCTCAATTGCATCACGCAATCCTCTAGGGCATCAAGTAACCTAGTGAATCTACTAATAGTAATCTCTACATCGAAGGGCTCCTAGACGTTTCTTCTCTTACCATGCAACTCATAACAAAAGGCAGTAGGAACGAACTACTACTAGCATCGCATTCAAGGCGTAAGGGCACAAACTTAAATTACCAGAAACATACCTTTCGTCAGGTCGAAGTCCGCTCTAGCCTTCACCCTCTGTCCTCCTTCCTCGCACCGGAGCTTCCTGCCCTTGACATCCTACAATCCTTGCTCAGATGTCCCGTCTCACCACAGCTGGAGCACTTAGCCACGCGGCATTCCCTTGCCCTGTGACCTTCCTTTCCACACTGAAAACAAATGCTCAGTCCCCATTTGCACTCCCCCTCGTGACCTCTACCACACTTCTTGCATACCTCATTCCTCCTTGTTATCCTCTCTCGATCATCGATCCTCATCACCTTACCTTCAGCCACTATTCTGTCATCACTATCTCGCCTTGCTCTCCCTTTCTTAATATAGGTTCGATCCCCCGCTTCACCTGTTATCGTCATCGCCTCCCGCTCGTCATACAACCTTCCCGCTAGATCTACCGTCTACCTGAACGTGCTGGGTTGGGCCGCGATCATGTGCCTACGGATATCCGCCGGCAAGCCCTGAATATACCTTTTGATTTTCCGTGAAAGAGGTGTCACCTGATCCGGCACCAGCCGTGCCATCTCGTTGAATTTGGTGGTGTACTGCTGATGCGTCATCGTCCCCGCTTCCAACTGTAGGAACTCCTTTTCAACCTTATCCATCTCACGGTGAGGACAGAACTTTTCAATCACCAACCTTTTCAACTCTGACCATCTCATCCTTTTGATAGCCCGGCTACCCTCAACTTGGACTATGTTGTCCCACCAGCACAAAGCTGAGTCCACGAAAGAGTGGGCGGCAAACTTCACTTTCTGATCCTCCCGGACATCGCTAATATTCAGCACGGCTTCCATTTCCCTCACCCACCGGTGAGCAGCAGCAGCAGTGCCATTACCATCAAAAGTTGGGGGCTTGCATCGTTGAAATGCCCCGTAGTTACAGCCTCGTGCCGCCTCCTGCACAGGCTCCTCCTCCTCTTCCTTCCCATCGAAGAAAACCATTTCAGTCTCCGTCTGTCTCCTTCCGCCCGAAGGTCTACCCCTTTCCAGTCTCTCCTCATTCCTAACAGCCTTTATCACTTCAGTCACCACAGACGGTAAGATCGTCTGCACGGCCTGGTGCACTTCTTCCTCAACCGCCTCTCTCATCGAGGATCTCAAGTTAGCACTCTCATCCCCGCCCACCGGGTGAGGGGTTTTAGGTCCTTCATGAACCACTTTTTCAACTCTAGGCCTTCTTCTGGTGACCTGTGGTTCAGCGCCATGTTCGCCACCACCTCCACCACGTGAAGCCTTAGAAGATCTACCACCGGCCATCCGCTATAACACACTGAAAGATTCAAACACCAACATGGTCATTCAAGGGAATAGCTCAGTTCGTGTCAAGTATAGTAAGTCCTTAATTACAGTGATCAGTTATGATTAGCCACTTACCTTACTTTTCATACCCCGAGCATTACCTGTCCTGACTATATTATCATCCAAATCTAACAGTAGCACATAAACAGATAACATGTGCACACAATACCGGTTAACTTTAAGAAAATACCTGATGGCACGCAGCTACTCAGATTGGCATCCCTTCCCTTACCGTCCCATTCTCAGTTTAAGTTTAGGTTTATTTTGAAAATTTACCCATTTCACTTAAACTTTGGCTCTGATACCAACTTGTAAGGCCCCGTTCCCGGGCACCTCATAGTTGGTCATTCATTGCGCATAAAACATTTTAAAACGTACATTTATCTTGCAACGGAATTTAAAACTTTCATTTATAACTAAAAACATGTCATTTCATAACATTACAATATTCGTTTTCATCTCAAAATACATTGACATGTCAAGATATGGATGCCAGCCTCAACGGAACTGAGTAGCCGCCTCGTGCCATCCTCAGGAACACTACCTGCCAACTAGAAACACATCAAAAGTCAGCGTTGCTGAGTGAGTTCTAGTTTTATAATAAAACATACTTTTCTTTCGTTAAAACCGTTCTTTACATACATGCGAGCACACATCATACATACACATAGATAATTTCATTATTATCTTTTTGTGTTCTCATTCATTCTTTAACTTTACTTTCGTTCGTTCTCTGTCTGTCATTCGTTCATTACCTATCTTTAACTTTCATACATTTCTTGTCTTTTACTTCTTTCTGGAGCCGGTCACACTTTACCCTCTTCATGGCACACAGCCATGATTACTGAGGTCGAGTGACAAGGATCCCATTTCATACGTTATCATTATGTTCCTTTCATTCGTTACTTTCATTCGTTCATTCTTTAACTTTCATTACTTTTATTAACTTTCATTCGTTTCATACTTCCTTTCATAATTCTCTTTCTCATCTAGATCTTGTCTCATGCAATATCCCCGACTCATGTCCGAAGACTGATATTGTGCCGGGGCTTGACAAACAAACCCCCCACTCATGTCCGAAGACTGACACAGTACCGGGATACGCGACAAAGATCCCGTCGAGTCAATCATCTAGATTGAACTCCATCCAAGTCTGTTGCAACACAAAGTTGCTCACCTCACACTCTCGTCTCATGCAATATCCCCGACTCATGTCCGAAGACTGATACTGTGCCGGGGCTTGACAAACAAACCCCCGACTCATGTCCGAAGACTGACACAGTACCGGGATAGGCGACAGAGATCTCATCTCTCTATCTTGTCTCATGCAATACCCCCGACTCATGTCCGAAGACTGATACTGTAAAGATAAACATACATCAACACAAGGAATATCGACATTCACAAATCATCAATCGTCAGCATAATATAGGGCCTCATCATACTTAACCCACATGCACATGCAATACTATCGTCATCGTGCCCAACGTAACTTCTAAGCCTCGACAGTTGTCACACATGCACCTACGGGAGCTATCACATCATTACTTACCCCCTGCTATTTTCCCGAAGGCCCGTAATTGAACTATACCTCTCCCCGTACACATCAGCCCTATTCGGGCGATTGGGCAACCTTCAGTCGCATGGCCTCCATGCGACTGAACACTATGCGATTGGACTTATACGGATGGGCTCCTACACGACTGAACCCTCAGTCGTGCGACTGAACAGCTATACGAATGGACTTATGCGACTGAGCTCCCTGTCGTGCGAATGAACACCTACGCGACTGAGCATCTATGTGACTGAGCTCTTAGTCGTATGACCTGTCGTGCGACTGGATCCCCAGTCGTGAGATTGAGCCTCAGTCATGCGATTAAACCCCAGTCGTCCCTCAATCGTGTGATTGGCCCTCCAGTCGCCTAGCCCTAACTGGGCAGTGAGTGCAGTTCATCCCGAACTGCAGCCACGACTTTCGGCCTCCAAACCCTTCCAGACCTTATTTGAGCTCAAATCAACCCTTCTAATCCATAGGGAACCATACCTCAACCCTATTCAAGCCTATCCAAGCCCGAAATCGATCCCTAAACGCACCATACACATACACATACATACATACACGGGTTAAACACCCAAAAACCCAAAAATAGTTTGCAGATGTGTTCCAGCCCCAAAACTCGGTTGAAAACAAGTAAACGAGGGGTCCTAGAACTCACCTTAGCAGCCTCCTCGGTTAGAGCTTCGTTTTGACTCGCCACACAACGAATTCCAAGCCCGAACCACCCCTTTTCTCTTCTTCTCTCTTCTTTCTCTCTGCCCTTCTTTGTGGCTGATTTTGCAAGTGTGGGGAAAGGGTACAGGCTGCCATCTCCCTTAAATACTACAGTCCAGTCGCCTGAGTCCCCATGCGACTGAACCTTCAGTCGCATGAGCTCCATGCGATTGGACACTCAAGTCGTACGACTCCCATGCGAATGGAGCTCCAGTCGCATGACCTCCATGCGTATGGGACTCCAGTTGCATGGCTCCCATGCATATGGACGCCCCAGTGACATGACACTCCAGACAGAATTTTCCGGGTGTTACACAACCAACATTAGAAAAATCAAGGTTATACCTGTTTTTGTTACCCCAAAAAACTCTATCAAAAAATAATAAACAAACAGCTGTGCAAATGCATCCTTGGTCAATATGAAGACAATGAAACACTGATCTAAAACAGGGCTACAACAACCACAGTGGCACCGACAATCAAATCGTGCAGGTAACGCAAGTCCAGCGGCAAACAAACCCTAACCGCGACTATGCGGCACAGCCATTACGGAAAAGCGAATACCAAGCAACCACCGATGATGGCGAGGTACTGCCTCGCACCTATCGACCATGCAATGAAACCCAATCACTGGAATCAACAGCCAACAACCAAAACACCACAATAGGTAAATCTGAAACCCTAAAAGGGCTCATAGAAAAACGAAGATAAGGGAGCAATAAGGATGGCCATCAACATCGACAATGACTACAAGAGCGCCACCTGCTCCACCCACAAAGGGTAGGCAGAGCGGCAACAAGCTCCACCGCCACCGCCACCGGAACCCAAGGGAACCAAAAATCAGGGACATCAATCCTGATCAGATCTACTGAAACGACCGGATGATCGGCGGTCATCACCGTGAAACAGACGCCACCTATGGCAGCACCCAAATACCACCGGCGACACCGTCCCCTCTACCGACAACAACCGAGAAACACCGTCGAAAGGCACCACCAATCTGATGAAGAAAGGTTACGAGGATCCCAGGGCACCGGCGGCGGCCAATGAAACAACGTTCGACAGACCACTATACCGCCACTATCAAATCCACAGCACCACCATTGTCGGCCATATTCCAGCAGAAAGAAAATGGAGGCACAAGAAATGAGTCATGCAAATCACATTAAAGGAGAAAGCAAGTAACCAAAAACACAGTGAAACACTAAAAATGTCCGCAATCTACTGTACATTTGAACTTCTTTTTAAATATATAGGATAATAAGTATAATTATCTTATAAACCTTTTAAATTATATTTTTGACCATTATTAATGTTAATCTTATTTAAGAAAAAAGATTAATCTTTTACTTTTTTTTATAAATTATTGGTTTGTCAATCATTTG
The DNA here is from genome assembly GCA_024085815.1 of Flaveria linearis. Classification (NCBI taxonomy): domain Eukaryota; kingdom Viridiplantae; phylum Streptophyta; class Magnoliopsida; order Asterales; family Asteraceae; genus Flaveria; species Flaveria linearis. The sequence goes on from CM044001.1 coordinate 77,871,623, forward strand.
TTATTTCCGTAAAACATAATGACAACGCATTATCTTTACAACTAGGTTTAATATTTTCACAAGTTGAGATGTTGGAAATACAAATTTTATAAGATGTGTAGTTGTTGTATAAGAAATTTTATTTATTAAATTATTTTGTTAATTGTGAAGTTATGATAAATAATGGATTAAGGATTGAAAAATTGATTTAGAAAGAAAATATACGTATAATTTCAAGGCTAGCATTACGTAACTTTCTAACTACATCATTTAGGAAATTAAATTCTGGCTATTTTAAAACTATGCAAGTATGATTGTTTTTTTCACAAATACGCAAATATCAAAAATAATAACACCTCACATAAGTATAGAAGTGCCTAATTTGTTATTTGCTAATGATTATGTATTAACAATACACGGTACATCAGAAGTATAGGCCAAAAACATTAACTAATCAAAATCTCTTACAGAGAACACCCATCTATAAAAGTGTTTAGTTTCTTTTCCCTGAAGTTCTTACTATGAATTTGTCATGGTTAATGTCTTCAGGTATTAATTACTAATCATGACCATTATATTGTTTGCTACTCATGCCGCTAGAGCATAATCATAATCTCCATCAACATCATCACCGCCTCCCACTATTGCATCGCAAGAATAGTTGTCACCATCTCCTTCCAAAATAACCCCTTGTGCATAAACATAGCGGTTTCCACCATCATTATCTCCTTCGGTCTTGCACCATCTATCTCTAACTTCAATGGAAACAAGAGACATTTCTTGAGCTATTTGTATGTCAAAGAAGAAAAAGATTTACACGGAGGTAGATCGTTGTTTGAAAAAAGCTATGTAATATCAAGGTTCTTTTTATGCATATAAAACTCAAAACTAGAAATCCATATTTATAGTTGAGGAAATGAAGAGAAATAGTTGGACTCACTTATGCACAAGTATACCCATTAGTATGAGTGTGGTGATCTCAGAAAAATGTGTGCTTTTGGCATATAGATGACAATGTGACACACGAATGACATACTTTAGGATACAAGTCAGCAGGGTGCAAATATGTTGCAATTGGTATTGTTGTAAGTACTGAATGTGTAGCATATATACACATTTTCTGTAGGTTAGTGGGTTGGTCACTATAACAAAAAGTTAGAATCTTTCTACCCTAGTTGCTTGGTAAGTGAATACTAAAAATAAGTTCATAATGGATTCTTAGATGTGATGAGATATGAGATTGGTGTATCTCTTTATCTCATCTATCATTTCATATAGTCTTGAATTTGATACTATCAAAGTTAACATATATGGTTTAACAAACTCTTAGCACTGCAACTACTAGAGGGTAACTCACAGAAAGATGCATATTCTTTTAATAAGATGAAGATAACCCATGACGTCTAATTAAAGTGTTGCCAAGTTTATTTCCCTATGCCTTGGGGCCACTGGATCATCTTTTAATGCAATTGATATCTAGAGGTGTCTTGTATGTGGGACTAACTTCTCATCTTAGCGAGAGTCAATCCATAGCCATGAATGAATGATCGGAACTAGTTTTCTTTTTACCAAAAAAGTAAATAAGGTCTAAAAGGATATTTGTAATTGATTGTGATAGACCTTTTGCAATCGTATATGTGTAGGAAAAAAGTTAAAAAAGAAATAGTTCTTAACATAAGCAAATATATGCCATTTATTTTAAATAAAAGACTTATTTTTGGAAATTTGGATCAAGCAACAAACAAACCACTTTGAGTAATATCAAATTACCAAAATTTACATTATCCCTTAAGCCTTATTTATACTAGATGAATATTAATCCTAACCAAACTCAAACTCAATAAAATAATCAATTAAGTAAATGAAAGTATCCTACTCTAATATACACTCCTCTAAAAACTAATAAAATTAATATTAATACTTATTCCCCTTAATATTGATATGCACCTGCTGTTTTCTCAAAACAAAGTCGGCTCATTCTCTTGAGCTAAGTTAGCCATTTCCCCCTTTAGTTGTCGACTCACGCACTCAAATGCAAAAATGACTAAAAAACTCCACATCAATAAGATTGAACCCTCACTACTAAAAAACTGCAATAGATGATGGACAATGCACGTCATCTTTGGAATCAGATGACGAGTATATGCGCGTCAAAGAAGTGGTGGTCATACATAAAATATGATATGCATCTGCGTGTCATCTCTTTACGACACGCGGTAGATGACGCACATTTTATGACAGGCAATAGATGACGTGCATTGCGCGTCAAGAAAGTAGTAGTCATAATTGACAAAATGACGAGCGTGCGTGTGTCATCTTTGTGAATATAATGACGTGTTCAAAATCTAACGCCCGTCATAAATTTAGCTGTTTTATTAAATATATATATTTTTATAAATTTTACCAAATGTTTTTATAAAACTTTAAATCAATAATATTCAAATAATGGAAAAACTAAATTCAGTTAATTAAATACTAACAAAAATGACAATGTTGTTCTAAGGTCACATGCAAATACAAAAAGTATAAAGTAGTTCCAAACTCATTTATTATTGTCTAATATGTAGCCCTACAAATAAATAGATTCGAAATGTAACGCGAACACTCTTCTCGAATTTCATCCAAATTAAAGTCGGTGTATTCATCAGAAGCAGCTGCCATATGTCTTGTAATGCAATGCTGTTTGAGGAGTAGATATGTTTTTAGTATGTTTAAATTAAGAAACATTTCAAACATCAAGAGAAAAAAAAAGATGTTCTAAGTGAAGTCAACTCCAGTATTGCATCTCTTGCTTATGTGGAACTAAATATTCAGATAACATAATTTGTTTGTCCACACTTAAACATATGCATCATTTTAAAAGACATAAAAAACCCCTAATTAATATCAAATTAGTAAGTGATATAACCAATAACATAAACCATTATGCATAAATCCTTGTAATTTAGTAGGTTACACATAAAGATTAAAAACGTTTTTATATTTATAAGGCCTAATCATTACCTTCTCTTGAAGCTTGAATTTTAGAAGACGTATCCAAGCCAAAATCTTAGCTTAAACACTGTAGTTTACTGACCATTGCTATCAAAATGCTACTAACCTGACAAACAAAGATTCAACAATTAATCTACTACAGATTACTATAAATATTTTTCATAAGAAGCTCATAAATCCACAATGATTGAAAAGATGCACGCAAAAATTGATTTGGTCCTAATGTGGAGTAACTGAAGATGCAGGCAAATGAATCATGTAGGCCTCAAAGTACAAACCAAATTACATAATGAATCAATTTGTTAGCTTTCTGTCTATAAATATGTGAACATAATTTTTGTTAGCCTTTATGATAGCCTAGTGAACAAAATTACATAATGAATTAGTTTACTCTTTACAACACTAACAACCTACTACAAACTAAATTACACAAAGTCTACAAACCAATTTTCAATTTTAGACATACATGTAGGTCTTGAAAAATGCAAACCAAATATACAGGTCTGAAAAAGTCATACCAACAGTAAATTAATAATTTATAAACAAAAGAGACTTTTGGTAATATAAAGCTAAATTGCAATGATTGATAATCAAGTTTATACGTCTACATAAAGGATATTTGAACAATAATATTATTATTAGACATGAACACAGATAGTCAGGTAATGCCAAATTATTCAAATTTTATACTACTGATAAAAAGAACTAAAGAGAATCAAAAGTATACATTAATAGTTAAGAAACTAACCAGGGCGAATAACTCAACATAAACAGAGTATTTTGTTATTCTCAAGCTGTCTGAATCTAATCACCTATAAAGAACAACATTACAACTCTAAAGGGTGTTTGTACATTATGTTTTAAACTCCTTTTTTACCTCCTCATCGGTTTCTGGTTCACATCAATAGACATAGAGTGGCTAACATAGCAAGAGCATCTTCAAGAGCCTTGTTGTAAGCTACAAAGTTAAGATTAATTAAACTAAAAATGCAACTTGACCAAATAAACCATATATTTACTTAGCCCGACATGATAAATGTTACTATCTAACCAATAACTTGAAATGTTCCTAAGAATCAAAAAGAGCTTGTAGTAAAAAATGTATCTATGAAAACAAGTTTCTTGCAGAAAACATGAAAAAAAAAATAAGAAAAGAAAAAAACAATCCATATGTGAACACATCAAAATGAATCATACCAAGCAAATATCATTTCAGGAATTACATGCATGAACCAATTTTTAGATTTATCAACCAAAATTCTTATATACAAGTATACAAACTTTTATAAAATTTATTATCGTACTTTAAAACTCCTTTTTGATCATAGTGTTCTAATTTATCAACCAACGTTCTTACATGCTTACATGTGGAAGTAATTAGTAAGAAATAAATAGCTTGAAATTAATAGTAGAGCTATTGGAAAACTACAATTTTCTTCAAAACCTGCTTATTCTAAAAAGTAGTGAAACATAGTTTATATGACTACATAACTTGAATTAATTAGTTGATAAAAAATACAAGTAATCAACACTTTGCCTACATCACATAGTTTATAAGCAGTACCACAACCTAATATTAGATGAATAATAGAGTATTTACCATGCTGAAAAATAATAAGATGGAGGTCAACCTATCTTTAATTTCATTTGATAGTTTTCATGACCAATTCTTAACATTGATACTGAATAATAATAATAAGATGAATAACCGTTTCAGATTCATTTGATAACTTTAATATTTCGTAACTAGGGGTTTGAGATTGAACCAAATCGTAAGAATTTTGGAACCCTAACAGCTCAATTTATCTCCATTGTTGATGGTTTATTTGATGTTTATCATCAATTGAAGTGTTTTATGACAAGTATCCAGCAAACGAACAAGAATAATACGTGCAATTTGAATTAAGGTTACGACATTAAGCACGTAAGAACTCGAACACACACAAATGAAGAAACTAGATATGAACATGAACATTATGTGCAATTTAAATTAGGATTACCTCGTAGATTATTCTAATGAGAAGTTCTTAACACGAACATGTTTGATGATGATCTTGGTTACTCGTCGGACAATGATTTTTGTTTCAGGGTTTGATTTTGCAAAAAAGAGGAATTGGGGTTTTTGAGAAAGTGGGAAAATTTAGAGGTATGATTTCATAAGCGGGGGAATTGAATGTTTGAAAAGATGACAGACAAATATGGCGCGTAAAATGTGTGTAATTTTTTAAAAAAATTTGTAAAATACGACATAACATTTATGATATACAAAAATATGTGTCTTTGTTTTTCGCGCGTCATCTTTTACACGTTATATATTAACAGTTTTGTAGTAGTGTCCTGACTTTTCCTTTGCTTATATTGGCCCTCTTTGATCATTACTTGAGCTAGAACGGTCCTCACGACCTCTTCCACGACTTTGGCCTCTACCACGACCTCTACCATCTCTATTAACCCATCCTTAACCTTCACGGCCTTTTTGATGATATCACTCTCGTTCTTTTGTTTACCTTGTTCATCATCATGAGTAAACAATAATCAATCTTTGTGTATTATCGGTTATATCTCGAGGTTTTACCTACTCCTTATAAGCTTTTAGTTGTCTCATAACTTCCTCAAAAGGTATTGTCGTAATTTCCAAATATTGTTCGATTAAAGGGTTTATTAGTAAATATTTCCGGAATAGAATCTAAATTTTCTTTAACAAGTATCTTATCATTTTGAGAAGATCTAAAACTCTTGTACCTTGATTGTAACCCGCTTACCGAACCGGCAAAGTCGTCAATGGACTCGTTTTCTTTCATCTTCAACAACTCCACTTCGTTCCTTAGAATTTGCAAATGTACCTTTTGAACCCTATCGCCTCCCAAATACGTACAGAACCCAGAGTGCCTCCCACACATCCTTTGGATCCGTATGCTTTGATACTTGAAGAACGTCTTCGGCTATTGATTGGTAGATCAAAACTTTTGCCATGTACATTTTTTCTCTACCACGCCTCCCGTCACGGGATCTATAGCCTCTCGTAGGCCATGAACAACTAAAATAGTCTCCATCATGATAGACCAAGTGGTGTAATTAGTCGATGTTAATTTTGGGCATTGCAACGTCACATTGCCTGATTCACAGGGTGGTCTAATAATTGCATTTCCTGTTGGTTGTTATATGCCATCTTGTGTGATTAGTAAAAAGAAAGTTATGCCTTATCTTAATATCCAATTGTTGGCGTATGCACCACCTTAATATCCAAATAAATCAAATTGATAGAAATTAAGCCTCAAATTAATTGCCCACCACACTCTTCTCGATTAGTAGTTAATTATTTTATCAAATCTAGCACATCGCGCCGCTCAAGATTCTCCAAAACAAACTTTTGTCACACTTCCTCGACAAATAAAACGTACCCTTTGATCGCAAACTTAAGATCCCGCTTTACACCGATTCGCGTCTCACGGGTTCGTTTAATCATTGACCCGAATCGCTCCGGTCCGATCGCATCAACTTGAATCACACAAGTTAGCGACCTCGTCTTGATTGTTTCGCAACTATCGATTGATGAAATAATGGATTATGGATTGAAAAATAGACATAGAAAGAAAATAAACGCATAATTTCAAGGCTACTTGCAGGTAGTTAACAATTAGGTAACTTTCCAACTACATCATTTGAGAAATTAAATTCCGGCATTTTTATCATTAAAACTATGTAAATAAGATTATTATTATTTTTTACAAATACGCAAACTTTAACCTCAACATAATTTTAAAAGTGCCTAATTTGTTGTTCGATAATGATTATGTATTAACAATACAGAGTACATCGAAAGTAGAGGCCGAAAACATTCACTAATCAAAATCTCTTACAAAGAACACTCATATATAAAAGTGTTCAATTTCTTTTTCCTGAAGTTCTCACTATGAATTTGTCATGGTTAATTTCTTTATGTGTTAAGTTACTAATCCCGACATTATACTGTCAGCTACTCATGCTGCTGGAGCATAGTCATAATCTCCATCGTCATCATCACCACCTCCGTCTATTGTTGCTCGAAAATAGTTGTCATCATCTCCTACCAAACTAACCACTTGTGCATAAACATTGTGGTTTCCACCATCATTATCTCCTTGGGCCTTGAACCACATACCTCTAACTTCAAAGGAAACAAGAGACATAATTTCTTGAGCTATTGTAAGATGTTAAAGACGAAAAGGGTCTAGAAGTAGGAAAATCGTTGTTTGAAAAGAGCTATGAAAAATCAAGAATCGTGTTTTGCATATAAAATTGAGAACTAGACATCCATATTTATAGTTGAGGATATGTTGAGGAGTAGTTGGACTCACTTGTGCACAAGTCTACCCATTAGCATAAGTGTGGTGATCAAAGCAAAATGTGTGCTTTTCTCATCATTGGAGACACTAAGGCACGCGAACGACATTCTTTAAGATACAGGTCAGCTGGTTGCAAGTTTGTTACAATTGGTATTGTTGTAAGTACTGGTTGTGTAGCATATACAAGCATTTCCTCTTGGTTAGTGGGTGGGTCACAAGTTAAAAAAGTTAGAATCTTTCTACTCTAGATGCTCGGTAGGTGAACACTAAAATAATTTCATAGTGGATTCTTTGATGCGGTATAAGATATCTGATTGGTGTCTCTCTTTATTTCATCCATCATTTCGTATAGTCTTCAATTTGATACTATCAAAGTTCAACTACTAGAGGTCAATTCACAGAAAGATGCATATTGTTTTAACTAGATGACGATAACCCATGACGTCTAATTAAAGTGTTGCAAGTTTATTACCCTATGCCTTGGGGCCACACGATCATCTCTTAATGCAATTAATATGTAAGGATGTCTTGTATGTGGGACTGATTTCTCATCTAAGTGAGAGTCGATCCATAACAATGAATAAATGACCAGAAACAGTTTTTCTGACACCAACAAATTAAATAAGATCTGAAAATATATTTGTAGTTGATTGTTATAGACATCTTGGTATATTTGTAGTTGGAAAAATAATGTAGATGATTGTGAATAAAACATAATGTTATTATCCTTCTATTAAAATTACAAGTTGATGAACAGTAAATTTGAAAATCCCATCCGTCTATTTTGATATTTACGGAATCGGAGCTGTCCGTTTTTACATTGGTGGGAGTGATTCTGTTGGCCAATCACTTTCATCCACCAAATAGTCCTTTTGCATCTGTATTTACACGTGTTTGCAAGGTGTCATCACTTCTACATGGATTGATAACCCATTTTGAACACCTTCTCCCAAATAGATGATTGCGTTCATGATTTTAGAGGGAGAAACTGTATATAGAAGGAGAGAATGAAGAGAGGGAAATGGTGGAATCAGTGTTTGATGGTGCCAGAGACGGCGGGGGCGGTGGCTACTTCAGTTGGCCGTCATTTTCCTGTCTCTCGTGTGTTGTCTCGCATCTGCTTTACTCTCTCTGCCTCCCGTGTCCCTCTCCATCTTACTTAGTTTGTTTGTAAAGAGAAAAAGGTGCGATGACCTTTCGAATTTGAGGTGTTTTTGTAAGATTTTCAGTACGCATTTGTGGTTGTCGACTACACAAGGAGAGAGGGAGACCGGTGGTGTGTTGTTGTCATTGCCGGTCGGCTGCCGCCTCCTATGTGTTTATTCGGAGAGAAAAAGGTTTTGTTGGGTGTCGATTGGGTTATTAGGGAATGGTTGTGGCGGTCGGCGGAGGCAGAGGCTGAGATGATGGTAGGGATTTACGACGTTCATGTCTTTCTGGTTGTTCATCATGGCGGTGGCGGTGGAACTTACTGCTGCTCCGCCTCCCCTCTATGGTCGAGGTGGAGCGGGTGGTGGTTTCCTGCCATGGTCGGTTATGACATTGGTCGCCGCCGTTTGGTGTTGTTCTTGTAATGTTTGCCGCCCTTGCCCTTTAGGGTTTTCAGAGCGCATGATGTCGGGAGCGGTTGGTGTCAGTTCATACACTAAATCTTGGATAAATCTTTGGGTCAATGATGATGAACGTTAACTCATCTGATATTTGGTTGTGTGATTGGTTTTGGATGTTGTATTTTCTTGATTATATTTATCGATGATGATGAATTGTTGTTCATATGAGACCTTTGGTTGTTGGTTGTTAGATTGCTATGATTGTCGAGCAAAAATGGTATCGTTTGTTATGGCTTGGGAACCGTTTTCGGTTTGCAACCACACCCGACCACCGGTTCTGAGCCTTACAGGGTTTTGCATTGTTGTTTCTTATGTTTTGAGCGCAACTATTTCTGTCTTTTGTGGGTTTTGTCCATGTTGTGTGCTTTGATTTATCTGTGATGGGAGTGCCAATATGATGTATTGTTATCAGTTGTTCTTTCATTTAGCTTTGATGACACGTCTGAGCCTTCGTTCTTCCAATCCACACGCCTTCGTTCTTCCAATCCACAAGCTCAACGCGCGTGGGTGCTCACCACTAGTTTTTTTAAAGAGTAAATTTTGTTTTTTATCCCTAATGTTAGATCTGTTTAACTCTTTCAGTTCAAAAAGAAATCTTTGGACATATCAAGCCCCAACATTTGCATTTTGTAATGATTTTGGGCCCTGACCCTAACTTTGTTAAGTTTTTAGGTTAAGTGTAAGAGTATTTTGATTATTTTTCACATAAAGGATTATTTATGTAAAATTGTAACCACCCCCACTAGCGGCCCCACCACCATTGTTCACCACGAGATACATAACAACGGTCGAAGTTTTTTGTGAGGAAAGAATATACAACAGCGAAGTTTTTTATGAGGAAAATGATAGATAGAAATTACAAGTACTTTGGACTTACTCCGGCGGACATTAACGACGTCGTCCGGTGATGAAGCAACTGTTTGAGATGGTGGTGACCAGAGGCACCACCATCAATAGCGGAGGATAGGGAGGGTCAGGGGGCCACCCCCCCTTATTGTTTTATCCGTAGCGTTAAAATTTTAGACAATTAGTGTAAATTTTTTGTCCGATAGTGTAGATTTTTATATGAATATCGAGTTCACCCCCCTTAAAAAAATTAGTTTCCCTCCGCCCGATGAGGATGTTCAAGCTCCACCACTGACCATCATCCAACCCCCTTCCTGTCACTTACCTTAAAACCCAAACCCCCACATCCTTTGTCCCTCAATTCACCTAACCTCACACCCCTACACCGCCGCTAGTTTGTATTTAGGGAGCAACCATGCTTGGTTAACATCTTTAGTTGTGTTTTACGCAACCTCATATGCATGCGGATGAGGGTTCAAAATTAAATTTGGTCAGCCTAAAATCTCCCGAACTTCTTTATTTCCATGACGAGTGAGCACAAATGCTAAAACAAAACACTCGGATATAAAAACTAACCAAAACACTCGGATATAAAAACTAACCAAAACTAAATTTACCGTTGCTAACTCAACCCGTACCATTAATAATTTTATTTTTTGTCAGTTTTAATATTATAAATTCACTGTTGTTTATGTTTATTATTTTTATAAATAAATTAATTCACGCACTCATTACATCCTATTTCTAAACCTTTTTATTCACCGTAAGACTTGTATCTAAAACCTAATAAAAAGTAACCTCTTTCAAACGTTATGCTCCCGCCAGGTCAACGGCCATCTAATTTTATAGTTTTTTACTTTAATTTCAAAAAATCGTGTATACAACTTCTTTTATTTTTTTATTAAACTGCTCATAGTATAAAATCAAAACTGCTTAATTTTCAAATTTGATAAAGTCATTTAAAAATATATAAAAATATAATAGCATCATGTAATAGTATTATTTTTAAAGGAAAACAAACGAGTTGATTCATTTGAGATAAATATTTAGTAGTCCTAGCGGACAAGAAACATGACAATGAAGTTCTATTCTTTGCGTTTGTGTATGAACTTTAACACGTAAAAACTAACCAAAAGTTAATGTGATCTGCCGTTGCTAACCAAAACCTATAACATTATATTTTTTGATTTCCATCCATATTAGTATTAAAAATTGACATTGAATTGAATAATGAAGGTTATTGGCGATCTTCCACTTAATTTCTTACCACCGTGACTTCGACCTTTTCTATTTCGTAATTTGTAGAGTAAAATTTCTATCATCAAAGTAAAATTGTTATCCTATCTTTGTGACAGTTACATGTGTCATCTTTTGTGTAATGAAATCTAAAATTGTTAGTAATAATTTTTTTTATATAACATACAAATTTCCTGTTAAATCGTACGGGGCTAAATACCAATTATAAAATTATATGATAAAGTTACAGTCCCTCCAAAAATACATAACTAGTGACAAATTTTAGAATTAAAAGTTATTCGTATAACTTTTTATACACAATTTTATAGTTTGTATAAGCAGTATTAAACACAATAAGAAGATAATATTCTAAACATAAATTATAATTTTGAATCTTTTGAATGATATAACTCGACATACGAGACGATATTTCACAAACACCAGCCTAAATGAAAACATCAACAAGTGCCAATAATACACGAATTACATTTTCTCAATGATAATTTCTTCTCTAACGAAGTTGTAAATTAATATCATATACACTACTATATGTGGGTAGATAGGTCATGAGTTGTGAAGCTAGCTAATTTTTAGAGCGGAAAGTATTTGAAGGAGTTTGTTTCATTATACGCCAATCTTTATCATTATCTTAATATATAATTAAAAAAAAGTTCAGTCACTACCATCATATTAAGCACTCTTGTCACATGTCAAATGAACAAATATACATTGACACTTGCTATTATATTAAGCACTTTTTTCAAACTCCTCCATTAATTTGTTTTGTTAAAACAAAAAGCTTTTAAAATTTGAATTAATTCAAATTTGAATTAAAATTTGACACATCTGAAGTGCCTATCAATTCTAGCATAGAGGCATAGAACTCAAATGAAGGGGTTCCTAATGTAAAAGGAGATGGAGGTGATAATAGTGCAAGAATTTCTTGATGTTGATAACCACTCCATAGAAGACAACATCAATGATGTCACACAGTCATTGGATCAAGTTTCTCTTGATAAGTGTGCTGATGTGATGGGTGATACTCAATCACCATATCTGAATTTCAATAATTTAAATCTATCCAACCAACTTGGTATGATTTTCGCAACTAAGAATCCACAAGTCACATTCTACCAAAAATATCATTAGAAATGTTGAGACAGACGTGAGAACAAGAAGACAAACCCATGATAAAAAACTTTGTCTACACTCTTGTTTATTGTCCTAGATTAAGCCAAAGAAGGTTGAAAAGGCTCTAAATGATGGAAGTTGGGTTGAAGCAATGCAGGAGGAGTTCTTTCAATTCAAAATGTAAAAGGTTTAGAACCTATGTTCTCTTCCTCATGGGAAGACCACAATAGGTACTAAATGGGTTTTTATGAATAAGAAATATGGTAGAGAACTTGTAATCAAGATTAAGGTAGGACTAGTTGTTCAAGGTACACACAAGAATATAGGATTGACTATATAAATTTTTTTGTTAATGTAGCAAGACTTGAAGCTGTTAGGATATTCCTTTCTTTTACTGCATCCAAGGATTTCAGAGTCTACTAACTTAATATCAAGTGTGTCTTCTTATATGGGGTGATAGATGAGGAAGTGTATGTCAAATAATCACCTGGCTTTTCAGACCCAAATCATTCTGATTATGTCTGGAAACTTGAGAAAGCTCTTATGGGTTGCATCAAACTCCAAGGAAGTGGTATGAGACACTATCAGAGTACCTTGTTTAGTATGGGTACAAGTGTAACATCCGGCCCATTCCAACTTGTAACCCAAACCCGTTTATGCTAACCAATGGAATTTATTTTATTTCAATATGAGCGCAGTAATATTGTCATTCACATTATAATCATATAGTTATTAATATGATTTTATAAAAAAAAATTATAAAATTATATTAGTAATTACGAAACTTAATTATCAAATTTGAAAATAAATAAAATAACCTTAAATATTTTTGAGGTTTTCGAAGATTAAAAATATATATATATAGAATAATAATAATAATAATACTAATAATAAAATTTATTATTAAAAACTTAACCCTAAAAATTTTGGGTTAAAAGTGTACAATTAAAACTGGTTTATGAAACTTTAAGCATAAAATAATAACAATATAAACCACAGGGGCCAAAGTGTAATTTTTTAAAACTAGCCCCCCATCCCGTCGACCCTGTTCTTCCGGCCAACTTCCGGCCGCTTCTCCGGCGAGCCTCAACACCCCAATTAATGCGGATTCAACTCAATTAAACACTCCCGACAGTATCACGTAGAAGATTCGAACACTTGCCCCACTACAATTTGAAAATTATAATCGATTTAGTGCGATTTACAACCAAACCCAACCACCCTACTTTCAGCCGAAAGACCTGGCCACGATCGCGCACTAACCACTATAATAATCAAATTAATCGCACATACACAATCATTTAATCGTTTATAATCTTCCATTGAGTTCAATTTCATCTGAAACACGCACAAACACCACATTCGAGCATCACCTCTGTCGCGACCTGCTCGACACTCGAACACCATCATTCGGGCTTCAATCTTTGAAATTAACAGAGGGCTTTCGATCATTAGCATCATTGGAAACTTTCTATGCAACCAATTGGATTAACATCATCATTTGAACATCCATCAATCACTTCGTCAGTCGTGACCTGTTCATCGTGGTGTTCACCTTCAATTCGAACACAATCGGGTAATTGAACACATCTACATAATCGTTTCATCATGGGGAATAAAATCCCCATGAATCCGCTCGTTATCATAATCGATTTGGGATTCAATTTGGTCGATCCATGATCTAGGGTTTCACGGATTTGGGGGTGTCCAATTGATTTGTGTTTAAAACTAAGGGAAACCAAGATCTACCGCGGCTGTATGCCTTTGTTCACTGGTTCCCCACTCGTTTGCCATCCAGGAGGTCCCGGGTTCGAACCCGGGCACCCTCAAACATATTTTAGGCCTTTTTGAGCTTTAAAAAAATTACAGAAAATTTCTAAAAATTTTAAAAATCAATTTTATAAACTTTGTTTATTTTTAAAGCCACCTAACAATTTTCCGGAAATTTCGTTTCTCATAATACTTTAATATTTTATTAAATATTTTAGACAAATGATATAAGTAGTTCATTTTTTTAAAAGTAGACTTTAAATAATGGTTAAAATCACTAAATTATTATTGGTTCGAATAATATCTATGTATTATGGTTTAAATCATGATTATCTCAATTAAATATAAAAGTTTTATATTTAAACCTTAGAAATTACTACAAATGTGTTCGTTCATATTTGATATAAAATATAGTATACTTCTTTCCATTTCAAGAAAATATAATTGAGTCCATTTGTTAAATTTAAATATTTAACAAAGCCCCAAATTCCACTTGAAACCCTAATCCTCGTTAATTCACTAAACTTAATATTAAACTTAAACCTTGTAAACTTAAATATATATATATTCTTAGATACCTTGTGAGGGATTGCGTTGGAACGTTTATAATCATCATCCTTATACTTATTTGCCAAGTGAGTATTCACGGCCCCTATTTTACTTTCTTTCCTTTTTGGGGGAGAAAACATGCAAACATATTTTATAAATGGTTTTTAGTATTATTGATATCGCCTGTTACGTTAGTGCAAACACACTTGAAAGTCCTTACATTCTCGAACCGTTAGTAATGTGTAGCGAGGTAATTCTGAGTAGTACTACTGGGTTTGACAAACCCCGCCCGGGCTAGTCGCGCTAGCTTGATTGGAGGTCAAACGGGTGCTGGTGCATTATTGACTTAACATTTGTCACTGTCTGGTGAGACGTGACGGGAAAGCAACAAACATACAAACATACAAACAGTCAGCTTCGGTTCGAAACGCTAAGTAACTTGTTTATAGGCTAGCTACCTATCGATATGCTTTAATTACTATACCATTCAAACAATTTTAAACATTCAAACAGTTACAAATATTTTTATCTGTGATAAAACCTGTGAACTCACCAACTTTATGTTGACACACTTTAGCATGTTTTCTCAGGTCACAGGAACGCTTAAGCTCATGATGCACGATTAAGGAATGCACTCAGGACATGCATTCATCAGATTCATTATTTTGCATTAAACATTGTTTTGACATAGCATTTTCAGACTTTCAGTATTGTTTATATTTCATTTATTCGCTTCCGCACTGATGTTTAACTTATTTATTGTTTACTCTGATTAAGTCAAACGTTTATTTCAAATTCATATAGCATCGTTTGATATGACCGTGTCTGAGATCCTGGTATGTCACACGCCTAACGGTAAAACCCCATTTGTGGAAATTGAGGGTGTGACCGATTGGTATCAGAGCCACTGGTTATAGAGAACTAGGATTGCATTTGCATCTAGACTATAGCCTTAGACACAACACTAGTATTGTACAGACGCTCTTACATGATTGCAACTGTTGTACGAACATTCTCCCGGCATGCTAACATTACATTACTGAACGATCAAACATTACCCGCACTATCTATGTCACCTGTATCATCCTTGACGAACAGAGGGGCGGAGAGTCCCACTCGCTTACTTCCAACATCTACATCTGTTTCTTTACTCTCGGAGTTGAAGCAACGACAACTTGAACCTAACATTACCACTTGGGAACACGAAACTCTTTTCTAACAAACACGACAAACCTAACGACGACGAACAAGGAGAACAACGCACATTACTTTTCCAACTCTATTGTACTTGTTTCTACTTCCAACATGCCCTATCATCTTCGCTAGTCTTAACAGATAGCATTCGGTACTTGACAAGGTATGTTATCTGTAATGGGAGGAACCAGGAATGACCATACAAAGAAAATTAGAATCACGGGTGCACACGTAATTGTAATTTGTAGTGCATGAGAATTCTGGTAACTCTATTGGGTGATAACGGTCATAATCAGTACAAATTTTCATTTCTATACTTGGAGACATGAGGTCTCGGTTCTCATGAAACCTCACTATCGATATGCAAACAAATCCTCCATTCCTACTAGTATGAAACAATTTATTCTTATCAATAGTTATTATTCAATAGTGACTGTTGAGTATTGTGAACATGTAGAATCATGTCTGGACGAAGAGTTGGACGTCCAAGTGGACGAGGAAACATTAACCTGACGCAAGCTGAGCTTGATGCCATCATAAATGAGCGTGTTGCTGAAGCGCTCGCGGCATACGAACAGACCAGGAACCAAAATCAAAACAACAATACCAACCAGAACCAAAATCAAGGAGGTCAAGCAGTCTGCACTTTCAAGATGTTCATGGACTGTAAGCCCCATTCCTTTAAGGGTTCTGAGGGTGTTGTTACCCTCCTCCGTTGGATTGAGAAGCTAGAATCTGCCTTTGCAATGTGTAACTGTCCGGCAGAAAACCGTGTCAAGTATGCGTCTGGCACTTTGGAAGGGCCTGCTCTAACCTGGTGGAATTCCCAAGTTCAGACTCTAGGATTGAAAGCTACTAACAACTTACATTGGGAAGACTTCAAGACACTATTGATGGAAGATTACTGTCCCAGAAATGAAATCTAGAAACTAGAAACAGAGTTTTGGAACCTAAAAATGGTTGGATCTGAAATAGAGGAGTATACAACTCGTTCACACGAGTTGGCTGCCTTATGTCCTCAAATGGTGACCCCAGCCTACAAGAGGATAGATAGGTATATTGAAGGGTTAGCTCCTTAAATTCAAGCCAGTGTCATAGTTGCAGACCCAATCACCATTCAGCAAGCGATTCGTCTGGCTCACAAACTTACTGATCAGGCAGTAGCCCAAGGTACTCTGCCTAAACCTGGAACTACAACTAGTTCATCTGATAACAAGCGGAAATGGGACGGTGCGTCTGGCAAGACTTCCAACTTAAATCAGCCTCAACAACAAATTAGGAAATTTGATTCACCCCGACACTTCACCAATACCAACCAGAACAACAACAATGGTGGACAAGGATCGAGTGGCTATGTTGGCAAGTATCCAAAGTGTAACAAGTGCAATTTTCATCATCATGGCCAGTATGATCGATTCCGTTGTCAAAGGTGTGGAAAGATGGGTCATGCTGCTAAAGACTGCAAGGGTGAACTGATGACCAGGCAACAAACTCAACAACCATGGCAGGGTGAAACGACTAGAGGCTGTTTTGAGTGTGGTAAAGAGGGCCATTACCGGAAGGATTGCCCACAAATGAAGAATGGCAACAGGGGCAATAATGGGAACAACAACAACGGAAATGGCGCCAAAGGTCGAGCT
This sequence comes from Flaveria linearis, assembly GCA_024085815.1. Classification (NCBI taxonomy): domain Eukaryota; kingdom Viridiplantae; phylum Streptophyta; class Magnoliopsida; order Asterales; family Asteraceae; genus Flaveria; species Flaveria linearis. Next base: position 77,888,897 of record CM044001.1, read on the forward strand.
TTCATGATTGGTTCTGGTGAGGCAAGGAATGATCAGAATGTGGTTACTGGTACGTTTCCTCTGAATGGTTGTTTTGCTTCTATACTGTTTGATACCGGTGCTGACAAGAGTTTTGTTTCAAACAAGTTCATTAAGCTTCTAAATGTAACCTTAGTTGATATGGAACCTAGTTTCACTGTAGAATTAGCTGACGGGAAACTAATTGAGGCAGCTCACATCATTAAGGGATGTAAACTAGGATTATCTGGACATGAGTTAGATATAGATCTAATGCCTGTCACACTTGGTAGCTTCGATGTAGTTGTTGGTATGGACTGGTTATCCAAGAATCAAGCTGAGATCATCTGTGGTGAGAAAATCGTTCGTGTACCACTTTCTAGTGGTGAAGTTTTGTCAGTTCAGGGCGAAAAGAGTGGTACAGTCTCAGGAATCATCTCCTACATGAAAGCCTAGAAGTGCTTACGCAAGGGTCATATAGCTTTCCTTTCTATGGTCACTAAAAAAGAAGCTGAGGAAAAGAAGATTGAAGATATCCCTGTCGTATGTGATTATCCCGAGGTTTTCCCTGAAGACCTACCTGGTCTCCCACCATATCGCCAAGTCGAGTTCCAGATTGATTTGGTACCTGGAGCCGCACCTATCGCGAGAGCACCGTACAGATTAGCTCCAACAGAACTGCAAGAGCTGTCTACGTAATTGCAGGAGTTATTGGATAAAGGGTTCATCAGACCTAGCTCATCACCGTGGGGAGCCCCAGTCCTGTTTGTCAAGAAGAAGGATGGAACTTTTCGTATGTGTATTGATTATAGGGAATTGAACAAAGCAACGATTAAGAATCGTTATCCTCTTCCGCGCATCGATGATTTGTTCGATCAGCTTCAAGGGTCGAGTTTCTATTCCAAGATAGACCTGAGGTCGGGATATCATCAACTAAGGGTTCAAAATGAAGACATTTCAAAGACTGCGTTCAGAACTAGGTATGGCCACTATGAGTTTTTGGTTATGCCATTCGGGTTGACCAACGCGCTAGCGGTTTTCATGGACCTCATGAACCGAGTGTGCAAACCCTATTTGGACAAGTTCGTCATTGTCTTCATCGATGACATCCTTATTTATTCAAAGAATAAGGAAGAACACGAAGAGCATCTTAGACTGATTCTGGAGCTGCTGAAACGAGAACAATTGTATGCTAAATTTTCAAAGTGTGACTTCTGGATACGAGAGGTCCAATTTTTGGGTCATGTGGTCAATGAGAACGGAATACATGTTGACCCGGCAAAAATAGAAGCCATCAAGAACTGGGCTACACCTAAGACTCCGACTGAGGTACGACAGTTTCTTGGGTTGGCTGGCTATTATCGACGATTCATCGAAGGGTTTTCAAAGATTGCTCAACCTCTCACCGCGTTAACTCATAAAGGCACTACGTACAATTGGGGTGACAAACAAGAATCCGCATTTCAGGTTCTGAAGCAGAAACTCTGTACGCCACCGATTCTATCCCTGCCTGAGGGAACAGACGATTTTGTAGTTTATTATGATGCTTCTATTCAAGGTCTCGGTTGTGTGCTAATGCAACGCGAGAAGGTGATTGCTTATGCTTCCCGTCAATTGAAAGTTCACGAGAAAAACTACATGACACATGACTTAGAGTTGGGAGCCGTTGTGTTTGCGCTCAAGATATGAAGACACTACTTGTACGGTACCAAGTGCATCATTTACACCGATCATAAGAGTCTCCAGCACATCTTTGAACAGAAGGAGCTGAACATGAGACAACGTCGTTGGGTCGAGTTGTTGAATGACTACGACTGTGCAATCAAATATCATCCGGGTAAGGCTAACGTAGTAGCCGACGCCTTAAGTCGAAAGAAGACACCTAAGCCGAAGCGAGTTCGAGCATTACAACTCACCATTCATACTGGATTACCCGATCAAATATGTAATGCTCAACTTGAAGCTTTGAAAGACGAGAACCTGAAAGCCGAATCACTACGAGGCATGGGGAAACAATTAGAGGTCAAATCTGATGGAATCCGCTACTTCATGGACCGAATATGGGTTCCTTTGTATGGAGACCTACGAGAGCTAGTAATGGACGAAGCTCACAAGTCACGATACTCTATTCATCCGGGTTCAGACAAGATGTACCACGATCTAAAAGTCCTTTAGTGGTGGCCAAACATGAAAGCGGACATTGCCACTTACGTAAGCAGATGCCATTTGGTGGAGTATCAACGGCCATCTGGTTTACTTCAACAACCAGAAATTCCAGTATGGAAGTGGGAGCAGATATCTATGGACTTTATCATGAAACTGCCTCGGACTCCTAGTGGATGCGATACCATTTGGGTAATTGTAGATCGTTTGACGAAATCCGCACACTTCCTACCAATTAGGGAGACTGACCGAATGGAGAAGTTGACTCGTATCTACCCAAGGGAAATAGTCTCTCGTCACGGTGTGCCAATTTCCATCATCTCTGATCGTGACGCTCGATTCACTTCACACTTCTGGCAATCTTTACAACGATCTTTGGGAACACGGTTAGATATGAGCACTGCATATCATCCTCAGACTGACGGCTAGAGTGAGCGTACGATCCAGACTTTGGAAGACATGTTACGCGCTTGCGTGATTGATTTTGGCAGCAGTTGGGAAACTCACTTACCGTTAGTAGAGTTTTCATACAATAATAGCTATCACACGTCGATCAAAGCTGCTCCATTTGAGGCACTGTATGGGCGTAAGTGCCGGTCACCTATTTGCTGGGCGGAAGTTGGAGAAAGTCAACTTACCGGAACTGAACTTGTGCACGAGACGACTGAGAAGATCGTGCAAATTCGTAACCGCATGGCAGCAACACGTGACCGACAGAAGAGTTACGCTGATAAACGCCGCCGACCATTGAAATTTCAAATAGGTGACAAAGTGCTTTTGAAAGTGTCACCTTGAAAGGGTGTGATTCGTTTCGGGAAACGTGGAAACTAAACCCTAGGTACGTGGGACCGTTTGAGATTGTCAAGCGGGTTGGCCCCGTAGCCTATCAGTTAAACCTACCTATAGAACTCAGTGGAGTACATGATGTGTTCCATGTTTCAAACCTGAGGAAATGCCTTGCAGACGAGACTCTCGTCGTTCCGTTAGACGAGGTACATGTTGACGAACAACTACGTTTCATCGAGAAACCAGTGGAAGTTATGGACCGAGAGATCAAGACACTCAAACACAGTCGTATCCCTATTGTCAAAGTTTGATGGGAATCTAAGCGTGGCCCAGAGTTCACCTGGGAACGTGAGGACCAAATGAAATCCAAGTACCCTCATCTTTTCGTTTCAGCCTCCTCGTGAACAAATTTCGGGACGAAATTTCCTAAAGTAGGGGAGACTGTAACATCCGACCCATTCCAACTTGTAACCCGAACCCGTTTATGCTAACCAATGGAATTTATTTTATTCCAATATGAGCGTAGTAATATTGTCATTCACATTATAATCATATAGTTATTAATATGATTTTATAAAAAAATTATAAAATTATATTAGTAATTAAGAAACTTAATTATCAAATTTGAAAATAAATAAAATAACCTTAAATATTGTTGAGGTCTTCAAAGATTAAAAAATATATAATAATAATATAATAATAATAATAATAATAATAATAATAATAATAATAATAATAATAATAATAATAATAATAAAATTTATTATTAAAAACTTAACCCTAAAAGTTTTGGGTTAAAAGTGTAAAAATTAAAACTTGTTTATGAAACTTTAAGCATAAAATAATAACAATATAAACCACAGGGTCCAAAGTGTAATTTTTTAAAACTAGCCCCCCATCCCGTCGACCCTGTTCTTCCGGCCAACTTCCGGCCGCTTCTCCGGCGAGCCTCAACACCCCAATTAACGCGGATTCAACTCAATTAAACACTCCCGACGGTATCACGTGGAAGATTCAAACACTTGCCCTACTACAATTTGAATATTATAATCGATTTAGTGCGATTTACAACCAAAACCAACCACCCCACTTTCGGCCGAAAGACCTGGCCACAATCACGCACTAACCGCTATAATAATCAAATTAATCGCACATACACGATCATTTAATCGTTTATAATCTTCCATTGAGTTCAATTGCATCTGAAACACGCACAAACACCACATTCGAGCATCACCTCTGTCGCGACCTGCTCGACACTCGAACACCATCATTCGGGCTTCAATCTTTGAAATTAACAGAGGGATTTCGATCATTAGCATCATTGGAAACTTTCTGTGCAACCAGTTGGATTAACATCATCATTTGAACATCCATCAATCACTTCGTCAGTCGCGACCTGTTCATCGTGGTGTTCACCTTCAATTCGAACACAATCAGGTAATTGAACACATCTACATAATCGTTTCATCATGGGGAATAAAATCCCCATGAATTTGCTCGTTATCATAATCGATTTGGGCTTCAATTCGGTCGATCCATGATCTAGGGTTTCGCGGATTTGGGGGTGTCCAATTGATTTGTGTTTAAAACTAAGGGAAACCAAGATCTACCGCGGCTGTATGCCTTGGTTCACTGGTTCCCCACTTGTTTGCCATCCAGGAGGTCCCGGGTTCGAACCCAGGCACCCTCAAACATTTTTAGGCCTTTTTGAGCTTTAAAAAAATTATAGAAAATTTCTAAAAATTTTAAAAATCAATTTTATAAACTTTGTTTATTTTTAAAGCCACCTAACAATTTTCTGGAAATTTCATTTCTCATAATACTTTAATATTTTATTAAATATTTTAGACAAATGATATAAGTAGTTCATTTTTTTAAAAATAGACTTTAAATAATGGTTAAAATCACTAAATTATTATTGGTTCGAATAATATCTAAGTATTATGGTTTAAATCATGATTATCTCAATTAAATATAAAAGTTTTATATTTAAACCTTACAAATTACTATAAATGTGTTCGTTCACATTTTTATATAAAATATAGTATATATCTTTTCTTTTCAAGAAAATATAATTGAGTCTATTTGTTAAATTCAAATATTTAACAAAGCTCCAAATTCCACTTGAAACCCTAATCCTCGTCAATTTATTAAACTTAATATTAAACTTAAACCTTGTAAACTTAAATATATATATATATATATATATATATATATATATATATATATATTCTTAGGTACCTTGTGAGGGATTGCGTTTGAACGTTTATAATCATCATACTTATACTTATTTGGCAAGTGAGTATTCACGGCCTCTATTTTACTTTCTTTCCTTTTTGGGGGAGAAAACATGCAAACATATTTTATAAATGGTTTTTAGTATTATTGATATCGCCTGTTACGTTAGTGCAAACACACTTGAAAGTCCTTACATTCTCGAACCGTTAGTAATGTGTAGTGAGGTAATTCTGAGTAGTACTACTGGGTTTGACAAACCCCGCCCGGGCTAGTCGCGCTAGCTTGATTGGAGGTCAAACGGGTGCATTATTGACCTAACATTTGTCACTGTCTGGTGAGACGTGTCGGGAAGGCAACAAACATACAAACATACAAACAGTCAGCTTCGGTTCGAAACGCTAAGTAACTTGTTTATAGGCTAGCTACCTATCGATATGCTTTAATTAATATACCATTCGAACAATTTCAAACATTTGAACAGTTACAAACATTTTTATCTGTGATAAAACCTGTGAACTCACCAACTTTATATTGACACACTTTAGCATATTTTCTCAGGTCACAGGAACGCTTAAGCTCATGATGCACGATTAAGGAACGCACTCAGGACATGCATTCATCAGATTCATTATTTTGCATTAAACATTGTTTTGACATAGTATTTTCAGACTTTTAGTATTGTTTACATTTCGTTTATTCGCTTCCGCACTGATGTTTAACTTATTTATTGTTTACTCTGATTAAGTCAAACGTTTATTTCAAATTCATATAGCATCGTTTGATATGACCATGTCTGAGATCCTGGTATGTCACACGCCTAACGGTAAAACCCCGTTTGTAGAAATTGAGGGTGTGACAACAAGAGGGGTACTATTGATGGAAACTCTTTATTAAAGGAATAAGGAGTGACTTGATGCTAGTTTAAGTTTATGTAGATGACATCATCTTCGGATCAAGTAATCCAAAGCTCTGCAAAGACTTTGAGAGCTGATAAAGAATAGATTTAAAATGAGTGCCATGGGGAACTTAATTTCTTTCTAGGAATGCAAGTGAAGTATGTTGACAATATCATCTTCATAAACCAAAAAAGGTATGTACAAGACATACTTATCAGATTTCATCTGACTGAGTGTAAGGTTGCAAAGACACCGATAGCTAGAAACCACTCTCAGGACCTGATCTTGAGGGGAGTGTGTTGATAAACATCTCTACAGGGCTATGATTGGATATCTCATGTACCTCATAGCCAGCAGGTCTGGTATCATGTTTGTCGTATGTATTTATGCAAGATATCAAGCCAACCCCAAGATGTTACAACTAGTTGTTGTCAAGAGGATTATCGGATATGTCAAAGGAGCTCCTAAAGTAGGGCTTCGGTATCCAAAGAATTCTGACTTCAATCTGTAATCCTATAGAGATAGTGACTAGGGTGGTTACAACATGACTAGAAAGTCTACATCAGGGGGATGTCAATTCCTTGGTGGAAGGATAGTCTCATGACAATACAAAAAACAATCCTGTATGTTTACATCAACTACTAAAACTGAATACAATTTTGTTGCAAGTTGCTATGCTTAAGTGTTTTGGATTCAGAATTAGATGTTGGACTATGGATTCAACTTCAAAGAGACTCCCATTCACATAGACATCAACAGTCCTATCTCTATTATAAAGAATCCTGTGCAACACTTAAAGACAAAGCACATCAACATCGGGTATCATTTGATAAGAAATAATTTTGAAAAAAGATTGATAAAACTATTCAAATTTAACACAAATAAACAATATGTTGATCTGTTCACAAAAGCTTTTGATGAACAGAGATTTAAGTATCTTATATCAGCTATCCAGATGACTAACTTTGAATAGATTTTCTTAAATTAATATCTTCCGAACTCAAATTGGCTTTGGAAGTTTTCTTAAAACTTCTAAAGAGAAATTAACTTTGGAAGATTTTACACTTCCAAGAAAACTACCTTTTGGGTACTGTTTTAGAGGTAGTACCGACATCTGGATTTCAAAGTTTATCCTTTTATATAAATATACCTACAACGGTTCCCCCTCTTTCTCTTTCATCTTCATCTGTAAAAGTTTTAACCCTAAATTCACCCACAAACCATCTTTGTTCTTAGCTTTCTTCACTCAAAAGCTCTCTAAAATGGCCAACCCTGAACCTTGAAACCAACCAGATTTTTCCATGCAACTTCACATGTAACATAATCAAGTTGCTCTGTTTTTATCTAAGAAAGATCCAGGTTTCTCAGATGTTTGTTGCTACCTCTCTCAATCAAACTACCTCACTGCACTCACATAGACCCTTTACTATATGAAGAACAACACCTAGAGTTCTGGAGGACCAGCAAAGAGGTCATATTTGTCGGTGAGAAGGCATTGTCTGCCTTAGTGCAGGGGAGGACAATTTTCATCACTTCAGCCATACTCAACACTCATCTAAGGATGGATGATAAAGAAGGCAAAATTTCCTCCCCGAATATGCTATAAATAACTTATTCCGGCAGATGGGCTATGAAGGGGACTACACGTAACACCCTCTATTTCATAATAGTATAATAAGAAGGGTGCTACGAGTTGGGTTATTATAACAATTCAGAGATTATAAACACAACGGAATTTTTATATGTTAAAACTGTTTACATCATTAACATTACTCCAACACTTTAACCGACATATCAAAACTTTAACAAACTTCGTGTACATCTCTCCCAAAACCCAACATCATAGCCAGTATCATACACCAGAACCAAACTTTAACTCGGTGGGGCACCATCACGAACACCTCTATTATTACCTGGCATGCATAAGAAAATAAACACTAAATCATATAAACTGGTGAGTTCTAACAAACACCATATTTCAATAATAATAATTTATCAACTGTTAAAACATCGAATAATTCACAAACATCCACTAGTCCATTTGTTTGTCCCAGTATTGATATGCATATCGAATACCCACAAGGTAATTATGGACCTCTTTTATCAATTCATTTTGGTGGGTCAAAACTCCACCTCGCGCGTACGGGTCAAAACTCCGTTTATAATTGGTGGGTCAAAATTTCACCTCGCGCGTTGACGGGTCGAAACTCCGTCTATAATTGGCGTTGACGGGTCAAAACTCCGTCTATAGTTGGTGGGTCAAAACTCCACCTCGCCATTCACCACAATTTACCACTTCCAAATTCTTAATCACATCTTTATTTATTTATATGCATGCCAGTGCCCGATTATGTCAAACAATATTGTCAAACAGCATTAACACATAAAAATAGCAATTAGAACTCACCTTAATGTTTTCAGCAAGTGTTTACCAATCCAAATACACTAAGCCAGCTAAAACTCTCCTTCTCAATGCAAATCTACAACAATAACCCTAACTTAGTCAAATCATTTCCTACAGATCACTTTATGCGATTGAGGCTATACGACTGGACTCATTCGTACGATTGAACATGCGACTAAGCTTAGTCGTACGAATAAACCATACGACAGGGGTGCGAATGAGCTATAACAGGGTTTGTACGAATGACCTCCATTCGTGCGATTGGCTCATGCGACTGAGCTTCAGTCGCACGATTGAGCAACGCGACTGGCTCATTCGCACGAATGGGTCATGCGACTGGGCCCATTCGCCTGAAACGGATCAGCAGCTGTGTTCTTGACATATTTGATCCAAAAACTCAAGTTTTAACCATTCAGATTATGCCATATTTAATACAGAACATGTACACATCCTTTACAACAGCTTTGGGTCCTCATTTTACCAAAATTTCACAAAAACTTAATCCGAACTCTCGGTTTTCAACTTAATCAGAAGATTGAATCAAAACTCAGATTTAAATATGTTTTTGGATCAATTTCAACCACATACACAGCTTAATATATTCAAGAATCGATCTGTACCAAGCAAAACTTACCAAAACGGAGTTAGCTTAGTCGATTTGGCAGGAACAGGGGTGTTTTGGGTTCGAGAGAAACAAGGGGATGGGAATACTGCAGATAAAATCAACTTTTGAACATCCTTAACCGCCTTACTTATTCCCACATGCTTATTTTAGCCGCCATACTCAGTCGCACGACTGGACCCATTCGTACGACTCAATCGTGCGACTGAGCCCATACGCCCGTAAGTCGTGCGATTGAACCTCATACGCACGTAAGGCGTGCGACTGAGATTCATTTGCATGTTTATCATGCGACTGGACACTACTCTCATTAATTTAAACGAATATTAAATTTTACGGATGTTACAAGTCTACCCACCTTATTTAGGGTTTCGTCCTCGAAACCTGACTAAAACAAATAGGGGTAGTTTCTCCTCATCTCCTCTTCTGGTTCCCAGGTTGATTCATCCCTGGCGATGTGCCCACTGCACCCGGACTAAGCTAATGCTCTTATTTCTAAGTTTCTTTTCCTTACGATCTATAATGGCCACAGGTTGTTCAACATAATTGAGCTTCTTATCAACCTCAATATCATCTAAGGGTATGTGTTGAGTTTCATTAGCTAAACACTTTCGTAACTGAGAGACATGAAAGGTTGGATGAATAGTACTTAGTTCTTCTGGTAAGTCCAATCTATATGCTACATACCCAACTTTTTCTATTATTCGGAAAGGTCCAATAAAACGTGGACTTAGTTTGCCCCTCTTTCTAAATCGAATAATGCCTTTCAATGGAGAAACTTTCAACAAAACAAAATCCCCAACTTTAAATTCTAATGGTTTCCTTCTACGATATGCATATGATTTCTGCCTGTTTTTCGCCTCTCTAATATGATTTTTAACTACTTCAAACTTTGACATTGTTTCTTCAACTATTTCACTATTCCCCAATTCACGTTGCCCCATATCTCCCCAATAAAGTGGAGTTATGCACTTTCTTTCGCACAACATCTCAAACGGGGACATCTGAAGGGTAGCTTGATAACTGTTGGTGTATGCAAATTCAGCTAAAGGAAGATGACTATCCCAACTACCTCCAAAATCAATACTACATGCCCGTAGCATATCCTCTAATGTCTGAATAGTTCTTTCACTTTGGCCATCTATTTGAGGATGATAGGCTGTACTAAAGTAAAGTTTAGTCCCCATTGCCTCATGAAACTTCCTCCAATATCTAGAGGTGAACCGGGCATCTCTATCAGACGTGATACTTTTTGGAACTCCATGTAATCTAACTATTTCTTTTGTAAAGATATCAGCTAGCCTTTCCACCGAATAGGTTTTCCGTATGGGTAAAAATAAAGTACTCTTGGTTAGTTGGTCTACCACTACCCAAATGGTATCATAACCTTTTGGTGTACGAGGTAGTTTAGTTATAAAATCCATGGTCAGATCGTCCCACTTCCAGGCTGGAATAGCTAAGGATTGCAATAATCCATACGGTTTCTAATGTTCAGCTTTCACTTGGGCACACGTCAGACATTTATTTACATACTGCATCACGTTAAATTTCATTCCTGGCCACTAATAATCACACTTCAAATCTTGATACATCTTATTCATACATGGGTGAATGGAATACCTAGATTTGTGAGCTTCATCAAGTACCATATCACGTAAGGCCAACGGAACCCACATTCAACCAAACCTGATTTTAACACCATAACTACTTTCTTCAAAATACTTTTCCTGACCAACCATTCTTTCCTGCTTTATACTTCCTTACTTTAGTGCTTCTAATTGGGCTTCTCTTAATTGTTGCATAAAGTCAGGAGTAATTACAAGTTTATACGCCTCGACCTTAATCGGTTCATATTTCTCCTTTCTGCTCAATGCATCAGCAACCACATTTGCTTTCCCGGGGTGATACAGAATTTCACAATCATAATCTTTGATTAATTCTAACCATCACCTTTGCCTCATATTCAGATCTTTTTGCTCAAAGAAATACTTCAGGCTCTTATGATCGGTAAAGATGGTACATCTCACTCCATATAAATAATGTCGCCATATTTTAAGAGCAAAAACCACAGCCGCTAATTCTAAATCGTGGGTTGGGTAATTAACTTCATGGGTCTTTAATTGTCTAGAAGCATAAGCAATAACTCTCCCACGTTGCATTAAAACACATCCCAATCCCTGATATGATGCATCAGAATATATTACTAAATCATCTGCACCTTCTGGTATTGCCAATACTGGGGCTTGAGTTAACTGATTCTTTAGTTCCTGAAAAGCAACTTCTTGTTCTTTATTCCATTCATACTTAACATCCTTTCGAGTTAATTTCGTCAACGGAGAAGCAATTTTAGCAAAATCTTGAATGAATCTTCTATAGTATCCTGCCAGCCCTAAGAAACTACGAATTTCTAAAGGACTTTTAGGAATTTCCCAATTCATCACAGCTTCAATGTTTGCAGGATCTACTAATATTCCATCCGCATTTACCACATGGCCCAAAAATTGCACTTCCCTTAACCAGAATTCACACTTCGAGAATTTTGCATACAACTTATTCTTCCTTAATGTTTCCAATACTTCTCGAATGTGACAAGCATGATCTCCTTCGTTCTTAGAATAGATCAAAATATCATCTATAAACACAATCACCGATTTATCCAGCATCGGTTTACATACTCTGTTCATCAAATCCATGAATGCAGCAGGAGCATTCGTTAATCCAAACGACATCACCAAAAATTCGTAATGCCCATATCGCGTACGAAAAGCTGTCTTTGGTATATCCTCTTCTTTCACCTTTAATTGATGGTACCCGGATCTAAGATCTATCTTTGAGAACCAATTAGCACCTTGGAGTTGATCAAACAAATCGTCTATACGGGGTAGTGGGTACTTATTCTTGATAGTTAGTTTGTTTAGCTCCCTATAATCTATGCACATCCTCAAACTGCCATCTTTCTTCTTTACAAACAGAACTGGAACACCCCAGGGCGAAGTGCTTGGTCGGATAAAACCCTTGTCCAATAATTCCTGCAATTGCTTCAGGAGTTCCTTCAGCTCAGCTGGTGCAAGTCTATAAGGGGTCTTAGCGACAGGTTTTCCCTCAGGTATTAAGTCAATCCTAAACTCAATTTCTCTATCAGGAGGTATACCTGGTAGATCCTCAGGAAATACATCAGGGAAGTCACAAACTACTGGAACATCTTCTAATTTCCTTGTCTCTTTGGCAGTATCAATGACATATGCCAAAAATGATTCACAACCCCTACTTAATAATTTCTCGGCTTTAATCATAGATATAACTCTTACTACACTATCATGATTATCACCAAAAATTGTCACTGAGTTACCTTCTGGCGCTTGCAACACAATCATCTTTCTTTTGCATATTATCTGAGCCTCCAACATCGACAACCAGTCCATTCCCAATACTACATCAAAACCTCCTAACTTCATCATATGTAATCTAGCAGGAAATTTTACACCTTCTAGTTCGACAAAACAATCATCTATCACCTCACTAACAACTATAAACTCATTAGAGGCGGTTTCTACTGAAAAAGCAACATCTAGCTTTGATGGTCTAACTTTTATTAAGGCATGGAATTTTATTGATATAAAACTTCTATTAGCCCCCGAATCAAATAAAATTCTAGCAGGCACATTATTAACAAGAAACGTACCCGACACAACGTCTGGTAATGCCTTAGCCTCCTCCGTAGTTATCGTAAATGCTCTCACCGCAGTACCGCTACTACCACTCGCGCTGATTTTACTCGGTCCTCCTACGGAACGAATAGGAATTGGTCCAGGTTTAAACTTTGGACACTCGGATTTCATATGTCCCATCTCACCGCACTCATGACACCGAATTTCTGGACACCTAGAAACAAAATGCCCAGGTTTTCCGCATTTATGGCATACGGGGTGATTCAATCTACATTCTCCCCTATGAAATTTCACACATCTATTACACCAAGGAAGGGGACCTACAAAACCCTTAGAATTAAAATTTCTCTTCTGTGGAACACTCTGTCCATATATAGGCTTAGAACTCCATGAAGTTTCCCGACGGCTAATCACTTCCTCTTTCACCACAGGTTTCTCAGACTCAGCAACTTCCTCATACATGTCCGCAGCCAAATTTACTGTGGCTTGGTAAGTAGAAGGAGAATTGGACTTTACCAGCATTCTCACTTTAGGGGTATTCCCTGGATATACCTAGTAATCCTCTTCGCCTCAGGGGTTACTAAATGGGGTACCAAACGAGCCATTTCTTCAAATCTGGAAGTATACGCCTTATGGCTTAAACTGCCTGCCTGAAACTGTAAAAACTTAATTTCAATTCTGTCCATCTTACCTTTTGGATAGAACTTTTCTATCACCAATGCTTTAAAAGTTTCCCACGTCATCTGACTCACGGCAGCCTCACCCATGGCCTGTTCTACTGTATCCCACCAATATAAAGCTTCTGCTTGAAAGGAATGCACTGCAAAGCCCACCTTCTGATCTTCCTTGCATCTACTAAGTTTAAACGCTGCTTCCATCTCTCGTAGCCACTTATAAGTTACTACTACATCTTTTTGGCCTTCAAACTTAGGCGGGTCACATTCTTTAAAAAGCTTATATGACACTAGTTTCTCCACTACAGGCTCAACAACAACAGGTGGAGGAGTTGGTTGGGAAGATGATTCACCACCTTTCCTAAGGTCACTCAACATTTCAGGTAAGGTAGTATGCAACACTCGGGCGACCTCATCACCTATAGCCGCCTTAAGTTCATCACCTGAGATCCTAGCTTCAGGTCTAGAGTTTGTATTGCTAGTTTCCTCCATCTACGATAAGAAATAAACCATAATCAAATAATGAGTGATACCAGGATGTTGCATATAATGTAAATTGCTCATAACATTGGCCAGGTGGTATCAATTATTTACTTATTCACACCATCCTGCCTCTTCTCATTATCCTTTCACAGTTTATTTCTAATTCTATCCAAACCACAGAATCATGTATACACACAATACTAATCTTCAATCTAGACAATTGCTTTTATTTATCAATCGACTAAATTATCACTAACAATTAAATACTCATCTACATAATATTTCACCCCACTTCTGGTTGTAGATACTGGCACTTCCCACATATTCAGTTAAAGTTTGAAACAATCAATTGTTCAAATCTCTTTAACTAAGGCTCTGATACCAACTTGTAACACCCTCAATTTCATAATAGTATAATAAGGAGGGTGCTACGAGTTGGGTTATTATAACAATTCAGAGATTATAAACACAGCGGAATTTTTATATGTTAAAATTGTTTACATCATTAACATTACTCCAACACTTTAACCGACATATCAAAACTTTAACAAACTTCGTGTACATCTCTCCCAAAACCCAACATTATAGCCAGTATCATACACCAGAACCAAACTTTAACTCGGTGGGGCACCATCACGAACACCTCTATTATTACCTGGCATGCATAAGAAAATAAACACTAAATCAGATAAACTGGTGTGTTCTAACAAACACCACATTTCAATAATAATAATTTATCAACTGTTAAAACATCGAATAATTCACAAACATCCACTAGTCCATTTGTTTGTCCCAGTATTGATATGCATATCGAATACCCACAAGGTAATTATGGACCTCTTTTTATCAATTCATTTTGGTGGGTCAAAACTCCACCTCGCACGTACGGGTCAAATCTTCGTTTATAATTGGTGGGTCAAAACTCCACCTCGCGCGTTGACGGGTCAAAACTCCGTCTATAATTGGCGTTGATGGGTCAAAACTCCGTCTATAGTTGGTGGGTCAAAACTCCACCTCGCCATTCACCATAATTTATCACTTCCAAATTCTTATTCATATCTTTATTTATTATATGCATGCCAGTGCCCGATTTTGTCAAACAATATTGTCAAACAGCATTAACACATAAAATGGCAATTAGAACTCACCTTAATGTTTTCAGCAAGTGTTTACCAATCCAAATACACTAAGGCGGCTAAAACTCTCCTTCTCAATGCAAATCTACAACAATAACCCTAACTTAGTCAAATCATTTCCTACAGATCACTTTATGCGATTGAGGCTATACGACTGGACTCATTCGTATGATTGAACATGCGACTAAGCTTAGTCGTACGAATGAACCATACGACAGGGGTGCGAATGAGCTATAACAGGGTTTGTAAGAATGACCTCCATTCGTGCGATTGGCTCATGCGAACGGATCAGCTGCTGTGTTCTTGACATATTTGATCCAAAAACTCAAGTTTTAACCATTCAGATTATGCCATATTCAATACAGAACATGTACACATCCTTTACAACAGCTTTGGGTCCTCATTTTACCAAAATTTCACAAAAACTCGATTCCGAACTCTCGGTTTTCAACTTAATCAGAAGATTGAATCAAAACTCAAATTTAAATATGTTTTTGGATCCATTTCAACCACATACACAGCTTAATATATTCAAGAATCGATCCGTACCAAGCAAAACTTACCAAAACGGAGTTAGCTTAGTCGATTTGGCAGGAACAGGGGTGTATTAGGTTCGAGAGAAACAAGGGGATGGGAATACTACAGATAACATCTGCTTTTGAACATCCTTAACCGCCTTACTTATTCCCACATGCTTATTTTAGCCGCCATACTCAGTCGCACGACTGGACCCATTCGCACGACTCAATCATGCGACTGAGCCCATACGCCCGTAAATCGTGCGATTGAACCTCATACGCACGTAAGGCGTGCGACTGAGATTCATTCGCATGTTTATCATGCGATTGGACACTACTCTCATTAATTTAAACGAATATTAAATTTTACGGATGTTACACTACACACAGAAACTTCAGAAAGGGTAAGGTCTCCTCTTAATGGAAGTACCTCTTCTATGTTGTAATCCACTCTTTATCTAACTAACATGGAGGTTAGGACCAGATTCCTGAGGACTTATCCTATATAGTCCATAGGATGGTACAATGGATCAAGTTTAAGTACTCCCAGTTTGTCTACACAAACTTGCTTGTTAACTTGGACTCCTTAGAGTACTATATGTTTCTTAGATATGTCCAACATATTCTTAACTATGAACTGGGCTCACAGTTAAGGAGAACATGTAATACTCTTAAGTTAGTACAGATGAAGTTCGGCATCTTCAAAATCATGAGAAAGACCACTATTGACTTTTTAATGGTAGAAACAGTCGTCCTCCTAAAAATGTTAGAGGTTATTACTTAAGGTGAAAACTTGGTAGCACCAGCCAATGTTGAACCCACACCTTCTACATTTTCCCCACACACATAGCCACAAATAACCATCACCTACACTAGAAAATTCAAATGAACCCCTACTCATTAAGCGGGCCCCTATACAACCACCCATGCAGGAGGAAGTGGAAACAAGAGCTCCTAATTCCTCTTAAGAGTAAACCACTCCTATTACTTCTTTGATCAGTGTTAAGGTTCCTCATGCTCAGCCTGATGAGCTCATTGCCTAAGCCTTAATCCATCACTCTGAGTCTCAAAACTCAAGTGATCAACTTTCAAGGGAAAGCTACCATCCCCAGCTGTTAGGCTTAAACCATCCCATCTCTGACCTCTATCTTTATGATGATAAGGATATGGGATTTAGTGAGTACCATGAGTCTCTCTCTCCACCCCTACTCAAGGAGAAATGAGTGCTCTTAAATCATCCATATCTAGCCCACATCATCCACCCCCAACAGAGGTGGACCTCCCTAAACATGTTAAGGAAGTCCATATAGAAGAGGCTCTCACTTTTGCAAGTGATTATATTATTAAGACGTCAACCACGGCAACCCATCCATTGACACTTCTTTTGAAGCTATCATGGTGCATGGGAAATCCAACAGCCAAGAACCCTAAGCTAGTGGTAAGGAAGAAGACTTTGATCCTATTCTCTCATCCCTCATGGTTCTTCTGATGAAGATAAGGGGAGTCTGCAACTAAAGGTGTAAAAACTATCCAAAACATGCACCTATTTAGTTTCCAAGGTAAGTAACCTGGAATCTTAGGTGGCTACCTTACAAAGATAGGTCATTGATCAGCAACTTGGGATCACCACTCTCAAAGGCAAGTTAGTTGGGAGACCTATCTGGCAAACTTAACCAGGTCCACAAGAACCTGTAGATGTAGTGGATGGAACCCTTACCTCCCCTGTTCAAGAGGGCGATGCTACCAAAAAGGAGGAGAAAGTCCTACTTACAATCATAGAACCTGAGAGCTCTACCCAGAGTATGGACATAGAGGACTCATCGCCCTCACTTGTAATTGTCCATACTCAACTACCTTCTCATTACCATATTAATACGGATGCCCTAATTCAAAGCATGTTTGAGGAGGGCATACCAAGGGCTATGTTTAGGAGGTATGATGCTAATAGAAAAGCCCTGGTACTCTCTAGATCTCAGGGCAACAATAAGTTTTCAGTTTTCAAAACCTGAGATACTATAAGAGCACTTATCTGGCTGACCTGTCACTTGCCAGCCCAAGTCAAATTAGGCAAGCTAAAAAGTTATCTGAAAGAATTCAAGATAGGATGCTTGAAGAGTTCAAAAATAGAACCAAATTATATAGACAGAGGCTAGTAGTCAAGACTGTTGGTCAATTGGATACTGAGGTGGACCCTAAGATTAGTTTCAAAGGGGACACATTAGTTGAAGGCCTGGTAGTTGAACCCATGAACCTTGAGACAGAAACTACTTCAGCACCCAGTAACCTCAGTGAGGCACCTGCTGGAGATGGTGTCTTACAGCCTCTCTCTTGCTAGATCTCAAGTGCTACACCAAGAAATGACGGACAAAGCTCTCTCCACCCTGAGTCACACAAGCCAGTGACTAATAAAGGGAAGAGTAAGATGACCTCTGCCGAGATTAAGAAGAGAAGAATAGATAGAGAAGAGAGTTCAAGTGAGACCCCTGGCTTTATAGAAGATGCAATCAGGGCTACCCCAAGCCAAACATTCAGAAGAATAAGTTAAGCGCAACCAAATTGAACTATATGGGGTCTAGGAACTACAACATAGATGAAATCATCTCTCTTACCTTGGAAGAATTAAATGAACTAGCTGACATTGAGGTGTCAAAGGAGAGGAAGGAAGCCACGGCTACAGAGTTGCTCCTCAAAATCAAAGAAGAAAGAAGAAGAAAAAGATTATACAAAGCTCCTACCCTCTCCCCAGTTCAAGAAAGCCCTGAGGCAGATGTTATGGCTACTGAACAAGAAACTCACGTAAGTAGGGAACAAGATAGGTAAAACATGATAACCTACCTTAGTGCCACAAGCCTCTATCAGGCAGTAGACCTACTTTCCTTGTCCTATGAGTATATAGAATTTGAATACCTCAAGAAGCTTGAGCAAAAAGTACTGAAAGAGCAAAAGGCTGCTAAGAGGAAGATGAGGAAAAAGGTTGCAAAGTCAAGAGCCACCATCCGAGCCAATAAGACGAAGTCTGCTGATAGATAAAAAGATTGTAAGGTTCTTGAAGTTATATGGGTTCTCTGAAAGGACACTTGGTCCAATGTCTCTATCCACCATGGATGAGCACATTAGAGTCATCAAGTAGAAGATTAAGAAGGGTGAGCTAATTGACTTGCATTCTCCACCAAATCAGAATGCACCTAAAGCTGAGGTCAAGGTTGAACCACAAGAGACAACTCAACCAAGACCTAGTGCTGTATCTTAGCAAGTTTCATCTTCTGCCCCATAGCAGGGTCCAGATCCTTCTCCTTCTAAACCTGTAAAAAAGGATCCAACTGAGAAGGACAAACAAGAACCATCTGCTACTCAAAGCCAACCTTCTCAGTTAAAGTATAGAAAGAAGAAGGTGATGGCCATCAGAAGGGACAAGAAGAAGAAAAAGGCCAATGCATCCACTTCTGCACCTTAGGATGGGTCAAAACATCCAGAGGGTGATCAAGGAGAGGTTGTTCAACAAAGTTCACTCATTATAGAGCCTCTTGCTGCTGAGAGACCCATCTTGTCTTAGGCATTTGCTACCAACCAGACAGATGGTATGTCACTAGAGATCAAGGGGGTCGAGATGTGTACTTCTGACAAAACATTCTTGACCTTCCTCTACATGATGAATCCTAGCCAACTGATGATGAAGGGATTAGTCTTGATTCTAATAAGGACTATCAACAGATGAAGATCAAGATTCAAAGTGCCCCTTCAGTTATGGTAGCATCAGCCAAGGGGGAGTTTGTAAGGATTACACTTAGAGACTAATGCAACCAAAGAGCTCTCAGCATGCATATGTGAAGTACAAGGAAATTACTTTGAAAGATTTGATACAACTCAATAAATTACACTAAGTATCAAATCTTCTGAGGCCAAAAGACCAACTCTTTAGAAGCTAAAGATGAAGTCTTTTGAAGCTTTAAAGACAAAATTTTCCAAAGCTAAGGGACTTTAGAAGATAGAGAAGGTATGCTTTATCTGACTTACTTTTGATAAAAGCTGAACCATTTTTCGATGCCACCTATGAAGACTCACCAACTTATATGAGTTGTTGAAAAGTCCTTACTTTTGTCAACTGTAGATTATGGTTTTGAGTCTGTAACTTTCAACTTTTGTACTTTTATTCTTTTTATATTAGATAAGGATTTGAGCTATGCCATATCATAGTCATTAGTCAAAAGACAATCTACCTTTTAACTTACAGGTACCTCGTTGTCTTGATTATTGGTGCCAGCTGGCCTTTAAAGTATGACCGGCTGTAGGATGAAGTATATGTATCTGAAGTACTTGTCATTTGATTTTAAGCTTTCTAACACTTTATAAAATGAACTTGAGAGCAATATACATCATTCTTGAAAACTATATTATTGTGTTCTTGTTCTTTGTTCTTTACTTGTGTTATTTGTTTTATCTTAAGCTAATTTCTCATTTGATCTGCTAAGTATTCTAACTCTCTCCTAACACTATAAAACTATTGCATTAACCCCCTTCACTGGTCCTGCAATTTTTTTTAACTTGGATAAGGGGACTAAATAAGAATAAATGTGTTGGATTGATTTTTCAAAAAGAGAGATAACAAAAAACAAAGAGATGAGTTTTTAGCAAAATACTCTTTTCTTATTTTTCTACTTTTACACATGTCATATTCTCCTTACTTCTTACACTTTTTAGAGAACCCAAACTTTTAATTTAATCATTTTCATATATATATATATACATATACATATATATGCATATATATACATATATATGCATACACAATATATATATATATATATATATATATATATATATATATATATATATTGTAAGCCCCCGTTCCTGGAATACTTACAGCTGGGCCATCATTGCTCATAAAACATATACTTACTTAATCAAAACAATGGAATAACTTATAAAAAAACCATTTTATATATTAATGACATCTTTTGTAAAATAATACAATGTAGTTAACCGTTACAAAATATCATGATTTGCTTTACGTCACAAAAACATCATTGTTATACAAATGGATGCCCTCCCAAAAATGCCAAGTAGTTGCCCCATGCCATCCTCGGCAACAATTATATGCCAACTGGAAAATACATAAAAGTCAGCGTTGCTGAGTGAGTTCTAGTTTTATAAAAACATAACATACTTTACTTTCGTTAAAACCTTTCTTTACTACACACGCGATCACGCATCATACGTACAAATAGATAATATCATTATTATCTTCCATTATCATTCATTATCCTTCATTCAATGTACGCCATCATTCGTTCGTTAACTTATGTTCATTCATCATCGTACGTCATCGTTATCATTTGTTATCTTCCTTACCGTACTTCACGTACATTCATCTGTATCTTCCTTATGTTCCGGGCCAATGCCATGGGCTATACCCCACCGTCATGCATAAAGCTGGTACTGGGCCAAAGCCTATAAATAGACTCCCATACATTGTGCCCGGTGGCCTGACTACAGTACCGGGGTAAATTCATTCGAACCAATGCCATGTGCTATACCCCACCGTCATGCATAAAGTGGGTATTGGGCCGAAGTCTATAAGTAGACTCCCATACATTGTGCCTGGTGGCCTGACCACAGTACCGGGGTAAGCGGCAAATATCCCATACGTATGGTCAATCACAAGGATTAGACCCCAGTGGGCATCCTTCTGGGGTAGCTAACCCACACACAGTTGAGCTAACCCCCATCATTGGGTGTGAACCTCCATACATTGCTTGCAAGACTTTCTTACATGTGTTCGTTCATTAATGCATGCATTCATCTTTCTTTACGTTCCACTTAACATTATCATTAACTTCCGCTTTACATTACATAATACTTTTCATTCATTTCATACTCATAACACGTAAGTCACGGAGTAATACATAATAGGAACATAAGGAAACCCAACATAACATACATAGCACCACATAAACATCACATACATCATCACACATCATCATAAACATCATGCATCATCCATTCCCATACACATACACATACACAACAAGTCACCATAGAACAAAACTGACCCTTCGAGGAACAGCGGGGGTTCGGGGGCGGCAACTCCTGACAGCGGGGTCCTAGGGGCAGCAGCCCCTAGTGGGTTCCAAGGGGCAACGCCCCTGATAGCAGCCCCTAGGGACAATGTCGCCCAACTTTCATTGGAAATTCAAGTCTGCGAATCTACCTGCGAAACTATAGTTTCGCAGGAAGATCCATAGTTTCACTGGATGATTACATAATTTTGTTGGACGAAATCATAATTTCGCAAAACGGCCTGAAATTACGAACCATCCTATTTTTAACCCAAAACTTCAATCTTTTACACCCAAAACCTTGGTTTATCATCCATGAAGCTATATCTAATCTTTTTACATGTTTTCTTACACAAAAACGTGAGTTTTAGGCGATTCTTTACCAGTATTAAAAACCCCAAAACCTAGAATCCGGGTTTACATCAAAAGGAACGATTAAACGATGTTTCTTACCTGGATTCTTGGTATTTCTTGTTGTTTGGATGCCCACAAACACCGATCTTCAATCTCTTGAGCAACCGAGCCTTGAATCACCATTGTCTCTCCACTTTCTCTCTCTCCACTATCTCTCTAGAAGTTGGATGTTGAGTGAAAATGAGAGTGGCTCAAGTTGATCCATACGTATATCGGGCGTTCCCGAGACCTAAACTCGCCGAACACATAACCCGCGAGGTCTGCTTAGTCCATACTCCATTTCCCGCGTATTTTCTTTAAATAATCCCGACGAAGCCCATTATTATTAATTGACTCGTTTCGACTTTAATCCGGGCATTACATATACATATATATATATATATATATATATACATAAACACACACACACATATATGGATACATTCAAATGAAAACTATTTTTTTATAAAAAAAACTAAAAGAACCAACAACAACCAATCAGATTTTTATTAAATTAGTTTTATTTAATTCAAAAATTACACAAAAGGGCAAAAAAGTAATATAATAAATGGAATTCTACTTAATGGGCTGCAAAATCTCTAACTGTTCCCCCCTTCTTCAATTGAACCCTCCGATTATTGCATCGCTAAGGTTCATGATATCTAATTAATCATGAGATAATCCTACACTATCAAACGAGACTTTATTCTCTATCCAATATATGATTCCAGTGAAAGTTTCTAGGGCAAGTGGATCATCTTTAAGAGAATCCAGAGATGTGTATGCAAATTGTTTAGACAAAGAAGGTCATGGATGTTATAAATACGGGAATTCTGCACACACCGCAGTTGTCTGAAAAAAACCGATTCAAACGGTCACGTTTAGGCCTCCCCGTGACCGTTCAATCAGGTGTAAGACCTAACTGTCACGGTGAGGCCTAACCGTGACAGTTAGCTCTCGGGATCCGTTAACAATGATTGGGTATGTAATTAATGGGGAATTGATTGTGTGTAGTTAGGGTTTTAGGGGCTATATGTCACGGTTTGGCCAAACCGTGACATAATGCCTTTATTTTTTATATTTTTTATCATATCACTTTGTTTTTATTTTAATTTTATCACTCGTTTAACCTAATCGTAACTCACAAGTTTGTGTTTTGTGTTTATTAATAATTTATCTTATTACAAGTATTTATTTATAATTAATGTGACGGTTTTGTGTTTAATTTGTTTACGAGTTTGTAAAAATCGGTTGTCATTATTATACAGACATATTGTATATATTTTCTAAATTTGAGGAATCACACTAGTTTGTTTTTATTTTTATTTTATCACACGGTTAACCTAATCGTAACATACGTGTTTGTGTTTTGTGTTTATTATTAAATTATCATATTACAAGTAATTTTTGGGTTTAATTATTTATTAAACAAGTTGGTTGTTATTTTATCACATGGTTAACCTAATCGTAAAAATCAGTTGTTATCAAACATATACAATTAACATTATCAACATTACAAATATAAAACAAACAAACAATGAAACACAACCAAACAAACACAACCAAATATACAAGTCATCATAACTGAAACTGCACATATATATATACAACGAGTTTTTACATACAAAAAGAAATAAAATACAAACAAAATACCTATCTAATCCATCATCCCCGGATCGCTGCCTTGACCAGACCCGCCCGCGCCAGATGGGCCAGCACCGTCATGGTCTAACCGCCTCGGCGGCTGTGATAACAACGGCGTACCCGAGGCGGCATAGTCCGCGACCATGTGCTGGATGACCCAGTCCATCATATCATGCAGCCTCGTGGTCGTATCCTCCAGCCTCGTGACCCTGTCTCGTGTGTCCTGAAGCATATCAAGAACATGAGCAGGCAATCGCACGGCATGGTACACGCGCTGAGGATGCTGGGGCGGGTCCTGGTCGTGCGGCGGGGGAATGGGCTGATCCTCCCCGCCGCCAAGGCGCTCGTGGGCATCCTGAAGGTGGACCTCAGCCCCCGCCAGCTCGATGGGGTCCACTAACGGCTCGGGCACCCATGGCACGAGCTCATGGTATCTACTGAGCAGGTGCCACGTGCCGTCGGGGAACCTTCGAATGATCCTCATCCTAGTGGCGGTGGTCCGGCCGGCCCTGCGCACAGGAGTCGGAGGTAGCGGGAGCTGGGACATGGCGTGCGCGTACCCCAATCCCCTAACGGAAACGATGTTCCCGCCCACTAACGCCCCTCGCGACTGCAGATGATAATAACTAGCAAAATAATCAGCGAGGGCATGCGCGAGGTGGCAGTGTCGGTGTGTGAGTACACACCGAAGAAAAAAAAGGTCGGCGGCGTTGACCCTGTCGGTCCCCGCCCCACGACCGGCGATGGACGTGGCGATGAGTCAGTGAATGTATCTATATAGAGGGTCTCGTATATGAGATGACCTCGTATCACCACCGTACGTCCGTCGCCAATGGCAGGCCACCAGACCTGATCGGAGTCGTCGGCCCTGCGGATCAAGGCCGCGGTGTACATCGGCTGTCCGACCTCCACCTCCGTGTAGAGGCCGATGACGACAGCGAACCGCCGAAGTGACATGCGGTGGAGGTGGCCGAACAACCGGAAAGAAACCTCCGCGGGCGCACGACCTTCCGCTACATCATCCTCATTCAGCTCCGCAAGTCCCTGCTTACGTGGACGGAATGTGAAGGTGCAGTAGAACTCCACGGTCAGCTCTCGATGGGCATCGTCGCTCATCCGGAACAGCTGCTCCCACAGGCCGTCCTCGCCGATAATCTCAAAAAAACGATCCCGCTCTCCAACGAGCTGAAGAAGTCCTCCGACAGGACGGTCCCCGGTGCCGGCACTCGTGCTCTCAGGGTCCTGAACCGCTCGTACGGTGTAGTCCCCTGCTCGAACTGTAAAAACTGGCAGTCATCAATGCCGGGAATAAAAGCATCGTCGGCATCCATATCTGCGAAAAAAAAACGTATTTATCATTATTTACAATGTTTATAAAATTAATGGTTGACGGTTAATTATTATTATTATATGATTAGTATTATTACTATTATTATTATTATTATGTATACTATTATTATTATTGGTATTATTATAATTATGTATACTATTATTATTATTAGTATTATTATTACTATTACTATAATTATTATTACTATTATTATTACTATTATTATTATTATTACTATTAGTATTATTACTACTATTATTATTATTATTATTATTATTATTATTATTATTACTATTATTATTATTATTATTATTATTACTACTACTACTATTACTATTATAACTATTATTATTATTATTATTATTTAACTATTATTATTATTATTATTATTATTATTACTATTACTATTATAACTATTATTATTATTATTATTTACTATTTCTATTATTATTATTTCTATTATTACTATTACTATTATAACTATTATTATTATTATTTACTATTATTATTATTACTATTATTACTATTATTATTACTATTACTATTATAACTATTATTATTATTATTATTACTATTATTATTATTACTATTATTACTCTTATTATTACTATTAGTATTATTAATATTACTATTACTATTATTATTATAACTATTATTATTACTATTATTTATTATTATTTCTAATAATAATAATAAACCGTCGACAAACTACGCTACACATACGGGAAAACCTATCAAATCTATAAGGGAAAACCTATCAAATCTATTTGGGAAAACCTATCAAATCTAATTGGGAAAACCTATCAAATCTATTTGGGAAAACCTATCAAATCTATGTTACCTCTATGGATTAAAGCGGAAAATTACGTACCGAAAATGATAATATAGCGGCGGTGGTGGTGTGACGGCGGTGTTGCAGCGGCGGTGGTGCAGTGGCGATGGTGCGGCGGTCATGGTACGCAGATGGTGAGTGGCGGTGGTGGTGGAAGATGGTGAGCGGCGGTGGTGGTGGTGGAAGATGGTGAGCGGAGGTGGTGGTGGTGGAAGATGGTAGATTCACGGCGGTGGTGGTGGAAGATGGTGAGCGGCAGTGGTGGTGGTGGAAATGGTGGATTCACGGCGGTGGTGGTGGTGGTAGAAGATGGTTTAGCGGCGGTGGTGGTGGTGGTGGAAGGTGGTGGTGAGTGGCGGCAGTGTCACGGGCAGGGCTCGCGGTGACGGTTTGGAGGCGGTGGAGGTGAAACGTTGAGAGGATTGTGGTGGTGAAGTGGTTGTGGTTGTGTGGTGAAATGGGGGTGTGCGAACGGTTGAAGACGAAACCAGTAAGCACGAGGTCACGGTTTGGCCTCCACGTGACCTCTTACAGACAGGAGGTCACGGTTTGGCCTCCACGTGACCTCTTACACACACGGTGCTCGAGGGGTAGGTGCACTAATCGAGGGAAAATCAGATTCAAAAAAATATCTCAAGAGGTCACAGTTTGGCCTCCACGTGACCTCTTCCCTTTTTTTGTATAATTGTTATTATTATTATTGTTATTATTATTATTATTATTATTATTATTATTGTTATTATTATATTATTATTATTATTATTATTGTTATTATTATTATTATTATTATTAATATTATTATTATTATTATTACTATTATTATTATTATCATTATTATTATTATTATTATTATCATCATCATTATTAACCGTAACCTTTTAGTTTCTGAATACACAAAATAATACTATTAATATATTATTATTATTAACTTTAAAATTATTACTATTAAAATTTTTATTTATATTAGAGTATATTATTATTATTATTGTTATTATTATTATTTATCATTATTGTTATTATTATTAGAGTTTATTTTGTAGTTTCTGGATATATACAAAATATTATTATTATTAATATTATTATTATTATTAACTTTAAAATTATTACTATTAAACTTTTTATTTATATTAGAGTATATTATTATTATTGTTGTTATTATTATTATTTATCATTATTGTTATTATTATTAGAGTTTATTTTGTAGTTTCTGGATATATACAAAATATTATTATTATTAATATTATTATTATTAATATATTATTATTATTAACTTTAAAATTATTACTATTAAACTTTTTATTTATATTAGAGTATATTATTATTATTATTGTTATTATTATTATTTATCATTATTGTTATTATTATTAAAGTTTATTTTGTAGTTTCTGGATATACAAAATAATACTATTATAATTATTATTATCAACTTTAAAATTATTACTATTAAATTTTATTATTATTATTATTGTTATTATTATTATTTATCATTATTGTTATTATTATTAGAATTTATTATGTATGTTTGAACATTGGTTTACAAAATATAAGGTGCATATATGTCGATATGTTACCGATAAGATTGTTTAGGTTATCATTAAAACTTTACGGTTTGTTCACGTACGCATGTTTGTATGTACGTTTACGAAGTGTATTTGTTCTTATTGTATATATATGTTGATGTATGTGTATGTTCATGAAAAAAATATCCGATTCGATATACGTAAATGATCATAAACGGTTAATGTGTAGGATTAAGGAACTTTAAAAGGTCACGGTTAGACCAAACCGTGACCTCTTTTGTCAACAAGCTGTCACGGTTTGCCCACCACGTGACACTTTGTGTCAACAAGCTGTGACAGTTTCATTCCATAACGCCACATGTGAACAAAGGGGTCACGGTTTGCCCAAACCATGACCTTTTGGTCCAGATTATTTTAAAAGAATAAGTTTTCTATACCTATCAGCGAACCACTCCCGTTCCGACCGGTTAAGACGGTAGGGCAACAGGGGAGTGGTGTGGGCTCGAAACCCACTACCACCGGTTCAAATGGGTATTTTTTATAAAATTATTTAACTAGTAAAATATTAAAAAATTAGGCAAACGGTCACGGTTTGCCCTAACCGTGACCTTTTGCCCTAACCCTAACCGTGACCTTTTACAAGTGCTATACGCCCGAACAGGTGCCATGCGCCCGAAAAGAGGTCACGGTTAGACCTAACCGTGACAGTTGCCAAACCCTAAACGTCACGGTTTGGTCAAACTGTGACAGTTTATCTTCCTATTTGATTTAGTGTTTTATTTTTATTACTATTATTGTTAATATTATTAATAATATTATTATTATTATTATTATTAATATTAATATTATTAATATTATTAATATTAATATTAATATTATTATTATTATTATATTATTATTATTATTATTATTATTATTATTATTATTATTGTTAACTTTAAATTTATTACTATTATTATTTCTTCTATTATTATTATTATTTCTATTACTATTATTATTATTATTATTATTATTATTATTATTATTATTATTAACTTTAAAATTATTACTATTATTATCTATTATTATTATTTCTATTATTACTATTATTATTATTATTATTATTATTATTACTATTATTATTTCTATTATTATTATTATTATTATTATTATTTCTATTATTACTATTACTATTATTATTATTATTATTATTATTATTATTACTATATTATTATTTGTACTATTATTTTTATCATCGTCATCATCATCATCATCATCATCATCATCATCATCAAATAAAGGGATATTCATTAATATGATAAAGTATCGGAAAATGATAACTTACAAGAGGCATTGGTGCCTCTATGACGATCCGTTATTCTAACGTAATTATTTATACGATCCTCATACATATTTTGTCATTCTAGTGCTTGTTGATATGCAAATCTCGGCCAATGATAGCCCACACTGGGCATTGGGTAATCCCCTTCCAATTGTATGCAAATAAAGTGACATTGGTGAACATGAGCAAGTGCGACAACTAGATAGGTGAATAATGGCTCTGGGGCTGTTCTCAGCGGGAACCATGTCTGGCTGCCAAATGAAGAAATAAGATACACAACACAATTGAAAGTTTCCGCAATTACGAGTCCATGGGCCGGAAAAGTTAGCCAATGGGTATCGGGTGCGGGTTGAGTCGTGCCAAACCAATTTAAGCTATTACGAACAGAATCATAATAGCCAGGCAACTCGCGGTTCAAATTGCTCCACCAATACCTCATGTTTTTGTCCATCTCCGACAACATTTGACGCCTAACCCATTCCCATTCATTTTGCTTTTTCCCTAAAGCCACCGCGATCGCCCGAAAACCACAGTTACCATCAGGCCGCACATCTTTTATAGTCGAAACGTACCGGTGAATCCATTGGGGCAGGTGATCCTTAAACTTCATAACTTTTATCACGTCCTTTGGTTTCAATATTAAAGGAAACCCTAGGGCAGCTCCCGTAATCGGTACATTTGAAGCAGCCTTTGCCTGATTAGAACGGTCGTTGGGCATTTTAAACTGAGGGGTATATGAGCTATGCCTCGCCGGGTCAGGCATAGTTTGTTGTGAGGAAGTATAGGAGCTGTGTCTAGCAGCCTCATACTGTGATGTATTGGAGTCCGCTCTTCTTTGTTGTTCCTTAATATTTGGACGACCACGTCGGTCATGACGCACCTCAGGTTCTTTATGTTTTGACTTGCTCTTAAACAAAGAGTCAAATACTTTCTTAAACAATTTTTTCTTTACTTGAGGGTTGGGAGACGACATAACCTTTTGTTTCAAGTCATCAAATTTCACATCGTAGTCGGGTTCAGGCGGCGCGATGTACGCTGGCTCGAAATCAAGCTTCCTCCAGTGTGGATCTACCGCATCGAGTGGAATACTTGTGACTGGATTTAAAGGTTAAATTATTAGTGAAAAATATGCAATCGTGTGACAACAGTAAAAAAATGTATTAAGAAAAATATAACCTTCTCGGACGTATATCTCCAAGCGACAAGCACATGGCAAGCCCATGGACGTGAACAACTGGTGTCCACATGAACCCTAGACTCCTGAATCATTTCCATTTTCGTCAACTCTGATTCAAGGAGGCTAAGGCAAAAAATGGATACTTTATAATGCAACTTTGAGAACAATGACAGTCGATGGTCTTTTTTAATTTTCACTCGGGACACCTCGAATGTTTTACAAATTTCAATCTCCTGGCCGCGCACGAGGTCACAAACAAATCCGACAAGTGTGTGCAACGTATTATTGGTCCCTGTGAGGTAACTCTTGAAGTTGGCATGTTGGCCCTCAACCCTATTAGTTGTAAACTCACCAAAGTTAAGGCGGTCGTACATCCAACAAGTAATAATTTTCTCTTTGTACGGCACCAACCAATTATTCCAAATATATTCCCATACCTCTGAAAGAAATAACAAAATTTATAAAATGAACAAATAAATTATTAGAGTAAAAATAACTATGAAATTCTTACCACGTTTAACATTTTCAATTAACTTTTCTTCCATCTTCCTGCAATTGTAATCGTACAATGCCTCTGTGGGAGACGAACACAAGATCTTCCACCAGTATGGAAAATCCTTCCACATGCCGATTTTGAATATCATATTCCACCGTCTTTTGATATTCTCCCTAACGTGCCACTTGCATAGGTTTTTAATAGCATTTGGGAACACCGTGTCACACGCGCTCATCAGGGCCAGTTCCCTGTCTGTGACAATAACGCGGGGCTCCACACACCCATCGAGCATATCTCTGATCCGCTCCAGTACCCATGTGAAGTTGTCCTGCCGTTCCCTCGATATAAATGCATACGCAATACAAAACGACTTTGACGTCGACGTAACGCCAATAACCTGAACAAACGGAATGTTGTACATGTTGGTCTTGTACGTCGTGTCTATCAACATCACGTACGGGAATGCGCGCCACATTTTATACGAAGTAGGATGACAAAAGAAAACATCTTCCACGGCCTTAGTAGTTGCATTCGTTCGTGTTTCATACACGAACTCTTTAGATTGTAGCAGGTTTTCAAGTTCCTGCATTGGTGTCATGCCTTTTCTCCCCTCAGCCCTAAACTTCGACGTCAGATTGTATATGTCTTGAACAACACAGACGCTGTGGGGAAGGTGCTCCCTTACGGCTGAATGGATATGTCGTGGCCGCACGTGCTGCCTGTGTAACTTCTCGACAAGATCAATTTCTTCGGCAGTCATCTTCCTAAGATGCGCGTGGCCCTCCTCGTACACAACAGGATCGTGGTTATGCGTCTCGTTTCTCACCTCTAACATCCAACTGTCACTCTTTCCTACGTACTTCCCTACGAGTTTAAAGGGACATCCTTTCTTTATGCTCCCAGTACGTCTACTTGTGCCAGTGAATTTAGGTTCATCACTACGATTGCATAATAGTTCCACATCCTTTTTTCATGACCAACCCACCACAATGACGCACCCATGCTCGCGTCCTCTCATTTTAGCCCAGCTCTCCAAGTCCTCACGAGAATCAAAATACTAAAAAAATGATAAAGCTAGACATAAAAAACAATATATAACACAAATAAAAAATAAAATAAACAAAAGAATAAAAACTCTTTGTACTTTATCGGTTTTATAAGAAACCGTAGCCTTTCGAATCCGATCCTCATCCTCATCATGCTCCGCGGTGTCCCCATGGTTTTCTTTGAGGTGAACCGAACCGTCACTCTCATCTGTGTCATTCCATTAAAAGTATCCGACATATGTGTAGTTTCTAGTTCTGACTGGTACGGGAGATGTCCGTAATCCAGCTCTGTTTGTGAGTGGTACGTGTTCGGGGCATGCCCGTAAGAATTGCAAGGGGGATATCTGTACCCTTCACCGTAACCTGTCTGTCCAAATAAGAGTTATACGCCTCTTGAGCAAATGTGTTCGAAAGGTTGGTTTCCTACTCCCCCCACGGAGGGTGACTCCCGTATACGTAATAATCTTAAAAAAGATAATGGTTAGATATTTCAAATAATAAGTTATAATAAAACATATACTAGTTCAACCTGGTTCGAATCTTCGATATGTGGCACCTCATTCAAATCTGGAAGTTTCGGCTTTTGATAATGATCTCCCGAACCCGACATTGTTTTCGAATTAACGTGTTTTTGGAATGACGAAGGCTGAAAAAACTCGAGTGTTGGATGAATGAAAGCTCAAATGAAAAAAATTTCGAATGAGATGATTCAATGCGGAGTGTTGAAGGAGGAAAGGTATTTAAGGTGAAAATCTGGTGCACAAACCGTCACGGTTTGGCCTCCACGTGACGGTTCGTGGCGCGATTCCCGGCCTTCTGTCAAAATCACGTCTACCTCGTACTTTAAACTGAGACCTCGTACCCTAGAGGTCACGGTTAGGCGAAACCGTGACGGTTTGGTGACGCTTTTCAACTTTATCAGGCCATTTTGTGTTTTGTGGTCACGAGGTCACGGGTAGTACCACCTCAAACCGTGATAGCAAGTCCTTGCGGTCACAGTTAGGGGCCAAAATGTGACCGCAAGCCCTAACCGTGACCGTTTGAACCGGCCTAACACCAAAAACCCCAGCGGTGTCCCCAGCACAACCCTATAAATAAGAAGTTTACAATGCCATTCGACTTTAAATATTTTTTTGTAAGTGCTATAGTCCCTTCACTATTAGCGTTTTGGGCAATATGCTTATAGTCAATTATTAAAACGGTTTAATCTTTTTTACTAATTTTGATTGAACAAGTTATAGGGGTAAGGTTTGGGATTATGATTGAATACGTTTTTGGATAAATAATGAAGAAACTTTTGAAATCCTTGAACAATCAGTGATTGGTTTGACTTATTAAATAAAACCCATTTGAAGTTTAAGAACAAAATGAAGACTCTTAAGAGATATTGTATTTACAGCCCAGATCTCAAGCTGATGAATCAATGCGTGTATGCATTTTAGGTGCGCTTTGCAATTTGCTTTTACGATTTAGGTTTATTTCAATTTTTTGTTATGATTTGGTGTGTTTTGTGTTCTCAGATTCAGATGTTGATACAGTTACGTTGTCGATGCTATTTGAAGTTCTTTTAGCTAATATGGTTCTAAAAAATACACTTGGTGTAAGGCCCCGTTCCCGGAAAACCTCACAGTTGGTTAATCATAGCATAAAATTACATTATAAAAAAACATTACAGCGGAATTAAATAAACATTCACTTGAAACTTGGAAATCATATTGTACTCATACATTTATCTTTAAATGGAATAAAACATAGTGCATGATCTTAAATTACAATAAAGATTTCATAGACAGGAATGCCATCCATTGCTCGCCAAGTAGCTCCCTAGTGTCATCCTCAACATCAACATTTACCTGTCCACTATTATGCATAAAAGTCAGCTTTGCTGAGTGAGTTCTAGTTTTATATAAATAAGAAAATATAAGCTTTATCCTCCATATAATGACCACGCATACATCATACTACATAACATTTCTTGCATCATATTAAGCATGTTCATTATCTTTTATTCTTTCATTATCTTTCACTTCATCATAAGCGAGATTGCATAAAGCAAGAGCTCCATGTTGATCGACAACGAATGTCGATCCTCGTCGGTACATATCATCATAGTAGCTAACCCTCGACAGTTGATCCACACTGCAAGGCACATAGCCCCCTCATGAATACAGATCCATCATTATACGTCAGACTCACCTAAGTGAAGTCTATGATAGTGCTTGCAAGACTTTTCATCATCAAACGGGCCCGGGGTAACATCATTAAGTTTCACTTCTCATTATTATTATCTTTCACTTAATATATAATACATAACTTATTAAGTACACAACATACCAAGTAGTAGTCATCATAATACATAACCGACCCTCCACGGGACAACGGGGGTTCGGGGGCGGCAACCCCTGACAGCGGGGTCCTAGGGGCAGCAGCCCTAGTGGGGTCCAAAGGGCAACGCCCCTGGCTGGGGCCGGGCTGGCAGGTCAGCACACAAATTTTTATTTTAAGGACTTTATATAGCATATTTCGTTATAGGAAAATTTATTTTCTTGTTAAAACCACTTGAAATCTTTACCTTGAAAACCTTATGTTTACTATGCATAATAGCCCCAAAACATGGAAAAACTTTTAAATAAGGGGATCTAGAACTCACCTGGATACCGTGAGTAACCTTTAAACTAAGCCTTCTAGGCTAGGATCACATTACCCAGCCTACAGATAAGTTAACACTTAAAGGGGTTAATTTTTGCCTGAATTCGCTGCAAGATAGCAGTTTCGCTGACAGTTTCGCTGCCAGTTTCGCTGCCAGTTTCACTGATAGTTTCGCTGCCAGTTTCGCTGACAGTTTCACTACCAGTTTCGCATGACAGTTTCGCTCAACTTTCGTTGGACTTCCATGACTGCGAAATTACCTGCGAAACTATAGTTTCGCAGAAAATCCACGGTTTCGCAGCTTGAATATGCAATTTCGCTGGATGCACAGACAGTTTCGCAGATCATATAAAAATTACGAACCAGCCTGTTTTTAACCCCAAATCAGAATTTTTATGTCCAATCTCTTAGTTTATCATCCATGAGGCTATATGTAAGCTTTTTACATGTTTTCATACGTAAAAATATGACCTTTATACGATTCTTTGCAACTTTTCAAAACCCAAAACCCTAGAATCCGGGTTTGATCTAAAGAAGGGTTTAAAGGCTGATTCTTACCTGGATTTGTTGCTCCTTTCTTATGGTTTGATGCTCCAACACCCAGATCTTCAATCCCTTAACCTTTGAAGCTCCAAATCTTGAGTTTTCTTCACTTTCTCTCTCTACTTTCTCTCTTTACGAATTTGGGAGGCTAGGGTTCAAATGAGGGAGATGGTGGCTGGTTGAATGTGTTAAAGGGCTGATTATGGGCCCTTAATCACTTAGGCTCTTGCCCATAAGCCTAATTTAGCCCATAACCCATTTCCTTCCTTTATTAAATACCACTAATTAAGCCCATTATTCTTGATGACTCGTTTTGACTTTTTGGGTGTTACACTTGGGTGCTGCTTAGATTCAAGCTGTGTTTTTCCTATTATCTTCTTGCTTTCCGCAGAAGAGGGCTATGGTTTCTACTCTTTTTGATTCAGTTCAAAGAGGAGCCCATTCGTAGGTGAGTTTCAAGGATGCTTGGTACTTGCAGGATCGGATTTCTGGAGGTTTTTCTCTCAACTCACTGTGAATCAACACTCGGCAATCAGTCTATGAAGAGTTGATCACAATATAACAAGTAACACGCAGTAAGAAAATTAACACAGCAAGTAATTTCAAGGTACTTTTATATATTGCTTCTCAACTCAAAGGATTACAAGACTCTTGGACTCAAATCACTTACATAAAGAGTTACAGGGAGAAGATATATATAATACTACCTACAGCCGGATATACTTTGATACCAGCTGGACACCTCTAACCTTACATCTATACTACAAGACTCTAGGTGAGGTCTTTCAGACATTTTGTCTGAAAGTTGGTAGTCAGGACATGTCCCTGACTTACCTTTTGTCACCAACTAAAGTTGGTAACATGTACTATCATAAAAAGGTGAACAGTAGAATAAAGTATGGTCAACAACATGGCTCTTTAGGAAGATGCCATGCTGTATCAGAGGTCTGCAGCGGACTGTCAGGGACCATACTTTTATCTGCTGGACATAGCGATATCTTCCGAAGGATAAAGTGCTTCGGAAGAATAACTTCTTCCGAAGGCACTTATACTTCGGAAGACTGCTTCTTCCGAGGCTTGGAGTCTTCTTTGTCTTCGGAAGCAGACTTTGTCTTCGGAAGCTCTTTCAGACTTTGTCTTCGGAAGCTCTTTCAGACTTTGTCTTCGGAAGCTCTTTCAGACTTTGTCTTCGGAAGCTCTTTCATTAGACTTTGTCTTCGGAAGATGTCTTCAGCTGTTGTTCCTTAGACTTTCGGAAGATCTCTTGCTCAGCTTCGGAAGCCTTTGAATGTAGTACCAAAAGATGACTATGAAGTGAATTTGGTTGCACCAGCCTTATCATGATCCAACAAACTCCCCCTAGGCTGATGCTACCAAAACTTCACTTCCCTCTTCTTCTCAAAGTTCTCAGCACCAAGGCGAGCAGGTGTTTATCAGTATCTTCATTCTTTCCTGCTGTGATGCTGAGAATCTTGTACAAATCTTTGGTGGACAGAACCTCTACTCTGTCACCTTGGATTATGTGTACCCTTTGTTGTGGCCCTCTGAAAAGAGTTAGTTGATGGGAAGTATAGTCATATTCCCATCGAACTATTGGTTCCAATTCAGGACCTTCCACCATCTGTAGAAAGGTTGTGCCTTTGGTGGTTGATCTTTCCTTGTCTTCCACTCTTTTCATCTTCAACTCTTCTTCAATCTTGGCTTTTCTACTTCGTTCAGCCAAGTGGAGACCGCTGATGTGGTTTCTGATGTGTGCAGCAGTCTCAGAGTTGGAGGGATTGGAGAATGGCTTCTCTGCAAGCTCAGCAAGATCAAATCTGCTGAGATGCAGCAGAGAAGTGGCATTAAGCCTGTTGATTTCACCATTCTCTCTTTCCACAACAAAGTTGTGAGAAGGTTCATCGAACCTCCACTGGATTATTGCATTTCTAGGTCCAGGAGATTGACCAGAAATCCTGTCCTCTTTCCTGGTATCCAGCAGAGTCACCAGTCTTCTTCTTAGTCTCTTCTCCTCAGCATTGAGGGTATCGGAGTTGAGACCAAGAAGCCTTGCAGCCTGGCCCAAGGTTTCTCTAGGCAATTCAAGAAATTGGCCTAGGGTGAGGAAGCTTGAAGAGTTATCAACATAGGTGATGTTGATAACCTCTCCCTCACAGGAGATACTGCTCAAAGTTGTGCAATTGATGAGCTTTGTCTTGAGCTCCTTCATCTCCTCAAAGGAGAAATGTTTAGGAGGCTGAGGGGATGATCTTGGCTGTTGTTGGGTAGGCTTAGGTTTAGTGGTTTTGGGTTGAGTCTTGGGTTTTAGGATGGGTAGTTTGGGTGGTTGAGGTGATGTGGTAGGTTTGGGTAGAGTTGTGGGTTGAGGGGTGAAGGTTTCTTCAGTGGGTTCAGGTTTGATGGGAAAAGGGGTTGGTTCTGAAGTGGGTTGTGGCTGTGGTTGAGTGGCTGGGGTGAAAACCATTCCCTTCATCCTCCTATACATCTCCTTCCTTTTCCCCAAGCGAATGTCAGCTTTTATTTCACTGACTATCCGCTGGAGTGTCCTTTCGGACATAGGTCCCACCTGCCTACCAGAGAAGCCATGAGCCCGGAGGTAGTCCTTCATCCAGGCTTTGTCAGTTGACTTCTTGGCAGCAGTGACCTCCTTCTCTTCCTCCCTCTTCCTCTTCACCATTAACTTCTCCCTAGCAGCCTTCTTCCTTTCCTTCTCCATTTGATCCTGCTCTTTGTTGTGGAGCAGCAGGATCATGTCATCATCATGTGGAGACAGTTCAGGAAGACTGAAGCCTCTTGAGAGGAGGAACTTGATCCTAGCCTCTCTCAGCCTCAGGGCTGCTTCCCTCTGCTCTTGTTCTTCCCTCTCCAAGGCCAACCTGGCTTCCCTTTCTTGTTGTAGCCTGGTTGACCTCTCCAAATTCACCAACTCCTCTAGTGGTAGCAGGAGTATTTCCTCATTGACAGCTCCTAGGCTGATGAGCTGGTCAATGAGTGCTGTTCTTCTCTTTAGGTTGATTTCTTCCTGATTGGCTGCAGCTGCCTTAGAACTGGCAGCTAACAGCTTCTCAGTAGGAAACCGACCTTCTTTTTGGCCTTCTCAATTTTCTCCTCCTCCTGAAGCTCTTCCGCAGTCAACTTTCTTTTGCCTTTGTCTTTGATTGTGCTTGACTGTGGTGGTTCTTGGATGGAGGGCTGTGATTGAGAGAGAAGTTCAGCTGGTGCTTGGTTGGAGGTATTTCAGAAATGTCCTCCCTGCTCACCTCAGATGCAATTTCAGCAATGACATCTGTGATGGTCAGTTCCTCGGACATCTGAAATAGGCCTTCCGCAGCTTCTATTTCGGCCTCGGAAGATTTGTCTTGTTCTTCCGAGGCTTCCATGTAAGCTTCGGAAGCCTCAGCTAGAGCTTCGGAAGATGAGACTGCTGCAGATTCTGTCCCATCTGTTTCAGTTGCTGGGCCATCAGTCCCCATTTCCCCTTCGAAGCTAATCTCAGGTTCCATGAAGACCTTAGGTTGACCAACTTCCTCCACAGTGGTAGAAGGTGCAGTCAGTCTTTGAAGCTCCTCAGCCCAAAGTATGCAAGTGTGTGTCGGGGCTGGGCTGTTCTAGGGATGATCTCAATACAAACTGTGTGAACAGTCTGTAGAGATCTTGAAGCATCCTTGAGTCAATCTCCAGAAAGGATTGAGATGACTCAGGTAGGTTAATGATTTGTTGGGTGGAAATGAGTTGGGTCTGTGGTTCCTTCGGTGTTTGTCTCTGAACTTTCTCCCCCTTTTTGGTAGCATCATCTTGAGAGCTAGATGAGCTAGAGGAAGAAGTCAGTGAGACCTGGATAGGTACATGCCTAACAGACCTCTCCGTCTGTTTCTCAGCTAGTTTAGCCTTGAGAGAGTTAATCTCAAGTTGCTGAGTGGCAGTCCTTGATTCTAAGATCTTCACCTGTGATTCCAGGTTGGAGACCTTAGAAAGCAAGTACTGAAGTGTTAGTTGCATACTTCCCTCATCTTCATAGGAAGAATCACGGGGAGATGAGATAACATACCTAGTATGCTCACTCTCACCACCAGATGTGGTTTCTTGGCACCCTGGTTTTCCTCTGCTCAGAGTCATCTCTTTCAGAGATTTCAATGGGCAAAGTTGCCGTAGACTCAGTCCTAATTATGTTACCACTGTCCTGAGAGCTCAATGAGAGACTCTGAGTAGTGGCAGCTGAGTCTACATGAGTCCCCTCCACATCAGTGGGACTCACCTCAGTAGCAGGCTTCTGATGGGGGCTAGAGACAAGGGATCCCTCTTGGCTCTGTTGATCTCTCAGTGGGTGTTTTAGATCAACTTCATGGCCATGGAGAGATGTAATCTCTTCATCAGTTCGGAGTAAAAGGTCAGTGAAAGAGAGGGTGGTTAGTCCTACTGACCCGGGACCTTGATCAATGTCTACAGGCATTGAGCCTATGGGGGGCTGTCCCTAGAAGGCTTCACAGGGGAGTGTGAAGACTCACCCTATGGGCTTAGGGCTTGGGGTTCGGGCTCAGGGGTTTGAGACTGAGGAGGCTCAAAACCCACATTGAGGTCAAATGTGAAGGATGGTGTGACCTCGGACTGAGTGGGAGCCCATGATTCCACTCTAGTCCTTTCGGTGTGAACAGGAGGAGCTTGTTCAATCAGAGTAGATTGAACAAGGGTTCGTTTGGGGCGTCTCTGATAGGTGGCTTTGATGGGTAAAGAAGGTTTTGGTATTGTGGTGGCTGTTGCTGGTGTGGGTTCATCACCTGTGGGGAGAACAGGGATGTCACCAGGAGCTATGCGCTCAGTCATCTCTGGAGGTAATGGAGTGTACCGTCCAGTGAAGTTGGTGGACATCTTCTTCAGTATCTTGAAGATGGTAGGCCTCATGTGTGGAACAGGAAGAGCAGCTGCGCAGACAAGCTTGCTTGGTTCCATCTCACAGTTGATTATGTGTTGAAGAAATCGGGGATACATGAAGAATGTATCCCTGCTGAGATTGGCGATTAGGTTGTTCAACACGAATCGTGAGTAGTTGAATCTGAGGCCTCTCACCAACCCATGAACTAGGCATCCTAGTTCATATGGGATTTGATCCCAACCCCCTGATTTATTGGAGAGGCAGTGCAAAACAATGTGTAGCAGGAACTTCCAATGGTAAGAGAAGTTGAACTTGTATACTGTGGACCTGCTGACATCGCCTCCATATCCCATGAGGATATAGGTGCCTTCCAAGTCTTCCTTGGGGAACTCAGTAGGAGCCCCATCATCGTGAAGCTCAAGATGCTCTCTGATGATCTGTTCATTGATGACCAACTCTTGGCCACAAACTCTGGTTCTCAGGACTCGAACCCCGTTCAGCACTGTAGTTTCTCCGTTGCTCCAAAATTCTGACATATGGTTGGAGTATACGGTTGGGTTAACTGTGAGTGCAGTGAGGTAGGTGGATTCGGTGAGAAAGGTGATGATTTGGGTGAAGTCGGCATCTCTTGACGAGTCAAGTAATGCGACTTGATTGTGCTGAGGGTTTAGCGCCATTGGAGAAAAGGTAAGCTTGAAATTTTGAGAGAGATTGAGGGTTTTACAGTGAAGGGAACAGTTAGGGCTGTAAAGTGGTAAAAGAAGATGAAATTGATAAGTCAAGATTATTTAAAAGGGGTGAATAGTGGTATGGTGGTGGTAATAGGGTAACTGTTTTGGGGTTACTGTGGGTGGTATGGTGGTTTACGGCAGAGAAATGATGATGGCGGCAAGGATAATTTTAAATAATCTGACATTATCAACAAAATCTTTACTTTTTACAGAGTGGGGCCCAAAAGATATCCGTTACATATAAAAACCTTTACTTCCGAGGGTAAAACATTTCCGAAGGTAACTTTCTTCCGAGAGCAATTTCTCTTCCGAAGCATGATATTGCTTCTGAAGGTAAAGTTGTCCTTTGAAGGCATTTTATCTTCCGAAGCAAGGCATTGCTTCCGAAGGTAAAACTGTCTTTCCGAATGGAGAGTTGTATAAGTTTCGGAAGTAGATCTGATATAAAATCAATCGCTTCTTCCGAGACCAAAAACTCTTCCGAGAAGAAATATCCATTGAAGAATTTAGCTTCGGAAGATATTCAAGAGAATATCTTCCGAGAGTTAGTTCCTCTTCGGAAGGAATTTACACTTGGAATAATTTTAAAGATCTTTTGTAACAGGGCTTAAATTGTATTGACACAAGACATTACTCATTTAAAAAGGTTTTCAAAAGAGGTAGTTATTCAATGTTTATCATCCCAATTGCTGATATGAGATACTTAAATCTTTGTTCATCAAATGCCTTTGTGAACAAATCAGCATATTGTTCATTTGAGTCAACTTTGATTAACTTTATCAGCTGTTTCTCATGAATATCTCTAATGAAATGATACCTGATATCAATGTGTTTTGTCTTGGAGTGCTTCACCGGATTCTCAGTAATGGAGATAGCACTGTTGTTGTCAATATGGATAGGAGTAGTCATGAAGTTGAATCCATAGTCTAACATCTGATTTTGAATCCATAGCAGTTGAGCACAGCAGCTAGCAGCAGCAATGTATTCAGCTTCAGCAGTTGATGTAGAGACACAGGATTGTTTCTTGCATTGCCATGAGATAATCCTTCCACCAAGAAATTGACATCCTCCTGATGTTGATTTCTTGTCAATGTTGCAGCCACCATAGTCACTGTCAGAGTATCCATAGAGATTGAAATCACTATTTCTTGGATACCAGAGACCTAGTTTAGGTGCTCCTTTGAGATATCTGAGGATTCTCTTTGCAGCAGCTAGGTGAGACACCTTTGGAGCAGCCTGATATCTTGCACAAATGCATGTGGCAAACATGATATCTGGTCTACTTGCAGTGAGATACATCAGAGAACCAATAATTGCTCTATACTGATGTTGATCAGTATCCTCCCCCTCAAGGTCAGGGCAAAGATTATGGTTTCTGGGTATGGGTGTCTTGGCTGGTTTACAGTTCTTCATTTCAAATTTTTTTAAGATGTCTGAGACATACTTAGATTGACTTATGAAGAACCCTTCCTTCATCTGTTTTACCTGGATTCCTAGGAAAAAGTCCATTTTTCCCATGGAACTCATCTCAAACTTCTGCTTCATAATGCTTTCAAAGTCTTTACACATTTGATCGTTTGAAGAACCAAATATGATGTCATCAACATAGACTTGTACAAGCAAAATGTCTTCTCCACTCTTTCTGATGAAAAGAGTCTTGTCAATGGTACCTCTAGTGTATCCATTCTTCAGGAGAAACTGAGACAAGGTCTCATAC
The DNA here is from genome assembly GCA_024085815.1 of Flaveria linearis. Lineage (NCBI taxonomy): Eukaryota > Viridiplantae > Streptophyta > Magnoliopsida > Asterales > Asteraceae > Flaveria > Flaveria linearis. The sequence goes on from CM044001.1 coordinate 77,930,810, forward strand.
CACAGCCTAGGTGCTTGGTGCAGCCCATATAGAGCTTTATCCAGCTTGCATACATAGTTGGGGTGCTGTGGGTCTTCAAATCCTGGAGGTTGACACACATAGATTTCCCTATCTATATCCCCATATAGAAAAGCACACTTGACATCAAGTTGGTAGACTGTGAAGTTCTTGGATGCAGCATAAGCAAGGAAGATCCTAACTGCCTCAAGTCTTGCAACAGGTGCAAAGACATCAGTATAATCAATTCCTTCCTCCTGGGTGTACCCTTGAACTACTAGTCTTGCCTTGTTCTTGATGATCAAGCCTCTATCATCTTTCTTGTTCCTGAATACCCATTTAGTGCCTATGGGTACTTGACCAGATGGTAGTGGGCATAGATTCCAGACCTTTTGCCTTTTGAATTGAAGCAGCTCCTCCTGCATCGATTCAACCCAACTACTATCCTTTAAGGCATCTTCTACCTTCTTTGGTTCCATCTGAGACAGGAAGCATGAGTACAAGCAGACATTCCCATGATGAGTTTGTCCTCTTGTTCTCACACCCTCAGAGACATTCCCTATGATGTTCTCAGTTGGATAAGTATTGTGAATCCTAAGACGAGGAATCACTTCCAATTGCAGAGATAAGTCTAGGTTAGACATATTCTGATCAGGAATTGGATCACTCTGTCTAACTGCTGTTTCAGAGTCATTCAATGAGGACTGATTGAATGATTGAGAAACATCATCAATGGTTGGTTGTGAAGTAGTATTAACAGTTGCCTGTTCCTTCAGAATACCACTTCCCTCAACCTGGTGTTGTAGTGGATCACCTGAGGAACTTTGAGGTTGATCAAGTGATTCACTTGTTGAAGCTTCACTATTTCTGGAGATAGTTACACTGTCAGATCGGTGAATAGATGAAGCTTGTTGCCCTTCAGCTCTTGGAGAATTTGGAATAGGTCTGGGAAGCTCATATAGTTGACCTGCATCAGCATCAGTATCACCTTGAGCACCTGTTCCAGCTGAAACATTCTCACAAGATGGTTTAGAATAGTTTGGAAACAATTCTAAATCAAAGATATACTCAGGTCCATTCCCCCTAACACAAGGGTGTGCTCATTAACAACTATGTTGGATGACTCCTCAAATTGTTGATTCTTAATATTGTATACTCTATAAGCTTTAGAGCTAGAAGAGTATCCAATAAAGATAGCATCATCCGACTTCTCAGCAAACTTTGCCAAGTTGTCCTTTGTGTTAAGTATGGTACACCTGCAGCCAAAGGACCTTAGAAAGCCAATGAACGGTGGCCTCTTGTTCCATAACTCATAAGGGGTTTTTCCATGGGGCTTAACTACAAGAACCCTGTTCTGCACATAGCATGCAGTGCTGACTGCCTCTGCCCAGAATGTTAGAGGCAGCTTTGAATCAGCTAACATGGTCCGAGCAGCCTCAATAAGTGTCCTGTTCCTCCTCTCAGCAACACCGTTTTGTTGAGGAGTTCTGGGAGCACTATATTGTCTGGCGATCCCTTTTGAGTCACAGAATGAGTCAAGAACGAAGTTCTTAAACTCAGTCCCTTGATCACTCCTAATAATCTTAACCTTGTGATCAATTTGATTTTCTATTTTAAGAATAAAAGATTTTAAAGTTTCAGCAGTTTCATCTTTACTTCTTAAAAAGAATACCCATGTAAATCTTGTGAAATCATCAACGATCACAAGGCAGTATGATTTCCTTCCAATGCTCATTATACTTGTGGGACCAAAGAGATCCATGTGCAATAAGTGTAATGGAGTAGTGATAGAGTTAACACATTTGGATTTATGAGATGATCTGTGTTGTTTCCCTTTCAGGCATGCAACACAGTTATCTTTGCAGAAAAATTCCTTTTTAGGCAAACCATGTACCAAGTTATTTTTAGACAGTTTATTCATTGTTTTAAAATTCACATGACACATGCGTTTATGCCATAGTGTTGACTCATCACTATCAGCTTTGGAAAGAAAGCATGATACTTCACCCATAGGAGAAGCATTGTTCATATCAAGCTTGTACATATCCCCTTTCCTGGGAGATCTGAGAAGCACCAATTCCGGAGGAATTGTCATCCCTGGTTTAAGGATAATGCACTCATGTTCTGTGAAGAGCATCTGATGCTTCTGATCACAGAATTGAGAAACACTTAACAGATTGTGTTCAAGCTGTTTGACAAAGTGAACTTTGTCAATGTTTATTCTGCCATTGGATATACTTCCTCTGCCAGAAATATATCCTCCGGCCTCACCTCCAAATTGGACAGGCCCTCCATCAAAGTTCTGGAATTGTTGAAGGAGAGATCTGTTCCCTGTCATGTGCCTGGAGCATCCACTGTCTACAATCCAGATATTGTTGTTCTTGTCAAATGGATGTCCCTGCACATAAGATGAGATAGTTAGTTTTGTTTGGAAGCCCAAGCCTTGCAGGTCTCGGGCTCTTCCAAAGATAGTGACATAATTGAACCAAAAGATATGCAATGGGGTTCAATAGAGGTCATTGTTGAAGAAGAGGTTTGGGCTGCAGCATCTTCCTTGATCTTCCAATCCATCCTTTGGTTGATCTTTGAGGATGAGCTTGTTGAAGCTTTTGCAGCATGGTCTTCTTCCGAAGCTTCTCTCTTTTCGGAAGAAGCCTTCACCACCTTTTCTTCCGAAGTAATCTTCTTCTGAGATGGTTTCAAGGGAGCCTTCTTGTTCTTCCGAACCTTAGAAGGTTTGGCTTCCGAAGCCATTTTACCTTCGGAAGAAGCAGTTTCTTCCGAAAGCAACTTGGCTTCCGAGACCAACTTTCCCTTTTTCGTCATTTGGACCTTTTGAAGTGGTCCAACTGAGAAACCTTCTCTGACTACTTCTTTTCTGACATTATTTGCATAATGTGTGCTTGCTGGATTGTAGTAACAATCTTTAGCCATGTGGTTGTGCAGACCACACATTATGCATGCAATGTTAGTCTTCTGGGAACTTGCAGGTTGCTGTTTCTTGGGTTTCTTCTCTTCATCAGCAACTTTCCCTTTCAACTTCTGATCCTTCAGTAGGACAGGAGTGCTGGTACTACACTCCTTTCCTGAATCAGGAGTACCTACCACTTGAAACCCGGCAGAAATGAAGACACCCTTTTGCTTAGGGTCAAACTTAAGCTTGGACTCTGCAACCTTCTTAGCAGTCCTTCTAGCAGCTTTAGCTCTGCTTCTTCTTGCCTTGGTGGTTAGGATTTGGTCATCACAGGTGGAGATGGGTGTATCCTCCTGTTTCTCCCCTGTGGAGGCCACTATTTTTGCTTCATCCTCTAGTTCCAATGGAGAAGGGTCAGCAGTTGGAACCTCTTGCTCTTCAGTACCACATCTAGGTAGTCTTATAGACTCATAAGAGTGTGGTGGAGCTATTTCACTGGTTCCCAACCCTTCTTTGTTTTGATAAAACATTTTGGAATGAGAGGTTGATGCAAGAATAGTTTGGAAGCTTTGCTCAGCAATAGCTTGCTTCCTGGCCTGAGCCTCAGCTGTGACTAGCTGGGCTTCAACCTCAGAAAGTTTGGAGATCAGATCTTTGATTTGAGTCTTGTAGTTAGTCTTTTCATGTTTCAAAAGAGACACAGTTTTCTCTAACTCATCAATTTTCCTTTGATAGTCAGATTCAGCTCTTTTAAAGTCAGATTTTAGCACATTTAAAGACTCAACCTCAGATCTGATTTCCGAAATGTAATCCTTATACAATTTAACTTTAGCAATACAGGCAGCAGTACAAAGATGTTCATATACCTGATCATCATCTGTTCCGGCCATGAGTGCTTGAGCGGGAGTCACATCCTGTACCATGAAGCTCCAGTCAACTTCCTGAGCAACAGCAGCTGTTTCAGTTGACTTTTCTTCATGTTTGGGAGCAGTGGGATGTGTGGAGGCCTGTGGGGTTCCCGGGTTGTTCTTGGGAGCCTTGCATTCCCTAGCAAAGTGACCAAGTTGGTTGCAGTTGTAGCACCTTGCTTTGCTTTTATCAAACCCAAACTTGCTGTTGACTGGGTTTTGAGGGAATTGCCTTCCAGTTCTCTTGAAGAACTTCTTCGCTCTGTAAGTTAAAAGAGCCATCTGCTGGACAATGTCCATGTACTCCACGTCATCTGGATTAAAGCACTCAAGATCATCAAAGCAGTATTGAAAATCACCAGAGTGTCCACTTCCAGAGACAAAGGCACAACTATCCTGAAAGGAGTTGTGTTGAACCTTTTGAGACTTTGGAGTCTCAGGTAGAGTGATGAAGGGTCCAGTGTGTGAGTTGTCAGGGTAGCATAGCAACTGATGTTGTGGTTCCATGCTTTCCCTTTCAACCACATGAAGGGCTGAACTCTGTTGGTTATTAGAGTGGTCAGAGGAGTTCTGCATGTTCATCTCCATCTGAAATGCACTTAGGATACCATACAACTCTGTGAGAGACAGAGTCTTAAGGTCCGAAGTTCTCTTGATGACAACACAGTAGTGAGTCCATAGTTTAGGAAGAGAGGACATGAACTTCCTAACTATGTCCCTATTCTCAAGAGCTACTCCAATATCCGTCAGAGTATCTACTAGCTCAACATACCTGAAGTATTGTTGAGTCAAGGTCTCACCAGCCTTGAAAGTAAAGTTCTCAAACTGCTGCTTCAAGAGATCTTTCTTGTTCTCTTGAGTTTCCTTGGATCCCTCATACATCAGCTTCAAAGCTTCCCATAAATCTTTAGCAGTCTTGCACTTCTTGAAGCGTCTGTAGACGGAGTTGGGGAGAGCAGTTTGGAGACAAGTCATAGCCCTTTGATCTAGCTCTATTCTCTTCCTATCTTCCTCTGAGTAATCATCAACATCTTTTGGAATGATGCGATTACCAGTGGCAGATGTAGTGCTTGGTATGAAAGGACCATTGACAATGGAGTCCCACATTCTTGAGTCTTGACACTTGATGAAGCCTTCCATCCGCATACACCATGTGTCAAAGTCTTCAGGGGTGATCATAGGGGACTTGGTCAAGGTACCAGTTTCCATATCAGCCTTGGAGAGAGCAGCCATTTGAGTGAGTGGATTGTGGTGAGGAGGGAAAAACAGGTTGATTAGGATGGTAAGATCTCACAATCAAGAGCCTGGAGCTCTGATACCAATTGCAGGATCGGATTTCTGGAGGTTTTTCTCTCAACTCACTGTGAATCAACACTCGGCAATCAGTCTATGAAGAGTTGATCACAATATAACAAGTAACACGCAGTAAGAAAATTAACACAGCAAGTAATTTTCAAGGTACTTTTATATATTGCTTCTCAACTCAAAGGATTACAAGACTCTTGGACTCAAATCACTTACATAAAGAGTTACAGGGAGAAGATATATATAATACTACCTACAGCCGGATATACTTTGATACCAGCTGGACACCTCTAACCTTACATCTATACTACAAGACTCTAGGTGAGGTCTTTCAGACATTTTGTCTGAAAGTTGGTAGTCAGGACATGTCCCTGACTTACCTTTTGTCACCAACTAAAGTTGGTAACATGTACTATCATAAAAAGGTGAACAGTAGAATAAAGTATGGTCAACAACATGGCTCTTTAGGAAGATGCCATGCTGTATCAGAGGTCTGCAGCGGACTGTCAGGGACCATACTTTTATCTGCTGGACATAGCGATATCTTCCGAAGGATAAAGTGCTTCGGAAGAATAACTTCTTCCGAAGGCACTTATACTTCGGAAGACTGCTTCTTCCGAGGCTTGGAGTCTTCTTTGTCTTCGGAAGCAGACTTTGTCTTCGGAAGCTCTTTCAGACTTTGTCTTCGGAAGCTCTTTCAGACTTTGTCTTCGGAAGCTCTTTCAGACTTTGTCTTCGGAAGCTCTTTCATTAGACTTTGTCTTCGGAAGATGTCTTCAGCTGTTGTTCCTTAGACTTTCGGAAGATCTCTTGCTCAGCTTCGGAAGCCTTTGAATGTAGTACCAAAAGATGACTATGAAGTGAATTTGGTTGCACCAGCCTTATCATGATCCAACAGTACTGTATATTGATCTTCGTCTATCACACAAAATTGTCGAGAGGTGTTTTGTGTCTTAGTATCGGTTCAAACTCAATTTTAGGACGTGTTTTATGATACTTTGTGGTTCTTAATCATGTAGTGTATTTTTGTCTTCTTGAGAACTATCATCAATTGTATAAGAAATTTGAATAATTAACCAATTATTGTACATAAGTGGTTTTAAGTATAAGCAATCGAATAATTTAAATGTAAACCAGTTATTCATATATGCATATATGCATAAACGTATGTGCATAAATGCATATATGCATAACTGCATGTGTCCATAAATTCATCTATGCAAAACTTATATTGATATATACACGAACCTCGCAAGTGTATATTAGAGGAACTTATTGCCTATGTCAGCCTTTTCAGATATAGAATATATAACAAAATTACATCCTACAAAAGCAAATGCATAGTTCCCCGGTATATTAGTAACATAGGTTAGTAAACATAGTTAAACATTTTTAAGTAGTAAAGATGAAATATTTATCTAAATAAAATAGAATTGTCATGAAGAGCAAGTTGTAACTACAGTAGCGTTATTTATTTTAGGAAAGTGATATAATTCTATCCAAAAGATCGACAAAAGATGTTGACACCATCCTTGCTCCTCAAACCAACCAATAACCAAAATGAAATATGAACATTCAATATACGCGATAACTTGCTACCTACCCAAGAAATTATAGCATGAGTTTGATACTACAGAGTATACATCATCAAGCCTAAATTCCCATTAGCAACCAATAATACCATACAATAAAACATGTGCAATAGATCAAAATAATTAAATAGTATTTAATATTCTCAATATATCAAACCAAACCATTATTATTGAGATGGAGATAACTGCTTGTATGGTCCGGATGTTTACAAAAGTTCAAAAACAAACAACAAGCTATGTATATGTATGTGTGTGTGTGTATATATATATATACCAACTACATTAACTACAAACTATAGAATTGTACTGCTAAGACCAAGTGTCATTCTGCAACAATTGAGGATGTTGCTTGCATCTACTTTCGAAACGACTAAAGGTGGAGAGTACTAATTTTGTTGAGTTTATCTAGTAGTTTGACTCTCGTGTTGATGTACTCAAGCGACATGGTGTTGAATGTTGCTTTTGCTATTGTTTTTTAGGCTTCCGTTGTAGTTCAAATAGTGCATAAAACACCACCAATGCTTCCGAAAACTAAAAAGCTCTGAAACAGATGCTTAAAATGGCTTATAACAAGAGAGTCTAGTTACTTAAAATGGCTTATAATTGAGGATTCTGTTATGATGCCCATGACAGATTACCCTCTTGCAAGCTACGTATATGAACCTGAATAAGCAATTCATCCATTGAACTAGATTTAACATCTACACAATTAATGTTATGAAATTTTGCCCTAAGATTGTGTACGAACATACCTTTTGAGTTTCCGTTGCTTCCAACGGTACTGGATTTGGGTCGATGGTTTGATTTTCGCCTCAAGAACTTCGGATTTTGCTCTGCCTTCAGTTTGATTTCTTCAAAAGATATGTGTTGCTACTCTATCAAGTTTCAATTTAATCGTCTCTCCTAAATTCTGATGGGCAGTTTGCAAGAATGTAATGATTCAGTTGATTCTGATAGTGTGTTTGTTGAGACAACAATTTTAATTTTGAACATATATTTTCTTAATCAAATAAGAAGCTATTAACATTCTGATGCATTTTTCTATAGAATTAGTGGGTTTCATTATGATTTCATTTGCAAAAATTCCATCATATGATGGTTCAGCACTATCATTACTAATTTTCCTATTTTAGTAAATTAATTGTTTTTTTCTTATACTTAGTTTCTTAATTATAAATTGATTATTATTTTTTTTGTGATTCTGATAGTTGGATAATTTGTTTTATGTGTTCGTCGAATTATACTATCTTGAAGGAAGATGATATGCTTCAAACAATTTTTAGAGATATTGATCGTTTATTCAAATCATTAGAACAACTCTTTAAATGTTTTCTCTTGATTAAATTTTAGAATTGATATTTCTTAGTTGTATCAAAAGAGTAAAAATATGTTGGGGTACACGTTAAGTTTGTATTTACATATATGTATGTGTGTGTGTATATATATATATACACACACACGTTAAATATATATAAATAGTATACGTACACATACGTGAATGATTGCTTTCACGTACTTAAGAATCGATTTATCTAATTATTTAATTTATACATATGTAAAACAAGGTTCAATGTAAATAGTTAAATTCACATACGTAAATCTACTTTTTGGTTTCTACACATGTGTAAACATTAATTATTTATTTTTACGTACATGTAACCTTGCTTTACGTATGCATGCAATTCTGTAGCTATTGATTTTTATATAAAAGGTACTATTAAATGAAGAACAACCTGGGGTGCATACTTGAATGAGGTAAATCTCGATTATATTTATGTAATTTTCAAAATTTTGTTATGGTTTTCTACAAGATGACATGTACGTAACTTTTTTTTTTGCAAATGGGACATATATCATTTACAATTTAAAAAATTAATGTTTACATATATAATTTATAATGCAAGGTTTTTATTTATATTTTTTCTCTATGAACATACGTTTGTGATTCTTATTGGTACACTAATTAGAATGAATGTGTTTATGCTTTTTACATAACTTTTTTGTTATTAAAAGCTTTAATGTTTATTTTATTTATTACATTTATTATGACAAATTTCCTTTTTAGTTGTTTGTATTGTGTATTAATATATATCTATAACCCTTGTACATATGAGCCATTAAAAATTGAAGATAATTAATAATTAGTCAACTAATTGAAGAGAGAAATAAGATAATAAATTACTACTATGTCCTTTTGTCTTAATTAAACTCATTAAATGATGTATTAATCTATATTTTTATATTGTTTAATCACAACCATTGATCAAAACAATCAATGATTAATGTTAGTTCTGCGTGTTCTCATTTAAAAGTAAGTTCTGAAAAAACCTAACCATATATATATATATATATATATATATATATATATATATATATATATATATATATATATATATATATATATAACGCCTACCATATTGATATACTTTTTTAAAACTATCATCCACCCGTTATTTACATATGTGTAAATCTAGTTATACACATGTGTAATGCCATATTTACACAAGTGTAAAACAAGTTTCGTAAAAAAACGAGACTTTTTTTTAAAAAAATTATTTTTTATGAAAGGCGTGACACCCCACCCGTTACCCGGATGGGCGTCTACAATTGATACAACTTACAGAGAAAGCTAACATATGTTTTATTACCAACTATAATATAATCAACTTGTTACACTACTATTTTACAACTATATTTAAAAACAACCAAAACAAACTTCTTGGTCTTCTAGATACTTTATCTTTGCGCACCTTTAAAGCTTTTTCTTAGGGATTAATTGTACTACACAGTTTATAAAGTTAACTTTTGACATGCATACAATATGGATTATGATATTTGGGTCCATAGGCACAAGCCTTCCCTTGTTTTACCATAACCATCGGCAGCGGGTTTGTCAGACCCTCCCAGCCGTCAAATAGGTATGAGCATATGCCTAATGCATACCAGGAAACCCTATCCTCTTTTTAGCCAGTTTAACACATGTTGGATCGGTGTTTGTCACTAAACTTAGTTTTTCTCTCAAACTCACTAATACTACACTCGGATCAGATGAAGCAGAGTCTTTTCTAAAAGTTGATAATAATATACTAAATAACAAAGAACACAAGAATATAGTTTTCAAGGTATTTGTATATATTACTTCTCAACTCAAAGTGTTACAAGACTATTACAAGCATTCTATTGAGTTACAATGAGAAACTATATATAATACTACCTACAGCCGGATATACTTTGAAACCAGCTGGGAACCTATGACTAAAGCATTTAGTACAATGCTAGAGTTAAGGTATTTAAGATAAAGTAATATCTAAGATATGGTAGTCATGACATGTCCATGACTTACCTTTTGTTACTAACTAAAGATAGTAACTGTACTAACTAATAAAGGTGAATAGTGGAATAAAGTATGGTCAACTACATGGATTTTGAGAAAATGCCATGCAGTATATCAGAGGTCTGCAGCGGACTGTCAGGAGGACCATACTCATGTCCACTAGTTCATAGTACTGTCTTCCGAAGGTTAGTTGGCTTCGGAAGAACAACTTCTTCCGAAACCACCTATACTTCGGAAGACACTACTTCATCCGAGGCTTAAGGATTTCTTCTTCGGAAGTTCTCTTCTGATCTTTTCTTCTAAGTCTTGAACTTCTCGAGTAGACACGTTGTCTTCGGAATCAGAATTTGTCTTTGAAAGTTCAGTTTACACTTTCTCTTCGAAAGAACTCTGTTTCATTCGAAAGCTCCATACTTAGCTTCGGAAGCCTTTGTTAGATGTACCAAAATACACTAAGTGATTTGGTTTTGGTTACACCAGCCTTATTCTTGATCCAACAAACTCCCCCTAAGCTGATATTACCAAAACCTCAATTGTTTCTGCTTCTTAAAACTTTCAGCACCAGGGAAAGAAGATATATATCAGTTTCTTTGTTCTTCCCAGAAGTGGTGCTAAGAAGCTTGTATAAGTCATTCGTGGATAGGAGATCCAGTCTGTCCTTTTGAATGACACGTACCCTTTGTTATGGCCCTCTAAAGAGAGATAGTTGATGAGAGTTATAGTCATACTCCCATCTAACTATTGGTTCCAATTCAGGTCCTTCCACCATCTGTAGAAAGGATGTGCCTTTGGTGGTTAACCTTTCCTTGTCTTCCTTCTCTTTCAGTTTCAACTCCTCTACAATCTTAGCATTTGTGGTTAGCTCAGCAAGATGAAGGCCGCTAAGATGATTTCTGATATGAGCAACAGTTTCAGAGTTGGAGGGATTGGAGAATGGTTTCTCTGCTAACTCAGCAATGTCAAACCTGCTAGAGTGTAGCAGAGAAGAGGCATATAACATGTTTCTTTCTCCATTCTCTCTTTCCACAACAAAGTTGTGAGAAGCTACATCGAACCTCCACTGGATTATTTTCTTTCTAGGTATAAGAGGCTGACTAGGAATCTTGTCCCCTTTCTTTGTGTCCAGTAGAGTCACCAGCTTTCTTCTCAGTTTCTTCTCCTCATCATTTAATGAATCAGAGTTAAGACCAAGAAGTGTAACAGCTTAGTCCAATGTTCCTCGGGGCAGATCAAGAAATTCATTTCTTATGAGAGAACGTGAAGATCCATCAACATAGGTTAGATTGACAGATTCTTCCTCACAAGAAATGTTACTCAGGGTTGTACAGTTGATGAGCCTCTTCTTGATAGCCTTGAATTCCTTTAAGGAGAGATGTTTGGAAGGCTGAGGGGATGGTTTGGAAGTTTGTTGGGTAGGTTGTGTAGTTGTGGTTCTGGGGAGTGTTTTGGGTTTGAGGGTGAGTAGTTTGGGTGGTTGAGGTGAGGAAGTGAGTAAGGGTGCTTGTGTAGGCTCAGGTGTGTAGGGTTCAGGTTTGTTGGTGAATGAAGAGGGAATTGGTTCAGGTTGGGGTTGAATGGTTGGTTTGACGGTTGTCCCCTGTCCCCTTCTATACATCTCTCTCCTTTTGCCCAAACGGATGTCAGCCTTGCTTTCACTGATAATCCGTTGGAGTGTCTTTTTAGACGTAGGTCCCACCTGCCTGCCAGAGAAGCCGTGAGCCCGGAGATAGTCTTTCATCTAGGCTTTCTCACCTATCTTCTTGGTTGTAGTGAGCCTCTCTTCTTCTTCCTTCTTCTTCTTCTCCCTCATATTTTCTCCAACAGCTCTCTTTCTCTCCTTCTTCATTTGATCCTGCTCTTTGTTGAAGAGCCATAGGATCGTATCATCATTGTGTAGAGATAGTTCTTGAAGAGAGAATCCTCTGGAGGTCAAGAAAGATATCATTTCCTCTCTGAGCTACAGATTAGCCTCCTTCTTTTCCCTTTCTCTTTTCTCTTCCAAGGCCAACCTTGCTGCTTCTTCTGTTTGTTCAATTTGCAGCCTGTTTGCCTCTTCTAGCTTGACTAACTCCTCTAATGGTAGCAGGAGTTTGTCCTCATTGGCAGCTCCCAGCTTGATGAGCTGGTCAATGATATCCACTCTCTTTTTGCGGTTGACTGCCTCCTGGTTGATTGCAGCTGCTTTGGAACTGGAAGCTAACAACTTCCCAGTTAGAAGTCTACATTTTCTTTTGAGCTTCTCAATCCTCTCCTTCTCCTGAAGCTCTTCCGCATTCATTTTCTTCTTTTCTTTAACATCTTCAGAAGTATTTGACTTTGGTGGTTCTTGAACAAAAGATTTGGATTGAGGTAGAGGTGGTGAAGATGTCTGAGCTAGTGGCTGGTTGAGAATGTCCTCACTATCCACCTCAGATGCTAGCTCAAGAATTGCATCTGTGATGGTTAGATCTTTGGACAAAGAGAATAGTCCCTTCACAGCTTCTATCTCAGCTTCGGAAAACTCAGATTGTTCTTCTGAGACTTTGACTTTTGCTTCGGAAGGTTGAGGGAGTGCACTATCTGTCCCAACTATTTCAGTTGCTGGGCCATCAGTCTTCATTTCCCCTTTGAATTTAATCTCAGGTTCCATTTGGACCTTAGGTTGACCAACTTTTTCCTCAGTGGTAGAAGGTGCACTCAGCCTCTGAAGCTCTTCCGCTCCAAAGTATATTATAGCCATGTTAGGGATAGGCTGATCTAGAGAAGATCTTAATAGAAATTAGGAAAACAGTCTATAGAGATCTTTGAGCATCCTTGAGTCTATTTACAGCATGACTTGGGATGGCTCAGGATAGATGGTTGTAGTTAGAGCCGAAGAGGTAAAAGTTGAGTCTTGGCTCTGTGGTTCCTTAGATGTTTGTCCCTTAACACTCTCCCCCTTTTTGGTAGCATCATCTTAAGAGCTAGATGAGCTGGAGGAAGAATCCGAGGAGACTTGAATAGGTACGTGCCTAACAGATCTCTCAATCTGTTTCTCAGCTAGTTGAGCCTTGAGACTTTCAATCTCAAGTTACTGAGTGGCAGACCTATCTTATAAAGTTCTAACCTTTGATTCAAGGATTGAGACTTTAGATAATAGGTCTTTGAGAGTGAGTTGCAGTCTTCCCTCATCTTCTTTTGAAGAATCATAGGGAGATGAGGTAGCATACCTAGTATGTTCAGCCTCACCACCAGATGTGGTTTCTTGGCACCCTAGTTTCCCATGCGTAATAATGTCTCTTTCAGAGTCATCAATGGGCATGGTTGCCGCAGATTCAGTCTCAGAGATGTTACCACGGTCCTGAAGGTCCATTGAGGCTACTTCATTAGTGGCAGCTGAATCTGCATGAGTCCCCTCCACATCAGTGGGACTCACCTCAGCTGTGGGTTGCTGATGTGGGCTAGAGATAAGTGATCTCTCTAGGCTCTATTGATCTTGGAGAGGGTGTTGTAGATCAACTTCATTGTCATGGAGGGATGTTATCTCTTCATCAGTTTTGAAGAGAATGTCAGTAAAGGATAAAGGCATTGAGCCTATGGCTAGACTGTCCCTTTGTGGCTTCTTAGAGGAGTGTAGAGACTCACTCTGAGGGCTGTCAGCTTGGGTTTTGGGCTCATGGGTTTGAGGCTGAGGAAACTCAAATCCCAAATTGAGGTCAATTGTGAAGATTGGTGAGACCTCAGACTGAGTGGGAGCCTATTATTCCACTCTAGTCCTTTTGGCTTGAACAGAAGGAGCTTGTTCAATCAAAGTAGATTGAACAAGGGTTCATTTGGGGTGTCTTTTGTAAGTGATTTTGATAGGATGAGAAGGCAGTATTGTCAGTGTGGGTGCAGGTGCTGGTGTGGGTTCATCACCTGTGGGGTGAATAGGGATGTCACCAGGAGCGATATGCTCAATCATACCTGCAAGTAAAGAAGTGTACCTTCTAGTGAAGTTGGTGGATACCTTCTTCAAGGTTTTGAAGATGGTAGGCCTCATGTGAGGGTCAGTCAGAGCAGCTACACAGACAAGCTAACTCTGGTCCAATTCACAGTTGATGATGTGCTGAAGGAATCTGGGATACATAAAGAGTGTTTCCCTCTGAAGATTACCAATGAGATTAGTCAGCACAAATGTTGAGTAGTTGAAGCACAGGCCTCTCACCAGTCCATGAACTAGGCATCCTAGTTCATATGGGATTTGGTCCCATCCCCCAGATTTGTCTGACAGACAGTGAAGGACAATGTGCAGGAGGAACTTCCAGTTGTATGAGAAGTTGAATTTGTAGACTATCGACCTGCTCACATCTCCACCATATCCCATGAGTATGTAAGTGCTGTCTAAATCAGGTTTGGGGAATTCTGTAGGAGCTCCCTCATCATGAAGCTCGAGATGCTCCCTGATGAGTTATTCAGTAATTACCAACTCTTGTCCACAAATGTGGGACCGTATCACACGAACTTCGTTTAGGGTTTCGACCTAACTATTTTCCCAAAATTCAGCCATTGGATTGGAGTAAACAGTGGGATTCACAGTAAAAGCTGAGTAATAGGATGATTGGGTTAGTAAGGAGATGATTTCAGAGAAGTCAGCATCTCTTAAAGAATCAAGAAATGCGACTTGATTGTGCTGAGGGTTGAGTGCCATTTGGGAAAGGTGAAAATGGATAAATTTGAGTTTGGGTGATCTGAGAGTGAAAGAGGCTTTTAGGTTAGTAAATTGGTAAAAGAAGATGAAATTGAATAGTCAGGATTGTTTAAATGGGAGTGGAATGGCGGTAATGGGGGTAAGGATAAGGTGAGGTTATGAAATGATAGTGGCGGTAAGGGTTAAATTTTAGTTAAATAATCCGACATCATTAACAAAATCTTTACTTTTTACAGTGTGGGGCCCAAAAAGATATCCGTTACACAGTAAAATCTCTCTTTCCGAGTGTAAAACGTTTCCGAAGGTAGTTTGTCTTCCGAAGGCAATTCTTTCTTCCGAAGCAATACTTTTCTTTTGAAGGTAAGGATTGCTTTCCGAATGTAGAGTTTTATAAGCTTCGGAAGTAGATCTGATATGAAATCAATCACTTCTTCCGAGACGAAAAACTCTTCCGAAAAGAAAATTTTCTAGGGAGGAATTGGCTTCGGAAGTTATTGAAGAATATCTTCCGAGAGTTAATTCCTCTTCAGAAGAAATTTACACTTAGAACATTTCAAAGAGATCTTTTGTAACAGGGCTTAGATTGTATTGACACAAGACATTACACATTAGAAAGTTTTCAAAAGAGGTAGTTTAATCAATATTTATCATCCCAATAGTTGATATGAGATATTTGAACATTTGTTCATCAAAAGCTTTAGTGAACAAATCAGCGTATTGTTCATTTGAGTCAACTTTGATTAGCTTGATCAGATTATTCTCATAAATATCTCTAATGAAATGATACCTTATATCAATGTGCTTTGTCTTGGAGTGCTTTACTGGATTTTCAGTGATGGAGATAGCACTGTTGTTGTCAATATGGATAGGAGTACTCATAAAGTTGAATCCATAGTCTAACATCTGGTTCTGAATCCACAGCAGCTGAGCACAGCAGCTAGCAGCAGCAATGTATTCAGCTTCAGTAGTTGATGTAGACACACAGGATTGTTTCTTGCATTGCCATGAGATGATCCTTCCATCAAGAAATTAACATCCTCCTGATGTTGATTTCTTGTCAATGTTGCAGCCACCATAGTCACTGTCAGAGTATCCATAAAGATTGAAATCACTATTTCTTGGATACCAGAGACCTAGTTTAGGTGCTCCTTTGAGGTATCTGAGGATTCTCTTTACAGCAGCTAGGTGAGACACCTTTGGAGCAGCCTGATATCTTGCACAAATGCAAGTAGCAAACATGATATCAGGTCTACTAGCAGTAAGATACATCAGAAAACCAATAATTGCACTATACTGATGTTGATCAGTATCCTTCCCCTCATGGTCAGGACATAGATTATGGTTTCTGGGTATGGGTGTCTTGGCTGGTTACAATCCTTCATTCCAAATCTCTCTAAGATGTCATTGACGTACTTGGATTGATTGATGAAGAACCCCTCCTTCAATTGCTTCACCTGAATTCCAAGGAAAAAGTCTATTTTTCCCATGGAACTCATCTCAAACTTCTTCTTCATAATGCACCTAAAGTCTTTGCATATTTGGTCATTTGAAGAACCAAATATGATGTCATCAACATAGACTTGAACAAGCAGGATATCCTTTCCAAACTTCTTTATAAAAAGAGTCTTATCAATGGTACCTCTGGTGTAACCATTTCTCAGAAGAAATTGAGACAAAGTCTCATACCACAGCCTAGGTGCTTAGTGCAGCCCATATAGAGCTTTATCCAATTTGCACACATAGTTAGGGTGCTGTGGGTCTTCAAATCCTGGCGGTTGGCACACGTAGACTTCCCTATCTATATCCCCATATAGAAAAGCACACTTGACATCAAGTTGGTAAATAGTGAAATTCTTGGATGCAGCATAAGCAAGGAATATCCTAAATGCCTCAAGTCTTGCAACAGGTGCAAAGACATCAGTATAATCGATATCTTCCTCTTGGGTGTATCTTTGAACCACTAATCTTGCTTTGTTCTTAATGCTCAAGCCTCTATCATCTCTTTTGTTTTTGAAAACCCATTTAGTGCCTATGGGTACTTTACCATATGGTAGTGGGCATAGATTCCAGACCTTTTGTCTTCTGAATTGAAGCAGCTCCTCCTGCATTGATTCAACCCAACTACTATCTTTCAAGGCATCTTCCACCTTCTTGGGTTCCATCTAGGATAAAAAGCATGAGTATAAGCAGACATTCCTATGATGAGTCTGCCCTCTTGTTCTCACACCTTTAGAGACATCCCCTATGATGTTCTCAGTTCGATGAGTATTATGAATCCTTAGCCGAGGAATCACTTACAGTTGCAGAGATAAATCCAAATTTGACATATTCTGCTCATGAACTGGGGCACTTTGACTAGCAGCTGTTTCAAAGTCATTCAATGAAGACTGATTGAATGAATGAGAAACATCATCAATTATTGGTTGTGAAGCAGTGTTAACAGTTATCTATTCCTTCATAATACTGCTTCCTTCAGCCTGGTGTTGTACAGTGTCACCTGATGAAGTTGAAGGATCAATAGATAAGTCACTGGTTGAGGCTCCACTATCCCTTGAGATGGTTATACATTCAGTTCTGTCAATAGTGGGGGCTTGATTTGTTGTGGATCTTGGAGAACTTGGGATAGGTCTGGGTAACTCAAATAGATGATTGTCTTCAGAAATGCTTTGAATACCTATTCCAGCTGAAACATTCTCACAAGATAGTTTAGAATAGTTTGGAAACAATTCTAAATCAAAAATATGATCAGGGCCATTCCCCCTAACACAAGGAGTGTGCTCATTGACAACTATATTGGATGACTCCTTAAATTGTTGATTCTTAATGTTGTATACTCTATAAGCTTTAGAGCTAGAAGAGTATCCAACAAAGATAGCATCATCTAACTTTTTAATAAACTTTGCCAAATTGTCTTTTATGTTAAGTATGGTATACCTGCAGCCAAAGGACCTTAGAAAACCAATAAACGGAGGCCTTTTGTTCCATAACTCATAAGGGGTTTTTTCATGTGGCTTAACTAGAAGAACTATGTTCTGTACATAGCATGCAGTGCTGACTGCCTCTGTCCAGAATGTTAGAGGTAGTTTGGAATCAGCTAACATAGTTCTAGCCGCTTCAATAAGTGTCTTGTTCCTCCTCTCAGCAACACCATTTTGTTGAGGAGTTCTGGGAGCACTATATTGTCTGGCAATCCCTTTTGAGTCACAGAATGAGTCAAGAACAAAGTACTCAAATTCAGTCCCTTGATCACTTCTAATGATCTTAACCTTGTGATCAATTTGATTTTCTATTTTAAGAATAAAAGATTTTAATGTTTTAGCATTTTCATCTTTAGTCCTTAAAAAGACACCGATGTAAATCTTGTAAAATCATCAATAATCACAAGGCAGTATGATTTCCTTCCGATGCTCATTATACTTGTGGGACCAAATAGATCCATGTGCAATAAGTGTAATGGAGTAGTAATAGAGTTAACACTTTTGGATTTATGAGATGTCCTGTGTTGCTTACCTTTTAGGCATGCAACACAGTTATCTTTGCAGAAAAATTCCTTTTTAGGCAAACCATGTACCAAGTTATTTTTAGCCAATTTATTCATTGTCTTAAAATTTACATGACACATACGTTTATGCCAAAGTGTTGACTCATCACTATCAGCTTTGGAAAGAAAGCATGATACTTCACTCATTGGGGAAGCATTGTTCATATCAAGCTTGTACATATCCCCTTTCCTATGAGATCTAAGAAGCACCAATTACTTAGGAATTGTCATCCTAGGCTTAAGGATAATGCACCCATGTTCTGTGAACAGCATTTGATGCTTCTGATCACAGAACTGAGAAACACTTAAGAGATTGTGTTCAAGCTGTTTGACAAAGTGAAACTTGTCAATGTTTAATTTTCCATTGGATATACTTCCTCTGCCAGAAATATATCTCCGGTCTCACCTCCAAACTGAACAGGACCTCCATCAAAATGTTGAAATTATTGAAGGAGAGATCTGTTCCCAGTCATGTGCCTGGAGCATCCACTATCCACAATCCAAATATTGTTATTTTTGTCGTATGGATGTTCCTGCATATAAGATAAGATAATTAGTTTTGATTAGAAACCCAAGCCTTGTTGGTCTTGGGTTCATCCAATGATATTAACATGATTGAACCAAAAGTTAAGCATGAGGGTTCAATGGATGTTGTTGTGAGAAGTGTATTCTTCCGAAGCAGTCTTCTTCTAGGATGGTTTCAAGGAAACTTTCTTGTTCTTCTGAACTTTGACAGCTTTTACTTCCGAAGCCATTTTCCCTTTGCGAGAAGTGTTTTCTTCCGAAAGCAACCTTGCTTCGAAAACTAGCTTTCCCTTTTTCATCACTTGAACCATTTGATAAGGTCTAAATGAGAAACCTTCCCTGACTCCTTATTTCTTAACATTATTTGCATAATGTGTGCTTGCAGGATTGTAGTAACAATCTTTAGCCATGTGATTTTGTAGACCACACATTATACATGCAATGTTAGTCTTCTGGGAATGTGAAGATTGCTGTTTCTTGTGTTCTTTCTTTTCATCATCAACCTTTCTCTTTAACTTCTGATCCTTTGGTAGGATAGGAATGCTGGTACTACACTCCGTTTCTGAATCAGAAGTACCTACCACTTGAAATCCAGCTGAGATGAATACATCCTTTTGCTTTGGGTCAATCCTCAGCTGAGATTCAGCCACTTTCTTAGCAGTTCTTCTGGCTACTTTAGCTCTACTTCTTCTGGCTTTAGTGGTTAGGGTTTGATCTTCACAAGGAGAGGTGGGTTGATTTACCTGTTCCTTTCCTGTGGTGGCCTCTATTATTGCATCATTCTTCAACTCAGAAGAAAATGGGTCAACAATTAGGACCTCTTGCTCTTCAGTACCACATCTAAGTTGTTTGATAGACTCATAAAAGTGTGATGGAGCAATTTCATTGATCCCCAACCCTCCTGTATTCTGATAATAGATTTTGGAGTGGGAGGATGATGCAATAATAGCTTGGAAGTTCTGCTCAGAAATAGCGTACTTCCTGGCTTGAGCCTCAGCAGTGACAAGCTGGGCTTGAGCCTCTGACAATTTGGATATAAAATCTTTTATTTGAGTCTTATAGTTTGAATGTTCATGTTTTAGTAAGGACACAATTTTCTCCAACTCCTTAGTTTTTCTTTGATAGTCAGATTCAGCCCTTTTAAAATCAGATTTTAAAACATTTAGAGACTCAATATCATATTTAATCTCTATATTGTAGTCCTGATACAATTTAACCTTAGTAATACATGCAGGAGTACAGAGATGTTCATATACCTTACTGTCATCTGTTCCTGCCATGAGAGCTTGAGCAGGAGTCACATCTTGCACCATAAAGCTGCAGTCAACTTCTTGAGCCATTGCAGCTGTTTCAGTTGACTTTCTAAGTTGCTTTGAGGTAGAGGGATGTGTGGAGGCCTGTGGGGTTCCCGGATTTGACTTGGGAGCCTTGCATTCCCTTGCAAAATGACCAAGTTGATTATAGTTGTAACACTTGGCCTTGGTTTTGTCAAACCCAAATTTGTTGTTGGTTGGGTTCTGGGGAAACTGCCTTCCAGTTCTCTTAAAGAACTTCTTTGTTCTGTAGGTTAAAAGAGCCATCTGTTAGACTATGTCCACATACTCTACATCATCTGGACTAAAGCACTCTAGATCATCAAAGCAGTACTGAAAATCACTAGAATGTCCACTTCCTGAGACAAAGGCACAACTGTCCTGAAAGGAGCTCTGTTGTGCCTGTTGAGACCTTGGAGTCTCAGGAAATATGATGTATGGTCCAGATGAGCAGGATGGCTACTGAGTGTGAGTCAGGTACTGTTGAGGTTATGGGGGTCCTGAGCCTTCAGCAACCATTAAAGCGTTGCTAGCAGGGAGACTCAGGGGTCTTCTTGTCTGATGGCCTCTCTTGCTTTCCATTTTCAAACGGTATCCATCAAGAATGCCATAAAGTTCGGTCATGGTGAGGGTGTTCAGATTCTCTATTCTCTTGATAGAAACACAGTATAATGTCCACTCATTAGGAAGAGCACTCATGAACTTTCTTATGAGGTCTCTAAGTTCAGGAGTGATTCCTACGGACTGAAGGGAAGAAATAAGATCCATGTACCTGAAATATTGTTGACTGAGAGTTTCTCCAGCAATGTAGGTGAAGTTCTCAAACTGATGCTTCAGTGAGTCCTTCTTGGAGTCATTTGAGCTAGAGTACATTTGAGCAAGTGCATCAAATAGTTCTTTGGCTGACTTGCAATGCAAACCCCACCATGATGGAGTTTGGTATTGCAGTCATAAGAATAGTCATAGCATTGCTGTCAATACCCATCTTCTTTCGGTCCTCATCAGAGTAATCTTCAACAGCCTTTTCTATCATGGCCCCGTTTCCACCAGGTGAAGCCACCTTGGGTTTGTACGGGCCATTGACAATGGATTGCCACATCTTGCTGTCTTGATATCTGATGAAGCCTTCCATGCGTCTGCTCCATGACCTGAAGTTTTCAGGGGTGATGACAGGTGCTTTAGTCATCGTCCCCATTTCTACTTCGGACTTGTTGAGGGCCATTTTGAGTGAGTGGTAAGGAGGAGTGAAAAACTGGTTGATTTGGATGGTAAGATCTCACATCAAGAGCCTAAATAGCTCTGATACCAATTGCAGGATCGGTATTTGTCACTAAACTTAGTTTTTCTCTCAAACTCACTAATACTACACTCGGATCAAATAAAAGCAGAGTCTTTTCTAAGAGCTGATAATAATATACTAAATAACAAAGAACACAAGAATATAGTTTTCAAGGTATTTGTATATATTACTTCTCAACTCAAAGTGTTACAAGACTCTTACAAGCATTCTATTGAGTTACAATGAGAAACTATAGATAACACTACCTACAGCCGGATATACTTTGATACCAGCTGGTAACCTATGACTAAAGCATATACTACAATGCTAGAGTTAAGGTATCTTAGATAAAGTATTATCTAAGATATGGTAGTCATGACATGTCCATGACTTACCTTTTGTTACTAACTAAAGATAGTAACTGTACTAACTAATAAAGGGGAACAGTGGAATAAAGTATGGTCAACTACATGGCTTTTAAGAAAATGTCATGCAGTATATCAGAGGTCTGCAACGGACTGTCAAGAGGACCATACTTATGTCCACTAGTTCATAGTACTGTCTTTCGAAGGTTAGTTGGCTTCGGAAGAACAACTTCTTCCGAAACCACCTATACTTCGGAAGACACTACTTCTTCCGAGGCTTGAGGATTTCTTCTTCGGAAGTTCTCTTCTGATCTTTTCTTCTAAGTCTTGAACTTCTCGAGTAGACACGTTGTCTTCGGAAGCAGAATTTGTCTTCGGAAGTTCAGCTTACACTTTCTCTTCGGAAGAACTCTGTTTCCTTCGGAAGCTCCATACTTAGCTTCGGAAGCCTTTGTTAGATGTACCAAAATAGACTGTGATTTGGTTTTGGTTGCACCAGCCTTATTCTTGATCCAACAACACACCTCATTAAATATATCAGGATCCTATATACCCCTACCAACTCGTGCATATATGTAAGCATTATAATTATTACCAGTACAAACAGAACGATTATATTATCATAATTTTGAAAATAGTCATGATAACTCACCTGTTTAATAGTTGCTCAACAATTGATAATCAATTCCTAGTAAGATCTAGTGATATCTCAAGGTCCTGATACAATTTAAGTAATCCTAGGTTAGGTGATGGTACAACTAACTAGTCATTGTCATGCTTGAATATTAGCTAGCGCTACCTTGTTTTAGCATGGGTGATCAGTCCATGCCTAGCTAGGGCTAGGCTACCTAAAACCTAACCCTAACAGTAACCCTAATGCCTAAAATAATAATACTATACTAATACTAATCCTAATGCTAATAATACTAAAATAAATAATAATTGACTTGACATAACTTAAATGAGAACATACCGTAAAACTATCTACGGCAATTTGATATATAGTCACCCTACCTGTGCTCCTACTCGAGCAAAAATGACTATTAACAATACCCAGTGGGGTATTGAGTACTCGAGATTCTCTTTATAATAGAGTGTTTGTAGGAAAACTTATATTTTGAAGGAAACCTATGAGCTTCTATTTATAGCAGGAAGGCAAGCAGCTGAATTCCATTCTTCCATTGATGTGAGATGAAGGTGAGCAGCCTGGCTGGCTGCTTACTTATTGACCATCCTGCTTGCTTGCTTACTTATAGTTAATTCAGCTATTTACTTTGTTTTTCCCTCATAACTTTTAAACTATAAAAGTTCTATAAAATTTCGAATACGTCATTGGGACGACCTTATTTTTGTCTACGAATCAACCTAAGTTTTATTAAAAACAGAGTAAGATCGAAAATTAAATATTTTATTATTATTTAATGCTTTCTTAAAATAGTAAAATCTTAACATCACATGACATTATCCAAATAGTCATCTTACTCACACGACAATATATGAAAGAAAAATTTTAATATTTCGTGCATGTACAACTATTATATTAAGGTTTGAGATCTTGCATCCACCCCCCTTATAAAAATTACATCCTTGAAATTTAGGTTTACTTAAAGAGGTGAGTGTATTTTTCTTTCATCTCATTTTCCAATTCCCACGTACTCGGGTCCATGACGTGCATTCCACTTGACCTTGACTAATGGGATTTTTTTTCTACGCAACCTTTTAATCTTTCGGTCTTCGATGAGTGGTGGTTCTTCGATAAAGTTAAGATTTTCATTAACATGCACATCCTCCAATGGTATTTGTTGTGCTTCATCTACTAAACATTTTCTTAAATTTGACACGTGAAAAGTATTATGTATGCCTGCCAATTGCTTGGGAAGTTTTAGTCAATACGCCAACGGTCCTAATTTGGCTATTATGTCAAACGATCCAATGTATTGAGGTTTGATTTTTACTTTCTTTCCAAATCAGATTTCTCCATTTAGAGGTGATACCTTTAGCATCACTTTATCCTCTATTTGAAATTCTAGGGGTTTACCCCTTTGATCTGCATAACTCTTATGTCTATCTTGAGCACTTTTTATCCTTTCTTTGATTCATTGAATCTTCTCTGTGGTTTCAATAATGATTTCTGGTCCTGAAAGTTGACTTTCGCCTACTTCTCTCCAGCATATAGGTGTTCGGTACTTTTTCCGATATAAAGCTTCAAAAGGTGTTGCTTTGATGCTGGCGTGGTAACTATTATTGTAAGAGAATTCGATAAGTGGCAGATGATTATCCCAACTACCACCAAAATCAATCACACATGCACGAAGCATGTCTTCTAACGTTTGAATAGTACGTGCACTCTGCACATCTGTCTGTGGGTGATAGGCAGTGCTTAAGTTAAGCTTGGTTTCCAATTCATGTTGGAAACTTTGCCAAAACCTAGAAATGAAACGACTATCCCTATCTGATATGATCAATACAGGTGCTCCATGTCGTAAGACTATTTCTTTGATGTAAATCTAGGAGAGCTTGTTCATCTTGTAGTTTTCACGAATCGATAGAAAATGTGCAGACTTGGTCAGACTATCCATAATTACCCAAATAGCATCATAACCATGATTCGATCTTAGAAGCTTTGTAATCAATCTCATGGTAATTTTCTCCTATTTTCATTCAGGAATCTCTAGCTGTTGTAAATAACCTGATGGGTTTTGACGTTCTGCTTTCACTTTAAGGCAGGTGAGACATTTTTCTATGTATCGGGCAATAGATCGTTTCATTCCTGGCCACCAATAGTCACTTATTAGGTCTTTGTACATCTTGTCACTACCATGATGTATAGAATATTCAATCCTCCAAAACTAGGAACCCATATCCTATTGTTAAATCTCAAGATATTATCGTTTCCGGTTGTCAATAACTTTAGTCTCCCAATAATTCTTCCCTTCACTTGATTCTTTACTTAGAGCCTCTTGTTGAACATTCTTAATTTATTACAGGAGACTAGTTTTAACCTCTATTCTATATGCACGAATTGTTATTAGTTGAGGTTTCTCCTTTCTACTTAACATATCAACTACTACATTAGCTTTACCTGGATGGTATTGGATCTCACAATCATAATCACTTAATAACTCCATTTAGCCTCTTTGACGCATCTTAAGCTCTTTCTGCTCGAATATAGGTTTCAAACTTTTATGGTCGGTATAAATAGTACATCTTGTTCTGTAAAGATAATGTCTCCAAATTTTTAACGCAAACACTATGGCACCAAGTTCTAAATCATGGGTCATGTAGTTTCGCTCATGATTCTTTAATTATCGAGATACGTAGGCAATTACTTTACCCCTCTTCATGAGTACACATCCCATACCATAATGAGACGTGTCATAATAGACAACAAAATCTTCAGTTTCTTTGGGAAAAGATAGTATTAGGCGTTACATAATTTCTGTTTCAAGGTGTTAAAAGCTTCTTCTTGTTTAAGTCCCCAATTAAACTTAGAGGCTTTTTGAGTTAGCATTGTTAGTGGTGTAGCAATTCTAGAGAAGTCTTGAATAAATCTTCTATAGTATCCTGCTAACCCAAGAAATCTTCTGATTTTAGTAGGATTCTTTGGCAATTCCCATTTCTTGATTACCTTAATTTTTGAGGGATCAACTTGTATTCCTTGTTCATTGATTACATGATCTAGGAATTGAATTCAAGTATCCAAAACTCACACTTGGAGAACATTGCATAAAGTTTTTCTTTCTTACAATACAAGAATTGCTCTGAGGTGTTTTTCATGATCTACCTCGTTCTTTGAGTATATCAGAATATCATCGATAAAGATGATCACAAACTTATCAAGATACGATTTACAAACTCTATTCATAAGGTCTATGAATACTGCAGGTGCGTTGGTAAGCCTAAACGCCATTACCAAAAATTCATAATGGACGTACCTAGTCCTAAAAGCGGTCTTAGGTACATCTCCTGGCACTACCTTCACCTGATGATATCCAGATCGCAAGTTTAATTTTGAAAAATAACTTGCTCATTGCAATTGATTAAATAGATCATCGATTCCTGGTAAATGGTACTTATTCTTTATAGTGACTTTATTGAAGTCTCCATAATCGATACACATACGCATCATCCCATCTTTCTTCTTAACGAACAGGATGGATGCTCCCCAGGGTGAAGAGCTTGGCTGAATAAACCCTTTTTGGAGTAATTATTCTAGTTTCTTCTTGAGTTCTTGCATTTCTGTCGGAGCTAGTCTGTACGGTGACTTAGCAATCGGTATTGTCCCATGTACTAAGGCAATCTAAAACTCCACTTGTCTATTAGGTGGAAGTTTTGGGAGCTCATTGGAAATCTCTCAAGGTATTCATGTACTGTTGTCACGTCTTCAATCTTCTTATTCTTTATGGTGTTTACACAATAGGTCAAAAAGGCAATACACCCTTTTTCTCATATCTTTTTGTGCTTGTGCTATCGTGATGAGATTTTTAATCTTTTCAGCACGATCTCCTAATATGGTTAATCGTTTGCTGTTGGGTAACTGGAGTCGGATGATCTTTTTATCACATACTAATTTTACGTGATGTAGGGCTAATCAATCCATTTCTATGACTATATCAAATTCTCCTAGTTCCATAGGCATTAAACCAATAGGAAATGGATGGCCATTCAAATTTATGATACAATTTTTAATGATATCGACAATTTTCTTTTGACTCCCATCAGCCATTTCTACTATAAAGGTATGGTCTAATTTTGTGATTCTTGATTCAAATAGGGCCTAAAAAATATTTGATACTAAACTTTTATTAGCACGAGAACGGAGCTAAGATGAATGATATATTGATGCTTTAAGGTGTGTTGTTGAAGAAAGTAAATAACGAGTCAATGCGGATCCTCTACTATGATTCTGTTAGAGGTTGTGGTATGGTGTTAAGTAGCAAATGACTAGCGCATGATTCAACTATGCAGAAGTGAATAGACTGATAAAATTCTGGAATATTAATTCACAATTTATATAATTAAATTGTGTATTAATATTAAAAGCAATTCATAAATTAGAAAAAGTTAATTGTGTATTAAGTGACCGACTCTTTGTATTTTTGGTTTTGTGTATAAATACAATACACATAAGCAGGGGCGGAACTACCTTATAGGAACGGGCTCAAGTGACCTTATTGATTTTTTATCTAGTAGTGGAGCGTACAATACTGAAATTTTAAGGGAACCCGTAGTTTTACTTGAGATGGACCCATAATATAATTAACTAGCTTTAGTAAACATGTGTATTATATGGGTTGAATAAGTAAGATTATTAAAATCTTTCTTTTTATAAATAGAAATGAAAATTTTGTTTTAAAACAAATGTTTAAAAAATACCAATTTAAAATTTTTTCTTATTATAAAAATCCTAATTTTAATTATTTTTTGTTTAAAAAAATTTTACTCGTTAAAAACATCAATTTTTAATTTTTTTGTATTTTTAAAAATGTTTGATGTTTTAGAAAATTTCCTTAATTTATAAAAAACTTATTTCTTTAGAAATAAAATTAATAAAAAGATTTTTTTAATTTATTAAAAAACTATTTTAATCTAAAAAAGAATCAGATAATATTTTTTGTAATTAATGTGATTATTTAATAGGAGAGAGAAGTAAGAAAATTTAGTAAGAAGTAATGTGGTGTTGCCATGTATCCCTACTAGTTACTCTTTTATAAAAAGTGGTGAGATGAGATGAGATAATATTTTAAATTGTAACAAGAATAACCTCTTGGTTCACTGGTTTTCCTTGCTTTCGCGCGCATCTAGCTTCATTGTAAGTCATGAGTTCGAATCCCTCAAGTTGTGCTTTACACTCCTTTTAAATTTGTGAAATCACTTCTATGCTCTTAATGTTAAAATAGTTTAAATCTAACCCAACACCCCCCACCACCACCCCAATCACTACACCTTTAGGTTCAATTGAAACCTCAGCTCTTAATAGTCCAGCCTCCATCGACCCTTCAACCGGCGACCATCCATCAACCCCCCGAGCTCCGTCTATCAAAACTCTAGCAACCCTTGACTCAAGTTAGTTTTCTTGACTCTTTAGTTAGTTTTATTTCTTTGTTATTTGTCTAAATTAGAATATGCAAACCCTAAATTTTGTTTTAATGATTTTGGCATCTAGATTTTGTTCAATCGCATCCACCATTGTGGTTTTTTGTTCACAGTTGTCACCTCCGATTGAGATGAACCTCCATCACCATCGTCACCACCACGGCCACCACAGTGGTGTGTCAATTCATTTGCTCTGTTGCTTATCTTCTTGCCGCTTGTCGTTTTGATACATGCATGTTTTTCAATTCAATTGGCCGGTTTTATTCTTTAAGTTTACTTGAAGATTAATCAAAAGTTTATAATCAAACTTTATATTTTTTCAGTTTATGGCGGGGATATGTTTAGTACTCCGTAGATTAAAATGATTGGATTTTTTCTTTTAATTTTTTCTAAGTTTACGTAAATCAAGATCTTGATTTTCTTTTTTAGCTTTTATTTTTTAAGCGTATTTTTAAATTCATTAAAACTTTGTTTTATTGTAATCTTAGTTGTTGTAGGTGAACATCATGAAATCATAAATTATGAATCTTGATTTAGGGGATAATTTCAACAACTATATTTTATTTAATTGACGATTTCAAAAAATGCAAATGAATAGGGACATTTATTCGATTTTAAAATATGAAAACGCGCGAAAAGGATCTTTAAGGGACCTATATTGAACAGAAATCCTCAACCACTACTCAACTTTTTCCATTAGTTTGTTATGCAGGTAAAGATAAAGCTAAGAAGAAGTTATGTGGTTTCAAGATTCAAGTAGAAAATATTCTCTCCAAAGACTACGGTTATGAGTTGATTTCAATTCATGAAAACTTTGTTGTTACTCACATTTGATTTGTTTGTGATATTGTAATATTGTATTTCCCATTGAAATTGTGATTATTATTTTATCAATTATTAACAAAAGCAAACTCATATCCTACTATTTCTACTTAATTTGGTTATAAATGAGCAAACTTGGTTTCCAACTTGAGGTATTAGTTTGATAAGCTTAAATCACTTTGATCCACGGTATTCACTAATCGTAACGAATTAACGATAACCAAATCCATAACTCCACAGGCATATCTGTGATGTGCAATCCACTGTTTGTTGATCGATCACCTGAATTTTTGATTCATTGGTATAAAATTTCCAAGGTGGTTCAAGAGTTGTGAAGTTCCATTTCCCGCAAGTGACTTTAAACGACCCTGAAGATAATACCAATTAATGGACGTCAAACATAAACCATCATAGATTTTAGTAATCATGCGACTGACTTCACAACTATCAAAATCAAGTCCGATAGATTTTAGTAATCATATATGCGGCTACTCAATTGCAGATGGACGCCCGTTTCATCCTTAAGAACACCACCTAACCATCACCTTCAAACCAACATACTAGTATCAAGCTCAAAGAGAACCACCTCAACCGGATTCACCAAGGAGTTAGAGACTACCATCAACTTCTTTTTCATCACCTCCTTCTGTCAAAATCAAGGTTCCAACTCCTAATCACTAACTAACTAAGTTTACAAAGATATATATGTGTTTAACAACACATATGATCAACCCTTTTGATTAAAACATGAAAAGTTCTTCACTAAACTTTACAGATATTTCATCTTTGTTCAAAAATCAGTAAGAAAGGTTTGAGAATCCAAAAAATATGATAAATTATGAAATCAAACAAAAAGATTAAAAATAAAGGGTTGAAATTATGTATAATCTTGATAAATTCGGTTTATTACTTAAACGACTATGATTACGGGAATAAAAACTGAAAACTTGTTAGAAATATTATGAAATAACATTATCCAAATTTTGGTACGATTATGATAAGTAAATTAATTTATATAATTTATTTAATTTGATAAAAGAAAATTTTCAACCGGAAGATATGAACTTGTTAAAGAGCTGAAAAAATTATATGATAATCCTTATATTTTATAGGTATTATAGAATAAATTTTATGATTTAATTTGCATATATGCCTGAATTATACATTTTAGAAGGTTATGTAATTCAGAAATTTGGAAAAATATCTATACAGTAAGATAAATCATGAAAACTTCACATAAATTAAATATATATTATATGTGTAAATTTCGTGATTTTTGGAAATATATAACTATTTTTCCTGAATTTATCGGACAACCCAAATTTTTGTATATTTTTCATTACAAAGCTAATCAATAAAAATTAGTGACTCCGTAGGAAATAATATCTGATTCCGCCACTGCATATACGTCTAGTTTTTTAAGGCTTAAAAAACCGACGTCTGTTTTAGAAACCATCACACACACTATGAAGAATATCAAACATTCTTTGCTCTATACGCTTTTGTTCAAGATACCTTCGTTTCCATTGTTACCTCGAGTGCGAGGGCATATGCGGCAGTACAAACATATTGTTTTGGTTGTTATACTCTGTGAGACAAATGTATTCGTCTGAAAAAAGATGTGAAGTATGTTTTAAGGGACCTATATTGAACAGAAATCCTCAACCACTACTCAACTTCTTCCGTTAGTTCGTTATGCAGGGAAAGATAAAGCTAAGAAGAAGTTATGTGGTTTCAAGATTCAAGTAGAAATATTCTCTCCAAAGACTACGGTTATGAGTTGATTTTAATTCATGAAAACTTTGTTGTTACTCACATTTGATTTGTTTACGATATTGTGATATTGTATTTCCCGTTAAAATTGTGATTATTATTTTATTAATTATTAACAAAAGTAAACTCATATCCTACAATTTCTACTTAATTTGGTTATAAATGAGCAAACTTGGTTTCCAACTTGAGGTATTAGTTTGATAAGCTTAAATCACTTTGATCCACGGAATTCACTAATCGTAACGAATTACGATAACCAAATCCATAACTCCATAGGCATATCTATGATGTGCAATACACTGTTTGTTGATCAATCACCTAAATTTCTGATTCATTGGTATAAAATTTCCAAGGTGGTTCAAAGGTTGTGAAGTTCCACTTCCCGCAAGTGACTTTAAACGACCCTGAAGATGATACCAATTAATGAACGTCAAACATAAACCATCATAGATTTTAGTAATCATGCGGCTGACTTCACACCTGTCAAAATCAAGTCCGATAGATTTTAGTAATCATATATGCGGCTACTCAATTGCAGATGGACGACTGTTTCATCCTTAGGGCTTAGTCGTCGGCAAAAGAGTGTTTCACTAATTACCTTCAAACCACCATTTGAATTTTGGGTAGTGTGAGATCAATATGAGCTAGTGTGTATATAGCACCACCTTTTTAATTGATATGTCCTTGCTCAATAATCACCCGTTGGGGTAGTGTGATATATAATATATATCTTTATTAAGTGATATGTCGTTATTCAAAAATCACACGTTGGATTTAAACTCATAGCTAGATATTTCTTCGCAATCGTTCTTTATTTGTTACTATTAAGTGTATATGACATTGAGGGCGGGCCTTGTCGCAGCGGTAAAAGCTGTTCCTAAGGGACCAAAGGTCTCAGGTTCGATCCGTGAAAACGGCCTCCCCACAAAATGTGGGGAAAAGACCGCGTACATCTTCCCTTAAATGGGACGGACCCTCCCTGGACCCTGCGAAAACGCGGGAGCTCTTTGCAGCACCAAGTACGCCCTTATTAAGTGTATATGACATATATATATATATATATATATATATATATATATATATATATATATATATATATATATATATATATATATATTAGGAATTACGTCATGTAGCTTCAAGATGCGTGATGTTAGAAACCATATAGGCGATAGTGGTGACACAAAACATATTAACTCGTATCCTAGCTTCTTTATAAAAAACATATATAATTAACCATACATGATACATTCTCCCCATAGGCAACAGCTTAATTTACCGGAGAAGTAACTTATGCTTCACTTATACTCTAAAGTAACATATTTTATATCTGCCAATATAAAATGGTCATTCTAGGGTTTCATTTTGTATATCCAAAAGGACCAAAACTAGTGGTTTTCCCCCAAAAAACCTGGCTTATCAAGACTATAGATCATCTCAAGCCGCGGGTGCTATACCAGTGTCGTCATCGTCGTCATCATCATCATCACCCTCCATGGACGGATCAGTTGCATTATATTTGTACATCTGGATGCCATCGCCATCAATGACATCGTCGTAAGAATATGCAATTACGGGGAGATGGTGGCTATGATCATGGTCATGGCCATAACGGTCTTGGTTGTCATCGGGTACCTTCCACAACATCTTTAGACACTGAACCATTTTCTTCTTCGTTAGAGATGTTGAAGGAAACAACAAGGAAGATATTAATTGTTGCTCGTTGTGCTTCACTTTGAAACTGAATTGGTTACAAGGAAAGATAGATGGAGAACTAGATATAAATAGAGTTTGGGAATGATGCTATGGCCCAGTAGTTTTGGCTTGACTTAAAAAAGTTATGGTTTGAGTTGAAGAAAACATAACTGTCTAGCTAGGTTGATTATACTCTTTCATAAAAAGATGCATTCATTAGGCATTTATATGTAAAAATATAAACAGTTAAAAATATATTAGCCATTGATCTCTTGGTCTATTGGTCCAAAAGAGATATGGGAGGTTTTGCTTCTTATAGTTCAAGAGAAAGGTGGAAGGTTTTGCGAGCTTCCTTTGGAGGTCCTAGTTTCCAGCATTGAATTTGACGAATAATTACTAACTTAATGCTAATAAATAGTAATTGTTAACAGGTCGTTCAATATTAAAAAAATGTATTTACTGAGCATTTCAAAAACACAAATTAATATTGGTTAGTTGACAAGAAAACAACCCCGTTTAGGAAAACAACCCCGTTTAACCCATTTATTGTTATTTTTTATTTTCTTTACGTCTTAATATTCTAAAATTATGCTTTTTAAACTAATAATACATTAGTGTTTATAGCATTTAAATGATCGAAAGGTCAACCCATAATGTCAATTTCTCCTTTGGCTTTTTATTTTTATAAAATACCTAGGTAGTCATGACAAGAATAAACACATACAATAAAAAAATATATTAAAAGATCAACCTATAAACCTGTCACGTTAATTGACGTGGACAGAGCTCCGTTAGCTAGTCATGTTTATGGATTCTCGGACTCATATTTAGACTAATCCCAAACACACAAATTTCATGTCATGTTAGAATTTAACAATAACGCCAACCTAAGCAAATGACCATAAAACCAATGGTCCACTAAGGGAATGAAATCAATGGTCCACTAAACCAATTAGACAAACGGAAGATTTGATGAATTAAATTCATTACTTGAATAAGGAATAATATATGTTATCAACTTTCTTGTCGTCAACAACACAGAACTACATGAATCAACGACCACTTAATGAGATACTCGTTATAATGCTGTTAGTTTAAAGGTCGGTTTTGATAAGGCCTACTCATCTTATAAAACATCACATGAATTAATGAACATGTAGTTTAACAGTATCAATGTGTGTATAAACATACTTTGCTAGAAATAGGTTTAAATCGTGTTTACATTCGCTCTAAAAATAACATTAACTGATTGTAGTCTATATTTGTTGGGAAATATATGCTATTCCTTGAATTAATTCTCTATAAAACTTTAAGAAACCACGTATATATAAGAATGTATATTTTGGCGTTTGTACTCAATATAAGAATGTATATTTTTGGCGTTTGTACTCAAGTAAGGCACCTTCATAATGTCATGAAATATAATGACAGTTTTTATACATTGAAATAGAAGGCAAATGCGCAACACAAGTTGCGTCGCTAACCCTTTTTGTATAGCAAAACTAAATCTTTTAAAAAGTTCATTCATAGATATTGAAGTCTTGGCATTACTATACACGACCCGTTAAACTTGACTAAGTAACTCCACAGACTCAGACGCAAAAATAAAAAACTAAAAGTATCAAATATAAGTTGTATATAACACGTGCTGCTTGTCAAAACACGTACACTTTCTTGTGTTGGGACTTATAAACATAATAACTACAATTATGTTAAAGTGAGGTTACCAAAAAACTTTATATTTGCAAATGACATTGTAAAAGGGTGAGTATAAGTTGTGGGACCAGGTGGTGTAGTAGTGCTAAGGGTGAGTGGTGATATGGCCAATTTGTGGTGGTGCAAGCGAATACCGTGGGGAGGTGTGTGCTGCTGCAAGAGAAATGTGTTGCACACATGGCATAGCATTCCACGTGGTGTTTATATGGCACATTTTAATCCACAAAACACACTAATTTGAGCACAAGTCAAAAGGACTGCTGACTTTATCATGTATCTGGTATCGTATCAAACCGACTTTACAACAACGACCTAATATTGAAAAAATACATATATTTTAATAGTTGTTCAGACTATACTATGATTATTAATAAATTAACAGAGGATGTATTTCCCAGTATATGTGTTTCTATTAAACAAACAAACAAACATACCCAGTGTATCCTGCTGAGAGCAGGGTCTGGGAGGGGTATATGGTGGCAAGTCTTTCCTCTATCCTGAGAGATAGAGAGACCGCTTCCGAAGAGACCCCCGACTCGTTAACCAAGGCAGTAGCCATAACAATCATAATACATATCACATATTACATATCACATACATAACACATATTACATATCATATATATCACATATCATTCAACACATAGGTGAATATCACATGCAGAATTATATAAAATACATTTACATTTATTAGATATTTTTTAAAGTGCAGTTAAACTTTTTTTAAATATTTAGTTCTCTTTATTTCAATCGCTTGTATCTATATCTATAACATATAATAAAAAAAATTTTAAAATACGTGTCGTCATTCTATCATATCAAATGACACGTGTTATTATTCTAACATATTAAATAAATTATTTCTCACCTCTCTTTTATAATAAATATGAAAATTATAACAACAATCAATTTGACTTTTATTTTTTAGTAATATATGTTAAAACAAATCTATCTATTATAATAAAAGAAAGTTTTAAAATGACACTTGTCTATCTATTATAATAAAAGAAAGTTTTAAAATGACCCTTGACACAATTCTAAACCATCTAATTTTAATTTTCCCGCTTCTCTCTTATATTAAATAACTACATAAAATAATAATATTATTATTTAATTTCTTTTACGACTAAAAATTGCTTTTTAATAAATTGAGAAAGAGATGTTTTTATAAATGTAACTTCTAAATAAATAACATTTTAAAAATAAGAAAATTTTCTAAAACAACAAACATTTTTAAAAATATGAAATATTTTAAAATGGTTTTTTTAAAATGATTTTTAAATAAATAACTAAAATTATAAGTTCTAATAAGAAAATTTTTAATTTGAATTTTTTAACGGTCTGTTTTGGAACAAAATATTTATTTATAAAAAAAACAATAAGGGGTTAAAAACAAAAGTTTAAAATAATGATATTACTATTTTATTAATTATATTCTTACTCATATGCAATTTTAATCATATCGTTTTATAATCAATAAATTTTCTTTATTCATTATTTAATATTTTATTTTCTTCAACCCGAGTAATACTGTGACAACCCTAAAAATATATTACTATATATATATTATTATGTCAAGAAATTTCTATATTTCTTTACAACCATGATTTGTATTTGGTGTATAGATTAATAATTTACGTATGCATGTATGTTTATACACCCGAAATTCACACATACGTGTATATATATACAAAATTTTACGTGTGCATGTATGCATATATATGTAAAATTTATGAGTACATATTATATACATATTTTACTTGTAATATTTACTCATGCTTTAAACTTATGATTAACTATATATATAGGTATGAGCAATATATATAAGTTAGGTTTCACAACAACATAATAACCCAACCAAACAATACATCTTAATACCAAAACAAACTCAACCAAATCAAAACCTTCAAAACACTAGGATTAACACTGAACCCAAAAGCACCAAAACCACCACAAACCTCTACCCTATACTGTCACACCCTCAGTCACACCCGGCCTCTCACACCAACAATATTGTCCGCTTCGCCCACGAGGAGCTCACGGATTTGCTTTTGGTTGCCCGGGTGAAAACTTCCCAGGGAGGTCACCCATCCCTGGATTGCTCCCACCTGAGCACGCTTAACTGTGGAGTTCTCCTCTCATCCACAGCCAATACGCCCAAAACGCGTTATTGATATTAGAGGCCAGACATTCCATATGAACCAGGAATCTCTCATGTCCACGGCCGATGTGGGATATGTGTAGGGTGTCACAAGTATCAGAGCCACTCCTGTGCCGTTCGGGGTGTGGGACATACCTCACCAAGGATGGTGACTT
Organism: Flaveria linearis; assembly: GCA_024085815.1. Classification (NCBI taxonomy): domain Eukaryota; kingdom Viridiplantae; phylum Streptophyta; class Magnoliopsida; order Asterales; family Asteraceae; genus Flaveria; species Flaveria linearis. The sequence continues at coordinate 77,966,948 of CM044001.1, forward strand.
CTCGGGCTCATCGAGGACGATGAGTCCAAACAGGGGGTGCTTGTGACACCCTACACATATCCCACATCGGCCGTGGACAGGAGAGATTCCTGGTTCATATGGAATGTCTGGCCTCTAATATCAACAACGCGTTTTGGGCGTATTGGCTGTGGATGAGAGGAGAACTCCACAGTTAAGCGTGCTCAGGTGGGAGCAATCCAGGGATGGGTGACCTCCCTGGGAAGTTTTCACCCGGGAAACCAAAAGCAAATCCGTGAGCTCCTCGTGGGCGAAGCGGACAATATTGTTGGTGTGAGAGGCCGGGTGTGACATATACCACATACCACCTCCCGAACCACCATAAAACCACCACCTTCACCGCCCCAAACCACCATGAGATGCCACCACATCCAAAACCATCATTACTACTACCCTTATGGTGGCAAATTCTCAGCCATACAATAACCATAACACACCACCAATCGCCACCTTTGATACACCATCATTATTGCACCCGAGAGGTGGCAACTTCCCAAGCATCTCTCGGCGCCACCTTGACACCCACACACACCATAACTTAGCCACCATACCAACCTACTTGATGACTCAAAAGGCTATGGTTAGCCTTCCTCAATTATGTAACCGACTAGAGGCCTATAAAGGCACCCACTTCGGCCCCTTCTCAATCGCACACCACCACTATCACAGCCTCTCTTGCTCTCTTTCGGGTGTTCCTTGTGAACCCATAAATAACATCAACCGCACCCACACTTGAAAGCTCTCGGTTTTTCTTTCTTGAAACACCGAACATACACAACTCACCCTCGGCTTCTAAAACACCCGTAGCACAACCAAACAACACCATCAACACCATCAACCGTAGCACACCATCATTCCCTCTCTCGGTTACTAACACCAAACAACAACAACACCATCCATCACCTTTGTTCTCCTCCACCCGACCCCTTTAAAACAGCATCACCACTTCTCAGTTTTATCTTAGCAAAACTCTCGGATTCAAGAAGCTAAAATACCCTTAAGATTATCATCACAAGGTACAAAATGAATTTTGTTATATATATGTTACAAACCATATATATATACATATTAATTGGTGTTTAATCACCAATACCAATTTTGAGAAGTTTTAATCCATGAATCATGAGTAATGAGTTGCCAAAACTCAGAAACTTATGATTAAAAATACATATATCTTGAATTTACAAGTTAATATTGTAATTTTTAAGAAAAATCAAATAAATATTAAATGAAAGCGATTGTGGGAATAAACATTGAAAAATACTTATTTTGATACTGAAATATTGATCTAGAAACTTTGATAAAGTTTTGATAAATGAATAATTTGTATAAATTATTTTATAAATGAAAATAGAAGAAAAATATCAAAAATAGAAATAAATTCGGGAAAATTCTGATAAATTTACAGAATAATTCTTTCGAGGTATAAAAGCCTCTGAAATTATTTCAGAATTTTATTCCTTTTTATAATAAAGATATGAATTTTTATATGTTCTGCAGAAAATAAATCATAATAAATACTTAAAGTAAATAATAAAATCTGATAAAATCATAGATGCAATATTAACTATGATTCTACAGAATATATAATTTTCATAATTTTTGGAATAGTATAAGTATTCTTACTAAATATTGAAATTATTGTGAAAATTTTAGAAACTAATATGTTATGATCTGGACTTTGAGATAATTATATGATGATTTATTTTATATAGAATATCTGCTGTAAAATTTTGAGAATTTTTGGTGAAGAGAAGCTATTTTTGTTCAATTATGGGAATGTTATGAAATTTACGAAAAATAATTTGTTAAGATTTGGATGCTATAAAAATTATAAGATGTTACTTACTTTTTTTAAAAAATTCTATGAATTTTTGAGTATTTAATGGACAGCAGTAAGTATTTTGATGAATTTTGGGAATATTGTGGGATTTATATAAAATAATCTGTTGGGAATTTGATATTGTAAAAATTATGGAAAGCTAAAAACTGTCCAAATTATGTTCTATAAAATTTTGGTGATTTTTGGACATCATTTGCTATTTTTATGATTTTTGAGAAGTTTGGAATAAATCACAAACTATTATGGATTAAGAATTTTTAGAGGCCCGAAGGTGTTTCTATTAATCTTTTACAGTCAATGAAAACCAGAAAAATATTTAAAGTATTGTCTGACACTATGAACTATCTTGTTAGGTTCAAGTGAGAAGACACGGTGAGTTCATAGCCCCATTTTTAACCGTTTGATATTCAGTAAAGTTTTGGGGGAAAAAGTATACTGTTGGGTTGATGTATTATTTTGAAAATATTTTTGTTTGCTTACTGCCATTTGCGACACAATGTAAGGCCCCGTTCCCGGGCACCTCACAGTTGGTCATTCATAGCATAAAACATACATGTTATAAATTTAAGCAGCGGAATTAATTTTTTTAACAAAAACCCATTCATTCATTATAAACACTGTTGTTATTCTAGTTCATGGATCACAAAATAATTAGTCGAATGAATTACAAAACAACAGTATTGTCAAAACATAAATGGATGTCAGTCTTGCCCGCCAAATAGCCATCCCCGTGTGCCATCATCAGCAACCTGTTACCTGCCAACTGGAAAATACATAAAAGTCAGCGTTGCTGAGTGAGTTCTGGTTTTGTAGATTTAAAATACTTTACTTTTCATTTCAAACCGTTCGTTATGCATATGTGATCACACATCGTACGTACACGTAGGTAATATCATTATTATCTTCATCATCGTTCAATTCGTACTTTTATCATTATTCTTCTGAGTCTTTTGCGGCACTAGGCCGCTCACCTCTAAGCCAATCACAAAGATTGACCTCCATCCTGTGAGTCTTTTGCGACACCAAGTCGCTCACCTCTACTACATCATTCTCTTCCTCATCAGATACTACTATCTCAGGATCCGGTCGTTCCTCTCCTCCCTTGCTTTCCTTTCCAGTCGACTCTCTCCGGTCCTCCTTCTCCTTTCTTTCCTCATTCCTCACAGCTCTAATAACATCGGTTACTACAGACGGCATAACTGCCTGCAGGACTTGGTGTACCTCATCAGCAATCGCCTCCCTAGCTGAGGCATTCAGGCTCGCATTCTCAGTTTCTTCATTCCGGTCAGGAACCTCGGGGTCCACAGGAGTCGTCTTAGGAGCTTTAGCACTGCTCCTAGTCGTACGCGGACGACCTCTACCTCTAGCAGCCTTAGAAGGTTTCTTCCCAGCCATTTCCTATGCACTATAAGATTCAAACACTAAAACAGTCATTCACGGAAACAGCTCAGTTTATGTCAAGTATAGTAAGTCCCTAATTACAGTGGCCAGTTGTGATTAGCCACTTACTTTACTCTTCACACCCCAAGCACTTCCTATCCTGACTACATCAACATCTAAATCTACTAAGAACACATAAATCACATAGCACACGCACATAATACTGATTAACTTTTAAGAAAAACAATACCTGATGGCACATGGCTACTCGGGCTGACATCCCTCTTCCTGTCCCATTTTCAGTTTAAGTTTAGGTTTATTTTGAAAAGATTTACCCATTTCACTTAAACTTTGGCTCTGATACCAACTTGTAAGGCCCCGTTCCCGGGCACCTCACAGTTGGTCATTCACAGCATAAAACATACATGTTATAAATTTAAGCAGCGGAATTAATTTTTTTAACAAAAACCCATTCATTCATTATAAACACTGTTGTTAAGTAATACATTCTAGTTCATGGATCACAAAATAATTAGTCGAATGAATTACAAAACAACAGTATTGTCAAAACATAAATGGATGTCAGTCTTGCCCGCCAAATAGCCATCCCCGTGTGCCATCATCAGCAACCTGTTACCTACCAACTGGAAAATACATAAAAGTCAGCGTTGCTGAGTGAGTTCTAGTTTTGTAGATTTAAAATACTTTACTTTTCATTTCAAACTGTTCGTTATGCATATGTGATCACACATCGTACGTACACGTAGGTAATATCATTATTATCTTCATCATCGTTCAATTCGTACTTTTATCATTATTCTTCCGAGTCTTTTGCGACACTAGGCCGCTCACCTCTAAGCCAATCACAAAGATTGACCTCCATCCTGTGAGTCTTTTGCGACACCAAGTCGCTCACCTCTATACCAATCATAAAGATTGACCCTGTGTGCATCCTTCGGGGTAGCGAACCCGCATAACAGTTGAGCTAACACCTGCCAGGGGTGTGCACCTCCATTCATTTGCTTGCAAGACTTTCGTTCATTCATTTACGTTCCACTTCTCTTTATCATTAATCCTTCACTTTATTAATGATAATACTTCCTGTCTTGATCATGATCATACCACGTAGAGTCATACAATATTATTATTAATAAGCATATTAATAATAATAATAAGACTAATAATATTAATAATAATATTAATAATAACATTAATAATAGCCATAATCATAATATTAATTAAAATATTAAGAAAAGGGGTATTATGACATTCAATCATAATCATATGCATTTAATAAATTCCTAGTCAATAATCATGCGAAACCCTACTGCACAGACTCCAAGAAAAATTCTGTAAAAAAAATTCTAAGTGTTTGGGCTTAAGAGCCCTGTTCAGGCTTTTCACCACTGTTCGGACTTACCAGCTTACACTTAGAAAAATTTTCATCTTTGGGCGTATAACCTATTTGGGCGTATGAGCCCTGTTGGGACTCATGACCCCATACTTAGTAAATTTTCTAGACATATGACCACCGTTCAGACTTTTCACCTTATACTTAGTTTATTTTTCAGACTCATGAGCACTGTTGGGACTCATGAGTCCTATACTTAGATTATTTTCAGACTCATGAGCACTGTTGGGAGCTCATGAGTCTGGGGCGTATTAGGACTGTTTGGACATATGAGTACTGCTTGGACTTATGACCCTACTTAGAATATTTCTAAGGCAAATTCCTGGGCGTATAAGCACTGTTGGGACTTATTATCTTGTACTTAGTTTTCTAAGTCCAAATTTCAGACATATGACCACTATTTGGGCTCATTAGGCGGATTAACAGTCCGTTTATGTTTCTAAGTCATTTTTCAGTCCTCAAACATCATATTACCTAGTTCTAAACATGCACATACGATTCCAGGCATAAACTTAACATAAACATAACAATACATTTACCCCAAAACATACTCTACAAACATACATATGTACATAACATACGGGTAACATACCCAAATTCATAAAAACATACATACATGTATTTTCCAGCCCCAAAATCATTTAAAAACGTGTAGAAAGGGGTTCTAGTAACTCACCTTAGTTGTTCTTCGAGTTTACACTCTTCACCCGAGCTGTTCAAAAGGTTCTAACACCTAGGAATCCTTTAAACACGCATTCAAACACATATAAACACACATAAGCACATAACCGAGGCATTATCTGGGCAAAAACAACTTAATTTCACTAAATCTTACCCTCAATTCAGTGTTCTTCTTGTTTTTCTTCAAATGTTCGAATCCTTGTTCTTTCTCTCTCTAGAAAATACGAATGAGAGGATATGCAGACAACATGGGCGGCCATGCCTCCCTTTTTGTACAAATTAAATGTAAATTTTGTGCTCTTGCCACTTTTGCCCCCTCCACTTTAGGTTGACTTGCATTTCCTTCTTTTTCTTTCTCTTTTATTCTTTTATTTCTTTTAAAAGAATACGGGTGTTACACACAACCATTAGTTCGAATGAGGAACCGCTCAATAATATTGGTAGCGCTACTTAGGAGAATATTTCTACTAACCGGATGAGGGTTACTGCTATTTTCCTGCATCTAACCGAATGGGGGTTAGGATGTAATATTATCTAATTTTGTGATTATTTCATGACAGTATGATTATGTTATGAGCAGGCTTGGTTGTAATTGATACATCAACAAAATATTTTGTCTGGATTAAACCTATGTTCTCACCAATATTTTTGTTGACTGGTTTAGTATACTTTTTCAGGAAACAATGAGTAACACTTTTGACCTTAGCTTTGAAGTGCACAATGGTTGGGGAGAAGTGGTAGGAAGGGTTTGTGTCACATTAACTGTCAACATTGTTGATGGTAGTGTGTATGTTGATGCACACTTTCACCATATCTGAAGACATGTTGTAGTTTAATGATGTAGTAATAAAATTATATCTAATTTTGAAATCTATGTATAAGATGTAATCACGAATATTATGAATAAATGCATGTCCCACTTTCTTGATTAAAGCATATGTATTTAATATTTGTTCCGCTATAATTAATGTACTCTGATAAAGCAAGTCACACCCAAACCGCATTTCACGCTTCCGCCGGGATGTGACAGGTTGGTATCAGAGTCATTGGTTATAGAGAATTAGTTATTTTGAGTAAATAACTAGACTATAACCATAAGCTCAAATATATCATTTTATGATTTTATGTGAATTATGTGAATTACGTGAAATTCTATGATTTTATGATTAAGATTCTAACCAAAAGCTTTAATGAGTATTTGACTAACTCTTTTTGTGAAATAGTGTTAAGAAATTTTGCAGTATGAATTCAGATAGTTATCGCTATGAAACCGACCATTCAGAAGATCCATACTATAGCAGCCCTAAAGAAATAACACCTGAACCGGAACCTCAACAGGCTATGGATGTTACCCCAACAGAAATAGAGAATAAGACAAAATTTTATGTTAGACGTGCACCAATACACGTGAGAGGATATATAATTAAGACTCCTAGGGAAAAGATACTACATAGACACAAACTTAAAGCTAAGCAATCTGAGGATTTAGAAAGACAACCTCTTGATTCTCCTAAAGATGAAGATAGAATTATTAAGCCAAAGTTGGATCAGGTGAAGACAGCCCGACAGACTCTTAAGAAACTTAAGAAAATACAGCTGGGAATCTGGAAAATTCAGAAGGACATCAAAAAGCTCAAGACACCCAAAAAAAGTATTTTCATCAGGATCTGGAAATGGCTTAGCAGAAACTGAAAGTTCATAGTCTAACTTTTTAGAATAAAAGAAATAAGAATATATGTACTTTTGTGTTAACATGCTTATTTGATCTATGTTAAATAAATTTTATGTTAAGATACTTATTTGCAATACTAACTTTGAAATTCACTATAGTGAATCATGCCGTCAAAAAGAAACACTCAGCCTGTCAGGAGAACAGCTTGAGTGAGACGACCCAGGACCAGACTTGGGGAAGAAACACCCGTGAACCTTGATACAACTGAGAATGATAGGATATCTCAGATAGTAGCCCAACAACTAGAAGCTACCCTACCTACTTTAATTACCCAACTCCAACAAAATCTGAATATTGAAACTACCTCAAACCCACCAGTAGGACCTGAAAATATGAATATAGAAGAAAGACAGGAAGAAGAGATTTTAAATGGAATTTCAAAGGGATGCTCCTACAAAACTTTTATGTGCTGTAGACCTCGAGAATTTGATGGAAAAGGTGGAGCAGTACAAGCTTTAAGATGGCTAGATGACATGGAAGGAGTCCTGGAAATCAGCAACTGTGCTGAAAACTTCAAGACACTGTTTGCTTCCCATTCCCTTAAAGGAGAAGCACAATCCTGGTGGAAAATGGAGGTACACACTAGGGGTAGAAACATTATGAATAAGTTGAGTTGGGAAGAATTTAGAAATCTAGTGATAGAAAAATACTGCCCATATAATGAAATAGAAAAACTAGAGGCTGGATTTTTAGCACTAGAGATGAAAGGGTCTACACACCAGGAATATACTGATAGGTATAATGAATTATCTAGATTAGTACCACATTTGATAACCCCGGAATCAAAAAGAATGGGAAGGTATATTTGGGGATTAGTGCCATAAATAAGAGGACTGGTGAAATCTGCTAGAACCAAAACCTTCCAGGAAGCAGTAATCCTGTCAGGAAGTCTGACAGATGAAATGATCAGGAATGGATCATTAGGTTATCAACAGGTAGGAGAGAAAAGGAAATGGACTGAAAATCATCCTGGAAAAAGATTTGGAGAAATTTCCCAGAAAAGAGTAGCCCGACCTCCATCAAGGAACTTTTTGGGAACAACTCAAGGGAAGAAAGTAGAAAAACCATCACAGTGTAACATCTGTCAAAGATATCATACAGGAAACTGTATGACAGTGGTGTGTTATAATTGCAAAAGAAAGGGACACATTTCTAGAGACTGCAAAAACCCTACTAACCCTAAAACCGTCTGTTTTCAGTGTGGAAGTGAAAATCATTTCCGGAGTGAATGTCCACAACGAAAGGGTAAGACTCCAGCTAACCAGAACAACCCTCGTGGAAGAGCTTTTGTGATACAAGCTGATGAAGCTCGCCATGAACCAGAAGTAGTTACGGGTACGTTCCTTATCAATAACCAGTACGCTAAAGTATTATTTGATACAGGAGCAACCCGCAGTTTTGTCTCACATACTTTTAGACTATCAATTAGTCTAACATCTGAAAAATTACGTGACATCTATGTGATAGAATTAGCTGATGGTAAGATAATTGAAGCTGATGAAATCATTCCTAATTGCATCTTAAATTTAGATGAGTACTGTTTTGATATAAATCTGATATCTATTAAGTTAGGAGGATTTGATATCGTAATAGGAATGGATTGGTGAGTACAAATCATATTGAAATTATTTGTGATAAGAAAATGATTAAGATTCCTTCTACTAAGGAAAACAAAATTCTCTGCATTTATGGTGATAAGCCAAATAATACTGTGAAACTGATTACTTGTGAAAAAGCATGAAAATACCTCAACCAGAATTGTTTAGCATTCTTGGCTCATATTGTTGATACAAAACTTGATAAGGAAAATTTGGAAAGTATTCCTATTGTAAATGAATATGCTGATATTTTTCCTGATGAACTACCTGGACTACCACCTCCTCGTCAGGTAGAATTTAAAATAGAATTGATACCAGGAACAGCCCCTATTGCCAAAGCACCTTATCGTTTAGCACCAACTCAGATGAAAGAACTCATGACTCAGTTACAGGAACTACTAGATAAAGGATTCATACGTCCTAGTGTATCCCCTTGGGGAGCACCAGTCCTATTTGTTAAAAAGAAGGATGGAACCTTTAGAATGTGTATTGATTATAGGGAACTTAATAAGGTTACTATAAAGAATAGGTACCCTCTCCCTAGAATTGATGATTTGTTTGACCAACTACAGGGATCCAGTTATTTCTCAAAGATAGATTTAAGATCTGGATATCATCAATTAAGAGTACAGGAAAATAACATTTCTAAGACTGCGTTTAGAACTAGATATGGTCATTATGAATTTCTTGTAATGCCATTTGGGTTAACCAATGCTCCAGCGGTATTTACGGATTTAATGAATAGGGTGTGTAAACCTTACTTAGATAAATTTATCATAGTCTTTATTGACAATATTCTAATTTATTCTAAAAGTAAGGAAGACCACGAACAACACCTCAGGTTAACCTTGGAATTGTTACAAGAAGAAAAGTTATATGCAAAATTTTCCAAATGTGAATTTTGGAAAAGAGAAGTACAATTCCTTGGGCACATAGTCAACCAAAATGGAATTCAGGTTGATCCAGCAAAAATAGAAGCAGTTAAGAAATGGGAAATTCCAAAAACCCCGATAGAAATACGTCAATTTTTAGGTTTAGCAGGATACTACAGGAGATTTATAGAAAACTTCTCAAGGATAGCTCAACCGTTGACAGAATTGACTCAGAAAGATAAAAAGTATATATGGGGAGAAAAACAAAAGGAAGCCTTTGAACTCCTTAAAAGTAAGTTATGTAGTGCACCCGTATTAGCTTTACCAGAAGGAACAGATAATTTCATAGTATATTGTGATGCATCTCGCCAAGGCTTAGGATGTGTTTTGATGCAAAAAGATAAGGTGATTGCATATGCATCCAGACAGCTTAGAGGTAGTGAAAAGAATTATACCACTCATGACTTAGAATTAGGAGCTGTAATATTTTCACTAAAGATTTGGAGACATTATTTATATGGAACTAAGTGTGTAATATATACGGACCACAAAAGTTTACAACACATCTTTGATCAAAAGATGTTAAATATGAGGCAAAGAAGATGGGTAGAGTTACTAAGTGACTATGACTGTGAAATTAAGTATCACCCAGGTAAAGCAAATGTAGTAGCTGATGCTTTAAGTAGAAAAGAAAGAACAAAACCTCTACGGGTACGAGTAATGAAAATGGAACTACGTTCAGATCTGTTAAGACAAATCCGGGAAGCTCAACAACAAGAACTACTAAAACTAAAAGGGCAAATTAAAGACTTGAAAGAAGAAACAGATTGAATTCTGAAATTTAAAGGAAGAATCTGGATACCCGACAATAACATAATTAGAACAACTATACTGCAAGAAGCTCATAAGTCAAGATATTCTGTACACCCAGGAAACAATAAAATGTACAAAGATTTAAAAAGCCAATACTGGTGGCCAGGCATGAAAAGATCAGTTGGAGAATTTGTGGAACAGTGTGATGTCTGCTCAAGAATAAAAGCTGAGTATCAGAAACCTTCAGGATACTTGCAACAACCTGAAATCCCAGAATGGAAATGGGATCAAATTACAATGGATTTCATAACTAAGTTACCCAGGACCAGGAATGGATACGACATAATATGGGTTATAATAGATAGACTAACTAAGTCTGCTCATTTCTTACCTATTCGAGAAGATTACAAAATTGAGAGATTAGCACGGATTTACATAAAAGAAATTGTGTCTAAACATGGAATACCTGTATCCATAATATCAGATAGAGATAGTGGATTTACTTCCAGGCTCTGGCAAACTTTGCAAAAAGCTTTAGGAACCCAAGTAAACTTAAGTACAGCTTATCATCCACAGACTGATGGACAGAGTGAAAAAACAATACAAACTTTAGAAGATATGTTAAGAGCTTGGCTATAGACTTTGGTGGAAATTGGGATAGCCATTTGCCTTTAATAGAATTTTCATACAATAATAGTTATCACTCTAGTATTGGGTTAGCACCATTTGAAGCTTTATATGGAAGAAAATGTAGGTCACCTCTATGCTGGAATGAAATAGGAGATAGACAACTCACAGGTCCTGAACTAATCCAAGAAACCACAGACAAGATCACTGAGATTAAAAACAGGTTGAAAGCGGCTCGTGATCGACAGAAAAGCTATGCAGACAAATGGAGGAAGCCATTGGAATTTCAAGTTGGAGACAGAGTCTATTTAAAAATATCACCCTCTAAAGGTATCTTTCGATTTGGAAAATCCAGTAAGCTGAACCCTAGGTACATTGGTCCATTCAAGATTATTGATAGAATTGGTCCTATAGCATATAAGTTGGAATTACCACAGGAATTGAGTAAAGTACACAACACTTTTCATGTGTCCAACCTCAAGAAATGCCTAACCAATGAAACCCTAAAAGTACCAGTTCAAGAAATACAGGTAGATAGAAAACTACATTTTGTGGAGGAACCAATAGCCATTGTGGAAAAAGAGATAAAGGAATTAAGAAGAAGTAAAATTCCTATAGTAAAAATTAAATGGAATGCAAAAAGAGGACCAGAATACACCTGGGAAAGGGAAGATGAAATCAAGAAGTATCTCCACCTGTTCAGAGGTAATACTTATTCTAAAGCATACTCCACTGAATTTCGGGACGAAATTCTTTTAACGGGGGGAGAATGTGACAACCCTAAAATATATTAATATTATATATATTATTAAGTCGAGAAATTTCTATATTTCTTTACAACCATGATTTGTATTTGGTGTATAGATTAATAATTTACGTATGCATGTATGTTTATACACCCGAAATTCACACATATGTGTATATATATACAAAATTTTACGTGTGCATGTATGCATATATATGTAAAATTTATGAGTACATGTTACATACATATTTTACTTGTAATATTTACTCATGCTTTAAACTTATGATTAACTATATATATATAGGTATGAGCAATATATATAAGTTAGGTTTCACAACAACATAATAACCCAACCAAACAATACATCTTGATACCAAAACAAACTCAACCAAATCAAAACCTTCAAAACACTAAGATTAACATTGAACCCAAAAGCACCAAAACCACCACAAACCTCTACCCTATACCACATACCACCTCCCGAACCACCATAAAACCACCACCTTCACCGCCCCAAACCACCATGAGATGCCACCACATCCAAAACCATCATTACTACTACCCTTATGGTGGCAAATTCTCAGCCATACAATAACCACAACACACCACCAATCGCCACCTTTGATACACCATCATTATTGCACCCGAGAGGTGGCAACTTCCCAAGCATCTCTCGGCGCCACCTTGACACCCACACACACCATAACTTAGCCAACTTACCAACCTACTTGATGACTCAAAAGGCTATGGTTAGCCTTCCTCAATTATGTAACCGGCTAGAGGCCTATAAAGGCACCCACTTCGGCCCCTTCTCAATCGCACACCACCACTATCACAGCCTCTCTTGCTCTCTTTCGGGTGTTCCTTGTGAACCCACAAATAACATCAACCGCACCCACACTTGAAAGCTCTCGGTTTTTCTTTCTTGAAACACCGAACATCCACAACTCACCCTCGGCTTCTAAAACACCCGTAGCACAACCAAACAACACCATCAACACCATCAACCGTAGCACACCATCATTCCCTCTCTCGGTTACTAACACCAAACAACAACAACACCATCCATCACCTTTGTTCTCCTCCACCCGACCCTTTTAAAACAGCATCACCACTTCTCGGTTTTATCTTAGCAAAACTCTCGGATTCAAGAAGCTAAAATACCCTTAAGATTATCATCACAAGGTACAAAATGAATTTTGTTATATATATGTTACAAACCATATATATATATACATATTAATTGGTGTTTAATCACCAAAATCAATTTTGGGAAGTTTTAATCCATGAATCATGAGTAATGAGTTGCCAAAACTCAGAAACTTATGATTAAAAATACATATATCTTGAATTTACAAGTTAATATTGTAATTTTTAAGAAAAGTGAAATGAATATTAAATGAAAGCGATTGTGGGAATAAACATTGAAAAATTATCATTTTGATACTAAAATATTGATCTGGAAACTTTGATAAAGTTTTGATAAATGAATAATTTGTATACATTATTTTATAAATGAAAATGGAAGAAAAATATCAAAAATAGAAATAAATTCAGAAAAATTCTGATAAATTTACAGAATAATTCTTTCAAGGTATAAAAGCCTATGGAATTATTTCAGAATTTTATTCCTGGTTATAATCAAGATATAAATTTTTATATATTCTGCAGAAAATAAATCATAATAAATACTTAAAGTAAATAATAAATTCTGATAAAATCATAGATGCAATATTAAATAAGATACTACATAATATATAATTTTCATAATTTTTGGAATAGTATAAGTATTCTTACTAAATATTGAAATTATTGTGAAAACTTCAGAAACTAATATATTACGATATGGACTTTGAGATAAATATATGATGATTGATTTTATATAAAAAATCTTCTGTAAACGTTTGGGAATTTTTCATGAACAGAAGCTATTTTTAATCAATTATGGTAATGTTATGAAATTTACAGAAAATAATCTATTAAGATTTGGATGCTATAAAAATTATGAGATGTTACTGACTTTTTGGGAAAAATTATATGAATTTTTGAGGATTTAATGGACAGAAGTAGGTATTTTGATAAATTTTAGGAATATTGTGGGATTTATATAAAATAATCTGTTGGGAATTTGATGTTGTAAAAATTATGAGTAGCTACAAACTGTCTAAGTTATGTTCTATAAAATTTTGGTGATTTTTGGACATCAGTAGCTATTTTTGTGATTTTTGAGAAGTTTGGAATAAATCACAAACTATTATGGATTAAGAATTTTTAGAGGCCCAAAGGTGTTTCTATTAATCTTTTACAGTCAATAAAAACCAGAAAAATATTTGAAGTATTGTCTGACACTGTGAACTATCTTGTTAGGTTCAAGTGAGAAGACACGGTGAGTTCATAGCCCCATTTTCAACCGTTTGATATTCAGTAAAGTTTTGGGGGAAAAAGTATACTGTTGGGTTGATGTATTATTTTGAAAATATTTTTGTTTGCTTACTGTCATTTGCGACACAACCATTAGTTCGAATGAGGAACCGGTCAATAATATTAGTAGCGCTACTTAGGAGAATACTTGCACTAACCGGATGAGGGTTACTGCTATTTTCCTGCATCTAACCGAATGGGGGTTAGGATGTAATATTATCTGATTTTGTGATTATTTCGTGACAGTATGATTATGTTGTGAGCAGGCTTGGTTGTAATTGATACATCAACAAAATATTTTGTCTAGATTAAACCTATGTTCTCACCAATATTTTTGTTGACTGGTTTAGTATACTTTTTCAGGAAACAATGAGTAACACTTTTGACCTTAGCTTTGAAGTGCACAATGGTTGGGGAGAAGTGGTAGGAATGGTTTGTGTCACATTAACTGTCAACATTGTTGATGGTAGTGTGTATGTTGATGCATACTTTCACCGTATCTGAAGACATGTTGTAGTTTAATGATGTAGTAATAAGATTATATCTAATTTTGGAATCTATGTATAAGATGTAATCACGAATATTATGAATAAATGCATGTCCTACTTTCTTGTTTTAAGCATATGTAGTTAATATTTGTTCCGCTATAATTAATATACTCTCACGCTTCCGCCGGGTGTGACAAATACACGGGGTACTAACCTATATATCTATATTTGTATTTCTTGTCTCTATCATATTAAATGATAATTATTTTAAATAAGTAGTTTATTTATAAAAAAAGCAATAAGGGGTTAAAAACAAAAGTTTAAAATAATGATATTATTATTTTATTAATTATATTTTTACTTATATGCAATTATAATCATATCGTTTTATAATCAATAAATTTTCTTTACTCATTATTTAATATTTTATTTTCTTCAACCCGAGTAATACGCGGAATACTAACCTATATATCTATATTTGTGTTTCTTGTCTCTATCATATTAAATGATTATTATTATAAATAAGTAAAGTAAACTATCAAATATCTAAAATATAAATATTTTTATTTTAATAATTTATTAATACATACTAAGTTATATGATTTCAGATATATTTTATTTTTAAATATAAAGTAATAATTTCTAATTTCATTATTGTCATAATTTTTAGATATTCATTATATATGTTTTATTTATTTCACTCATGTGATACATGAGCTCTAACATAGTATATACATATTTTCTTTTCAAATGTCAATCACTAAAAATGCAATCACCCTTTGAAAAGTTAAGAATTACGTTTTAGCTGCCTTTATGTGCTTGTAAATGAATTTTTTTACGTTGTGATGTTTGTGTGTGTTGCTACACAAATCTTAACCGAGAGATTAAGGTTCGGTAACAGTGCAAGGATGTTGTCAGCACCAAGGATTGAGGTTGTGATTTGGGACTGAGGCTTCGACTGGGAAGGTTATCGACTATCCAGCTGCAGCTCAGACCTTAGGCTTGAATGGGCAAAGACGCCTGCAAAACAAAGACAACACCGTGAGTCTCGCCACGGCAGAAGGGAGTTCTCCCCGTGACCACCCTCCGGTGTGAGAATAAGTATTTGGAAGAATGTTTAAGTCTGAGTATGTTAAGTTGAGGGATGAGATGAATATACCTGAGCCCTTGTATTTATAGTGACTTACGTATGTCAAGTTCCTCCATGCAAATCTATTTCGAGACGTCTGGAGTTTAGACATTCAGACTGAGACTCCTTGGTTATTGGAGTTGTTTCCCTTTTGGTGCAAAGGGTTTTATACTTAGTATTAATGCACTTTGTCCTTTATAGTTGACATGCATTTCATTGGTTCTGCATGGCCACCCTGCTGTGTCTGTTTCCTTCAGGTTTTGTCTTCTGCTCTTTGTCCTCTTCTGCTTCTGATTATGTTCCTAGAGCAGCCAATGACCATCTCTCTGCACTTATCAAATTCTTGACGTTTCTTGATGTTGATTTCTTGAACGATTTCTCAAGTATTGAATTACCTCGATTGGCAATCCTGAAACGTGCGAGGGTTGGGCCTCACCCTTGTTGGGCCGCGGCTGGCAGCTCCAGAAGGTGGCTTGGCTGCGGCTGGATGGTTACGAGGGGTGGAGGGCCGCGGCTGGCGTCTCCGAATTGATGCTGGGCCGCGGCTGGAGTATCAGGCCCATGCCTCGTTGGTACCGCAACTGAACTTCCTATATACCCGCTGTTGGACCGCGGCTGGAGTCTCGTGCCACGTTGGGCCGCAGCTGGAGCCCGATGCACTCGCGGTAGGCTGCGGCTGGATGGTTATGAGGGGTGGAGGGCCGCGGCTGGCGTCTCCGAATTGATGCTGGGCCGCGGCTGGAGTATCAGGCGGATTATGGTTTCATTTTACGCGGTACCCCATCATGTCCCCCCTAGTCCAATGTTATGGTTTCTACCATGACATTGGAATAATACTTATATTTTTGTCAACTCCTATATTGTCGCGTCAAGCCATCCTAGCTTGTTGCATCAAACCGTCCTACTCTTTGTTACATCAAGCCGCCCTATTGTCTTGTAGGCCGGTTAGTAGGTTTAGCTTGCCATCATGGAAGACATCTCCATGTCTCCTTGTCTCCTCTTCTTTTCCCTATATAAACCATTCTTTCATCTCATTTTTCTTTTATCCTTGGAAGACTTTGCTTGCTTTTTCTCTCAAGGTAAGTCTCACTTGCTTCCTCTTTTCTTTTGTCGTTTAATATGGAGTGTAGGAATGATATGCATTTGCAAACGTCGTTGGTTACGCAAGATTATTTAAACAACTTTGTAAACCGATATGGTGTCGGCGAGGATCTTGAGTCGGTGGTTCCTCCGCCTGGCGCGATGGTGCGGGATGCACCTCCTGGCACCGTGGCTTTGTATACCGCCTTCTTTACTTTTAGCAACTTTCGAGTGCCTCTTAGTAGATTTTTATGCCTTATCTTGACGTATTATTCAGGACATTTGGCTCAGATCGTTCCTTTAGGCTTGATAAAGGTTTATCATTTTGAGATATCCTGCCGTGCCCTTAAGTTAGAGCCTAGCGTCAACTTATTTAGAGCTTTTTATAAGCTGACCCGAGTGGGTGACTGGTTTACGTTTGAGAAAAGGAAGTCTCCGCGGCCAATTATGGCGCTGCGCACATTCACTAGTCTGAAACACTGGAAGGATCATTTCTTTTTTGTTTCTGATCGGGTTGTGCCATTCGAGATGCACCTTTCTTGGTGTGGATGAGGATGTCAAGGATCTTCTTCCGAAAAAAGGGCAATATGATATGGCCGCGTTTAATGTTTTGAAAGCTGAGCCGACCATGCTTCGTTCTTATTCCGAGCACTTTCTTGTGATGGCTGGGATCAGCCGCATTTGGCCAGACGCAAGCCTTTTTCCCTATATGACTTGTCAAGGAGAGCGTAAGTTCTTGCTTCGTCATTTTTATGCTTCCACATTTTTAGCTAATCATTGATGTATTGTTATTTTTTCCAGGTATGGGTTTATTTGATCGCATGAAGCTGTCTGCCTCGATCGATGTTACGGAAGAAATTGAGCCTCTACCTCAAGGCGACTGCCCTTTCCTTGAAACAACTGCTGGTTTCGTGGTCGAGCCGGGGGAGTCTCTACCTGCTTCTTCCTCTGGTCGTCGGAGCGTGAATAACCGTAGCCCGCCGGCGAAACGACAGGATGTGGGTCGCATGAAGGGCTTGGGTGGTCCCGGGCTAAAACCGCGGGAACACTTTCCGTTGCGGGGACCTCGGCTGCGACTCGCGGCGTGAAGGTTGTGATGGACCTCTCGACCGCGGCTGGAGGTGTGGCGGCTGGTGCCGTGATGATCACTTCGGCCGCGGCCGGTGACGGGTCCGCTGGCGGTTCCTTTTCTACTTCGGTCGGGAAATCTCGGGGTACTCGTGGTGCCGCTACTTCTTCGGGCACTTCTTCAGGAGGTTCCGATATGGACCCTAATGAAAAATTCGTTCCGGATTGGGATCTCACGAATGGGTCCTTGCTTGACAACCCTGAGCTATGCAAAGACTTCATGTTTTCTGCTCGTACCCCGGCTGAGTTTTACCGTAGTGAGGCCTTGAAGAATTGGGATTTGTCCAACGCTGGTTGTTCGTCCATGGTGA
Organism: Flaveria linearis; assembly: GCA_024085815.1. Lineage (NCBI taxonomy): Eukaryota > Viridiplantae > Streptophyta > Magnoliopsida > Asterales > Asteraceae > Flaveria > Flaveria linearis. The sequence goes on from CM044001.1 coordinate 77,985,225, forward strand.
GCAGTTTCTTCTCTTTTATCGAGATTCACAATCGCTGGGCCGATGTCGTCAAGGAAAACCGCGAACTCAAGAAGAAAATGCTGCGGCTTGGAGATGATCATGCTTCCTTGAAGCTCCAATGTGATTTTCTTGAAAAAGAAAAGGAGAAAGCTACCCTTAGCCTCAGCGAGACTCAAGAAGATCTTTGCATCCAGTCCGCTGCCGTGAAACGTTTATCATCTGAACTGAAAAGCCTCAAGGCTTCCTCGGACGGTCAGATTTCTCAGCTCCAGGGGGAAAATGCACGACTTCAAGCCGAGAGAAAATGGCTCGTTTCAGACGGGATTGGTTTGGCTTTCAACAAAATTCGTGATAGTAACGAATTTCTCGACATGTTGGCCAAGATTAACGGCCTTGCGGATAAAGTTGGGTATAATGCAGGTGAGGTTTTTACCTGATGCGTTAATGGTGAACTTTGTAACTTTTTGCAAATATGATTAGTAAACTAACTTTGAGCTTGGTTTTATTACAGGTCTTCGCGATGGTGCCCGCCTTGCTGCTGCTGGGAAAAGGCTGGAGGATGCTCAAAACTTCAACAAGAATGCTTTGTTTGACCTTCAGGAGCAATCGGCCTTGTTTGATGAAGGCACCTTTCCGATGACCGATACCATTGCCGTGATGTGCGATTCAGATATATCTGACATCAAGGCGTTTCTTTTGCCAGTGGCTCCTAAACAGCCCAAGAATTGACTGGCGTGTTTTCAGTTGTAGCGAATGTTGTATCTATTGGATCTAGATTGTATAGGGCTAGATCATTTTTGTATAGGCTTAGTACTTGTATCAAGTCTTGTAATTAACACTTGTAATAGTCAATATATATATATATATATATATATATATATGTATGTGTGCATTGAATCTATAGGTTAACCCCATATATATGTGTGTTGATTTGTGACTTGACAGGGAAAAACAATATACTTGGATGAATTCCTGAATTGCGATCCTTGGATTCACAGGTGGTATCAGAGCCATTGGTGCTCATTGATTTAGATCAATTGATCTATCAGTATTAAAATTGTTTAATTGATTTTCAAACAATTAATTCAACAACTTGTCATTCAGCAAGCATTCTCTCATTGCTTGTTTGATTTTGATCTATATTCAAATCAATTGAATACTAGATCTGAGTTTTTGATAGATTTGTCAATTTTAACATTTAATTCATACTTTTGCATTAAACATGAGTACTTTTGGAGGAGGATCTTATCAACCGTCAAAGTTGGAAACCAAAGCTGATTTTAAATCCTGGAAGATCAAGTTCAGGAATCATGTGAACTACACAGATTCTGACTTGTGGGAGTCCATCACTCAAGGTCCTTATATTCCACCCACTCTTGGGCCGGATTATAATGACAAGAATCAGCCAATCAGCACTAAGGACTTGCCACCTGATGATGTCAAGAAGGTCAATGTCGATATTAAAGCATACAGCTTGCTTAGTATGGCTTTGCCTGAAGAAATATTGATCAGGTGTGAGAATTACAAGACAGCAAATTCCCTGTGGAAGATACTTCACACTCTCTGTGAAGGGAGTGATGAGATCCGAAGCATAAGGAAAGGCACCCTTAGATCACAATATGAAACTTTTCATCATATTGAGGGTGAATCAATTCCTCAGCAACTCCATAGATTTATGCAACTTGTTACTGAGATGAACATCTTGGAGTTAAAATATACCACTGAGGAACTGAACAAGAAGATGCTCCACACTTTGCCTGAAAGTTGGAAGCAAACAGTCTCCATGTTCAAGAACACCATAGATCTTAAGACAACTGGTCTAGATACATTGGTTGCTAAGGTTGAAGCACTTGAACTGGATGAACAATCAAGAAACAAGAGTGTGAGAACTCATGTCTCACCTTATCACTTCAAGGAAGCCAAAAATGCTATAAGTACATTTATCTCTAATAATGAAGGTGATAACTCTTGTACTTTGAGTGATGATGAAGAAGAAGTAAGTTTTTATGCATCCAAACCCACTAAGAAATCATCTCAAAGTAAAAATCAAAAGGAAAAGGGAAGATCTGCAGAGAAAAGAGAGACATCAGCAACTGCAAACTCTTCTCTACATAACAAACAGTCAGAACCAATAACTGTGATATTGGATTCTGAAGAACAAAAAGCAGCCTTTGCAGCTTTTAGTTCTAGCTTTCAAGCATATCTTGGAAGTTCTCTTACATCAGCAAACATCTGTCAGCAAGACTTGGAGGAACTCCCTCCTGATGTAGTAGAAGAGATGGATCTACAATGGCAGATGGCAATGATTGCTTACAGAGCTAAGCAATATCTGCGGAGAAATAAAAATCTGGCAGCAGCAAGTAAAACATCAAAGATTGGTGTTGATAAGTCAAAAGTCAGATGCTTCAAGTGCAATCTCTATGGTCACTTCTCTAGAGAATGTAACCAACAATCATCTCCGCAGTATCAGCAGCAGCAGCAACAAAATCAGCAGCAACAACAATATCAGAATCAGCAATCAACCTCTCAAAGATCTCTGCATAGACAACCTCAGCTAACATCCCCACCAGCCACAAATACATCAGCAGGACCAAGCAATCCTAAGGAGTCAGGGCTGATCATACTTCAAGATGGAACATGTGACTGGAGTTTGTATGAGAAGGAAGTGATAGAGGAGAATCAAGCATTAATGGCGCATATGGAAAACAAAGTTCCTCCTATGGCCAGAGAGGTAAAAGACAAGTTATGTTCATCATCATGTGTTGAGGAAGTTGAACGATATAGAGTCCATGCTCAACAATTGGCTGATAAAGTAAAGGAAACTATAATCTTGAATGAATCACACTTAAGAGAACAAAAATTATATCAAATCAAAATCAGTACTTTACAAAAAGATTTAAAAAAATATGTTTCTGAAAACTACAGCCTAAAAGCCCAAGTTGAGCATTTGACCACTTCCTTAACAAAATCCATAGCTGATCATGCATCCACTAAAGTGAAACTTCAGAAGTTTCAATTATCATCTCAGTAATATGAGAAGTTGCTAAACTCTCATATTGAATCAAAGAATAGGTCCGGGTTGGGTTATAATGCTGTTGCACCACCTATTAATGACAACTACACACCGTTACCTGAAACAATGACTAACAATTTATCAAATCATTTTGTGCAAAGCACCAAAATTCACATCAAAAACAGTCATACAAACAATAATGAAACTGAGATGAGTGAAACTGAATCTACTGAATCAGAATCACTTAAACATAATGAATCAGATTTTGATAAATATGATGACTTGGATGATTCTGATGAACATGATACTGATCAACTGAACATTGGTAAGAATGTTCAAGTTGAAACTGGTCTTCCGCGAGTTCTTGAAGAATCAAAGTTGCAGTACCCTCCAAAGCAACGAAACATGCTGAAGACTATTTGCAAGAGGATTGCTGAACTGAATGAAGGACTACAAGAACTGAATCTTCATAAGATTGATAGCTGCGGATCAAGTACTGAAGTACCTTTATCATCTTCAGATAAAGGTAAGAAACAAATACCAAACAAGAATCCTCGAAAAGCACAAACTGAGGAATCCGTAGAACATCTGCGGAAAAAGAATTATGAAGAATCCGTAGAACATTTGCGGAAAAAGAATTCTGAAGAATCCGTAGAACATCTGCGGAAAGCAAAAATTGCCAAGTCCGTAGATCATCTGCGGAAGGCAAAAACTACTGAATCCGCAGAAAAGCAACGGAAAAGAGAAACTGATTCTGCGGACGAGGTAAAAAGAGAGACAAACAAACATGCACAGAAAAAGCTAAATATCAAGCAACAAAAGGCAGCCAAAGACAAACAAACAACAGCTGATGATGCCCCCAACAAAAACAAGAAGAAATTAACTGATGCTTCAGCAAGTGAGAAAAAGAACAATAAAAAGAAGGTTGAATCTGAAGAAAATTCAGAAAAATATTGCAAATGGTGTGATATGAAGAATCACAATACTGATGAATGCTATTTCAGCAGCTATTGTTCCATTTGTAATATGAACAATCACATGACTGATGATTGTTTCTTCAACAAACATTATGCCATATGTGACAAAAATAACCATTCCACTCAGGAATGTTATTTTAATAAGAAGAACAAGAAAAAGAGCAAAAAGAAGTCACAAGTAGCATCATCCGAATCAGATTCTCAATACTCAGTAAGTGACAAAGAGACAAAGATTCAGAAAGATCAACAAAAGTCAAAGAAGGATCATCTGTTACGGACAAGACTTTGAAGAAGAAAACACGAACACAGGCTAAGACACCTCATAAAAAGGTGGATCTGTCTGATAAACAGACTGAAGTAGTTGATGGTTTCTTTGACAACTTTGCAAAAGGAACTCTTGTGTCTCAATCAAAGCAGAAAGATGAAGAAACTTTCAAAACTACAGGATCCTCTTCAAAGTTAAGATACCAACCAAAACAAGCCACGGTGAAGAAAGACTCAGATAAGCATGAAGACATCCAGAAACCTGAATCATCTTCAATAGAATCATCCTCACCACCATCAGATCAAAAAGAAACAACTAATACTGAAACTTCAAGATTAATTCATGAAGGAGTAACTATTGTTGACACATCTGGCAAACCCAAGACAATTAAGCCTTGGGTTGTCAATTCTAACTAATTTCCTTTTGTGTGCAGGAACAATCATGGAGAGCTGACAACAAGTGGTATGTTGACAGTGGTTGGTCCAGACATATGACAGGCAACTGTGTACTTCTCCATGACTTCAAACATAAACATGCCTCTTATGTGGCATTTGGTGGGGATAAGAAGGGAGGTAAAATTGTTGCTGAGGGAATGGTAACTAATGGTGTTTTAACTTTTGAAAAAGTAAATTACTGTGAAAATTTGTAGTATAATTTACTTAGTGTTTCCCAAATTTGTGATCAAAATTACTTAACACTATTTGATAACACTAACTGTTACATTCTTAAGCTAGGTTTTACAGTTCCAGCAGACTGGATCCTTCTTAAAGCATCAAGAAAAGGCAACACATATATCTTGGATATGAACAACACAACACTCACAAATCATGTGACATGCCTGCTATCTAAATCTTCAGAAGATGAATATCAACTGTGGCATAGAAGGCTAGTCCATTCCAACATGAAGAACATGAATAAATTGGTGAAAAATGACTTAGTCATTGGCTTACCAAAGAAAGAATTTTATTGTTCTAATCATTGTTCTTCATGTTATAAAGGAAAACAACACAGAGTGTCTCATAAATCCAAAACAATCAACACCAACACTACACCACTCAAATTGCTTCACATGGACCTCTTTGGTCCAACCAATGTGCTGAGCATTGGAAAAAGGCAATATTGTTTGGTGATAGTCGATGATTTCACTAGATTCACATGGGTCTTTTTCTTAAAACATAAAAGTGAAACATCTGAAACATTAATGGACTTTGTGATCAAGATTGAGAATCAACTTGATTTAAAAGTTAAAATTTTTAGGAGTGATAATGGAACTGAATTTGTTAATGCTAATCTGGATTCTTTTTGCAGAAATAAAGGGATAGCAAGACAATTCAGTGCCCCAAGTACTCCACAACAAAATGGAGTGGCTGAAAGAAGAAATAGAACACTCATAGAAGCAGCCAGAACAATGCTAGATGACTCTCAGTTGCCCATTACCTTCTGGGTAGAAGCTGTGAATACAGCTTGCAATGTTCAAAATAGAACATTAATTTTCAAAGAACATAATAAAACACCTTATGAACTCTTATTTAAAAGAAAACCTTTTATAGGATATCTTAGAGCTTTTGGGTGTCATGTGTCTGTTTTGAATACTAAATAACAATTGGGAAAATTTTCTAAAAAAGCCTATGATGGTTTCTTTGTTGGATATTCATCCACTTCTAAATAATATAGGGTCTATATTCCAGAACATAACATAGTTGAAGAGACTTCCAATGTTTCTTTTGATGAATCCATGTTTACTACAAATGTAAAAGGATCATCTTGGTTATTTGATATAGATGCATTAACTGAATCATTTAACACTGGTTATCTGATCAATGCAGGTGCTGCGGATACATGCTATCCATTTGTGCCTCCAAGTTTGAATGAAGTGCCCCTGATAGCTGACCCACCAAGGGTACAACTTTCAACTGCACCTCAGCAAGAATCAAGTCAGCAGCATGAAGTTACATCAGTAAATACATCCGCAGATGCATCAGTATCCGCAGATGTAAGTCCTGCCTCAGCTGCTGAACTAAGGGATAAAGAGGAGGTGGTGAATCAACAAACCATGCCTGCAACTCAACAATGTTCATCCGTGGATGGTGATGTATCTCCTACGGAAGAACAAAATGCTGCTTCCGTAGAACCTCCTGCGGAAGAACAAAATGCTGCTTTCGTAGAACTTCCTGCGGAAGAAGACAACTCAGTAGCAACTCACACACAAGCTGATCCAAATGACCATGAGCCTTTTGATTACTTCATCGACTCAACTTCTCAGCTGACACCATCTGCTTCAATGGGTTTCTCAAACTTAGACTCCACAGTTCCAGTTGATGTTGTCTCAACAAGCAGAATACACAAGTCTCATCCAACAGACAATATCATTGGAGACCTGCATGCTAGAACCACAAGGAGCAAAGGAGGTGTGGCAAAATTTTGTTTGTTCACCTGCTTTTTGTCCCAAACAGTTCCTGCAAACATTACAGCTGCTCTAAAGGATAACAGTTGGCTTATGCAAAAAGAACTACAACAATTCAGAAAACAGAAAGTGTGGACTCTTGTAGACTTGCCTACAAGTCAACATCCAATTGGAACAAGGTGGCTATTCAAAAATAAGCTGGATGACAGAGGTATCATCGTGAGAAACAAGGCTAGGCTTATTGCTCAAGGGTATACTCAGGAAGAGGGGATAGACTATGATGAAGTCTTTGCACCAGTTGCTAGGATTAAAGCTATAAGGGTTTTCCTAGCTTATGCCTCCTTCAAGAAATTCACAGTCTATCAAATGGATGTGAAGTGTGCTTTCTTTTATGGGAAAATTGATGAAGAAGTCTATGTGGCTCAACCTCCTGGATTTGAAGATCCTGATTATCCATATAGAGTATACAAGCTTGACAAAGCTTTGTATGGTCTTCATCAAGCACCCAGAAAGTGGTATGACACATTGTCATCCTTCCTGCTAAAGAATGGCTACAAGAGAGGCACCATTGATCAGACACTCTTCCTCAAACATGAACATCAAGATCTTTTGGTGGTTCAAATATATGTTTGATGACATAATATTTGGATCAACCAACAAGAAGCTGTGTCAAAGCTTTGAAGATTTAATGAAATCTGAATTTTAGATGAGCTCCATGGGAGAATTGACATTCTTCCTTGGCTTACAAGTTCATCAGAAACCAGATGGCATTTTCATCAATCAAGAAAAGTACATTCATCAAATTTTGAAGAAGTACAATCTTGCTGATTCCACTTCATGCAAGATACCAGCATCAACAATAGACAAGATTGTGCCTGACCCTGCTGGAAAATTCGTAGATCAAAGATTGTATAGATCAATGATCGGTTCTTTAATGTATTTAACTGCCAGTAGACCTGACATAATGTTTGCTGTTTGTGTATGTGCCAGGTATCAATCCGACCCAAAGGAGTCCCATCTGAATGCTGTGAAGAGGATTTTCAGATATCTGAAAGGCAAACCTGCATTAGGACTTTGGTATCTGAAAGATGGAGATTTCAGCCTCTATTCCTATTCAGATAGTGACTATGGAGGGTGCAACAACAACAGAAAATCCACAACTGGTGGATGTCAGTTTCTAGGACCACGACTTGTTTCTTGGCAGTGCAAAAAGCAAACAAATGTATCTGTATCCACAGCTGAAGCAGAGTACATAGCTGCTTCAGCCGGTTGCTCTCAAGTACTTTGGTTGCAAAACCAATTACTTGATTATGGTTACAATTTCCTTCATACACCAATCCATATTGATAATTCAGCTGCTATGTTTATAACTGCTAATCCAGTTCAACATAGTAAAACTAAACACATTGAAATTAGATACCATTTTCTGAGAGATTGCTCAGAAAAAGGTCTAATCAAGCTAGTCAAAATAGACACAACCAATCAGCTTGCTGATTTGTTCACTAAAGCATTTGATTCTGTTAGATTTAATTTTCTGATAGAATCTTTGGGGATGATTAACAATCAACAAAAGCATATGACTAACTTTGAGTAGAGTAATAGTTAAGGATAAAGTAAGTGTCTGATAGAACATCTATACATGCATTATATAAGGGAAATGATAGTAGACTATACTTGGTTATTAAACAATCACTCAATCTGACTTTTATCATACTGATGTGTGAGTAGGTTCATCTTGAGTGGACACAAAGCTAAGAGCATGCCAAACTAAAAGATTCCGGTAACTGTCTGTGAGAATTCCATTTGAGAATCAGGAAAGTATGTTATCTACTGATGTGATCAAATCACCTACACAAGCACACTATGTAAAATACCTTATAATCTTCTATCTTTGCAAAGTCATATTCCCTCTGTTTTGTGTGAACAAAGACCTGGGGATGTGATTAACAAGTGTGATCTTCATTCTCCCTCTGTTTTGTGTCAACAAAGACCTAGGTTATGTTCACCTCTGTTTTACGAAAGTAAAGACCTGGTGACTATGAAGATCATATCTCAGCTCTAAAAAGAATCACTTGTGCTCAATTGTACATCAATTCAAAGAGCTTCAACATCAAGGCATTCATGAGACTGTAATATGTCTCAAGATAGAACTTATAACTTAATGTACATAGTCATTAAGTGTGAAAAGTAGTGATTTGCCTCACCTACGGAAGACATACTCTACTGAAAATTGAATGTGGACCTCATGATAGTTACTGATTAACAAACTTCAAAACATGATAACCAGCATGCCTAGTTGATACATTGCTCATGTATGAATTTAAGTGGATCTATATACTTACAATCAAGTGTACAATGTATCACATAATCAACATCCGCAGAAACCAAGTCATAGTATGATCCCTCTATATATATATGCATGCATGTAATTGTTTCAGCACGATGTTTACTTTGTCCTATTAACTGATTTTCTCTCACTTAGACTGTCATATGCCTGTCATGCCTATTCACAACTTAAATTTATGATGAATGCAACAGTTTCACATTAATCACAAATTTAGGGGGAGTAGTTCATGCATGAAAAACAATAAAAAGCTGACAATTGATTTAGTTTACTTTGAAGGAATTGGAACTTGAGCACTAACTTGAATGCAGGATACAGGACACTTGCTTTCTTGTACTCAATTGCCATGCAAATGAAGTCAACAATGTCCAACATCAACAATTGAGTCTACTCAGTAGACAGCATACATTTAAAGTTTCAGTAATACTTCTCATCCGTAGAAGTAACAGTGAAATTTCTGCATCCGCAGAAGTCTCAGTAATACCTCATCCGTAGAAGTATTATGTCATTTCTGATTCAGCAGCAAAACAAATGCATTGTTTGAACTCATACATCCGCAGATGTTAATACATCCGCAGATGTTAAGGTTCCGCAGATGTTAGGACATCCGCAGATGTTAAGGTTCCGCAGATGTTCTGCGGAAGAAGTAATGCACTCAACTTGGTATGCGGAAAGGAATAAATGGGAGTGGGCCCAACATAATTAATAAACGAAATTAATGTGTTCGCCTATAAATAAGGTTTATGACTCTTGGAACTCATTTTTACAGAGCACTTTTACACTTTTAACCTAGAAAATCGCCCACTTTCCCTCTCTTTCAAACTTTCAAAAAACATCCGTTCCAAGAAAACATAACATTATCCACTAATCGATTACTGATATTGCTAAGGTAAATCATGTCTAAACATCAGTACGGAACTGGTTAATCGGTTATTGCCATTAAAACGATTCAACTGCATGTATGCTAATTCGATTTTCGTTGTTTACAGATGGCAAACAGATTCGCTAAAGAACACAATGTGTGCGCGTTCTTAAACGCTGATGATCCTGCAGCGGAAGGATGTCGAGATATCATAAGATATCCTCGACGATCCAGGCTCTTCTACGCCTTGACGGTCGAGCCTGTGATCCATCAGGCTCACATAATCGACTTCTGGAACTCAGCACGAGTTGAAGAACAAGGTGATGAGGAAGTGATTGTGGCTGAGATTCTAAATGAGCGTCTTCGAATCACTGAAAGCACCATACGAAGATGTTTAGAATTGGGTGATAGAGAGATAGGGCACCCCGATGTATTCGAGAATGAATACATTGAGAAAGTATTCAATCTAATGGGGTACGATGGAGATTACGAGAAAGGGGAGATCAAAAAGGTAGGCTGTGCAAACCATACCGATTCTTGTGCCACACATACCTGAAATGCATGTCGAACAGGAAGTCGGGGCTCGACAGATTCTCCTGGCACATTTCATCTGGAATCATTGGGATATTCGAGGGGAGAACTTATAACTACGCCAAATACATCTTCAACTGTCTGAGTGAACAAGTCAAACTACAGAAGAATGACAAGATGTATATGTTCCCAAGATTCCTACAACTTGTGATCAACTCAGAACTTCCAAGACTGAACAGAGTTGGCGATGTGTTTATGCAAGCACACTTGGGCAAATCAGTGCTGAACAAACTCAGTGGGAAGTACTAGGGTGAGGACATGCCAATGTTCGCACATGTATTGGATGCCCAAGCAGACCTGCCACAAGAGTTGGTTTGGGCAGATGAAGCAGAGTCATCTGCTAATTCTGCACAAGCATCTCACTCACCACTCCAAACACCAACACACCAACACCACTCACCAATCCAAACTCCACCACTCCAACCTCAATCACCTAGCCAAACACCCCCTCATCAATCACAATCACCAGCAAGCATCAACACCCAACCGATATCCCCAATTCACCACCATCAATCACCTCTACTGATATCCTCATCATCCACCAAAAACACTCAACCAATATCTCCAGTCCAACAACAATCATCATCAACTTCTCATTCTTCATCACATCACACTCAACCTTTCTCTCCACTACAAATTCAATCCCATGTACAACCCCCACCAGAATCACCAAAACACCTATCACCGGAAAGTGCTGACACTGAACCTTTTGAGATAACTGAGTCTGTACACTCTGTACACTCAGGAGACACTGAGATATTATCTCAAGGTAGCACTGTTCCCTTCTCACCCACACACACAGAAAAACAAGTGTCATCAGCACATACTGAGCCCATAACTTCATTGAAAGATGATCAAACTGCTGATGAGCTCGGGGAAGTACAAGGATCTGCTGAGGATGTCATTGCATACTATGAAGATGACTTAAGTGACAAAGACATCCCTGTCAGCAAAAGCTTTTTGGTTGCTGAGTACAACAAGTTAGTACTCAAATCAAATAAGCGAAAACAAAGAATTCAAGAGCTGAAAGGTATAATTCAAGAGAAAGATGAAAAGTTAATGAAGAGAGATGCAAGCCTGAAAAGGATGAGAGAGGATGCTCTAAGCAACAATGAAGTGATTGATGCATTGTTGCAAAGAGAACAAGAGTTGGATGCATCTTTAAAAACTGAGCAAAATGATAAAGCTAAACTGATCAAACAGAAAGATGTAGAAATAGAAGAGCTGAAAAAGAAGATATCTGCTCTAAAAACAAAAGAGGCCCCAAGTGCTGATCAACCAAAACAGTAGGGTGAATCTTCTAAGCAACTGATTCCATACACCCGAAAAAGAAAATACTTTGGAGCAATCCAAAAGAAACCTGAAGATGAAAACTCACCAAAAAGACAAAAACTTCCATCCCCTGCACCTACTCCTTCAGTAGATGTGTCTACTGTGAAGGTATCATCCGGAGATGATGATGATAGTAATAAAGAGTGGGAGGAGCTGACAAGAATGGAGTCCCCCACTGGTGAAAAGGGAGGAAAGGCCGATGATCTTCTAACAACAGCAGACATCATGGAAGAGAGGCCTGATTCTAGCATGTTCATGACCCTCATCAACCATGGTTTTCCATATGACATGGTTGAGAGGATGAATACATCTGAGATGAAGAATGCACTGAAAGAGTTTGAGTTTGCAAGGTTCATAATCCCAAACTATGATTATGAAGCCTTTACAATCTTTCAGTCATTAGAGAAAATTAAAAAGGATCTGGGCCACTGTGACACAGCCAAACTGACAAAGTACAACATGACTTGCTGGTTACAGGGCCATAACTACAAACCGCATGAGCTTAAAGGCCGAACTACTGGAGAATTGCGGAGGATGATGGAGCATGTAATGAAGGTGGAATTGGAAACAGGTGTCAAATTCAGAACCACAGCTCCTCATCCAACAAATGATAAACAAAGCAAACTATCAGCTGATCCAATAACTGTGGAACCAAAGGATCAGCACAAAGCAAAGGATAAGCTCATCAGGGAACTAAGGGAAGTCATCCCAGGCAAAGTATGGCCCCTTGGTACCACTGTCAGAGAAATCACTGATCAGAAGTCCACTCTGATTCAGTTGTTTGATCATCTCACAACTCCCAACTCAGCTGAAGAAAATAAGATCATGGCATGGAAATATGATCAAGAGTGGGATTGTGTAGTGATCAAACGGACATCAGGAAGAGTTGAATACTTCCATGATGTGTTTTCAGTTCTCTGCCTTCCTGAGAATGATCTGAAGGACCTGCAAAGCCTTACCATGACAAATTATCCAATACATCCAAGGGGCAGGGACTTCTCAAGCAGAGTGGGTCAACTGAAAACAAAATTCAAAGATGATATGATACTAGGAGCTAAGAGAGTTGATGATGAGCACAGAAGAAGAATTCAAGGGCTGAAAAGATACAAGTCCAATGCCTCTGAATCAGTAGATGATGAATTCCTAAAGAGGGTTGGCTATAACAACAGAACGTCAGCAGCCATCAAGCACATTGAAGGGACTCAATACACACTCCCTATCACTGAATGGGGATATGTAGAGAGGACAAAAGAACTGGTGCTGATGAGGAATGCAGAGAACAAACGAGCTGAAAAGATCAGGATCTTTGATCCTGCGGAAATCAAGTTGCTTCATCCAAGCTACACTTCCTACCTTCATGACAAATTCTTTCCGAAGCTGAGTGATGAAGCAGCTCAAAATGATCTGTTCCTGCATGTTCACATGATACAAATGATTGACAAACTTCATGCAAAGGCCTACAAACGACGCAGACACAATGCAGGCTTGCTGAAGGGAACAGAGTATGTTGAAGTCACAGAACTTCGCCTCTCCGAACAAGATGAACTTGAAGTAGTGAAGAATGACAGAGTCTTGGAGACTCTCACTACAGAGGAGGATGTTCTGGGACTTGGCTTCGAGACTCTGAAGAAGATCAGTAAAATGGAGATCAAATACAAGTATGATGATCAAAAGGCAGCTGTATCTTACTTCTACAACAAAATCATATCAAGAGTCAAGGAGCTTGCTGTTTTGAAAGACTGATTACAAGGAGCTAAGCCTAAGGGGGAGTATTGTTGGATCTAGATTGTATAGGGCTAGATCATTTTTGTATAGGCTTAGTACTTGTATCAAGTCTTGTAATTAACACTTGTAATAGTCAAATATATATATATATATATATATATGTGTGTGCATTGAATCTATAGGTTAACCCCATATATGTGTGTGTTGATTTGTGACTTGACAGGGAAAAACAATATACTTGGACGAATTCCTGAATTGCGATCCTTGGATTCACAGTATCTTTTACTCGTTGTTTGCATGAATCTTTGTTAGCTCAAGACTATCCTTTTGGTTGTACCGACTTTATGCTTTTAAGCTATGTTTGAACCTACTTTTGATTACTGGTGGTTTGCTTACTTTCTCTTGTTGGTTGTAATTTATGATGTTCCGACTTGGCTACGTTTTATTGCACCAGGTTTCGTTTCTTTTTGTAAGTGAAATGTATGCAACGTTATTTGGCTAGGGTTTCCCGCCTTTAGATGCTTATGCCGGTTAGGTGACGACCTACCATACTCGCTTTTGCTTGTTTCGTGTTCTGGTTGCTTCACGTATTTTTGGTTGTGCCTGACGTCATTTTCTTCATACGCTGTTACTTGGTTTCACGAGTTTTAGCCATGGTTGTGACTTGACTATTTTGTAATTTGGAAACTTTGCGCATTGATTCAGGTTATCGGGGGCCATTCTTTGTTGTCTTTCTCAATGGGAATATTTACTTCAAATGACGTTGGTTGCTCGTCGTAGCACAGTCACATTCTGAGTGATGTTTTTAGTTTTTCTTCATAGTTTGGTTGCGAATACTGGTATTTACCATTAATGGCTGGGAACGAGATAAAGTCACGTACTTGGATGTAATCTCCCATGATTTCGTCTGTTGATTTTGGTTTTTCTTGCCAAATTGTTCAGCCGTTCGTTACGCTGGCCGTTGGCTTTATGAAACAATCATGATTCTACTTCATTTTTGGTTTTCACTCGTATGGTTGCTTGGTTTCACGAGATTAAGTGCTATAAGATAAATTGTTATAACTGCTGGTGCTCGCGTGCACCTTCTTTTAAGAAAAATGAGTTACAACATTCCTGATTATCATTTGGTTACATGTAGCATCGCCGGAGCTGAGCCCCATTCCACGTTCGCGGTACAATCGTACCATCTAACTTCCCTATCTTGTATGCTCCATTTTCTCCAACTTCGATCACTTGATAAGGGCCTTCCCAGCGGGGTCCGAGTTTTCCTTGACTTTCGACTCGGCTTGCTTCGTTATCCCTGAGGACATAGTCCCCTGGTTTGAATGATTGCTTCTTTACTCTGGAGTTGTAGTACCTCTCCACTTCTTTCTTGTGTCTTGCTTCCCGGATGGCTGCTATCATTCTTCGTTCTTCTAATAGGTCGAGGTTCAGGCGAAGTTCCGATTCATTATTTGCTTCTGAGGATTGCAATACACGGGCGGATGGCATTCCGATTTCTGCAGGTATCATGGCTTCGGATCCGTAAGTCAAACTGAACGGGGTCTTGCCATGACTAGTTTTTGGCATCGTCCTGTGAGCCCAAAGGACGTTTGGCAACTCGTCCAACCAATTCTTGCCCTCCACGCCCAAACGTGTCTTGATTCCTTCTACGATACTCCTGTTCACCCTTTCCACCTGTCCATTACCTTGGGGATGAGCTACCGAAGTAAATATCTGCTTGATCTTCAAGTCCTCGCACCATGACTTGAAAGGGTTTTTAGCAAACTGTCTTCCGTTATCTGTCACGATAAACAGGGGTAACTCGAAACGACATATAATGTTTGCCCATACAAATTTTTTGACGTGTTGACCAGTGATTGATGCCAATGCTTTGGCTTCTACCCATTTTGTGAAATAGTCAACCGCTACCAGCAGAAACTTTACCTTCCCTGCAGCTTCCGGGAATGGACCGACAATGTCCATTGCCCATTTTTGAAAAGGCCACGCCGCACTGACTGGGACCATGTCGTTTCTCAGCCGGTGGCACATTGGGGCGTGTCTCTGGCAGCTTTCGCACCTTTGTATCTCTGAAATGGCACTTTTATGCATGCCCGGCCAGTAATACCCTGCTCCCATTGCCTTGGCCACCACCATTCTTGGGCCTGCGTGAATTCCACATATCCCTTCGTGGATCTCCCTTATAACGTAATTGGCTTCATCCGGTATGAGGCGGCGCAGGAGCGGTCCCATGTATGACTTGTGGTATAAGACCCCTTGGTGAAGTTCATAATGCAACAACTTTGCCTGAACTGCATGCGCTTGTCCTCTATCTTCTGGCAAGTGCCCGTTTTCTAGGAACTTGAGTATTGGGCTCATCCAGCACTCCTCCATCCTGTTTTCTATGGAAGCAACTACATCTTCTTCAATTGATGGTGTTTGTAATACCTCTACCTTGACCTCCTTAGCTAAGTGGCTGAAAGTGACTGAAGCCAATCTGCTAAGGGCATCTGCCTTCTTGTTCTTACTTCGCGGAACGTGCAGCACATCGCACTTTCTGAAGTTGCTGATTAATGCCTTTGCTTTTTCTAAGTACAGCTTCATTGCCTTTTCTTTTGCTTCATAAGACCCATTGATCTGATTTGCCACAAGCAGTGAGTCGACATGGGCGCGAAAGTTTTGGATGCCCATCTGCTTGGCTATCCTCAGACCTGCCAACAAAGCTTTATATTCTGCCTCATTGTTGGAACTCTTGAAAGCTAGCCTCAAAGTATAAGTCACCTCCTCTTGTCTTGGCCCAACTAGTATCATGCCTGCACCTGAACCTTCATCATTGGATGCTCCGTCTGTATGCAAGCACCACTCTTCATCATCTTGTATTATAGCCTTTTCTTTACTGCCATGATTTTCCTCTTCAGGTGGCATCTCCGTCAGGAAGTCGGCTACGACTTGACCCCGGATTGCCACCCTTGGCTTGTATTCTATCTTGAAAGCCCCAAGCTCGATCGCCCATTTTGCCAATCTCCCCGATATCTCTGGTCTTCTTAGTATCTGCTGGATGGGTTGGCTGGTCCATACTTCGATCACATGTGCCTGGAAGTACCTTCGTAACCTTCTAGAAGCATGTACCAGTGAGAGAGTCAGTTTCTCCATTGGGGAATACCTGGTCTCGGGGTCCTTGAGCGCTTTGCTGACAAAATAGATTGGGGTCTACTCTCCATCCCTGTTTGTCATTAATACTGCACTTACGGCTTCCTTTCCTGCAGACAAATACATAACTAGTTGCTCCTTTGCAAAAGGAGCCACTAGCGTGGGTAAGTTACTTAAATACATTTTCATTTGCTGGAAAGCGTCCTCCGCTTCACTTGTCCATACGAAATTCTTCTTGTTCACACAGTTGCGCAAGGTGGTCATGAATGGCAGTGCGTGTTCAGCGTGTTTCGACAAAAACCTGTTTAAGGCCACCAGCCACCCGTTAAGTGTCTGAACTTCCTTGACCGACCTGGGTGATGGCATATTGAGGACAGCTGCTACTTTCTCAGGGTTAGCTTCCAACCCTTTCTTTGTTACAATTACTCCAAGGAACTTTCCTTCTTCTACACCGAAGGAGCACTTCTTTGGGTTCAGTTTCATGTTGATGGTTATTAACGTTTGGAATGTTTCAGCGATATCTGCGAGCAATGCCTCTTCGTCACGACTCTTAATTACCACGTCATCGACGTAGATCTCGATGTTCCTGCCCATTTGGGGTGAAAAAGCGTCGTCCATCAAACGCTGGTATGTTGCCCCTGCATTCTTCAGCCCAAACGGCATTTTCGTGAAACAGAATATGCCGATGTCGGTGTAGAAGGCCGTCTTGTCCTCATCTTCAGGTGCCATCTGCACTTGGTGATATCCCTCGTAAGCATCCAAGAAACACTTCAAAGGAAAGCTTGCCAGGGAGTCAACCTTCAAATCGATATCTGGGAGTGGATAGCAATCCTTAGGGCATGCATTGTTTAAATCTTTGAAATCGATGCACATCCTCCATGTACCATCACTTTTCTTGACCATGATAGGGTTTGCGACCCAAGTTTGATACCGCACCTCCCTGACAATGCCTGCTTCCACCAGCTTCTTAACTTCTTCTATCACGGCTCGGCTTCGTTCTGGACCCATATGTCGGGGCTTCTGGGCCACCGGCTCTTTTGACAGTCGTGTGTTCAACCTGGGTTCTACTGTGCCCCGGGGGACGCCCTTCATGTCAGAAGGTTGCCATGCAAAAACATCCAGGTTATGCTGCAGCAGGTGACGGAGTCGTTCCTTGGTAGCGTCTCCCAACTGTCCTCCGATGGTAATCTTCTGGTCTGGGAAGAGGGGATTAACCACCCACTTCTCCAGCACAGGACACATAGGTTCGTCTTCCCTAACCGACGCCCCTGGGGTGATTGCCTTCACATCTTTACATTCCCTGCTGGAGTACATGGTGACCACACCAGTTGGGGTGGGGAACTTGATTGCAGCGTGCACCGTTGATATTACTGCTCCCAACATGCACAAACCCGGTCTTCCAAGTAGGATGTTGTGGGATGAGTCTGACCGCACAACCAGGAAAGCCATGATAACTTCCCGCCATCCCATGCTGTTACCTATTATGACAGGCAGTTGTATCTGCCCCAAGGTCTGCACAACCTCTCCGGCAAAACCAGTAAGCTGGTGAGTTCTAGTGTCCAGATTTCTCCTTACCTCTTCGTCAAGCTGCAAAAAACAGTGTTCGTACATAATTTCTGAACTACTTCCACTATCTACATATATCCTGTGTACCTGATACCCCGCCACAATTGCTGAAATCGTCAAAGGGCCGTTGGCGAAGCTTCCGCCGTGTATTGGAGGGAATGAAATTTCTTGCGCCATCCAGGGCTCCATATGATCGGAGTGGCGCTTAAGCTTGCAGCTTGCGATCTTTGTCATGAAGATTTCTTTCCGCTTGTCTCCCGCCTGTGGTATTTTCTTCAGTTCCCTCAGAGATGGGCCAGCTTTCCCGTTTTTATTTCCAGTTCGATCTGCCGTTTTAATGAGAAGCAGTTGTCTGTCATGTGTCCATTCTCCTTGTGGAACTCACAGTATTTGCCTGCGTCCCTCTTTACTCCAGGCTTTAGCGGAGCTGGCTTGGTGAAGTTGACGTTCTCTGTGGCGAGAATCTCGCTTGGGGTTTTGGTTAGTGGTGGGAGCGCTACGTTCGGACCTTGTGGGTTTCTGGTTGGAGCTGCAAAACGAGGTTGGAAAGTGGGGCGTCGCTGAGCGAAACGTGGTTGGAACTGGGGCTTTTCCCATGATCTCGAACCTCCCGATCTTTTCTGCTGTTCCCAGGCGGATGGCATGAGCTTCTTGGGAGTTCTATCCTTCAGCTGTTCGCAGGCCTTTTTTCCTCTGACGAATGCTTTCGCTCGTTCCAGCATTTCGTCCACCGTCTTCGGGAGGTGTTCATGGAATCTTTCTACCAATTGATCGTTTCTTACACCATGAATGAAGGTTGAAATTCGGATCATTTCTCCAGCTCCTCTAACTTGCATGCTTTCTTTTGAGTATCTCGTAATAAAGTTTTCGATGGACTCGCCATCTTCCCTCTTGATGTTGTGTAGCTCTGTCGGGTCCTTAGCGGATAACCTCTGCTGGCTGAAGTTCCTTAGGAAATCTTCCTCTAGTTTTTCGAAGCTACCTATGCTTCCGACAGGGAGGCTGTCAAACCATACCCTCGCAGCACCTGTTAGGGTTTGGGCAAACATATGACACCATACAGGGATGGACCACTGCTCTACTTCAGCGGCTCCGATGAAGATTGCCAGGTGGTCATCAGGGTCTCCCAAACCGTTGTACTTGCCAACATTGGATGGCATCTTTAGTTTCAGAGGGAATGTGAATTCAGCTATTCTGGGTACGAACTTAGACCTGGCTCGTGCGGTCGATGGGCAGTACAGCTTACTGAAATCATCATCTTTCACAACCTTTCCCCCCATTCCGGTCGCATCTTGCCTTGCTTTTGCTTCGCCTTCAACACTTTTCTCCGCCTTGCCTTGGTCACCTTCCTCCTCCTCCTGATTCTTTGGAGCGTCTTCATATTCCAAACGTGTCCGGATGTCCTTCAATCGTCTTTCTCTTTCTTCCTGCTCCAACATGGAGAGGATCTGTTCCCGGTTTCTGCTAACAAAATCGGGGGTGATGACAATGTTGTCATCATTGTTTCCCCCCGGAGTGGTGCCTAATGCCGAGGTAGTGGTGTGCGGGTTTTCATCGGGGTTCGTGTTCTTATGATGAGGGGTTCCTGGACCTGAATCCATGGTGGTTGGCTTTTGGTTCGAGAGTCCCACGGATGGCGCCAAATGTTGCTACACAAATCTTAACCGAGAGATTAAGGTTCGGTAACAGTGCAAGGATGTTGTCAGCACCAAGGATTGAGGTTGTGATTTGGGACTGAGGCTTCAACTGGGAAGGTTATCGACTATCCAGCTGCAGCTCAGACCTTAGGCTTGAATGGGCAAAGAAGCCTGCAAAACAAAGACAACACCGTGAGTCTCGCCACGGGCAGAAGGGAGTTCTCCCCGTGACCACCCTCCGGTGTGAGAATAAGTATTTGGAAGAATGTTTAAGTGTGAGTATGTTAAGTTGAGGGATGAGATGAATATACCTGAGCCCTTGTATTTATAGTGACTTACGTATGTCAAGTTCCTCCATGCAAATCTATTTCGAGACGTCTGGAGTTTAGACATTCAGACTGAGACTCCTTGGTTATTGGAGTTGTTTCCCTTTTGGTGCAAAGGGTTTTATACTTAGTATTAATGCACTTTGTCCTTTATAGTTGACATGCATTTCATTGGTTCTGCATGGCCACCCTGCTGTGTCTGTTTCCTTCAGGTTTTGTCTTCTGCTCTTTGTCCTCTTCTGCTTCTGATTATGTTCCTAGAGCAGCCAATGACCTTCTCTCTGCACTTATCAAATTCTTGACGTTTCTTGATGTTGATTTCTTGGACGATTTCTCAAGTATTGAATTACCTCGATTGGCAATCCTGAAACGTGCGAGGGTTGGGCCTCACCCGTGTTGGGCCGCGGCTGGCAGCTCCAGAAGGTGGCTAGGCCGCGGCTGGATGGTTACGAGGGGTGGAGGGCCGCGGCTGGCGTCTCCGAATTGATGCTGGGCCGCGGCTGGAGTATCAGGCCCATGCCTCGTTGGTACCGCAACTGAACTTCCTATATACCCGTTGCTGGACCGCGGCTGGAGTCTCGCGCCACGTTGGGCCGCAGCTGGAGCCCGATGCACTCGCGGTAGGCCGCGGCTGGATGGTTACGAGGGGTGGAGGGCCGCGGCTGGCGTCTCCGAATTGATGCTGGGCCGCGGCTGGAGTATCAGGCGGATTATGGTTTCATTTTACGCGGTATCCCATCAGTGTGGTTTATTTAAAGAACACACATTAAAAATCTAATTCGAACATTAGTACATTAGACTAGTAATTAAACACATATATTCATGTGATGAATACACTACAATTTTTAAGAGTTTTTAAGAGTATATATATTCACCGTTGGGTATAATTGAAGGATTGATGCAAACGAAATCACGGCTGTTCATTCACAAATCGTGAATACGCTAGTTTTTAATAGTTTATTCATCGTTGAGTATAATTTTAGGATTGATGCAGACGAAATTACATTTGTTCGTTCACAAATCGCGATGTGGAATCTCATGATTTGTTTGACTGTTTATTTCGGAGCACAAGTTCACGATATGTAAATAATCAATCTGAATTGTTCATTTAATAATGCATTGGTTTGTTACAATGATATCGACTTCAAAGGGTTACAATTACAAATATAGACCTCCTATTTATAGCTTAGAAATGAACTCCTAAAACACTTATTAACTAGAGCCGTCTTTGAGGGTGTGCAAGGTGGGCACATTCCCGTCCCGGTGTACCCAACCCATATTCGGTTCCTACCCGGCAACCCCTGTATCGGTCCCTAATCGCTTGTACGGTTGTACCCGTAGGGGCCTACCTAGTTCCTAACTTTTAAACGTATGTTGGATCCTAACCAAACCCAGTTCCTACCCGTACCCGATTTCTACTATGTAAAAATTAAATAAAAAAACATATCCCATTTGTACCCGATTACATTCCCGACCCTACCTGTACATGGTTCTTGTAGGTATGGTTCAGCTACCCTGTACCTAGACCCGATCCCGGGAAACGTAGTTCCACTTGTACCTAATAGGCCATACCCGGTTTCAAGTACGACCTAATACCTGAATATTGCACTAGTATACTCGCCGTTGTACGAAATTCACCCGTAGTGAAGGTTGGGTCCATATGGACTAAACAAATTGATTAGCCCAATACTGCAAGCACAAGTCATGGATGTTCATTTTACTTGGTCCAATACACAATCAATTATCGGCCTATTTGTAGATTACTTTTCACTTTCACAAGAAACAGCCCACATTCATGACTCATCATCATGTCATTAATCCATCATTAGAGATGGACATTTTAACCGGTTTGGGTTTTCAAACCGGTTTGTAGCCCGGCCTGATTCGGCGACCAAACTGGTTTGGCCTAAAATCGGTTTCAAACCGACCCCAATCACCCGGTTCCCCATCAATTCATATATTCGCACTATTAAACCGGTTTTAAAAACTAACCATTATCCAATAGCCATATACCCGTTTTATGACCGTTGGGAACATTTTTTGACCGTTTTTGGGTTTTTTTTATCATTATACCCCCTTAGGTTAGTATAAATATATAGTGGATGCTTTGGTTGAAACACGACAATTTAAAATGCTCGGTACTCACAAAAATCTCAAAAACGCTCAATTCTTTTGTATTCAAACAAAATTCTCAAATGGCTTCATCAAGTGTTCAATCGTTCATTTGTTGTGATACATTTTCAAGCAACGTGATGATAGCAATCCTTCCTACGAATAGGACCCCTGAAAAATGGTGCAACTACGAATTTGTCAAATGTCTAGCGGTCCGAACAAAGCTTATTGCAAGTTTTGCATTAATTTTTTTAAAAAAGATGCAAAGACAAGTTTGAAAAACCACATTTCATTGAAATATTGCAAGGCGTTAGAAAGGTGAATCATGTCGAGGTCAAGTTTTGATGACAAGCGAAGAAAATGTTTACAATTATAACGTTGATGTGGTTCGGGAGCAAATGGTGCATTTTGTAATTCAAGAAAGCTTGTTATTCAAACATTATACGATGAACGTTTTGACTCGACTATTCAATGAACTCTTCAACTGCGTTATACTATTGTAAGTCGTGCTACTTTTCGAACTGATTGTTTAAAAATATGGACAAAGGTTAAATATGAATTAATTTCTTATTTTAAAATTTTAGAAACTAGTGTTAACTTTACTTGTGATGTTTGGTCTCACACGGTTCATTGGACTCGCACAATTGTGTCACCATGCATTGGGTACAACCCAAAACATGGCAAATGATAAAACATACGATTTTGTTTGCATTGTATGATTATCCACACACAAGTGAAAAATTATTATATAATTTAGACATAAGTTATTAATACATATAAATTAGAAACTAAACTTTTTTCAATATCTTTTGATGACGCGTCAAATAATACGCGTGTAATCGAACAATTAAATTTAAAGTGTAAACCAATTTGTAACGTTTAAGACAGTTTAAAAATGATTTAAACAATAAAAGTCGCTTCTAAACAAATGTTACATGATATATTTAGCTCCAACAAAAGATATACACGATATCAAAAATTTTGTAAGGAAACGAATTTTAAATGTTTAGATCCAAATTGGGACGTATCTATAAGATGAAATTCAACTTGTAATATGTTTGAAGAGGGTATCGAACAAAAAGATAGCCTAACAGTGTTTAATAATATTCTTGTGAAACAT
Organism: Flaveria linearis; assembly: GCA_024085815.1. Taxonomy (NCBI): domain Eukaryota; kingdom Viridiplantae; phylum Streptophyta; class Magnoliopsida; order Asterales; family Asteraceae; genus Flaveria; species Flaveria linearis. The sequence goes on from CM044001.1 coordinate 78,008,628, forward strand.
GGTTCGGCTATACTATTTTCTCTATCGAGTTAGACTACTATCAAGAAAATAACTAGAATGTTTCATATATTTGAAATTGGAACGCCTTATTTATCGGGAGTTTATTATCCCATAAATACTTTGGTACTTAAACAAATATATTATTGACTTCAAAACTAAGAGAATTATCATTTTGAGGACCATCTTTTTTTCTAATATAATACCACTAACGAAAAAAAACTAAAAAAAAATATTTTAAAGAAATGCATATGATTATTACATGTTCCACCTCGTTAATCTCTTGCTTAAATAAAGGAGGGGTTGAAACTTTATTGGAAAAAATAACTTATGATTTGGATTATTGGATAAGGACCCATTTTTACTATAACCTTACCAATATAATTATACTATCTCTAATCTTTCGATTTTCCTTTACATTGTTTATCACAATCACTTAAGATGAGATTATATCCATAATCATTAACCCTTGAACAATCTTTACAAGTATAGTTATCTACATACTCACGTGAGCTTTATAGGTTTATAAAATCACACATTTTCTCTATAATGTAGGTTTGTACATATAGAGTCATATTGACACTAGCATATGGCAAGGATGAGTAAAACACCTATGCATAAATGGTTAAATGGTTGCCCCCTTGTACTCATCCGACACTGCTTACGTAACAAACTTCGAGGCATTATATAGGTGCGTATACATATTCCTCAAGTTTGTTAATGACATGTCTATGTGTCATAGTTAGTGGCCTCTAGTTAGTAGTAAGTTGTTTAGCAATAGCAATTTCTACTCTACCTCTATCATTGGAAAGTTGCCAAGTGGAAACTTATCTTCATTGTTAAAAGCTTTTATTCAATGGTAACTTGCCATCAACTGCAAGTTCCATTTGTTATTCTCCAGTGGTAAGTTACTTGTGATGGGTAACATACATTATCAAGATTACAAGTTCCATAAAAAGAACAACATATGACAAGTGCCATCCATTATTCATTAGTAGAAAGTTAGCGTTCAGTGGTAATTTATTTATCAACAAAAATGAGTTATGTGTAATAACTTGTTAGTAGCAACTCATATGTAACAATTTATTAGTTGTAAGTCACCATCAATGGTAACTCTTGGTAGGAAGTTCTTAGCATTGATCACTATCAACAATAACTAGTTTTCATCTTCATCAGCGCTAAGTTGTATTGCATCAACAACATAGATCTTCATGCTTAATTGCCTAAATATTTCTAGGTAATTTGTTATAATTTTCATCTAAACAAGTGTATACAATCTTCTGCCCAACAAACTTTTATTTGGTTCGTAAAATTCAAAAGTATAGAAACTGAAAAACCTTTCCTAAAGAATTGTGGTTGGTTGGCTTTTATGGAGTTAACAATCTGACAACTTCCATCAATCAAAAGACGTTTCATTCTTCTCACATAAAATAAAATTTTAAACTTTTCAATAGAATTTTAGGGCGCGTTCGGTACGCGGGAATTTGATGAAATTGAAAGGAATTGGAATTTGAATTCTATTCCCTTAAGGTGTTTGGTTGGTTAGATGAAGGAGTTGGAATTTGAATTCCATTCCCTTAAAGTGTTTGGTTGGTTAGATGAAGGAATTGGAATTGAAATAAATTCCATCCAAATCCTATCATTAGTGGAATTTGTGCGTTCGTTTCATGGAATGGAATGGAATTCTGATGGAATTGGAATGTAGATTCCATTCCTTATGTTGTTCGTTTCGTCAAAAGAAGAATTGGAATTGAATTTAAATCCTTCCAAATCCTTCAAATTAGAGGATTTGAAATCCTTCCAAACTTGGGGGATTGTTTTAAAAACATCAGGAATTCATGGTAATTTACCAAAATAACCTTATTTTAAATTATACCAACCCTAAAGTCAGTTTACACACGATATCAAACCCTAATCTCCTCAACACCTCCTGTAAATCCACCGGTGATTGATCATCAGCAAACGAATCCAACACCGGAAAAAGCTTTGATTTCACAGCTTCTTTCACAGTTATCTCCACATGATCCCTCAACGATCTGGAGGTGAACTGGTGGCTTGCTAATTTTCGCTAAAAATGCCCCAATTCACCATCAACGTTGAAAATCCCTAACCCTAGAAAATCGTTGAGAATCTCTGTAAACAGTTTTCCTTTGGGGAAGTTGATGAAGTTTGTTTTGAGCATGTATTCCACATTTTGCGGATTGGCGGTGATGATGGTTCTCCGAGCACCAAACCGCCGTATGACTACCGTTTGAGTTGACGATTCCGCCAGTAGATCGGTGTACCACGGCAGCAGACGGCGGCGGTTGTTGTAGAATGCGATCAAACAGCTGATGATGGGGTATGTCGGTGGTGCATTATCTCCGGTGGGTCGCCGGAGGAGTCGCCGGAGTTTATGGTGGATAATTGCCGTGAGGAGAACGTATATGATGATGTAGAAGATGAATAATATTATTGTTTGCATCTTGTTATGGTGTAGGAGGAGATCGAGGGTACTATATTTATTATTTATTATTTTATTAAAAGGGTAATTATGTCATTTTATAATTTTAAATTCCAATTTCATTCATAATTATAACAACCGAACATATTATGAGATTTAAGTATGATTTTCTAAATTCCAAATACAAATTTCATTTCCAATTCCATTTTCAATTCAAATTCCATTCCATTCTTTGAAACGAACGCTACCTAAAATTCCTAATATTTTAAAGAATTTTGCTGGAATGTTTTAAAAATACCTAAATAACCCTAGCATTCATTCTTCTTTCCCATAAACCGTCGCTTCCTTCTTCTTTCCCATAAACCACCGCTTCTTTATTCTTTCTTCGAGACATCCATCGGCGCACTCCGTCCATCATCCTCTGTCGATCATCCTCTGTCGATCATCCTCTGTCGATCATCCTCCGTCAGTCATCCTCCGTCAATCATCCTCCATCGAACATCCTCTACGGTTAAAAGATTTCTGTCGATTTCCATCGCATATATTATGTTGATTTCTGTCGATTTCTGTCACAGATATTGACTGTATGGTTAGTTTCTTTGTGTCGATTTCATGATGCTTCTTTGTGTCGATTGTATGATGGTTTCATTGTGTCGATTTCATGATTGTATGATGGGCTTCTATGTGATCTGTAACTTCCATATATTCTCCTTTCAATATGGCAGCTTCAAATTTTCTAACTTTTAATTTTTTATGATTTTATCCACTCAATGTTTGAGTATTGATATTAATTTTTTAACATTTGATAATCATGTATTTTTAAATCAAATCATTGTGATTTCCAAGCTTATTTTATTCGATCGAGATGGGATCTTTTTTGTGTCGGTTGTTCAATGTGTTATTGATTCAAAAAATCATTGATATTACCTATTTGAATTTGTATTCTAGCATAATCTGATGAACAAATTGTATTCTAAATAATATATGAATTTTTATTCTAACTTAGCAATCTAACTTGTAATTGAACAAATTGTAAAAGAATAAAATGCAGCCCAGATGAACAATATATGAATTTGTATTCTAGCATAATCTGATGAACAAATTGTTATTTGGTTTTTAGCATAATCTGATATTAAATGGCTTGGTTGTTTGTGGGTTCATGAAAGTTGCTACTTTGATTCTGTAAATAGTTCACTAGAAGTGTTTCAATAGTAGTTAAACATGAAGTTTATCAGAAGGGTCTTAATTGCGGTTGACATGGGAATTGGGTGGAAGTTTGCTTTCCTTTCGTTTAGATTGCTTACTAGGTGAGTAGATGTGGTGTGGCATCTATTAGGGTCTCTCATGTTACTTGATGCATCATGCATGTCATCTAAATGAAAATTATAATCGTTCACAAAAGTTTTTCAAACATGTAATAGTAGCCCAAACCATTCAGCTCAGATTATGTTTATATGGACCCGTGTTGGCCCGAATCCATCCCAACCCAAACTAAAAATATTATTTTTAGGCGGACCCGTGTTGACCCGAATCCTTCCTAACCCAAACACAAATTTGAAATGTTTCCATACTTGAAACATTTTATGTCTTTGTAATGTGTAGATAAGAAATGGCACGACTTAGTTTAACAACTTGTAACCGGATAAGGAGAAGGAAATTCATTTTAACTTGGTGGAATCAACTTGTCACAACCGTTTCTTTGCTTCTACTTTCGTTTTACATGTTTATAGTAAAACATATAATGCCTAAACCACGTATTGGATACTCTTCATCAAGAATAGATGGATATTCTATAATGTATAGGTATGTTTATTAAAGTGATAACATGTCCATAAATCAAATAAGGATGAATCGAACAAGTTTTACAAAGTTATGTGACATGCTTAAAACGTTTGGAGGTCTAAAACCTAGTAAGAATATGAACATTGATGAACAAGTAGCAATTTTCCTTCACATTATAGCTCATAATATGAAGAATATGGTCATCATATGTAGTTTTCGTTGTTCCGGAGAAACAATTAGCATATGTGTTTCCCAAGTTTGCAATACGGTGATTAGGTTACATTTACGTTTGCTTAAGAAACCCAAACCTGTTTCCGGGAATTCTACTGATCAGAAGTGGAAATGGTTTAAGGTATTACGTAATCATTATTATTTATAGAACAATTAAGTTGGGAATTAGAAAATTATAATAATATTTATTGCTTTTACTTTTTGGTTGTAGAGCTGTTTAGGAGCTTTAGATGGAACATACATAAAGTGTTTAGTGCCCAATAAAGAGAAACCTAAATACAGAACAAGAAAGGGAGAGGTTTCTACAAATGTTTTAGGTGTGTGTTCCATGGATATGCAATTTATATTTGTGTTACCTGGTTGGGAAGGGTCTTCAGCCGATGGTAGAGTTCTTCGAGATGCTTTTGATAGGCCACATGGATTGAAAGTTTCAAGGCCGGGTATGAGAAGTCATATATAAAATCATTATTTAGGTGTATATAAAAATTTAGTAATTGAAGTCAAAGATATCATTTATATATAAAATCATTATTAACTAATATCTATTTCTAGGTTATTATTTGGTAGACGCGGGATACACAAATGGAGAGGGTTTTCTTGCCCCTTATAGAGGTCAAAGATATCATTTATATGATTGGCGTGATGGACACCGACCCTCTACCCCAAAAGAATTATTTAACATGACACATTTATCTGCAAGAAATGTTATCAAAAGATGTTTTGGTATTCTGAAGGCAAGGTGGGGAATTTTAGGAGACCATTCATACTATCCCATTGATATTAAAAATAGGATTATAATGGCATGTTGTCTTCTCCATAATTTTATAAGAAGAGAAATGCCAATAGATCCATTTGAGACCGAAAACCTAATAGATGAAAGAGCGATTAATCTTGAAGATGAAGATGAAGATGGGGATGGAGACGAAGCTGAGGATAATATAACTTATATTGAAACTTTAAACAGTGGACAACGTTTCGAAATAATTTAGCCCAAAATATGTTCGACTCTTGGAGTGCTAACAATTGATCAAGAATAGTTGAAAAATGCATGTATGCTAGTTTAATATTAACAATACTTCTTGTTTTTCAATTCTTGTTCTACTTGATATAATTTAATATGTTTTTATAATTCTTGTGATGTGGTTAAAGTAGTATTAGGTTTAAAGTTCTTAAGTCTTCAAATACTTGTAGTATAGTTTATGTTTTATTGTATCATCATTTATTATATAGTTATTTTAATTTATTTTTTTCATTTTTGAATAGCTTTAATAGTAAAAAGATAATATTGCTACAATGATTTTTTGAAGAACTTGTTAGACAATTAATGAATTGAACTTGTTCATATATATTTTTTTATAGAAATGACAACAAATAACAGAAACTATCGTGGGTGGAGCAATCTTGAAGATGAAAAGCTTATTGAGGCTTTAGTAAACATGATTAATGCCGGAGGATTTAAATCTGATAATGGGTTTAGATCAGGATACTTACATCTTGAATCATGTTTGAAAGAATCACTTCCAGGATCTGGTATTTTGGGTAAACCTCATATTGAATCAAGAATTAAAACAATGAAGAGAGATTGGCAAGTAGTTTATGATATGCTAAATTTTAGTGGATTTGGTTACGATAAAGAACTAAACTGTGTGACTACTAGTGCTCCCGGAGTATGAGAATCTTACCTTGAGGTACTTTCATATTATTAACGTTTTTATATTTTGTGAATCATAAAAGGTAGTAATTTTTTTAATTTCTCTCTTTTCATGTGAAATAGAATTATAAACACGCGGCGAAATGGAAAAACAAAAGGCTTCCTCGTTATGAAGAAATGTGTATTATTTTTGAAAAAGATCGAGCACAAGGTAAGAAAGCTAAAACTGTGGTGGACATGGAACAAGATGTGAACTTGGAAGAACAAGAAGACCAAAGGGATGATGATTTTGATGAGTTTAGCCATAATGAAGGTACCAGTTCAAGCTTTCAAGTTGAAGAAACTTCAAGCGTTCGTAGTTAGAAGAGGAAACGCACAAGGCAAGTAAATTCTTTATTTCAAAGTTTCAATGATGCGGTTGTTTTGTTTGGTGATCGTCTTAAAGAAACTTCTGTTGAACTAAGTGATGATATAAAATTTGAACTTAACATAAAAAAGAAAACTTTGATGATCCCTTCGGAGCTTGTAAAATTAAGATCTTTGACCCAATTGGAGAGATTTAAAGCAATTGAAAAAATAAAAGACGATTAAAACAGAGTGATGACCTTTTGGAGCTTGGATGAAGATGAAAGAGAGGCTTGGGTGAGATTCTTATTGTTGAAATAAGTTTGAATGGAAATTTGGTTGACGCGTTTGTAGTCATGTTTAAAACTTCTAGCAGTATTTTGCACCAATTTCTATTCGTATGTAGAACATTTTATAATAGTATGTTTGGACCATTATGTTAGTATAATATATTTTAATTTGTATTTCGGTTGATATGTTTACTTATTTTTAGTTTCATTAAATTCATTTTGGTTAAGTTTGTAAAAATGATACATTTGAATCTTCATTTGTAACCGAGGGATGTGGGGCTGGGCGACGGCGGGGCGGGGCGGGGTGGCGGCGGGGCGGGGCGATGGCGGCGGGGGCTGGGAAGGGGGGTGTCATTAGAATAAATATATAAAAATACTTGAGTATAAAATTCTATTTTATATTTGGTGATTTGAAGGGTAATTTGGTCTTTTTATATAAATTTACATTCCAATTCCATAACAAAATTAACAACCAAACATATTTTGGATTTTCAAAGGAATCCTTAAAATTCCAATTCCAATTCCAATTCCAATTCTAATTTCATTTCCAATTCCAATTCCAATGAATTACACGAACCAAACGCCCCTTATAGTTTTACCAAAATACCCTTATTTCTTTCTCCTTTTACTATTGTTCCAAAAATCAAAACCCACAAGTCTTCCGAAAAATAAATCTTTAATTGAATACCTACATATCGAATAGAGATAAGAGCGATGATTCCTGACACGAATCAAAATGCGACACAAAAATATTAAGGTTTTGGGTTAGTTAATATAATCTTTTATTAAATTCGACAACCCAAAAATAACTTGTTTAATAATCAGGTTGACCTGACACACAAAATGCTTAATAAACAAGTCAATCCCATTTGCACGTTTAAGTTTTAAGCTTTATAAAAATGTTATTATTAAATTTTAAAAGAGTTACATACTGTTACTAACATAGATATAAAAATACAAGAGTTAATACATAATCCCCGTGGCAAGATCGTTTTTAAATTCAGTCCTTAAATGTGGTTTATTACAAGATAACTCACTAACTACAGCAACTCATAACAAGATGACCACTAGTTGGATGAAAATTAAAATTTTTCGTTAACTAGATGCGAAAAAATGAAAGTTAACTTTTTTCGTTAAATAGGCGCGAAATACCCACTATACCCCATGCAAAAAGACAAAATAATATTAAAAATGTAAATTATATTACCCATCTTCACTTTTTACTTCACAAAAACTCATTTCCATTACCACCATAACCACCCACCATCACCATCACCACCCACAACCACCACCTCCACCACCATCGCTAACACCTTTCAACACATATCGGGTACTAGGTACCGTTGTACCCCAGGTCACTCTTCATGTTCATAACCTCTACCACACATTAGGTACAACCCATCGTTCTCCTTGATAATCAAGTTGTTGGCCTCCATCTCCAGCTAGCAAGCGTCTTCGCCGCTGCCTCGTCTTTATAACCTCTCATTTTGATAACGTCCACCATTCTAGCGGACATTCACCCAAATCTTGATTTGTTGTGTGGGGATTGGGGTGGTTCAAGAGGGTGTAGTGGTGCGGTGATCCAAGAGGGTGCATGGGCGGGGTGGATGGCCGGAACACACTGGGCGAGTCAAGTGGGGTGTGGTCGTCGGTGGTTGGGTGGTGACTGGAAAAGTGGGGAAGAAGACAATAAGGATTTGGTTTATTATTTGTTAATCAATGGGTATTTTTGTCATTTCAGAAATATTTAACAGAAAAGTAAACGACCATCCATGTTGGGAGCCATTTTGTTATAAGTTGGACTATCTTGTAATAAAACATACTTAACGACTAAACTTGAAAAATAACCTTACCACATAGATCATTTTGTAATTTTACCAAGTCAACACATATTACTAATATTTACAAATAAAAATTAAACATGTCAATCCATCATATTACGATTTAAGCATGTCCAAGTTATGGTTGATGTTTTTACCATAGTTAAGTATACGAGTAATGAGAGCATTCACAACCCATGCCTTATATTTATGTGAGTGTGTTTGGTATATTATATGGAATGATTTTGAGTGGTTGTGAGTGAAGGAGAGAGAAAATGTTATTGTGGATTGGTATATTTGAAGAATCACTGTACAATCCTTATAAATTTTTTAATATTTTTGAAAGTGGTTGTGAGTGAAGGAGAGAGAAAAGGTAATGAAAAAGGTATAAAAATATATTATTTAATTGAAAGGAGAGAGAAGAAATAGTGATTTTTAGTGTAATTATATGGATAAAGATAAGGAATGGACTGTGAATGCTCTGAGTAATGTTTAGGTTTGTCGCGTCATGATTTTCATTTGAGTAATATTTTTATTTGATCAAAGTATTGGGTTTAAACTAAAAAATTTTAAAAAGATAAAGGGTCAAGATCAAATACTTCCATCATATTCATATCTACCAGATTCATTTGAAGAAGCCCTCGAATACTCCTGTCTTGCGGAGAAAGACATCGAATAACATCATCAAATCCCTCTGATACACGAAAGCTGTTGGTTTACAAATTATAAGATCTAACACCAGAGCAAGATCATCGAATGGCGACTGTAGATGTAGCCATGAAGCCATCGGATTCAGTGGACAGAGATGATAACTGTTCATCAAGGCCTACAACGGCGAAATCAGGTGAAGGTCTGAGGCAATACTACTTGCAACACATCCACGATGCTCAACTACAAGTTCGCCAAAAGACTCATAATCTCAATCGCCTTGAAGCGCAGCGTAATGAGCTCAATTCTCGAGGTAGGTTTTCAAAATCCCAACTTTTTAGTAGTAGAACCCTAATTACGGTTGATATAGTTGTGTTTTAGGTCCCGTACTGTTTTCATATCTTTGTTTGTTCGTGAGAAATGTATCGCCTTTGGTAGTAGAATCGAAATTGTTGGAGTTTTGATTGGATTGTTGAATCTGTTGATTGATCTCGCTGTCTCGTTGTTCATTATGGTTGCTTGTTGTAGACGGTTGTTGAGAAGTATAATCTCGTCATCTATGGTAGAAAAGTTAATATCTTGTTCCACTGAACATGGAAAATTGTTTGCATAACTTGGGTTTTAATTCAATGTTTGTAGTGTTGCTGCGTATGGTTGTAAGCATTTATTAGCAGTTATTGAGTTTGATTTTCAAGGAAATTGAGACCTATAAGCTAAGGTACCTCTGATATTTGACTTGTGTGTTTTGGCTCTTGTGTCCGGGACTAGGCAAGTTACTTAATTACTTGTTGTATTTATGTTCTTGGTTTATTTTTCGTCATTCGATTTTGACACTTTTTTATTTAATACAAAATGCTTTCAACTGCTGCTTTGATTAACTGATCTGAATTTGAAAGCCTACTGCTGAACACCCTTTTAAATGCAAAACAATATATTACTTTTGAAGGTAGGTGCTGTGTAGATCCAAAAACCATAACCGGTGAAGCTTCTTTATTATGATTGTGAATTGTTGCAAAGATGTGGAACAGTAAAAGCAACTCATAAAAACTCAAAATTTTACTGTGAATCTACTTATCTTCTGTTTCAGTTCATGTGTTGTAACTGTACAGAACCACCAGAATGTTAAAGGGATCGAATTCAAGATATTTAAGATCACTTGAACCTACCCACACATGTTCAAAAGTTGTAGGGATGAATGAAACAGTTTCTTAACAACTGGAATGTGTTCTTATTGGTGTTGTAGACTTGGAGTCTATCTGGTTTAGTGGTTGTATACTTGTATGTTTCTGTACAAAGCATTATTTACAATTTGTTTGTGTTCTATAAATTTGTGCTAGACTGCTAGTTCAAACATTTATTTGTGTGGTTACAAGCCAGCAGCTGTTTTCCTGTTCTTACATTGACGGTGTTAAATAAGAAGATATCTGGATTGTGCTTCAGTGTGCAATTGGTTTAGAATTTGTCAAGCATCTTTATTGTGCCTGTGTTGTGTTTATGGAAAAGTTACAATATTCAATTTTTAGATACAGGCTGGTTATTAATATCACAATTTAATGCCAAATTACAGTCAGGATGCTTAAGGAAGAGTTGCAGCTACTTCAAGAACCAGGATCTTATGTTGGTGAAGTGGTTAAAGTAATGGGAAAGTCCAAAGTACTAGTCAAGGTTAGTTATGTTTTTATTCTATATTTGATGATGATCTAGGGATATAATTTCTAATTACTTAAGACTCGTTCAATATTTTGAATTTTTTTAACCTTTCTGATGATAGGTGCATCCAGAGGGTAAATATGTAGTTGATATAGACAAAAGCATCGATATTACTAAGATCACTCCATCAACCAGAGTAGCCCTTCGCAATGACAGCTATGTTCTTCATTTGGTTTTACCAAGCAAAGTTGACCCTCTGGTCAACCTCATGAAAGTTGAAAAAGTCCCTGATTCAACATATGACATGATTGGTGGGCTAGACCAGCAAATTAAAGAAATTAAAGAGGTTATCTCAACTTTTCTTTTCCTTGTTTTTATTCTTGATCTTGAAATTTCAAGTTTAGTTGTCATTTGATGCCAAAAATCAAACCTATGTTTATCTATTCTGCTTGGAAATAAATTCAGGTTATTGAACTTCCAATCAAACATCCAGAGTTATTTGAGAGTCTTGGAATTGCTCAACCAAAGGTACAATTGCACACAAGAATTTTAGATGTAAGCATTTAAACCATATTTTACTAATAGTTATATTGACTCTTGTATACTCATCTTTTTCTAGGGAGTTTTGTTATATGGGCCGCCTGGCACAGGAAAGACCTTGTTGGCGAGGGCAGTGGCTCATCATACTGACTGTACTTTCATCAGAGTTTCTGGTTCTGAACTAGTACAGAAATATATTGGAGAGGGATCTCGAATGGTCCGAGAACTTTTTGTTATGGCCAGGTGTGTACGCTGTTAGACACTGTATCAATTCTGTTTTGACTAGTTTAATAATGTGTTTATTATTAAACTATTTCTTCTTTTTGGTGCAGGGAACATGCTCCATCTATCATATTCATGGATGAAATAGATAGTATTGGATCTGCTCGTATGGAATCTGGAAGTGGAAATGGTGACAGTGAAGTACAACGAACTATGCTTGAGCTTCTCAATCAGCTTGATGGATTTGAAGCATCAAACAAAATCAAGGTACTAGCATTTATGTGTATTTGGCTAAAGAAATTTCACATTGGTTAGCTGGGTAGCGGTAGGGTTCCGTGAGTTTTTTTAGTAACAAGGTTTCATAGTAAAAAAAATACAAAATAAAAAATAAAGATATTTAACATTGTTGACTTCCTAAGATTTGTTTCCTGTTGTAATGTTTTCAGGTTCTGATGGCTACAAACCGTATTGATATCCTGGATCAGGCTCTTCTCAGGCCTGGGAGAATTGATAGGAAAATTGAATTCCCAAATCCCAATGAAGATGTGTGTATCTTCAGCTTGTATTGTTTGTTCTTTGATAATCTTTTTTAAGCATATTTGTTTGAACTAATGGTTGTGCATCCCTTTGTAGTCACGGTTTGATATTTTGAAAATTCATTCAAGAAAGATGAACTTAATGCGTGGCATTGATTTGAAGAAGATAGCCGAGAAGATGAATGGGGCTTCAGGTGCTGAGCTCAAGGTCAGTTCTCGATATGATTTGTTTTGTTCTTTATTTTTGTTTTAATTTCTCTTGTTCTCTGTGAGCAAGTTCAAGTTCTTGCTCTACCAATATGTTGTTCCATGTGATTTTTTATCATCTCTTGTTACTTTTCTACACCATTGACTTTGACCCTTAAAGTTCTAGTTTTGAAGTACTATCTAACATCCAACCCAAAAAAGAACCTAAAAAACCATGAAGTTATTGGTAGCCAAACACCCTTAAAAAGCTACCCACTTGTACAACAGTTACAACTTGAGCCGTTGCACTTGGGTGGCAAAATGGGCAGTTTGCTTTTTGTATGGGTCAGATCTGATCAAAATACTAGGACTTTGGAATTTGGATGCATAAAATGCTAACATAAACAAACAAACAAACAAACAAACATACCCAGTAAGTCCCACTCAAGAGCAAGGTCTGGGAGGGGTAGGTGGCGGCGAGTCTTTCCTCTATCTTGGGAGATAGAGAGACTGCTTCCGAAGAGACCATAAAGTGCTAACATATGCTTCTTAATAAGTGAATAATATTTTCTATCTTTTCTCTTGTGGCTGTGGGTTATTATAGGCTGTTTGTACCGAAGCTGGAATGTTTGCCTTGAGGGAAAGGAGAGTCCATGTCACACAAGAAGATTTTGAGATGGCGGTTGCCAAGGTTATGAAGAAGGAAACCGAGAAAAACATGTCTCTGCGCAAGCTTTGGAAGTAAGCAAGCTCTAATAAGTCAACGAATTTGCTACCTAGTATTGTTTTCAAAGGGTCGAAGTTTACATCTTTTATGTGCGGACTATGTTCGACTACAAGTACTTTGTGTTAAGTAAATTTTATCCTTTGCATCTAAACGTACTGATATTATGTTAATTCCAAACTTAAGGACAAATGGATCATGTTGATTTAAGCTTATTATTATGGTAATAGCAGTATTTGTATCTGTGTGGAAACAAGCCTAGGCGTTCTTTTTGATCTGGAAGCATAAGATCAGAAAATCAGTCAAGGTTAAGTGAATTAATCGCATCTTCTGGAATATCTTTGAATGGAATTATGGTTTTCGACACCCCAAATGTATATGCTGTCAGTTGTCACTTGCAGACGGTCAGAAAATCAGTTTACGCTTGAAGACAATTCGTTTCTCTAGTTTAAGTCAAATATTGATCAAATCAACTGTCCTAAATGAACAGTTTGGTACATTAGCGAGAAATAGTTTGGGTGAGTTCAATCAACCATAATGCTACATGATTTTAGAGAGAGCACATTTTGGGTATTGGGTCATATATGGAACCGGGTATACGTCCAATGGTTTTTTTCGGGCCCAGGTATACCCAAGCATTGGGTAGAAGCCGTACCCGGATAGATTGTACCCGGTTAGGGTAGGTATGGGTTTGGTATGGAATCAGGTACATTACAACTAGGTATACTTTTTTTTCTTTAATAATTTCAAACGGTTGGCAATGACCATAAATTTAGCCGTCGGCAACGGCTATAAATTTAACTGTCGGCAACGGCTATAAATTTAACCGTTGTCGGTATTCTTTTTAAATACAATTAAATAACTTTCAAGTTTTACACTTCAACTCATTCATTCTTACTCCAACATTCAAACATTTAAACACACCAAACACGTTGAAAAGTTGATGAGCTCCTATTTTGACAAAGAGGAATACGGGTTTGCTACTGTTATTAAAATTCAAACCAGACTGGCTAATTCGGATTCTAGGAGCTCCTTAAGGTTAAATTTGACGAGAAAATAGGTTATCCGAGCACGTACCAATTAAAAATAGAGAAAAATAATGTTAGTTATTGAAATTTTAATAGTCTATTGGAGAAGGATAACCGATTTGGTTGATCCCGATATTAAGAGAATAACGGAATTTTTAGTCAAATATCCACGACTCTATGGAAAGTTGTTTGTTTACTGAAAAATTTTGGAGCTTCTACAAAAAGTTTGATTTTTAAGTTTTAAGTTAGGAATTGTAATTTTAAGTTATATTTTAAATTAGAAATTGCAATTTTGATTTTAAGTAAGAAGTTTATGTAATACTAATTATCAACTTGATTATGTATCATGGATTGTACCATGTGTATAATGTTATACCCACCACTTTTTTTAATCTTTAAATTCTTTTTATTTTAATCTAATACTTTTATATCTTATATAATTTAGCCCCAATATTTATTTTACTTTCAACTTCGGTCCCCTGCATTTCATATTTTAAACATTTTTATCTTTCAGTCAAAGTTTGCAAGTTAACACGCTGAAACGTGCATGTGTGATTCAACATTTTTAGGATCATTTTTTCCCCATTTAACTGCCCCGTCGTACAAGCTGGTCCTAGATCAACTTACTTATTGTTCTAGATCTTTTATGTTTCGCCTGCGTGGTTTAATGTTTTTACGTCTACTTTTTGTTCGGTTTTAATTTTTTTCTTTGTTGTTTTATTAATACGAGCTTTGTCAGTATTGGTGGTCACTGACGGTAGTGTGTCATTGATGCTGCTTGACATGGTTTTACGCTGCCTCATGCAACGCGGAGGGCTTAATACTAGTTATAATTATAATTTCTATTTTAAGTTATAATTATACTTTTAATATATATTTTAAGTTAGGAATTGTAATTTAAGTTGTTGTAACTTTAAATTTAACTAGGTATGTAAGCCGCGCGTTGCCGCGGTGTGTGTTGTGTTTCTGTTGTTTTTTACTCTGAAGATTTCACTTGACGTAGGTAAAGCTGGTCTATGAATAATAAAGGTACCTACCGATTACATTCATGTACAAAAAGTTAGCATTAGCGGGTAAAGTAGTTTGGTACCTATCGCTGCTGGCATTTACAAAAGAGACTCAAAAGAGCAGTTTAGTACCTATTACATGTGCAGATTACAAAAGACATAGACCCGCCTAAACAAAGTTACTACTAACGCTAGTGGCATTTACAAAAGGTAGCGTTGGGCATTATTGTTAGCAAAAGTTTCTTCCGGTTGCATGGTTACTGTTCTTTGGCCTTGAGCTTCTGCCTTGGATCTGCAGCTGCAATGCGAATATTGGTTTAGAACCTTTTTTATTAAATAACGTGTTGTTGTTTTTAAGTAGTACCTTCTTGGTATTTCCTTTTGGGTGTTTTTGCTGATGGTGTTGATGGGATTGCGGCTGATGATGTGCATGTGTTTGTTTTTGTTGGTGAACTTGTAGCTGCTGCAACTTCTTTTGGGGGTTCATAAACTTTGTTGACATCTAGCGTTTGCCCATACCCATCGTTCTTAGCTTGTAGTTCAAAGATGTAAGGCTTTCCTTTCAGAGACTCGATTTCGTTGGGAAGTATCAGTGGGTTACTGTCTGGTTGTGCAGTTTTAAGGTTGTAGCAATTGGTGCCTATCAAGGAAGTTGCTATGTTGTCGAAGAACACTGCTGTTGCGCTGGCTGTATCATCGGTGATGGTGGCAACGAACCGGTATCTGTAAGCAGGAAGGGAAGTTGATTAGTTTGATGTTATGCATAGAATAATGCTGAGTTTGCTTTTTCTTAGGTACTGGCTTACTTGTATGAAAAGTCATCAACATTTCCATGTGCGTCTACACATTTGATGCATGAGAAGCCTTCTCCACACTTGAAGAGTTTACTACCACATTTTAGACATGTTTCATAGCACCAAGACTTGTCATTTCCGCATTCGATGTGTGTTATCCTTGCTAAGCATTTGTAAGTGGCTTCCTGTAAACAGATTCGTTATCAATGTCATAGAGATGGATGTGAATAATTTTTTTAGGTTGTATTATTTCTATCGATTGACAAACGTAAATATTTAGCGACAAAAGGGTAATGATGTATAAAAGCGGATGGTTAACTTTTTATTATAACAATCATGTAAGTTAAAAGTAATATTATCAAAGAATCGTTGGCCATTAGTTTTTTCTTTAACTAAAGTTGAAACCATTAATATAGGGGTTCAAAAGAGGAAACTTGCAACGACTATCTATCCTATAACCAAATCATCAGTTCAGTACATGCTCTAAATTCAAAAATCAATAAAAAAATCTGTTAAAAAAATTCAGCAGTAATAACTTAAAAATTCAGTAGCAATAACTTAATCCTAACAATCAAAGCAAAGAAATTGCTTGCATTCATACAGGGGTTCAAAAGTGGAAACCTGCAACGACTACCTATAAAATCTGTTTAAAAAATCAGCAGCAACAACTTAATTTTAACAATATTCGTATGTTTGATGGATTCGCTTCAGTTAAATAATTAAAACTTTACAAAATGTAATAACAATTGACGTATCATATTAAGTATATGTCAACCATGTGTATTACCTTTTTGTTATTTGGTAGCTCATTCAAGACACCTGAGAGTGGTGTAAGATCTGACATATCTACTTCATATGTATCTGGAGCTGATGGCGCATCGGTGGTGGGAAGATGTTTGAATCTGTTGTGGAGTTAACAAATTGTTTTTAGAAAATGTAAATGTTAGTCTTGCTATTACAAAGATGTACAATATATTAAACCTATAATATAAAACCTATATTAATAGTTAACTTACATAGCGTACCTTTCAATCAGGGCAAAAAGCTCACTTATGCAAGGGTTAACAAAAGTCTCTGTTGCGGACGTCGAACCTAGCTGCAACTCATTATAGTATGAGACTTTCAATGATGTCATCGCGACCACCACAGGTTCGGTGTCTTGTTCGCATGCTCTTTGGTTGAATGCTGTTGCAATTTCTTCCCATAGTGCAACCTCAATGATTTTCCCACTGCGTATACGTATGTAGTGTTACATTAGTTTAATTGTTAGTATCCGATAGTTTAGTTATTGAAAGCATACCTTTCATGTTGTAACTTCACACATAAGAGCTTTTTCCCTGTCTTGTTTGGTTTAAGGTTCGCACTGATGAAACGGCCTATGAAATCTATGGTAGACAAAGTGACACTTAGATAATGGAGAAATGGTTGTTAAACATGTTTGTAAGTTGGACGAACCTGTCAGTTGTTTGTTTTTTTCCAGCAAGCGTTGTTTCAAAGCTGAATACGGTGCAAAGTCAAAGTAGTATGCCTCTATTTTGTCATTATCAACAGGAGTGAACGTGGCTGAGTTTCCAAAAACTATCATTGTATCCTTATTTACCAGCTTTCCCGTCGTCCTGGCTTCAACACAGACAAATCCTGTTATGCTGTAGCATGCTCTGTGTCTGATAAAGAGGTCGTAGTGCGGGCCAGTTTGAGCATCGCTCATCGCTTCTATTGCATCACCCTGTTTGACAGTTTATGCCAGTGCATATTTAGTAATAGTTTCTGTTATGAATATGTAAAATGAAGCAACACAGTGACAAATTATTACATTTTACCTAAATACTCCAAAAGAAATTATTAATCCGTTTCCGTACATAGCATTCACACTCACATACTGATAAAATAATAAAAATAAACAGAAGAAGATATAATGGGTAGAGAGGCTTTGGATGTTAATGTATAAAGCTGATTCAAATCTTTGGTGAGCAGAGTACTAAATATTAAATAATACCCTAAATCCCATCTCACCACTCCACCTTTTCTACAGATTAATATGAAAAACCACAAAGTTCATATAGACTTCAACACAGCTTTATTCAGACACTGTATTTTTAAGGTATAAAAATCGACAAATTTATAGAATATCACAAACATAATTTGTAACTGCAATTTATTTTATAAGTAAAAGAAATGTTTAAAATGTAAAACACTAAGACACTGTATTTTTAAGGTATAAAAATCAACAAATTTATAAAATATCACAAACATAATTTGTAACTGCAATTTGTTTTATAAGTAAAAGAAATGTTTAAAATGTAAAACACTAAGTAAGGATGAAAATTGAGATTCTTCATGTTCCATGTTTATGAATACGACTAACTTACATGTTCGTCAAGCAGCAACAAATGAACTTCTGGCCGTTTGTATGTTTTCCATTTTCTGATCACCCTGGCTTCAAGTGTATGTGTTTGGCATTTGGGTTTTAGTGATGAAATGGTTTGGCTTGCCATGTTAATTTTCCAGTTTTGAGTTAATCTCTGCCAAGAAATCTGAGTACACAATGTTTTTTGTTACATTAGGTAAGCTGTCATCATTAGGTTTAATATAAACTTTTAAAGCTTGTGGTGAAGTTGCTCTTGACAATGCTACATATAGTTGGCCATGGCCAAAGACTGGTTCTGGAAGGTAAACTCCTATTTTGTTTAAAGATTGACCTTGGCTTTTGTTAATTGTCATTGCATAACATAGTTTAAGTGGAAATTGTTTTCTTTTAAAGACAAATGGCAGTTGTAGGTCATTATGGGTCAAGATGATCCTTGGAATGTAAACTTTATGCCCAACAGCAGTCCCAGTAATGACTTGTGCCTCTAACAGCCGTGGAAGAAGCTGGGTTATGATTAAACGGGTACCATTACAAAGACCAGCACTTTGGTTAATGTTTCTTAGTAAAAGAATTGGTGCTCCGACTTTAAGGCTGAGCTTATGTGGGGGCAAACCACTAAAGTTCAATTGGTTCAGATACTCAGCCGGATAGAGGAGATCAATATCGACACCAGAAGTCGAGTGAGGAATGATGGAATCCGTGCTTAAACGTATGGCGCACTGACCAGGCGTGACACTAAGAATCATTGAGTTGACTTCGTCGGCTGTAGCATTTTTTGGACACACAATTGCTTTCTCAGACATGTTGCTGGCAGTGGGGTTATCGAGGCTATCTTTGTCATATATGAAATTGACAAGATCACGTAGAGAGTTTTCAGAGTGGGGAATCATGTGATTTGTCGGGATTTCGATGAATTTAGTGTCAAGAGGATTGTCTTTGGCTGGAATGCCAATTGCACCGTCGCCCACTTCAACTAACCATGATGCAAAGGAGACTGTTTCAGCTATGTCAGATGTAGCGCAAGCCGCATTTTTTAGACGCATGTTTTTAGTTGATTTGACAACCTTAAAGTGATCCCATATGGGGGACCTTGGCAAGGAGGCTTCAAGGATTTTTTGTTTACCTGCCTTGCGTTTTATCGGAAGTGTTTGCCTGAAGTCGCCTCCAAGCAAAACGGACTTGCCACCGAAAGGGCTGTGATTGTTATCTAGTATATCTTTCAAAGTCCGGTCCAATGCCTCAAAACACTTTCGATCGCTCATTGGGGCTTCATCCCAGATCACTAATGATGTCTGTATCAACAGACTGGCCAGGTGTGTGTTATTCTTAATATAACACAAGCTTTCGTTGGTTATATCGAGAGGTAATTTGAAGCGTGAATATGCTGTTCTACCAGCAGGTAGAAGCAGGGAGGCTATGCCGGATGCAGCAACTGCAAGGACTATTTTTCCTTCAGATCGTAACGCGTTAATGATAGTTGACCAGAGGTAAGTCTTGCCTGTCCCACCATGGCCATAAACAAACATTAGAAGCTGTTTGTCAGCTTTTACAGACGTAATCACTGACTCATATATCGAAAGTTGGGTCCCTTTGAGGCTGGCTTTTTGTTTTTCATGTTCAACAGCAAGCTGGTGTCGGTCAAAGTTTTTTTCTTCCATCAAGAGCCTGTTTTTAAGCTGTTGCAACAATTCTGGTCGTGGAGTGGGTAAGCTAAAGTCGTTTAGGGAGGACGGAGATGAGTTGGAGTTCAACAACAATTCAAGCTCATATAGGACATATTGTTGAGCATCAGCGTCATCAATATGAGCATCCCTACTGTTGTGAAACACACCTAGGTTACGGGCTATGTCATCTGACATGCGTTTCCATTGCTGATGCCATAGGGTAACTGGGTTGGTGATCTCACAGTAAAGTAACATGTGTGCAAACAGAGACCTAAGTTCAGAAGCAGTTGCCCAACATGCAGCCTCTTCGAATACACAAGACCATTCATCATCGTCTTCTAACAACCCCAGTTTCTCACACGCGGAACGGAAAGTAGGAAAAGTAACACCGTTAACTGTTCTTATGTCAGAAAAACTTGTACAGCCGGTTTGGTGGCCTAACAGCATACGCAAGTAGAAAGCTTCTCCACATGTGGGGTGGATGTATATGAGCCTGCCTACAGTTTGAACGCCTTTACGGAGGCGACGAAACCAAGTTTTTTTGTGTTGATCCCATCTATACTCGTTGAGGAAGTCAACGTAACGTAAGTGTCGGCCACTCTCATCTGATTGATTTGTTGAAAACCATTGTGTAAGTGTTGTCCTTTGTCCATCTTGGTTGTCTATAATTTCTTGCAAATGCTGAGTGTCTCTGAATTGGACATTTTGCATATTTTCCAAGTGGACTGCCAACACTTGGACAGCTGGATTCCTGTGGTGAATCGGAAAATCCAAGATTCTCCATGACGCCTCATGAGGACAAATAAAACGGCCGTTGACATAATTACTAACCTCATCGATGTAAGGTTCAGAAGTTGTCGCACAATCATGTTGAAATGTAGATGACTTGGTAATACTGAATTTGATCTTGTCTGTACCTTTTGAAATGTACTTGAACAGGTATTTGATTACCATGTTCCACCCACAATATTCAACATTAATGTGTGCTTGGAATCGGAGGCAAAGATTACGGTTATAAGGAACAACAAAAGAATTGTCTAACTGGATGTCACCTTTCTTAACAGAGATGGATGTGGGTCGTCTTTTGTAATGTGCATACCCATTTTTGTCAAATATTGTATTTTGTTGATATGGTTTTGGGAACAGCTTAGAGCAGCTGCCGTCAACCATACACGGGGAGCTCAACCTGGCGAGGCCACATGGTCCATGCATCATGGAGTCGGACACAATCCTGTACAGTTCAGGTGAGTCAGTTGGGTCAGGTATTTCAGCAGATATGTACTGATCAAGCTGTTCCGGTGACTTAATGCGAAAGGTTTCGGCAACCCATAAAAGTAGATGACAATGTGGGAGGCCTCTCTTTTGGAATTCGATGGTGTATAATTCTCCAACGACGGTTCCGAATGGGCAATCATTTTTCAAGTAGTCAACAAAAGCCTTTACTTTTAGGCGGAAAATTCGAGCAATTATATCAGGCCTATCTTGAGGTTTAAGAGGTGAACGTGAAGAGAAAAACCTCTTTATCTCGGGCCAGTTGACATTACATGTGAAGGTTATAAAATACTGTGGGTTTCCGTGAACACGACATATTGCCAATGCATCTTGATAGTGTTTGTACATATATCGTGGTCCACCAGTAAAAGATGAAGGCAGGATGACACGTTTCCCTATTGAACTACCTACATGATCACCCCTAAGGACGGCATCATGGATTCCTTGTAAAATCTCAGTCCTGAATTTATTCTGATTTGCTTTTACAAAACCTAGGTGACTCTGTTCAATACATATGTACGCATCAACTAAGAATTGCTGGAACAAACGGCCAGCGCGCAATAGCACAGGGAATGAAGGTTGACGGTCGTGAATTAAGAAGCTGTAGTACATGTTCATTGTGAGTTTCTTACTATCATCTGGATCGTCGCAAGTAAGCTGAAGATCTGGGGACCATCCGGCCTCACCGTATAAGAATAACAACGGATATTGTAGTGTCATATACAACGGATGAAGTTTGCTTATACGTTGAGGGTGGCCATCCTTTGAATGGATAACGATATCAAAGTCTGTAGAAGTCGACGAACAATCATAGACGATGGTCCCAATGGTGCCAGAAGAAGGAAGGTCATATGAATGGCTATTCACAGAATGGTATAACCTGATCGAGAAGTCTGGAATTTCTGTCTGGCAACATAATTCTTTTGCAGAGCGGAACAGCTTTACAACAATGTTGTTCTCTGCTAAGAAAGACATTAGGAGCTCAATGATATCACGACGAAGATCAGAATGGGTGTTAGAAGCGAACAAACTAAGCCTGTTTGAAAGTTCATTCTTGGTGTCATACACATACATTTAAAGAAAGCGTGGTTTCTCATTTGGTAGAGGGCATAGCGTGCCAATCCAGTGGCAAACCTGCCCTTCGACTCTGAAAACATAAGGAGATGACCCGTCATTAATGGAAGAATCCACATTTGCGCCAAACGAAGTCATGGAGAAAATAGAATTATAGACTCGAATATTATGAAGGAAATCAGGTTGTAGATAAAGTTGTTGAATAGCAAGAGGAGGATCTTGAAAGAGGCGTAAACGTACACGACCCTCCTTGCAACACTGGTTATACCTGGGTCTTTGTTTGCGCGAGACATTGGTGGCACGCTCTGCAGACCAAAAGGTTGCACCACAGAACTGACATTCATAATTAGAATCTCCACAATCATCATATGCAGGTGCAGGAGTGAATACAGAACTCGCACGATTATGAATTTCATTATCATGCAATGGGAATCTATGAACCCTACGTCGGGTTCGCCTAACAGATATAGTACCGACTGTAAGAGCGTCGGTTGGAATGCCCGGACATGATCTAGAAGAAGAAGGTAAATCCTGTATGTTTTTCGATCTACGAAGACGTGGCATAAATTTGACTGGTTTTAGACTACCATAAAAATATAGTTAAAGATCACAAACGGTTGCTAACGAAGGGAGAACCCATCACTAAGAAGAGAACAATGATCAAAAGAGGACATCTATCACCTAAACTGAAGAACATATACGAACACATTTTATAACTGTTGTACCACACACGTAGAGAGCAGCTGTAAATAAGTCTACATATTAAGTAGAAAGAAACGAAGGAATAAAATTATAGCACATCATAATATTATTTAGAAGCAGAATCGATAACTAAAAGACGTGTGAAGCCCAAAAATTGAAAACTACCAGTAATTATTAATTATAAAGGTAAAGAAGTACACAAGATGCAGGAAACGGGAGAACATACTACATATAATAATATTATCCGGAGACAGAAACAATAAGTAAAAGAGGTACTAAGCCCAAAAGTTGAAAACTACATGTAATTATTAATTGTTAAGGTTAAGAAGTACAGCAGATGCCATAAAGATGAGAGCATCATTTGAAGTCTATTATAGAAGCCTTAAAAAAGAAAAGAAGAAATCAAACCTGTGAGG
The DNA here is from genome assembly GCA_024085815.1 of Flaveria linearis. Lineage (NCBI taxonomy): Eukaryota > Viridiplantae > Streptophyta > Magnoliopsida > Asterales > Asteraceae > Flaveria > Flaveria linearis. The sequence continues at coordinate 78,032,018 of CM044001.1, forward strand.
CACCAAGGTTGTTAACGTCCGACAATATCCGTGATCCCTACAACATTGAAGAGAGAATTACAACCGTGCGAGTAAGTTGGAATCCGTAGCAGAAGGTCTTTTAAAATACAAAAACGGTTTTTTTCATTTTTAGAAAGCAAATGATTTGTTGGGATGTCCATATATTATGAGCATGTTTATGAAAGTAGGTTCATTGTGATGTTTAAGCTTTTTAAACTTTGTTGAGAAATAAAGTTATTTGTTATAATAGTTGTTTTTAGTTCTAAAATAGATAACTCTTATTGAAAGGACTGACTCACATAAATTTATTATGACGTAAGACCAATCAATGAATAGTATAAGTAGAGTTGAATTCTTGAAATTCAGACAACAAATCTTGAGAAAACTTTCGGTGTGTGATGGTAGTGCCATTAAATACTTTAAACAATTTGTAGACCCAAAAAGGAAAAAAATGCAGGTCAGGTAAGTTTGATCTTAAAGGTTGAATGTAAAAAAACTTTAAGAGCTGGCATTTCAACCTAATTATTCCCAGTCAGCAATATGTTGTGTACATATACATGTCTTTTAAAAAAAACGTGCAGCTAATCATACTTGTTTTTCATTTAAAGAAAGCAGATGATATGGTGGGAAGTCCATATATTATAAGTATGCTTATTAAAGTAAGGTTTTTAAACTTTGTTTAGAAATAAATATGATACAAGTAACTTTGATCTTAAAGTTCTAATGGCCATTTAAGGAACCGATGAGTTTGGAGAATAACAAATGGCCATTATCAGATCTGACATATCCTTTAGTTTTCAAAACATTTAAAAGGTTGCCATACCATTGCCATGAAATCTTTAACAATTTCAAGGTCCGAAAAGAGAAAAAAATGCAGTTCAATCAAGTTTGATTTTAAAAGTCGAATGTAAAAAATTTAATTAACGAACAGGAGCAAAAAGAACATATAGTCGAGAAAAGTGTTAACCAAATGCAACGGATCACCATAAGTATGATATGTTTGCATGTTTGTACAACTTCAAGATCAGTGAATTTCAAAGTAGTATTACAATTTCTATTTTAGGTGAGCAAAAAGAACATATAGTCGAAAAAAGTGTTAACTGATGTATTATTACAAATTAGCACTGTGGTTTATCAAAAGGCACACAAAGTAGTATTACAATTTCTATTTTAGGTGATCAAACAGAAACCACTAAAAATTTAAGTAAGATCAGTGAATTAAGAATCCATCAGAGGTCACATATTACAAATTAGCACTATGGTTTATAGAAATTAGCATAAACATATTGAAGCCATATATATTTCTGTGTACACAATTAGTGAATGCAAAGTTTATCAACGTATCCCAAACCCCGTAACGAAGCAAGTCTATAGCAAGAGCATGAACACTCAATTTTTCCTAAAAACTTGACAACTTTACTTAAAAGAAAAGAACTACAACCTAACCCATGAATTTAAAGATCTGAACCAAAAGATGAAGAAATCAAACCTTATGAGAGGAACACCCAATTTTTCCTAAAAATCAAGCAGGTCCACGGCAACAGCAATTGAAAGGTTAGGAGACCAGATGAGAAAGCAAATGTAGCCATATGTTGTTGTTGGTGAAGCATGAGTATGGTGTTTGCTTGATTTGGTAGGTGGGAGGAAGTATGGGGGGCGATAGAAAAGGGATGGTGGTGGTATGGGGTGAGGTGAGAAGATGACTGAAAAAAATATCTAGGGTTAAAAATATCTAGGGTTAATGTTATGCAAGTTACTGTAGCTAAAGTTTATATCTTTAATATATATAATAATTTAATATATATTTTAATTCTGGAACGGTGGGGACATTAAAAGGCAAAGCAAGTTTAAGATCCACAAATAATTCATTTGTATCGGAGTCCATTGGGCCATCATTGGACTAAAACAAGCCCAAGTGTACATTCTCTGTTGGACTCAACACTAATATTGGATCTGGCCCATGACTTTTTTCTAGGAAAAGGCCCAGACAATAATATAGCCCTTCTCATCCTAATTCTTTATCTAGGCATTGTAAAGTGAGCTTTTCTTCTCAAATAATCAAACCTTTGTCCAAAAACTCTTTTTCCCAGACACTTTAAATCATTCTAAACCAAATTAAGATTATCCCCATCGCGGCACCCGTGGCCAGCCCGTCGCCGACGTGGACCACGCCCATCGGAAGGGCGGCGATGAGGGAGAGCCGTCTAATAAACAGAATCAATTCTAAAATATAAATACAGTGGTGGGCCCACTATTATAAAATAATTTTAAATTAAAATAATTTTAATTAAAATATTTTAAAATCTTTTAATTATAATAATAATTTAAGTATAATATTTTAATTAAAATGTGTTAATTAAATAAAATTCTTTTTAATTTTTTTTACCTTTGTAATACTAAACTAATTAATTAGAGTTTATTTTTTTTATTTTTTATAATTATTTAAAATGTCCTAAAATGCTTAAAATGGTTTCAATTAAAAGGTTTTTTTAATTTTAATTCTTTTTAATATTTATAATAATAAACTAAATAATTTGAGTACTTTTATTTTTTATAGTAACGGCTATTTTTTATAAGGGCTAGTTTTTTGTTTATTTTATTCATAACAACTACTTTTTTTGTTTCATACATAACAACTATTTTTATTTTATTCATAACGGCTAGTTTTTTTGTTCTATTAATAACGGCTACTTTTTTTTGTTTTATTCATAACAGCTAGTTTACTTATTATAAATATGCTTTATCATTTGAGAGTTTTTCTGAAATCACACTTCATCTTCTTTCTAACTTTCTAAAACTCTCTCTTCTAAACACGATTCAAAATTCAATTCTCAATGGATCCCAGAGCTCCATTATCTTTCACATAAATGTTAAATGATGAAGTGATGAAGAATACCCACATTAGTAACCCGGGTTCTCCCAATATCAACACCCTAGGTTCTCCCAATTCCCACAACTCAGGGGATTCCTATATCCTCAACAATCTGGGGGATTCCCACATGTTTAACAACCTGAGGGATTCCCATATGTTTAACAACCTGAGGGATTCCCATATGTTTAACAACCTGGCTTCTCACAATTTGCACAACCCAAGGGATTCTTATATCTTCAACAATCTCAGTCTTCAATCTTCATTAGAAGACTATCAACAATATCAAGCATGGCTTAAACATAAAGAGCTTTAAAAATTCCCCAGCAAACGTAATCACAGTCATATAATGAACAACTAATTAATGAAGCACCTTTGTCACCTAAAAAACAACAACAAAGAAGAAAGGGAAAAGGAAAGGAAAAGGAAAAGGCAAAGAAAAAACTGAGAAGTCTGTTCGTATCAAGTGGGTAGCTGATGACGAAGTGTTGCTGGCTAAGGCTTATGTAGCCATTTCTGAAGACCTAATAATTGTCAACAGTCAAAACCAATATGTATATTGGGGGAGGATAGAACAACATTACAATGTTGGGAACCCTCAAATTCCAAGAAATACTCACAACCTTAGAAGTCACTAGCATATGATCAAAGGAAATGTTGCTCACTTTAACGCGTCTTATGTTCGTATCAAGTCATAATACAAAAGTGTTTGGTTAGAAGACCAATATATAACTAAAGCAAAATATGACTACATGAACACTAATAATGTTGCCTTTACAAAGAACATGTGTGGAGGATAGTTAAATACATTCCAAAGTATTCTGGGCCTACCAAAGTGTATAGTCATCAAGCTTCCAAAGTATTCAGAAAGCGGTTCAGAATGCACATTAGTGTTTTTAATCGCATTATCGTAGATTTATCTGAACCAGGTAAATCTGAACACTAGAAATATTTTACATACAGATATGATGTTGTAGGCAGAAAGGGTCTATCACCAATACAAAAATACACAAGTTCTATTCATCAATTGGCATATGACACAACATTTGACCAATGCGATGAATACTTACGCATTGGTGAAAGTACTATTATGAACGTCTACAAAAGTTTTACAGCTCTATCGTGGAAATTTATTTATCTGTGTATTTAAAAAGACCAACCCAATACGACGTTGACCGGTTAGTAGCTGAACATGTAGCCCATCGCGGGTTTCCTGGAATACTTGGAAGCGTTGATTGTATGCACTGGAGTTGGAGAAACTGTCTAACTACATGGAAAGGTCAATATACCCGTGGTGATCATGGGTATCTCACCATTATGCTAGTAGCAGTTGCATCACATGACCTTTGGATTTGGCATGCATTCTTTGGAGTAGCTAGATCAAACAACGATATCAATGTGCTTAATCAATCCCCAGTTTTTAATCAAATCTTAGAGGAGAATCACAGTAACGTAATTTTACAGTGAATGGGCATAACTACACTACACGGTATTATCTTACAGATGGTATGTATCTAGAACGGGTAACACTTGTAAAGAGTTTCACATATCCACCGAAGAATAATCTGAAAAAGAAGTGGTGCAAAAGACGTCAAGATTCTGCAAGAAAGGATATAGAAAGAGCCTTAGGTGTTCTTCAAGCTAGGTGGGCAATGATACGATCCCCAGCAAGATCATCGAACTTACCAGTATTAGGTGATATAATGCATGTATGTATTATATTACATAATATGATTGTAGAAGATGAAGGACATTCCATAACTAATTGGTCGCGTGAAGGGCAAGAACTAGAGCCAGAAAGTTACAATAAGGGGCACCACCATCATTTCAAACACACCTACAGAGATTTAGAAGCTTAGTTAACTAGGTTGCTCACCATGCATTGCGGAACAATCTAATAGAACATCTCTAGGCAAATAGGGGTATTAGAGAGTAGTTTTTTCATTGTTTCTATCTATTAACTTCGCGTGGTCATTTTTATTTTATTGTTTTATGTTGTTGTTTTTATTTTATTTTAATATAGTTGCGGTTGTAATTTTATTATTTTCTTATTTAGAATTTTTTTAATTTAAGTTTCAACTTGATCATTTGATATTTAATTCCATTATTTATTTTAATTAAATATATTTACAATAATTTAAATATCATTATTTAAAGTAAATAAAAAAGAATATGTAAGGTGAAAAAATAAAGGTGTTTATGGGAAGGATAGGGTTGTGGGTAAAAAGTGTTTGTGGGAAGAATGAGTGGAGGTAAGAAAGCAATGTGGCATGCTGATTAGCACTATTTATGAGAAATGATGAGTTGTAGCATTGTGAACGGTCTAAGATGAAGTTAACGATGGTACATCCCCTATTGAAAATTCGAATGAACAAGAACCCCTTCATCCAAGCACAAGATCCATGGAGCTTATACCCTATGAGAATGAATTGGAGGTCGATGATACAATTAGGTTTGCAAATCAATTTGGAATTCAAGCAAAGTAGTGTAGCAAAAAATCATAACCAAAATTTTTGGTGAAGGCGAACAACATTTGCTTTAATGAATTTTCTATCAGTTAATTTAAAAGGGGTTCGGGACCCCAGAAAGACAGATTGGATCTAAGGTTTAAAAACATCTCATGGAGCATATTTCCTAGAAATTCAATAGTCTAAACTGGGGAATGTAAATTCATTTACATATATAACAAGCTTTGGGGTCGAGCGTTATTTAATCTAAAGACAATAGAAGAAACATGGTGGTCGGCTGGACTGCTATCCTATTAGGATTCCCCATGTTTTCACACAGGTTAGTGTGATTAAAAATGTAAATTACTTTGTGGTCTTTAGAAATCTGAAAATGACTTGTGAATTTTTGAACATTTTCAATGTGTATGCCCATAATGATCTGGTGGCCAGAAAGTCTCTCTGGTCCAGCTTATTATCTTTAAAAAATTTCTTTCCTGGGGTTTTGATATTTTTAAGAGATTCCAATGATGTTAGGTGTCCAGAAGAAAAGGTCAACTCAGAATTCATAGCTTCTAATGCTAATTGCTTTAATGAATTTATAGAAGCTGCTGGATTGCTTGAATATAATATGGGTGGCGGAAAATACACTTATTACTCGGATAATGGTTTGAAACAAAGCAAACTGGATCAAGATCTAGTTTCTCATGAGTTTATGAATGCATGGCCTATAACATCTTTAACGACACTCTCTAATGTGGTGTTGGATCATTGCCGATATTCTTATGTACTACACCCATGGATTTCAGACCCATACCCTTTAGACTTTATAAATCGTGGATGGAAACTCCCGGGATGTTGGAGTATGTTGAACAATCATGTAGATCTTTTTCGTTCTTGGGTCTTTCTGACTTGAGGTTGGTGGCCAAACTAAAGTGGATCAAGTATAGAATAAAGGACTGGGTATCAAATTATAAGGCGAATAAAAACAGAAAACATAACAAAAAAATTGCCCGGTTGAAAGCATTAGAAGTGAATGTTGATACTTTATCTCTTTCGGTCTTGGAGTTAGAATTGAGAAATGAATGCAAGAAATTTATCATGGAAAAGGATAGGCTGAAAAGTATGGATCTACGACAAAAATCAAGGGTTAGATGGACAACAGTTGGTGACGAAAATACATCTTTCTTCCATAGTATTGTCAATGCTAATATCAGAAATAAATGAATTAACAGATTCATGATTGAGGGCTTGGGTTACTTCACCACATGTAATCAAAGATGAGATCTGCTCCTGTTTCACAGCCAAATTTCAAGATTTAATGAAAAGTAGACCCCTATCATTTGTCCTAACATTTCATGCTTGACATTTGAGGAGGCAAATTCATTAATCTTGTCTTTCTCTCTTATGGAAATTAAAAATGTTGTTTGGGATTGTGCGAGTGATTAGGTACTATGTCCTAATGGATTCAATTTCAAGTTTATTAAAATATGTTGGAGTATTCTTCAATCTGATTTTTTAAGTGTTTTTACAGAATTCTATCAGAATTCTTGTATAAGTCATGGATGTTCATCATCCTTTTTGGTCTTAATACCAAAGATTGAAAATTCGTCTCGCCCTGAAGAATTCTGACCCATAAGTCTCATTGGTTATATAAACAAAGTCATTTTAAAATCCTCGTCAATAGACTAAAACAGGTTATTCCTAGACTCATTTCTAAGGACCAAACTATTTTTTATCTAATAGAAGCATCTTGGATGGCCTCTTATACTTCATGAATTGATCTTATGGTTGGAAAACTAAAAAAACCAGAATATTCTTCAAGGTTGATGTTGACAAAGCGTATGATTCCTTGAACCGGAACTTCCTTCTTTTGGTTTTATCACAAATGAATTTCCATTAAAATAGAGGTCGTGGGTTATGGCATGTTTATCTTCCGCTAGAGCTTTTGTCCTTGTAAATGAGTCACCGACTCAAGAATTTTCTCATTATTTGGGTTTAAGCCAAGGAGATCCATTGTCCCTATTCTTATTCATTATAGCTATGGAGGCTTTATTAAGTATTATAAAGGAAGCATGTTCAGCTGGCTGGTATCAAGGAATACCACGTTCCTCATCTGGTCCAAATTTATCACACTTTTTATTTGTTTATGATGTGGTGTTTATTGACTAATGGTCGACCACTAATCCTCGTAAATTGAACATAATCTTGAGAAGTTTTTATCTCGTGTCAGCGCTACGAGATCATGCAAAAAGTAGATTATATGGGGTGGGTAGAGGACAATGCAATAGAAGAAATGGCTTCCATCCTTCATTGTAAAACACAAAGCTTTCCTTCTAAGTACTTGGGGTTACAAGTAGAAGCCAATATGAAGTTAAGCAAACATTGGAGACCTATGGTAAGAGGCTATCTATATGGAAATCAAAGAACCTGTCTTACGATGGTTGATTAACTTTAATTCGTTCGGTTTTAAACTCCCTTCCCACCTATTATTTTTCTCTATACAAAGCACCCTCAAAAATCATTAATGAGCTAGTGCGTTTTCGAAGATGGTTCTTGTGGGGAGGTTCCACGGATCTGGAAAAAGTAAATTCGGTATCATGGAAGAAAGTAATAGCACCTAAGGAACATGGTGGTGTTGGTACTGGTTCTCTTCGAGAAGCTAATGTGTCAATGTTAGCTAAGTGGTGTTGATGATTTAAAGTAGATGAGAATAGATTTTGGAGAAAGGTTATGTGAATCCAAGGATCTCAATTCAGGAATTATCAGTATTAAAATAAATCAAATCAATGATCGCGGAATTATCATTAATTGATGTTTAATTGTTTTAATGATTATTGATGAACATAAACACAAAAACACAATAAATATGAACTCAATAATTATTCAAAGTGTTTCATTAATTATCAGTAATGATTACAAAAGAATAATTAAGAATGACTATGAACAATGATTTCTGTGAATCGAATAATGTTGTTGTTGATTTGACGGCGGTTAGGGTTGCACGATGATGTAACTCTTGACAGCCGTAATATTGCTTGATTGTGTTCCTCGAGATGTGAAACCTAGGACTCATATTTATAGACGGTTTGAGTCGGTTAAGGAAACACCGGATCTCTTGGGATTTGTTATTGATTGTGTTGACTTGTTTGACTTCTTGGTATTTGAAATCACACAAGTATTCTGTTCTTCCGCAGGAGTCTTGTCGTCCGCAGGAGTTTTGTTCTTCCGTAGATAACTTGGTCTTCCGTAGAAGTATTGTTCTTCCGTAGGAACTCTTTCATCTATAGGAGTTCACTTTATACAATCCTTGATCATCCGCATGAACATTCACGAGTGATTTGGTCTTGTAAGAAACACATCTACGGATTAACAATAATGTTCATCCGTAGATGTTTCTTACACTTGGTCAATTTCAGGAATCCTACCAATTATATTGATTTTGCCTGTCAACAGTCACAAAGCAACACACATATATATATGGGTTAACCTATAGATTCAATGCACATATATATATATATATATACTGACTGTTACAATTATTAATTACAAGACTTGATCCAAGTTCTAAGCCTATATAAAATGATCTAGACCTATACAATCTAGATCCAACAATACTCCCCCTTAGACTTAGCTCCTTGTAATCAGTCCTTCAAAACTGCTAGCTCCTTGACTCTTGATATTATCTTGTTGTAGAAGTAAGATACAACAGCCTTTTGATCATCATATTTGTATTTGATCTCCATTTTGCTAATCTTCTTCAGAGTCTCGAAGCCAAGTCCCAGAACATCCTCCTCTGTAGCGAGAGTCTCTAAGACTTTGTCATTTTTCACTACTTCAAGTTCATCTTGTTCTAAGAGTCGGAGTTCTGTGACTTCATCATAGTTGGTTCCCTTCAGCAAGCCTGCATTGTGTCTTCATCGTTTGTAGGCCTTTGCATGAAGTATGTCAATTACTTGTATCATGTGTACATACAGGAACAGATCATTTTGAGCTGCTTCATCACTCAGCTTCGGAAAGAATTTATCATGTAGATAGGATGTGTAGCTGGGATGAAGTATCTTTATTTCCACAGGATCAAAGATCCTGATCCTTTCAGCCCGTTTGTTCTCTGCATTCCTCAGCAGCACAAGTTCTTTTGTCCTCTCTACATATCCCCATTCAGTAATAGGGAGTGTGTATTGAGTCCCTTCAATGTGCTTGATGGCTGCTGAGGTCCTATTGTTATAGCCAACCCTCTTTAAGAATTCATTGTCTACGGATTCAGAGGCATTGGACTTATATCTTTTCAATCCTTTTATTCTTTTTCTATGCTCATGATCTTCTTTTTTAGCTTCTGCAAGCACATCATCTTTAAACTTTGTTTTCAGTTTGCCTATGATGCTTGAGAAGTCCCTGCCCCTTGGATGTATTGGGAAGTTTGTAAGGGTAAGGCTTTGCAGGTCTTTCAGATCGCTCTCAGGAAGGCATAGAACTGAAAACACATCATGGAAGTATTCAACTCTTCCAGATATTCTTTTGATCACTGCACAATCCCACTCTTGATCATATTTCCATGCCATGATCTTATTTTCTTCAGCAGAGTTGGGAGTTGTGAGGTGATCAATCAACTGAATCAGAGTGGACTTCTGATCAGTGATTTCTCTAACAGTAGTACCAAGGGGCCATACCTTGCCTGGGATGGATTCCTTTGGTTCTCTGATGAGTTTATCTTTTGCTTTGTGCTGATCCTTTGGTTCAACAGTTATTGGATCAGCAGCAACTTTGCTTTGTTGGTCGGAGTTGGATGTGGAGCTGTGGTTCTGAATTTTACACTAGTTTCTATCTCCACTGCCATCACATACTCCATCATCCTCCGCAGTTCTCCAGTAGATCTACCTTTGAGCTCATGCGGTTTGTAATTATGGCCCTGTAACCAGCATGTCATGTTGTACTTGGTCAGTTTAGCTGTGTCACAATGGCCCAGATCTTTCTTAATTTTCTTCACTGATTGAAAGACTGTGAAAGCTTCATAATCACAGTTTGGGATTATGAAACTTGCCAGCTCAAACTCTTTCAGCAGATTCTTCATCTCAGTTGAATTCATCCTCTCAACCATGTCATAAGGAAAACCATGGTTGATGAGGGTCATGAACATGCTTGAATCAGGCCTCTCTTCCATAATATTTTGCTGTGGTTAGAAGGTCATCGGCCTTTGCTTCCTTTTGTTCAGCGGGGGACTCCATCTTGGTTAGCTCCTCCCATTCTTTGTCACTTTCATCAGCATCTCCGGATGATACCTTCACAGTAGATACATCTACTAAAGGTGTCTGTTCAGGGGATGAAAGCTTTTGCCTTTTTGGAGAGGCTTCTTCTTCAGATTTCCTTTTGAAGGAGCCTAAGTATTTCTTTTCCGTGCATATAGGATCAGTTTCTTTGGAGCTTCAGCGGATGGTTTAGACAGCTCAACACTTGGGGTCTCCCTTGTTTCCAGAGCATAAATCTTCTTTTTCAATTGCTCTATCTTTTCATCTTTCTCTTTGATCAGCTGAGCTTTATCACTTTGCTCATTTTTCAAGGATGCCTGCAACTCTTGTTCATTTTGCAAAAGTGCATCAATTACCTCATTGTTGCATTTGGAATCCTCTCTCAGCCTTTTTAATCTTGCATCTTTCATCATCAGCTCTTCATCCTTTTCCTGAATGATTCCTTTCAGCTCTTGTATTCTTTGCTTCCGCTTATTTGATTTGAGTACTAGCTTGTTGTACTCAGCAACCAAAAAGCTTTTACTCACTGGGATGTCACTATCACTTAAATCATCCTCGTGGTAGGCAATCACATCCTCTTGTTCTGCTACCCTTTGCTCATCAGTAGGATGATCATCTCCCATTAGCTCATCAGCAGGTTGATCATTAAGAGCTGGAGATATGGGTTCAGTATGGTCTGATGGCACTTGGTCTTCAGTGTTTGTGGGTGAAATGGGAACAGTGCTAGCTTGAGACAGTAACTCAGTCTCTCCTGAGTGCACAGAATTTAAAGACTCAGTTATCTCAACTAGTTCAGTGCTAGCACTTTCCTGTGATGCTTGTTTTGGTGTGTCTGGTGGTGATTGAACAGGGGATTGGATTTGGAGTGGAGAGAGAGGTTGAGTGTGATGTGAGGATGAATGAGAAGGTGATGGTGACTGGTGTTGAACTGGTGAGATTGGCTGAGTGTTGGTGGTAGAAGATGAAGATATTAGCTGTGGAGATTCATGGTGATGAATAGGTGAGATTGGTTGGGTGTTGATGCTGGCTGGTGATTGATGTTGGAGTGGTGGTGTTTGGCTTGGTGAGTGATGTTGGAGTGGTGGTGTTTGGATTGGAGAGTGAGAAGCTTGTACGGATTTAGCAGATGACTCTGCTTCTTCATCTACCCAGATCAATTCTTGTGGTATATCTGCATGAGCATCCACCACATGTGCAAATATGGGCATGTGTTCACCCTGTTACTTCCCACTAATTTTGTTCAGCACAGATTTACCCAAGTGTGCTTGTACAAACACTTCTCCTACTCTTGCTAGCCTTGGAAGTTCAGAGTTGATCAACAGTTGTAAGAACCTTGGGAACATGTACATTTTGTCATTCCACTGAAGTTTGACTTGATCACTTAGACAGTTGAAAATGTACTTGGAGTAGTTGTAAGTTCTACCCTCGAAGATCCCAATGATTCCTGAAGATATGTGTCGAGAAAATCTATCAAGCCCTGACTTCCTGTTGGATATGCACTTCAGGTAGGTATGGCATAGGAATCGATATGGTTTGCACAGCCTACCCTTCTTTATTTCCCCTTTATCGAAGTCGCCATCATATCCCATCAGGTTAAACACCTTCTCAATGTATTCATTTTCGAATACATCAGGGTGCCCAATCTCTCGATCACCCAATTCCAGACATCGTCTAATTGTGCTTTCATTGATCTGAATACGTTCAGTCAGGATCTCAGCAGCAATCACTTCATCATCTCCTTCTTGTTCAACTCGTACAGAGTTCCAAAAATCGATTATGTGTGCCTGATGAATCACAGGCTCTGCCGTTAAGGCATAGAAGAGCCTGGACCGTCGAAGATATCTTATGATATCTCGACATCCTTCAGCAGCAGGATCATCGGCATTTAAGAATGCGCACACATTATGTTCTTTTGCGAATCTGTTTGCCATCTGTAATCAACAACGAAAATAGATTAAGCATAAATCTCACATGAAGTCGAATCGTTTTAATGACAAACACAGATTAACCAGTTTCGTACTAAGAATTAGAACATAATTTACCTTCGTAATACTGATAATCGATTACTGGATAATGTAGTTTATGCTTTTTCGGAACGGATTTTTTGAAAGTTTGAATGAGGGGGAAAGTGGGTGTTTTTCTAGGTTAGAAACTGGAAAAGTGTTCTGAAAAATTGATTAATGAATTCTGAGTCAGAAACCTTATTTATAACCGAACATATTAATTTCTTTTATTAATTATGTTGGTCCCACTTCCCATTTATCCGTCCGTATACGAAGTTTATTTCGAATGCATTACTTCTTCCGCAGACATCTGCGGAACCTTAACATCTGCGGATGTCTTAACATCTGCGGATGCCTTAGCTCAAACAATGCATCTGTTTTTCTGCTGAAACAGAAATTTCACTAATACTTCTACGGATGAGAAGTATTACTGAAACTTCTGCGGATGCAGAAATTTCACTGTTACTTCTACGGATGAGAAGTATTACTGAAATTTCTGTGAAACTTAAAGTTCTGTTAAAAACTTTAAATGTGTGATATCTACTGAGTAGAATCAAGTGTTGATGTTGGACATTATTGACTGTATTTGCATGGCAATTAAGTACAAGAAAGCAAGTGTCCTGTATCCTGCATTCAAGTTAGTGCTCAAGTTCCAATTCCTTCAAAGTAAATTAAATCAAGTTGACAGCTTTTTATTGATTTTCATGCATGAACTACTCCCCCTAAATTTGTGATTAATGTTAAACTGTTGCATTCATCATAAATTTAAGTTGTAAACAGGCATGAAAGGCATATGACAGTCTAAGTGAGAGAAAATCAGTTAAAAGGACAAATTAAACATCTGGTTTAAACAATTACATGCACGCATATATATATAGAGGGATCATACTATGACTCGGCTCCTGCGGATGTTGATTATTTGATTCATTGCACACCTGATTGTAAGTTTATAGATCCACTTAAATTCATACATGAGTAATGTATCAACTAGGCATGCTATTTATCATGTTTTGAAGTTTGTTAATCAGTAACTGTCATGAGTTCCACATTCAATTGTCATTAGAGTTTGTACTCCGTAGGTGAGGCAAATCACTACTTTTCACACTTAATGACTATGTACATTAAGTTATAAGTTCTATCTTGAGACATATTACAGTCTCATGAATGCTTTGATATTGAAGCTCTTTGAATTGGTGTACAATTGATCACAAGTGATTCTTTTTAGAGCTGAGAGATGATCTTCATAGTCACCAGGTCTTTACTTTTGTAAAACAGAGGTGAACTTAACCCAGGTCTTTGTTTACACAAAACAAAGGGAGAATGAAGATCACACTCTTTAGTCGCATCCCCAGGTCTTTGTTCACACAAAACAGAGGGAATATGAGTTTGCAAAGATAGATGATTATAAAGTATTTTACATAGTGTGCTTGTGTAAGTGATTTGATCACATCAGGAGATAGATTTGATCACATCAGGAGATAAGGTACTTTCCTGATTCGTAAAATGGAATTCCTACAGACAGATACCTGTATCTTTTAGATTGGCATGCTCTTAGCTTAGTTTACACTCAAGATGAACCTACTCACATATCAGAATGAAACAAGTCAGTTTGAGTTTTAGTTAAAGAAGGCCAAGCATAGTCTACTATCATTTCCCATACGTAAGGCATGCACAAATGATCTATTAGACACTTAAATCATCCCTAACCATTACTCTACACAAGGACAGTCATATGCTTTTGATGATTTATTCTAAGTTAATCATCCCCAGAGATTCTATCAGAAAATTAAATCTAACAGAATCAAAGGCTTTAGTGAACAAATCAGCAACCTGATTTGTTGTGTCCATTTTGACTAACTTGATTGAACCCTTTTCTGAGCAATCTCTCAGAAAATGGTATCTGATTTCAATGTGTTTTGTTTTACTGTGTTGAACTGGGTTAGCAGTTATAAACATAGCAGCTGAATTATCAATATGAATTGGTGTTTGAAGGAAATTGTAACCATAATCAAGTAATTGGTTCTGCAACCAAAGTACTTGAGAGCAACCAGCTGAAGTAGCTATGTAATCAGCTTCAGCTGTTGATACAGATACATTAGTTTGCTTCTTGCACTGGCAAAAAATAAGTCTTGGTCCCAAAAACTAACATCCACCAGTTGTGAATTTTCTGTTGTTGTTACACCCTCCATAGTCACTATCTGAATAAGAGTAAAGACTGAAATCTCCATCTTTTGGATACCACAGTCCTAGAGCTGGTTTGCCTTTTAGATATCTGAATATTCTCTTCACAACATTCAGATGGGACTCTTTTGGGTCTGATTGATACCTGGCACAAACACAAACAGCAAACATTATGTCAGGTCTACTGGCAGTTAAGTACATTAAAAACCGATCATTGATCTATACAATCTTTGATCCACTGATTTTCCAGCAGGGTCATGCATAATCTTGTTTATTGTTGAGGCAGGTGTCTTGCATGAAGTTGTATCAGCAAGATTATACTTCTTCAGGATTTGATGAATGTACTTTTCTTGATTGATGAAAATGCCATCTGTTTTCTGATGAACTTGTAAGCCAAGGAAGAATGTCAATTCTCCCATGGAGCTCATCTGAAATTCAGATTTCATTAACTCTTTAAAGCTTTGACACAGTTTCTTGTTGGTTGATCCAAATATTATGTCATCAACATATATTTGAACCACCAAAAGATCTTGATGTTCATGTTTGAGGAAGAGTGTTTGATCAATGGTTCCTCTTTTGTAACCATTCTTCAGCAGGAAAGATGACAATGTGTCATACCACTTCCTTGGTGCTTGATGAAGACCATACAAAGCTTTGTCAAGCTTGTATACTCTATGTGGATAGTCAGGATCCTCAAATCCAGGGGGTTGAGCTACATATACTTCTTCATCAATTTCCCATAAAGGAAATCACACTTCACATCCATTTGATAGACTGTGAACTTCTTGAATGAGCCATAAGCTAGGAAGACCCTATAGCTTCAATTCTTGCAACTGGTGTAAAAACTTCATCATAGTCTATCCCTTCTTCTTGAGTATATCCTTGAGCAATAAGTCTGGCTTTGTTTCTCACGATTATACCCCTGTCATCTAGCTTGTTTTTGAAGAGCCACCTTGTTCCAATTGGATGTTGACCTTGAGGCAAGTCTACAAGATTCCACACCTTTTGTTTTCTGAATTGTTGTAGATCTTCTTGCATAGCCTCAATCCAGCTGTTGTCTTTTAGAGCAGCTGTAATATTTGCAGGAACTGTCTGAGACAAAAAGCAGGTGAACAGCCAAATGTTTGCCACTCCTCCTTTGCTCCTTGTAGTTCTTGCATTCAGGTCTACCAATGATATTATCTAAGGGATGAGACTTGTGAATTCTGCTTGTTGAAACAGCATCAACTGGAATTGTTGATTCTAAGTTTAAGAAACCCATTGATGCAGATGCATTCAGCTAAGAAGATGAGTCTATGAAGTAATCAAATGGCTCATGTTCATTAGGATCAGCTTGAGTTTTAGTTGCTGCATGGTTGTCTTCTTCCACAGGAAGTTCTACGGAAGCATTTTGTTCTTACGCAGGAGTAACTTCAACATCTACAGAGGCATTTTGTACTTCCGTAGGGGTTACATCACCATCCACGGATGAACATTTTTTATTTGCTGGCATGTTTTGTTGATTCAACACATCCTCTCCATCCCTTTGGTCAGTGGTTGAAACAGGACTTACATCTACGGATGCTGATACATCTGCGAATGTATTTATATGTGCTGCGGATGAAGGATTTGCTTCGGATGTAGCTGCATGCTGCTGACTTAATTCTTGCTGAGGTGCAGTTGAAGGTTGTGCCCTTGGTGGGTCAGCTGTCAGTGGCACTTCATTCAAACTTGGAGGCACAAATGGATAGCATGTATCCGCAGAACCTGCATTGATCAGATAACCAGTGTTAAATGATTCAGTTAATGCATCTATATCAAATAACCAAGATGATCCTTTTACAGATGTTGTAAACATGGATTCATCAAAAGAAACGTTGGGAGTCTCTTCAACAATGTTATGTTCTGGAATATAGACCCTATATGATTTAGAAGTGGATGAATATCCAACAAAGAAGTGGATGAATATCCAACAAAGAAACCATCATAGGCTTTTTCAGAAAATTTTCCCAATTGTTCTTTAGTATTTAATACAGACACATGACACCCAAAAGCTCTAAGATATCCTATAAAAGGTTTTCTTTTAAATAAGAGCTCATAAGGAGTTTTATTATGTTCTTTGACAATTAATGTCCTATTTTGAACATTGCAAGCTGTATTCACAGCTTCTGCCCAGAAAGTTATGGGCAACTGAGAATCAGCTAGTATTGTTCTGGCTGCTTCTATGAGAGTTCTATTTCTTCTTTCAGCCACTCCATTTTGTTGTGGAGTTCTTGGTGCACTGAATTGTCTTGCTATCCCTTTATTCCTGCAAAAAGAATCCAGATCAGCATTAACAAATTCAGTTCCATTATCACTCCTAAAAATTTTAACTTTTAAATCAAGTTGATTCTCAATCATGATCACGAAGTCCATTAATGTTTCAGATGTTTCACTCTTATGTTTTAAGAAAAAGACCCATGTAAATCTAGTGAAATCATCTACTATCACCAAACAATATTGCCTTTTTCCAATGCTCATCACATTGGTTGGACCAAAGAGGTCCATGTGAAGCAATTTGAGTGGTGTAGTATTAGTGTTGATTATTTTGGATTTATGAGACACTCTATGTTGTTTTCCTTTGTAACATGAAGAACAATGATTAGAATAATGAAATTCTTTCTTTGGTAATCCAATGACCAAGTCATTTTTCACCAATTTGTTCATGTTCTTCATGTTGGAATGAACAAGCCTTCTATGCCACAATTGTGATTCATCTTCTGAAGACTTAGACAGCAGGCATGTCTCATGGCTTGTGAGTGATGTGTTGTTCATATCCAAAACATATGTGCTTCCTTTTCTTGATGCTTTTAGAAGGATCCAGTCTGCTGGAACTGCAAAACCTGGCTTAAAAATGTAACAATTAGTGTTATCAAATAGTGTAGTGTAATTTTGATCACAAATTTGAGATACACTGAGTAAATTGTACTACAAATTTTCACAGTAATTTACTTTTTCAAATGTTAAAACACCATTTGTTACAATTCCCTCATCAACTATTTTACCTCCCTTCTTATCCCCACCAAATGCCACATAAGAGGCATGTTTATGTTTGAAGTCATGGAGAAGTGCACAGTTTCCTGTCATATGTCTGGAACAACCACTGTCAACATACCACTTGTTGTTAGCTCTCCATGATTGTTCCTGCACACAAAAAGAAATCAGTTAGAATTGACAACCCAAGCCTTAATTGTCTTGGGTTTGCCAGAAGTGTCAACAATAGTTACTCCTTCATGAATTAATCTTGAAGTTTCAGTATTAGTTGTTTCTTTTTGATTTGATGGTGGTGAGGATGATTCTGTTGAAGATTATTCAGGTGTTTGGATGTCTTCTTGCTTATCTGATTCTTTCTTCAACTTATCTTGTTTTGGCTGATATTTTAACTTTGAGAATGCTCCTGTATTTTTGAAAGTTACTGCATCAAAGAAACCATCAACTGCTTCAGTCTGTTTATCTGACAAATCCACCTTTTTGTGAGGTGTCTTAGACTGTGTTGGTGTTTTCTTCATCAAAGTCTTATCCGCAGCAGAGGATCTTTTCTTTGATTTTTGTTTTTCTTTTTGCATCTTTGATTCTTTCTCACTCTCTGAAGATTGAGAATCTGATTCAGATGATGCATCATGTGACTTCTTTTTGCTCCTTTTCTTGTTCTTCTTGTTGAAATAATATTCCTAAGTTGAATGGTTATTTTTGTCACATATAGCACGGTGTTTGTTGAAGTAGCAGTCAGAAGTCATGTGATTGTTCATATTGCATATGGAGCAATAACTGCTGAAATAGCATTCATCAGTATTGTGATTCTTCATATCACACCATTTGTAATATTTATCTTCTGAATTTTCTTCAGATTCAGCCTTCTTTTTCTTGTTCTTTGTCTCCTTTCCTGATGGATCACTTGATTTCTTCTTGCTTTTGGTAGGAGCCTCATCATCTGTTTCTTGTTTGCCTTTGGCTGCCTTTTGTTGTTTGATATTCAACATTTTCTGTGCATGTTTGTTGGCAGTCCTTTTGACCTCATCCGTAGATTCGGTTTCTCTCTTCCGTGCTTTTCTGCGGATTCACAAGTTTTAGTCTTCTGCAGATGTACGGACTTGGCTATTTTTGCTTTCCGCAGATGTTCTACGGATTCTTCAGACTTCTCTTTCCACAGATCTTCAACACTTGAATTTTTCTTCTTCTTGGTTGAAGTTTGTTGTTTCTTACCTTTATCTGAAGGAGATAAAGGTACCTCAGTACTTGATCCGCAGTTATCAACCTTGTGAAGGTTCAGTTCTTGAAGTCCTTCATTCAGTTAAGCAATTCTTTTGCAGATAGTCTTCAGCATATTTCGTTGCTTTGGAGGATACTGCAGCTTTGATTCTTCAAGAACTAGGGGAAGACCAGTTTCAACTTGAACATTCTTACCAATGTTCAGTTGATCAGTATCATGTTCATCAGAATCATCCAAGTCATTATATTTATCAAAATCTGAGTCATTATGTTTAAGTGATTCTAATTCAGTAGATTCAGTTTCACTCATCTCGGCTTCATTGTTGATGTTTGTTTTTATATCAATTTTGGTGCTTGGCACAAAATGATATGACAAAGTATTTATCATTGTTTCAGGCAAAGTTGTATAGTTATCATTAATAGGTGTTGCAACAGCATTATAACCCAACCCATACCTATTCTTTGATTCAATATGAGAGTTTAACAACTTCTCATATTGCTGAGATGATAGTTGAAACTTCTGAAGTTTCACTTCAGTAGATGCATGATCAGCCATGGATTTTGTTAAGGAAGTGGTCAGATGCTCAACTTGGACTTTGAGGCTGTAATTTTCAGAAACATATTTTTCTAAATCCTTTTGCAATGAACTAATTTTGATTTGATATAGTTTATGTTCTCTTAAATGGGATTCATTCAAAATCATTGTTTCTTTTACTTTGTCAGCCAATTGTTGAGCATGGACTCTGTAACGTTCAACTTCCTCAACACATGCTGATGAACATAACCTGTCTTTTACCTCTCTGGCCATAGGAGGAACTTTGTTTTCCATGTGTGCCATTAATGCTTGATTCTCTTCCAAGACTTCCTTTTCATACATGCTCCAGTCACATGTTCCATCTTGAAGTATGATCAGTCCTGACTCCTTAGAATTGCTTGGTCCTGCTGATACATTTGTGGCTGGTGGGGATGTATTTGTCAGCTGAGGTAGTCTGTGCAGAGATCTTTGAGAGGTTGATTGCTGATTCTGATATTGCTATTGCTGCTGATGTTGATGCTGCTACTGCTGATGCTGCTGAGATGATTGTTGGTTGCATTCTCTAGAGAAGTGTCCATAGAGATTGCATTTGAAACATCTGACTTTTGACTTGTCAACACCAATCTTTGATGTTTTACTAGCTACAGCCAGATTCTTATTTCTCCTCAGATATTACTTAGCTCTGTAAGCAATCATAGCCATCTGCCATTGTAGATCCATCTCTTCTACTACATCAGGGGGCAGTTCCTCCAAATCTTGCTGGCAGATGATTGCTGATGTTAGTGAGCTTCCAAGATAAGCTTGAAAGCTAGAACTAAAAGCTGCAAAGGCTGCTTTTTGTTCTTCAGAATCCAATATCACAGTAATTGGTTCTGATTGATTGTTTTGTTGAGAAGATTTAGCAGTTGCTTTAGTATCTCTTTTCTCAGCAGATCTTCCTTTTTCTTTTTCGTTCTTACTTTGAGATGATTTCTTAGTTGGTTTGGAGGCATAGAAACTAACTTCCTCTTCATCATCACTCAAAGTACAAGAGTTATCACCTTCATTATTTGAGATAAATGCACTTCCAGCATTTTTGGTTTCTTTGAAGTGATAAGGTGAGACATGAGTTCTCACACTCTTGTTTCTTGACTGTTCATCCATTTCAAGTGCTTCTACTTTAGCAACCAGAGTATCCAGACCAGTTGTCTTAAGATCTATGGTGTTCTTGAACATGGATACAGTTTGCTTCCAACTTTCAGGCAAAGTGTGAAGCATTTTCTTGTTGAGTTCCTCAGTAGTATACTTCAACTCCAAGATGTTCATTTCAGTAACAAGTTGCATAAATCTATGGAGTTGTTGAGGAATTGATTCACCCTCAATATGATGAAAGGTTTCATATTGTGATCTGAGGGTGTCTTTCCTTATGCTTCGGATCTCATCACTCCCTTCACAGAGAGTGTGGAGTATCTTCCACAAGGAATTTGTTGTTTTGTAGTTCTCGCACCTGATTAATATCTCTTCAGGCAAAGCCATACTAAGCAAACTGTATGCTTTAATATCGACTTTAACCTTCTTGACATCATCAGGTGACAAGTCCTTTGTGCTGATAGGCTGATTCTTGTCATTATAATCCGGCCCAAGAGTGGGTGGAATATAAGGACCCTCAGTGATGGACTCCCACAAGTCAGAATCTGTGTAGTTCACATGATTTCTGAACTGGTTTCCAACTTCGGCGGTTGATATGATCCTCCACCAAAAGTACTCATGTTTAATGCAAAGTTATTAATGAAACCTTGAATGTTAAATTAGACAAACCTATCAAAGACTCAGATCTAGTATTCAATTGATTTGAATATAGATCTAAATCAAACAAGCAATGAGAGAATGCTTGCTGAACGATAAGTCGCTGAAATAATTGTTTAAAAATTAATTAAACAATTTTAATACTGATAGATCAATTGATCTAAATCAATGAGCACTTGGCTCTGATACCACCTGTGAATCCAAGGATCTCAATTCAGGAATTATCAGTATTAAAATAAATCAAATCAATGATCGTGAAATTATCATTAATTGACGTTTAATTGTTTTCATGATTATTGATGAACACAAACACAAAAACACAATAAATATGAACTCAATAATTATTCAAAGTATTTCATTAATTATCAGTAATGATTACAAAAGAATAATTAAGAATGACTATGAACAATGATTTCTGTGAATCGAATAATATTGTTGTTGATGTGACGGCGGTTAGTGTTGCACGATGATGTAACTCTTGACAGCCGTAATATTGCTTGATTGTGTTCCTCGAGATGTGAAACCTAGGACTCATATTTATAGACGGTTTGAGTCGGTTAAGGAAACACCGGATCTCTTGGGATTTGTTATTGATTGTGTTGACTTGTTTGACTTCTTGGTATTTGAAATCACACAAGTATTCTGTTCTTCCGCAGGAGTCTTGTCGTCCGCAGGAGTTTTGTTCTTCCGTAGATAACTTGGTCTTCCGTAGAAGTATTGTTCTTCCGTAGGAACTCTTTCATCTGTAGGAGTTCACTTCATGCAATCCTTGATCATCCGCATGAACATTCACGAGTGATTTGGTCTTGTAAGAAACACATCTACGGATTAACAATAATGTTCATCCGTAGATGTTTCTTACACTTGGTCAATTTCAGGTTTCCTACCAAGTATATTGATTTTGCCTGTCAACAGTCACAAAGCAACACATATATATGGGTTAACCTATAGATTCAATGCACATATATATATATATATATACTGACTGTTACAATTATTAATTACAAGACTTGATCCAAGTTCTAAGCTTATACAAAATGATCTAGACCTATACAATCTAGATCCAACAGGTTATTTGGTGCTTCCACCATAGTTCTCGATCTTAGAGCTTTATATCGGCTAAAATCTCTCAGCCCAGTATATGGAAACAATTTTTTAAAATTCATCAAGAACTAGTTACTTATGGCTTAGACATGTTCTGCCCCATAAGGGTTATTCTGTGCTCTCGGCCAGCTCGAATGGTACAAGTTTGGTCTGGGATCTTCATTAGTCTGGTAAATTTTCTGCCAAAAGCTTAAAGGAGGCAATGCAATCGGCCACGTTTACGGATATAGGCATACAATTCTAGCGGAATAGTTGGACCCCTATTAAAGTTAATTTCTTTTTTTGAGATTATGCTTGAATAGACTTCCAACTTTTGTATCATTGATGCGTAGACAGATTCATATTCCTAACCCAGGTGTATTAAGTTTCTTTTTGCTATGTATTTCTTTTTGGGTTTTATATTGTTATTTATTATTTTATTGCATCTTGTTTAAGACTGAATCGAAAATTATCCGTTAGAATTCTATTGTGGGTTTGTTATTAATACATTTAATTTTTTTAATTCTCTCTATACATACATATAGATGCCGTTCAAAAAAAAAGAAGAAAAAAAACATATATACATGAAAAGAGAGAGATACAACAGAATGTTTCAATAACAAAAAATATATGTTTATATAGCCCAACCCTTGCTCCACACTGCCAACTCAAACGACTCATCAATTATTGTGCATGAATACTCAAATTTATAAAGTAAACCTATCGTATTTAATTAATACATTTCTGCATGAATACCCAAATATATAAAGTAAACCTATCGTATTCAATTAATGCATTTCTACAAAAAACAATGTCATTAGCATCATTTCATCAAAGGTTGCTTCACGAGCCTTATAATTTTACTTCCTTTCTATTTGTTTCTTTTTGTCTCTTTTTTATGGTAGGGTTTTTGTTTTCTTATATTATGATTTTAATTTCTTTCTTATTTCTTTCTATAAATTTATTAATTTTTGTTACTTTAAAATAAATTTAGTGTATTTTTTATTTCTATATTGTTTTAACATGCTTATTTTATTTACGTTTTATTAAATATTTAATTTTGATTCATCACAGCGTCCCGCCACAAGCACGAATGACTTTTACTAGTTTACATATAATCATGTGCCCTTTCTTATTTACATATAATCATATGTCAAGTGACAGACATTTAAAATCCTCTAATTTCTGTATCTTTATTAAGATATAATCAAATTGTATTTTCAAATTACTAAATACCAAATTTCTAAAATTTAATACACTCGTTATTTTAGGTTATAATTATGTTTCCGTACTCGATCTATAATTACAACCAATATTTGGTGATTTCATTATCGTTTATTATATAAACTTTAAGGTTGGGTGTTGTGGAGGGCTCTATAGGGGATCTATCCACGTCATTAAGTGAGGCTATGTATTGTGGGATAGAGCCCAAGTGGGATTATCCTGTAATATTACGATACGTATCGTTAAGTGCATGCTGAATGTGCACTGGATAGAGGCCCTGATTACCTAATTCATAACAAGATCAGGATACTTTGCCAGAAACTCTAAGGAATTTTCTTAATTTATGTAATTTTTTATGTAAAACATTAATATAATTTAACATTCCCCTTATTTCCCTATATATTTAAAAAGCAATGCAAATAAACAGTATGAATAGTGAAGGTACACCACCGCCACCGCCACCGTCTTCCGACCACCACCACCAAAATCCCCAAACCCTAAACCACCACCACCGCCACCGTCTTCCGACCACACAACCCAAATCGCTGCCCCATCGCCACCAGATCCACCCAAGAGATAAAGACGAAGATGACTACCAACTGTTGGTTGATAGTTTGGAGCACCAACGATTGCGAGCACTCCATGGCTGCTCTTTGCGAGCACTCCACCGGCGGTTTGTTTTCCGCCACCGGATTTCTTATTCACCGGAATCTTCTGGTGAAGCCTGGTGGTGGCGATTAGGGTTTTGTTACGAGGGGTCGAGAGGGCGACGGTGCAGTAGGGGGTTTAGGGAAAATAGCAGGTAGGGGTCGATGGTAAGGAGTGGGAAAGGCTCTGTTAAAAGACGGTGAGGGCTGGGTTGAGAAGCATAAACTTCTGTTAATATGTCGACACACAAGTTGGTCACCCTGAAATCGTACTTCAATTTCATCTACCAATCGTTTCCAGCTGATTTGGTGCAACGAACGATGATGAAAGTTTGTGGGTTTATATGGGTTTTGCTGTGTGATTTCGTCTTGAGCTTATTCAGGCATTTGATCAAACACTTGGTGGGGTAAGTTTCAATTTTGCGAATAATTGTGATGTTTTTGTTTTGTGGTCAGTGAATTTCACAACCAACTGAACTTAAGGGTAATCGAATCATGTGTTATGCTCGATATCCTCCTGATGAAGTGAAGGAGATGCAAAGAAAGCTTGGTATTGGAGGCGGAGGACCAATTATTGAAGATCAAGTAGTAAGTGGTAAACCTAAGTTTTGAATTGGGGTTTTTTGATGGGTACTTTGTTAGTAATTTGATTGATTATGTTTACTGAAACAAATTGAACACTTTATTGGATGAATCATTTGTGAATTTGATATTTGATTAAAAGTGTGATTGATGGTTTCAAAAAGTTAATCTTTCTTTAGTAAAGTGATTGATATAGGCATGTTTTTGGTCTTTCTTTATGTTGACTTCATGTTTTTGAGGAATTCATTTATTTCCTTATACATCTTCATATGTTTAGATACTGATTTGAATGGTAATCAAAAGCTTTAAATTTTATAGATCATATATGAAACCATTAGAATTCTTATGGAAATTGGGACTTATCAAATACCCTTTGCATAGTTTATTAGTTTCTATAAGAAATTATAAGCTGATGTGTGACTATAAATTATCTTTGACTTCCATAGAGACGTGTTAAATACACAACCAATTCTAAACAGAGAACAATAAGAATTGTATAAGCATCTATACATAGTGTTGACTATATGTAGTGGGAGAGAAAAAGAGGGACGGTGCGTCGGTGTGGGATAATAACTGTCTTATGTATCATAGTAAAAGCAGTAGGTACAAGGGCTTATGTGGTTCTCGTAGTTCTCTGCCTAAAATTGGTTCTATATTGAATGACCTTCCATAACAGGTTAATTTGCTCTCACAAATATGTAGACATGTAGGTTGTAAATTTTAATGAACAGATATATATGATCTAGGTGATGATTAAAAATCGAGGCATAAACTTTATCTAGAGATCGGTATGCTATCTTAATTTCAAACCTACTACTTGGTGTTGTAGCATAATCACATCTTTATTTCTCCACATCCTTTTGCTCTATTTTTATGTTTCTTACCATGACTTAATCGTCTTTTTCTGTTATTATGATTGTTAGAGGTGGTTGATGAGATAAAACAAGATACACAAGTGAAGGGTGCACTTTATAATTTTCTTTATCCGGATAAAGAGCTTTTACCAGAAGATAAAGAAATGAGTTTTTTCGATCATCTAGAAGAATTGCGAGAACGACTTTTTGTGTCTGTTTTGGCAATTGGAGCTGCAATCATGGGGTGCTTTGTATACTCAAAGGAACTCATAATGCTTTTAGAAGCTCCTGTTAGTAGTCAAGGCATTAGATTCTTGCAATTAGCTCCTGGAGAGTTTTTCTTTACAACCTTAAAGGTTAGTGTCACCCTGTATACCGTTTAACTTTTCATGTCGAACTAGAATATACCCTCTCTCCTCTATTTGTAGGAATTCCTATCAATAGTGGTGGCAAAATGGGCATGTTGGGTAACTTGTCGCCAAGAATTTGGGTCAGGACCGTTGTTTTTTGGTACAGGTTTTAACCTGAAACAGGTTGGGCGGGTTGGCTTGAACTGGAACACTTTTAGGCATTGTTTTAAATAAATAATTAGTGTGTACAAAATGACTATGAAATCCATATTATTTTCCTAATCTACTTTTCTAAGAAATCTGTTTGGAGGTTCTTTCTATAAAACTATACTTTGGATGACTTTCAATATTTTTCCATTTAAGCTAACTTTTATAATTTGACCTGTCAGATAAAGCATAATCCAAATTGGCCCATTCATAAACATATGGATTGAAGGATTGAAATCACCACCTCTAGCTGTAGAACCGTTTTTTCTTATCAATACTCAATCAAGAAGTTAATAAAGTTGTCACTGAATTAGTTTGTTTCACCCTAAAAGTCAAAGTTTACATTTTTATAATTTTTAAGTACATATTCTCAGTATTCCTTCTGGTCCTAAATATTATACTGTCAAATAGTGACTTTTCATAAGTGGTACTGCGCGTTATTGCGCATTATTGGTTGCGTCGAGAGGTTCATTGGCAATGATGATCCAACTAAAAACATGTTGTTGTCCTGGCGTGGCAACCATGCGTAGATGGTTTGCAGCCTGAGACCGTGCGTGGGTCTGAACCAAAGCAATATTATATCGTCCGCTTATATGAACCTACATGTTTAAAAAGCATATGTAATAAGTTATTGGTTTCGTGGCTTAGTCTGATTTTTCTGGTTTGAGGATATAATAAGATGGCTATGATGAATTCGACAGAAAAAATCGTTGTCTTGGCATGGCAACCACGTTTGGTTTGCAGCCAGAACGAGAAGCCGGATCTGAGCCAAGGGTTTGAACTAGGGTTGTACTGGTGATTATCGACTTTAAATACTCGCGCAACGCGCGAAGTTTAATTCAACTATAATATTTAAAAACCAATTGGAATGAATAGTACCATTTGTCTTCAACCTTCGACCTTCAATCTCCAATGGCTCTCCTCCTAAAGCAATCCCACCGCCTCGCTCTCCTACCATCCTCCCAACAAACCACCGCCATCGTCACCGCGTCGATCCACACAACCCTCCCGTCACTAGCTGAATCTTTCTCCTCTCCGGCGCCATACTCCCGCCCGGGCCCACCCTCAACCGCCTCCCCTGAGGGGCTGTCGAAGGCGGCGGAGTTCGTGATCTCCAAGGTTGACGATCTGATGAACTGGGCCCGCTGCGGGTCCATCTGGCCGATGACCTTCGGGCTCGCGTGCTGTGCTGTTGAGATGATGCATACGGGAGCTGCTAGATATGATCTGGATCGATTTGGGATTATTTTTAGGCCCAGCCCTAGGCAGAGTGATTGTATGATTGTTGCTGGTACTCTCACCAACAAGATGGCTCCTGCTCTACGAAAGTATGTTGTTCTTCTTCTTCACCTTTCTGTTATATGTGTTAATGGTTTGGTAATTGCTTGTATGACAGTTGATTTCATCAGTTCGAGGTTCTGTGATGATTTGGTTTTACCATATCTAGGGTTTTCGTTTTTTGATTCTTACATACCTTTAATGTTTGATGTTGATTTGGGTTTCTCATGTGTTTATGAATCTGCCTGATGTTGGTGGCTTTGATTCACTGGATCACACATTGTTGCTTTATTTTAGGCTGTTTGTTGGTTGTGATGATCTAACCAAAAACAGGTTGTTGTTCTGGCGTTGCAACCATTGGTAGATGGTCTGCAGATAGAAGCAATGACCAGGTCTGAACCAAAGCTATGTTTGTCATTGTGCTGCATCGTGTTGGCTTCAATTCGTTGGCTGTGATGATTTAAAAAAAATCCGTTGTTTTGGCGTGGCAACCACGTTTGGTTTGCAGCCATAATGAGAAGCCGGATCTGAGCCAAGGGTTGAAACTAGGGTTGTACCGGTGATTATCGGTTTTAAAATACTCGCGCAGCGCGCGACGCAGACTTCAACTAGTTATATGCTTAAAAAGCAGATAAAGAAGCAGTGGTTTTATGAGTTTTCAGTTTTGGCCTCATTGTTTTGTCATATTTACATTTTGGCCCTCCCTTTTTAGTTTTATATATTAACAAATATTGTAGAGAGAGAAAATGGGAGAGGAAAAGACAAGCATGTCTGATGGTTGTGAAGACGGTCAATAAGGTGGCCGTTCGGTCGTCGCCATCGTTTCGTTGTCGTCAGTCCTCGATGTTCTTTAAACCCGATCGGTGGTCGATGGATGCAGTGGAAGCCCTAGCTTCGCCGTCGTTTCCTCACCGCCGTTTGTTGTCCTGCTTTGACGGGGGTGTTCCGATATGATGGGGCTTAAGATCGACATATCTGAAGTTTAATAAAGAGAATAAGGCGGTGCCGGTGGAGGTGGTGGTCGGCCCAGCTTGAGCGGCGTTAGGTGGCCATTATGTGGCCACCCGTCGGCCGTTTCTCGGGGTTTTTCTGTTGTGTTGTCACGCTTTTACCGTTATCCGCCGCCCTTAGTCAGCCGGTTATATTTTCTAGTGGCCATCATGTCTACCAATGATGTGAATGTGGTTGTCGATGATGACGAGTATGGCGTGGCCGAAGAATCCATTAAAATTTATCGGTTTATCCTCTTGTCATTGCTATTTGTTAAGTGATGATGAGCATGGCATCTGAGAACCCATTTTCTTTGTTTTACTGTATTTATGGGTTCCCTTTTTATTGTTTCAGATCTATACATAAATGGTTCTATGATGATGTTGATTTCCGTATCTGAGAACCCATTATTCGTTATTTGGGGCTTTCTTTTGAATGGTGTCGATGTAGGTTCTAAGTTTAGTTTGATGATGATGAACATGGACTCATCTGAGAACTTCTTTGGTCATTCATGTTGCGTTTATGGTTTTTTTCCCTCATGGCGTCTCTAATCTTAATCTTAACTTTAGTTCAATAAGGATGAGGATGGTTTCATCTGAGAACTTCTACTTCATCTAAGAACCCGCTAGATATATTTGTTGCATTAAGCTTTTGTTATTTCTGATTTAAAAGCCTTGCTGATTTGAGAAATATGTGAATTAGTAACAACAATCATCAAATTGTTTTATTTAGGGTTGTTATTGTGATTTGATCATGCTTGCAACTGTTGGTTTGGGAACTTGGTCGATGACGATGTTATAGAACACAATGTTTGTTTTTTGGGTGTGGTAAACTCAATTGTTTGCAGCCACAATGAACTGTTCTTTCGAGTCTTCATGTTCAACATATACAACTTACATGCAAAAACGTTCAATTTAATGGGCCTTTGATGAAATTGATGCGTTAGTTTTCTTGTAGATAAAATCATGCCTCGAAGTGCAGGTTAGATAACACTGGTTAATTAATAAATAAAATTCATTAACAACCTAAAAGAAAATATAAAAAACATAATAAAAAGAATCTATTCTATTCTTTCACGGATACAAAAAAGTATTGACAAAATGCTGAAAATAAATAAGGTAAAACTTAATATTTAGTAAAAAAATTCGATTAACAAAATAACGGCTTGACGATCTTTGGATATATTAATCCCAACACGAGATAAAGTTAATTTCTCCTTTTTCGACCAAGGAATGTTTTTTCTTTTTCGGGACCCCGAGTCTTCCACTTGGCTTGGCCCTCCCTTACTCTTGTGATGTGAGCGTCTTTTTTGTTGAACATTCGAAACATATTCAACCGGTTGGTTTTGACTTGGTTGTTACTCCAGAACAAACTCGTTTGAATAATCAAATGGACTACACATAAAATTCGAAATGACTCGTCGTTCTTAAGATTATATTTTGGTTGAAATGTGAATGTTATGATTTTTTATAAAATTATGGTAGTATTTATAGGGTAAAGATAAATTTTTGAATTTTCTAATTGAGCCAATGGCTCTTTTTGGATTTTTATGAGATTCGAGGCAACCAACAATCAAAAAACCCACGCGACCAGCCTCATGCCCCTCCAATCGTGCCTCAGGTTGCGGTTTTCGCGACCAGTGGCTAGCCATGGTGGTGCCCGCCCACTAGCACCTGACAACATGTAGTCTGAGGATATCTATACACATCGTGCCTCCCCTCACGCCACCCCTATCGCAACCCCCTGTAGCGGTGTTCGCGACCAGGATGGGCAGCCATGTGCCCCCCCCCCCCTCATGCCCCAACCACACTCACCTTAAAGACCAATGATTCTTAGCCCAACTAGTTAAGTTGAGGTATTCACGGCAAACACATTCGGGTTGGGAACCGAACCAAATTTATTTGTTCGTGGTTAAATCGGTTTGGCCCAAACCGGTTCGGGCTGTAAACCAGTTTGGGGCCAATGTAACCCCAACCTATCAAAACCGATTTAGACCGGTTTCTAAAACGGTTCGGGCCCAAACCAGTTTAGCTTTTTTAAGCAAAAAAATTATTAGAATTTCACATTTGTAATTTTATTAAGTATTTAAACTTTCAAAAATATAAATGAAATACATAAAAACACATACAAAGATTACAAAACAACTAAAATTAGAATTTCACATTTTTAAATCGGATTGAGTACTTAAACTTTAAAACATCTAAATGAAATACATAAAAAATACAGAAAGATTATAAACAACTAAAATTAGAATTTCACATTTTTAATTTTACTAAATACTTAAAATTTACGTTTGAATTAATAATATAAAAATATATAGAAAGATTAAAAACAACTAAAATTCTATTTTTTATATTTAACAAATAAAACTTAGTCCTCCATTCGTTGCATATTTAGATGTTTTTATTATTCGCCCCCCCGGATCGAGCTATTTCGGAGGTAATCATCATACGCCATCTTATAATCGGTTATTCCGGGTGTCAATCCACCATCTACTTCGTCTTCGTATAGTTCGGCTTTATATTCCAATTCTTCTTCAAGTGAGCATTTGTCTTGTATTTTTTTCAACTGCATCCAAATAATACTTCAAGCAAATAGACATTTCAACCGCTTGGGGAGTGAGTCAACTTTTTCGTATTGATATAATCTTGCACTAATAGAAAAAACAGATTCTGAAGCTAGCGTTGAAGCTTGGACGATTAGCTATCTTGGCCCATGGAGGATAGGATGGAAAATTAATCTTTCTTACTTTTGCATCAAGCCAACAAGTCAAAAATTTTAAAATCTTATGGAGTTACGGTTGATAAAAAGTTGGTCCCACCATACCTCTCGAGTTCGCTACTCGGAGTGTTACCACGTTACTGTTATTACATTCATCGTTTAGAGTATCATACGAAGCAAACATTGGATCACTTGAACTTTTGGCATGTGCCGCATGCCTCATTGACTAATGAATGTTTTATGTTTTAGCTTAGTTTGCTAAATACACATCAAACATGTTTGATAATTGTTGAATAAAATTAGTTTTTAAAGTTTGCCATAAAATTGATTTTCTTCATCTAAACCCAAGTTAAGAGTAATTTTATCATGTAAAGTTTCATCCCCCGGTAAATTTAAGCAGGAGTTTAATACAGCAACACAAGTAATAACCGTAGGCATTTTTTTAAATATTTTATAAGTTTTTCTTTCATTAGAGGTATCATATCTGAATAAGGTCTACCTTTAAATGATAACTCATTTAATTTTGAAGTCGTTAAGTATATTTGATGAAGTACTAATGGACTCGTTGGATAATAAACTCCGGAATGACAAGTAGTTGTGGTTTTAAAAACATGAAGCATTTTGCTAATTTCTACAATAATAGCCCAACCCGATGGATGATAAGTCATAGCCTTCCCTCGACTCACTAAAATATTATAAAATGTTATTAAACTTTCGTTTTGCTCAATAGCCTCATGTTACAAGTCGAATTCCGCCTAGTAGGTACGTCCCAATTCGGACCTAACATTTCATTTGCGTCTTTATAAAACTTGTGATACGTTATTATATATTTGGCCATTGATAAAAATGTCACGTAATCTTCTTTTAAACACATCTTTTGTTGGTTTTATTTTTAAACCATCTTGAACAACTAAGTTTATGATGTACACAACACATCTACTATGAAAAAACACAACGTCACAAATTTGTTTAGATTTTAATTTTAGGTGTTTACCGCACGCGTATTATTTGACACATTATCAAAAGATATTGACAAAATTTTATTTTTCAATTTATACGTTTTAATAACTTTGTCAATAAGATAAAAAAAATATTTTCACTAGTGTGAGGATAATCAAAAAGTTCAAACGCAATCGTACGTTTCATCATTTGCCACGAATTGGGTTGAACCCAATGGGCGGTGACACAAATCTATGAGTTCGGTGAACCGTGAGGAGTTGATCCAACATCACTAGTTAAGTTAACACCGGTTTATAAATTTTTAATATAAGAAATTAATTCATTTTTAGCCTTTTTTCATATTTTTAAACAAATTCTAAGTGTTGCACGACTTACATATGTGTAACGCGATTGGAGAGTTCGTTGAATTGATCGAGTCAAACGTTCGTTGTCAAAGTGCTAGATTGATAAACTTTCTTGGATGAGAAAATGCACCATTTGTTCTCAAACCGCATCAACATTGTAAACCCATAAATTACCTTCACTATTCATTGAAATTGATCTCGAGATTGTTCCCCTTTCAACACTTTGCAATATTTCAAGTTGATGTGATTTTTACCATTCATTATATTTTCTTATTTACATATAATCGATGTTAAATCACAAGGCATAATAATTATTATTACATATGCAATGTAATCTAATTTTTAACAGTTGTTATACGAGAATATATATACAATAGTTTTAGTAAATTAATTTATTATACAACTTGAATGAATAAAATATTAAATAAAATAAAAATTTATTAACTATAAAACGATTTCTAAGATAGCATATGATTGAAATTACGTATAAGGTAAGAATTACAATAAAACAATAATATTAACTTTTTAAATTTTTTTATTTTTTTCAGAAAAAGATAAACATTTTGTTTTAAAATAAACCATCTTAGAAAAATATATTTTCTAAAAATTTTCTTGTTATAAATCATAATTTCAATTATTTTTTGTTTATAAAAATTTTACTTTTTTAAAACACTAATTTTAATATATATATATATATATATATTAAAGTTTGATGTTTTGGAAAAATTTCTTGTTTTACAAAAATATTTTAGAAACAAAACTAAGAAAAGTATATTTCTTTTAAATTTATCAAAAAACTATTATTAATCTAAAAAAGATTTAATATACTATTAGTAAATAATGTAATTAATTAATAGGAGATAAAAATAAAAAAAGTTTGGTGAGTAGGAATGTGATGTTGCATGTGTCCCCCTCGGTTACTTTTTTATTAGAGTACTAGTTTTAGTAAACTTGTATACCACACGAGTTGAATAAAAAAATATTAATTAAATTAAAATTTTATTAATTATAAAAAGATATTCTAAAATAATATTTGTTTGAAATTAAATATAAGTAAATACTATAAGTAATAAAAGAATGATATCAACTTTTTAAACTATTTTTAAGCTTTTTTTAAAAAAAATAATATAAATATTTTTGTTTCAAAATAAACCATTATAAAAAAATCCTTTTAAGTTTTATTTATATTTGGTTTATAAAGATTTTACTTTAAAGAAACTAATTTTAAATATTTCGTTTTTTATAGAGTTTGATGTTTTGGAAATATATTTATTTCATAAAAATTTGTGTTTTTAGAAATAACATTAGTGAAAAGATATCTTTTTTAATTTTGAAAAAGTTATTTTTAGTCTAAAAAATAATTAAATGATATTATTTATAATTATTGTAATCATTTAACAAAAGAGATAAAAATGATAATTTTGTTGACAAAAAACGTCATGTTGTTACATGTCTCACTTAATTACTGTTTTATCGAAATAGAAATATGAAGATGAAGATATCAAAATTATACTATTTTTTATAATTTAAACCCATTCAATACATGGGTCTATAGCTTAATAATAAAAGAAGTTATCATATATGTTTATAAGGCAGTTGAAGGCTTGAATCACTTTATTGTGGATAAAGACTCGTTACAACTTACAGCGTACGTTCTCTCATTTTCAGGATCCAATTATTCACAAGAATTAATGGATCATCCTCAATGGTCACACTTCTTTCTCCCCTTCCTCTTCCTCCTCCTCCTCCTCCTAACGGTCCCTCATCCCTCCCATGGCGAAGTCGGCACCTCCGCTCAATACGGTCCCCCATTCTTACGTAAGTTCTTCCATCTTTACACTCTATCAACGTCAGGGGTGTAAACCAGTCGAGCCGAGCTTATTAAGAGCTCAACCTTAATTTAGAGCTTTATTTTTAAATATCAATCTTCATTCAAGTTTTATAACAATCAGATATCAAGTAGCTCACGAGCTGACTTAGCTAGTTCACATCATATGAATTGAAGTTAAACAATTTATGTTTTGGTGTTGACTTGAACATGAATTGGAACAGCAACCGCGTGTTATGGGAACGATCCCGGGCAGTTTCCGTCGAGCAATCTGTTTGCTGCAGCGGGGGACGGGATATGGGACAACGGGGCCGCGTGTGGGCGGCAGTATCTGGTGAAATGTATAAGCGCATCGAAGCAAACGACTTGCGTTGAAGATGAGGTGATCCAGGTGAGAATAGTGGATTTCGCGCTGACGACGGTGTCTCCGCCGTCGGAGGACGGCACTACGATGGTCTTGTCTGATACAGCCTTCGGAACCATCGCCAATTTCACAGCTACCTCCATTAACATAGAGTTCCAACAGTATGTCTCTTTCTCTATGTCTCTCTAGTTATTTGGTCAATTTGTTGTTTAACTACATGGTTAACACTTTATGTTTAAAAATAAGAATGCGACAATAGATTATAAAGGATTATTTTAGAACGTGTGAATTGACAAATGCCATGTTACTGTCATCATTAATATATTGATTGTAACGATTAGTGTTTTTTTAATTATTGAGGTCGATAATTCAGAATATTCCGATA
Source organism: Flaveria linearis (assembly GCA_024085815.1). NCBI lineage: Eukaryota > Viridiplantae > Streptophyta > Magnoliopsida > Asterales > Asteraceae > Flaveria > Flaveria linearis. The sequence goes on from CM044001.1 coordinate 78,067,125, forward strand.
CACTAAAAGATGATTAGAAAAACCTAATGTTTAGTGAAATTAATTGGAAGCTTGTAACTAGACACTATTTGACTATTTTTTATTTTATTTGTTTTCTAATGATGTTTGCAGGATATGATACTTTGAATGGTAGAGAAGAACAGGTCTTATATTTACTTGCCGTTTTTTGTTTTCTTATTTAAATGTATTTTTTATTATTTATCATTGACTCTTGTTTATATAGGTTGAGAAGGGTGTGTGTTGATATATAATTTTATATTTAGTACTAGAATAGTTGAAGTTTAGCATCTTATAGAAGAATTATCTGGGCTGTCAAATGACATGATTACTTAATAATTAATAAAAAGGATATCTAAAGGAATTTTCTATTATATGCTATATTTTGGGACCATTTTATTGTGTATGGAGAGAGTTCTATTCGTAGCAAAAGTCTTTTTCAAAAATAAGGAGAATAAAATAAATGTTTTATTTTTTAATCTACACTTTTAAAAGTATAATAAAATGATTGAAATGCAATATTTATTAATTTTGAATTAGAAAAAACTAATAATAAACATTGTCTTTTTTTAAAACTTATACATGTGCAAGTAATGTGTAAGTTATATACCTACATATAACTTTCATATGTGTAGATAAATTAATTAAATTGATCATGTTTAATTTAAATGATTTTAAGTTTATCTAGGTTAGGGCTGATGTTTTAACACGAATAAATACATGTGTTTTATACGAATTGAACAGTTCTAACCAATCAACCTATTAAAACCCCTAAATTTCAAGTGTGGATGGTTGTATCAATTATAAGGAGTTTCTTGGTTTGTTCCTACCTTTGAAAGTTTCCTCTCTGAGCTAGTAGGTCATGCTTTTAAAGCGAATGGTGGACTTTCTGAAATGGTTCAATTATTGACGGGTCTACCTTATATGATTTTATCCAACCTCTCATGTACACATTTGAAATTGTACACATATTTTGAAACATTTAACGTCAATACTAACTAGTTCAGTTTTCAAATTTCTGTTAATCTAGTATTAAAGCCTTTCGCTTTGCGATGAGAACATAAAATCGTAAAAAAAACTAACGTTGAGACGTTTTTCCGAACTCACACGTTAAAGGAGATGTTGATAACATTCGTGAGGTTATGAAAAATGATGAAACACAGCATTGCAACATGGGTGTACAACCATGCAAAAAGTGCAACCGAAATGTTGCCGAGAAACCGGGCTTTGAAGGGGGCTTTGGTAACTTACATAACTTTATATAAAAGAAACAAAACTTGAGCTTTATTGATAGCATTCAAAATTTTATACAGAAAACAAAGCTGTAGCAAATCAATGCGTGATGGAGACGCCGTTAATAATAACCGGAAGTCTGTGTAAAAAACAAAACTATTAAAAAAAATCATGTCAAAACATTGATTAAAGCATTAGTAACAGGAGATGACGTGATAAATATAAGCATGATAAATTCATATTTAATAAAAATCATATTTTAATAGTTGTAGGAAGCAGAGAAAGAAAAGAAAAGTATAAAAAATTAAAAAGTTGAATCAATTATTATGTTTTGTACATTTATATTTTGATAACTTGTATATTATGGCATACAATTTTATTAAAAAATTAACAGTGAAACATAGATAAAAATAAACATGTAGTAAAATTACATTCAAAATTTAATAAAACAAAATTTTAAAACTAGTAAGAAGATAAAATTGTTAGTGGACCAAAAAATAGATACTTATATAGGGTGTAAAATGTATCTATAGTTAAAAAAAATGAAACTTCAACTCAAGAGAGAACCTTAAAGTTCGAGAAAATTACACAAATGTCCATTACATGGTGACATTTACCATATGCATTAGGTGTTTACATTTCGATAAATGAATACATACAAATATACAATGTTTAACAGATGGTAAAGTTTTGTTAACTGAACTATGCTTAAAATCAAATTTTTTATATGGTGCAACTAAAGTACATATTATTTTTTCAGTTGTGTTGAGAGAGTGCAACATGTACATGTTGTGTTTCGTATGAATTCATATGCAAGTTTATCATCAAAATTCTTTCTCATTGTTAAAAAGATAATGCAAAAACCTTTCTTCTCGAATTTCCCTTTCTTCAAAAAAGGTAGACCCCACAAAAGAAATCGTCACAATAGTCGTCACAATAAACCTTTTGCGACCACTTAATTACGGCGAATATTTAACGACGACATTTTCGTCGCAAAAACATATTGCGACGACTTTACGACGTTTTGCGACGATTTTTATCGCCGCAAAAAACCAAAATTCTTGAAGTGGTTCTTGTTAGCATTCAAAACTTTATATAGAATACATAGTTGTAGCAAATCCATGCACGATGGGCACACCGTTAATAATAGTCGGAAGTTTATGTAAAAAACAAAACCATAAAAAAAGTCACGTCGAAACATTGACTAAAATGATCATTTTGTAATAGGAAAATGACGTGATAAACATAAGCATGTACGAATTCAAATTTTATAAAAATCATATTGTAATAGTTATAGGAAGAAAATAAAAGGAAAATATAAAATAATTAAAAAGTTGAATCAATTTTAGACTTTGTAAATTTATATTTTGAAAACTTATACAATATGATGCATAAATTCGTTGTAAATAAAATTAACAATGAAACATAGATAAAAATAAGTCTGTAAAAGTGCATGCGAAATTTTAAAAAACTAAAATTTAAAAATTTATAAAAAGAAAAAAAATGTTAATGGACCAAAAAATAGATTAATAAGTATAGGGTGTGAAATGTATTTATAGTTAAAATTGAGGAGAAAATGAAACTTCAACTTAAGAGTTAAAGTTTGGGAAATTACACAAATGCCATTGCATGGTGACTTGTACCATATGCATTAGGTGTTTACATTTCGATAAATGTATACATATAATGTTTAACAGATGGTAAAGTTTTGTTAACTGAACTATGCTTAAAATCAAAATTTTTATATAGTGCGACTTTAGTACATATTATTTTTTTTACTTGTGTTTTGTGTTTTGTATGAATTCGTATGCAAGTGGATTCTGTCAAGTGGATTCTTTCTCGTTATCAAAAAGATAATGCAAAAGAAGGGCTAAGAAAGCTTCTGCCAAGTGGATTCTTGACTTCTTGTTGGTGGTGCATGCTAAGTTTTTGTTTAAGGTGTTTAGTTATACAAAATATAATTAACTTGATGTCTTAGTTAATGATTCAACATAGTGTAAGGATGGTATCGTTAACTACCCTATAGCTAGTTGTTCGAGTAATCTATTTCGTCGCTTAATCCAATTTAGACACATGTGAATTTGTATTCTAGATTCACCATTAAGCATGTACTTATTTGTTAAGGGAAGCTGTTATTTATGAAAATGTGATAGGGGTCATTGTAATTTGTAAAAGTCTTTGTTTGTCAATAACTTGAGTTGATATTGCATTTTCAATTTTTCATCACATAAGCACCCAAAGCCTGCATACTCAAGCCTAATTAAACATCTTATATCATCTTACACTTAACCTCAAAATGAAACAATTGAAGCAATAATGAACTATCTGAAACACCAAAGACTTCGAGCCATTTTTACTGTCTCCAACACGTATTCATGTTCCTCTAGATTTTGTAGATTTCGTATGCTACTCATTTCTACAACATAATTAATTTTCTATAGCTTTTTCATTTATGCTGATTTGATTATGTTACGTTAACGACTTCGTGCGCACCACAAAATGACGTAGTCCTAACTATATATATCTCATGGTGAAAGAATGTTTTTATCTTAAGATTCATTACTTTAAAGATTTATTAAGCCTTCTTTTCTTACACACATGTTGATAATTTAATTTTAACTAGTTTTTACCAGCCGCGCGTTGCAACGGCATTGTACGCAGCGCAATAAATAGTATAGACTAACAATCGACCCGACTTGTCGGATTAAATTCACGTCGAACCGTAAAGTAACTCAAATTTATACCGTTGAACGAAAACGTATTATACTTCATCCGTTTTTTTTTCAAACAAAATTATGTCGAAACACAGACCATATCAAAGCATACACAAAAAGACACACAGATTACGATCATCACGACTTGTTTCAAAACTAAAACTACGTCGAAACGTAGAGTAACTCGAACTTATACAGTCGAATTAAAAAAAATTAACCCGACTTATTTCAGAACAAAACTTACAACAAAAAGTAAGCGACCGTCGAAATGTTGATCATCTCAAAGTGTATATAAAAATATACATGGAACTGTTATATACCAGACCTGTCCATCACATACTTAAAAATACGAATCTAAAAGGATTGATTTTTTTTAAAACTAAAATTATACTGAGGTAAACCTGAAACTTTACAAACTTAAAGAGGTCAACGTGACGTGTCAAAGTTGACCCAAATAAATTTGAGTTCAATAAACAAATATAATTTAATAAAACAAACATAATTCAATATACAAATATTAATAATATTTAATATTATTAATATTTAAATATTATTAATAATTCAATTAATAAACATTATTATTATTTTATCATTATTATTACTGTCAATTCTTTGCCTATTAATATAAGAGTAATTAATCGATGAAGTATGTTATTTGACATTTATAACAAACTAGTGTTTTTCAATCACGCGCGTTTGGGTGTGACGAATGGGATTCGGAACAAGATTTTGGTTATGGCTACTAACTATAAACGAAAGCACGCCGATACCATTTTTTGAATATCTTCATAGCACGACACTATACTAAATACTATATATACAACACCATACAACATGTATACGTCTCAGATGAACACAGGTTTATCATCACTTACTTGAACGAGCATCGGTTCATGTTTCCGAATGCAGCATCACGACATAATGTTAAAAGAGAACACAGGGATAAGGGTCTTAGATGAATAGTCGTCATAATCATTGAACTATATCACCGACATATGAACCTCCTTCACAGAACCACAAAGGATGAGGGTTGTCTTTCCTGTTATCACCGACCAACAACTTCCATGCAAAACACGCGATAAATTTAAACAACAACAACAAGCACCTGAACACCGTCGCCGGTGAACTCAAAGGCTACCGACAGCAATGGCGACACACCACCACCAGCCAAAGCCAGCCAAAAATAAAAAATAACTCAGATTTAAACACAAAGGTGCACATGCAACAGAAAGTAACACCCAAAACAATTAGTCGTATACAAAGCATAGGTCGGCGACATCAGCACCAACAGTCGTGATCGGATGCGACAACATACCACTACCGATAAAGCGGGTGGTTGAGGAACAAGATCTAGCGAGAAAACCCCAAAAACACCACGACGGCACCGACGACAACCATCGCGATCTAGTTCGATCTCAAGCCACGAATGATGAGATTCCATAATACGACAACATCGACGACTACGACGTAGACTGTCGATTGAGCCATGGATGTCATGTCACACCCCAACCTTGACGGAGGAAACGTCAAGGTGTGAGGATTACGATTGTTCACAGCCACATAACGCTATTTATAAGAACCAAATATATTAATCATAAGATTCAATTATAACATTACAAGTAAAAGGCTCAAACAAAGATACATCATGAATACAAGGTTAAACGTAACAAGATCATTGTTTATTTCTCTAAGTTCAATCCTAAGTGAGATATGCTTCAAAGAGTAGAACGCATACTTGAGTTATTCCTGAAACATGTTAAAAATAAAAGGTCAACATAAAAATGTTGGTGAGCATTCCATAGTTTTCAATACATAGAATATATAAAAGATGGCAATTCAAGTCATAAGTTAGTGAATAAAATGATTAGGGATGTTATGAACAATGCAACAATCAAACCTTGACAAAGTTTTACAAGTCTTAAACGTTAAAAGTATATATACGATTAGCTAAGTGTACTTGGATCAACCAAGCAGGCTTGTCAGGCCCATAGATCTATGACTTCGCTAGGCTAGCAATAGTTAATGATTGTACATATAACGCCATAACATGGTAACCACAAAAGTTCAACTAACCACAACTTTACATGATGAATTGCCATAAAGTTTACAAGTCTCAAACAAGTTTACAAGTGCAATAATATAAGTTAACATGTTTCACCCCAAAGTGTGAAAATAAGTAAAAGGGGTATGGAAATATTCACATTGATATAGGCATTACAAGATGATATAAAAGATTAAAGTAATGATCCAAAAGATAGTCCCAAAGTATTCATTACAAGGCACCTAAATATGTATTACAAGATGAAGGTTAAGGTTAATAATATGATTAACGTTCAAATGAGAATTAGGATTTCAATATTTTTAAGATTTTAAATAAGTAATAAGTTTATAAAATGATTATAGTTTGATTCCATTAAAGGATTTATATATATATATATATATATATATATAAGTATTTAGAAACGAATTTAAGTATAAACATAGATAAGATTCAATATAAATAAAGCTTTGTAATTATTCAAAGTTAATTGGAATAACGTTTTGATTAATAATGAATTATTAATCTAAACCTTTAGTTATTATATTTTATAAGAAGGATAATATTTATAAATAATTTGTAAAATTGTAAAATATATAACTTCTATGGTTACCATGATAAAACTTTAATTAATATAATGCCCATTAATTTTTATAAAGATTTATTATTTCAAGTCTAATAATTATTTAATTATTTTTAAAAGAAAACAATTTAAATGTAACGGTTAGATAAACATTAGAGATAAGTATGTCCTTAAAAGTAATGTTTGGACCAAATGGTTTATTATTTATTATTTGAAACAAATAATAATTAGTAAGCTAAAACAAGAAAATAATCCAATTGTAACGTTTTGTTAAGATAAACAAATTTTAAAGTCTATTTTATAAATTATTTAACTAGTTATATTATTTGTTTCAATAAAATAGAATAAAATGTTAAGATATTATAAGAAATAAATTTTTAGAAATTTGTTTGATGTCTAAAAAAATATTTAAAGTTTATAGAAATTATTTTTATATTTATTAAAAAATTTCTAAAATTAATATATGGCTGAAAAGCCTTAAAAAAATATGTTGAGGGTGCCCGGGTTCGAACCCGGGACCTCAAGGTTAGCAAGGGAACATGGAACCGGTGAACCAAGGCATACAGTCGCGAAATAACTCGGTTCCAAAGTGTTTTAAGCTAAGTTAACAAGATGCCCCCAAATTCAAGAACCCTAACTTCGATTTGATTCCAATTAAACTCCATTTCGTGATTGTTAATGAAATCAAACTTGGGGCTTTTGATCCCTGACTAAAATCAAGTTCATTGCCACATTTAATTACCTGATTTGATCTGAAATGTTGTCAAGATTGCACGAAGAACAGGCCGTAACCGTAGATGTACAATGGATGGACAATCTTCAATGATAATCAAATTAAACTTGTGGGTATCTTCTAATTACCGTTTATAATAGAAGCCCCTTATCAATTTCAGTGTAGACGGATCGGGTTTGGATTTCGACAAGGTTGCAGGTCGCGATTTAGAGGGAATCGAACGAGGTGTTTTTGTGGTTTTTCAGATGAAATTGAGAATAGTAATAGCTTAGGAACAGATGGATGATCATTTAGGTTCGATTAATCGAGTTATTATTGGTTCTTAATGCACAACGGCTATGGAGTTTTAAGAGGTTTCGGTTATGTTTTTGATTCGAGTTGTAACCATTGTTTAAACGAAATTAAAATTGCATTCAAGTTCGAACCGATCTCGCGAAGTGGTTGGAAACGGTTTGGGGTCATAACCGCGGCCAAAAGGCCGTTTTTGGCCCTTGCCGGAGTTTAGCCGGAGGCACCGGCCTCCACTCGCCGGAAATGCGGGAGTCAGGGGGGGGGGGAATTTGGTTTAGGATTTCCAAAATTACACAAATGGTCCCTGTGGTTTATGTTTTTGTTATTTTGATTTCAAAGTTTAATTTTTAGTTTAACTCAATTTACAGTTTGGCCCCTGAAGTTTAAAATGTTATTATTTTATGCATAACTTATTAATTTCAAGTTTTAAGATAATAGAAACTTATATTATTTTTATTTATTTCAAAGATTAATACTTATTATTATTATTATTATTATTATTATTATTATTATCATTATTATTATTATGTTTAAACCTGATTTAATGTAACCATTAATTAAATAATTGAAGGCATTAACACATAAATCACTCATGAGTTTCATAAATGACAATAATGGTCCTTACAAGTTTAAACGACGTTAACTTTTAATTAACGTAAAAATACAGGATGTTACATGTCACACCCCCGCTGAGAGCGAAAACACGGGGATGTAACGAGACGGGATCGTCATAACACATTGTAACAATAGAGATGCAATATATGTAATTGATGAGAAGTGTGTCATGACGACACCCGACACGAAGGAGACTTGTGTCGTGTTTAGTCAGTATTCACGACAACATAGCCATAAGCATAAACTTGTAAATGAATCACATAACCAAAAATAGTATCATTGTAATGTAATTCCCACAACCAGGGAACAAGTATCCAAAAGAATAATTGTATGTAATCAGATCAACAATGTATCAAAAGAATGTTTGCCTAGTATTGTATAGTCTCAAAATACATCATAGGGTCTCCACTAAGGCAGCACACCTAGATCTTCAATTAGCATTGTCACCTGAAAAGATATGCTCAAAATGGTCAACAAAATTGTTGGTGAGCTCGTAGGTTTAGAATAACAAGTAAATTGATGCTGCATAATAGTTTTGCGGAATACCGTGATTACAGTTATAAGTAAGCAAAATCACATGACAATGAGCTTTACAACCAAACCTAATGACGTACACATAGAATCTTGTCAGAATATATTCACCCAAGGGCCCGTTCCTGGCCACTGTTGGTATCAACTAGTATACCAACAAACAAGGGTGGGGGTGTCAACCCAGTAGTACTACCAATACCTATCCGTCGGTTCCAACACCGGAATTAAATGGTTGTAAAGAAAGTACCACACAACGACTCATACATGTATCTGATAAGTACTCACAAAACAATAACACGTTGATTCCAAGAATGTAAGTTGTACAACATAAAAATGAGTGAGCATACTTTTCCCCTAAGTTTGTAAAAGATTGAAGAATTGTATAAGTATAAAAAGGGGCCACAAAACTCACTTGTTCGGTGGTAAGTATGGATGATCAAGTTCCAAATGTTATATGCAATAAAAGGTCAAACACCTATTAACAGTTATCGTTAAGCATTAATGATACGTTTAATGAAAATAGTAACGTTCGGTCAGTTCGGGTTGTATTGGTTCGGTCACGCGGAACGCACACAAGCAGACATAAGTATTAGATCTTATATAGATTCAAGTACTTGGAATCGTCACCATTGCCGATGATATTAGTGGTAAAGGTTTCCTTGTTGTTAGAGAAGTACTTAGTAATTTCTAGTGGTTGCAAATCAGTTCTTGATAATTGTAAAAATATTAACGTTGATTTGATTTATGATAATATTAGTAATTCTTATAGTGTTAACGTTATTAATGTCATTAGCAATGGTAACCGTGTCGATGTCAACTCAACATCACACAACGTACACACACCACACACAAGAAGAAACTCACACACAACCACTTCAGTCGCACGACAGGACCAGACACTCGACTCAATACTCCATCCGCACGAATCAACCTTCATTCGTACGAATCAGCTACATTCGTACGAATGGACCTTCATTCATGCGATTCGGCACTCAGTCGTACCACACAGCACTCGATCGCACGACTCAACATTCATACGCATGAATTAACCTTCATTCATACGAATCAGCTTCATTCGTACGAATGAACCTCCATTCGTGCGACTCAGTATTCAATCGTGTGATACACGCACAATCGCACATTTATCCGCATAGACTCAATCGCATGCATACACCCATCCGCATTGACTCAATCGCATACATACACTCAGTCGCATGACCCAATCGTACGACACAGTCAGTCGCATGACCCAGTCGCATGACACAGTCAGTCGCATGACCTAGTCGCATGACAGAACACAGACGCCTGTGCAGAGGTCGCGACTGCAGAAGGTGCAGAGCAGCCTTCGGCTGCTGTGTGCACTTGATTCACACCACATACACTTCCAGAAACGCAGTACGCACACACACAAGCAAGGAGGACACTCAAAATGGACATTACACGCGGCCATACGGTCACATACGCTCGGGTCGGCCCCGAGCACCCGAATCAAGGCGAAAAGGACAGAAACAAATGAGGAAAAGGACGACTAAGGTTGTCTACCTGCTAGAATGAAGTGGAATCGGCTGTTGCCGAAGTTTTTCCGGTGAACTCGCGAAGAAAAGGTCGGAGAGCAGGGATGGAGCGATTGGTGGTGGGTAGGGTTTTGGATGAATGGATAAGGCTGTGAAAAGGGGGTTTTTATACCCTTTTCAAGTTTGTGGGTTTGGCAACTTCAGTCCCTAGACTTCCAAGCCTTAATTCTTTAAGTTTGGTTAATTACAATTTGGGTCCATTAACTTGGTTAATTATATTTTAACGCTAGTATGTTAATAGTAATCACCTTAATTATATTGTTGGTGTTAATGATAATAATAATAATCTATGACCTTGGGTAATTATAAAGATAAATATAGTAGTGGTGATAATAATGTTAGTGATATTAATAGTAAATAACTTTTGTATACTAATGCTTTCTTAGTTACTTGATGAAGTAAGGGTCATATACTGGGTAAAATGTTATTAGGCTTTTGGTGTTTGAGTATTTATGCACACCTAACATAACACACATAACTAGGGAAGCAAAGTTTAAACTAAGGCAACTTGATTATAAGCTAATGTTGAGTATTCAAGTAGGCTAACAAATATGACGTTAATCGACAGACCTTTTGGTGACGGATGTCACAATGGACAACCGCCGTCTGCTCCGCCTCAACCATAGAGGGGAGGTGAAGCAGCAACGGAACCATCACCACAACAACCGTTGTCGTCACCTTCGCGATCGTTGCCTTTGGTATGGCCAACCACCACCACAAAACCCTAAAAAAACCCTCATTGCCTCTGGTACGACAGACAATAGAGCCACTGCCAGAACAACCGCGTTTGCTACGGCCTGCCTACATATAAAACAAAACTGAGGACTAAAGTGTAAAATTCGTGTGGCCAAAACAGAAAAAGACACAAAGTTTACTGCTTGTTCAGTTTGCTTTTTAAATATATAGGTTAACTCGCATCAAGTCCCTTGCATTGAATCAAGGGCACAGAAACCGTAAAAAAACTAATGTCAAAACGTTACCACAAATACATGCATTGAAGGTAAGAAAAACTAAGCCTCTTGAAACTTTATATACAAAACAATACCATCACAAACTCATGCGATGTGACAAGGCCGATGATAACATATGAAACATAATATATAAATTGAAAACTGTTAAAAAGTTAACAACGAAGCCTTAATAGAAGTAGTCATGTCACAACAGAAAAAACTAAATGATTAAAAGTATTAATGTTGATTAAATTAAACACGTACAAAGTTAAAATTTGTAAAATAGTATATTAAAAGTTGGAGGGAAAAAAGAAAAAAAATGTATAAATTTTGTAACCTTGAATTAGCTTTGACACTTGTATGTTTTTGCATCAAGGACTTATACATTATGACGTACAACTTCGTTTTCAATTATAATTACACCAAAACATAGTAAAAATACGCATGTCACAATGGTAAATTCAATATTTTATTAAACATGAAATAAAAGTTATAAGAAAACAAAAGGATAAACAAAAAATCACAAGCAAGCCAAACAAACAAATATATAAATATAGAGCATAAAGTTAGGGATATTCATCGAATTGAATTTGAGTTAATCGAATTAAATAAATTGAATGTTAAATTTTTCAAAAAGTATTCAAATTCAAAAAAGTTAAATCGAATTTAAATCGATTCGAATTTGAAATTTTAAAATGAGATTCGAATTTGATCGTATTTATAAAAAAATAATCCAATTATATTTTCAAAATCACTCAAGATACAGTTTCAAATGATGAAAACAAAAACATAACATAGAAAATATTTCAAGTGCTATAGAACACAAAATGTACCTATTACAATCTATAATTTTATATATATATTTTTTAAACTTTTAGTTCTTAATTCGGTAAATACATATTTCTTATTAACATATAAAATAAAAAGAATACTACAAAGATAGTCCTTATGATTTAATCATATTACAAGTTTGGTTCTCAGATTGTAAAAATTACAAACACAGTCCAAACATTGGAGAACTGGGCGTACCTGGTGCTGCAAAGAGCTCCCGCGTTTTCGCAGGGTCCAGGGAGGGTCCGTCCCATTTAAGGGAATATGTACGCGGTCTTTTCCCACATTTTGTGGGGAGGCCGTTTCCACGGATCGAACCTGAGACCTTTGGTCCCTTAGGAACAGCTTTTACCGCTGCGCCAAGGCCCGCCCTCAAACATTGGAGAACTGATTGCAAGTTTAGTCTTTATCGTTAGTGTTCGTTAGTTTTTAACTATCTGCGAACTAAATCTGCAATATAATCAAACCATAAGGATTCTCATTGCTATTATTTTTAAAATTAATTAAAAAGAATTTCAAAATCAATAAAAGTTTATAAAATCAAATAAAACATTAAAAATAAAACTTAAAAAACAAATAAAACTTGAAAATAATATGAAATAAATGTCTAAAAATTCAAAATATATATTAAAAAATCATCTTAAAGTTAAAAAATAAAAAAGCGTTCGATTTCGTGATTGTTTTTTGTATCTGGATTATCACGTGGTTCTTAAATTTTTTGGTTTAGGCATGACACATAGGCTTCTTCAAAATTAATAAAATATAAATATAAGCATATTTCTCTTATTATGGTTTTTATTTTTATTTTTTTGTACTTTTTTATTTTTTATTTTATTTAATTTGTTAAATTTGATTAATTTAACTATTATTTTATTTTCCAAAGATTAATAAGTTTTATTTTTTTATGTTTGTTTAAATTTCTTAAATTTGACTTTAATTTTTTTAAATCTATTTGATATTTTATTTTTTTCAAATTTTGGAGAAATTTACACAATAATCTCTATGGTTTGATCGTATTACAGATTTATCCCCAAATAATAAAAAAACTGATGGACACTAACGGTGGAGACTGAACTTGCGACTAACTCTTAAATATTTAGACTAAATTTGTAATTTTTAAAATCCGATGATTAAACTTTCAATACAAACCACAGAGATAACTTTATAATTTTCTCTAAAAATAAATATATGTAAGTGTGTGAATTTTTAGTTCAAATCTCAAAACGAAAATCAAATTCGATAATTAAACTTCAAATTGAATGAATTTCAATCGGTGAATTTCAATCCGAATCAAGTTTCAAAATTTTCAAATCCGATTAGAATATTGAACAAGTACTGATGCAATCTTGCATTAAATATTTATACAATACGCAATGCTTTATGCTTTATCGTTTAATATAAAATATATAATCAAAATATCCTAAAATATCTACAAAGGTAGCAAAAAAAAACATATAAAATCGTAAACTAAAAATTATGATGCTTGAAATAAGAAATTAGGTATAGAATTGTTCCATGTAGGTGTGTGAACAAATCTTAAGATGTTTATTCTGAATGTATATTTGTTTGTCATTCAAACAACAAGACTTGGCTCTCTTGTATGATTAGCAAACACACAAGGAGACTGAGAGTATGGTGTCAAGTAATCCGTTAAAATTCTTTTTAATATATGATTAGTGGAGTTTTCGCGTTTCGCGGTAGGTTATTATGTGGCGGGTAGTTATCATGCATCATACTCTTTTGTAACTGTTACATTAGCAAACTAAATTGAGTCAGTGTCACTACGACGATGGTTCTAAATAGATACGGCAAACACAACTAAAAGAATCTATTAAGTTAGGTGAATGTCACCCGAGCCATGGCTCACTGCAAACTAAGTGCTTGGCTCCTTTTCAACAATTTTTGCCGTTGTATTTGTTTTGTGACACTTCGTGTTCTCATATTAACGCCACAACTTTAGTTTCCCATTATCCAATTATTTCCGTTATTTTTGTATATATTAAATTTTCTTTTAATAAATGAAAAAACAAAAATAATAATATCATTATTAAAACCTAATCCATATTTAATTAAACTAATAATTAATTAGTTATTGGTTATCATCCAATCTAATCTCACTCCTTCCTATAAGAGCATTCACATCTCATTCTGTAAAAATATGTGAGTAGAGTTTTTAAATTATATGGTATGGTTTTGGGTGGTTGTGAGTGGAGGAGAGAGAAAATATTACTGTTCATCTGTAAATTTGAAGATTCACTGTTCAACCCTTATAAATTTTTTAATATTTTTAAAAGTGGTTGTGAGTAAAGTAGATAGAAAAGAATCAAAGATAATAATAAAGGTATTGAAAAATATTATTTAATTGAAAGGAGAAAGAAAAAGTAGTTGTTTTTAGTGTAAGTATAAGGATAAAAATAAAGAATGGAATAAGAGCATTCACAACCCATTCTTTATCCATATCCTTATAATTTATAAAAAAATCATCATCCCTGTTGGACCAAAAGAACCAATGAGCCAAGATCAGGAAAACCTCTAAGTCCCACATGCCACTGCAACAACTGCTGAAGACTCCCATCAGTTACAGTGTTCTCTTGCTTGAATGTCAGACTCGAGAACATCTGAAGACTCCCATCAGCTATTGTGTTCTCTTGCTTGAATGTCAGACTCGAGAGCATCTTAGCCCCAGCCTCAGCTGTTATGACAAAGTCTGAAGAACAAAGATTGAAGATCAAAGAACTGAAGAACAACAGCTAAAGACTCCCAAAGTACTGAAGACCAAGTACTGAAGTCTGAAGTACTGATCATTCAAGTACTGAAGACTTCAAGTACTGAAGACCAAGTACTGAAGTATCAAAAGCTGAAGAACTAAAGAACTGAAGATCTTCTTCCGAAGCACAAAGTCTGAAGACAAAGACTGAAGACAACAACTGATGATATCTACTGAAGTCATCAGTTGTTACATCTTCCGAAGCTGTTCTATCTTCCGAAGCCAAGTCTGAAGAAAAAGACTGAGGACAACAACTGATGATATCTACTGAAGTCATCAGTTGTTACATCTTCCGAAGTTGCATCTTCCGAAGCTGTTACATCTTCCGAAGCCAAGTCTGAAGACCAAGTACTGAAGACTCAGAGTTTGTCACAACAACTGAAGAAGTCTTCTTCAGTTGTTGTGGTGGTTTTTCTTTTTCAGTAGTTTATTTTGTTTCAGTAGTTGTACAACAACTGAAGAGCATGTTCTTCAGTTGTTATAGTATCAGTAGTTTACTTTTGTCAGCACTTAGGAACTTTTGTAAGAAGATGTCAGTTGTTGACATCTTCAGTAGTTTTATGTTTTTGTCAGTTGTAATTTGAATATTCAGTGATGTCAGAAAAAGGACATCAACCCATCCCTTTGCCGCCTATAAAAGGATGGGTAACCATACTGTATTAATTGCCGAAACGTGCGACCAATAGAACATTTATTGTTTCGCAGAACTCTTCTCTCTCTATGTTTATGCTTTTAATTGAAATATCTTTTATGTTCTTGCTTTAATTGCTAATTAATGTGCTAAATCCGCTGCAAACATAATCTAATTGATCAACCGAGAGGCTGAGATCCTGTCAAATAGTATCAGAGCGGGTTAATCATTGATCGATTTCACTATTGATCATTTGAAACTGCTCTTTTGATCTCTCAGTTTGATCGAATTAGCAATTTGCAAGAATTAGCCATAGAGAGTGAGTTTCTGCTGTTTCCGGCCAAAATCTTGAGGTCTTTTGGTGGTCTTGAGTTACGTTTGTCGTGTTTAAACTTGTTTTTGACCAAAACCTGAGATGACAACACCAACCAATGATCCTCACAATACTGGTTCCGCAACCAAGCCTCCGATGCTGGTTAGGAACGAGTATAACATATGGCAAAGACGTATGCTACACCACTTGGCTGTCAACAGTGCTGGTTGTTGGAAGTCAGTGGTGCATGGGCCATACAAGCCTATGGTGAGCGTCCCGGAATCTAATGAACAGGTTGCGAAGAAACCTGAACAATATTCGGACGAAGATCTAAAGCTGTTCGAAATTGATGCTAGAGCCCATGGAATTTTAGCCATGGCCATTCCAAATGAGATATATTCAGGGCTCTTGCATCATGAGTCTGCTCATGACCTATGGGTTGCTCTAAAGGAACAATTTGGAGGAACTGATTCGGTCTTAGCAAACAATAGGGAAATCCTCGCCCAACAATATGAGACATTCTCATATAGAAAGGGTGAGACTCTGACCCAGCAATATGAGCGGTTCTCTTGTTTGATCTCTGAGCTAAAGATGGTCAAACAAGAGTACTCCAAAAGCCAGATGAACAACAGGTTCCTCAGGTCATTGCCTGAGAGGTAGGACACATATACCATTGTCCTACGCTCCAGTACTGATCTGGAAACTCTATCTCTCACACAACTTCATGGGAAGTTGCTCACTTTTGAGAGAGAGATAGAGCAAAAGAGGAAGCTGTCCTCTTCTGGCAAGCTTGCTGATGACTTTGTCCAAGGTAATGCTGCCTTGATAAGTCATGAGTTAGAATATGCTTCATCAGAAAGTTCTTATGATGAGCATATTGATTTCTCTACCAACTCAGAACAAGCTTTTGTTGGTGTTAGTAGTTCAGGAGGTGGTGGTGACAATTTGTGTTTTCTGATGGAGGATTTGAAGGGCATTCCAGATGATGATCTGGAAGAGATGGATATTTTGAACCAAATGGCAATGATAAATATCCGCTCTCAGAAGTTCTACAAAAGAACTGGTAGGAAATTCCCAGGACTCTCTGGCAAAACCAAAGTTGGTTTTGACAAGAGCAAGTTGAGGTGTCACAAGTGCCAAAGGCTTGGACACTTTGCAAGAGATTGTAGATCATCTGGATCTAACTCATCTGCACCCTTTATGACTTTTCCCAGCAATAGCTCACAGCACAAAGGGCAACCTTCCTACAGTTCTACCCATCCTTCTCAGGCACAGGCACCACCTGCTTATTTTGTGCCACAGGGTCATATGTCTTATCCTTACCCCTGTTACTACATGCCTCAGCCTGGTCAAACTCAAGCACCCCCGGCTCAACCACCTCATGCTCTTCCAGAGCCTCACTCTTCCCAATCTCATCACCACACACAACCTCAACAACAAAGCTTTTTCACCCCAACTGCTGTTGACTGGAGTAGTCTACCAGAAGAGCTATCTGGTCAGGAACCACTACTCCAAGGTGCTGGTCAACATGGTGGTGATCAACCTTTTGGAAATCTTGCTCTGATGGCCCTTGATTCTGCTGAAGGGTCATCATCCAATGCCTCATCTCAGGTATCCACTGAGGCAAAAGCCAAGCTTTGTTCAGAGTCATGCATAGCAGCATTTGCTTCTATTAGAGAAGCAAATATAGCTTTAATAGATAAAAATCTTGAGCTTGAGCACACTAATTCCAAAAGAAAAGCTGATTTTGAGGTTGTTCTAAAAGATAAAAATGATGAGATTTACAAGCTTAAATGCCAAATCAAAGATGCTAAAGCTAGGGAAGATGTACTTCTAGAGAAGTACAAAGACTTCAAGGAAACTCTTGCAACCACCCAAGTTGAGTGTGATCGATGGGTGCAATCATGCAAGGGTTTTGAAATGCTTCTTAGTAAGCAATCAGCTTCCAATGTGAAGTTTGGCATTGGTTATAATCACACTGCTCCTCCCACAGAATTCATTTCAAGAGCAGAAGTTGAATCTGATGGGGAGAGCAATAACCAATCCTTCTCATCATGTGACTTACTATCCTCTGAATCAGCATCATCAGAGATAGACTATCACATGACTAAAAGGCTGATCAACTCAGGTGTTGTCACTAGAAGTACTGAAGGTACTGGAGAGCAATTGACAACGTCTGAAGTTCAAACCTCAAATACTGTTAGCACTAAAGAGAAGAAAACTAACAGTAGGAAAGGTTTGAAGACAGCTAGAGAGGATACTAGGAAAGCAGGCACTAGGAAGAAAACTGCTAGTACTGATGACAAACAGCTGAAGAACAAGTCTTCAGCAGTTAAATCCTCTTCAGCTGATGATCAGCATAAGATGAAGAAAAAGCCATGTGAGATATGTGGCTTGTTCAATCATCTTACTGATGATTGCTGGTACAAAAGGGGTTCCAAACTCAAACAGAAGGAGAAAATTACTAAGAGCATCAATAAAATGAAGAATGAGTTTGAAACCAAGTTTGTATTAGCAACATCCAAGCCTGAAATCCCTAAGCCCAAAGCTAAATCTAAAAAGAAGGTAGGGATAACTCAGGCAACAGCTGAGGTTGCTCAGAAAAAGATGGTACAACATAGGAACTCATCATCAGCAAACTCTAATGTGTCTGAAGAGCTGAAGGCCTTATCACAGAATCAGACACAATTGGTGATGATGGTTCAGCAGCTGGTAGGAAGAGTCAACCACTTATATGCTCCTGTGTTGAAACCACAGAAAAGGAAGTCCAAGCCAAAGGGTTCCTCTTCTGTACCATCTTCTTCACCTCAAGCTGTCACACACAACACAACTGTTAGTGCTGCACCTGTAGCTGAGAACAGACCCAAAACCAAGCAGGTTTGGGTCTCCAAGACAAACTAACACATGGTTGTGTTTGCAGGGTTCTTCAACATGCCATAGAAGCATCTGGTATGTAGACAGTGGAGGATCCATGCACATGACAGGAAGCAGCTCCTTTCTTAATGACTACTCTCAAGGAAAGAAGGGATTTGTTTCTTTTGGCAATGATGCAAAGGGTTACATCGTCGGAAAAGGCTTTATTTCCAACGGGGAAATAAGGTTTGATGATGTTAACCATGTGGAGAATCTCAAGTACAACCTCTTGAGTGTCAGTCAAATGTGTGACAAAGGCCATGTTGCCCTTTTCACAAGCCAGAACTGTCGGATTCTGTCATCCAAAGTTCTGAGTTTGATTGACAAGGCATTGGATGAACACACTCTCCTGAAGGCCAACAGGACAGGAAGAGTGTATGCCTTAGATCTTTCCAAAAAGATGGATCTAAAAGGCCATCCTTACCTATTCTCCAAGGCATCCCCTCAAGAGTCTACACTATGGCATAGAAGGCTGGGTCATGTAAATTTCAAGAACATGAATCAGCTTATAAGCCATGGTTTAGTAAGAGGATTGCCTCTGAAGGAGTTCAAGTGTGAAGATGACTGCACTGCTTGCTTGAAAGGAAAACAACACAAAGTTTCATTCCCTTCAATAGAAGAACCAAAGTCCACTGCCTGCTTACAGCTTCTGCACATGGATCTCTTTGGTCCTGTCAGAGTAATGAGCATGGCAAAGAAGAAATACTGCCTGGTAATTGTGGATGATTACTCCAGGTTTGTATGGACTTTCTTCTTGCACTCCAAGGATGAAGCAGCAAAGACAATAATGAACTTTGTGTTACAAGTAGAAAAGCAGTATTCCCTACAGGTCAAGTGTGTGAGGAGTGACAATGGAACAGAATTTAGAAACCACACACTTGATGACTTCTACCTGTCCAAGGGAATTAGAAGGCAGTTTAGCATTCCTAGAACTCCTGAGCAGAATGAAGTGGTGGAGAGAAAGAACAGGACCCTCATTGAAGCAGCAAGGTCAATGTTGGCTGACTCTGGGTTGCCACTGACCTTTTGGGCTGAAGCTATCAATACAGCTTGCTATGTACAGAATAGAGCCTTAGTAAATAAGAGGTTGATGAAGACTCCCTATGAAGTTCTTCATCATTTGGCCCCTCTTATTTCATTCTTTAGAGCCTTTGGGTGTCCTTGTTTCATTCTCAACACTAGCAACCCACTCCATAAGTTTGCTAGTAAGGTGGATGCAGGGTATTTTGTTGGTTATTCATCAACTTGCAAGGCATACAGAGTCTTCAACTGTAGAACTAAGGGGGTTGAAGAAACTCTGCATGTTAAGTTCAATAAATCTCCAAAGGACAAGATTCCACAAAACCCTGTGGAGTTGTTTGATCTGGACATACTGCAATATGTTCCTTATCAACCTCCATCTGTTGAGCCTGTCAGCAGATCTCCACCTGGTGGTACTGATGATGATGAAGTCAGTACTCACCTCTTCAGGTTTAGTGACAATCTGCCTAAGTTCACTGAACCTGATGCTCCTGTAGCCTCAGCAGCTCCATCCACTACAAATGCTGATGAGATTTCTGCTTGCTCTACTTCGTTTGAGCTGCCATCCTCTACATGGTTTCAGGAATCTCCATCACCATCTGTTGCTGCTGATGGGTCTACAAACACTTGCACAGATATTATAGTTTATTAAGAGCTCAAGAATCACCCCACTTCACAAATCATTGGTGATATCCATGCTGGAGTTTCAACCAGGAATCAATTGTCCAACTTCTGCTTCTATGCTCTCTTCATCAGTCAGCAAGAGCCAAAGAACTATCATATTGCTTTAAGAGACAATGGATGGGTGGAAGCTATGCAGCTTGAGCTTCTTCAATTCAAGAAACAGCAAGTGTGGGAGCTTGTTCCATTACCCAAAGATAAGTGTGCTATAGGCACCAAGTGGGTATTCAGGAACAAAACAGATGAGAAGGGCCAAATTGTCAAGAACAAGGCCAGACTGGTTGTCCAAGGGTTTGCACAGGAGGAAGGCATCGATTATGATGAGACCTTTGCACCTGTGGCCAGACTAGAAGCAATCAGACTGTTCTTAGCTTATGCTGCCTTTCACAGTCTCAAGGTTTATCAAATGGATGTCAAAAGTGCCTTCCTATATGGAAAAATAAAAGAAGAGGTTTATGTGTGTCAACCACCAGGCTTTGAGGACAATAAACATCCTGATTGGGTGTACAAGCTTGATAAGGCTCTCTATGGGCTGAAGCAAGCACCTAGAGCCTGGTATGAGACACTCTCAACCTTTCCTTTAGAGAACAAGTTCACTAGAGGCACCATCGATAAAACCTTATTCATCAAGACTGTGGGACAACATAAGCTCCTTGTTCAGATTTATGTTGATGACATCATCTTTGCATCCTCTGATCCAAAGTTGTGTGATGAATTTACAAAGCTTATAAAGCTACGATTTGAAATGAGTGCTATGGGAGAATTACAGTACTTTCTGGGTTTGCAAATCAAACAACAGGATGATGGAATCTTCATCCATCAGTCCAAGTATACCAAAGAGTTGTTGCGTAAGTTTGATTTACAAACCTGTAAGCCTTGTTCCACTCCCATGAGCAGCATCACACAACTAGATGTAGATCAGAAAGGTAAAGCGGTTGATGAAACCCTTTACAGATGTATGATTGGGTCCTTGATGTACCTTACAGCTTCTAGACCAGACATCATGTTTTCAACATGTGCTTGTGCTAGATTTCAGGCTGCACCTAAAGAATCCCATTTGATTGCAGTCAAAAGGATCTTTAGATATCTACAAGGTACCCAATCACTAGGTCTTTGGTATTCAGCTGGGCATTCTTGCAAATTAGTTGCTTTCTCTGATAGTGACTATGCAGGATGCAAAGTCACCAGAAAATCCACTGCTGGTGGTTACCAATTCCTAGGCAATTGTTTAGTTTCTTGGCAGAGTAAGAAATAAACATCAATTGCTACATCCACTGCTGAAGCTGAGTATATTGCTGCTGCAAGTTATACCTCTCAGATACTCTGGCTTCAGAACCAACTTCTGGATTATGGCATTACTGAGACTAAGACTCTATTACTAATGGATAGTGCTTCAGCTCTCTGTATTGTTAAGAATCCAGTCCAGCACTCAAGGACCAAACATATTGAGATCAGACATCATTTTATCAGGGATTGCTATGAGAAAGGTCTGATTGATCCTAAGTTTGTGCCTAGTGCTGATGAGCTTGCAGACATTTTTACTAAGCCTCTAGATAGTGCCACATTCCAAAATTTGGTACTAAGGCTTGGTATGCTGCAGCTTGAGTGATTTGACCTATGCTGGTACTCTTCGTTCACAACTACTGAAGAGCAAAGGTCAAATACAAGTACTGATGAGTAATTTAGTCTTCAGCTCTTTCACAACTACTGAAGACTAAAATGACTCAAAGTACTGATGTACATTATTTATTGAAAAACAACTGATGTAGTGAGGTGGATTACAACTACTGATGTATGATTTTCAAATAAATAAGTACTGAAGAACAAATTTTGCTCATAAGTACTGATGTATAATCTTACACAAATACTGAAGACAAAATTTGTTCACCAGCTCTGAAGAATATTTCATCAGCACTTGTGAACATCTGATCACAAGAGCTGAAGGCATAAATATTCACAAGAGCTGAAGGGTCGATGAAACATCTGAAAGTCAGCCAAAGAGCTGATGAGTAAGTGTGGAGGCTAGTATGAAACAACTGATTTGACGGAAACAGCTGATGACTAATTTCTCATCAGCTGATAACAACAGCTGCTGTTTCATACACAAACAACTGAAGGACAAAACCATGTCTTCAGTAGTTCACAACTACTGACATCAGTAGTCCACAACTACTGAAGGCTAACACCAAGTCCTCAGTTGTTTACAACAACTGAAGCAATACCATGTCTTCAGTAGTTCACAACTACTGATCTCAGTAGTTTACAACTACTGCAGGCTAACACCAAGTCTTCAGTTGTTCCAACGTCTGAAGAAGAATACTAGGTCATCAGTAGTTCATAACTACTGACGACTGACAGTAACTCTTCAGACGTTTACAACATCTGAAGGACAAAACCAAGGTCTCAGTAGTTTCAACTACTGAAGATTAATACCAAGTCCTCAGATGTTACAACCACTGAAGGTTAAAACCACGTCATCAGTCGTTACAACAACTGATAACTGACACCAAAACCTTCAGTAGTTTCCTTTCAACCTTTGACCTACCCTATAAATACCCCACTTTCAGAGCATTTACTCCACCTGCCCTAATCTTACAAAAACCTCTGAACCTCCCATACACCATTAATGGCGACCATGCAACTGAAACCTCGACACAACTGTGTCGCTCATCTTACAAAATCGCCATTATGGCCCAAGTTTCACCAAGCCGTCGATCTTATGAACGACTCACCCTACAAAACGGCTTTTCTCCTGAACCCTACTATATACACCGACTCCTTGGCGGAGTTTTGGACAAATGTAACCGTCCAAACCGGAGAGCAGAATGGCGAGGTCTCCCTCCGGTCCTCCGTCAACGGCAAACCCGTGGTTATCACCCCAGCTACCCTACGACAAACCCTAGAGCTGGAGGATGCCACTCACCCAACTTCCTACCCCAAAGGTACCCTGGATCTCTCATTCACATCCCATGACTACCAGGGTAACCTCTCCGCCTCCACCTTGTTGAAGAAACACTTCCCTGACCCTCAACGATTGATCTTTCACATGGTGAACGTGTGTCTGGCTCCCAAGACCTCTTCGTGGGACCAGATGTCCACAAGGTGGCAACAGGTATTGTATTCTATCCTTGAGAAACAACCTCTAAATTTTACTGATCTTTTATTCTTGGAAGTCAAGGACATGGCCACAAAACCTTTTTCTAATCGTTGGAACTTGTATCCACGGTTCATAATGGCCATGATCGAAAACCAGCTTCAGGCTGAGGGACTAGTTGGCACTGGGGTCCCTGCCATGGCTGTTCAAGCCGAGGTATACTCCAGGCACAACACTGACCACACACTCAAACAGGCTGGCCGGCTGCGAAAACCCACGCAGCAGGAACCCACAGCCTCCACCTCCAAATCCACAGTCCCCACCAAGCCAAAAGCCAAAAAGAAGCCCAAAAAGGCTACTCAGGGAGATGAGTCCCCTGAGGATGCCCCTGCCACACAAAGGCAGGATGTGCCTGCTGGTTCGATTCTCCCAGCAGGTACCACGACTCCACCCACCACAACCGCACAGGCTTCCTCTCAACAGGAGCTTGATGTAACCAATTTTGGGGCAACCACATTACTGGGGTCTTTCTTACTTGAGAAGACTGCCATTGAAGAGCACAGTCCTCCCCAAGTGCACATTGCTTCTAGCCCATCTACTGATAAGACCGCCCCACTAAGCCCAACATTGGCAATAACCAAAGTGCTGACCGATCTGAGCACTCCACCCTCTCCCCAGAAACCTATTACACCTGGGGAGACTCCAACCGAAGAGGGGGTGGGGACAAGTGCCGATGGGAGCCCACAGCACAGAGAATCAGTTCAATCTCCCAGTGTGGCTAGGGAGATAGAACAATCTGGTGAGGCTGCCACTTCCCCTGCATCAACATCTGAGCAGGGTGCAGCTGGTAACATCACTAAGACCTCACCAGAGGCAATGGCCGATGATGGATCCAATCCGAAGGCCAGAAGTCCCCAGTACCATGAACAAGGGGCACATGTTATTACTGAGCCATACTCAGGACATGTACATCCTGACAATGTCAGGAGGTCAGGTGATTCAGCTCATGCTGATGATGACCTGAGCTTCTTCTATGATGTAGTAGCTCAAAACACTATCCTAGAGGATGAGATAAGCAGACTCAAAGAGCTGCTTGCTCAAATGACTCAGGATAGAAGTCCATCTGCCACCACTACCCCACAGATGGCACCTTCACCCGAAGGTCTCATAAACACTGAGCCACTCCCACAAACTCGGCCACCAGCCCCTGCTTCTAGCACTAGCTCTCAGGGTCAGAACCCCCCTGAGCAGCTGGATGCTATCCTCCAAAAATCCCTGCCTCTCATCACACCCATGCTTAAAGACTTAGTCATTCAAACCCTTGATGAGAGGCTTCCCACATACATCCAACCCATGGTGGAGGTTGCCATTTCTAAGGCACTTGCTGATAGTCAAACCCCAACCAATGCACCTAAAAAGGGGGAGACATCAGTGCAAGTCAAGAGGAAGAGGGGTGAGGAGGAGAAAGAGGCAGAGAAAGAGGTGGTGGTAGAGAGGGAGTTGGTTGAGGAGACTAGGAAGGTGAGGGAGAAAGGGAAAAGGAAAGAGAGGGAGGTTGAGCAAATAGAAGTGGCTGATATCCAAAGGGATTTCAGTTTCACTGATAAGAAAAAGGGAGAGGAGGGAAAGATAGTGGCTGACTCTGATCTAGCAGCCCTTGTCAAGGAGGCTGATGCTGAACACAGCAAATCAATGGATTCTGCCATTGCTCAGCTGTTCAAGCAAGGCTTTGACAAGGACACTGCCCTGCTAGATCAGGAGATCAGGAAAATGGAAACTAGGGAGATAAACTACCGATGGTCTACTTATAGCCAAGAGGACCAAAAGAAACTCGAGGCTATGAGTAGATTCATTTCGAAGTATTTGGGCAGACCAGTCCTTGACATCAAGGCATGGACCAGGGACAGGATCTTGGCTATAACCACCAAGATCTGTTCGGCTAGTGATTTCACTAAGGGACTGGTCGTAGATGCCCTTTCTGAAGCCGGTGCTGGGAACAGGACACTTCTAGCAAAACAGACTAAGCCTTCTCTAATATCTAGATTGCTAGCAGTGCCTGCCAACATTCCCACACCAACAACCCAACCACAACCCACAAAACCAACTCCTTTACCACCAAAACCCGCAGCCAATGATCCACCCTTGAAGAAGAAGAGAAGGGTGCTGAGGCTGCAAGATGAAGAAGAGGAGGATGAGGAGGATAGCCTGCCTATTTCAGCAGTTATAACTTTACCCAAAGCCAAATCACAAACCATCACTCCCACCTCACAGCAGGACACTGTGAGGGTAAAATTAGAAGAGGAGGAGCAGCAAAAGCGACATGATGAGGAAATGCTGAAAAGCATTGACAAATGCTATACTGCTTCCACCTCTATAATGAATATGCAAAAGGAAGCTCTGAGATTATTCACCCTCAAGAAAACCTTTCAATATGAAAAGGAGAGGGTGAGAACTTGGCCTGACCCAAGGGTGTCTCACAGGATAGTCAAAAAGGACATACCTGTGAGATACAAAAGCCAACTAAAGAGAATCGTAGATGAAGTGATCTCTGTGGCTTTTGTAATAACACCCTGGGAAATTGTAGAGGAATTCGAGAAAGCCTATAGAGCCGGCCAATCACCCTTTTCAATGCTAGATAATAGGGTGGTTAGAAAGGGTCTGGTCTATAAGAGGCTTGAGAATTTCCAAAGGAATGAGCTCAACCTGTTGTTGGAGGGTAAACATCCTGATGAGTTTGCATACAGGCAAACCACAACACTTGAGCTCAAAAATGGAAGACAGGTCAAGTTCATCTCAGAGCTGTACGGTCGGGAGGGATTGTTTGATGGTGAGCCTGAAGATCTATCCAAAGAAGAGCAGATGATCTTTCTTCAGGCCTACACCCGAGAATCCTACCGGCTTGTACATGGGAGGTAGATCTCATGGATGGGACAACAGCTCTGTGTCCAATTCCCCAAGACAGAGCTCCCATCCATACTTAGCCAAACAAACACTTGAGACTACCTCTCTGGCCAGTGCTTATCTGGGTCAACTTCTAATCTGATCTAGAAGGAAATAGACCAATCTTTATGCCATCAATAAGTGGGACATCCAATAATTAGAGGTTTTGGCTGCATTGGTTTAGGGGGAGTTTGTTGGACCAAAAGAACCAATGAGCCAAGATCATGAAAACCTCTAAGTCCCACATGCCACTGCAACAACTGCTGAAGACTCCCATCAGTTACAGTGTTCTCTTGCTTGAATGTCAGACTCGAGAACATCTGAAGACTCCCATCAGCTATTGTGTTCTCTTGCTTGAATGTCAGACTCGAGAGCATCTTAGCCCCAGCCTCAGCTGTTATGACAAAGTCTGAAGAACAAAGATTGAAGATCAAAGAACTGAAGAACAACAGCTAAAGACTCCCAAAGTACTGAAGACCAAGTACTGAAGTCTGAAGTACTGATCATTCAAGTACTGAAGACTTCAAGTACTGAAGACCAAGTACTGAAGTATCAAAAGCTGAAGAACTAAAGAACTGAAGATCTTCTTCCGAAGCACAAAGTCTGAAGACAAAGACTGAAGACAACAACTGATGATATCTACTGAAGTCATCAGTTGTTACATCTTCCGAAGCTGTTCTATCTTCCGAAGCCAAGTCTGAAGAAAAAGACTGAGGACAACAACTGATGATATCTACTGAAGTCATCAGTTGTTACATCTTCCGAAGTTGCATCTTCCGAAGCTGTTACATCTTCCGAAGCCAAGTCTGAAGACCAAGTACTGAAGACTCAAAGTTTGTCACAACAACTGAAGAAGTCTTCTTCAGTTGTTGTGGTGGTTTTTCTTTTTCAGTAGTTTATTTTGTTTCAGTAGTTGTACAACAACTGAAGAGCATGTTCTTCAGTTGTTATAGTATCAGTAGTTTACTTTTGTCAGCACTTAGGAACTTTTGTAAGAAGATGTCAGTTGTTGACATCTTCAGTAGTTTTATGTTTTTGTCAGTTGTAATTTGAATATTCAGTGATGTCAGAAAAAGGACATCAACCCATCCCTTTGCCGCCTATAAAAGGATGGGTAACCATACTGTATTAATTGCCGAAACGTGCGACCAATAGAACATTTATTGTTTCGCAGAACTCTTCTCTCTCTATGTTTATGCTTTTAATTGAAATATCTTTTATGTTCTTGCTTTAATTGCTAATTAATGTGCTAAATCCGCTGCAAACATAATCTAATTGATCAACCGAGAGGTTGAGATCCTGTCAATCCCTTATATTTATATTTTATTTTCTAAAAACATCTCACATCCCATTCCTTATCTTTATCTTTATATTCTTTTTTTTATTATTTTTTTCTCTCTCTTTCATCTACAATTTTAACTATCAACTATTTTGTCTTATTATCATTTATTTCTAAAATTTGATTTTAATAAATTTTATAGAAGTTTGACTATCAAACTTATAAGACGTTTTGTATGGAACGGGTTTGGGTTAAGAAGAGTTCGGTTACGACGGGTTCATCTAAAAATGATCATTTTGACCTCCATTTAAAAGGTTGATAACGTAAATAACACATGCAGTTTAATTATAAAATATCTTTGAAACAACAAAATCAAACGCAACTAAAAATCATCCAATCTAGCCGCCCTCCCCCTTTACTCGGTTCCTATGAACCCCAAAACCTTTGTCCTCGCATAATTCACAAACCCTAATTCGCAACTCTCGTCTCCTTCAATTCTCTCGATCGACAACACCTCACCTAAAGCATCTCCTTCTCGGTACTAATCATCTCCGGCAAGCCTTCTCTCACATCGAAGAAGCCCATTCGGTATGGTTTTTCCCTCGTTTTCTACTCATGTTCGTACGGTTTTGCTTTGGGCTGTTGGGTGTGCCATGCGTTCGATTATATGTGTGTATTCTTATGTATAAGCCTTGATATATCTGTGATTTATCAGTGTGCTCTCGATTATGGGTGACGGAGAGTGATGATGGCCGGGGTTTTGGATATGGGGGGTGTTCTCGGTTGGCCTCATTGTGTGTGAGTGTGCGCGCGATGATGTGTGCTTTGTGTGAGTGAAAACAAACAAACATACCCGGTATATCCTACTAAAAATCAGGGTACGGGAGGGGTATGTGGTGGAGAGTCTTTCCACTATAGAGACCGCTTCCAAAGAGACCTCACTCGAAAATGATAGCAAGCTTTGTGTGAGTGACCGCATGTATATATGTATGTGTGTTGTGTTAGCATGTATATACCTATGTGAATCGTGTGTGAGTTAGCATTATAGATTCACGTGTGCATGTATGATGCATATAAAAGATGGGTGCCTTTGGATGAGTGTGTTTGGATGCATGCGTGGGTTGATTCTTGTATGGGTTCCACCTCCTACTGAACCACACCTCGGACTAGATCTGCTTTTGCTTTATCTACCTTACCTACCTTGCCTCCCATCCCTTTTACCGTGGAGCGGGCCATAGCCACACGGGTGGCCACCTTGGACCCGGAGAGGCGACTTATCAGAGGACTTCCGGATGATAATGTGAATCTTAGGCGAGATTGCAACTAGTTGTGAAGAGAGTTGCAGCAAGCGAGGAACGAGATAAGAAATCAGCCAGGAGTCATAATGCATTGGCTAACAGAGTGGTGGCATTGATAGAGCACGTGAATGGACATGAAGTGACTATGACGACTACAAGTATATGAGTTGAGGAAGTCGAAGGATAGTTGAATGTGATGAATGACGTGGAGCCGAAACCAAAGGAGGAAGATCCAAAAGAGGTGCATGAGGACACTGTGGGATCTGTTGTGTCCTATTTATGCAACTTCTTCCTTTCATACATCCTGCTTGATCTTTTTGCATTTTACACCTAGATGAGAAGGATTGTTCCATCCGATTGACACATTTGGATTTTAATGTTTGGTTTAATAGATAGTAGACGGATTTACAATTTCTTTTATTAGAGATTATAATTTGAAGGATCTTACAATTTCCCGTATTGTATTTGTCTTTGTGTTTATTTGACTTTGATCACTTGGTGTTCGAGAACTTAGTTATAGGCTTAAATAAATAGCCTAGGAGTTATACGTGGAACACATATAAATGAATTACAATTCTTTTCATTTTTAATGACCCCAAGGTAAATCACATTCTATTAAATTTGAATTTATTCCATGCCTCAAGTGAGACTTAAACCCAACATCTTTTAGATGAAGGGCATACCACTAGACCAAAGCTAGTGGTTCTAATAGGGGCGACCCATTACCTTTAATAAATAGACAAGGCTAGGCCCCAAAATCCCTAGGTTCCGACTTGTTCCTATGGCAGCTTAATTTGTTTTGAAACTAGTATTATTGTAATTCTGTGCTACATGACAGGGTAACAATTTTAACATTGGCACGACAGTTTTTTAAAACTTGTAACATTAAAATAAAAGGAGAAAATTCCATTTCCCCTAAATCATAAGCCATCTAACTTACCTTTCTAACTGTGTTTCTGGCACTTGGATCTATTTTTTATTATAATGGTAAGACTGTAGTCTACAGGAGAAAGGAAAGCATGTCAATATTCATGATAAGACCCTCTTTAAACCTGAATAAGAAAAAAAAAAGAAAACTAGAAAGCAAGGGAGGGGGGAGGGGAATAGCTAAGAAAAACAAATTAAAATCAAACATTAGGGGGAGGGGTTCAGAAGCTTTGAACATGGGTTAATTAAAGTTCATATTGTATTACTTACCACTAGTTAAAAATCCTTTTGATTCTTAAATGCCTTGGTGTATTAAAAAAAGCATCAAAACCCGGTAAAAAGTAGAAAAAAACAAACAGTAAGAAAAATATAGTGTGTTGGGATAAGAAGGGCGAAATTACCACTACACCAATAGATCTTTTCATTTTAAAGTGGCCTAATTCTAAAGTAACAAAAAGTACTAGTAAAAAAACTTGGTCCAATAAAAGAATGTGATCACCTGGTGTGAAAAGCCAAATGGCATATAAGAATGAGTCGCACCATTTTTAATTGTATGTATGTGTGTGTATATATATGTGTGTGTGTGTGTAATACAAGGTGGTAGTCGGACGATAGTTTTTTAGAATTGTATACAGCCTTTATAAAAAAAGTTCGGGTATTGTTTTACATTCAGTTTTCTAGAATCAAACTTTATTCCTATTTTTTTTTTTTTTTGGATTATACAAATACCCATGGATAGTTAACTGAGTTCACCTGATAGCCTGTTGAGTTAGAAAACTATTGTAGCTGTTGATTTCAATGATTAGAATACTTGTAATACGATTGCTGCTACTTAGGACAAAGAAGATCAATCTACGAAAGTGTTACTAGGTATGCAAAGTAGTTCGATGTGTAAATTATGCTTAAAGAGTTGTACAATGAGCAAGATTTTGGATTCTTGTGATTAAGATAGATGGTATATAGAACACAAATGAGTTTATTCAGGTTTATACACCGAGCATGAAGAGATATTTAAAGTTTAGATTAATTTAATTAGTGCAATTCTAGAACTTCTAAGGTTTTGATTATGATGAATTAGTTTTTGTAGTGCAATTATAGGATTCTTGAGGTTTTAAATCAAGTTGGCACAACTGATTTTTAAGTAGACATTAGCTGCAAGTTGTCTTCTACAGAGGAAGTCTATGATGTGGCTTTGTTGTGAGTATATTTTACGTAGTAGATTGTAAGCACCTATATAAACTCTAGGTTGGTATGTTTCATTCATAGCTAGTTTAATTATTTTACCCCTTACAACATACCACCCAAATTAACGAGTTTTTGCATACGTACTTGAAACTTTGCTTGTCCTCATCAATTCAAGTATCTGATCTCATTTATGATTATCAAACTACCTTATGGAGTTTATTTATGTATTTATGTAATATGAGTTTAAATGATTGTTTGTTCTTCTTATGAATATCGAGTCTTTGGACATTAGTATTACAAGTTTTGATATCTTTGGACATTAGTGTTACAAGTTTTAATACTTCCTCTGCTAATCTTGGGTGGCCTCAGATTTTTATTTCACTTTAGGTCTTTAAAACGGTTAAGCTGTCTTCTATAAAAGAAGTCCATAACCGGTGTTAATGCACCTGACTAATTTAAACCCAAGGTGAATCAAAACCAACACCTAGCCACAAGCGAAACTATCCTGGAGACATCAAGTTGAGCGAACCCACTGATTTTTTAAATTCTAGTAGGCTGCCCATAGTTTTGTTTATGTATCACTTCATGAACAATGAATGTGAAAATATTACTAATCGATACACTGTCTTGGTGGCTTATTTGTTTTTATCACCACATCCAACCTTTTTAAAATGTTTCAGTTTCTAAACTTTAGGGTCTTAAATTTGTCTTATTATTTTTTATTTTTGCTTTTTCTATCAATAATCAATCCAAACCCAGAACCCTAAACCCCCTACCTAGCCTCATCGTTACACAAATTCATTCTTGAAGTGATTGAGTAGACAAACATTAGGACGATTGTAGGGTTTCGATCATTACTATTTTATGGTATTTTTGTTCCTCTTCCATTGTTATATCTTTGTAGTAACTTCGTTTTTACACATATGGTTAACATAATTGGCTCGTGTCTAATAACTTTTGTAGTTTTTGATAATATTATATTGAAATTGAAATAGATTCAAAAAGTGATTTTGCATCCCACCACCTAGTCTGCAGATTGCACTTTTCCACACCATGTTCAGCGTATCAGATACACACTAGATTGGTTAATTATCAAACTCTCTTGCATTAGCAAATTGTAATAATTTCTTTTTTGTAAATTGCGAAATTTCTCTAGGTCAACAAGTTTCTTCTTAGTTAATCACACTTGAAATTTGAACCTATAAAGGAACAAGTTTCCCCGAGTTAATTTCAATGAATTGTAATCTTTCATTTTTCTATTTGATTAATTGATATAATTTGTAGAATTTTAATATTATTGAGAACATAAGCATTGGAAATCAACCATACTGAATTATGGTGTTAGCAGAGTCCATACGACTTGAAGATGTCTACAAGTTTTGGGTGAAATATAAAAGTTTGGAAAAAATGATCCAATTTCTAATTTTTCACACAAGTTCATTGGTATCCTACTAGGTTTATATATTATTATGATTTAGAATGTTTAAATGAATCTTCATTTGGGTCAAAAACATGTACCTATGGAGAAATTAGAAGCTTGATTATTGATTGAAACTTATAACATGATTAGTTAATTGAAACTTGAACGGCCCCAAATGAATCTGATTTGACCTAGAAATTTTAATATCAGATTCTTATAAATTTGAGCATAGAAAAAATTGAAATTTTCTGGTGTTGGCATTGCACCTAGCAAGGGGTGGAATTACCCTCTAAGGAATGGGGTCAAACGACCTTATAGATTTTTCATAATGAACCATATAATACTAAAATTTCAGGTGAACCCATTGGCTTTTTGAAAGTGAACATTAGTATATATAAAATAAGATTCATAGTAAACTACCAAAAAATTCAGCCCAGCCGTTTGCAAGGCTTTTAGTTGAACTCCACGCCGGAGTTCGAATCTGTTTTGATTTTCTATCTTATGTTTATTTTTAAATTTTGTTTGTGTGCTTTCTAAAGTATATAACTCTTATTCTTAACATTAACCTATATATTAAAGAACGAGTGTGATGAATAATAGCGGTACAAGTTGTAAGGCTTTGGGTACAATCTTTGATGTGTGCACAGTGTGTGAAAGTGTTTCTTGCTTTCATTTGTACGTCGTAGTTGCAAACTCATTCTCTAGCCTAGCCTTTGGCGATGGCCAGTCGGCTGTTCACGGCCGTTGTGTGCCGTCGTAACCGTTTCAGGTATCTATTCTACCACTGAATATGTCTCTCGTTTCTCTCTATTATGGCCATGGTGGTGGAGATTGTTGTTGAGATATCGATTTGAGGGTTTCGTCGTTGTTCATTGCCTCCCTACGAAAGGGGGAGAAGTTGGTTTCTGTTGTCGCTAGTGATGGCCTCGGTGTTGACGTCGGTGTGGTTGGTTTCATGTCGGCTTCCTGTCTTTGTCCGATGCTAGCTATGGCGGTGTGTCTTCTGTCATGCCAACTCCTATTTGTGTTTGACGTGGTGTCGTGAGTTTTCTCCGTCTGTTCATAGTGTCGTGGGCTACTCGCGTTGTTTCGGTGTGGTCTTAAGGTTTTCGAATCTGTTTTTTTGTGGATGCCAATGGTCTTTTGGTCTTTTCGTGATGTTGGTGATGGTTCGTTGACGCTTACCTGAGACTTTGTCTTTTGAGACATTAGTTTACACGACTTTATTGCAATTTGTGTGAGCCTGTAGTTTGTTGATGTCGCTGATGATAGACATCGGTTCATTAGACACCCTTTGTCAATGGTTTATCTCTTATAAAATGTTGGTCTCCAAGTCATAGTTGGGGGTTGCATTTGATGTTCAGGGTTACCCCCCATCTAAGACACCCATGGTGATCATTCATAGTCTTAAATATGTTTTTAGTTTTCTTTTGATTGGTGATTTCGACTGCTGTTCGTTTGGTTAATCTGTTCGTAGCCAATTGGCTGTGGGGTTGGATGATCTATTATGTCGATGATGATAACACATACTCGATTAGGATTGTTATCGGTTACTATCCATGATGTTTTTGGGTTTGTTATATCAGTGATATGGCTTTAGTCATGATGCAAATTACTAGAAATGCACAACTAAATACAGTTGGTTCGTGAAAACCAAAAGGCGATGAGGCAGAATAAGGCTTCAGCCTTTGGTGTTTTGGTGCGACTAATTTCAGCCATATCAAGTCCGTTTTTTGAGCCTCCAAATACGATCAAGACTCCGCTTGCTTCTATTATCCTACATGCTAAAGTTGGAATGTAAAGGAAAGTGATTTACTGACTTCTAATCCATGAACGAGTGGTAATGATGAATCAAATTCTATCTCATTACATGGCGTGATGTTCGTGATGTCAATGTGATTTCATGCTACCATTTTACATTGCATCTACCGTGCTTGTAGCCATAATGAGTCATGAAATCTAAGCCAACATACCCATAGTTGAATTAGTTATCTAAGAAAAAACTAGCATCGCACGATATGAAAAAACACCTAGTTAGTTTTTGTATAAGGAAAATTGGATTTTAATTATCAAACTTATTGATTATTAGCTAATAGTAACCCCAACTAATAATTTGATCGGTGCTAATCCTAATTTTCGATTTTGTTGCCAATAACAATCCAGTCTAACTGTTTATTAACTCCATTAGTTTTATATATCGTGGCATGTGACATTACTCGTAACGTGGCGTATGACATGACGTATTACATAATTAAAATAAAAAATATAAATATATTATTCACTTTTGCATCTCTTTGTCTCCAAGCTACTCAATTAGCGGAAAAAACACTATGTTGAATAGCTTTAGAAATGATCTTTTATAAAAAAGAATTAAGTAATATATGTATATTTTTAACAATAACTATATTATAAATCATGTCACGAACCACGTCACGTGATATGTAATAGAAAAGCAATGGAGTTAGAGGACAATTAAACTAAGATTAGAAAAGTAATGGAGTTAGAGGACAATTAAACTAAGATTGTTATTAGTAATAAAATCAAAAGTTGAAATTATTACTCGTCAGATTAATTTTTCTTTTTATAACGTAAAACTAGTATAGAAACCAGTGTAATACACAAGTTAAATAAAAATATTAAATTA
This sequence comes from Flaveria linearis, assembly GCA_024085815.1. Classification (NCBI taxonomy): domain Eukaryota; kingdom Viridiplantae; phylum Streptophyta; class Magnoliopsida; order Asterales; family Asteraceae; genus Flaveria; species Flaveria linearis. The sequence continues at coordinate 78,102,327 of CM044001.1, forward strand.
ATAGTTATTTATTAATACTTAAAAAATTATATAATACGTTTTGAGATAAAATAATAAAATTATTTATAACTAACTATTTTAGGTAATAAAACATTAACAATATTTTTCCAAACTTTGGTCTTTTAAAAATTTTGTTTTAAAAAATTGTTTTTAAAACACTAATTTGTTTTTTTAAAAAATACCTTTTTAAAAATATCATTTTTAAAACTTCTACATATTAAAAAAACTTCGTAACTAATAAATTTTTGTTTTTATTAAAAAGAAGCATGCTTTCAAATTCATCAAAAAATTTGTATATAACTTGAAAAGTATATAAATAACCATTAACATCTTCATCTTCATCTTCATACTTAATAAGAGGGTAACTAGAATGGACACTTGTCAACACCACATTCATTATCATCAAATTTTTCCCGCTAATCTCTCCTATTTTATGCTCACATTAATTACTAATAATATATTTTTTTAAATTATATTAAAATTAAATATTTTTTTATAAACTAAGAAAGAAATAATATTATTAATGTTAATTCTAAATATGTAATTTTTTATAAAATAATATTTTTTTCTAAAATATTAAAAATATAAAACAATTTACAATTGATACTTTTAAAAATAAAACTTTTATAAACAAAAAATAATTATAATTAAAAATTATAATTAGAAAGTTTTTTAAAATATTATTTTTTAAAAAAGTTTGTTTTGAAATATAATTATCATCCTATTTATAATAATGAAGGTTTTAATCAAATATTATTTTAGAATATCATCTTTAAATAATAAGTTTTTTATTATATTTAGTTATTTTATTTATACAACTCGTGTATTACTCGGGTTTACTAAAGCTAGTTTAATATATAAATAAATAGTTAACTTTCATTCTCGTAGTTACATATGCTCAAATTAAATGTGAAGCATAAGTAAAGATTATAAAAATATTATATTTGACTTGTAGACATTTTATTTTATCAGTATAAATATATAAAAATCTATGTATATTGTAAAATAATAATAACTAGAAAGTTGGCCCCGCGCGTTGCCGCGGGAGACCCATATACATATATAAGTATATTCTATGTCTAATAATATCCTATATATTTTCTTCAGACGTAACACCGCCACATGTAATACCTACTGTCATAATATCAATCAACATGTTTGAGAGGGAATGTCATTTAGTCACTTAATATGTACCTAGTTAGGTATTGTTGTCACTCCTATACCATAAAGTATATTTTTTTGTTGATGGAAATATTTCTAATATAATTTATCTTTTAACCGTAGACATCAAATAAAGTCTGTTGCTGCTGTCTTTTGCAAATACATACTCTTAATGATATAACACCTGAAATGACTTATTCGAGGAGCCTTATTACGTTTTAGGTATATAGCATGATTATGCATATTGAAAGCATGTTAGTATTCTTTGAAAAAAAGGGGAAACTAAAAGGAAAGTTTGTTTTAATATCAGTAAAGACTGAATAGATGAATGAATAGAAGTGAATCAATTCTTCTCAATTTTCATAACAAATAACAAAATAAGAAATCAATTCATCAATACCTTCATGTGAAAAGCAACAATTTGTTCCACAAGCTCTATTAGATCATCTACAGTTGCTTCCTCATTCTAGATTGGCACAAGATTCGAAATAGGTATACGCAATGTCATATGCAAAACAAAAATAAATACATCTGAAATAATAGAAAGATAACATTGTTTGAGATTAAAAAAGTACCACTCTTTTTTAATATTCTTGTGCAATTTCTCCAGCCAGATTCCTACAATGATGACACAATCAGTAATCAGTTACCAGACCAACTAATTAAGTAGAAGAAATATCCAAGATGTCTATGCTTTGCATGACTGTTCTTAGATATGGAGTATTTATGTAGCAATGCAATGGATTGTAGAACAAAATGCAGAATACCTGACAGGTGAAAGTTGTTGTATTGTGATATGTAACATATAAATATAATGCTTACATAACCGATTCGAAATAGGTATACACAGTGTCATATGCAAAACAAAAATAAATACATCTGAAATAATAGAAAGATAACATTGTTTGAGATTAAAAAAGTACCACTCTTTTTTAATATTCTTGTGCAATTTCACCAGCCAAATTCCTACAATGATGACACAATCAGTAATCAGTTACCAGACCAACTAATTAAGTAGAAAAAATATCCAAGATGTCTATGCTTTGCATGACTGTTCTTAGATATGGAGTATTTATGTAGCAATGCAATGGATTGTACAACAAAATGCAGAATACCTGACAGGTGAAAGTTGTTGCATTGTGATATGTAACATATAAATATAATGCTTACATAGCCGTGGACAAACACATAGAACAATAAATTGTCCTCTTAGAGCCCTAGACACATCTATATCACACAATGATAGCTAAATAATTAAATATCATCCATACTTGAGCCTAAAATTTCCATTTGTAATTATATAGTATATCAAGCAATGAACACATATTTTATCATACATATGAATGAACCTTCCAATTCTTTTCGAAGTTGTAACTAATGAAGAATCCATTAAGGTTTAAAAAAAAGACAAGTTGATTACCTAACATACTCATGACCCTAGGACCCAATATCACCTTCAGAACCCAACAATTGATACTTCAAACTCTCCTGAATGTGCAAAATATAGAGAACATCAATAGCAAAACACAATACTTAAAAAGCATAGAGAACTACATTCAAAGATATAAATCAAACTCATAGCACATATCAAAATCCTCTAATCACACACTAGAAAATGCAACTATATATACACACAACGGCACAAGACTCCCTTACCCGATCACCCTCTACAGACATCGTCAAAGCCAAAACCGACAGTATATCCGCAAGCAATTTCTGCATCACAACATAAACTCAATCAAAAGGATCAAAAAAATATACATTATTTAACAATAATTTACGAAAAAATGAAAGAGACACCTTTAAATCCGACTCTGGCATTGTCTCATAATACGATTTCAAAGTTCCATAATGCGGACGCAAAAACTTCAGTGGCTTCGGGACCGAAGTCATAGAACTCGTTGACGTCCTCATTTCTTGCCTACAAGCGAATAATGAAAGATACAACTTCATTGGTTTTTATCTTGCAACCCTAATTTTTTCTACCAAACAAAAAGCATTCAGAATAACACATAATTATCATCTTCATCGAAAATTAGTACCTCATGCTCTCAAGAGCAACCTTCTGCAACCCTTGGTCTGCATCCTGAGCTCTCTCAACATACAACTCCAACTGCCGTTTCAACGCTAAATCCTCTTCTGACTACCACATCGAAAAACCATAATCAGAACTAATTGGTGGTGGTTTGGGGATTAGGGTTTTTACCAAACAAAAAGCATTCAGAATAACACATAATTATCATCTTCTTCATCGAAAATTAGTACCTCATGCTCTTAAGAGCAACCTTCTGCAACCCTTGGTCTGCATCCTGAGCTCTCTTCGATGCTTTGTTCTTTGTCGATTAAGTGGATGATCGAGCCTGGGAGATTATCACTTCTTCGGATGATTGAAGGGATGTTGATTAAGTGGATGATCGAGCCTGGGATTTTGATTATCACTTCTTCGGATGATTGAAGGGATGTTTGTGCGTGTGGTTCGGGAGATTGGTGGGTGTCGATGACTTTGGGGATTAGGGTTTTGTAATGTAACAACAGCGACCACCTCTCTGCAAACCCACAGTGACCACCACCGACCAAATACATTAATAAGAATAGATAATAGATAATAAGGTGGTTTTTGACAAAAACCCAAAACCCTCCCCCCTTCATCGCTGCTTTTGTAGTTGAGTTGTGAAAACAAGCTTTATCAGCCCCTCCAACCGCCGGCGATTAGTTCCGTCACCCTCACGGTTAGTTTTCTTTGTGATTTTTGACATTTTCCCTAAAATTTTCTGATTTTTGTTTCTTTCTTTCTAAGTTGTAACTCTATTTGAACGTCCAAAGACTCGATTTTGATTCTACATTCCGTGCTTTCCTTCTTCCCTTGTAAACTCAACCACTTAGGTTACTTTTCTTCACTTAATTTAGGTGGAGCATTAATTTCTTATTATCAATTCCTATGCACTAGATATGCTTTCATCAACTATAATCGAATGATCCTAGGAAGATAAGCAAACAAGCCTCTTTCTTTTGCTTGAATGAGGGTCTTCTATTGGCTAACACTACAATATTAGAGAAAAGATAAATGTTTGATTGTCTCTTAAAATCATTTATTATGTTTGTATTCTTGATTGTCATCTTTTATTTAATTTAGATTGAAGCCTAGTACATGCTTTAAATTTGTGAATTTGTAGAGCTCACTAACGCATTGGGTGACATGAGCAAGTTTAAAAAGGTATTAGGAATCTGACTATGGCATTCATAGTTCTGCACTTTTCTGACCTCTAAATCTCCAAGAATTAAAGTTTGTTTTTTGTACCTTTTTTTCATTTTTTTTGATTTATTTGATCACTGACTGTTAGATGTTGCTTACGAGAATATGAAAGTTTAATGTTAGATGTTAAATGTTCGAGTGTTGAATCCTACCCGACCCGACCCAAACTGAAATTCTATAAATCGAATTGATAGATATAAGAACACTAAACTTAGTGACCCCAATTAAAAATTTTCTGGTTCTGCCACTGCACCTAGCCATTGATGAACACAACCTATAGACCTTGCTATAGTATGCCCTTGCATCGTCTTTCCATTCGCCATATCCCTCACCAGTGGCAGAGCTTGAACATTCCCATAGCGGGGCGGGGGGCAAAATTAAAATCTTTTAGTGGGGTGGGGTGAAATCGATATATATAAAAAAAATTACACTACCGGTCCAAAAATTAACACTAAACAAACATAACAAACAAACATACCCAGTATATCCCACTCAAGAGTAGGGTCTGGGAAGGTCCAAAAAATTAACACTACTGACGAAAAAAAAAAGAGGGGGGGCCACCAGCCCCTATTATCCTTCGCCTATGTCCCTCACATATCCACCCAAACCCCTATCGACTTACCTCTCCCGTTGAGATTTTAGTCGCTTTGATTCAACTGTTTTCAGTCCATCGTTTGAGGGCTTAATTATTTACTTAATGGTATAATGTTTGCTCTAATTTTTAGATTATCTTTATGCTCTTTTGATTGTTTTGTGTATGTCTGTTTGAATATGACATTTGTGCATTTATAATATATGTTTTTGCTTGTTTTACTTGGGTATCTGAATGGGTTTTGATCTTTATCACTGTTGATGGTGTACCTTGGGATTCTTTGAGTTTGTGGACTGTACTAGAAATATTGACCTTACAACTAGTTGATCATCATTCCAAGAAGGAGATTCTTGTTTTCATTGTAGAGGAAAAGTTTCTAATCAATTTCGGTTATATCAGAAGTACTTTAATTTTAGTAGTTTAAAGATCATTGTTTCAGTAATTGATGTTTTTAACCATCAGTTTTAGGCTTTTTTTGCAAACCATCAATTAGATATGTAATAATTTCATAGTATGAAAAGAATGAACAACTTTGGATGATTTATTGGAAATTTAGTTTAAGTGCAGTCAGAAAAACAAATGCAACTTGCATTCAATCATTTTTGCTTTTTACTGTTTTGGTTAACAGATTTGCATAATAGTTTGTAAGAATGAACAACTTGGATGATTTATTGGAAGCTTAAGTAAGAATACAAAACAAATGCAACTTGCATTCAATCATTCATGCTTCCTTTTATTGTCTTAATTCACTGCTTTGCACCATGGTTTTTAAGAATGAACTACTTTGGATGATTTATAGGATATTTAGTTGCAAAAAGAATAAATGTAATTGGCACTTGGTAGAATTCAAATGGTTGTTAATTGTAGTGACTGATGCTTTTCTTTTCTTTCAAGAATATGCAATGACATATGCTGTCCATAGGTTTTGCAGCTTGTTTGGTGAATAATCAATACTAGGCGATGGATACCTCAGATGAATGGAAATCCTTGTGGCCAATCTCTTCCGTCCACTCGCCGCCGCTCCTCCTCTCCCCAACCACCACCGATGAAATTGGACCTTTGATCTTTAACCCATCTCCCCAACCACAAGCTCACTATCATGTCTTCTCTTCACCTTCCATCTCTCCTCAAATCCCTCCTTATCCTAGACTTTCTTTCTCCAGATTCCTTCATAAATCATCTTCTATTCTCCCTTCCACAACCACTTCTATTTCTTCACAGTTCTCGTCATTTTTGTCAAACCCTGAGCAATTTCTCTCACACAATATTCTTCAATTGATGAGGTGTCCCGGTACAGATTCCACTCTGGCATTCTTTCCCACCGGTTCCAACTCACATCAAGTTGGGTTTGTCGTATTGTCTGTTGAGAATTCCCATTTGGCAGTGACAGGAGAGTTTTGTGAAACTGAAGTACTTATTTCAGAAAAATCACTGGCTCAAAGGATTGTAAAGATCTCAGTGAGTCCGCTTGCTGATTGCCAATATACTTCAGGTAGTTATTATCGCTTATTAAAAATATTTTTCTTGTAATCAACGTAATTTTCAGCAAAATATTTGTTTGAAAAGTTATAGCATGTAAAATCAGAAGAGAAAAAAAGGATTCTTTGAAGGAAAGTGTAGATTTTGATGAACTGAAGTAATTAGATTCAGTTATTGAGAAATATATAAATTGAAATAAACTATAGTTCCTGTGTTAGAAAATCATGTTCATTGGTCTAGTCTTTTAGCACTATAGTAAACCTACTTCAGTTTCATAATCTTATTTGGTAGAATTGCACTAACTTATTGATTTAGCATTTGAATTTTGAAATTTGGTCAACTTGCTTGTTCAGGTTATTCTACTGACTCTGTCATTGGGTACTTGTTGGTTTCTACTACCAGTTCTGTTCACTACTACAACATCAAAATAAGGATGGAGCATTCTGGAAAAATTACACCTGCATTAGAACTAGTCGATAATAAATTGTTCAAAAGTTCTACGGTAGTCCATGCGTGTTGGAGCCCGCATTTACCTGAAGAAAGTTTGGTCTTGCTAGAAAATGGTGATTTATTTTTGTTTGATATGGATTCTTTATCTGGACCAACAACGCCATCTCAAAGGTTGATTGGGAAGAAAGTCAAAGTTTTATGGGAAAAGTATGCTGATTCAGAGAAAATTGATTGGTTGAGTTGTGATTTCAGTTGGCATCCAAGAATTTTGATTGTTGTTCACTCAAGTGCTGTTTTTCTTGTTGATTTGAGATCTGAAACTTACAGTATTACCCCTTTGTTAAAACTTGATGTTGGACATCTAACATATGATAGATTTCTTGCCTACTCCATTGCTGGCCCCGATCGATTCTACTTCACTTTAGCTTCAAATCACATGGTTTTCCTTTGTGATGTTAGGAAACCAATGATTCCAGTTCTACGTTGGGCCCATAATGTCATGAACCCGAGTTACATTTCCGTTTCTAGTTTATCCGAATTAAGGTCACTATCTAAGGTTGTTACTTATGGTTGGGCTTCTACAACAGGTTATGGTGTATTATTGGGCTCGTTCTGGAACTGTGAATTTAGTCTTTTTTGCTATGGCCCACGGCCTGCTTCTTCATCTTTTTATGCATGGGGACTCCCTTCTGATATTTCATTGGTTACCCGTGAATGCCGTTGTGGTAGTTGTCTTGTTAAAGAAGATTTTTCTAAAGACCAGCTTCCTATTTGGATTAATTGGCAACAAAAGAAAGGTTTTGTTTTGGGTTTTGGCATTCTTGATAAAGAAATCTCTTCTCAATTGTTTAAACCTGATGAATTTGGTGGGTTTACAGTCATTACATTGACATCTTCTGGGAGTCTTGAATTACATAGATATTGTGCTTCGTGGGATTATTCACGAACAAAAGAAGGCCACATTGATCAATCTTTTGATCTTGAAGACTCTTTTTACTATGAAGCAGGTGAAGAGGGTTTTAAGTATAGAAAGGTTTTTCAGTACTTGAAACTTGATTGGCTTGATGGCTACATAAATTCAGATCTCAACCGAATCATGAGTATAAATTATATGAAAATCATGACAATGAAATTCGGGGAAAGGCGTCTTTCGGCCACGATTTTCATGAAGTTATATGCCAAAGTTTAAACCAGTACCGATCAGGTGGCTCCCATGGATCTATAAATATTAGTAATGTGTTTAAAGACATTAAATTGCCAACCAGTGTACATGAAGTTGCTTTAAGAAGTGTGTGGGCTAATCTACCTAGGAAGGTTGTACGACTTGGATTCTCGACATATTCAGATCTACCAAATGTCCCTGCAAAGTTAAAGAACATCCCACTTGAGTTTTTGGAAGTTTCATATCAGCAACCTCACTTGCCTCCTTTCTTCTTTCGTATTCCTTCATCCCGTAGTAGCAAGTGGTCTGAAAAACATCAGCCTAGTAATCACTTAGTGGGACCTGTTATTCCAATCCCATTTCTGATGGCTTATCATAAAACGCTCATGCTAAAAGCAGATGACCGACCTGCTGACTCAGAAATTGATCTTGAATGTGTTAAAGTAACGAGGGCAGCTAATGAAGTTATTGAATCAGAGTCTAAAAGTTGTAATGACCATACGGTTTCCCTCGCTGATGATAATGATGATGTGCTTCATAATTCTCCGACTTTACAAAATTTATCTTCATACAAGACTTCTGCAGCGGTAGATGATTCTGTTGTTGAGGATGAGAAACATGCAAATGTGATTTTTGATGTTGGTCAAAAGAACGAGAAAGAGTTTTTTGACTTGCATTGCTCTGTGAGGTTTAACTTTAAGGAACAAAACTCAAGTTTTGTTCCAGAAGAAATGACATGGCATAAATTATATAAGAGGCAATATTCAAAATTCAGACAAGAAATTCAAAGCTACCAAGAGTTCATAACCAAATCTAACATCAACAAGTAAGTCTTCAATTTTAATTTGAATTGGATTAGTATATTAGCTGTTTGTTTCTTCTTTTATTTCATGTTTTAATGGTCACTTTGTACGAGTAGGTAATGAACAGGCGGTTTCCATTTTATTGATGGAAACAAATCAAACAATTACAACTGCTGACTCGGGTAAGTTTATAATTAATTTTACTTGAATAATTTTCTGGAGAGATATCTTAAGTTTGTTGTTTTTATATAATATCAAATATGGTTCATTGTTTTTTAGGTTGAAAAATTTTGTATAGTGAAAACCCACAAGGCTGTAAAAAGAGATGGGTTTTTGAAGCAAAGCGGCTGGAAGTGTGATCATCTTCTTTACTTTAGGAAATGCAATCTGTTGTTATTGAGATCTTGACCAAGTATGTTCTTTAGCGCCTTTTTGATAATTCTTTTTCTTCTGATATGAATGTTCAATGACAGTATTGATTGTATAGATAAAGGGGGCATTTGGTTCAAGGAATTTTTTTAAAAGGAATCGGAGTTTGTCAAAGGAATTGGATTTTGTAAACAATTTACTTGTCAAAGTTATACTGTCGCGTTTATTAATTTGTTAAAGGAGTTGGTATGGTGATATTGGTGGCGAGTATCAGTTCTTTGGTTAAGTCTCTTCACAACTTGAAAGGAATGCTGAATTCCTTAACTCAGAGAAATTTGAGAGAATAAATCAATCTCCAATTCCATTATTCTCCAAAACATGTTATTATTTGAATTCATATTTCAATTTCAACAAATTTTGCAAACTAAACTTGTTAGGAATGGGATACAAATTTCAATTTCATTGAATGTCGTATTCCGTTAAATTCTAGCAAACCAAACGCCCCTAAAGGTTTCAATTTTAATTTTTGAGTAAATTGCCATTTTCGTTCCTATGGTTTGGTGAAAATTGCCACTTTAATCCAATAGTTTGTTTTTTCGCATCTGGGTCCCTGTGGTTTACAAATCTTGTCATATTCATCCAGTCCGTTAACTCCATCCAAAATTTCCGTTAAATGAGGGGTATATTGGTCATTTTACATATATGTTTTTATTTTTCTTTTTTTAAACCCGATTTAATATATACTCTTTAAATACATTGCTATTTTAGTCCCTGTGGTTTGAGCGTATTTGCCAATTTAGTCCAAAAATAACCGCTACACCACTACCCGTCACAAGAACCACCGAACCACCTCCACCGCCCCATCACAAAGCCACCAACACCACACCAGAGCGCCCACCACCACCACGCACATTGGATCGTCGCTACCATGTAAACCCTAAAAATCGACAATCAATATTGAACTTGTAACATACTACTTCGAAAATGCATATCAAACCCTACTAATACCTCTACAATACTTGTTTTCAAGGGTTCCATATACGTTTTCAAAGGGGTTTGTTATAAGTTCGAGATTAACGGTTTGTTTCTAGGGTCTACATGGTGGTGGTGATCTAGTGTGTGATGGCGGAGATCTAATGTGTGGTGGTGGAGATCTAATGTGTGGTGGTGGTGCCCGTCTGGTGTGGTGTTGGTGGTTTTATGATAGGGCGGTGGTGATGATTTGGTAGTTCTGATGGAGTGGTGGTTTTGCGGCGTGGTGGTGGTGTGGTGTGTAAATACGAGGTCCAACTCTAGATGGTTCCGGTCTTGTTGAACTTCGATTTACCGATGCTCTCTGAAGCTTCATACCTACGCACAATGAAAACAACACCAGTTAAGGCGTTCCAAGGGGGAAATATCCCTGGAATGACCCTCCGGCATGAGAGTAAGTATTGATTGAATGGAAATATGTGACAGGGATAATTAAGGGTGAGCTTTTGTGTGTATTCTTTTGTGAGGATCTCGATCCTCCTTACCTGGTATTTATAGTGTTTGCCTGCTGCAATCGTGTGCTGATTTACAGGGATTATTCCCTGACAAATCAATTATCTTTTATATTCTCCGACCGTTACTGAATTATCGGTTATGATTGGGGTGATTCCGATGTAATTAAATGTGGGGCACATGTCCTGCTGGCTTACCCGTTCCGCCCACATGGGCCGGGCTTTCGGGTTCAGGTACCCGGTCTTGTGTGGGTTATTTGTACCCTACATCTACATGGTGGTTCCATCACGGGTGGTGGTGATATGGTGTTTTATGCCAAGATGGTGGGATTTTTGGACTGAATTGGCAAACATGTCCAAACCACAGGGACTAAAATAACAATTTATTTAAAGGGGATATATTAAATGGGGTTTAAAAAATAGAAAAATAAAACATATATGTAAAATGACCAATATACCCTTCATTTAACGGAGAATGTTGGATGGAGTTAACGAACTGGATGAATATGACAAGATTTGTAAACCACAGGGACCCAGATGCGAAAAAATAAACTATTGGATGAAGGTGGCAATTTTCATCAAATCACATGGACGAAAATGGCAATTTTGATGAAGTCAATAACTTGCCTATAAAAATGCAACTTTTGATGAAGTCAAATAGTTTGACTAAAAATTACACAACACCACCCAAAACATGAGTGATTTTGGGACTAAACTGTTAGCAAGTAATCAGAATTTTTGCTAGTCAAACAGGCATGACCTTCAATTGAATCAGAGTTGAAAAAAACAGCACCTGAATAACTTTAGTAAAGTGACTAGTAAATAGAAAACAATCAACTAACAATATTTCTGTTTTTCTGTTGTTACTGTTGAAAAGTTTTTAGGTACTGCTTGTTTGCCTCCGATTCAATCCGAGGTCATGGTAAAACAAAAACCGACCTTTGAACCAAATTTGTTAATCATTTATATTTTCACCTGCATCTTCCCCTTTAGTCATGTAAATTGTAGATTTCTTCATGTTCATCAATTTAGATTTGTTTATCTTGACGGATACTTAAAAATATCATACGGGTCATCGGTAATGCTTGTTTTGTTTCAGTTTCTTCCCGTTTTGCTGGTTCGGGTTTTCTGGATTTGGTCATGCTGTTTCTGTTTGTTTTGTGGTACACAATTGCATATTTATTTGGTTTGGATTTAGCAGCTTAACAGCTCTATAAGCTGCTGGAGAAAGAGGAAAGGAAAGGATTGAAGATTCTGAAACCAGTAAAGATGGTGCCAGACATTTGTTTTTAATTTTGAGAAGAGGTGTTAAGATTACAAGGTTGAGCTGGTAAGGAGATGGGTCAAATGAAGTGGAGTCAAAATGTATAGTACTTAAATACAATTCAAAACGGGTTGGGTCGGGTCAAATTGACCAGTTAAGTTATTTATGTTTGTCTAGCAAAACTAATATAAATAGATAATGCATTAGTTGGTATCAGGTTGGGTCGGATTGAAGGACCTGGACACGACTTGTATATTTATTCATGTTATATCAACCTTAATTCGACCTTAACATCGAACAAGACATGTGTAACCCATTTATTTAAATGGATTGACGGGTTGCAAGTTCTAAACGGCTTGGCAAGTTGTAAACGAGTTTTAATAACTGAGCCTCAATAGGAGCTTTTGTAAGTTTCTCATAGAAATAACAAACAAACAAACATACCCAGTGTATCCCGCTGAAAGCAGGGTCTGGGAGGGGTAAGTGGCGGCAAGTCATTCCTCTATTTTGACAGATAGAGAGACTGCTTCCGAAGAGACCCCCGACTCGTTAACAAAGTCAATAGCAGTAGTAATGGTAATGATAATACATAGCATACAATCGCATAACATAGCAAACATACATAGGTAGGTATCCTAAGAAGATTTATCTAGCGCGCACCACATAAAAACCGGAAAATAACACCCTAAGGCCTAAGGGTTAAGTAATACATGACACCGAAAACCCTTCTCACCCACAAAACCCCCTAAAAGTTCTTAATTTTAATTCTACGCCTCCACTCAGTCCTATCCTCGATCATGTGCTCAGAAAGATGCAGGTCTATCATATCTCGTCTAATAATCTCGTCCCAGGTCAACCTAGGTCTACCTCTACACCTCCTACCCTCTAAGATGATGTTCTCTACTGATCGAACAGGCGCTGCCCTCGTCCTCCTCTTCACGTGCCCAAACCATCTTAGTCTTCCCTCTCTTATTTTGTCTGTGATACAAGCCACCTCTAGCTTTTGGCGAAAGACGTCGTTTCTTATCCGATCCAATCTTGTGTGCCCACACATCCACCTCAGCATTCGCATTTCTGCGACCTCCATTTGTCTCTCGTGCGTTTTCTTTATGGCCCAACAGTCTGTGCCGTATAACATCGCTGGTCGTACTGCCACTCTGTATAGTTTTCCCTTTAGTTTTGCTGGGAACCTCTTATCACACAGAATCCCTGATGCTGCTCTCCACTTGCACCATCCTGATTGCACACGATGGGCTACATCGCTGTGTATCTCTCCGTCTTCCTGTACGTACGAGCCAAGGTATTTGAACCTAGCCGTCCGCGGGACCGCCATGCCCTGTAAACTGATTTGGGTGTCCTCTTCAGCCTCGCCACTAAAGTTACAATGCATGTATTCTGTCTTAGAACGACTTATCCTTAAGCCTCTGCATTCTAGTGCTGCTCTCCACTGTTCTAGTCTCTCGTTAAGCCCTGTCTTAGATTCTGATATTAAGACAATATCATCCGCAAACAGCATACATCATGGGACTGGCTCTTGTAAAAGACTTGGTCATCTCATCCAACACTACTGTGAAGAGAAAAGGGCTCAGTGCCGATCCTTGGTGGAGTCCCACTTCCACCGGGAAGAAGTCTGTGTCTCCGACAGGTGCTCGTACACACGTTTTTGCCCCGTCATACATATCCTGTATTATTTTGATATACCTCTCTGGCACCCTTCTAAGTCGTAGACTTTCCCAAATGCGTTGTCGCGGCACACTGTCGTAGGCTTTTTCTAAGTCAATGAATACCATATGTAGGTCTCTTTTCTTTTCTCTAAATTTCTCTATTATTCTCCTTATGACGTGTATAGCTTCCGTCGTAGAGCGTCCTGGCATAAATCCAAACTGGTTTACCGTTATTTGAGTTTCTCGTCTAATTCTCGTGTCAATAATTCTTTCCCATAGCTTCATCGTGTGACTTAATAGCTTTATTCCCCTATAATTTGCGCAACATTGAACATCTCCTTTTTTCTTATATATGGGGACTATTACACTGTTTCTCCACTGCTCTGGCATCTTTCCGGTCTTAAAGATAGCGTTGAATAAGTCCGTTAGCCATTGTATGCTCTCATCTCCGAGACACTTCCACACTTCTATCGGTATGTTGTCCGTCCCCACCGCCTTAGCCCTTCCCATTTTCTTTAATGCTCTCGTAACCTCATCGGTTGTAATGCTTCTACAATAACACTTGTTTTGTTGCGTTGTTTGAGTTGTTTTATCGATCTCAGGTTGTTGATTACTGTTCGTTAAGTTGAAAAGGTTATCGAAGTACGTTTTCCATCTCCCCTTGATATCTTTCTCCCTTACCAAGACCTTTCCATCCGCTGCCTTTATAAACTTAACCTTTCTCACGTCCCGTCTTCTACTTTCTCTTGCCTTGGCAATCTTAAACATGTCATTTTCCTCCTCCTTAGTCTCTAATCGCTTATACATCCTCTCATACGCTGTGTTCTTTGCCTCTAACACAACCTTTTTCGCCTCTCGTTTGGCCTTCTTGTATTTATCTTTTAACTCTGCTCGTTCTTCCTCATTATTACAGCGTAAAAGGTCTTTAAAACTTTGTTATTTAGTTCTTATCTTCTCTTGTACATTTTCGTTCCACCACCAGGATTCCTTATGACCGACTGTTCTACTTGTTGTAACCCCAAGCGTTTCTTTCGCTGCTTGAATGACTCTAGTTGCCATAGCCTCCCACTTTTGGTTGGCGTCTTCCTGTGGCCCAGTCATGTTCATTGGTATGATCTTTTCTCTAAAGGCGGTAATCTTTTCGTCTTTTAGTTGGCCCCATCTGATCGAAGGTCTGCTTTTCTTAGGTGGTTGGATAATTGCTCTCTTCACGCGTAGATCCGCCACCAACATGTGATGTTGGGTGCTTACTGTCTCTCCCGGTATTGTCTTACAGTCCTTCCATGAGTTACGACCTTCTCCCCTCATCAGCAAGTAATCTATCTGTGTGTGTCTTCCTCCGCTGCTAAACGTAATAAGATGCGAGTCTTTTTTCTTGAAAAAGGAGTTTATGATGCTTAGGCCATGCGCTAATGCAAAATCAAGGAGCTCCCTACCGGCGTCATTTCTCAGACCATACCCAAAGCCTCCATGCACCAACGAGAAATGATCATTGTCCTTACCGATATGCCCATTAAAATCTTCTCCTATGTAAATTTTTTCTTCTCGCGGAATGTCTCCCATAACGTGATCTAGACTCTCCCAGAACTTATTTCTTTCCGTTTCCCCTAAGCCAACTTGCGGAGCATACGCACTAACTACAACCACTACTTCGTCCCCTATTACTATCCTTAATAACATAAGTCTATCGTCGTATCTTCTGACCTCCAATACATTATCCTGGAGTTCCTTAGCCACTAGAAAACCTACTCCATTTTTTGTTCCATCTGACCTAGAATACCATAATTTATACCCATTACACTCCTTTGCCCTCCCTCCCCGCCATCTAGTCTCCTGAAGGCACGCTATCTGAACTCTACGTCTCCTTAACACATCTATTAACTCTAGTAACTTACTAGTAAGGGTTCCTACATTCCATGATGCCACTCGTAACCCATAACCCTTTTTCCCAGTAAATGCATCTTTCGTCACTGGACATGATCTCGGGGCAACATAAAGTCTCCTGTTATCTATTATATCTCACTTACCCAGCCAAACAATCTAAACAAAAGAAATATATATATATATATTTTAGAGCAGACTACAGGGTTATTTTAGAACTAAACAGGAAATATAACAGGTTAGAAAGATCTCACAGTGGGGGGTTCCCAAGTTAGGGTTCGCCGAGCGAGTGAAGTCCGTAACCTTCTAGGGTTACAAGACTCACAGAAGACCAAGAGGTGGGGTGGTGGTGGTGGCTGGGGGGGGGGATGTGCAGAAGGTGTGGGGGTGGTGGTGGCTGGCTGTGGTCGTGCTTCCGGCGCCGGTGTGGTGGTCCGGTTCCTGTAGTGTTGCTCCGGCGAGAGGTGGGGGAGAGAGAGGGGGGGGGGGGATGGCGTAAGAGGTGGGGTGAGGTGGGACGGGGGTGCTCCGGCGAAGGGTTGCAGGGGAGGAGGACGGGGTGTTTCCGGCGGACGGGTGGAGATGGCGAAGGGTTTCTGCGGTAGCTTGCGTAGAGAGAGAGAGAGAGAGAGAGCAAGCGTCGGAGCAATAAAACAGAGGCCGGGGTGTTTCCGGTGGTCGACGTTGGTCGGCCGGTGGCCGGTGGTGGTGGTGGTTACCGTTGGTGGTGGTGACCGTTGATGGTGACGGTGACGGTACTAAGCTAGTACCGATGGTGCTAGAGATAGAGAGAAAGCAACAGAGCGTACAACAGGGCCAATAGCAATAGCATGTCAAAATGTCTATTAAATACCAGAAATATAATAATAGTATCGTTTGCTCTAGAGGTAAAATGCTTGAAGTACATATGGACATACATTAACATATATAATTATTTCATGTCGTTTTTTCTATGTCGTTTGCTGAATCACTATATGTAGCTACTTGGTGGTTTTTATCGCCTGCTTCTCTTTGTTATATGACTTGCCCAACGTGTGTTACATGAATTATTAGTCTATTACTCTCATGATCATTAGTAATCTAAATGAACCGTTTTATCAGGAAGAAAGTTAAAGATCTATTAATTGAAACTGAGATAGACAGAGATTAGAACTGATGGTGCTATCTTAGATTTTCACCATCTTGCTAAATTGTTTCTTCAACAGTTTGACTTGAATCGCTAACGAATATCAAATGATCGCCGTCCCTAACTACTTGTATTTCATCTACTTGAGCTCCTTCTTTATTTACAACCTTTGATGCCAGAAAACCATACTTCTTCACACCAATCTCCAACAATTCCTGAAAGTTTCTTGGTATGAAGACAAGTCTTCCTGCAACATCTCCTTTCTCTGGGCAACTTACAACCACCCTACCAGAATTTTCCCTCCCGCTAACTTCATCCAACATGCTTTTAGGCCTCGGTGACACCAAGTCAATACTGTTCTCAAACTCTCGAGCATTCGACATTATCCCAAAAAGCGAGTTATGGAAGTTATCACTTCTTCGTCTCCGACGTGACCGGCTCCAAGATGCATCGTCCGAATCTTGGGGACCGAGCCGGGTCATTGTCGGCTCACTTTTAAACTTCCCAAGAAACTTCACGTGTTTCTCCTCGGGGATCGAAACGAGTAATGGTGGTTTGGTGAACTTTTGGTCTTCTGTGAACTCTACAGATAGGAATAAGGTTTTTATATCCTCGTGTCCTTGTTGGTCAGCCAAGTCCCGGGGGGTCCAACCATGATGATCTTGTTGGTCGAGATTGGCTCCTTGTTCTAATAGGAATTTCACCATCTCGATGTTACCTTCACAGACTGCAACGTGAAGAGCCGTTGAACCATCATTTCTGGTGCGAGTGACATCTCCTCCATAGCGAATGATTTGCTTTAGCAGATTTAAGTCGTTTTGCTCGGCTGCAATGCAAGAAAACTGACCCACATCACCAGATGACAGGGTGGCACCGTTATCCGCCAAAAGTGCAATCACCATCTCATGGTTACCTAATATAGCCTCCCACAACGGGACGTTGCCTTCTGAATCTGTATAGGTCAACACACAATAACTTGTCACAACATAGGAACTAAAGTTTTCCGAATGAAAACTGTCGAGTCAATCTGATCCGGCCCAATTTGACACGTATAAGAAATTACTCATTTGCCCTCATTTCCGACACCCCCAAATCTCCCATTTCGCATATTAGTAAAAAGGAAGCACCTATGCAATTGGGATCTGCTCCATAATCTAGCAGCAAAAGCACGCAGTTATCGTTTCCTTTTGATGCTGCTATGTGCTGAGAATAATCACAAAAAAAAAAAAAACCATAGAAAATTAAGTTAGGCATATATGTTCATGTAGCAAAGCTTCATTTACAATCAAACGCGTGAAAACTTCATACCAACGGCGTTCTTCCATTGTTGTCTGATTCATTTGGATCAAGACCTTTCTTCAACAACTTTTGCAACAAAAGGTCATCTCCTCTACGTGTCGCAAAGCACAGACTTAGTGGCAGGTCCATCCTGCCACGGGCCAACATATTCTCCGTCTCCATCAACACTCCTTCCATAAGCGGGTCATTTAAGTTTTTCAAATGCTGCTCGCCCAAAAAACAACATAAAGATTGTGTTTTAGATTACTGATCATGTTTACATGACTAAATACTTCAAGACAGGATATCTTAGATGACGAACCTCGAGGAGATTGTCCATAATAATGGTTCCATCACCAACGTTGGCTTGAACAATGTTCAAGAACGTTGTACGGTTTAACCTTAACAACTGGCTTAGTCTTTTGGTTCGAACTGTGAAAAGTTGAGGCCTGTAACAAAGAACCCCAGTTTCACCACAAAGATCACCACGTTTCGCTTCACCTACGACCTGCTCGACTCCATTCTTCATAACAATCAGTTCCTGATCAAATTATTTAAAAAACATATAAAAAATTAAAGGACATTTTAGACTATCTTAATCATAAGGTTATAAAATTTAACACCAACCACTGCTCCTGTAACAAGTATATAGAAATCAGTAGGTGCTTCATTCTGCAAGATAACATCTTCCTTTGGAGGAAAGTATTCAGCTTTCATTTCTGAAACCTACAAATACATATGTAGCTATTAAATCAATGTTAATTTATTATCTGAAAACGAAATGGCATTTTCGTAAATTTAAGTTCTGAATATACCAGCTGAAAGAGGACATCATTTGAGACACCATGAAACAAATAGGCCTTGTCTAGAAGAGAATAGAACAGATAATGAGAAATGCTTGATCGAATGGCTTTCGGAAGCGAGTCGATAGTCTCCTGCTGTTGCAGCCCTTCAGAATCAGTTCTAAACTTCAAACACAGATGTGCCAGCATCTGATCTTGCAGCCTAGTCGGCAACTGGTTCCTATGCGCAAAACTTGAGGCGGCTTGAATGGTATCGCGCTAAATTTCAAATAATATTATAAGCAATCAGTTAAATGTTTGTAAAGAAAAAAAAACAAAATGACTCAAGAACAAGTGTACTCACAAACTGTCTTGTTTTACTGGTACCATGGACAACCAAATTGGTCATGTTTCCTATGAGATATGATGTCAATCCTAGGTTGAAAAGCATGTAACATATGACGAATACCATCTCCCGTCTATTTTGAGCATGTAAATCGCCATATCCAACGGTTGTTAGGGTTGTGATCGACCAATACATGGATGTCACGTAACGAGTACTCATACTATCATCTTTGAAATCCGTGTTACCGTACCCTATCCAAGTACTACCTGGACTAGGATACGTGGCAGCGAGATAATAGTAGAAACACCCGGCACAATGTACCGCAAACAGGGTGACCTATGATAAACATCATGTACACAATGTTACTTTTCAATTTTTTTTTTAAACATTATATTTACACATACACACACTCAAAGATACACCCATATGTGTATGTGTTCTTTTATTGGTGAATGTACTATTCCTGTAGAATCATGTGATTACTTACAAAAATAAGCTTGGCGCATCGAACCCAAAAATAGTTAAAGTTCTTATCTTTCTCCAATCTGTTGAGAAATAAAAAGAATTTAAGTACCAATAGCAATGTTTAATCAAATGAATGAAAGTTATCATAGGTAAAATACACTTTAAGCAACGTTTGACCTCTTACATTGTTAGTTCATTGTCATTGTATCTATCTGGTTTGACCCGTTACAGGTAAACACATAATAATGTTTAATCAAATGAATGAAAGTTGTACCTGGCAAACATGGCGCTAACTCTGCGCAAACGCCATAATCTAAACATGTTGAATAGTCCATAGGATTGCAAGGATCGAGTGGATATTTTGTGGGCTAGTTCGGATGGAATCGTGGATATGACATCAAGTACCAACCAAGTGCTCGTATACCTCCAAGCAATCTGTTTCGGGTTGTCCACAAGAAGATAGGTACTTTTATCGAGGTAAGCGACAAAGAACGTAAGGAAAATATCAATGGCAAAGAACCCGTTGACAATGTTGTCAATGACCGAAAGTGGTCTCTCTGGTCGTTCTAAGAAACCGAATTCGAATGGAGACACCCATGCCGTGTACAACACCAAAGCAACTAGATACGTCTCCCATACCCTGAAACATTTAAATTCAGCTTAGGGAGGGCGCTTAAACTAATATAATCAGTAATAATATATTGATGAAGATATTTGACTCGATCCAAAAGATGTAGCTGGTGAATACAATTAAACACTCATGACATGCTATATGATCAATGTGGTAATATATATATGTATATAATTAACGTACAACGTGTCCACAATAACATTTATCAGTGGATACAAATACATAAAAGTGATTAGATTATAGCCTAATGATACCAATGTGTTTGAATGAAGTTTGCGCGTTAAATGGAAATTGTGAGTATTTTTAAGAAATAGAACCGATAGAATCAAGATAAAATTGGATTGGTGGAAGTATCACGTAATAAATATTGTTGCTTCTTAGGGTTCTCAGAACACTAAAGAAAACAAGAAAGAGATGTTTAATTGTTGCAGGTATATAATCTAAAAGATTCCACAACAGTCTACTCTACAGGCCGATGCACATTTTAGCAAAATCTTTAATTTCTTCTAAAAAGGTAAAAATTAAGCAGCAGTTGAACAAATCCCCATTTCTTTTTCCATTAACTGAGTTAATGATTAATTCGTAGAAATATTCAATCAAGTCAACACTTTTTATATCTATATAACTTGTTAAATATAAGAAACAATTTTAAGTAGAAAATTATAAGAATTATAAACCACAAAAATACGACAACATATAATGGTAAAGAGAGTCTATTCCTCTCTAACCTTAACTCTTTTTCCTTTACGTAAACGTTATTTATTATTTCTACTATAGATCCCAGATTCGTTAATTAAGGTGGGATCCATCAGCTTTCATAACTCTAAAACATTTTTAATTAATTAATTTAACTTAAAATAAACCATAAACAAGTATAATTTTAATTTTAATAAAAATATAAACTATGGTTAAAAAATATAAAACATTTTGTTAATTAAAACTAGCTGTTAAAAGAAATAAGAAAAAGATATATATAACCAGTCGTTTAGGGTGAATATGCATGTTTTTTCTCTGTCCCGAGATGCACTCGAATATCATTAGTTATCAAAAATTCAAAATGGTCTTCGTTGGGTAGTCGAGCACGTGGAAAGTCCACTTACTAGCCTAAAAATACTTTCCTATTTTTTATATCATGCAAGAAAAATAAAGATAAGTGTTAATTTAAAATTACTAAAATGCTGATGAGCATAATCTATTTGAAAAAAATCAAACAAACGTCAAAAGAAGTAACATAAATAAAAACTTGGTATCTGTAAATTGTAAAGTACAAGTAACCAAAAGAATATCTAATAATAATAATAATACAAGCTAAAATTAAAAGTTCTTTAACAACATACTAATATTCAGTACCAGCTAGAAGGCGGGGGAAAAAGTAAACTATTTTAAGGGCGGACGAACTTTATATTTATTAAAAAAATTTCACTACTGAACCCAAAATTTTCACTATCGAGCTGAAAATTTACACTACCGACGAAAAAAGAGAGGTCCCCGTGAAGCTTCGCTCTTGAATAGATGTAAACACATGCATTCCGACATGATTGTTGATGTTGTGGGAAGTGTGCAATGCTTGTTTTAAAATATAACTAGTAGCGCATCAGTTGACCTTTCTAACTTTTGGCCGGGCATTAGTAATCAGTAATGGTATCTAGACTTTAACTTAGGCTAGCTTTTTAAATGCAAGACATTGTGAAATAATGTGATGAAGGAATTTAGATTTCATTTTGGATTGTGATATTTTTAGTTGGTGCTTATTTGTGTTTGTTTATGTTTATTAATATTTATTCGTGCTCATAATCCATTTGTGTAGTCATAAAAAAAATAAAAACTTTCTTTTTTCTTGACAAACAAAAAAAAATACGTTAAAACGTTCGTATTTGTTCATTAGTTTATTAAAATTTAAGTTAAACAAATGAAAATAAACATTTATTATTCTTTACATGCCTAGTACAAACCCTTAATGAATAAGGGGAAGTAAGTGAATGACCTTAATGATTAATTTGGTCAGCAATAGATGAACCATACTGTAAATATGTTAGTACACAAAAAGTAATTGTTCATTTGAAATGAACATGTTTATAGAGGTAATTTATGTCTAGAAGAAGATTAAAAAAAAATGAACGTCGCAATGATATTTTCAAAGTTTAATAAAAAAAGATTAAATCGTGTCACTTTAAATATATAAAAATCAAACCATAAAGTAGTTTTGATAAGTTGCATGGCTGTGCTTTGAACAAATTACGTCGATATATATGTATGAAAAGAGTGACTAAAAATTAACATCCACATATTTTCGTATCGAATTTTGAAAAAATAATAAAACGATAACCGTATCTTATAAGTTTAATAAAGTTGATTGAGCTATACAGTAATAATTCAAAACTAATAAAACATTTGCGCCCAGTGCAAAACTTTTATAGTTAACTTATTGAAAATGAAAACTACACTACTTTATCATTAAAAAATGAAAAAAGAACATTACGGTCAAACTTAAAGTTAAAACTTTTATGGTGAATTTAAAAAGTGAAGAGCATATTATTTAGAGCGTAACGTAATTTCGGTAAATGTATACATATTAATAGCGTGTGTAAACAGTACATCATGGAATTGTATAAACCATCCAAAACCAGCCGAAGATTCCTAATACATATATCTTGTGAATTTACAATGCCAAAAAGCCAAACGAATCTATAATTATATCCGTCCAATAATAAAAGATACGTCTTGTTTTTCTTTTATTCAAATCATTTCCTAGTCAATACTGAAATCAGACAATTATATAATATTTAAACAAATCAAAATACAAATACAAAATAAACATAAAATATCCCTACTCAAATAAATAACCCTCATACTTTTTACACATGTAACTTTGGTTAATTAACAAATAGGATAACCGTTAAAGAAGAAACTTCAATCATAAATTGTTTATTCACTTATAATTTTGTAGCGTGAATTTGTAAAGCTGATGTCAACGTTCATTCATGACCCTCAATTCACTACATAATTTTTTTTAAATTTTTTTAATAATATTAAAAAATAATAGTAAATCAGATTTGAGAGAAATGAATGCTGTTCTTCATAATATTATTTGCGTTTGCGTCTGTATGTGTGCCAACATCTGCAATATCGGCCGGTACAGTTGACAATAAATCATAGCATGGTTGCCGACTGTCATAACAACACATTATACTTGTTGATTAAAAATATATTTATATGGCTAATGACGTTTGTGTTTCGATTAAAATTTATATTTATACCGTCAATGACGCTTTTACCAAAATACGAAGACACCATGGTTACAGTATTAATTCAACTCAAACAAGCATACATACACATGCATGCATATATATATATATACACGTACCTATAACGGCGATCATAAGGGGATATGATGAAGTTGCGGAGTTTAACACGACGGTTGCTACGGGCACCAAGAGACGGTAGGATCCCAGTGGTGAGACTGTATTGGCTACCGTCTCGAGACATTTGTTCGAGTTCTTGAGCACCACCACATATCGAAACTCTAAGAACTCGATTCTTCTTGATGATATTATTATTATTATCGGTCCCAAAGGTTTCAGCCATGGTTAACTTTGTAATGTTCTCCTTTCTTATGCGTTATGCGTTGTTGTTGTTGTTGTTAATGTGTGTGTATTTATATGTACAATGCAAATTGATTGTGGGGCCCGACTGACACGAGACTCTTCTCAATGTGGTCTCCTTTCTTAATTGCTTACTCGGTAAATTCAACTGTTATTTCCAATAATATGACCACACTTAATACCCTTCTTTCATTTTCAATTTTTTAGTCAACCAACTTTAGTTTGATTGTATGTTTTCTTACTTGGAGATTATTCTAGGAATAACATCCCACAATATGAAGATATATGGTAGTGCTGTGTATATGTAAAAATGATACCATGAAATAGATGCTTTTTTAATATAATTTTGTGTATCTAAAATTTCTTTTATCTATCTTAAGCTTATTATAAGGTTTTTCATGATAGATAGGAAAAAAAATCTATATATTATAATAAAAAAAGTTTTAAACTGGCACTTGTCATAATTTTAGACATCCTAAATTTATTTTTCCTACTTCTCTCTTTTATTAAATATTTACATTAACTACCAATTATATTATTTGTTTTTTTAGATTAAAATAGTTTTTTAATAAATTAAGAAAAAAGGTCTTTTTATAAACGCAATATCTAAAGAAACACTTTTTCGTATAACATAAGTAATTTTTCTAAAATATCAAACTTTTTTAAAAATACAAAACATTTTAAAAGCAGTGTTTTAAGAAAATAAATTTTTATGAACCTTAATAAATAAAATTTGAAGATATAATAAGATTTTTTTATAAAATGACATTTTCTTACGTTTTGATTTAGAAGAAAATGTTTCAATTTAAAAGAAAAACTAAAATACAAAAGTTTAAAGGAAATTATATCATTGGTTTATTATTTATAGTTATTACTAATATGTAATTTTAATCATCTCTTATCTCAAAATATGGTTTTTATAATTAATAATTTTTCGTTACTAACTATTAATATTTTATTTATTTAACCCGTGTGATACACGGGATACTAACCTAGTAGTGTATTTTTTTTGAACGACCAACGAATAATTTTTAAGCCCGGTCACCCGGGTAAACCCATTGCCAAAAGGCCAACCACGCCCGCGAACGCAAACAGCGCTGGTGACCCGGCTCGCCCACCATTCCAAGGGAAACCCACCACCCAAAGGCCCACTGTGCTAAAACCATTGGCCCACTTGAAGCATATTGCACCTAGTGAGAGTCCAACCCATGACCTCCACTTTAGAAAGTCATAGGGTGCATCCTTTTAAACCAGTTGATCTAGGACTTATTGGCACCTAGTAGTGTATATATATAAGACTTAATACTTGGAGGTCATTCCATCCGGAGGTAGCGACACTACTAAATAAGTGTGTTTCACGGACAACAAAGTTTTGTCAAAAGATTAGCAACCGATCACCGATGAAATTTACTAAAATTCATTTTTTAATTATTTTCTGAAATTTTTTTCAATCCGTCGATAGTTAATGTTCACATGTCCAAACTTTTCCGGAAAAATTCTTGTTAATTGTCAGAAAATATTTCTGATGGTTCATCCACAACACCTTTGAGGATTAGAACTCTCAGTAGATGTATTTTGTCGGTGTTTAGGTGGAGTGACGGAATATCCACGTGTGAATATGTCTATAAATGGCAACCAATTCCAACCATAATGAGTAAACTTGTTTATAAATAGCCATTGTGGTAATCGTCAATCTCTAAAACCTAAAAATAGCAACCTTCTTGTATTTCAAATATCACAAATCGTTGTTTGGGAGTGATCATTTGAAATGATTAATATGAGATATTATTATTAGCAGGTTTATTAGAATTGATGGCCTCAAAGTTTAAATAGTTCACCACGTGAGCGTATCTAACTTCAACATATCAGATTGGGTTGGAATTGGTCTTGAAATATACTGGCAAACCGTATTAGTATTAAGTTCCCTCGTAAAATTGGAATCTGTGTGTTTTTAGAATTGAAATTTGTTAAAGGTAGTCCAAGTAACCTTGTTTGAGCTACACTAAACTGCTAATTACTAGAGTTGACTGACGTGACATTTGTAACATCCCGATAACTCATTCAAAGACCTAAAAGAAAATATAAACGGATGTTGGTAATCTTAGTTTAAGTACCAAAGGTGTCACAAATGAAAAAAAATTTCACCTGAAAAAAACACTATCAAAAGAAAAAGGACCTCCTCTTTTACCCTTACTTCAGCTCATATTGTGTTTTTTTTTAAAGAGAAAGAGAGAAAAGGGTTCTTGGAGATATTTAAGAAGAGGTTCAAAGGTAAGAAACTTTCTTCTTTTTTTTATTAAATCTAAGCTAAAATGGATCCTATGGCATTATTACCTAGATATAATGATAAAAGCATGAACTTTACATGTGCATGGCCAGATTTCAGTAGAAAATGATGTTATTCATAGGGTTTGTGGATATTCTTCAAAAGATGAGTTTTAGATCCCTATATTTTACTATTTTAGAAGTTTGGGTGTTGATATGCATACCTTATATTCTAGATCTATTATTATATATATAAATGGGTGCATTTTTATGATAAAAGATATAAATTTTGTGCCATGTTAAGCATTGTTCTTTTTTATGAACTGATGAGGTATTCGGTGTTAGTACTCGGACCTTAGTAGTGGGTATTGTTCTATAACATTATACTCGTCCTACACAGGGCTACTAGCCCACTTAGTGGTATTCGGCCCATAGGTGTATATTTGACCTTTCGGAATGCTTGGCTTGAGAAGTATACGGTCCATAGTATTTGGCTTGATGGGGTTATTGGCTACTAAAGTTCTTGGTAGGAAGAAAATATTTTGTCTGTGGAAAAAATTCAGTTTAATTCAAGTTCTTGGCCTGTCCATATTTTTTCAATTCTTTGAAAACTTGGCCAATAGTTGAACTTTAGTTGATCTATCTTAGATCTTAACCTAGGGTCGACTTTGATATGAGGTAACCTTGTTATGTTTTATTCTTATGATAATTATATGTGATGCATTAATAAGTGTACGATACAAATGATGAATGAATAATAAAAAAGTATTATGTAAGACAAAGTGTAAGACATGTATGAATGACAATGGAACGTAATAACATGTTAAATGGGCTCAATTGTGGATGAAAATTCTTGCAAGCATTAACTATAGAAGAGAATAAAGATGTAATTATGCATGTTGAATTGATGGTAAGCGTTTATGCATGTGACTGATGCCATTAGGGGTATTAGTATATGCTGTCAATGTCATATGATATGAAGTCTTGCACTTACGCGACCAAATAGTTATGGTTATGAAATCTATTTCTCGCTATTACCCCAAGCATTGTGCTTATGATTAATTGTTGTATAGTAATGGCTCAAATTATGATTGTGTATGTATGTATGATGTGTGCTCATGAACGAAAGAAAAGTTTATCTTATCTTATAAAAATTTGAATCATTCAACAACACTAAATTTAGTATGCATATTAGATGGCAGGTAAATTATAAGGCTAAGGATAAACATACATAAAAATTTAAGCTACTCGGAAGTAAATGTCTAACATCCAATGTTAGGTAATGATGAAACAAAGTTACAGTTTTTGATGTTTATTTTGTAAAGCCCTGCTCCTCGGAGACCTCACAGTTGGTCATTCATAGCACTAAACATATATATAAATAATAAAATTTTCATAAAACACTGTAGCGGAATTTAATTATCAAAAGCCATTCATTTTATTCATAAATACTGTTGATTTTCAATACAACATAATTAAGTTACAAAAGGAAAACATTCGTTATTTGCATTACAAATCAACAATAATAACATGTGTGAATGGATGCCAATCTTGCCCTTGCCGGGTAGCCTCTCTGCGTGCCATCCTAAGCAACATTTACGTACCAACTGAAAATGCATAAAGTCGGGGTTCCTAATGAGTTCTAGTTTATAAGTATAAAAATACTTTACACATTTCATACGTACAATTTCTCTTTTCTACAAATACTTTCATAACTTTCACACATGTTCATTCGTATCATACTTTATTACTTCATTCATTATTGCTCGTTTTGTACTTTATTCTTATCTTTTGTTAACGTTCGTCTCGTACTTTATCACTTCTTTCGATAACGTTCATTTCATATTTTATCACTCCGTTCTTTCATACTTTCTTATCTCGCTCGTTTCGTACTAATTCTAGATCCTGTCAGGCTTTACCCCCATCGCGGTCTGAAACCGCCATTCCGAGCACGAAGCTCCTTTACTATTGGCACGAAGCCCGTGGCCCGAAGCCATAATTCTAAGCACAAAGCCCCGTTACTATTTGGCACACAGCCCGTGGCCCGAAGCCACTATTCCAGGCACGAAGCCTCATTTCTATCTGGCACAAAGCCCAGGGTCGAATGACAAGGATCCGTTGGTACTATGGGTTCAGTCACCAAGACCGATCCCCCTGTGTGTGAACCCTCATGGGTTAAAATCGCACATTATCATACACACAGTTGAGCTATCAACTCTTAAAGAGTTGTATTCCTTTTTTCTTTTTGCTTGCAAGCCTCTTCTCTCTTTCATTACATTTCACCCTTCATCTTTGTTATCTTTCTCTTTATTATGTTTTACTTTACGTTCATTCATACACTCGTCATACTACGTAAAGTCACAATATAATACTTAACGTATATTATATTATAATATAAATATGTTTTGAAAACTAATAAAAGATAACAACTCATATATTTATGCATATAATACATTTATCATCTTATCATGCATATTCTACTCATAACCCTTATTTAATCATGCTTAGAATAGCCTAAAACAGCCCACAAGTCAAACTAAGATCAAACCATATAATTCTGTTTTTCCTCAAAATTTCAAAAAAATTTCTAAGTCTTGGACGCATGGGAACTATTTGGGCGCATCAACCCTGTTTGGGCGTTTTACCACTATGTAGGCGCATGAGCTTTCACTTAATCATTTCAGCATTTAGGCGCATGAGCCTTCTGGGCGCATGGGCACTATTCAGGCGCACCACCTTACAATTAGGCATTTCTTTCAAAAACTCAGGCGCATGAACTACTGTTCAAGCGCATCAACTTATACTTAGAAATTCTAAGCATTTCAAGGCGCATGGGAGTACTGTTTGGGCGCATCATCTCATACTTAGCTTCCTAAGTCATAATATCAGGCGCATGGGCCCCTGTTTGGGCGCATGAACACCAACTTGTAAGTTTTCTAACATATTTTCAGTCCCATACTACATCTTAAACGTATTCTAAGCTCATTTTAACCATTCCAAACTTCAACTTAACATAAATACTTATAAAACACTATCATACATACATATGCACATACTGTTAACCTTCATGATAATTATAAAAACGTTTTTACATGCATTTTAGCCCCAAAGAAGTTTTAAAACAAATAAAACGGGGTCTAGAAATTCACCTTTTGCAGCTTCTAAGCACAACACTCTCAAAATCACGAAATCTTGATGTTTCTAGCACCTAAACACCAAGAACACATGCCCGAAAGCATATAGACACATAAGAATATGTATGTTTCGGTTACATGGTCAAAATCCTTAAAACTGAACTTAATTATACAAAATCTTGCTTACCTTTGAAGATTTCAGCCTCTTCTTCTTGAACAACCGAGAGAAACTTCAGTTTCAGATTTTTCTGTTCTTCTTTTGTCGAAAAGCAGATGGGATGGGATGTTATGGGCGGCCATCCACTTTTAAAACATAAAATAATAATGTTTTGTCCTTTTCACCCTTACACCCCCTCCACTTTGGCTACTTTTTATTTATTTCAAAATACTTTTCTTTCCTTGTTATTTGATTAGAAATTTTCAGGTGTTACAAGTCCAACCCCCTTAAAGAGGTTTCGTTCCCGAAACCAGTCATTACTCATATAACGGTGGGTAATGCTGTCTCATCTCTTCCTCAGTCTCCTACGTAGACTCTGAACCCTTTCTGTGTCTCCACTGCATACGCACCAGTGGAACCACTTTATTTCGCAGTCTCTACTCTTTTCGATCAATGATTGACACTGTTTGCTCTACATAATTGAGCTGCTCATCCACTTCGATATCATCTAGTGGTACAATCATGTCTTCATCAGCTAAGCACTTTCTCAGATGAAATACATAGAATGTCGGGTGAATTCCACTTAACTCATCAGGAAGTTCTAATCGATAGGCAACCTCTCCTACTCGTGTGATGATTTGGAAAGGACCTATGTACCTCGGGCTTAGCTTACCCTCTTCTGGAACCAAATGATTTCTTTCAAGGTGAGACGTTCAACATAACTCGGTCATCCACTTTGAATTCGATCTGTCTACACCTCTTGTCGGCGTACGACTTTTGTCTATCTTTTACCGCTTTCATGAAAGCCTTGATCTTCTCTAACTTCTCAGTCGTAGCCTTTATCACCTTGAGGATCCCCAGTTCTTTTTGCCCGACGTCACCCCAACACACGGGCATCCTACACCTCCTACTGTATAGCATCTCGTTAGGTGGCATACCAATACTGGCATGATAACTATTATTGTACGAGAATTCAGCTAACGATAAGTGATCATCCCATCTGCTTCCGAAATCGATCACACATGCCCGAAGTATATCTTCAAGTGTCTAGATTGTCCTCTCAGACGGACCGTCTGTCTGAGGATGATAAAGTTGTGCTAATGTGTAGCCTCGTCCCCATCGCATCATGGAATCTATTTTGAAACTTTGATGTAAACCGGGTGTCACGATCCGACATGAAAGACACCGGTACACCATGACGAGCTACAATCTCCTTAATGAACAGATCCGCCAACCTCTCAGAAGAATACGTCTTGCGGATCGGTAGGAAGTGAGCACTCTTCATCAATCGATCAACAATCACCCATATCGTATCGCACCCCCTCGCCGTACGAGGTAGCTTACTAATAAAGTCCATGGTGTGTGCTCCTACTTCCATTCGGGTATATCCAACGGTTGAATCTTCCCGTATGGTTTCTGATGTACCGCCTCCACTTGCAAACAAGTAAGGCACTTGCTCACGTACTCTACTACATCACGCTTCATACCCGCCCACCAATAATCCTTCTTCATATCCTGATACATCTTCGTGGCAATAGGATGAATCGAGTATCGAGTCTTATGAGCTTCATCCATAATTCGTCCTCGTAGGTCTCCATAACGAGGGATATATATCCGTCCGTTTCGGGTCCTAACACCGAGAGTGTTTTCACCCAATTCTGCGACTAGACCTCTCATCCTTTCAGAGTTAAGGCGATCTTCTTTCAATGCCTCCTCTTGAAAGCCTTTCACTTGGCTCATCACATCAATGGTTATAACCAACCGATAAGCTTTCACCCGAATCAGCTCGGGTCTCTCCTTTCGGCTAAGGGCATCAGCCATAACATTGGCCTAACCTGGATGGTAATGGATCTCACAGTCATAATCTTTGATGAGCTCTAACCATCTCCTCTGTCTTATATTAAGATGCTTTTGCTCTAAGAAGAACTTCAAGCTTTTTATGGTCGGTGAAGATGGTGCACTTCGTCCCGTATAAGTAGTGCCACCAAATCTTCAACGTGAAAACCACAACCGCTAACTCCAAATAATGTGTAGGGTAGTTGACTTCGTGGGTTTTTAACTGTCGGGATGCATAGGCTATCACTCTTTCCCATTGCATTAGTACGTAACCTAGCCCCGAATAAAAAGCATCCGAATATACCACTAAGTCTTCACTCCCTTCTGGTAAAGTCAAAACAGGAGCTTGAGTTAATCTCCTCTTTAACTCCTCAAAATCATCCTCCTGTTTCCGACCTATTCAAACTTCACATTCTTACGGGTCAATTTGGTCAAGGTGAGGCTATCTTAGAAAAAACCTGGATGAACCTCTTGTAATAACCCGCCAAACCCAAGAAACTACGGATCTCGGATGGCGTCTTTGGAGATTCCACTGCATCACTGCCTCAACCTTCACCGGGTCTACCATAATCTATTCCGCATTTACCACGTGACCTAAAAATTACACCTCGTGTAACTAGAAAGTACACTTAGAGAATTTAGCATATAACTTCTTTCTCCTAAGTGTCTCCAATACCTCTGCAGGATCGGATTATGTATGTGGTTTTTCTCTCAACTCACTGTGAACAACACTCGGCAAGCAGTCTATGAAGAGTTGATCACAATATAACAAGTATCAAGCAGTAAGAAAATAAACACAGCAAGTAAATTTTCAAGGTACTTTTATATATTGCTTCTCAACTCAAAGGATTACAAGACACTTGGACTCGAATCGCTTATCTAAAGAGTTACAGGGAGAAGATATATATAATACTACCTACAGCCGGATATACTTTGATACCAGCTGGACACCTCTAACCTTACATCTATACTACAAGACTTTAGGTGAGGTCTTTCAGACATTTTGCCTGAGAGTTGGTAGTCAGGACATGTCCCTGACTTACCTTTTGTCACCAACTAAAGTTGGTTACATGTACTATCATAAAAAGGTGAACAGTAGAATAAAGTATGGTCAACAACATGGCTCTTTAGGAAGATGCCTTGCTGTATCAGAGGTCTGCAGCGGACTGTCAGGGACCATACTTTTATCTGCTGGACATAGCAATGTCTTTCGAAGGATAAAGTGCTTCGGAAGAATAACTTCTTCCGAAGCCACTTATACTTCGGAAGACTGCTTCTTCCGAGGCTTGGAGTCTTTTTTGTCTTCGGAAGCAGACTTTGTCTTCAGCTCTTTCATAAGACTTTGTCTTCGGAAGCTCAGACTTTGTCTTCAGCTCTTTCATCAGACTTTAGGAAGATCTCTTGCTTGACTTCGGAAGCCCTTCAATGTAGCACCAAAAGTGACTATGAAGTGGTTTTGGTTGCACCAGCCTTATCATGATCCAACAAACTCCCCCTAGGCTGATGCTACCAAAACTTCACTTCTCTCTTCTTCTCAAAGCTCTCAGCACCAAGGAAAGTAAGTGTTTGTCAGTGTCTTCATTCTTTCCTGCTGTGGTGCTGAGAATCTTGTACAGATCCTTGGTGGATAGAACCTCTACTCTGTCACCTTGGATTATGTGTACCCTCTGTTGTGGCCCTCTGAAAAGAGTTAGTTGATGGGAAGTATAGTCATATTCCCATCGAACTATTGGTTCCAATTTAGGACCTTCCACCATCTGTAGAAAGGCTGTGCCTTTGGTGATTGGTCTTTCCTTGTCTTCCACTCCTTTCAACTTCAACTCCTCTTCAATCTTGGCTCTTCTACTTCGTTCAGCCAAGTGGAGACCGCTGATATGGTTTCTGATGTGTGCAGCAGTCTCAGAGTTGGAGGGATTGGAGAATGGCTTCTCTGCAAGCTCAGCAAGATCAAATCTGCTGAGATGCAGTAGAGATATGGCATTGAGCCTGTTGGTTTCACCATTCTCCCTTTCCACAACAAAGTTGTGAGAAGGTTCATCGAACCTCCACTGGATTATTGCATTTCTAGGTCCAGGAGATTAACCAGAAATCCTGTCCTCTTTCCTGGTATCCAGCAGAGTCACCAGTCTCCTTCTTAGTCTCTTCTCCTCAGCATTGAGGGTATCGGAGTTGAGACCAAGAAGTCTTGCAGCCTGGCCCAAGGTGTCTCTAGGCAACTCAAGAAATTGGCCTAGGATGAGGGAGCTTGAGGAGTTATCAACATAGGTGATGTTGATAAGCTCTCTCTCACAGGAGATGCTGCTCAAAGTAGTGCAGTTAATGAGCCTTGTCTTGAACTCCTTTATTTCCTCAAAGGAGAGATGTTGAGGAGGCTGAGGGGATGGTCTTGGTGTTTGGTGGGTAGGCTTAGGTTTAGTGGTTTTGGGTTGTGTCTTGGGTTTTAGGATGGGTAGTTTGGGTGGTTGAGGTGATGTGGTAGGTTTGGATAGAGTTGTGGGTTGAGGGGTGAAGGTTTCATCAGTGGGCTCTGTTTTGATGGGAAAAGGGGTTGGTTCAGGTGTGGGTTGTGGCTGTGGTTGAGTGGCTGGGATTGAGACCGTTCCCTGTACCCTCCTGTACATCTCCCTTCTCTTCCCCAAACGGATGTCAGCTTTGATTTCACTAACTATCCGTTGGAGTGTCCTTTCGGACATAGGTCCCACCTGCCTACCAGAGAAGCCGTGAGCCCGGAGATAGTCCTTCATCCAGGCTTTGTCAGTTGACTTCTTGGTGGCAGTGACCTCCTTCTCTTCTTCCCTCTTCCTCTTCACCTTCAACTTCTCCCTAGCAGCCTTCTTCCTTTCCTTCTCCATTTGATCCTGCTCTTTATTGTGGAGCAGCAGGATCATGTCATTGTCATGTGGAGACAGTTTAGGAAGACTGAAGCCTCTTGAGAGTAGGAATTTGATCCTATCCTCTCTCAGCTTCAGGGCTGCCTCCCTCTGCTCTTCTTCTTCCTTCTCCAAGGCCAACCTGGCTTCCCTTTCTTGTTGTACCCTGGTTGATCTCTCCAAAGTCACCAACTCCTCTAGTGGTAGCAGGAGTATCTCCTCATTGACAGCTCCTAGACTGATGAGCTGGTCAATGAGTGTTGTTCTTCTCTTTAGGTTGATTTCTTCCTGATTGGCTGCAGCTGCCTTAGAACTAGCAGCTAGCAGCTTTTCAGTAGGAAACCTACCTTTCTTTTTGGCCTTCTCAATCCTCTCCTCCTCCTGAAGCTCTTCCGCAGTCAATTTCCTCTTCCTTTGTCTTTAGCAGTGCTTGACTGTGGTGGTTCTTGGATGGAGGGTTGTGATTGAGAGAGAAGTTCAGCTGGTGCTTGGGTTGGAGGAATTTCAGAAGTGTCCTCCCTGCTCAACTCAGATGCTATTTCAGCAATGACATCTGTGATGGTCAGTTCCTCGGACATCTGAAATAAGCCTTCCGCAGCTTCTATTTCGGCTTCGGAAGAATTTTCTTGTTCTTCCGAGGCTTCCATATAAGCTTCGGAAGCTTCAGCTTGAGCTTCGGAAGATGAGACTGCTGCAAGTTCTGGCTCAGGGGTTTGAGACTGAGGAGGCTCAAAACCCACATTGAGGTCAATTGTGAAGGAAGGTGTGACCTCGGACTGAGTGGGAGCCCATGATTCCACTCTAGCCCTTTGGGTGTGAACAGGAGGAGCTTGTTCAATCAGAGTAGATTGAACAAGGGTTCGTTTTGGACGTCTCTGATATGTAGCTTTGATGGGTAAAGAAGGTTTTGGTATTGTGGTGGATGGTGCTGGTGTGGGTTCATCACCTGTGGGGATAACAGGGATGTCACCAGGAGCTATGCGCTCAGTCATCTCTGGAGGTAATGGAGTGTACCTGCCAGTGAAATTGGTGGACATCTTCTTCAGTATTTTGAAGATGGTAGGCCTCATGTGCGGAACAGGAAGAGCAGCTGTGCAGACAAGCTTGCTTTGTTCCAGCTCACAGTTGATTATGTGTTGAATAAATCTGGGATACATAAAGAAGGTATCCCTGCTAAGATTACTGATAAGGTTTGTTAACACAAATTGTGAGTAGTTGAATCTGAGACCTCTCACCAATCCATGAACTAGGCATCCTAGTTCATATGGGATTTGATCCCAACCCCCTGATTTGTTGGAGAGGCAATGCAGAACAATATGCAGCAGGAACTTCCAATGGTAAGAGAAGTTGAACTTGTATACGGTGGACCTGCTCACATCTCCTCCATATCCATGAGGATATAGGTGCCTTCCAAGTCTTCCTTAGGGAACTCAGTAGGAGCCCCGTCATCATGGAGCTCAAGATGCTCCCTGATAAGCTGTTCAGTGATGACCAACTCGTGGCCACAAATGCGGGTTCTCAGGACTCGAACCCCATTCAGAATTGTGGTTTGACCGTTGCTCCAAAATTCGAACATATGGTTGGAGTATACGGTTGGGTTAACAGTTAGGGCAGTAAGGTATGTGGATTCGGTAAGAAAGGTGATGATTTGGGTGAAGTCGGCATCCCTTGACGAATCAAGTAATGCGACTTGGTTGTGCTGAGGGTTTAGCGCCATTGA
The DNA here is from genome assembly GCA_024085815.1 of Flaveria linearis. NCBI lineage: Eukaryota > Viridiplantae > Streptophyta > Magnoliopsida > Asterales > Asteraceae > Flaveria > Flaveria linearis. Next base: position 78,138,101 of record CM044001.1, read on the forward strand.
AGAAAAGTTAAGTTTGAAATTTGGGTGGTTTGACAGTGAAGGGAATAGTTAGGGCTGTAAAGTGGTAAAAGAAGATGAAATTGATCAGTCAAAATTATTTAAAAAGGGGTGAATTATGGTAGTGGTGGTAATAGGGTAACTGTTTGGGGTTACTGTGGGCGGTATGGTGGTTTACGGCGGAGAAATGATAGTGGCGGCAAAGGATAATTTTAAATAATCTGGCCATCATCAATAAAATCTTTACTTTTTACAGAGTGGGGCCCAAAAGATATCCGTTACATATAAAAACCTTACTTCCGAGGGTAAAACATTTCCGAAGGTAATTTTGTTCCGAAGGCAATTTCTCTTCCGAAGCATGATATTGCTTCCGAAGGTAAAATTGTCCTTTGAAGGCACTTTATCTTCCGAAGCAAGGCATTGCTTCCGAAGGTAAAGTTGTCTTTCCGAATGGAGAGTTGTATAAGTGTCGGAAGTAGATCTGATGTAAAATCAATCGCTTCTTCCGAGACCAAAAACTCTTCCGAGAAGAAAATTTCCATTGAGGAATTTGGCTTCGGAAGATATTCAAGAATATCTTCCGAGAGTTAATTCCTCTTCGGAAGGAATTTACACTTGGAATAATTTAAAGATCTCTTGTAACTGGGCTTAAATTGTATTGATACAAGACTTTACATATTAAAAAGGTTTTCAAAAGAGGTAGTTATTCAATGTTTATCATCCCAATTGCTGATATGAGATACTTAAATCTTTGTTCATCAAATGCCTTTGTGAACAAATCAGCATATTGTTCATTTGAGTCAACTTTGATTAACTTTATCAGCTATTTCTCATGAATATCTCTAATGAAATGATACCTGATATCAATATGCTTTGTCTTGGAGTGCTTCATCGGATTCTCAGTAATGGAGATAGCACTGTTGTTGTCAATATGGATAGGAGTAGTCATGAAGTTGAATCCATAGTCTAACATCTGATTTTGAATCCATAGCAGTTGAGCACAGCAGCTAGCAGCAGCAATGTATTCAGCTTCAGCAGTTGATGTAGAGACACAGGATTGTTTCTTGCATTGCCATGAGATAATCCTTCCACCAAGAAATTGACATCCTCCTGATGTTGATTTCTTGTCAATGTTGCAGCCACCATAGTCACTGTCAGAGTATCCATAGAGATTGAAATCACTATTTCTTGGATACCAGATACCTAGTTTAGGTGCTCCTTTGAGGTATCTAAGGATTCTCTTTGCAGCAGCTAGGTGAGACACCTTTGGAGCAGCCTGATATCTTGCACAAATGCATGTGGCAAACATGATATTTGGTCTACTAGCAGTGAGATACATCAGAGAACCAATGATTGCTCTATATTGATGTTGATCAGTATCCTCCCCCTCAAGGTCAGGGCAAAGATTATGGTTTCTGGGTATGAGTGTCTTGGCTGGTTTACAATCCTTCATTTCAAATCTATCTAAGATGTCTGAGACATACTTAGATTGACTGATGAAGAACCCTTCCTTCATCTGTTTCACCTGAATTCCAAGGAAAAAGTCCATTTTCCCATAGAACTCATTTCAAACTTCTGCTTCATTATGCTTTCAAAGTCCTTGCACATTTGGTCGTTTGAAGAACCAAATATGATGTCATCAACATAGACTTGTACAAGAAAAATGTCTTCTCCACTCTTTCTGATGAAAAGAGTCTTGTCGATGGTACCTCTAGTGTATCCATTCTTCAGGAGAAACTGAGACAAGGTCTCATACCACAGCCTAGGTGCTTGGTGCAGCCCATATAGAGCTTTATCCAGTTTGCACACGTAGTTGGGGTGCTGTGGGTCTTCAAATCCTGGAGGTTGAAATACATAGATTTCCCTATCTATATCCCCATATAGAAAAGCACACTTGACATCAAGTTGGTAGACTGTGAAGTTCTTGGATACAGCATAAGCAAGGAAGATCCTAACTGCCTCAAGTCTTGCAACAGGTGCAAAGACCTCAGTATAATCGATTCCTTCCTCCTGGGTGTATCCTTGAACAACTAGCCTTGCCTTGTTCTTGATAATCAAGCCTCTATCATCTTTCTTGTTCCTGAACACCCATTTAGTGCCTATGGGTACTTGACCAGATGGTAGTGGGCATAGATTCCAGACCTTTTGTCTTCTGAATTGAAGCAGCTCCTCCTGCATTGATTCAACCCAACTACTATCCTTTAAGGCATCTTCTACCTTCTTTGGTTCCATCTGAGACAAGAAGCATGAGTACAAGCAGACATTCCCATGATAAGTTTGTCCTCTTGTTCTCACACCCTCAGAGACATTCCCTATGATGTTTTCAGTTGGATGAGTGTTGTGAATCCTAAGACGAGGAATCACTTCCAGTTACAGAGATAAGTCTAGGTTAGACATATTCTGATCAGGAGCTGGATCACTCTGTCCAACTGCTGTTTCAAAGTCATTCAATGAGGACTGATTGAATGATTGAGAAACATCATCAATGGTTGGTTGTGGAGTAGTATTAACAGTTGCCTGTTCCTTCAGAATACCACTTCCCTCAACCTGGTGTTGTAATGGATCACCTGAAGAACTTTAAGGTTGATCAAGTGATTCACTTGTTGAAGCTTCATTATTCCTGGAGATAGTTACACTATCAGATCTGTGAATAGTTGAAGCTTGTTGCCTTTCAGCTCTTGGAGAAATTGGAAGAGGTCTGGTAAGCTCATATAGTTGACCTGCATCAGCATCAGCATCACTTTGAGCACCTGTTCCAGCTGAAACATTCTCACAAGATGGTTTAGAATAGTTTGGAAACAATTCTAAGTCAAAGATATACTCAGGTCCATTCCCCCTAACACAAGGAGTGTGCTCATTAACAACTATGTTGGATGACTCCTCAAATTGTTGATTCTTGATATTGTATACTCTATAAGCTTTGGAGCTAGAAGAGTATCCAATGAAGATAGCATCATCCGACTTCTCAGCAAACTTTGCTAAGTTGTCCTTTGTGTTAAGTATGGTACACCTGCAGCCAAAGGACCTTAGAAAGCCAATGAACGGTGGCCTCTTGTTCCATAACTCATAAGAGGTTTTTCCATGGGGCTTAACTACAAGAACCCTGTTCTGCACATAGCATGCAGTGTTGACTGCCTCTGCCCAGAATGTTAGAGGTAGCTTTGAATCAGCTAACATGGTCCGAGCAGCCTCAATAAGTGTCCTGTTCCTCCTCTCAGCAACACCGTTTTGTTGAGGAGTTCTAGGAGCACTGTATTGTCTGGCAATCCATTTTGAGTCACAGAATGAGTCAAGAACGAAGTTCTTAAACTCAGTCCCTTGATCACTTCTAATGATCTTAACCTTGTGATCAATTTGATTTTCTATTTTAAGAATAAAAGATTTTAAAGTTTTAGCAGTTTCATCTTTACTTCTTAAAAAGAATACCCATGTAAATCTTGTAAAATCATCAACTATCATAAGGCAGTATGATTTCCTTCCAATGGTCATTATACTTGTGGGTCCAAAGAGATCCATGTGCAATAAGTGTAATGGAGTAGTGATAGAGTTAACACATTTGGATTTATAAGATGATCTGTGTTGTTTCCCTTTCAGGCATGCAACACAGTTATCTTTGCAGAAAAATTCCTTTTTAGGCAAACCATGTACCAAGTTATTTTTAGCCAATTTATTCATTGTTTTAAAATTCACATGACACATGCGTTTATGCCATAGTGTTGACTCATCACTATCATCTTTGGAAAGAAAGCATGATACTTCACCCATAGGAGAAGCATTGTTCATATCTAGCTTGTACATATCCCCTTTCCTGGGAGATCTGAGAAGCACCAATTCCGGAGGAATTGTCATCCCTGGTCTGAGGATAATGCACTCATGTTCAGTGAAAAGCATCTGATGCTTCTGGTCACAGAATTGAGAAACACTTAACAGATTGTGTTCAAGCTGTTTGACAAAGTGAATTTTGTCAATGTTTATTTTGCCATTGGATATACTTCCTCTGCCAGAAATATATCCTCCGGCCTCACCTCTAAATTGGACAGGCCCTCCATCAAAGTTCTGGAATTGTTGAAGGAGAGATCTGTTCCCTGTCATGTGCCTGGAGCATCCACTATCTACAATCCAGATATTGTTGTTCTTGTCAAATGGATGTCCCTGCACATAAGATGAGATGGTTAGTTTTGTTTGGAAGCCCAAGCCTTGCTGGTCTTGGGTTCTTCCAATGATAGTGACATAATTGAACCAAAAGATATGCAGTGGGGTTCAATAGAGGTCATTGTTGAAGAAGAGGTTTGGGCTGCAGCATCTTCCTTGATCTTCCAATCCATCCTTTGGTTGATCTTTGAAGATGAGCTTGTTGAAGCTTGTGCAGTATGGCCTTCTTCCGAAGCTTCTTTCTTTTCGGAAGAAGCCTTCACCACCTTTTCTTCCGAAGTAGTCTTCTTCTGAGATGGTTTCAAGGGATCCTTCTTGTTCTTCCGAACCTTAGAAGGTTTGGCTTCCGAAGCCATTTTCCCTTCGGAAGAAGTAGTTTCTTCTGAAAGCAACTTGGCTTCCGAGATCAACTTTCCCTTTTTCATCATTTGGACCTTTTGAAGTGGTCCAACTGAGAAACCTTCTCTGACTCCTTCTTTTCTAACATTATTTGCATAATGTGTGCTTGCTGGATTGTAGTAACAATCTTTAGCCATGTGGTTGTGCAGACCACACATTATGCAAGCAATGTTAGTCTTCTAGGAACTTGCAGGTTGCTGTTTCTTAGGTTTCTTCTTTTCATCAGCAACTTTCCCTTTCAACTTCTGATCCTTCAGTAGGACAGGAGTGCTGGTATTACACTCCTTTCCTGAATCAGAAGTACCTACCACTTGAAATCCGGCAGAGATGAAGACACCCTTTTGCTTTGGGTCGATCTTAAGCTTGGACTCTGCAACCTTCTTGGCAGTCCTTCTAGCAGCTTTAGCTCTGCTTCTTCTTGCCTTGGTGGTCAGGATTTGGTAATCACAGGTGGAGATGGGTGTATCCTCCTGTTTCTCCCCTGTGGAGGCCACTATTTTTGCTTCATCCTCTAGTTCCAATGGAGAAGGGTCAGCAGTTGGAACCTCTTGCTCTTCAGTACCATATCTAGGTAGTCTAATAGACTCATAAGAGTGTGGTGGAGCTATTTCACTGGTTCCCAACCCTTTTTTGTTTTGATAAAACATTTTGGAATGAGAAGTTGATGCAAGAATAGTTTGGAAGCTTTGCTCAGCAATAGCTTGCTTCCTGGCCTGAGCCTTAGCTGTGACTAACTGGGCTTGAACTTCAGAAAGTTTGGAGATCAGATCTTTGATTTGAGTCTTATAGTTAGTCTTTTCATGTTTTAAAAGAGACACAGTTTTCTCTAACTCATCAATTTTCCTTTGATAGTCAGATTCAGCTCTTTTAAAGTCAGATTTTAGCACATTTAAAGACTCAACCTTAGATCTAATTTCCGAAATGTAATCCTTATACAGTTTAACTTTAGCAATACAGGCAGCATTACAAAGATGTTCATATACCTGATCATCATCTGTTCCGGCCATTAGTGCTTGAGCGGGAGTCACATCCTGTACCATGAAGCTCCAGTCAACTTCCTGAGCAACAGCAGCTGTTTCAGTTGACTTCTCTTCATGTTTGGGAGCAGTGGGATGTGTGGAGGCCTGTGGGGTTCCCGGGTTGTTCTTGGGAGCCTTGCATTCCCTAGCAAAGTGACCAAGTTGGTTGCAGTTGTAACACCTTGCTTTGCTCTTATCAAACCTAAACTTGCTGTTGACTGGGTTTTGAGGGAATTGCCTTCCAGTTCTCTTGAAGAACTTCTTCGCTCTGTAAGTTAAAAGAGCCATCTGCTGGACAATGTCTATATACTCCACATCATCTGGACTGAAGCACTCAAGATCATCAAAGCAGTATTGAAAATCACCAGAGTGTCCACTTCCAGAGACAAAGGCACAACTATCCTGAGAGGAGTTGTGTTGAACCTTTTGAGACTTTGGAGTCTCAGGTAGAGTAATGTAGGGTCCACTGTGTGAGTTGTCAGGGTAACATAGCAACTGATGTTGTGGTTCTATGGTTTCCCTTTCAACCACATGAAGGGCTGAACTCTGTTGGTTATTGGAGTGACCAGAGGAGTTCTGCATGTTCATTTCCATCTGGAATGCACTTAGGATACCATATAACTCTGTCAGAGTAAGAGTCTTAAGGTCAGAAGTTCTCTTGATCACAACACAGTAACGTATCCATAGTTTAGGAAGTGAAGACAGGAACTTCCTAACTATGTCTCTGTTCTCAAGAGCAACTCCAATATCCTCCAGAGTGTCTACCAGCTCAACATACCTGAAGTATTGTTGAGTCAAGGTCTCACCGGCCTTGAAAGTAAAGTTCTCAAACTGCTGCTTCAAGAGATCCTTCTTGTTCTCTTGGGTTTCCTTGGATCCTTCATACATCAGCTTCAGTGCTTCCCATAAATCTTTGGCAGTTTTGCACTTCTTGAAGCGTCTGTAGACGGAGTTGGGGAGAGCAGTTTGGAGAGAAGTCATAGCCCTTTGATCCAGCTCTATTCTCTTCCTGTCTTCTTCTGAGTAATCATCAACATCTTTTGGAATGATGCGATTACCAGTGGCAGAAGTGGTGCTTGGTATGAAAGGACCATTGACAATGGAGTCCAACATCCTTGAATCTTGACACTTGATAAAGCCTTCCATTCTGATGCACCATGTGTCAAAGTCTTCAGGGGTGATCAGTGGGGACTTGGTCATGGTACCGGTTTCCATATCAGCCTTGGAGAGAGCGGCCATTTGAGTGAGTGGTTTGTAGTGAGGAGTGAAAAACAGGTTGATTTGGATGGTAAGATCTCACAATCAAGAGCCTGGAGCTCTGATACCAATTGCAGGATCGGATTTTGAGGGTGGTTTTTCTCTCAACTCACTGTGAACAACACTCGGCAAGCAGTCTATGAAGAGTTGATCACAATATAACAAGTATCAAGAAGTAAGAAAATAAACACAGCAAGTAAATTTTCAAGGTACTTTTATATATTGCTTCTCAACTCAAAGGATTACAAGACACTTGGACTCAAATCGCTTATCTAAAGAGTTATAGGGAGAAGATATATATAATACTACCTACAGCCGGATATACTTTGATACCAGCTGGACACCTCTAACCTTACATATATACTACAAGACTCTAGGTGAGGTCTTTCAGACATTTTGCCTGAGAGTTGGTAGTCAGGACATGTCCCTGACTTACCTTTTGTCACCAACTAAAGTTGGTAACATGTACTATCATAAAAAGGTGAACAGTAGAATAAAGTATGGTCAACAACATGGCTCTTTAGGAAGATGCCATGCTGTATCAGAGGTCTGCAACGGACTGTCAGGGACAATACTTTTATCTGCTGGACATAGCAATGTCTTCCGAAGGATAAAGTGCTTCGGAAGAATAACTTCTTCCGAAGCCACTTATACTTCGGAAGACTGCTTCTTTCGAGGCTTGGAGTCTTCTTTGTCTTCGGAAGCAGACTTTGTCTTCAGCTCTTTCATCAGACTTTGTCTTCGGAAGCTCAGACTTTGTCTTCAGCTCTTTTATCAGACTTTAGGAAGATCTCTTGCTTGACTTCGGAAGCCCTTCAATGTAGCACCAAAAGTGACTATGAAGTGGTTTTGGTTGCACCAGCCTTATCATGATCCAACAACCTCACGTACGTGGCAGGCATGTTCCTCCTCACTTCTTGAATAAATCAGGATATCATTAATACATACGATCACTGATTTATCTAACATCATCCGACACACTCAGTTCATTAAATCCATAAAGGCAGCTGGCGCGTTAGTCAAACCAAAAGACATAACGAGAAACTCGTAATGTCTATAACGCGTGTGAAAAGCTGTCTTAGGGATGTCCTACTCCTTCACCTTCAACTGATGGTAACCAGATCGAAGATCTATCCTCGAAAACCAACTGGCACCTTGGAGTTGATCAAACAAATCATCGATCCTCGGTAGCAGATACCGATTCTTCACCGTTAGCTTATTCAGCTTATGGTAGTCGATGCACATCCGCATACTACCGTCCTTCTTCTTCACAAACAATATCAGAGCACCCCAAGGAGAGATGATCGGTCGAATAAACCCCTTATCCATCAATTCTTGTAGTTGATCCATGAGTTCCTTCATCTCGGTAGGAGCTAATCGATACGGTGCCTTGGCAACGAGTTGAGCAACAGGCATCAGATCAATCTGGAACTCAACCTCACGATCCGGTTGCACACCTGGTAAGTCTTCCAGGAACACGTCTGGATAGTCGCATGCCACTGGTACGTCGGATAGTTGTGGCACTGATGTGTCTACATCCTTTATGTAGGCCAGATAAGCACTACATCCACGTTTCATTCATTTGCTTCCACAGCCATCGAAATCACATTTGGAATCGTAGTGACACGATCACCGTAGACCGTTACCGAACTTCCATCGGGCGTAACTAATCGAATCATCTTCTTTCGACACACGATGTTCGCTTCATAGGTTACTAACTAATCCATCCCTAGTACTACATCAATTCCGCCTAGGGGCATCACATGTAGCTTAGCAGCAAACCTATGACCTTCTAATTCTATGACACAATCCTCTATCACATTAGTAATTCTTGTGGATTTACCAATAGCAGTGTCTACATTAAAGGGACCATTAATATTTCTACTACTAACAAATAACTTATCATAGAAAGCAGTAGAAATAAAACTCCTACTAGCACTAGAATCAAATAACACAGAGGCATGAATTTGGTTTACTAGAAACATACCTGACACGATATTAGGATCCTCTCTGGCCTCTTCCTGCGTCATCATGAAGGCTCTAGCACTTGCCCTCTGTCCTCCTTCCTCTTGCCTCTTCTTCGCCCCGGAACTCTCAGCCCTTGGCTTCTTACATTCCCTACTCACGTGGCCTTCCTCTCCGCAGTTATAACACCGTATAAGTCCACATACCTTCACCACATGACCGGGCTTCCCACACTTGAAGCACACATTCATCCCCTACTTGCACTTACCAACGTGCTCTCTTCCACATTTACCATACCTCTTCATCCCCGAACTTGAGGACACCATCCTCCGGTCATCCACTTTCCTCCTTTTGTTGTTTGGAGTGAAACCACCACGTCCAAACCTCTTCTTTCCCCAGCTCTTATCACCATCACCCGTCTTCTTCACCTCGACTATCACCACTTCCCTCTCATCATATAACCTACCCGCCAGGTCCACCACCGATCGAAAGGTACCCGGCCGGGAAGCGATCAAATGCCTGCGTACATCAACTGGCAATCCCTGGATGTACTTCTTGATCTTTATCAATACTGGCGTCACCTGATCTGGCACCAGACTCACCATCTCATTGAACTTGATGGTGTACTGCTGGTGTGTCATGGTACCAGTCTCCAGCTGCTGGAACTCCCTATCATTCCTGTCGAGTTCCCGGAGGACAAAATTCCTCGATCACCAGCTTCTTCAACTCTGACCACCTCATCCTGCTGATGGCCCTGCTACTATCAGCCTGGATAATATTTTCCCACCAACATAAGGTCGTGTCCATAAATGAGTGGGTAGCAAACTTCACCTTCTGGTCCTCTTGGCACTCACTGATATCGAGTACCGCCTCCATCTTTCTCACCCATCGGTGAGCAGTAGCAACAGTGCCATTTCCATCAAAAGTCGGGGGCTTGCACCTTTGAAATGCCCTATAGTTGCAACCACGTGCAGTTTCCTGCACCACTTCTTCCTCCTTCTCCTCACTCGAGACAATCGTCTCGGTCTCTGATTACTCCCTCTCTTCCCTTCCTGTGGTCCTTTTCCTCTCTTTCTTCTCGTCCTCTCTTACCGCCTTAATCACTTAAGTCACTACAGACGGCAGAATCGTCTGCATGACTTGATGCACTTCCTCTACCACTACCTCTTTCACTGAGGCCCCTAAGTTCGTACTTTCATCACCACCCTCCTGGTGATGCACCTCGGGCTCTTCACGGGCCCTCTCAGCTGTCTTAGCCTGGTTCCTAGTGACACGTGGTTCAGCACCACGTCCTCCCTGTGCTCCTCCCCTAGAGGCCTTACATGATCTACCTCCAGCCATTCTCTAATCACTATAAGATTCATGCACTAACACAGTCATTCAAGGAATAGCTCAGTTTATGTTAAGTATAATAAGTCCCTAATTACAGTGGCCAGTTGTGATTAGCCACTTACTTTACTCTTCACACTCCAAGCATTACATATCCTGACTACATCAACATCTAAATATACTAGGAACACATAAGTCAAATAACATACACACATGATACTAATTAACTTCAAGAAAAGAATTAGCGGATGGTACGTAGCTACTCGGGCTGACATCCCTTTCCTTTATCCTATTCTCAGTTTAAGATTAGGTTTTGAAAATATTTACCCAATTCACTTAAACTTTGGCTCTGATACCAACTTGTAAATCCCCGCTCCCCGGAGTCCTCATAGTTGGTCATTCATAGCACTAACATATATATAAATAATATAATTTTCATAAAACATTGCAGTGGAATTTAATTATCAAAAGCCATTCATTTTATTCATAAATACTGTTGATTTGCAATACAACATGATTAAGTTACAAAAGGAAAACATTCGTTATTTGCATTACAAATCAACAATAATAACATGTGTGAATGGATGCCAATCTTGCCCTTGTCGAGTAGCCTCTCTGCGTGTCATCCTCAGCAATATTTACTTGCCAACTGAAAATGCATAAAAGTCAGCGTTGCTGAGTGAGTTCTAGTTTATAAGTATAAAAATACTTTACACGTTTCATACGTACAATTTCTCTTTTCTACAAATACTTTCATAACTTTCACACATGTTCATTCGTATCATACTTTATTACTTCAATCATTATTGTTCGTTTCGTACTTTATTCTTATCTTTCGTTAACGTTCGTCTCGTACTTTATCACTTCTTTCGATTACGTTCATTTCGTATTTTATCACTCCCTTCTTTCGTACTTTCTTATCTCGCTCTTTCGTACTAATTCTAGATCCTATCAGGCTTTATCCCCATCGCGGTCTGAAACCGCCATTCCGAGCACGAAGCTCCTTTACTATTGGCACGAAGCCCATGGCCCGAAGCCATAATTCTAGGCACAAAGCCCCATTACTATTTGGCACAAAGCCCGTGGCCCGAAGCCACTATTCCGGGCACGAAGCCTCATTTCTATCTGGCACAAAGCCCGGGGTCGAATGACAAGGATCCTGTTGGTACTATGGGTTCAGTCACCAAGACCGATCCCCCTGTGTGTGAACCCTCATGGGTTAAAATCGCACGTTATCATACACACAGTTGAGCTATCAACTCTTAAAGAGTTGTATTCCTTCTTTCTTTCTGCTTGCAAGCCTCTTCTCTCTTTCATTACATTTCACCCTTCATCTTTGTTATCTTTCTCCTTATTATGTTTTACTTTACGTTCATTCATACACTCGTCATACTACGTAAAGTCACAACATAATACTTAACGTATATTATATTATAATATAAATACGTTTTGAAAACTAATAAAGGATAACAACTCATATATTTGTGCATATAATACATTTATCATCTTATCATGCATATTCTACTCATAACCCTTATTTAATCATGCTTAGATAGCCCAAAACAGCCCACAAGTCAAACTAAGATCAAACCATATAATTATGTTTTTCCTCAAAATTTTAGAAAAATTTCTAAGTCTTGGGCACATGGGAACTATTTGGGCGCATCAACCCTGTTTGGGCATTTTACCACTATGTAGGCGCATGAGCTTTCACTTAATCATTTCAGCACTTAGGCGCATGAGCCTTCTGGGCGCATGGGCACTATTCAGGCGCACCACCTTACACTTAGGCATTTCTTTCAAAAACTCAGGCGCATGAACTACTGTTCAGGCGCATCAACTTATACTTAGAAATTCTAAGTCATTTTTAGGCGCATGTGAGTACTGTTTGGGCGCATCATCTCATACTTAGCTTCCTAAGTCATAAACACCTAAACACCAAGAACACATACCCGAAAGCATATAGACACATAAGAATATGTATGTTTCGGTTACATGGTCAAAATCCTTAAAACCGAACTTAATTATACAAAATCTTGCTTACCTTTGAAGATTTCAGCCTCTTCTTCTTGAACAACCGAGAGAAACTTCAGTTTTAGATTTTTCTATTCTTCTTTTGTCGAAAAGTAGATGGGATGGGATGTTATGGGCGGCCATCCACTTTTAAAACATAAAATAATAATGTTTTGTCCTTTTCACCCTGACACCCCCTCCACTTTGGCTACTTTTTATTTATTTCAAAATACTTTTCTTTCCTTGTTATTTGATTAGAAATTTTCGGGTGTTACAAGTCCAACCCCCTTAAAGAGGTTTCGTTCCCGAAACCAGTCCTTACTCATATAACGGTGGGTAATGTTGTCTCATCTCTTCCTCAGTCTCCTACGTAGTCTCTAAACCCTTTCTGTGTCTCCACTACACACGCACCAGTGGAACCACTTTATTTCACAGTCTCTTCTCTTTTTGATCAATGATTGCCACTGGTTGCTCTACATAATTGAGCCGCTCATCTACTTCGATATCATCCAGTGGTACAATCATATCTTCATCAGCTAAGCACTTTGTCAGATGAGATACATAGAATGTCGGATGAATTCCACTTAACTCATCTGACAGTTCTAATCGATAGGCAACCTCTCCTACTTGTGTGATGATTCGGAAAGGACCTATGTACCTCGGGATTAGCTTACCCCTCTTCTGGAACCAAATGATTCCTTTCCAAGATGAGACCTTCAACATAACTCGGTCGCCCACTTTGAATTCGATCAGTCTATGCCTCTTGTCAGCGTACGACTTTTTTCTATCTTTCACCGCTTTCATGAAAGCCTTGATCTTCTCTAACTTCTCAGTCATAGCTTCTATCATCTCGAGATCCCCAGTTCTTTCTGCCTTACTTCACCCCTACACACGGCCGTCCTAAACCTCCTACCGTATAGCTTTTCGTAAGGTGCCATACCCATACTGGCATGATAACTATTATTATACAAGAATTCAGCTAACGGTAAGTGATCATCCTAACTGCCTCCAAAATCGGTCACACATGCCCAAAGCATAATTTTAAGCATCTGGATTGTCTTCTCAGACTGACCGTCCGTCTGAGGATGATAAGTTGTGCTAATGTGTAGCCTCGTCCCCATCGCATCATGGAATCTTTTCCAAAACTTTGATTAAAACCGGGTGTCACGATCCGACACGATAGACACCGGTACACCATGACGAGCTACAATCTCCTTAATGAATAGATCCGCCAACCTCTCAGAAGAATACGTCTTGCGGATTGGTAGGAAGTGAGCACTCTTCGTCAATCGATCAATAATCACCCATATCATATCACACCCCCTCGCCGAACGAGGTAGCTTAGTAATAAGGTCCATGGTGATGTGTTCCCACTTCCATTCGGGTATATCCAACGGCCGAATCTTCCCGTATGGTTTCTGATGTTCCGCCTTCACTTGCAAACAAGTAAGGCACTTGCTCACGTACTCTACAACATCATGCTTCATACCCGGCCACTAATAATCCTTCTTCATATCCTGATACATCGTCATGGCACTGGGATGAATCAAGTATCGAGTCTTATGAGCTTCATCCATAATTCTTCCTCGTAGGTCTCCATAATGGGGGATCCATATCCGTCCGTTTCAGGTCCTAACACTGAGAGTGTTTTCACCCAATTTCACGACTAGACCTCTCATCCTTTCAGAGTTAAGGCGATCTTCTTTCAACGCCTCGTCTTGAAAGTCTTTCACTTGGGTCATCACATCAGCGGTTATAACCAACTGAAAGCTTTCACCCGAATCGGCTCGGGTCTCTCCTTTCGGCTAAGGGCATCGGCCACAACATTGGTGATAGGATCAATTAGAGCAATCTGTATCAATTATATGAACAATTCAAAGCAAAATACAATCAATTGTAATCAAATCAAGACAAATCAACAAAATTCATATTCCATTGATTGCAAAGACGAATACAAGTGATAGAAAGCAGTTCTCATAAAACATATGCAAAACTTACAATCTATACTACGTCTAAGCTATTTATACTAGAACCTAAGGAACTAATTTTACACAAAAAGTCCCTACACTAGTATAAAATACAAAATAGACACTAAACAATAAAGACTAAATGTTAATCTTTTAAGGGACCTAACAATACTCCCCCTAAGATTTACATTGTCTTCAGTCTTTAGTTCAGCTCCATCCTTTCTTTTCTTCTTTTATCTTTGATCTTGTCTTTGTCTTCATTTTATCTTCTCTGCATCCTTTGACTTCTTCTTTTATCTTGAATCTTCTCTCTTCAATCTTCAATCTGCAAAGAAATCCTCAGGCTCTTCTTTTACAGAGAACATTGGCTTCTGCTTGTACATTTCAATTTCCTTCAGAGCATTCTCAATCGCTGACTTGAATTTCTTTGCTAGCACAGCTTGCTCTGGTTTTGATTCATTTGTTTTTATATCTAACTGCTTCATTCTTTCCAACGTGTTCTTTGACAAACATGCTATATCAACATTAGCATATAGTTCAATTGGAATTCCGCAGTCTTTTGTATACAATTCAAGCACTCCTTTTCTTGATATTCTCATAAACTCAATATCTGGAATATCTTTCTTCACAATGTTTGCATAAGCCAAAGCTTTCCTTAAAGCAATTCTTTCCATGGCAGCACTCATGACATTGATAATTGACACAAAATACTTTTTATCTTGTTCAGCTGTCTCATTTGATAACTTGTCAAACTTCTGCACAGATAGAAATGAAATGTAACTTGGGTGTAGTAACCTCAGTTCAAAGGATCCAAACAAAGTTATCATGTCTTCATTCCAATCTTCTAGGTTTCTCACAAGCTTAAGTTCAAACGTTTCTGAATTGTAAAACCATCTTTGAATTGGTTTTGACTTTTGATTTCCGTCAATCATCTTTATGCCAGGAGTTGTCACCTTTTTTACAAACTTGTCATAAAATTCAATCATGAAGTGATCTTCATCTGATTGATTCACTGTCTTACTTCTCTTCTTCTTCATTGACATAAAGTATTCTTTATCTTCCTGATCACATCTTATTTTCAGAAAATTGCTTGATCTGGTCAACCCTGTTCTCAACAAATATACCATCATTTGACCTCTTTTTGCATTTGAATGATTAATCAATCTCAATTTATTCAACTCTTTAAGATCTTGCACTGGAAGTTTTATGATGCTAGCATAAAAATGATACACATCACATATTGCATTCACTCTTTTAATTAGAAATGCATCAAACACTTCATCATACTTCCATGCTATGATTTTTACTTGATTTGTGAAGTCTGGTGCAATCATTGCATTTAACAATTCAGCAACTAATTGACCTTTTTGTAACACATTTCGTACCAAATCACCAGTTGACCTTGATTTATCAAAAATTTGAATTTGTTCTTCAGATGCCTTATATGCTTGCTTTTCTGATTCTGGAAACATTTCATTAGATCTTTTCTCCTTTCATGAGCAGATGATTTCATTGCCATTTGTTTGATCTCCTGAGGCTTTAACACTTTAGTTCTTTTTGTGATTTCCAGATATTGCGGATTGTCAGTATCCAAAATAATCATCTTTTTAGTTTGTTTCTCCGTTTCTTGGAAACTTTTAACCAAATTTCTCAAAGATACAGATTGAAGTCTTTTTAATTTTCTCCAAGGATAATTCCTTGCTTGCAACCATGATCGTAAAGCAACCACACTCATGTCTTCTGGATCTGGATGGTGCAGCTCGGAACTTGAAAGTTCATCCATATTAATACTTTCTTTTTCTCTGTTCCACTCTCCATGTTCAATCACTATTTCATTAGGATCTATTGGAGCAATGGATTCTGCAGCTATGCATTTCTCATATTCATCGTTTATCTGAGAAACTGTTAATCCATCTAAAAATACCCTGTTATATTTCATCTTTACAAGATAGTTATACCTTTCTTCAAAATCTGATAGAATATCATCAACTCCTTGATCATGTTCCAAAGGAGGATTTTCAAATTCTTCAACCACATCATCATCATCAAGAACTTCATTATACCAGTCATCATCAAATTCATCTTCCAAATCTTCCAATGCACCAATTTTATCTTGAGCAATTGGATATTGGTTCTCTTGAATACCTTCTTCAATAACATCTTCAACTCTTTGAAATTTAGAAGAAGTTTCAGGTACAACTTCTGCATCTATTTCATCTATTTTTCTTTTCCCTTTCTCCATTGCAGATACCTTCTCAACATCAATTGGAATGGTTTCTAAAATAATTTCAACTTCTGGAGACTTTGGTTTTGCTAATTCTTTCAATTGTATCAACTCTTCTTTCAATCCTTCATTTTCCTCATTCAATTTCTTGAATTTTTCTTCAAGATGATCATAGTCTTTGATCATAACTTCAAAATTCTTTATAACATCTTCTTTGTCTTTGGCATAGGACACAATCTTTTCATCTTTTAACAAACTATCTTCTTTCAATTTTTCATTTGCTTTCTTCAACAACTCAAGCTCTGCCTTTAGTTCTTCAATCTCTTTTTCTTTTGCTTCATTTTCAACTTTTAGGCTTTCAAGTTCATCAACATCAAGAATTTCATCAGTTTGAATGGCCACATGAGTTGTAAAAACAGGTATATCTTGATGAATTTGGAATGTCTCAATGAACTCATAATCAGAAATTTGATCATCAACATTCATCTCTTGTTCAGTCTCAAAGTGAGCCTGTTCCTCTTCATGTACCTCTTCATGAGCAGTTTCATCAATAATGAAAGCATCTACATTATCGACTGCTTCATGCTCACTGTCCTGTTCATGAACTTCATCACCCATTATTTCTTCATCTTCATTTTGAGCTTCATTTTCATGCTCAGAAATTGGTGGTTCATGACTTATATCCTGGTGAGTCTCAGCTTCATCACCATCATCATAATCATTATTATCATCATCATCTTGATCATTATCATCTTGATCATTATCATCTTGATCATTATCATCATCTTGATCATCTTCTTCCAAAGGAAACTCATCTATCAGATCAGCAGGATCAATTGGTTCTCCCTCTATCAAATGATAATGCTCCACATGAATGTCAACTTCATCATTTGCTACATTTAACATGTAGTCAAACATAGGAACATTTTGAGCACCTGTTATCGTTGATAACTTCTTATATGTCATTTCAGACATATTTTCCAACTCCAATCGATCTCCACCAACACCATAAACATGAATGTCAGGATATTCCTCATTAATAATCATTTGAAGGAATCTTGGATACATTAAGTATTTATGCCTTGTTCCTTTTTCCAAATTAAAAGCAAATCCATTCAGTATCCACTTTGACATATTGAACCTTCTGTTTGTAGCTAGAGCAACAATAGGTGAAGCTATGTCCACAGGAAATGAATTCCATCCAA
This sequence comes from Flaveria linearis, assembly GCA_024085815.1. Lineage (NCBI taxonomy): Eukaryota > Viridiplantae > Streptophyta > Magnoliopsida > Asterales > Asteraceae > Flaveria > Flaveria linearis. Next base: position 78,155,628 of record CM044001.1, read on the forward strand.
CACTCCTCTTGGACAAACAGTGTTGGAAGATGTAACAAAGAAGCTTCCAGTGATTATATACCCTTGCTCTAAAGAATTGTTTCTTAGGAAACTGATCAGGATGACCCATAGCCATAAAAATTTCTCTGCATTCATCAAAAGAAAATTCACATCGATCTTTTGGATCATTTTCACCCAATCTTAGAGCATTTCTGATAGAATCTTCAGACACTTCTATCATTCTATCTCTAGTTACAAAGCCTCTTACAACTTTTCTTCCATCCTCTACTTCAACCCGTGCAGTGTTCCAAAACTGTCTAATAAGTCTGTCATAGATTACAGTTTGGTAACACATTGCATAAACATATTTTGTTCTTAGAAGAAATCTGATCATTTCTTCATAAGAAAAAGCATCTTGAGCTTCATCATCCAAAAATGCAACAATGTTATGCTTAGGTACAAACTTCAATTCTGCCATCTGCAAAATTTAAGAACAATGATGTTAGATAGTGTGTATTTTGAAGCAAATGATTAATTATGAGTTTAAAATTATGATGATTTAAGATATTATAAACTGATGTGTTAAATTGAATTTGAATTTTAAAAACAACTTGAATTTTAATTTTAAGTGTAAACACTTAATTTTGATAAAAGATGAATTTTCAAGATTGATTTTGATTAACAGTTTAACATTTCTGTTTATGTTATCTTATATCACTTTATTAAAAACTCTTAAATTCCTGAGATGATGATTTTTATCAATTTTGATTTTAGTTTGAATTTTGTTTTATTTTATTTTGAAAATTATGAAACTGTTCATCTTCTTCAACAAGTTCATGATCACCGAGAATGTTCATCGGTGACCATGAATCAAAACTTCAATCAAATATCAGATTTTCACAAGCTTAACCTAATATCATGATCGAAATCATCAGATGAACAAGAATCAATCGTCAATTTTTCACATTTTTTTCTCGATTTGAAGTAATCTGTGATTTTACAAGTGTTAGGGTTCATACGCCGTACAGGTATCGAACGACCATCAAAATGTTTCATTTAAAATGAAATCAGTTGAATATGATTCATTCACTTACATTCACAATCACAAGAATACTATCAACAATCTGGAATTTTTGTTCAAAATGGATTCAATCGATGAATAAGGGTTTTGTTCGAAGAAAGGTCGAAAGTTCGAGAGTTCAGAGGGTTTTATGAGGGTTTTATGAGGGTTTTTGAATTTAGAATAAAATGAATATCACAAGTGTTCTATTTATACTAAGTATAAAAATTTTAGACTTATGAGCACTGTTGGTCGTTTTAGGATCATTCAGACTCATTAGGTAAAAAATTTCACTAAGTATTGAGAAATATGAGCACTATACAGCCTTGTGAGTCTAGTCGTATTAGCACTGTTAGACACATAAGTCTAGCCGTATGAGAACTGTTTCAGACTTATAAGAACTGTTAGTAGCATAAGCACTGTTGGTCGCATAAGCACTGTTTCAGTAGCATAAGCACTGTTTCAGTAGCATAAGCACTTTTTCAGTAGCATAAGCACTATTAGTAGCATAATAAATCTGAAATGTCCACACATCAACTAATCAGACATTAACAACTGTTTGTGCATTTTTTTTTCACTTGGAATTTTCAAATCTTCCACCTGCACACTGTTTAAACAAATTAGTAATATTTCATACTAATATTCAAACACTATTGCATAATTTTACATTTTGACCCTCAAAGTTTCAAATTTACACTTTTGACCCTCAAAGTTTCAAATTTACATTTTTTAACCTCAAATTGGAACTTTTTACAAGTTTGACCCTTCATCTTAGTTTCAAAATGAACAACCAAATATTTCAACATCTGTCTTGATTTAAACTTTTCAAAGAAGCTTTTCCTTGCTACAAATTATGAGATCATTTTATCATTTGATCAACACACACATACTTTGAAATTAAAGCATCATCCGTTCAATTCAACATGATCATTTTCATTTTGATTTTCTGAAAATATTCTTATTGGTTTATTACTCCCCCTAAACTTTTAAGTTTCACAAAACTTAGAAGTTTATTAATAGATCATAAGAATATCATACTTAACTTTGTTATATTGCCTGCACACAAGAAAACATGCATAAAATCAAAATTAAAGCAGAATAAAAATCTAATATTTACACAAGAATCTTTGATTGCAGTGAGATCATATTAGATAAGATCAGAACATTAAAATAAAAAAATTTTGTGGATAGTCATAGACAATGATTAAATCCTGATCAAGTGTGTTCCAGGTCAGTGATATCACAGCAAAGGAGACACAAGATCTAAGGACAGCAAATGAGTGTTTTTGACATAAACTATCAGCTCACTTACTTTTTCAATTCTTGGATGAGTATGGTAGAGGTGTATGACAAGATGTGACTCATACCAAGACAAAGAGGATCAACCATCATCAAAACATGCAAGAAAGCACTTATTCTCAACTTATTACCTAACAAATATGCATAATCAGAGTTCATGTTACTTAATTTAACAGAGAATGATCATGGATAACCATTTGATCAACTCTAACCATCCTTTTGAATGGGTTGTGCACATTGGCATCTTTTGCATCAAATGAGAATATCCAGGTCTGTAATGACTTACAACAGAGGATATCTCAGTACTTCAGGTCTATGATGACTCATAACAGAGAAGTAAATGATGCTTGTAACAGATCTCATGATTAGTCACATTACCATTAGGTGTGAGTAGGAGTAGCTTAACAAGCAGTCAATCTCATAAGCTAATACACTCAAATGTACTTAGATGAATACACAAACAAGCATAAGAATGTGGGTAATCACAAGAATTTACTTGTTCAGTATACTAGCATGATAGTGTCTACACAACAATTCCTGATCATGTCAGACTTTATTAGCGAGTGAAGTATGTAACTGATCTTACTAATGTACTATCATTTCTCACAGAAGGCAAATACAGATTCATTCCTAAAATAATGAATGAAAAATGAAAAGCACTCTATTTTTGGATTTTTGATTTATATTTTTCTATTTGATTTTGGGGTTTTCTACTTTTGTATTTGGTTTTCTATAAAAGAAAGCACACACACACAAACAATCAGGCAAATAACGATGAAAAGTTATCCTTATGAAAATTGTCAGAGTTAGGAAAGTATTTGATCATGAAAGGATTCAAATTTGTAACCAGGTTTACACATGGTTAATAAGGCCAATTGACTCCACTAAATACTCAAACCTTCCTGGTAGAAAAGCTTTAGTAAATAGGTCTGCCAACTGTTTTTCAGTTGCTATTTGAATCAAAATGATTAAACCTTTTTCAGAATTATCTCTTAGAAAATGATATCGAATTTCGATATGTTTTGTTTTTGAGTGTTGAACTGGATTAGCTGTAATGAACATAGCAGCAGTGTTATCAATGTAAATGGGTGTTTTAAGAAAATTGAACCCATAATCTAGCAGTTGGTTTTGCAACCAAAGTATTTGAGAACATCCTGCTGATGCAGCTATGTACTCAGCTTCTGCAGTTGAGACAGAAACATTTGTTTGTTTCTTACATTGCCATGAAACTAATCTGGGTCCAAGAAACTGACAACCACCCGTTGTAGATTTTCTGTCTTGACAACATCCACCATAATCACTATCTGTGTATCCATGTAACTCAAAATTACCTTCATAAGGATACCAAAGCCCTAAAGCTGGTTTACCTTTGAGATACCTGAATATTCTTTTGACAGCAATTAAGTGAGATTCTTTCGGGTCTGATTGATACCTTGCACAGACACAAACAACATACATTATGTCTGGTCTTGATGCAGTAAGATACATCAAAGAACCAATCATAGATCTGTATAATGTTTGGTCTACTGATTTTCCTTTAGGATCAGGTTCAATCTTGGTGTTTACGTCAGCTGGAGTTCTTATGGATTGACAATCATGCAGTTTGAATTTCTTCAAGAGTTTATCAACGAACTTCTCTTGATTGATAAAAATACCATCTGTAGATTGTTGAACTTGCAATCCAAGAAAGAAATTGATTTCTCCCATAGAACTCATTTGAAACCGAGATTTCATGATCTCTTCAAATTCTTTGCACAAAGTTGGACTTGTAGAACCAAATATGATATCATCTACATACACTTGCACACATAAGAGATCATCATTATCCTTCTTTATGAATAAAGTTGGATCGATTTTCCCTCTTGTATATCCATGTTGGATCAAGTGTTGAGATAATGTCTCATACCAAATTCTAGGAGCTTGATGTAGTCCATATAAAGCTTTGCTAAGCTTATACACACGATGTGGAAATTCTGCATCCTCAAAGCCCGGAGGTTGCTTGACATACACATCATCAGTGATTGGACCATACAGAAATGCACCTTTTACGTCCATTTGATACACCTTGAATTTCATGAATGATGCATAAGCCAGGAAAACACGAATAGATTCGAGTCTTGCAACTGGAGCAAATACTTCATCATAGTCAATTCCTTCTTCCTGTGTGTATCCTTGTGCAACAAGTCTTGCTTTGTTTCTGATTACAATGCCACGATCATCAGTTTTATTTCTGAACAACCATTTGGTGCCTATGGCATTTTCTCCTTCAGGTAATTCCACCAACTTCCACACTTCTTGTTTTCGAAATTGTAGAAGTTCCTCCTGCATAGCTTCAATCCAACCATTGTCCTGTAATGCCTCGGTGACATTTTTAGGAACAGTCTGAGAAAGGAAACACGAGTATAAACAAACATTTGCATGTTCAGATTTACTCCTAGTAGTTCTTTCATTCAGAGGACCAATAATCTGTGATGTTGGATGGTTCCGGTGGATACGAGATATCGAAATCTCATTTCCTTGAACAGTAACATCAAGATTGGTTTGGTTCAGATTGGAGAGCTGTTGCAATAAGGTAGAAGAATGTGGAGTGAAATTTGGTACTTGAGTCGGTGAATTGAGAAAGTAATCAAAGTTACTATGATCAATTGCATCTCCAGAGATAGAAGATGTGCCAGACTCAGGATGTCCAATTTCTGTACCATCATTAGGAATAGGTTGTGATGCTTCTTGAGCAGCTGAAACAGAATGATCTGAAGCTGAAGAATCAGGAACATTGTCATGAAATTGGATTGTTGAATCCTTGACAAATGAAAAAAATGGATAATCTGAACGAGCATCATCTGAATCATCAGAATCTGAATCATCACTGAAAGATCCAAGATCTCCTCTTGAGTTCTTCTTACCTGAAAAATCATCAGATTGATTAAACAAGTTAGACTGAAATGAGTTTGACAAAGAATCCAAATCAAATAACCATGCAGGACCATTTGAAACTGATGGAAAAGAATTTTCCAAAAATTTAACGTTGAATGTTTCATTAATAGAGTTTGTCCTAGAGTTATACACTCGATAGGCTTTTGAAACAGATGAATAACCAACGAAAAATCCATTATCAGCTTTTTCTTCAAATTTTCCTAAATGATCACTTGAGTTAAGAATCATAACTGGACAACCAAATGATTTTAAAAAATTTATGTTTGGTTTCCTGTCAAACATCAACTCATATGGAGTTTTCTTTTTATCTTTAACAAGCAAGATTCTGTTCTGAACAAAACATGCTGTGGATATTGCTTCGTCCCAGAAAGTGATTGGAAGTTTAGCATCTGCTAACATAGAACGGGCAGCTTCAATCAGAGTTCGGTTCTTCCTTTCAGCAACTCCATTTTGTTGTGGAGTTCTGGGAGCACTGAACTGATTAACTATCCCTTTTTCTGCACAAAACAAATCAATGTTAGCATTTTTAAATTCAGTTCCATTATCACTTCTTATTATTTTTACTTTTTGATCAAGTTGATTTTCAACTTTGTTAATAAATTCTTTTAGAAGATCTGCAGTTTCAGATTTAGCTTGAAGAAAGAAAACCCATGAAAATCTTGTATAATCATCTATGATGACTAAACAATATAATTTTCGACCAATACTCCTAATATTAGTTGGTCCAAAAAGGTCCATATGTAACATCTGGAGTGGTTTGGTGTTTGAGTTTGTTAGTTTGGACTTATAAGACGCTCTATGTTGTTTTCCCTTCAGACATGCTGAGCAATGATCAGTTGTTGAAAACTTCTTGGAAGGAAGTCCAATAACATGATTTCCTGCTACAAGCTTGTTCATGTTTTTGAAGTTGGAATGACCAAGACGTCTATGCCAAAGCTGGCTTTCATCATTTGAGGCCTTAGCAATCAGGCAAGTAGTTTCAGTTGCAGGATCCACTTGAGACATATCCAATTTGTATACATCTCTGTCTCTAGCAGCTTTAACTATCACCCAGTCATTGCTAATCTGAAAACCTGGTTTCAAGACATAACAGTGAGCTTCATCAAAAAGAACAGAATAAGATTTGTCATAAATTTGGGATACACTTAGAAGATTAAAGTTCAACTGTGAACAGAAGTTGACTTTATCAAACTGATAATCCCATTGGACACTGTTCCCTCTCCTGTTATCTTTCCACCTGCATCTCCTCCAAAAGCAACATGAGTACCGTCCTTTAACTTAAAGTCTTGCAACAAGGCTTGATTGCCTGTCATATGCCGGCTACACCCACTGTCAACATACCATGAGTTGATTGGTCTCCGCGGGCGTACCTGCATTCACAAACATTTAAGGTGAGTTAGTAACCCAAGCCGAGATGGTCTTGGGCTTGCCAAACTTGTCAACAATTGTAAATTGTTTAAAATAAAGTTTGTTGACATCTGGTTTCTTTTGAATTTTAACTTGTTCAAATTCTTTTTGAGAAACCAACCGATTATCTCTTTGAGATTTTGATTTCAAAGCATTATTATGAAATCTTGAACTCTTGTATGAATCATTTGAGAATGTTCCTTGGTTTATTCTCACAGATCGAGGAATAAACTTTTCTTGATGATATTGCTGTGATTTGACAAAGTCTGAATTGTTTCTTCTGAAAGATCTCAAACCCAAGGAAGATTGTTGTTGTGAAAATTTAAATCCAATATTTTGATTTCTTATAAATTGTGGATTTACAAAACCTTGATTATTGAATTCCTTCCTTGTAGAGTTCTTCCTGAAGTAACAATCATTGGTATTGTGATTTCTTTCATCACACAAAGCACAGTATTTGTTAAAATAACACTCAGCTGTGGTGTGATTTGTCATATCACATATGTAACAATACTTGTTAAAGTAATATTCTGAAATGTCATGATTGTACATGTCACAAATATCACAATACTTTTCAGAATGTTTAAACAACATTTTATTAACCCTTGATGTTGAAGCAACATTTGATTCTTGTTTGAATTTTGGGTTAGGCAATTTAATTTGTTGTTTAATTGGAGTAAATTTTGTCTTTTGATCTTTGGGATTTTTCTTTTGAACTTGAATAAAATTCTTTGACTCCTTTGATTCAAATCTTTTATACACAGCGGAAGTCTTATGATCTGGACTTGTTCTCAGATCAGAGTTAGATTTGATCTTAGGTGTAGGTGTTATTTTTGTGTTTGTGTTCAAGTCAAAAGTTCCAGCAGACACAAATTTTACAGGTTTAATTTGAGTATTGTTCTGTGACTGATTAGTTGATTCAGTTTTCTTGATTAGTTGATTCAGTTTTATAGGATCAATTAGAGCAATCTGTATCAATTATATGAACAATTCAAAGCAAAATACAATCAATTGTAATCAAATCAAGACAAATCAACAAAATTCATATTCCATTGATTGAAAGACGATTACAAGTGATAGAAAGCAGTTCTCATAAAACATATGCAAAAACTTACAATCTATACTACGTCTAAGCTATTTATACTAGAACCTAAGGAACTAATTTTACACAAAAAGTCCCTACACTAGTATAAAATACAAAATAGACACTAAACAATAAAGACTAAATGTTAATCTTTTAAGGGACCTAACAATTGGCCTTACACGGATGGTAATGGATCTCACAATTGTAATCTTTGATGAGCTTTAACCATCTCCTCTGTCTCTTGTTGAGATCCTTTTCCTCAAAGAAGTACTTCAAGCTTTTGTGGTCGGTGAAGATAGTGCACTTCGTCCCGTATAAGTAGTGCCTCCAAATCTTCAACACGAAAACCACTGCCGCTAACTCCAAATCATGTGTAGGGTAGTTGACTTTGTGGGTTTTTAACTATCAGGATGCATAGGCTATCAATCTTCCACGATGCATTAGTACGCAGCCTATCCCCAAATAAGAAGCATCTGAATATACCACTAAGTCTTCACTCCCTTCGGGTAAAGTCATAACAGGAGTTTGAGTTAATCTCCTCTTTAACTCCTCAAAAGCATCCTCCTGTTTCCGACCCATTCAAACTTCACATCCTTGCGGGTCAATTTGGTCAAGGTGAGGCTATCTTAGAAAAAACCTGGATGAACCTCCTGTAATAACCCGCCAAACCCAAGAAACTACGGATCTCGGATGGCGTCTTTGGAGATTCCACCGCATCACTGCCTCAACCTTCGCCGGGTCTACCATAATCTCTTCGGCATTTACCACGTGACCCAAAAATTGCACCTCGCGTAACCAGAAAGCACACTTAGAGAATTTAGCATATAACTTCTCTCTCCTAAGTGTCTCCAATACCTCACGTATTTGGCCGGCATGTTCCTCCTCACTTCTTGAATAAATCAAGCATGTTCCTCCTCACTTCTTGAATAAATCAGGATATCATCAATAAATACGATCACTGATTTATCTGACATCGGCCGACATACTCGGTTCATTAAATCCATAAAGGCAGCTGGCGCGTTTGTCAAACCGAAAGACATTACGAGAAACTCGTAATGTCCATAACGCATGCGAAAAGCTGTCTTCGCGATGTCCTCCTCCTTCACCTTCAACTGATGGTAACCATAACAAAGATCTATCCTCGAAAACCAACTGGCACCTTGGAGCTGATCAAACAAATCATCGATCCTCGGTAGCAGATACCGATTCTTCATCGTCAGCTTATTCAGCACTCGGTAGTTGATGCACATCCGCATGCTACCGTCCTTCTTTTTCACAAACAATACTGGAGCACCCCAAGGATAGATACTCGGTTGAATAAACCCCTTATCCATCAGTATTCGAGACATCCATCACCTATAAGTATCAAGACAACTATTGGGACATCCATAACCTATAACTAGTCTTCCTGCCATCCATCACCAACATGTTCTTTTTGGTAATAATTATCAATGATAGTTTCTTTTAGTGAATGTTGTTTCTAACACTCATTCGTGTAGTAGTAAAAACCAAACATGTTCCTCTAAGTTTATAACATGATTTTGAAGATTGCATCCAAACCACATGACATGAAGGTCATTGCATTAAGTGGTAGTGAGCCGAAAGTGTGCGCAAAAGTTTATAACACTTTTTTTGAAGATAGGTGTCTAATCTTTATGGATTGGAGGTCATTCCATGTGGATGTAATGACCAAACACAAACATTACATAACACCACTACCTCTATTTACAAAAAATTTTCTATTAGTATATAAAGCATTGTTCCCTAGAGACCTTACAATTGGTCAATCACACTACATCCTTTAATCAAAACATCATAGTGGATGATTTAAAACTTTCATTTCATAATAAACTTGAGTGTAAAAAAACAATTGTCTTTATAAAGGAACATCATAATTATTATTTAATGTCATTAAATCATAACATATTCATCATTCATTAACAAGGGTGTGAGTCCTCTAATGCCAAATAGCTTAAAATCATTTAATTCTTATAAACTCAACAACTTTCCTGCCAACTAAGTTAGTATATTGTAACTATGGTGACTTACAATATGACTAAGATGAAGGATTCCATTATGATCATCTCATGTTGGGTTATATGAAAGAAGTATGATTGCCTTACTGTTCTTAGGAGACTCTTATGTTATTGCTAATATGCTATTCTTCATCAAAATAAAATAATGAAGAAGATATGGTGATTTAAGAGAGATAACGAAGATTATTAGGAATGGTTATGAAGAAGATTGAAAGATAATGCAATGTTAACTTTAGTGGAATTTAATCAAGAGATATGACTTGGATTAATATGAAGAACAACCATAACACATAAACATACAATCAAAAGTAAGGTTACAGGCAAACTGAAATGAAATCAAGCTAAGAGACTAATGTCTAATCAGCACAAATTTCTCATGAACATCCGTGCTTAATGTAGCCACGGTGAGATAGTTTGCATGGCCAAAATGCGATCGGTGATGGTGGGGCATACAAGGAGAAAACCCTAGCAGACCACTTTTCTTTGAGAAGGGGGCAACTTTTATGACTTAGCAATTTCCATTTTTACCACTGGGACAAATGGCATCGGTTAACTCCAACTCAATCTTTGTTAAATAGAAATCTCGTAAAGATAGAAACAAATAATTAATGTAAATGATTAATGGAGTAAAATACGAAAATAGGAAAGGAATTAAATTGATAATTTTACATGATATTTTGATCATCCGCCCTAAATTTAATTCCCAAATAAATTGACTAATCCAAGCTTTTCACGTAGCTAATTATGTTGAGAGATATTTAGGCCTTTCGTGAATAAATTGGCCGATTGTTCAGTAGTGTCAGTCTTATTTATTTTATAAACACCGACTATCACCTTTTCTTTTAAGAAAAAAAATCTATTTCAAAATGTTTTGTTCTCTCATGTAAATCTGGATTTGCAGATATGAGGATTACATCATTGTTACCACAAAAAAGATTAACAGTAAAGGAGTACTTAACCTGCAGATCATTCAACTTTTTTAATGATATAGATAACTTCATATTCCGTGATATTTAATGCCCGATATTCTGCCTCTGCAGAGGATCGGGAAACGGTGCTTTGTTTTTTGCTCTTCTAAGAAATGAGATAGCCACTAAACAAATACGGAAACCAGAAACACATCTTTGTGTGGCTAAACATTTTCCCCAATCAGAGTCAAAATAACCACGGAAGTTAAAATTGGTTCCTTTTTTTTTGTAAAAAATGCCCTTTCCTAGGTTGGCTTTTAGCTATCGCAAAAGCCTTAATGTGATTTGAAGATGAGAGTTAAGATGTTTGTGCATGTGTTATCTGAGACACTGGACAAAGTATAAAATATCAGGCCACGTTAAAGTCAAATAAATATGTTTTCCAATTAAGGTCAAGTATTCAGTTATGTTTTTGAGAGGAAAATAATTATTGTCATGATTTATTGCATTAGAAATAGTAAAATTTTATTCAAGAGGATTTCTCACGGGCTTGCATCCTAATAATCCAAAATCACTTAAAAGTTTAAGACAATATTTCCTTTGATTTAAACACAAACCAGAACTAATTTCAACAACTTCTATTCCTAAAAAATATTTCAGAATATCCAAATCTTTTATCAAAAAAATTTGATTCAGTTTGAGTTTTACTTTATTGATCTCATTTTCGGAATTCCCCATGATGACTATATCATCCACATAAACAAGTACCATAACAATTTTAGAATTAATAGTTTTCACAAACACAGAAAAATCATTTTTTGCTTTGTCTAGAGCCAAGCTTTATTAAAGTGGATGTTAGCTTTTCATTCCACGCCCTACTAGCTTTTTTTTAGACCATATAGAGACTTCATTAATTTTTCAAGCCTTTCTATTTTCAAGCTCTTACCCAAAACCTTCAGGAATGGTCATGTAAACATGCTTGTTTATTTCGCCATACAAAAGGCATTGTTCAAGTCTAACTTAAATAGTTTCAAGTTATACTGAACAACACCAGCAATCAATGTTCTCACAATCACCATTTTCACAACTGGTGAGAATGTTTCATCAAAGTCAAGTCCTTCTCACCGATTATATCCTTTGGCTACAAGTTTTGTCTTGTAGCGTTCCACCTCATCATTGGATTGTATTTGATCTTGTAGATCCATTTACACCCAATGTCTTTTTGGAAGTTTGGTAAATTAGTTATCTCCCATGTTTGATTTCTATTTAAGGCTTTGATTTCATTATTTATAACAACCATCCAATTAGCATCTTGCATGCTTCTTTATAACTTTTTGGTTCAACACTCTTGTTAAGTGATGTTATAAAATAAATATTTTAACTTGACAGATTAGAATAATTAACAACCTTCTCCAACCCATATTTTAGTTTTCTTCTACGACGAAGTCATTGTATTTTTTAGGAAAAGTATGTGTTCAGCTAGTTTTTTGAAAGACGCCAGTGGTTGTTGGTTTTGCACCCTTAGAGGAGTTTTGATTGATATGTCTCTATCATTAAAAGTTTCAGTGTCAATGGGTTCTTGGTCTTCTCGAGTTGTGCCTAGGTTTTTGATCAAATCAGATGCCTCAACAGGACTGATAGGCTCAGTGGCTGGTACAGAACCAAGTCCACCAAAACCAACATCTGCTATTTGTTATGACTATCATTATGATTGGTATCACTAGGTTCTTTGATTTCACCATTGATCCCATTAGCATTACCGTCATCCTTGGATCCCTCCCAATCATCATTGGGCATGTTTCGAAAATTCTCAGAGTTGTTTGCATGGAAAATATCAAAGAAATTTAAATGACTGATACTTATAATATCATTATAATCAATTTTACTAGTGTTGAGAAGAAATTTTTTTTCATAAACTTAACACCCTTGAGAAAAAAAATAGATTATCATCTAGTGAAAGAAGCTTGTATCCCTTCTTTTCAAATGAATACCCAAGAAAGTCACATTTAGAAGCTCGGCTTTCAAAATTTTTTTTTGGATTTAAATTAGTGGGAAAATAGTAACACCCAAAAACTCTGAGATTTGAAAAAAGGAGGTTTCTTATTGAACAATAATTTGAATGGTGTCTTTTCATTTAGCACTGATGAAGGTGTCCTGTTAATCAAATAAGTAGCAGTTAGCACATATTTAGACCAAAGGTTTAGAGGCACTCCATATTGAAATAAAAGAGATCTAGCAACATTTAACAAATATCTATGTTTTCTCTCAGCAATACCTTTTTGTTGAGGGGTATAAACACATGAAGTTTGATGAAATATTCCATTTTCTTTCAAAAATAATTCAAGTTCCTTGTTTGTAAATGCCATCCCATTATAGTTCTGAAGCATTTAATTTGTTTTCCAAATACTTCATCTTTTGATTTAAGCATGCATACCCACACACATACCCAGAGTAGTCATCCATGATGGTCAAAAATAATTTATAACCATCTCTACTTGTGATACGAAATGGTCCCCATAAGTCGAGATTGACAAGGTCACCAACTTGACTAGACTTGTATTCACTAAGGGGAAAAGTATTTGTGGTTTGTTTAGCCCTGTGGCAAATTTCATAGGATCGGATGGTATAGTTTGATTTAGACTGAGGTCATTTTTAAGATATTTAAAATTTGATGGGATGGATAACCTTGTTGATACATATTCATGTACCTATTTTATATTCTGAAATGTAAAAGTCTTTCATGTCTTACACATGTGTAATCCAGTGTAATGAAGTGATTGATTATATATAAAATGTATTGTGATGGTTATATGTGATTGATTATATCATGTTATATTTATATTGATTGTAATTTACATATATGAACTAACTATATAGGTTTGATGTTGTTTTACATAGTTCTAAGTCAATAAGAACTTAGAGATGTGTTTAACTTAGTCATGTGGACATTCATGCTAATGAACCATACTTATGGCCCATACGCATGAATGAACCATGCTTATGGACCAGTCGCACGACTAAACCAGGTGACTGGATCAGTCGTATGATTGAGACATAAGATTTGTTCAATCGCATGACTGAACCTTCAGTCGTGCGTACGAGCCAATCGCATGCTTCAGTCGCACGACTAAACCATGCTAATGGTTCAGTCGTACGAATGAACATTGATGACCTATAAATACCACATAATTCATGGAAAAATGAAACACTTCAAATTACTTCATACTACTTCGTACCCTAGCCATCCAGAGCGTCCCAAATCGCAAATCCAAGTTCATAGATCGTTCCTGATTGATTTCAATCCATTCTTAACGTTCGTTTCATCGTAAATCGATCGGGTTATTCATTCTCACTGATTGGATTGCCAATCAAATAGAATTCCATGCTATTTGATCTAGTTTCACGCAAAATCCGTTAGTACTCCGTACGTACACGGTCCTAACAAGTGGTGTCAGAGTATAGGCTCGTGACTTTGCGTGGATTCAATTGGTTTTGGTGTCAAAACTAACGTTTTCATTCAAAAGATACACTTTTTCACGTCAAAACTTGTTTTTGTCGAGTCTTTGTGTCAAAAGTTTCATTTTTTTCCCATACGGCAGATTAGGGTTCGTAAAAATTTGTAATTTTGAGTCAAGTGTTCAAAAAATTTGATTTTTTCCCGCAGCAACAGCTTCAGTCGCACGATTGGCCCAATCGCACGACTGAATCCCATACGTATAGTTCAATCGCATGACTGGACTCGTTCGCACAGTTCATTTGCACGGTTGAAGTATTCCATACGGTTGACCTCATTCGTCTTGTTCATTCGCACGACCGAATCCAATCGCATGATTGAAGCCATTCGCACCCTTCAATCGCACGGTTGAACCAGTCGGCTGTCTAATCGCATAAGTCAATCTGTCCTGTTCTTAATTCATCAAGTTTATAGAAATGGAAGATCATTTCTCTGCGTTTACTGTTGGTAAGGATTCACGCATCCAGAATCTTCTACTTCTAGAAAGTGAGATCGGGAACCACAAAAAACCGCCAAACCTGTTAACGTTGGATGAATACCCACAATGGAAATAACGGTCTGAAATCTACCTGAATGGAGTTGACCCCAATCTGTGGACGTCTATTGAGACTGGTTACGTGGTACTAGTCAGTGCTAATGGGGTAAAGCTTACTTTAGTAGGAATGAGTGAATCCAAGAAGACTATGCATAATGCTAAAAAGAAAGCATATGCCTTGTTGACTCAGTCAATTCCTAAAGATATATTTCATCAGTTTTCTGAGAACAAGCAGTCTAAGAAGTTATGGCAAGCCTTGGAAAAGAGATACGAAGGCATTGCAACTCTAAAAGCACTAAAGGCAAAAGCTCTCAAGAAGGAATTCGATAATTTCTCACCAATTGGAAAGGAGAGCTTAGATGATATAATCGACAGATTCTATCATCTGATGAGTGAGTTGCACACTCATGGCGTGACCACATCCATGGAAGATAAAGTCTCTAGCTCTGCTGATGGTCTGCCAGACAAATGAGATCCATTTGTGCTAAATTTAAGGCAAAACGACATTCTTGCCACTTTAGACATAAATGATTTGATTCTGAAGTTGACGGAGGAAGAGCTGCGTCAGAAATACAAGTCAAAGAAAGGATCCTATGCTCAGAAACCTGCACTCTACAACTCAATTCCAACTCCTTTTACATCAGGTGCACCGCTTCAAACGAAATTTATGTCTAACTCTTCTGCACCTTCCCAAAGCAACTCTTCAGAAACCGAAATGTCAGGGTCAACTAGCACCCAATATATTGTTCTTAAGGCAAATACTACCAAGATAAAGACTGAGAATCTCGGGAATATCACCGTAGAAGTTTCTGAAGAACATATGGATCTTTTAGCTGCCGTTGTTCAATCTTATGATTGGTTAGTTGCTGGTAAGATTGGGAACTGTCATCTTGCTGACGAGGATTACGAGCAAGTTGATGAAACTGAGCTGGAGCGCATGGATATGTGGGCCTTGGCTAGTGCTATTAGAAGAGCCAAGAAGTTTGTAAAGAAGACGGGGCAGAATTTGGTTGCAACAAAAGACACTACATTTGGATTTGACAAAACCAAGGTCACGTGCTTCAATTACGGAGAGAAAGGGCACTTCAAACGTGAGTGTACAAAGCCAATGAAGACTGGGAATGGAAACCCTTTCTCCACGTTCAACCGTCAAGACAAGGAGAAGGGTGGTGCATCGTCAAGTAAAGATTCTAAGGCTTTGGTTGCACAAGGTGATGAAGGACAAGACTGGTCCTTTCGATTCGTATCTGAGGGTGAATCCAATGTCGTATTTGTTGATGCCTTGGATGATGGATCTGCAAGTGAGGGAGACATCTTAGCTGATCATGCAAGTTCAGATATCGAAGAAGCTAGGGATGTTGTTGATCACTTGGTTGAAGAAGAGTTGAGTGCTGCTAATTCAGAATCTCAAGTCACTAAAGAATCTGACACTACACTGATGGCTGATTCGTCTAGTTCTACACAGGTATATTTTAAAGATGAATTATTTGATAAACATGCTTGTTCTGAATGTGATAAATTTAGGGAAAGCATTGATTTGAAGTTTTCTAGGTTATTAGAACACAACGATAATCTAGTAAATGATTTACAACTCAGCACTGAAGCAAACCGAGTGTTAAAACAAAATGAGTGCAGTTTCAAAGAAAAGACAGAAATGTTAGGGAAACAACTAAGGGAAACTGAAGTTGTTGCTTTAAATCAGTCTAATGATATTAAGTTCTATTTAAATTCTTTAGAAGAAACCAAAAAGGAGAAAGCAGTTTTGCAAGTAGAAGTTGAATCTTTAAAACAAAAACTAAATAGTTTGGCAAGTTCTTCACACATAGTTCAAAACTTAGTGAAGGAACGAAATGGCGGGGAAGATCTGGGTTATAAAGTAGTATCGCCACCACATGCTATCCTTTTGAACACTAAATGTAAACCAATAAATAATAACCCAGTAAAGGATCATGTGGTGTCTACTCCTGTGGTTAGTGATCCAGATTCTACGGGTAAAACCATGAAGTCTGTCAATGAATAGAAAAATACTAATTTCGTATCAAAAGATAAAATGCCTGTTGAAGACTTGACTGATAAAATTGAGAAAGTTAACTTAGGGTCAGGTTCAGAAACGTCTATTTCAGAACCTAAACAGTCTAAGTCAACAAACGCTAAATCAGCAAGTCATCAAAATTTAAATAAAATGAAAGCAAAAGATGTTGCAAATGTCAAAACAATTAATTTTGTTAAAAAAGAGACATCTAAATATGAAAAGAAACTATCTAGCCCCAGACCTAACTCAACCCCTCGTCAACGATTTCCTCATACCGTCGAAGGGAGATCTTGCTACAGTTGTGGAATAAGAGGACACATCTCTCCAAATTGTCCTTACTATCAAACACCTAAAAGGAAAATAGAACTTTTTGATGATGAAAACCCAAAATTTTCTAAAATCAGATCTAATACTCCTTCAAAAGACCAAAGTCAACACAGACAAGCTAAAAGCAAAGCTGTGTCACCTAAAGCTAAATCAAGGATTATTAGTGAACCTAAAGTTCAAACCATAAGCCAGTCGTCTGTTTACCACAAACAGGCCTTACACAGAATTGGTTTAGGGAAAGAAAAATCAAGTTTTGTGTCTGATAGTGAAAACAAGGAAAAGAAAGATGTGCCCTCAACCTCTGACGATCAGTAGGTTGGGTTCATGATGTGTGATACCTCTGGGACACCCAAGCCAGATAAGGCTTCGGTCCCAAACCTGAACTAATTTTTCAATGTATGTGCAGGGTGTCCGCTACAACGCTATCACTAATACCTGGATTATTGATAGTGGGGCGTCCAGACACATGACAGGAAATTCATCCCTCCTTTTCAACGTCAAGAAAATTAAAGGGGGACACGTGTCATTTGCGGGGAACAAAGGAGGTTACATCACCACTCAGGGTGAAGTGAGAAATGAGAAAGTCAAGTTTGACAAGGTCAACTACGTTCAGCAACTACAGAACAACTTACTTTTTGTAGAAGGAGGAGTATGTCATTCCGGAGATGCTACATACTGAAGAAGGAGTATGTCATTCCGGAGGAGCAAGTTCTCATGTTGGCTTCAAGATATAATGACTTTTATGACTTAGACCTATCAAAAGCCTCCATAACTGAGTCTACTGCTCAGTGCTTCTTGTCAAATGCAACAGAAAGAGATTCAGTCTCCTGGTACAGGAGAATGGGACACATCAATCCCAGGAAGATGAACCATCTAGTTTAGAACGATCTGGTAGATGGTGTTACAGTCAAGAATTTCCAACTTCTAGACTTCTGTGTCGCCTGCAAAAAAGGGAAACAGACCAAGAAGCCTCACAAAGCAAAGAAAGTCAATTCTATCGACATTCCTCTTGAGCTTCTACACATGGATCTGTTTGGCCTAGTGAGCACAAAAAGCGTAGCAGGAGATTGGTACTGCTTTGTAGTGACAGATGATTACTCAAGATTCTCTTGGGTGATGTTTCTAAAAGCTAAATTAGGGACATTTGAATCATTCAAACATCTTGTTACCACTTTAGAGTCTCTCTACAAGCTGAAAGTAAGAAGGATTCAATCAGACAACGGGACAGAGTTCAAGAATCAGTGGATGGAGGCCTTCTGTCGAGAGAAGGGAATTGTTCATCAGTTTACCTCTACTTACACTCCACAACTGAATGGTGTTACTAAAAAGAAGAATCGCAGCTTGATTGAGATAGCAAGGACTATGCTAGCTGACTCCAAACTGCCAGTTCAATTCTGGAACGAGACAGTAGCTAATGCATGTTATACTCTAAATTAGGTCTTGGTAGTCAAACATCATGGAAAAACTTTTATGAGTTGCTTTAACATCGGAAACCCAATTTAGAGTATCTGGAACCATTTGGTGCACCTTGCATACTACTATAGAAGAATCAGACGGGGAAGTTCTGCGAGAAGGCAGAAGAAGGTATATTCCTTGGATACAGTATACCAGATAAACGGGTTTACAATAACTCAACTGGTCAGGTAGAACACAAACAAACAAACAAACTCAGTATATCCCACTCAACTGGTCAGGTAGAAGTGTGGTGTAATGTTGATGTTCAAAGATACACCACCCCCTGCACGAAAAGGACCTTTCTTTTTCTTCGACTATGATGGATTTTTCAAATCCTTAAATCTACCTCCTTCCCATTCTGATGATGACTTAGCTGCACGAATGATGTATGATGTTCTGAATGCTTCCACATCGGACTTGACATCATCCATTTCATTAGATGATACTTCTAGCCCTTCAGGGGGAGAGCTTGAGGTAAGTGATTCTTCTTCTGATGATGAAGCAGTTGAAACCAAAAATATGGAATAGGAAGAACAAGTTCTTACTACCAAAAGTTCTACAGCCCCTGATCATGCTGCAGCTGACACTTCTGAACCGCACACTCCAACGGTTCAAAATCTAGATACTGAAGTCGCAGTACCCACCACTCCAGGAACTCGAGTTAATGTACATCATCCCCTGGACAACATCATAGGGGATATTTAATTGGGAGTTCAAACACGAAATCAGCTATACTCAGCTGATTATGCTGCAGTCATGGAAAAGGGATACCTACACGATGGTGCTTATCGATGCTTTGTTTCTCATGTTGAGCCAAAACATGTCAGCGAGGCTGTAAAAGATGAAGCATGGGTAAGTGCTATGCAAGAAGAACTCCTTCAGTTCAAGAAGTTAGGTGTCTGGACACTTGTGGACAGACCGAAAGGTGCAAAGGTGATTGGCACTAAATGATTTCTTCGGTGTAAGAAAGATTACCAAGGGGTCATAATCAGGAACAAGGATCGACTTGTCATTCAAGGGTTTAGACAAGTTGAAGGCATTGACTACAATGAAGTGTTCACACCTGTGGCAAGGATGGAAGCTATTCGTATCATCTTAGCCTATGCATCCTACATGCAGATCAAAGTCTATCAACTGGATGTGAAAAGTGCATTCCTTCATGGTGAAATCCGGAAAACAGTGTTCGTCAGTCAACCCAAAGGATTTGAGGATCCTTATAATCGGGATAGAGTGTATAAACTGGACAAGTCTTTGTATGGGCTTCATCAAGCTCCTTGAGCCTAGTACGAGAAACTCTCTACTCACCTGCTGAAACATGGTTTTTGCAGAGGGGTCACTGACTGCACACTGTTCATCAAAGAAAAGGACGGTGATTTACTACTGGTGCAGATATACGTGGATGACATAAACTTCGGTTCCAAGAACGAAGAATTATGTAAAGATTTGAGTCTGTGATGAAAGCTGAGTTTGAAATGAGCGCCATGGGAGAAATGAAGTTCTTTCTCGGTTTACAATTAGATCAGACACCAAATGGTATCTTCCTTCATCAGACCAAATATGTAGGTGATATCCTTAGTCGGTTTGACATGGAGAATGCAACAGCTGCTGGGACTCCACTTGCCACGAATCACGATGTGACACCCGACGAAAATGGTGATCTGGTCGATGCCACCATGTATCGAGGAATGATCAGATCTCTCATGTACCTCACAGCTTCTCGTCCTGATATTATGTACGCCACGTATCTCTGTTCCAGATATCAGGCAAAACCCAAGGTAAATCACCTAATTGGAGTAAGGAGGATCTTTCGTTATCTGAAGGGTACACCAACACTTGGGTTGTGGTATCCTCATGATGATGACTTTGATCTTACAACGTATAGTGACTCGGATTATGGTGGTTATAAAATGAACTACAAGTCAACATCAGCGGGATGTCAGTTCTTTGGAGACGGTTAGTCACCTGGCAGTGTAAGAAGCAGACGTCGGTAGCTCTATCGACATGTGAAGCCGAATACGTTGCCGTAGTAAGTTGCTGTTCTCAAATCATCTGGATTTAACAGCACATGTGAGACTACGGTTTGCAATTTTCTTACACCCCTATTTATGTTGATAATTCAGCTGCAATTGCAGTCACTAAAAATCCGGTCCAACACCCAAAGACAAAACACATCGGTATTAAATATCACTTTATACGTGACTGTTTTGAAAAGTAATTAATCGATGTTGTTAAAATTATTACGGATTTTCAACGCGCTGACCTCTACACAAAAGCATTTGATAAACCTCGGTTTTTATATCTCTTAGAGGTAAATGGCGTCAAGAAAAAAAGTGATGTCATTCCGGATGAATATAGTTCTTAGTCCGTCTTTATGTTTTAATTTTTATTTTTATTTTTATTTTTCTTTATTTTATTTTCCTGTCTTTAAAAAATCCAAAAACACAAAAAGATTTTCGGTTTTAGAATTTTAGGGGGAGAATAGGTTTAGTTTTAGTAGTTAGTATTTAAATTACTAAAAAAACGAGGGCGGGCAAAAAAGCTGAAAAGCAAAGACATCAAATCTGGGAGTTTGATTCAAAACTCTGGAAGAAGATAGTATACAGGGAACAAATTGTTTGGGACATCAAAAGGACTTAAAGGTTCAAACTGTTACATTAAAACTACGAGTCTGAGAAAAATAAGCCAAACAAAGAAAAAATGATAGTAAACTAGCCTATAACTGAGGTAACATAGAGAAAGTAGGCCTAGAGTTTGCTAGTCTATTATATGATGTGTTGTAGATTCAACACAATAGACAAGTATACCTCATTGGTGAAACAAATTAAAACTAAAAAGTTCGACTAGCTGTGGGCTTCCATCTTATCCCTGGTTAACATAATCAACGCATTTCCAATAAGGGGTGACGAGCAAATTAAACGCCACAAATGTGTGCGGATGACCTTATAAATGAGCAAGGCACATGGAAAAATTGATAAACGCAATCAAGCTAATGACTAATGTTGTTGGTGCGAAATGTGCAAAAGAAAAAATGCTCAAACAAAAAGATAGGTTGTGTGCCTCTCTGCTGTGCGATGGCACTGACCTGAGGATAAGCACAACCTAAATATTCTAGAATTCATTGTTGTTTGCGCCTCTCTGCTATGCGATGGCACTGACCTGAAGCTTGGCATTTCTTTGAAAGCTCTTAGAATAGTTTCTTCTTGTCCAAACCCGTAGACCGCTAAAAAATCTCCTGAGGAATGTTGATTACCATATAAGCGTGGGATCCACAAATGCCTGTTGAAATAACAAATCTAACTAATTACCAATGTGAGTCAAAAGTCTGTGTATGAAATTAAGTGGACAAATATACTGACAATCATCGTGGCAGTAATTCTCGACAATCAGAATCATTATGTGCTTCTTACAGTTCTAGTATGATTTCCTGTTAGGCCTTTGAACTCTTAGACAAATAAATATAAGTTAAACAAACATATGCTAAAGGGTCCCAAATGATTACGTTTAAGCCTGTATGATTTCATAAGAGTCCTTCCAGATAAGATGTAAGTGCTTGATGCTGCTCTGTTCAGGGGGAGAAATCTATTGAGGAAAATTAAAATATTTTCAACCCACCTCAAATAAAACCACAAAAATATGTTCTATTTCATTTCAATTCACATTGTTTTCTGTTTTTTTTCTATCGATTAGGTATCTATGTCGGACTAGGTAACTAGATGAACTCTGTGAATCAAAATTTAAAAGGGTCACGTCTGAGGTGACCAAACGATTTCAATTAAAAGGATCACATCTGAGGTGATCAATCGGTTTTAATTTAAAAGGATCACATTTGAGGTGATCAAAGGATTTATGTTAAAAGGATCTTGTCTGAGATGATCATTGGTCATAACGTTCATTTATCAAAAATTTAAATTTGAGTGTGTGTAGAAATGGATGAAGTCAAACTCAGACCAATCATACGAATAGACCATGAATATGGACCAGTCACATGATTGGACCATAAGTATGAGTAAAGCACACGAATAGACCATGAGTATGAGCTAGTGATACGAATGGACCATGAGTATGCAGGGGAACCATGCAATTGGATCATAAAAATGAACCAATTGTACGACTGAGTAAAGGAGTCTGAGTCAGTCGCACAACTGAACCCAGTTGCACGATTGAATCGTGCGCTTGGGTCCAGTCGCACGATTGAGGCATGCGCATGGGTCTAGTCGCACGACTGAATCCCAAAACAGTATAAATAGAGACTCAGTTGGTTGTGGACCCGACCACTTCAAAATTTTTCAAAAACCGCCCATTGCCCATACACCCTGCCAAAATTTCCAAAAACTGAGATTACATTCCAATTTCATTTCTAACCATCGAGCGTTCATCTACAGGTACTTTGCAGACAAAATCGGGATCAAATGACAGATTAATCAAACTTAAATGGGTCAAAATTGATAAAACAAAGAAACGGGAATAAAAACCTAAAATAGGCCACTTAAATGTAAAATAAAGTTGATTTAAATGACATTAAGTGTCGTTTCGGGTCCCTGCAAACCATACGAATCTAAACACGAAGTTTAATTTAACGTTTTGATGAAGATTTAAATTAAATGGTTCGAACAGTGCAAGACACGAATGGACAGGCTAATGAACTTCAGTCGCACGAATGAGCCAGTCATATGATTCAATCGCATGATTGAATCAATCGAGGGCTCAGTCGCATGATTGACTCAACCACACTGGTATAGCATACGACTAAGTCTAGTCGCAGGCTCAATCGTATGACTGAACTCAGTCGTATGGTTCAATCACACGTCATGCATGATTGAACCAGTTTGTATAAATCTGTTCCAAGTCAAATTGTTTATCTCTTATGAATGGAACAAATGTGTTGGTTTCGTGTATTGCACAGAAAAATGGCTGATAGATGGACGATGAGCACCAAGCATAACA
This sequence comes from Flaveria linearis, assembly GCA_024085815.1. Lineage (NCBI taxonomy): Eukaryota > Viridiplantae > Streptophyta > Magnoliopsida > Asterales > Asteraceae > Flaveria > Flaveria linearis. The sequence continues at coordinate 78,179,142 of CM044001.1, forward strand.
TATGCGCTCATCTAGACACTACATCCTAGAATGCTGCTGAGTTCACCGGGATTATAGCCTTCCTACGAAGATCGAGGATCTTCAAGGCTATTTCTACTCCTTGCACTCCATATAGGTAGCTCCAGTAGGCATTCTGGGAGAATACTGTTGTCGACCGGTCTACTGAGCCTTTCTGCATCCGGAGTTCTATCTTCGGTCAAGATATAGAGATCGGTGAAGAAGACCTACGACGAGTCTTGGAATTGGGTGATGATGGAACACACCCAACTAAGCTGCATCCCCTAACGGTACGAGGATGGCGATCGATGTGGTGTTTGTGTGTGTTTTAGGAGCAATTGAGAGTTGCAGAAGATTGATACAAGTTATATGATGGTGTGGTTGTGTTTAAATTTGATTATTATCGCGATTTAGTGCTCGAATATGGTCCGTGTTTCTCGGCTGAAAACAAGGGGAAGGAAATCGGGTGAAGTGGAGAAGAAAGGGAGGTGGGGTTGGTTTGTTTAAGTTACACAAATGGTCCCACAACTTTAAGTCTCTTTCAGTTTATGTAGAAACTTCAATTTATAGTTTATAAAATTACAAAAACAACACTCCAAACTTAGTTAATTTTTAAGTTTTAACATTATTAAGTTTAAATAGTTTTTATAAATTATTATAATTATAATTATTAATATTATTATTATTATTATTACTATTAATTGTATTATTATTATAATTACTATTATTATTATTACTATTATTATTTTTATTATTATTGTTGTTGTTCTTATTATTATTATGATTATTATAATTATCATGTCTATTGTTATCATGGTGATTATTTATTTATTAAGAACTAATTAACACCAAGAATACAGGATGTTACAGTCTCCCCAACTTAAGAGAATTTCGTCCCGAAATTAAGAATAAAACTATAAAAATAGAAACGGGTATTTCTTCTTCATGTGCTCCTCACGTTCCCAAGTAAATTCAGCATCACGCTTATTTTCCCAACGAACCTTGATGATTGGGGTAGTGGTGGTTCTCGTCTTCTTCATAATGCGATCCATAACTTCAACGGGTTTCTGGACAAAGTGTAATGACTCGTCGATCTAGATGTCATCCAATGGAACATGCAGACTTTCGTCAGCCAAACCCTTTCTAAAATTCGAGACATGAAACACAGGATGAATCCCACTAAGGTCGGAAGGTAATTCTAGTTTGTAAGCCACTTTCCCAATCCTTTTCAAGATCTTGAAAGGTCCTACAAATCTTGGAGCCAGTTTACCCTTCCTTCCAAAGCGAACAACACCCTTCCACGGTGAAACCTTAAGAAGAACCATCTCCCCAACTTGAAATTCCAATGGCTTACGTCGCTTATCAGCATAGCTCTTTTATTAACTTTTTGCCATTTCAAGGTTCTTTCGGATGATAAAAACTTTATCGGTCGTCTCTTGTATGAGTTCAGGACCAGTGATGAAGTTTTCACCAATATTGGTCTAGTAGATCAGCGAACGACATTTACGACCATAAAGTGCTTCGAATGGTGCCATCTTGATACTAGAGTGATAACTATTGTTATACGAAAACTCCGCAAGCGGTAGATGCGTATCCCAATCACCACCAAAGTCAAGGACACACAGGCGTAGCAAATCCTCCAGGGTTTGGATCGTTCGCTCGGTTTGACCATCAGTTTGAGGATGGTAACCCGTGCTTAGATCTAGTTGTGTACCCAGGAGTTCTTGCATAGACATCCAAAAATGCGAAGTGAAACGGGCGTCTCGGTCGGATATGATATGAAGAGGCACCCCATGACGACTTACAATTTCATCAACGTATATCCGAGCCAACCTTGATGTCTTGTAAGTTTCACGTATGGGTATAAAATGTGCCAATTTGGTCAATCGGTCTACGATCACCCATATGCTATCATGTCCTCGAGAGGTTCGGGGTAGTTAGTTATGAAGTCCATGGATATGTGTTCCCACTTCCACATAGGAATCTCGGGTTGTTCAAGTAACCCACTTGGACGTTGATGTTCGGCTTTAACCTTCGTACACGTGAGGCACTTAGCTACATAAGTCGCTATGTATTTCTTCATTCCAGGCTACCAATATTGACCACGCAGGTCCATGTACATCTTATCGGAGCCAGGATGAATAGAATAATGAGTTTGATGAGCTTCTTTCATGACGAGGGTACGAAGATTATCATGATTTGGAACCCAAATTCGATTCGCGAAATACATCAACCCATTAGGTTTCGTCTCCAGTTGAGTTAGAAGGTTATGCCCCAGTTCATCCTTCATTTGTAACACCCGAAAGTTTGACTTTTTGGTAGGCTGTGCGACTGAGCCTCAGTCGCTTGGGATTTATGCGACTGGAGGTTCAACCACATGCTATTCGGCCGATTAAAGCTCAACCGTACGATTAGAGTTCAACCGCCCGAATGAAGGACGAACCGCATGGAACACATGCGACTGGGGTCCAATCGCATGGTGTTCATGTGACTGAAGGTCCAGTCGCCCCTGGACCAGATGCGACTGAGCTGTGGGTATAAAAGAGGAGCAGCTCTCATTCTCCTTCCCAACACTTGCATATTTCAGTCGGGAAAGAAAGCAGGGAGCGAACGAGAGCAGAGAAGAAAGAGAGAAAGTGCTGACCGAGCTCCGGATTTGTCGTGAAGCTACCAAATCGAAGCTCATCAACTTCTACCTGTTATTGTGAGTTCTAAGACCCCTCTTTTACACGTTTTTGAATGATTTTGGGGCTGGAATCACATAGAAACCCTATTTTTGAAATAGTGTAAGTTTGACCCATTTGGGTGAATCTTGAGTAGTGTGTTTATAGTAAGAATTAGGACTTGTATATGCTTGTATGATGTCCTTGTATGAATCCCTGAGACTTGGGAGGGTCAATTTAGGCTGAAAATGGGTTTATGATGAGTTTGAGTGCGTGGCATCGCGACTGCTGTTCATGAAGAACTCCAGTCGCTGCCCAGTTAGGGTTATGCGACTGAAGGGCCATTCGGCCGAATGAGGATTAGTTGATGTCCAATCGCACGATTGAGGCTCAGACGCACGATTGAGCCTCAGTCGCACGATAGGTTATGCGATTAGGGGTTTCGGTAGCATAGGTCCAATCACAGAGTAGTTCAGTCGTACGGTTAAGAGTTAGTCGCATATAACCTTGTCGCATAGTGTCTAGTCGCACGGAAGGAAGTCCAGTCGCACGATTGTATGCCCATTCGCATGACAGCCCAATCGCACGGTCCAGTCGCATGGAGGACATGCGACTGAGATAGGTTCAGTCGCCCGAACAGGGCTGATGTGAATGGATAGAGAAGTGTATGTATGATGTATGTATGTAAGTATGATGTTGACATAATAGATGATGAATACTGATGAATTGTATATAATTATGTTCCTTATGTAAATGTATGTTATCTTTTAATAACTTTACGTGAATGAATGAAAGAATGAAACGAATGTATTAAGAACGTAAAGTGAAAGATAATGAAAGAAGGAACATGATGAATGAATGCATGCATTAACGAATGAATGAATGAATGTAAGTAAGGCTTGCAAGCAAATGAAAGGAGGTGCACACCCCTGGCAGGTGTTAGCTCAACGGTGTGCGGGTTAGCTACCCCGAAGGATGCACATCGGGGTCAGTCTTTGTGATTGACCAGAAGTATGTATGGGATCCTTGCCGCTTACCCTAGGTGACTGGATCAGCATTAGTACACAACGTTCGTGATTGATCATCACAGGTCCAGCACCCGCATTTGTGCACAACGTTCGGGGTATAGCATATGACATTGATCTAGAAGTAAAGTGAAAAGATAAGTGGTGCATGTACTTACCCCAGGTGACTGGATCAGCATTTGTGCAAAACGTTCGTGGTTGATTACCACAGGTCCAGCACCAGCAGTATGTATGATGTATGGGGGTATTGTACATGTCACCGAATGTAAAGAATGTTCGAACAAACGTAATGAATGTATGAATGAACGAAATGAACGTTCGAACGGAAGTAATGAAAGAATGTAAAGTATGTATGTATGAAAGTGAACGAGAATGATGACTAGTACATGATTGAATGATAAATGAACAAATGATGAAGATAATAATAATATTATCTACGTGTACGTATGATGTGTGAGCACATGTATGTAAGAACAGTTATAAAGAATGAAAGTATGTTTTATTATAAAACTAGAACTCACTCAGTAACGCTGACTTTTTATGTGTTTCCAGTTGGCAGGTAGTGTTGCTGAGGATGGCACGAGGCGGCTACTCAGCTCTTTTGGGATGTCATTCACCTTTTGATTATGCTGCCACATCATGTGTTGTGGGCCCGTAATGCACGCAACACATCATGTTGCATGCAAGTGTGAGATTTCTTAAGAATCTTGATAAACGAGATTACTTAAGTAATCTCCTTTAAGATAAAGAAGATATTTTTGAACTTAATATCTTCTATTAGAGGTCACTGTATATGACCCTATGATTGTCAAGCTTCAGCAGCAATCATAGTAATAGGCAATGTAAAGAAAGCTTGTATTTTGTAATCAAGACAATGATGTAAAAGCTTTTATGATGAAATGAGAATGTATATTTTATCAATTCCGCTGTGTTATTTATGATTATATACTTTATGTATGTATTATGTGCGATGAACCACCAACAGTAAGGTGCCCGGTGACGGGGCCTTACAAGTTGGTATCAGAGCAAAAGTTTAAGTAAAACGGGTAAATTTTCAAAATAAACCTAAACTTAAACTGAGAATGGGACAGGGGAAAGAGAATGCCATCTGAGTAGTTGCGTGCCATCAGGTATTTTTCTTAAAGACTAACCGGTATTATATGCGCATGTTATGTGAATTATGTGTACTGTTAGATTTAGACACTAATGTAGTCAGGACAGGTAATGCTCGGGGTACGAAGAGTAGAGTAAGTGGCTAATCACAACTGGCCACTGTAATTAGGGACTTACTATACTTAACATAAACTGAGCTATTTCCTTGAATGACCGTGTTGGTGTTTGAATCTTTCAGTGTGATAGAAGATGGTCGGTGGTAGATCATCTAAAGCTTCCCGTGGTGGTGGACGTGGTGATGAACCGCGTATCACGCGAGGAAGACCTAGGACAGAGAAAGTAGTTCATGAGGAAAACGAGACTCCTCATCAGGAGGAGGCAGACGAAAGCGCAAATTTGAGAGCCTCGGTAAAAGAGGCAGTGGTCGAGGAAGTACATCAGGTCATGCAGACGATCCTACCGTCTGTAGTGACCGAAGTGATAAAGGCAGTACGTGAAGATGAGAGACGAGGGAGGAATCGGTCCTCAGGTAGACAACAACAGATAGTAGCAGAAACAGTATTATCCGATGATGAAGAGGAAGAGGAGGAAGAGCAGGCACGGGAGACAGCCCGGGGTTGTAACTATGGGGCATTTATGAGGTGCAAGCCCCCGACTTTTGATGGTTTTGGTACAGCTGCGGATGCTCACCAATGGGTGAGAGAGATGGAGGCGGTCCTCGATATCAGTGACTGCCAAGAGGATAAAAAGGTGAAGTTTGCTACCCACTCTTTTACGGGGACGGCATTGTGCTGGTGGGACAATATTGTCCAGGCCGAGGGTAGCAGGGCCATTGGAAAGATGAAGTGGTCGGAGTTGAAGAGAATGGTGATCGAGGAGTTTAGTCCTCGTCGGGAGATGGACAGAGTTGAGAGAGAGTTCCTGCAGTTGGAGGCGGGGATGATGACCCACCAACAATACACAACCAAGTTTAACGACATGGCACGGTTGCTGCCAGAGCAAGTGACGCCGGTGTCTCGCAAGATTAACCGGTATATTCAGGGGTTGCCAGCCGAAATTCGTTGGCATTCGATTTCCGCTCGACCTAGTACTTTCAGGTCGGCGGTGGATTTAGCTGGGAGGTTGTACGATGAACGAGCTGCACTGGTGAAAGCTGAGGGTAGTAAGAAGGGAAGTGATGAAAGGAAGTGGCAGGGAAAGAGGTTGGGTCGAGGTGACACTTCGACAAGCAGCAAGAAGGCACGGGTTGATGATCGTCGTGTGGTCACGTCTAGTACAGGGTCGAGAAAGTGTGGAAAATGTGGGCGAGAGCACAGTGGTGAGTGCAGATGGGGGCTGAATGTCTGTTTTAAGTGTGGAAAGCCCGGTCATATGGCTAAAGAATGTAAGGGTTTGAAGTGTTTCAACTGTGGGGAAAGTGGTCATGTGAATAAAGATTACAAGAAGCCGAGATCTGAGGGTTCCGGTGTGAAGAAGGCAGTGGGCGAAGGGTCGAGAGCAAGCGCCAGGGCTTTCACGATGACGCAGGAAGAGGCTAGGACGGACCCTGATGTAGTGTCCGGTACGTTTCTGGTGAACCAAACTTTAGCCTCCGTATTATTTGATTCGGGTGCCAGTAGGAGTTTTATTTCTGCTGCTTTTTGTGCCAAATTGCCCGTTAGTAGTAGACGTGTGGATGTGCCGTTTGATGTAGAGACTGCTATAGGAAAAACCACCAGGATTTCCGAGGTTATTGAGGGTTGCGATGTAGAACTGGAGGGTCACAAATTCCTAGTTAAACCATTTGCGATGACGTTAGGCGGTTTCGATTTGGTGCTTGGGATGGATTGGTTGGCAGATTTCGAGGCAAACATTGTGTGTCGCAAGAAGAGGATCAGTTTGACAGCGCCCGACGGTAGTCCAGTGACAGTTTATGGCGATCGGGTTACTATGATTTCGAAGGTGATCTCAATGGCGGTGGCGGGGAAATGTATGAGGCGTGGATGTGACGCCTTTTTATGTTATGTAAAAGATGTAGAAAAGCCAACACCATAACTATCTGATGTTCCGGTTATGTGTGAGTTCGCAGACGTGTTCCCGGAAGACTTATCAGGATTGCCACCTGACAGAGAGATCGAGTTCCAGATAGATCTGATACCAGGCGCCCAACCTGTTGCCAAAGCACCGTACTGATTGGCCCCGATAGAGATGAAAGAGTTGATGGAGCAGTTACAAGAGCTGCTGGATAAGGGGTTTATTAGACCGAGTATCTCACCTTGGGGTGCTCCGGTCCTGTTTGTAAAGAAGAAGGACGGTAGTATGAGGATGTGCATCGACTACCGCGAGCTGAATAAGTTGACGGTAAAGAACAGATACCCCTTGCCGAGGATCGACGACTTGTTTGACCAACTTCAGGGTGCTAGTTGGTTTTCATGAATAGATCTTCGATCAGGTTACCATCAACTGAAGGTTAAGGAGCAGGATATCCCTAAAACAGCTTTTCGTACGCGCTACGGTCACTACGAGTTCCTCGTCATGTCTTTTGGTTTGACCAACGCGCCAGCTGCTTTTATGGACCTGATGAATAGAGTGTGCCGGCCGATGTTGGATAAATCAGTGATTGTATTCATTGATGACATCTTGATTTATTCAAAGAGCGAGGCTGAGCATGCCGGTCACATTCGCGAAGTTCTGGAGACGTTGAGAAGGGAGAAATTGTATGCAAAATTCTCCAAGTGCGCATTTTGGTTGTGTGAGGTCCAATTCTTGGGTCACGTGGTAAATCCGGACGGGATTCTGGTTGATCCGGTGAAGGTGGAGGCAGTAATGCAATGGAAGTCTCCGAAGATGCCGTCCGAGATCCGTAGTTTCTTGGGTTTGGCGGGTTACTACCGAAGGTTCATCCAAGACTTTTCCAAAATTGCTTCCCCACTAACCAAGTTGACCCGGAAGGATGTGAAATTTGTATGGGGTCAAGCTCAGGAGAAGGCGTTCGAAGAACTGAAGACAAGGTTGACCCAAGCTCCAGTATTGGCACTACCCGATGGGAGTGAAGACTTAGTGGTTTATTTCGATGCCTCCTACTCGGGGTTGGGGTGTGTATTAATGCAAATTGGAAAGGTGATAGCCTATGCATCCCGACAGCTGAAAGTTCCTGAGGTTAATTACCCTACTCATGACTTGGAGCTAGCAGCTGTGGTTTTCACATTGAAGATTTGGCGGCACTATTTATACGGGACGAAGTGCACCATCTTCACGGACCACAAGAGCTTGAAGTACTTCTTCGAGTAGAAGGATCTGAATATGAGACAGAGACGGTGGTTGGAGCTAATAAAAGACTACGATTGTGAAATCCATTACCACCCGGGCAAAGCCAACGTGGTGGCTGATGCCCTTAGCCGGAAGGAGAGGCCCGAGCCGATTCGGGTGAAGGCGTACCAACTAATCATGACCCCAGACGTGATGGAACAGGTCAAAGAGTTCCAGGATGAAGCACTGAAAGAGGATCATCTAAACTCTAAACGAATGAGAGGTCTGGTCGCAGAACTGGGTGAAAACACGTGTGGTGCCAAGACTCGATTTGGGCGAGTGTGGATTCCTCGACTCGGGGATCTACATATGAAGATCATGGATGAAGCCCACAAGACTCGATACTCCATTCATCCCGGTGCTACTAAGATGTACCAAGATATGAAGAAAGATTATTGGTGGCCGGGTATGAAACGCGATGTGGTGGAGTATGTGAGTAAGTGCCTCACGTGTTTGCAAGTAAAGGCAGAGCACCAGAAGCCGTATGGAAAGATTCAACCGTTGGACATACCGGAATGGAAGTGGGAGCACATCACCATGGATTTTATCACAAAGCTGCCACGTACACCGAAAGGGTATGATACGATCTGGGTGATTGTGGATCGATTGACGAAGAGTGCTCACTTCTTACCGATGCGCGAGACATATTCGTCCGAAAGGTTGGCCGATCTTTTCATCAAAGAGATTGTGACTCGTCATGGTGTACGGGTGTCGATTGTGTCTGATCGTGACACCCGGTTTACATCCAAATTTTGGAAGAAATTCCACGATGCTATGGGGACGAGGTTGCATATTAGCACGGCTTATCACCCTCAAACTGATGGTCAGTCGGAAAGGACCATTCAGACTTTGGAGGACATGCTCCGAGCATGTGTTATTGACTTCGGGGGAAGCTGGGATGACCACCTACCATTAGCTGAATTCTCGTACAACAACAGTTATCATGCCAGTATCGGCATGCCACCCTATAAGATGCTATACGGTAGGAGATGCAGGACACCCGTCTGTTGGGGTGAAATTGGTCAGAAAGAATTGGGAAGCGTTGAAGTGGTTGAGGCTACGACTGAAAAGCTCGAAAGAATTAAAGCTTATATGAAGGCGGCCAAGGACCGACAGAAATCGTATGCCGACAAACGATGCAGGCCGATTGAGTTCCAGGTGGGAGACCGGGTTATGTTGAAGGTCTCACCTTGGAAGGGTATTATCCGATTCCGAAAGCGGGGTAAATTGAGTCCGCGGTATATAGGCCCTTTTCGAATCATTGCTCGAGTAGGAGAAGTGGCCTATAAATTGGATCTACCAGATGAACTAAGTGGAATCCACCCGACTTTCCACGTGTCTCATCTGAGGAAATGTTTGGAGGACGAGGACATGGTCGTTCCACTAGGGGACATCGAGGTAGACGAACGGCTCAACTATGTAGAGCAACCAGTGGCGATCATCGACCGCAAAGAGAAGAGGTTAAGGAATAAAGTGGTTCCCCTCGTGCGTGTACAGTGGCGGCACAGGAAGGGATCCGAGTCAACGTGGGAAACTGAAGAAGAAATGAGGCAGCATTACCCACGATTGTTCGAAGAATAACAGGTTTCGGGGACGAAACCTAAAATAAGGGGGGTGGACTTGTAACACCCGAAAGTTTGACTTTTTGGTAGGCTGTGCGACTGAGCCTCAGTCGCTTGGGATTTATGCGACTGGAGGTTCAACCGCATGCTATTCGGCCGATTGAAGCTCAACCGTACGATTGGAGTTCAACCGCCCGAATGAAGGACGAACCGCATGGAACACATGCGACTGGGGTCCAATCGCATGGTGTTCATACGACTGAAGGTCCAGTCGCCCCTGGACCAGATGCGACTGAGCTGTGGGTATAAAAGAGGAGCAACTCTCATTCTCCTTCCCAACACTTGCATATTTCAGTCGGGAAAGAGAGCAGGGAGCGAACGAGAGCAGAGAAGAAAGAGGGAAAGTGCTGACGGAGCTCTGGATTTGTCGTGAAGCTAACCAAATAGAAGCTCATCAACTTCTACCTGTTATTGTGAGTTCTAAGACCCCTCTTTTACACGTTTTTGAATGATTTTGGGGCTGGAATCACATAGAAACCCTATTTTTGAAATAGTGTAAGTTTGACCCATTTGGGTGAATCTTGAGTAATGTGTTTATAGTAAGAATTAGGACTTGTATATGCTTGTATGATGTCCTAGTATGAATCCCTGAGACTTGGGAGGGTCAATTTGGGCTGAAAATGGGTTTATGATGAGTTTGAGTGCGTGGCATCGCGACTGCTGTTCATGAAGAACTCCAGTCGCTGCCCAGTTAGGGTTATGCGACTGAAGGGCCATTCGGCCGAATGAGGATTAGTTGATGTCCAATCGCACGATTGAGGCTCAGACGCACGATTGAGCCTCAGTCGCACGATAGGTTATGCGATTGGGGGTTTCGGTCGCATAGGTCCAATCGCAGAGTAGTTCAGTCGTACGGTTAAGAGTTAGTCGCATATAACCTTGTCGCATAGTGTCTAGTCGCACGGAAGGAAGTCCAGTCGTACGATTGTATGCCCATTCGCATGACAGCCCAATCGCACGGTCCAGTCGCATGGAGGACATGCGACTGAGATAGGTTCAGTCGCCCGAACAGGGCTGATGTGAATGAATAGAGAAGTGTATGTATGATGTATGTATGTAAGTATGATGTTGACATGATAGATGATGAATACTGATGAATTGTATATAATTATGTTCCTTATGTAAATGTATGTTATCTTTTAATAACTTTACGTGAATGAATGAAAGAATGAAACGAATGTATTAAGAACGTAAAGTGAAAGATAATGAAAGAAGGAACATGATGAATGAATGCATGCATTAACGAATGAATGAATGAATGTAAATAAGGCTTGCAAGCAAATGAAAGGAGGTGCACACCCCTGGCAGGTGTTAGCTCAACGGTGTGCGGGTTAGCTACCCCGAAGGATGCACATCGGGGTCAGTCTTTGTGATTGACCAGAAGTATGTATGGGATCCTTGCCGCTTACCCTAGGTGACTGGATCAGCATTAGTGCACAACATTCGTGATTGATCATCACAGGTCCAGCACCCGCATTTGTGCACAACGTTCGGGGTATAGCATATGGCATTGATCCAGAAGTAAAGTGAAAAGATAAGTGGTGCATGTACTTACCCCAGGTGACTGGATCAGCATTTGTGCACAACGTTCGTGGTTGATTACCACAGGTCCAGCACCAGCAGTATGTATGATGTATGGGGGTATTGTACATGTCACCGAATGTAAAGAATGTTCGAACAAACGTAATGAATGTATGAATGAATTAAATGAACGTTCGAACAAAAGTAATGAAAGAATGTAAAGTATGTATGTATGAAAGTGAACGAGAATGATGACTAGTACACGATTGAATGATAAATGAACGAATGATGAAGATAATAATAATATTATCTACGTGTACGTATGATGTGTGAGCACATGTATGTAAGAACAGTTATAAAGAATGAAAGAATGTTTTATTATAAAACTAGAACTCACTCAGCAACGCTGACTTTTTATGTGTTTCCAGTTGGCAGGTAGTGTTGCTGAGGATGGCACGAGGCGGCTACTCAGCTCTTTTGGGATGGCATTCACCTTTTGATTATGCTGCCACATCATGTGTTGTGGGCCCGTAATGCACGCAACACATCATGTTGCATGCAAGTGTGAGATTTCTTAAGAATCTTGATAAACGAGATTACTTAAGTAATCTCCTTTAAGATAAAGAAGATATTTTTGAACTTAATATCTTCTATTAGAGGTCACTGTATATGACCCTATGATTGTCAAGCTTCAGCAGCAATCATAGTAATAGGCAATGTAAAGAAAGCTTGTATTTTGTAATCAAGACAATGATGTAAAAGCTTTTATGATGAAATGAGAATGTATATTTAATCAATTCCGCTGCGTTATTTTATGATTATATACTTTATGTATGTATTATGTGCGATGAACCACCAACGGTAAGGTGCCCGGTGACGGGGCCTTACATCATTCTTCCTTCTTGTTGAATCATTTGTTGAGCCTCCAAGATACTAGACTCGATGTCACTATCTATTCTCAAATTTTGTAGCAGTACGGTAGCCTTGTTGACATATAGTCAAATTTCAGTATCGAATCTTCTCAAAGTATCAAACCATTGTCGTCGATCGCGAATCTCTTGAAATAAGGTCATCTTGTTATGTACTTTACGACTTAGTGCATCGGCTACGACATTTGCCTTCCCAGGGTGGTAACGAATGTCACAGTCATAATCAATAATCAAATCAACCCAACGACGTTGTCTCATATTGAGATCTTTTTGATTAAAAACGTGTTGAAGTCTTTTGTGATCGGTGTAGACTATACATTTCATACCATAAAGGTAATGTCTCCAAATCTTCAGGGCAAAAACAACAACACCAAGCTCGAGATCGTGTGTTGTGTAATTCACCTTGTGAACCTTCAATTGTCTTGATGCATAAGCTATGACCTTTCCTCATTGCATAAGAACGCAACCAAGGCCTTGTTTTGAAGCATCACAATACACGGTGAAATCATCGTTTCCATCGGGTAGGGTCAAGATAGGAGCATTGCACAGTTTGTGCTTTAATGCTTCAAAAGCTTCCTCTTGCTCGGGCCCCCACTCGAATGGTTTATTCTTTTGTGTCAAGGAAGTGAGCGGATTCGCGATCCTTGAGAAGTTGGCGATGAATCATCGGTAATAACCAGCAAGACCAAGGAAAGAACGAATCTCGGTTGGAGTCGTGGGAACACACCAATTCTTCATAGTTTCCACCTTTGCAGGGTCAACGCCAATTCCTTGGCTATTCACCATGTGTCCTAGAAATTGAACTTCCTCGAGCCAGAAATCACACTTCAAGAACTTCGCGTACAGTTGCTCTTTCTTCAACAACTCAAGAACTTGTCGCAAATGCAGTTCATGCTCGGCGTTGGTTTTGGAGTGGATAAGTATGTCATCAATGAAGACGATCACAAACTTATCTAGATAGGGCTTGCATACTCGGTTCATGAGATCCATGAAAATAGCAGGAGCATTAGTTAAGCCAAAAGGCATCACCATAAACTCATAGTGCCCATAACGAGTACGGAACGCGGTCTTTGGGATGTCATCATCATGGACTCGTAATTGATGATATCCAGAATGTAGATCAATCTTCGAGAATATAGCAGCTCCTTGAAGTTGATCAAACAGATTGTCGATACGAGGAAGAGGATACCGGTTCTTGATGGTCAACTTGTTGAGCTCCCGGTAATCGATACACATACGGAATGACCCATCTTTCTTCTTCACAAATAAGACAGGTGCACCCCAAGGAGAAGAACTAGGGCGAATGAAACCTTTATCGGTCAACTCTTGAAGTTGACTAGAGAGTTCTTGCATTTCCGATGGTGCAAGCCGATATGGTGACTTAGCCACGGGGTTTGCTCCCGGTATCAAGTCAATTTTAAACTCGGCTTCACGCACGGGAGGTAAACCGCTAAAGTCATCGGGAAATACTTCAGGAAAGTCTCATACAATAGGGACATCCTTAAGTTCTTTCCCTTTGACTTTTGTGTTCTCCACGTAAGGCAAGAAGGCCATATACTTCTTGCTTAAGCACTTTCAGGCTTGAGTGCAAGACATGAGTTTAAGTCATTTGGAAGATTTTTCTTCGAACACTTTCAAAGTATTCCCAGAGGGTAACAGTATACGAATGCACTTCTTGAAACAAACGATCTCGGCATGGTGTTTGGCTAACCAAGCCATACCAATGATGACGTCAAAGCTACTAAGTTTTATCGGTACAAGATCGATAAGAAAATCGTGCGCGTTAAGACTTAGGATGCAATCACGGATAACGACATCCACGGTGATCGGCTCTCCACCGACAACTTCAACGGTGAGAGGTCTTTCTAGTTTCATAGGTGACTTAGCAAGTATGGGTTCAAATTCTAGTGAAACAAAACTCTTATCGGCTCCAGAATCAAACAGAACATAAGCATACGTCTTATTAATAAGAAACATACCTGTTCAATTTTTAAGGTATTTAACGTTACAGGTAGTGTATGAAAATATTCGGATCATGAGAATTAAAAGTAAGTTAACATACCATTCACCACATCGTTGTTTGCTTGTGCTTGGTTAGCGTTGATGTTGAAAGCACGGCCTCGGGCTTGTGGAACGTTACCCACAAGACGAGGGCATTGTGGGCGGAAGTGACCAGGTTCCCCACAGTTGTAGCAAGCACGGTTCGTGCAAATTGTAGCGTTGTTAGGTGCACGGTGACATGTCGCCACCCAGTGACCATATTTACCGCATAAGGTACAGATACGGCATGGTTGATTTCCCGGATGATGATACCTACACGTGTTGCACATACGTTGAGGACCAGCATAGACCCTAGCCCTAGGCACTTGTGCCACAGGTGCAGCGACAGGTACAAGTTGTCTTTGGGGTTGTTTAGGTGCAGCCACGGCATAGTTGCGTGCCGGTGTAAACTTGCGCTTCTTATTGTTGTTGTTGTTGTGAGACGACTCAGCTTTGGTCTCCTTAATGGCCTCAGTAGCCGTCCTTTTCACCTTCTTTGCAACCTTCACAAACATCGTGCCTGCTCGTATATGGTTCTCGGTGAGTTGGACAGTGATAGTGATGGCTTCCTCCAAGGTTGTGGGTCGGCTACCCACCACAGCATCTTGGATTTAGGGTGGTACACCCTTTATGAACTTCTCAATGTTACGGGGGACAGTGTCAACCATATGGGGCAGTAGTAAACTCAACTCATGATGCCTAGTTGAGTAGGCCAAATAATCACCACCATCTTGCTTCAAGTTCCAGAATTATTCTTCCAACTTTTGCAATTCACTTCTTGGGCAGAACTTCACGATGACGATGTTCTTGAACTCCTCCTAACTTAAGGCCAAGATTGCGTTGGGGTCTCAGTTTCACTTTTCGCTGTTCCACCACGTTAAGGCCCTTTGCTGCAGCACACTGGTGGCATACCTCACCTTGAATGCTTCGAGGCACTCACAGTTGACGAAGGTGTTCTCCATCCCTTCAAACCATTCTAAGAGACCGGTGGCACCTTCCTTGCCACTGAAACTAGAAGGCTTGCATGAACTAAAGTGCTTGAAGGTGCAAGACTGGTTGTTATGGCCTTGGTTTGCACTACTTTCCCCTTGGCCGTTATTATGGTTCGCGGCATTGGCGATCATAGTGCTGCTGATTTCAGCCACCATAGTCGGGATGACCGCAGCCATTTGCTGGGTAATCATGGCGGCAAGCTTACGGTTGGATCTTCCTCGGTTTCCATGACGGCGAGACATGCTGGAAAATACGAATTGGATTATGAACAGGTAAAAGGACAATAGGGATTGACAGTTTAAGTAAGAATCATGTATTATACGGAATGTTTCCAGTTGGTAACGTATCACCATTTGGAAACATTGACATATCAAGATAAATTGACCCATTTGCCTTAGAAACTTGTGTGTGGTGACCATAATTTATCACTCATCCCAGAAATCCCCAGGTAAGCGTAACTAGTCCCATAGGATTTATATGAAACACTTACCTTATGTAAGGCCCCTATCCCAGGAAACCTCACAGTTGGTCATTCACAACAAAAACATAGATTTAAAGCAATCATTTACTTATATATGTATATATATTGCAGCGGAAAAATACAGTAATTGCAATTCATTACATCGTAGTTAACTTAAAATATAAACATTGTCTTTAAACATCAAAAACTCTTTAAAGTCCTCTTAAGTTCTTCTTCATCAGGGATGCCAGTCTTTAGATGCCAAGAAGCTTCAGATCCATGCTCCCATCCCTTAAGCCCTAACGCTCACCTGTCAACTGATATGCATACAAAAGTCAGCTTTGCTGAGTGAATTCTAGGTTTACTTTGTTAAATAACTTTTGTAAGAGGTATTAGCTTTAACAGTTGAAAATAATCATCATCTATCAGAACATTAATACACACGAACTATCACTTTATCGATACTTTATCATTACTTGTTAATTATTACTCTTCTTTATCCGTCAATTCTCTGTCACTATCGGTGCCTATGATAAACACAGGACTTTACCGACACGCCAATCCAGGCCTTACTGTTGTACCCAAACAGGCCATTATTGTCATGCCAATCCAGGCCTTACTGACCTGCCTGTTCGAGCATTTACTTTACTGTCATGAGGGCACAACAAATACAACCCTCCTTTGTCATATGCTTGCAAGGCTTTACTTTCTCAAGATACACGTTATGGGCCCAATAACAGTTCTTTAAGTTTCGCTTATATCTTTAGTTTTCACATACACTTAACACATAATAAGAAGTAAACTCTTAGTCTAAGCATTCACATTTCATCAATCATGAGAGATAAACTAGATAACTGACCCTCCGCGGGACAGCGGGGGTTCGGGGGCTGCAGCCCCTGATAGCGGGGTTCTAGGGGCGGCAACCCCTAGTGGGGTCCAAGGGGCAACGCCCCTGGCTGGGGCTGGGCTGCCAGGTCAGCGCGCTCGAAAATTATTTTGAACTATTTAAATGGCACATTTTACTTTAGAAAATTTTATTTTCTTGATAAAAGGTCTTAAAAACCGTCCTCATAAATGTATGTATTTTAGTATGCATATCACCCCAAAACATTGAAAACGGGTAAAGGAGGGGTCTAGAACTCACCTGAACTTAGCCAAATAGCTTAAATTCTAAGTCACTTAGCTATAGTCCGAATACACGAGCCGCACGGAAGTTAATACACAAAATGTCATTTTCTTCACAATTTCGCTGCCAGTTTCGCTGGCAGTTTCGCTACCAGTTTTGCTGGGCAGCACTTCTGCTAGTTTCGCTAGACAGATTCGCTGCCATGAGCGCCCAACTTTCGTTGGAATTTCCTAGATTCGCTAAGTCTATAGATCAACCTGGGCACTAGCGAAATTACCAACGAAACTGTAGTTTTGCACCAGCGAAACTGTAGTTTCGCTAGAAATCTCCTAGTTTCGCAGGATGAATGCACAGTTTCGCTGGATGAATACTTAGTTTCGCTGAATCGGGGCCCAGTTTCGCTGGACGAACAAAAACAAGGAACCAGCCCGTTTTTGACCCAAAATCTTAACTTTTCACGTCCAAATCTTTGGTTTACCATCCATGAAGCCATATCTAACCTTTTTACACGTTTTTATACGTAAAAATTTGACCTTTATGTGTTTCTTTGAAACTTTTCTAAACCCAAAACCCTAGAATCCGGATTTGATCTACAGAAAGGGTTTAGAGGTCGATTCTTACCTGGATTTGTTCCTCTTTTCTTAGGGTTTGATGCTCCAACACCCAGATCTTCAATCCTTCAACCTTTGAAGCTCTAAATCTTGAGTTTTCTTCACTTTCTCTCTCTATTTTCTCTCTCTACAAATTTGGGGACTAGGGTTGCAAATGCTGGAATGGAGCTGATCATGCATGTTTAAGGGCTGATTAAGGGCCCTTAAACCCACCAAACATAGCCCATTAAGGTTAATTTAATTCATAGCCCACTAATTTACCTTTCTTTCTTAAATTAACCCTTAAAGCCCATTATTATTAAATGGCTTGCTTCGGGAAATTTCGGGGCGTTACACCTTAGCCCGAAGGCTTTTTGCCAGGAAATCCAGAATAGAGGTGTCTATGTGTCACACAATATTTCTTTGGTTCATGAAATCAAAACCTTGATGAGATTTATATAGATTAGACATAACGTCTAAAGATCCAAGTCATAAGCCTAAGTATACGATCCCACGTGTCGTCGATGATAAAATTAAGAGGTTTCATGTTCGGGGAGAGTCAAAGAGTCAAATATAAGTTTTGGGAGACATGTAACAATGTTTAGGCAATCCTATGCTAAGGCATCAAATTGCACACAAGGAGACATAGCATTATGTAGCATGTAAACCATATAATTTACTAGATAGAATTATAATTCTATAAGGTTCATGCATATGCTATAGTCTAGGTCACCATTTCTAACAACCTAATTCCCTATAGTTGTGGGCTCTGATACCAATCTGTCACACCCCAACCATGACGGCGGAATCGTCGAGATGTGAGGATTAAGATTGTTCACAGCCACATAACACTATGTTTATATGTAAATATTCAAATTATAAGTTTCATAAGAAATTACAAACATAAGTCTCAAACATGCAATAAGTTCAAACAGAAATCAAAACATAACATAGCATTTTATTTATTTAACTAGGTCCACGTCCTAGTTTTATTGCAAGCTTTGAAAGACCACTTTAAACTCGAGAGTTACCTGAAACATGATAAAATTAAAAAGGTCAACTAAAAATAGTTGGTGAGTTTCTAAGGTTTTTCATACATAATATGAAAAGATTACAAGTAGCAATTCATGTCATAGGTTATAAGCTAGTAAGGTTATAGAACACATATCTTTAAAATCAAACCTCTACTTGATTACAAGTATATAAGATTGGCTAAGTGTATTTGGTTCCCTAGTGCACAAGCATACGGCTCCTAGGAGTCGGCAATACTTCGACTTTAGCACCAAATAGGCTTGTCAGGCCCAAAGATCTAAGACGTCGCCAGGCTAGCAATAGTTAATGATTGTAACAAACTATTTATCTCATATAATCACTTACATCACACAAATAACCATGACAACATATAAAGATGAATTGCAAGTGCTTTACAAGTCTCAAACATTTATAAGTGTATGATGTATAAGTATCATGTTTCACCCCAAAATGGTGTGAAATAAAGTAAAAAGGGGCAAGGAACCTCATAATGACGTATAAGTATATTATGATGATTAATAAGGTCAATATACGTCGTTCCAAGGTACTCCTTCACAAGGTACCTAAATATGTATAGATTTACAACGTTTAAGTTTAATTAATAATAAGCTTAACGTTTTAAAGAGAATTGGGGTTTTATATTTAAATTATAACAAACACATAAGTTTTAGAAAAAATATATGTATTACTTAAATATTAAATTTTAAAGAAACAACAGGAAGAAAAATTATTTATAATAATTGATAATGTCTAAATAAACTTTCGTAATTATTTGAAATACTCATGATTAATAATTTATTTGTGACTTCTGCTATAATAATAGTTTAATAGTTTAAACTATTATTTAAAGTTTATTTTTACAAATTAATCTAATTATAATATTTGAAAAAATAACTAATTTATCAAAAATATTTTAAGAATAAATTTATAGTAAATAATTTGATAGCTTTAAAAATATACTAAGTTTATAAAACATTTTTTATAATTTTAGAATTTTTCTTATATTTTTTAAAGCTAAAAAGCTATTTAAAAAATAATGGAGGTGGCCGGGTTTCGAACCCGGGACCTTTAACTTAACAAGGGGACACGGAACCGGTAGACTACGACATACAGCCGCGAGAACTCTTGGTTTTTAAATCATAAAAACAATACACAAAAGCCCTTCTTCAACCGATGAACCCTAGATTCGTTTGGATCCAAATCGAGCAACCAAACACAGATGTTAATGTAATTAACCATGGGGCTTTTGTTCCCCATGTAAAACCGAACCGAAAGAATGTCAAATCACCTATTATTTCAATGGAAATCGACGGTTTCAAGTTCGAATGTGGTCGCGGCAGAGGAGGAATTGATTCTGGGAGAATTTGATGATAATAATCGAATTACTCTTGTATGAAGCTTCGTATAGTGACGAGGAATGAAAGCCCTCAATCAACTTCGATTAATGATGCTCGGAAGTTCGACTTTGATTGAGTTGCAGGTCGATGATGAGGATGGCGATCGATGTGGTGTTTGTGTGTGTTTTAGAAGTAATTGAGAGTTGCAGAAGATTGATACAAGTTATATGATGGTGTGGTTGTGTTTAAATTTGATTATTATCGCGATTTAGTGCTCGAATATGGTCCGTGTTTCTCGGCTGAAAACAAGGGGAAGGAAATCGGGTGAAGTGGAGAAGAAAGGGAGGTGGGGTTGGTTTGTTTAAGTTACACAAATGGTCCCTCAACTTTAAGTCCCTTTCAGTTTATGCAGA
The DNA here is from genome assembly GCA_024085815.1 of Flaveria linearis. Lineage (NCBI taxonomy): Eukaryota > Viridiplantae > Streptophyta > Magnoliopsida > Asterales > Asteraceae > Flaveria > Flaveria linearis. The sequence continues at coordinate 78,199,291 of CM044001.1, forward strand.
AACTTCAATTTATAGTTTATAAAATTACAAAAACAACCCTCCAAACTTAGTTAATTTTTAAGTTTTAACATTATTAAGTTTAAATAGTTTTTATAAATTATTATAATTATTATTATTATTATTATTATTACTATTAATTGTATTATTATTATAATTACTATTATTATTATTACTATTATTATTTTTTATTATTGTTGTTGTTCTTATTATTATTATGATTATTATAATTATCATGGCTATTGTTGTCATGGTGATTATTTATTTATTAAGAACTAATTAACACCAAGAATACAGGATGTTACAATAAAGGAGGTCGAGAAGAAGAACAAAAAGCTTCTTCTCCGACTCAAAGGGACTAAGGATGAGCCCCTAAAAATCAAGGGTGATGATGAGTACGGAGATGATGATGATGATGATTCATCGGATGATGAGTCAAATGATGATGATGATGAAGTGGGTGAGGTAGAAGGCAGTGGAAAGGACAAAGATGGGGGAGATGATGATGAGCCAGAGCATGAAAGTGATGCATCTGCATCAGCCTCAAATCTATCAGCTCGGGAGTGGCGCACCAAAAGGAATCAAGATCCGCAACCCTCCACATCAGCTCCCCAAGCTGAAGAGTCGAGCTCCCAAGGCAAAAGTAATGCTTAGATTTCTATGTATTTGAAAAACTTTTGTACTTGAATCATTTATTACACCAATGTAATTTAAGTTTATTAATGTTTAATTATCCTAATTACTGATGTGTGTGAGATTGTGTTTTAAATGTTTAATAAAACAGATGAAGCTGATCAAGCAGACGACTACGACGTCGCACCCCTTCAGCAAATCAAGACTCAGCTAACAATGATTCTTGATTTGTATGAGATCGTGCGACGATCTGTAAGCTACACACCCAAGGAAGGAGAGATCATTCATGATCTCACAGACGAGCAGCTGGCCGATATGTTTAGACTCAACCCTGATGAGCTAGTCAATGATGCTCCCGAGGTTGATGTCATGAGTGATGAAGAGCTGTAAGGCGTCGATGAGATTGATATCAAGGATATCACTGCACAAGAGTATCCACAGTACACTGATCAACAGGGAAATGTTATCCCCAATTTGGGTGAAACATTTGTCAGTGATACATTTGGAGCTCTTGATGCTAAAGAGAAAGAGAAGGAGAAAGAATAAGGGAAAGCCCAAGCCTCAGACGCTGATGTTGATATCAAGAAGGCTGAGTGGGCTGTGTGCCTAGAAGAAATTTGAGCCCAGCGACAACCGCCAAAGTCTAACGCCTACACCAAACTCTACAGAGTTAAGAAGCATCAGAAGGTGTCTGGCATGATTATTATCTAGGCGTACTATGAAGACTTGGATGTCTACGCCATAAAGAGGGAGAAAGGGATAGAGTACTTTAGATTCCCTCATGATCTGAAGACTCTTCCTGGTTTTGAGTTAAACAGGCTTGCCTTTTTAGACCTTTTGTACGCCAACCCCAGAAAGATGTCGGGGTGGTTTGAGATGGCGTTAAAGAGAGAATACCACACCTGGTGGGTCAACTTCAGGCCTCAACAGTCTAAACGGTTCATAAATAAGACCGAAGTTAATCCACATACTAGAAAGCCTAAGGTATTGCTGAAGTGGAGTCCTCCGCGCACAATGTCAAAGATCCCATTGCGGGAGATGCCTCAGGACTTGACTCCACACTTCAAATGGTGGTATTACGACTGGCGGACGGGAGAGGCAGTCATAGTTTTGCACAAAGAGAGCAAGATCGAGACTATCAGGGTATTTGACCCGATATGGCTAACTAACTTGTCAGCAGAAGATGTCTACACACTATACAAGTGGCCACTATTCTATGACTCTCAAGATATTGTACAAGCTCTTCAATTCCAACATGTCATACGACTCTGCTTCACGTTTGAGATTCACACGGGAGTCACAAGAGAAGAGAAGTACAAAAAGTTTCAGGAGCACATGTAGACTGTTAGACATTAGCTAAAGTAGGTCCAAGGGGGAGTTTGTTGATACATATTCATGTACCTAGTTTATGTTCTGAAATGTAAAAGTCTTTCATGTCTCACACATGTGTAATCCAATGTAATGAAATGATTGATTATATAAAATGTATTATGATGGTTATATGTGATTGATTATATCATGTTATGTTTATATTGATTGTAATTCATATATATGAACTAGCCATATAGGTTTGATGTTGTTTTACATAGTTCTAAGTCAATAAGAACTTAGAAATATGTTTAACTTAGTCATGTGGACATTCATGCTAATGGACCATACTTATGGCACATACGCATGAATGAACCATGCTTATGGATCAGTCGCACGATTGAACCAGGTAACTGGATCAGTCGTAAGATGGAGACATAAGATTGGTTCAATCACACGACTGAACCTTCAGTCGTGCGTATGAGTCAATCGCATGCTTTTATCGCACGAATGAACCATGCTAATGGTTCAGTCATATGAATTAACATTGATAACCTATAAATACCACATAATTCGTGAAAAAACAAAACACATCGAATTACTTCATACTACTTCGTACCCTAGCCGTCCAGAGCGTCCCAAATCGCAAATCCAAGTTCATAGATCGTTCCTGATCGATTTCAATCCATTCTTAATGTTTGTTTTATCGTAAAATCGATCGGGTTATTCGTTCTCACTGATTGGATCACCAATCAAATAGAATTCCGCGCTATTTGATCTGGTTTCACGCAGAATCCGTTAGTACTCCGTATGTACACGGTCCTAACAGACCTAATCTCGCATGCTAAAGTTGAAGATTCTATTTAGGAAGGACCTTTACTGTTATCACATATGAATGTACCTGGAAAGTTGTTTCCAAAGTAATATAGTCCATTAATTAGTTTACCAGTCAGAAGCACCTTCGTGCGGGCTAGGTCCTGTATTAAACAACTAGACTCATCAAACCAACATCCTTATCTGCTATCTGTGGAAAGTTTATATACCGAGAGGAGATTAACAGAGTATTCGGGGATCATAAGGACATCATGTAGAATAACACCTTCAGCCAACTTTAGTTTACTAATAGATGTTATTTATTCCTTGGTTTCATTGGGGTGGTCAATAGACATATTATAGTTAGACATATCATATAGATTGAACATTGACTTGTTAGAAACTACCATATGTTGGTTAGCTTCAGAGTCAATGATCCATCCATTGCAATTGGATAAAGAAGTGACAGAAAAGAAAGACCCATGACTATTGAAGAAATTTTTACCTTCCATATTGCAGCCTACTTGGTCCGTATTGGTGGATTCACTTATTAAGTTCATAAGCTTAGTAAACTGGTTGGCTGTGAACTGGGGACTAACAATGTTATTTTGGCTTTCATTAGCAATGTGATTACTTTTAGCTTATTTTTTCCCCTCTATAGTGTAGGATACCTAACTAACTTGAATCATCTTTCTATAGAATGGCCGGTTTTGTTGTAGTGAGTGCATTTTAAGTGAGTGTTTTTTGAAATAGGTTTTTATCCCATTTTGTTTGTAATAAAAGAAGTTGGTTGAGTTTTATTAGATGATGCTATTTCTCTATGTGATTCTTATCTAGAATCTATAGAAAAGTAGCCTTTATAGAGGGTAATGGCTCCTTTGATAATATGGAGAATATCAAGAGTTGATAGGCATCATCTAATCGATAAGAAATTGCATTAGTCTAATGTTTTGATTTAATTGGGTTGACTTTTCTTCGTCATCATAAGTGTACTTTGGTAGATCCATCAAGGAATCGAATTGTCTCCATAAGCAGGCTAATTTATGGTAGTATTCAGAAATGGGTGCACCGTTTTGTTTTAAAAATATATCTATTGATTAAATTTGAAAATAACAGATTTGTCTATTTTAGGATAAGTTTCCTTGAGTTCATTCCACACTTCTAATACATTCTTAGAAAAAAATTTAACACATAAAAAGATCTTTCGCTATAGAATTGAGTATCCAAGACAAGATTACAGGATTGCATCTATCCCATTATTTAGCTAAAACATCATTTGTTCTAGATTTGACACATGATTAGTCAACAAAACCAAACTTGTTTTTTATGTTTAAAGCAAGTTCCATAGCATTGGCCCAGACATTATAGTTCTCAATCCCTTTCAGTTTTATGCTTATAATTAAAATCCTAGCGTCACTAGGATGAAGATATAAAGGATCACAAAAGTCCAGATTACTAATTAAGGTGGGAGGAGGGTTAGCCACAAGCATAGCAAGAACATATAACACACAAAACACAATACTGCTTGAGTCTCTTAAACCAACAAGATACATGTTCAATATATTGACTAGCCAAGTGATTAAGGGGCAACAACAAAAGACAATAAATCACACACAATAGATAACAAGAACAAAGACAATTAGCACAACAGAATAAAACAACTACAAACCACCAAAACAGAATCATAAAAGATCTGGGATACCTAATGCATAAAAAACAGGGGGTGACTCTCCCTGTTACAGAACTACAACAAAGTATTGATACTACTAACCCAGTAAAAAATGTCTAATGCAAGAAAAAAAGGTTGAAAGAAATGAATTTCTTATGGTGATTAATACCGAGAAGAGTATGTATCCTTTGATTGTGGATAGAGACAATTATGATCAATGATATTAGGTTGGGTGATTAACTCCCAAACACTTATTAATAAATTCTCTCTTTTGATTTTTGGACCTTGAGTCGTTAGGTAATAGCATACAATTCTTCGATTCAGTTATTTCCAAATGATGCAACCGAAGCAAGATCTTGAGTTACCCGATCTCGGCTTGAAGCAACCAGAAGGTTGATGAACCCACTTAGACCCCATGAAATAGAAGGCAACACGAGTTCGATTGAAAAATTAGGGTCTATAACCCTAGATTGCTCAATGGAATCATGAAATAGAATGTCTTCAGATCACAACCGTATGTAAAAGATCCACACCCGGGAACACAAAGAAGACTGTCTAATTTAGGGTTTCAATGTTGACGTAACCCTTTCCTCGAATAAATCGTATAATGAATCAGAGTAAAAGAGCCTTTGTCTGATACCATGTCAAATTTAATGGAATCAAATTAAACAAATACGACTTAGATTAATATGAAGTACAACCAGAACATATAAATACACGATCGGAAGTAAGGTTACAGGCAAACTGAAATGAAATCAAGCTAGGAGACTAGTGTTTAATCGGCGTAGATTTCTCACGAACACCCGTGCTCAATGTAGCCACGGTGAGATAGTCTGCACAGCCAGAATGCGATCGGTGGTGGGGAACACAAGGAGAAAGCCCTAACATACCACTTTTCTTTGAGAAGGCGGCCGACTTTTATAACAGCGATTTTCATTTTTATCCCTTGGACAACTGGCACTAGTTAGCTCCAACTCAATATTTGTTAAACGGAAATCTCGCAAAAGATACAAACAAATAACTAACGGAAATGATTAATGGAGCAAAATACGGAAATAGAAAAGGAATTAAATTGATAATTGAACATGATATTTTGAACACGCAAGAAACTGTTGGTTAATAAATTTAATAAGATTTTTGATACAAAAGACGATGTTTAATTTGAGTGAGAAGTGATAGGTGGTGAGCAGAAAAGTAGGAATCTTTTAGAAGATTAAGCTCGCAAGAAAAAAAAGGTCAAACAAGAAAGGACTATCAAAGAATGGTCGGCGCATGGCCGGCGCATGGCCGGCACATGGTCGGCGCATGATCGATGTATATCGATCATATACCCTCTATTTAATGTTAGAGTTTTTCAATATGAGCGTACATGGTCAGTTTGGTCTTTTGGAACATCTTCGATAATTTTCATTAAGGGTTATGCTCTAACATACCTAGACCCATTCTTAGAATGTTAAATGTTTCTCTTTTAAATGGTCAAGTGAATATGTCTGCTATATTATCTCCTGAAGGAAAGTTACTAAGCACTATGTTACCTTCTTACATGTTATCCCTATGAAAAATGGTACCTAAGATTTACATGTTTAGTTCTAGCATGAAATACGAGTTTATTTTAGTTAGATCTATAGAACTTTTGATATCATAAAATATAATAATTCAACAAATTCTGTTTCATTTAAAGAACTTGTGCACACGTTCTTCCAGCGAATACCCCTTTGGTTATTGATAGAATGCTTATTTTTTGAAAATCATGATGTAAGTGGAAATATATCAAAGCACGTGAGTGCGCTCTCACACACACACACTTGTACTCCTTGTATCTTCCTAAATCCTGTCATTGTGTTCATTTTTGAGATACCATAGACTAATTTAATTGTTCGTTTCATATAACAAAAGAATCTCTTGACAGCTTCATAGTGTGATTATTTTTTATTTTATTTGAAAACATGCATGATATGAAACAATATACATAATATCGTCACAACTTCTTGTTAGATAAAACAAGCTCCCAACCATCCCTCAATACTTTATACTATGAAATGAATCACATTGTTCATCTTCAATTAAGTTCAGAGTTGTTGCCATAGGTGTATTCGTGTGTTTTACATTTTTAAAACAAACTTCTTGAGCATATCTCTAATGTATTTAGATTGATTAATAAATGTTTCATCATCATATCGTTTAAGTTTGTAAGTCAAGAGAGAATGTTAATTAACCCATCATACTCATTTTAAATTCATCATACATCTTATTTGAGAATTAATCACATTAATAATGATATAGGTAGAGCCAAATATTATATCATTAGCGTATATTTTCATAATGATCAAATTATCACATTTCTTTTAACAAATAAAGTATCATCTACTTTCCTATTTTATAATCATTATTAACAAAAAATGTTCTTAATCTATGATACCAAGATCTAGCAGCTTGTTCTTAAAATTTAGATGGTTATGATACAAAGACTTTAAACAAGCTAATGCAAGTAGAATTCTTATGGATTCCAATCTAGCAACTAGAGCAAAGGTTTCGTCATGATTAATGTTTTCTTGTTGATTAAATCATTTGGATACAAACCTTGCATTATTTTCAGTTACTACTACTTCCATATTGTTTCTAAAGACCCACTTCATTCCTATAGTGAATTTGTTGTTTTAGCTCTTCTTGCAAGAAAGTTACGAAATACTCATCCATGAGACCTTCAGTTATATTAATTGGGTTCTAAGGGGTGGTACACACGCTACAAATGAGCACAGGCTTTAGGTTTTTGATCTAGTTATTCTTTGTTTTAGCTCCTTTACGATGATCTCTAGCTTCCTTAATTTTTATTGGTCGACTCTACTCAGTTACTTTTTATGTAAACTAGACTTCTACCCGCGCATTGCACAAGGACTTTTACAATGATCTCAAATATCAAAATGCGGATGCCAAACACGTTGCAAACAACTATTATTGCAACGGCGCGTTGTCATTTTAATGTAAACATTAAAAACACGCTGCTACAACTTTCGCTCGGTCGTAAAACTCAAACGCGTACTCCATTGTAAAAATGACATTTATTTTGTTGAGCCTAAAAAGATAAAAGAAAAACAAAACGAACAACAAAATACAAAAAAAACAAAGTTACATAAGATAACTTTAACAAACCCAATTCAATCTTATATAATCATGTTTATAAAACCATGTGCTTGAGTTGAAATAAAAATATACAAAAAAAAACAAAAATCAGAAAAGGAAAATAGAAAAACCTTCGTCAATAAACTTGAGAACATGTCCTTCAGACTTTGGTCCAACGGTGAGAGTCCCCCCTCCCAAAGTGGAGGTCAGGGGTTCGAACCTCGTTGATACCAGTTAGGGGACATTTAGAGCAATAAAGAGAATTTTCCTTTAAGCCAGTGGTTGCGGAGGCCGATTCTCAGAGCTCGACCCCGGTTTTCATCCGGCTGTTACTCCAGAGGGGCAACCCTTGTGGAGGCAGTACGGTTTCCGGGGGAACGCCGTAACCAAGTCTGACAATCCAGCGTGGACCCGGTTCAGACAACATAGTCTGAGGCAGATCTTGGCTAGGGTCGCCCAGGGGGCGATGTGATATTGATTCACTCTTAAGAAAGTCACCGTTCAAAAAAAAATAAACTTGAGAACATGCTTCTTACCGTCAAATCAAAAAACTCTTTGATAACCATATATGAAACAATAACACTTTATTCGATCGGATAGTTTGAATTTACATTAAAAAAAGAACCGATAGGCAGCTGCCACGCAGCTGGCATTAATCCCCATTTCTTTTTAAAGTACGGTAATTACAAAAAGATAATCACCTCTATCCAACATGTCTTTTTGGTAGCAAGTCATCTCTACCCCTTTTTTATTGATTTTACAACCATCACTGTTTTTTTAAAAAAATTTAGGCTTGGGAAAATTTGGAACAATGCTCATGAAGAGAAAACGAACCTAGGAAATTTTTATTGACTCTTCGCTATTGGTCGTGCCAGAGAAATGAAGGGATGAGAGGGTTGTTCTAGAACAAGGACCAAAGAAGCAAGATTCCTTCACTTGTTCTTTTGTCCTATATACTGTTGCATATCTTACTAGCGACCACACTATGAGCTATGGAAATTGAAGAACAGTGGAGATATCAGTTTACATTTATTATATTTTTGAGAGGCGTAGAAAGTAACAATGTGTTATAATAAAAGAAAGAGTTAATCTCGGTTTTGGTCCCTGTATTTTGCAAATTGACTCCACTTGAGTACCAACGTTTATTTTGTCTCCATTTGAGTACCAAATTTTAAAAAAGTTGTCTGTTTCAGTCCAAATTTCTAACGGTGTTAACATTTTCTGTTAGATTTTTGTAAAAAGACCAAAATACCCCTAAGGGCTATAAACATATCACCATCTCCACCACACACCACATACCACCACCACCACCACACACCACCGCCACCACACACCACCGCCACCACACACCACCGCCACCACACACCACCGCCACCACACACCACCGCCACCACACAGCACCGCCGGCACACTCCACCGCCACACACCACCGCCACCACACACCACCGCCGACACACTCCACCACCACACACCATCGAATAGAAAATGCTACCCCTCGCTGCATTTCCAGCAGCTGTCTTCTTCGGTAACATACCACCGCCGGCACACTCCACCGCCACACACCACCGCCACCACACACCACCGCCGACACACTCCACCACCACACACCATCGAATAGAAAATGTTACCCCTCACTGCATTTCCAGCAGCTGTCTTCTTCGGTAACAAAACAGGGTTAATGTTCGGAAGAACACCACCATGAGCAATCGTCACTCCCGCTAACAATTTCCCCAACTCATCATCGTTCCTAATCGCCAAAAGCACATGCCTTGGGATTATCCTGTTCTTCTTGTTATCCCTCGCTGCATTTCCAGCCAACTCCAAAACCTAAATCCAAAAGATTCAAAACCCATTAGATTGTGATTAAAACAAACCCAAATCAACAACAGGATCAGAAACAGCTGACCTAAACCCTAACCTCATCGACACCAGATCAAACTGCACCAAATTATCCTCCATCTGATGCCCTCCGATCACCACCAAGCTCCTTGGCCTCTCACCCATAGCGAACCAGCACCACCCGCCGCCTCACAACCGTCGCCCCCTTCGCACAACCACACCTGCGAACTGTCCGATTGCAACCATCACCATCTCTGACCGACACCAACCTCATCTCTGTCGACCTTCGAATTCGACCCATTGAACCCCCAAATCACCTTCAACCGACCGCAACCACTTGAACTTCGATCGAAAATTCTTGATTTCGGGTTCACCAGAGTTGAGAGATCGAGAGAGACAGAGCATCGAGAGATTGAGAGTGAGTTGGACCTTCCTGATCGGAGGGGAGGCTTTGGATCCATTTTTGTTCAGGATTTGGACCTTCCTGATCGGAGTGTGTCGGCGGTGGTGTGTGGTGGCGGTGGTGTGGGGTGGCGGTGGTGTGTGGTGGCGATGGTGTGTGGTGGTGGTATGTGGTGTGTGGTGGAGACGGTGATATATTTATAGCCCTTAGGGGTATTTGGTCTTTTTTAAAAAATTTAACAGAAAATGTTAACACCGTTAGTCAAAAGGACTGAAACAGACAACTTTTTTAAAATTTGGTACTCAAACAGACAACTTTTTTAAAATTTGGTACTCAAATGGAGACAAAATAAACGTTGGTACTCAAGTGGAGTCAATTTGCAAAACACAGGGACCAAAACCGAGATTTACTCTAGAAGAAAAGAGGATCGGAAATAGAACTGAAATTAGAAAATTTGGAAGAAAGAAAGGTAAAGGACCACAGTTCACCTAAAATCACTCAAGTAGGATCGGGGAATGAATCACAAATGCGAAATGCATGTGAATTATTGTTTACAACGACTTTAGTAATTAAAACATGTTAATATTACATGGCACACAAGAGTAAATAATGTTTGACTTGCATTTCACTCAAATATGATTGCATAAGCAATTACATAATAAATTGAATGAAAAACTTATACAAAATTACATGTAAACAAACTAATTATACTAATTACAAAGTTTTCTCCCAAAATAGTTCTCTCACCAAGAGTTCCATAACTTCAAGTTTTCACATAGGCAGTAGTTCTCGCATCAATAGCCTTAATCCATAGTTCTCGCAACACTTCAACTTTTCACAAATTTTGAAGATCTTGCATAAGGTAAGTTTTCACATATATTAAAGTTTGATTTTCCGATCCTAAAACTATAAACTCTACAATGTATCTAAAAGTGTATGTTAGACCCTTTTTTCCAGAAAGCCTCATAGTTGGATTTTAAACATCAGAAACATACAATTCTTAAACTTTAAACATTCATTATCATAACAGCAAAAAAAAAGTTTGTTAATAGAAATATCATTGTTTAACATTTTAATTTAGACAATGATGTTTCTATTAACAACTTCTATTTCCGCTGCTATGATAATGAATGTTTAAAGTTTAAGAATTGTATGTTTGTGATGTTTAAATCTAATTATGAGGCTGTCTGGAAACAAAGCCTTACGGTGTAGAATAAGAAGAAAACAAAAACACAAACAAAACAAAAGGTTATGTTTGGTTGGGTTTCGTTGTTTGGTGTGGCAGTGGTAGGAAGAAACAAGAATAGTTAAGGTTTCTTACTTGAACGAAAGGAATTAGAGGTTGGATTTTAATTTGTTCTTATGATTTATTATTTAGGTAAATAGATATATGATCAGTATAGTTTATAAAAGAGTAAAACAATGATTTTAACAGACCTAACAAATTTGAATCGTAGTTAGCGTTAGACCCTAAATATGTTTATATATGAACCCTCATCATGTTATGCAGGATCGATACAAGTCACTCAAGACAAGTGTTCTCTCTTTAACTCACTAAGTTACCCTCAAAATGATAAAGCAGAATCCTCTAAGAGTTGATAATAATATACTAAGTAAACAAGGCACAAGAAATGGTTTTCAAGATACTTGTATATATTAATTCTCAACTCAAAATTTACAAGACTCTTACAAGCATGCTCTTATGAGCTTACAATGAGAACAACATATACTACCATGTACAGCCGACTATACAAAAGACAACCAGCTGGAAACTTACTTACTAAACAAATACTACATTGCTAGTAGTAAGGTTTCTAGATTAAAATACTATCCTAGATAAGGTAGTCATGACATGTCCATGACTTACCTTTTTGTTTACCAGTTAGAGTTAGTAAATGTACTAACTGATAAAGAATGAACAGTGAACTAAAGTATGGTCAACTAGATGGGTGTGAGAAAACGCCATGCAGTGTCTCGGAGGTTGCAGCGGCTTGTCAGAGGGACCATGCTAATATCCACTGGTTCATAGTAAGTTCTTCCGAAGGTTAACTTCTCGGAAGAATTTACTTCTTCCGAGACTTTCGATGGTCTTCAAGACTCTATGCTTCAGAAGTCATTGTCTTGAAATCTTCTTAAGTGTTGATACTTCAAAAGAGAGATGACTATGTATTCGGAAGACATGATTCCTCTTCGAAAGTTCCTTTATCTTTAATCTTCGGAAGTGCAGACTTTATCTTCAGAAGTCCTTCACAGTTGCACCAAAATTGTTCTAAGTGTGGTTTTGGTGGCACAAGCCTCATGTATCCCAACAAATTCCCCCTAGGTTAATGCTACCAAAACCTCACTGTCTTCTACCTCTCAAAACTCTCAGCACCAAGTAGAGCAAATATTTGTCTGTCTCCTTGTTCTTTCCAGAAGTAGTGCTGAGAAGTTGGTACAGATTCTTTGTTGATAATAGTTCCAGTCTGTTACTTTGGATCATATGTACCCTTTGTTGTGGCCCTCGGAAGAGAGATAGTTGACGGGAGTTATAGTTATGCTCCCATCTGACTATAGGTTCCAAGTCAGGGCCTTTAATTATTTATAGGAAAGTCTATCCTTTGATTGTCCCTTCCTTTTCAACCTTCTCTCTTAGCTTTAACTATTCTTCTATACTTGCTCTTGCAGTTAACTCAGCAAGGTGAAGGCTACTCAGATGATTTCAAGTATGAGCAGCAATCTGAGAGTTGGAGGGGTTGGAGAATGGCTTCTCTGCCAACTTAGCAATATCAAATCTGCTTGAGTGAAGCAGAGGAGTATTAAGTCTGTTAACTTCTCCATTCTCTCTTTCCACAACAAAGTTATGAGAAGAGTCCTCAAATCTCCATTGGACAATTTTCATCCTAGGAATGAGGGGTTGATTTGTAGCTTGTTACCCTTCCTGGTGTCCAAGAGAATTACCAGTCTTCTTTTTAGCACCTTCTCCTCTTTATTGAGTGAATCAGAATTGGCTGCCAAGAGTTGAAGTGTCTAGTTCAGAGTTCCCCTAGGCAGATCAAGAAACTTTTCTCTTGTGAGGGAACTGGAGGATCCATCAATGAATGTTAACTTGATGGATTCCTCTTCATAAGAAATTTCACTCAGAGTAGTACAATTGATGAGATTTTTCTTGATTTCCTTGAATTCCTCCAAGGTCAGAGGTTTACTTGACTCAAAGGATGGCTTGGATGATGAGTGGGTGGTTAATTGCTGGGTAGAGGAGGGTTGAATTCTAGTAAGTGTTTTGGGTTTTAGGATGGGTAGTGGAGGTGGTTACTGTGAAGCAATAGGTGATGAGGGTATGGCTAATGGTATAGGTTCAGGAGTGTAGGGTTCAGTGGTTGGTTAAGTTTTTATTATGAAAGGAAAGGGTGTTGGCTCAGGTTTAGTTTGGGGTTGAGGTTGTGGTGTAGGTTTGGGTGTTATCCTCTAAGAACTTGGGTAAACCTCCTTCCTTCTTCTTGAGCAAATGTCAGGTTTGATGTTACTGACATGTCGCTGCAGGGTCTTATCAGACATGGGACCAACTTGTTTTCTAGAGAAGCGATGGGCTTTAAGATATGCTTTCATCCATGCTTTATCTCCCATCTTCTTGGCCGCGACAAGTTGGGCTTCTTTTTCCTTCTTCTTCTTAGCTCTGAGATTTTCCCTAGCAGCCTTTCTCCTTTCCTTGTCCATTTGATCTTGTTCTTTGCTGAAAAGCAACAAAATCATGTCATTGTCATGAGGAGCTAATTCTTCAAAGGAGTATCCCTTAGAAGTTAAGAAGGCTACCCTTTCTTCTCTCAGTTGCTGCTCAGCTTCCTCTTCTTTTTCTTCTTCTCTTCCTATTCTAATGCCAACCTTGCTGCTTCATCTTGGTCTTTTTGCAGCAGGATTACCTTTACTAACTCTACCAACTCCTCAAGTGTTAAGAGGAGCACATCTTCATTTTCTACACCTATATTGATAAGATTGTCAATAATCTCCACTCTTTTCATGTTATTGATAGCCTCGTGGGCTGCCACAGCTGCTTTGCTACTTGCAGCTAGTAGCTTTCCAGTGGGGAGTTTACCTTTCCTCTTAAGCTTCTCCATCCTTTCCTCCTCTAACAGTTCTTCCACAGTCATCTTTCTTTTACCTTTGATGTCTTTGGAAGCTTGAGCTTTTAAAGACTTTGTTGTAGAGGATTCAGGCTGGTGAGTGGTGATATGAGCTTGTGATGATGAAGGTGGTTGAGCAGGAGGAGTTATGAGATAGTCTTCACTATTTATCTCAGAGGCTAGTTCAAGAATTACCTCTATGATAATTAGATCATAAGACAAAGAAGATAGTCCTTCCACAGCTTGGACTTCAGCTTCGGAAGTTACTGGGAGTTCTTCCGTAGCTTGGTCTTTAGCTTCAGAAGTTAGAGGGATTACACTTAGTGTCCTAACTGATTCAGTTGCTGGGCCATCAGTCCCTATATTCCCTTCCAAATCAATATCAGGTTTAATTGGACCTTAGGTTGACCAACTCCTTCCTCAGTGGTAGGAGGTGCATTCAACCTTTGAAGCTCTTCTGCTCCAAAGTAAGCCATAACAACATCTGGACTTGGTTGTTCAAGTGAAGAGCTCATTAAGAATATGGTTAGGAATATATGAAGATCCATGAGTATCTTTTGGTCCACTTGAAGTATGATTGGAGGTGGTTCAGGGAAAAGAGTTACTTGTTGAGTAGGATATTTTGAAGAGAGGGTTGTGAGAGCCAAACTTTCCCCTGTATGAGTTCTGAACATTCTCCCCCTTTTTGGTAGCATCATCTTGAGAGCTTAATGAGCTGGAGGAAGAAGTCAGAGAGACTTGAATTGGTATATGGCTAACAGATCTCTCAGTCTGTGTCTCAGCTAATTGAGTCTTGAGATATTCAATCTCAAGTTGCTGAGTGGCAGACCTGTATTTTAAAGTCTTAACCTTTAATTCAAGGTTTGAGACTTTGGAAAGTAGATATCTGATTATGATTTGCATACTTCCCTCATCTTCTTTAGAAGAATCACACGGAGATGAGATAACATACCTTGTATGTTCAGGCTCACCACCAGTTGTGGTTTCTTGGCACCCTGGTTTCCTCTACGTAGTGATGTCTTTTTTAGAGTCATCAATAGGCAAAGTTTCCGTAGATTCAGTCTCAGAGATGTTACTACTATCCTGAGAGGTCATTGAGATATTCTCAGTAGTGGCAGCTGAATTTACATGAGTCCCCTCCACATCAGTGGGACTCACCTCAGTTGGGCTTTGCTGATGGGGTATAGAAGTCAGAGGTTTCTCTATCCTTGAATGGGTGTAGTGGATCAACATCATGGCCTTGGAGGAACATAAAATACTCATTAGTACCAGTAAGTAGGTCAGTAAAGGATATGTGAGTTATACCTAATGATCCGGGACCTTGATCAATATCTAAAGGCTTAGAGCCTATAATTTGGTTGTCCCTTATTGGTTGCTCATGGGAGTGTTATGACTTGACCTGAGGGCTTTCAGTTTTGGTTTGGGGCTCATGGGATTGAGACTGAGGAGACTCAATACCCATATTGAGGTTGATAGTGAAGGATGGTTGGACCTCAGACTGAGTGGGAGGCCATTCGTCCACTCTAGTCTTTTTAGATTGAACAGGAGGTGTTTATTCAATCAGAGAAGATTGAACAAGGGTTAGCTTGGGACGTCTCTAATATGTGTATTTGATAGGAGGAGGAGATAGAGTTGTCAGTGAAGTGGGTGGTGCTGGTGTGGGTTCATCACCTGTGGGGTTTACAGGGATGTCACCAAGAGCCATTGGCTCGATCATACCTAGAAGGAGTGCAGTATATCTATCGGTGAAGTTGGTGGACACCCTCTTTAGAACTTTGAAGATGGCCGGCCTCATGGGAGGGACAGAAAGAGTAGTTGCACAGACAAGCTTCTTTTGATCCAGCTCACAGTTGATGATATGCTGAATGAACCTGGGATACATGTAGAATGTTTCCCGTTGAAGATTTCCCCCGAGGTTACTCAGCATAAATCTGGAATAGTTGAACCGGATGCCTTTTACCAATCCGTGAACTAGGCATCCTAGGTCATATGGAATTTGATCCCATCCCCCTGATTTGTTGGATAGACAATGAAGAACAATATGAAGCAGGAACTTCCAGTGGTAGGAGAAGTTAAACTTGTAGACCGTTGATCTGCTCACATCACCACCATACCCCATTTGGGTATAGTATCCTCCAAATTAGATTTGGAGAATTCCGTAGGAGAACCTTCTTCATGAAGCTCTAAATTCTCCCTGATGGTCTGTCTAGATATGACTATCTCTTGGCCACAGATTCTTGACCTGATAACCCTAACTCCGTTCAAGGTGTCAAGTTGACCATTTGCCTAAAATTCAACCATGTGGTTGGAATAAACAGTGGGATTAACAATGAGGGCTGTGTAGTAGGTGGACTGAAGCAAAAATTGGATGATTTCTGAAAAGTTCGCATCTTTTGAAGAGTCAAGGAGTGCAACTTGATTGTGTTGAGAGTTTAGAGCCATTGTTAACAGAGATCGTAAAGAGTAGTAATAAGTTTGAATGAGGGACAATGAAGATGAATAACAGTTAGGGTTTGCAAATGGGTAAAAGATTAATGAGATAGGTCGGAAGTATTTAAATGTGGTGAAATGGCGGATGGATAAGGTGAAATGATAGTTTGGGGTATGATCTGAAAGGGGCGGTAAGGATAAGTCATTTAAATATTCCGACATCATTAAGAAAATCTTTACCTTTTACAGAGTGGGGCCGAAAGATTTACGTTCCACAGTAAAGTTTTTCTTCTAAGAGTATGAGTCTTCTGAGTGTAATATCTTCTGAAGTCAAACTTACATCCGAAGGTAAGATAGTCTCACTTCCGAGAGTAAGAAGGTCTTCCAAATGAAAGGTTTTATCACTTCGGAAATGGATTTGATAGCACTTTGATGTTCTTCCAAAGCTTAAAACCTTTCCGAAGGTATTGCAAGTTTTAGAAAAGTTGCCTTTGGAAGATAAACAAAAATAACTTCCGAGGGAAAGTTTCTTTTTGGAAGAATTCATACGTAAGAGATTTTGAAAGAAAGACCTTTGTAACAGGGCTTAGATTGGTTGACACAGATAGAACACATATTAAAAGGTTTTCATATAAGACAAGTTAGTCAATGTTTATCATACCAATAGCTATAATCAGATATTTAAATCTTTGTTCATCAAATGCCTTTATGAACAAATCAGCATATTATTCATTTGAGTCAACTTTGACTAATTTGATCAGATTTTCCTCATAAACATCTCTGATAAAATGATACCTGATATCAATGTGCTTTATCTTTGAGTGCTTGACTGGATTTTCTATAATGGAGATTGCACTCTTGTTGTCAATGTGAATATGAGTTTCCATAAAATTGAAACCATAATCCAATATTTGATGAATTCACAGCCGCTGAGCACAACAACTAGCAGCAACAATATATTCAGCCTCAGCAATTGATGTTGAAACACAAGATTGCTTCTTCCATTGCCAGGAGATTATCCTTCCACCAAAAAATTGACATCCTCCTGATGTTGATTTCTTGTTGATATTGCAGCCACCATAGTCATTATTAGTGTAGCCATAGAGATTAAAGTCTTGATTCCTAGGATTCCAGAGACTCAACTTGGGAGCTCCTTTGACGTATCTTAGGATTCTCTTGACAGCAACTAGGTGAGACACCTTTGGAGCAGCCTGATATCTTGTACAGATGCAGGTTGCAAACACAATATCAGGTCAACTTGCTATGAGATACATTAGAGATCTAATGATTGCCCTATACTAATGTTGATCAGTATCCCCCCTCGGAGTCAGGACAAAGATTGTGAGTTCTGGGTATAAGTGTCTTAGCTGGCTTGCAATCCTTCATTTCAAATCTTTCTAAAATGTCATTTACATATTTAGATTGATTGATAAAGAACCCATCTTTTATCTGCTTCACCTGAATTCCATAGAAAAAGTCCATTTTTCCCATGGAACTCATCTCAAACTTCCTTTTCATAATGCTTTCAAAGTCCTTACATATTTGGTCATTTGAAGATCAAAATATGATGTCATCAACATAGACTTGTACTAGCAAAATGTTTTTTCCGATCTTCCTTATGAATAATGTCTTATCAATGGTACCTCTGTCGTAACCATTCTTCAGGAGAAACTGAGACAGTGTCTCATACCACAGCATAGGTGCCTGGTGTAATCCATAAAGAGCTTTATCTAATTTGCACACGTAATTGGGATGCTGTGGGTCTTCAAATCCTGGAGGTTGACACACATAGACTTCTCTATCTATATCTCCATAGAGAAAAGCACACTTAACATCAAGCTGGTAAACTTTAAAGTTCTTGGAGGCTGCATAAGCAAGAAAGATTCTAACTACCTCAAGTCTTGCAACAGGTGCAAAGACATCGGTGTAATCGATTCCTTCTTCTTGAGTGTATCCTTGAACTACTAATCTTAACTTTTTCTTAATAATCAAGCCTCTGTCATCCTTTTTGTTTCTAAGTACCCACTTTGTGCCAATGGGTACTTGACCAGATGGTAGTGGACATATGTTCCAAACCTTTTGTCTTTTGAATTAAAGAAATCCCTCTTGCATTTTAATCCAACTACTTTCCTTCAAAGCTTCTTCTACCTTCCTTGGTTCCATCTGTAAGAGGAAGCAAGAGTACAAGTAGACATTTCCATTATGAGTTTGTCTTCTTGTTCTCACACCTTCAGAAACATCTCCGATAATACTTTCAGCTGGGTGAGTGTTGTGAATCCTGAGTCTAGGGATCATATCCATTTGCATGGAAAGATGTAGATTTGAAAGGTTTTGCTCAAGATTGTGAACATTTGAATCAGCTGGGGTTTCATATTCATTCAATGAGGACTGATTGAATGAAGGAGAAACAACATCATTAGCCATTTGATGTGGAGTATCCTTATCAGTTGCCTATTCTTCCTGATTGCTACTTCTATCAACTTGGTGTTGTGCTGTGTTTGTGTTGTCACTCAATGAGTTTTGAGGCTCACTTTGTTGACAACTGGTTGAAGCTCCAGTTGTTATTTTGATGGGAGATTGAGCTTCAAAAATTATTGGAGAACTTGGAAGATGTCTGTGTAACTCAAATAGTTGATCATCATCTGAGTCACTTTGAGTTCTTGTTCTAGTTGAAACATTCTCACAAGAAGGTTTAGAGTAGTTTGGAAATAATTCTAAATTAAAAATGTGATCAGGACCATTCCCCTTAACACAAGGAGTGTGCTCATTAACAACAACATTGGATGATTTCTCAAATTGTTGATTCTTGATGTTGTATACTCTATAAGCTTTTGAGCTTGATGAATATCCAACAAAGATAGCATCATCCGACTTTTCAACAAATTTTGCTAAATTGTCTTTTGTGTCAAGTATGGTACACCTGCTACCAAAGGACCTAAGAAAACTAATGAACGGTGGTCTCTTGTTCTATAGCTCATAAGGTGTTTTTCCATGTGGCTTAACAACAAGAACTCTGTTCTGTACATAGCATGCAATACTGACTGCCTCTTCCTAGAATGTTAGAGGCAGCTTTGAATCAGCTAACATAGTCCTAGCAGCCTGAATAAGTGTCCTATTTCTCCTCTCAGCAACACCGTTCTGTTAAGGAGTTCTAGGAGCAGTATATTGTCTGGCAATCCCTTTTAAGTTACAGAATGAGTCAAGAACTTCGTTATTAAACTCAGTCCCTTGATCACTTCTAATTATTTTAACCTTATGATCAATTTGATTTTCTATTTTAAGAATAAAAGACTTTAAATTTTCAGCAGTTTCATCTTTAGTCCTTAAAAAGAACAACCATGAGTATCTAGGAAAATCATCAACAATCACAAGGCAGTATAATTTCCTTCCAATGTTCATTATCCTTGTGGGACCAAATAGATCCATATGCAATAAGTGTAATGGAGTGGTGATAGAGTTAACTTCTTTGGATGTATGAGGAACTCTGTGTTGCTTTTCTTTTAAACATGCAACACAATTATCCTTGTAGAGAAATTCCTTTTTAGGCACGTCATGTACCAAGTTATTTTTAACCAAATTATTCATGGTTTTAAAATTAACATGACACATTCTTTTATGCCATCACCATTAGCTTTTGAAAGAAAGCATGATACTTCACCCAGTGTGGAAGCATTTTTCATATCAAGCTTGTACATATCCCTTTTCTGGGAGATCTAAGAAGCACCAATTCCTGAGGAATTGTCATCCCGGGTTTGAGGATAATACAATCATGTCCTGCGAAAAGCATGTGGTGCTTTTGATCACAGAATTGAGAAACACTTAACAGATTATTTTCAAGCTGTTTGACAAAGTTTACTTTATCAATTTTTAACTTACCATTAGATACACTACCTCTAACAGAAATATATCATCCAGTTTCACCTCCAAACTGAACAGGTCCTCCATCAAAATGTTGAAATTGTTGATGAAGAGATCTGTTCCCTGTCAAGTGCCTGGAGCATCCACTATCCACAATCCATACATTTCCCTTTTTATCATGTGGATGTCCCTGCACATAAGGTGAGAAAGTTATTTGCTATTGGAAACCCAAGCCTTGCTGTTCTTGTGTTCTTCCAATGTAGATGACATAATTGAACCAAAATGTAGACATGGGGGTTCAATGATAGTTTGGGAAGAAGAGGTTTGGGCTGCATCATCTTCTTTAAACTTCCATTCCATCCTTTGGTTAACCAGAGAAGATGAGCTTGATGAAGCTTGAGCAGCATAGCTTTCTTCCGATGCTTCTTTCTTCTTGAAAGGAGCTTTCACAACCTGTTCTTCCAAAACAGTCTTCTTTTTGGAAGGTGTCAAAGGAATTCTCTTGTTCTTTGGAATTTTCTTTGATTTGTATTCCGAAGTTGTTTTCCTTTCGGAAATATGAGTTTCTTCCGAAAGCAATTTGGCTTCAGAAATAAGTTTTCCTTTTTTAACATTTGAGCCGTGTGATAAGCTCCAAATGTGAAACCTTCCTTGACTTCTTTCTTCTTAACATTATTTGCATAATGTGTGCTTGTAGGATTGTAGTAACAATCTTTAGCCATGTGGTTGTGCAGATCACACATTATGCATTCAATGTTACTCTTCATGAGATGGAATAACTGTTGTTTCTTGCGTTTCTCAACAGTCTTCCCCTTCAATTTCTGATCCTTCAGCTGGATTGGACTGCTGGTACTGCATTCCTCTCCTGGATCGGATCTTCCAACCACCTGAAATCCAGCTGAGATAACACGCCCTTTTGCTTTGGATCTATCTTCAGCTTGGACTCTGCTACTTTTCTGGCAGTGTTCCGGGTTGCCTTGGCTTTGTTTCTTCTGGCTTTGGTGGTCAGGGGTTGTTCATTATAGGTGAGGATTGTTGGTACACATGTCCCCAGTTCTAGTCTAGTGAGCTTAAATGTAATAGACTTTCTTTTCTTGTAACACTTATGTAATGTTTGATCAATCGAATGAGAAACTCTTCTATATATGTGTATTGGTTGTTTAATGTTATATCTATCTATATTGTTTATTGTTACACACATATATGACAATGTTATATAAGTTTACAGTTGTTAGACGTAGTTCTAAACCATTAAAGGTTCAAGAATGTGTTTAACTAAGTTATCTGATTCAGTCGCACGACTGGACCATGCGAATGGGCCAGTCACACGATTGAAGCAGGAGATTGAGTAAATCGTATGATTGAGTCATAAGACTGACTCAGTCGTCCGAATGAATCAATCGTATGACTCAGTCGCATGACTGAGCCAGTCGCCTGGCTCAGTCGTACGACTGATAGCTGTAACCTATAAATACCACTTAATTCGTGGAAAAACTGAACACTTCGAATACTTGAAACCCTAGTCGACCCAGAACGTCTAGTTCGTCCATTCCAACTTCATTGAACGTCCCAGATCATTCCTATTCCATTCTTAACGTTTTCTAATCGTTAGGATTGATCTTGATTACGTTCTCCCTGATTGGATCACCAATCAAATAGGATTCTACACTATTTGATCTGGTATAACAAAGAATCAGTTAGTACTCCGTACGTACACGGTCCTAACAAGTGGTATCAGAGCATAGGCTCTTGATTCTTCGTTGATTCAATCGTTTTGTGAAAAAGTCTATGTTTTTACGCGAAAAGATCCAATCTTTCTGCTAAAAATCGAGTCTTTACGTGTGCATGTTCTGAAAAATCAATATTTTTCGTGTTTCAACCGTCTAGGGTGCAAAAACTTGCGTACTAGGTCAAAGTGTGCGAAAAATCCCGTTTTCAGCAGACCCAGTCACACGATTATCTCAATCGTACGACTGAACCCAGTCTCCCAGGTCATTCGCCCGATTGAGTCAGTCGCTGTGTCAAATCGCCCGATTGAGTCAGTCGCCCATTTCAGTCGCCAAGTTGAGTCAGTCGCCTTTTCCAGTCTCCCGTTTGAGTTCAATTGCACGATTGTATCTCAGTCGCCTTTTCAATCGCACGTTTAAGTCCAATCGCATACTGTTAGTGTCAATCGCATTCCAATCGTACCTCCCAATCGCATAACAGTCTGTTTAAGTCAACCTTCATTATGGACTCCGAAAACTTCGCATTCTCAGCAAGGAAAGACTCAAGGATCCAGAACCTACTGCTTCTGGAGAATGAGATTGGTAATCACAATAAGCCGCCTAAGCTTCTATCCATTGATGAGTTCCCGCAGTGGAAGCAAAGGTTTGAGATTCATCTCAATGGCGTGGATACTAATCTATGGAATTCTATTGAGACTGGTTACACCATGCCAGTTGGTGCTGATGGTTTGCCATTAACGTTGAGTGGAATGATTGATGCTCAAAAGACTGCCTATAATGCTGAAAAGAAGGCTTATGCTATGCTCACCCAGTCTATTCCTAAAGAGATCTTTCATCAGTATTCAGATCAGAAACAGAGTAAAAAATTCTGGAAAGCTCTCGAGAAAAGGTATGAAGGGAGCTCAACTCTGAAATCCTTGAAGGCCAAAGCTCTCAAAAAGGAGTTTGACAATTTCTCTGCTATTGGGAACGAGAGCTTGGACGACATCATTGACCGCTTCTATCATCTAATGAGTGAACTTCACACTCATGGGGTTACAACGTCTAAAGAAGAAAAGGTCGCCAGTTTAGCTGAAGGTCTTCCAGAAAAATGGGATTCATTTATTTCCGCCTTGAGACACAATTCAGTTCTCGAGACTTTGGATATAAATGACTTTATTATGAAACTGCGAGAGGAAGAGGTCAGACATAAGTATAAGGCGAAGAAGGGTGCATATGCTCAGGATCCTACTCTTTACAATGTGACTCTAACTCCAATTGCAAAGTCTTCCAATGCTCCTCTGCAGACTGCATTTGTTTCTAATACATCTGGTCAAAGCTCATCGTCTGGGGGTGAGTCATCTATTTCATCAGGGGTTCAACACAGCATTACTGAAGCTCACTCGACAAAGTTAATAACTGAGAACATGGGTAAAGTCACTGTGGAAGTTGCCAAGGAACACATGGACCTACTTGCGGCAGTGGTTCATTCCTATGATGGTTTGGTTGCAGGGAAGATAGGAAACTGCCACTTGGCTGATGAAGACTATGAGCAGGTGGATGAAAATGAGTTGGAGAGGATGGACATTATGTGGGCTCTCACAAGTGCTGTGCGACGAGCAAAGAAGTTTGTGAAGAAGACAGGGCAGAATCTCGTGGCTAAAAAAAATACTACTTTTGGGTTTGACAAGTCCAAAGTCACGTGTTTCAACTGCGGTGAGAAAGGACATTTCAAGAGGGAATGTGTGAAGCCTAAAAAGACTGGGAACGGAAATCCATTCTCCTCGTTCAACAGGCAAGATAAAGATAAGAAGCCAGTTCCAGCAGGAAGTGATTCCAAGGCTTTGGTGGCACAAGGTGATGAAGGACAGGACTGGTCCTTCCGGTTCTTATCTGATGGTGAAGCGAACATAGCTTCTGTCGAGGACCTAAATGAAGACTCAGCAAGTGAGGGGGAGAACTCAGCTGAGCTTGACAATGCTGAATTGGATGATGACATAGCTGATGTTGATCAGCTTGTGGAGAATGAACTGAATGTTGCGTCTGAAGCATAATCTGAACCCCAAAATGCTTTCATGGCTGGAACATCTACATCGGCACAGGTAGAATCAAAGGATGAATTATTTACTAAACATGCTTGTGTTGAATGTGAAAAATTTAGGGAAAGCATTGACCTGAAATTTGCTAGGTTATTAGATCATAATGATAACTTAGTAAGGGATTTAAAATTGTGCACTGAAGCAAACAGAATCTTAAAACAGAATGAAAACAGTT
Source organism: Flaveria linearis (assembly GCA_024085815.1). NCBI lineage: Eukaryota > Viridiplantae > Streptophyta > Magnoliopsida > Asterales > Asteraceae > Flaveria > Flaveria linearis. Next base: position 78,223,441 of record CM044001.1, read on the forward strand.
ATAAAGAAAAGATTGATGCTTTAAAGAAACAGTTAAAAGAAACTGAAGTTGTTGCCTTTAACCAAGAAAATGATATCAAGTTTTATTTAAAGACAATAGAAGAAACTAAGAAGGAACGAGCGGTGTTACAAGTTGAAAACAAGTCTTTGCAACAAAGACTCCACAGTCTAGCTAGTTCCTCACATATTTTGAAAAACTTGGTTAAAGAACGCAACAACGGGGAGGGTTTGGGTTATAAAGTTGTGCCACCACCACATGAGTCCTTTTTAAACATCAAACAACGTCCAATTAATGATAACCCCATAAAGGATCATGTGGTGACAACTCCTCTAGTCTGTGATCCGGATACAGCAGTCAACTCTGCTCCTTCGGTTCCTGACCAGACAGCCTCTGCATCAAGCACAAAAATCACTGGCAAGGGAGTGGAAGAGAATGTTCAAACATCTCATGGGTTGGGTAAAAAATCAACATCCAAACAACCTAAGATTTCCAAAGACACTCAAGCTAAACCAGTGAAGCAAGATAATCACCAATTTTCAAGACCAAACACAAATCATGTTAAACAAGTTAAATTTGTCAAAGGAGGTGAAAATCTTAAAATGATAATAAAAACAAAGAATCTGAGGTTTATTCACCGCCCCACAAGAGATCTCCTAGCCCTGATGAATGGAGATCCTGCTATACTTGTGGTCAGCGCGGTCATATTTCGACTAATTGTCCTCGCTATCAGACACCAAGAATTAAGATTGAGCTACACGACAAAGTCAAAGTAGATTCAAAACAGCGTTATAAGACTCCAGTTAGATCGAAAACACCTATTAGGTCTAAAACACCTTCTAGGTCTTTTTCGTCTCCACCTCGTCAAAGGCAAAACAGACAAGTCCCCGACAAGTCCGTGATGCCAGAGGTAAAACCTTTTTCTGAATCTAAACCATATGCTCAAACCATAAATCAGTCTAAGGTTTACCACAAACAATCCTTTCACAGGGATGGTTTATGGAAAGCCAAGACAACTGGTGTGTCTGAAAGCAAGGACAATCTGAAAGATGAGATTCCACCCACTGATAAAGGACAGTGGGTCGAATTCATGATGGTTGATTCCTCTGGGAAACCCAAGCCAGTCAAGGCTTGGGTCCCCATCCTTAACTGATGATTTTCTCATATGTGCAGGTTGTCCGCTATAGTGCGTCTACAAATACATGGATAGTAGATAGCGGAGCTTCCAGGCACATGACGGGAAACAAGTCTCTTCTTTTAATGTCAAACAAATTAAAGGGGGACACGTTTCATTTGCTGGTAACAAAGGAGGATACATTACCGCTCAGGGCGAAGTAGGTAATGACAAGGTAAGATTCGACAAAGTCAACTTTGTTCAGCAGTTTGAAAACAATCTGCTTTCTGTGTCTCAGATTTGCGACAAGGGATTCAAAGTCATGTTTGATAATCGAAAATGTTACATTCTGAAGAAAGAAATGGATATTCCAGAGGAGCAGGTATTAATGTCAGCATCTAGATATAATGACTTATATGTTCTAGATATGTCTAATGCCTCTACTAGTTCTTCTACTGTTCAATGTTTCTTATCTAAAGCTACAGAGAAGGATTCCATTTCGTGGCACAGAAGAATGGGACACATTAATCATAGGAAGATGAATCATCTAATTCATAACAACTTAGTTGATGGAGTTCCTGTCAAGAACTTCCAGCTTCCTGATTTCTGTGTCTCATGCAAGAAAGGCAAACAGACCAGGAAATCTCACAAGACCAAGAATGTCCATTCTATTGAGATACCCCTGGAGCTACTGCACATGGATCTTTTCGGTCCAGTTAACACGAAGAGTATCGCTGGAGACTGGTACTGCTTCGTAGTTACCGATGACTACTCACGATTCTCGTGGGTGATGTTTCTGAAAGCTAAGTCAGAAACATTTGAGTCATTCAAAGTGCTGGTCACCACTCTAGAGTCACTTTACAAGCTTAAAGTGAGAAAGATTCGCTCAGATAATGGAACCGAGTTCAAGAATCAGTGGATGGATGCGTTCTGCAAAGAAAAGGGAATTGTTCATCAATTCACCTCTGCATACACTCCACAGATGAATGGAGTTGCTGAGCGAAAGAACAAGAATCTGATCGAGACAGCCAGGACTATGTTGGCAGACTCAAAACTGCCAGTACAGTTCTGGAACGAGGCTGTAGCCAACGCCTGCTACACACTTAATCGTGTGTCAGTAGTGAAGAGGCACGGGAAGACTTGCTTTGAGTTGCTACAGAAGCGTAAGCCAAACCTGGAGTATCTAGAACCTTTCGATGCTCCTTGTACTCTTCTGAAGAAAACTCAAGACGGCAAGTTCAATGAAAAGGCAGATCAGGGGATCTTTCTGGGATACAGTATACCCGATAAACGAGTTTACAACAACTCTACTGGTCAGGTAGAAGTATGGTGCAACATTGATGTTCAACGTTTCACTATCCCCCTGCTGGAAAAGGTCCATCGTCATTCTTTGACTACGATGGCTTTTTCAAATCATTCAATCTTCCTCAGATAGTTTCAGATGATGATATTGCTACTCAGATGATGCATGATGTTCTCAACTCACCGAATTTGGATACTAGCAATACCACTCCTACAAGTGGGTCATCAGGATCCGCCTCAGCAGATCAGAATGATAGTGAAGACTCATCAGAGGATGAAGAAGCATCTGAACCAGCACAAACACCTAATGTTGATCAAGAAGGGAGCTCTTCAGGTGCTTCACCTGCATCTGACACCACAGACACTGAACCTCCATTCACGACTATGGACTCTGAAGTTGTCATTCCTAAAACTCCTTTGACTAGGATCAGTACAAGTCATCCGCCAGATGCTATCATCGGTGATCTCCACTCCGGCGTGCAGACTAGAAGTCGATTGTACACTGCTGATTACGCTGAAGTAATGGAAAAGGGCTACGTGAATGATGGAGCTTACAAATGTTTTGTCTCTCAAATTGAACCCAAACACGTAAGTGATGCCCTTAAGGATGAAGCATGGGTCAATTCTATGCAAGAGGAGTTGCTACAGTTCAAGAAACTTGGAGTGTGGACTCTTGTTGACCGACCCAAAGGAGTCAAGGTAATTGGTACCAAATGGGTACTAAAGTGCAAGAAGGATGACCAGGGTGTTGTTATCAGAAACAAGGCACGGTTGGATGTTCAAGGCTTCAGACAAGTCGAAGGAATCGACTACAATGAAGTCTTTGCTCCTGTAGCTAGAATGGAAGCAATTCGTATCTTTCTAGCCTACGCCTCTTACATGAAGATCAAAGTTTATCAACTAGATGTTAAGAGTGCATTCTTGCATGGGGAAATCCATGAAGAAGTATATGTAAGTCAACCCGAAGGATTCGAAGATCCTTATCATCGGGACAGAGTCTACAAGTTAGACAAGGCTCTGTATGGGCTACATCAGGCTCCTCGAGCTTGGTATGAAAAGCTCTCCACCCATCTGTTGAAACATGGCTTTCGCAGGGGTGTGATTGACTGTACATTATTCATCAAAGAGAAGGATGGTGATTTGCTTTTGGTGCAGATTTATGTGGATGACATAATTTTCGGCTCACGAAACGAAGGGTTATGTAAAGAGTTTGAATCTGTGATGAAGGCTGAGTTTGAGATGAGTGCCATGGGAGAAATGAAGTTCTTCCTAGGATTACAGGTGGACCAAACACCTACCGGCATCTTTTTGCATCAAACTAAGTATGTCGGTGACATTCTTAGTCGCTTTGATATGGACAATGTCACTGCAGCCGGTACCCCTCTCGCCACAAATCACGATGTGGCTCCTGATGAGAATGGGGATTTGGTGGATGCCACCATGTATCGTGGGATGATCGGATCTCTCATGTACCTCACTGCCTCTCGTCCAGATATCATGTATGCCACATGTTTATGTTCCCGATAGCAGGCAAAACCTAAAGTCAATCATCTGATTGGAGTGAAGAGGATTTTTCGTTATCTGAAGGGTACTCCAACACTAGGGTTGTGGTATCCTCATGATGATGACTTTGAGCTAACGGCATATAGTGACTCGGATTACGGAGGCTGCAAAATGAATTACAAGTCTACGTCAGCAGGATGTCAATTTTTCGGGAGAAGATTGGTAACTTGGCAGTGCAAGAAGCAGACATCAGTTGCTCTGTCTACCTGTGAAGCTGAATACGTTGCCGCCGCCAGCTGCTGCTCTCAAATCATTTGGATTCAACAGCAAATGCGGGATTACGGTTTGCATTTCACTTCTACTCCTATCTATGTTGATAATTCTGCTGCAATTGCAGTAACTAAAAATCCGGTTCAACATCCTAAGACCAAACACATAGGCATAAAGTATCATTTCATACGCTATTGCTATGAAAAACACTTAATTGATGTGGTCAAAATTAACACGGATTTTCAACGCGCTGATCTCTACACCAAACCATTTGATAAACCAAGATTTTTCTATCTGCTAGAGGTCAATGGGGTTAAAAAGAAAAGTGATGTTATATTAGAAGAAACAGATACATAGTCCGACACCGTTTTTCTTTATTTTTTGTCTTTTATTTTATTTTATTTTTTTAATTTCCTTGTTGTTATAAAAATCCAAAAACACAAAAAGATTTTCTGTTTTAGAATTTTAGGGGGAGATTAGGTTTAATTCAGTATTTATTTACTTAAAAAAAAAGGGAGGGAAAGGTGAGTAAAGCTGAAAAGGCAAAGACAACAAAACAGGAAATGTGACTCGACAAAAATTGAAAGATGATAGTACACAGGCATCGAGTTATTTGGAACAACAAAATGATTTGAGATCAAAAATGTTAATTAACTTACTGAAAATGTAAAAATCAGAGAAGTCTAAGTCTAACAAAATGGGAAAATGATAGTACGTTTGATTGTTACTGTAATTATACGGAGAAAGTTGATCTAGGGAGGTGCTAGTTCATTATATGATGTGTCAGTAGATTCAACACAATAGACAAGTAGACGTCATTGGTAAGCTTAATCTAAACTAAATGGTTCAATCAACTGTGGGTTCCCATCTTATCACTTGTTAACACAATCAGCTCTTCCGATAAGGGATAACGAGCAAATAAATGCCACCAAAGGTGTGCAAATGACCACAAAAAGAGCAAAGCACGAAAAAATTGAATACTAGCGTAATCAAGCTGATAACTTATGTTGTTGGTGCGCTATGTGCAAAAGAAAATAAGAAATGCTCTAACAAGGAGATAGGTTGTGTGCCTCTCTGCTGTGCGATGGCACTGACCTGAGGATAAGCATAACCTACATATTCTAGACTTCATTGTTGTTTGCCGCCTCTCTGCTGTGCGATGGCACTGACCTGAGGATTGGCTTCTCTTTGAATGATCTAAGAATAGTCTCTTCTTGCAAAAATACCTAAAGACCGCTCGAAAGTCCATTAAGGAATGTTGATTACCATATAAGCGTGGGATACACAAATGCTGTTTGAAATAATATAACATAATTCATTACCAATGTGTGTCAAAAGTCTGTGTATAAATTTAAGTGGACAAGTATACTGACAATCGTCTTGTATGCACCGACTGAAGTTGACAATCAAAGTGTGTTACGTATCATATCAAACATGATTCCCAGTTAGTACTTAGAAGTCTTAGATCAGAACAAACTGTGATGTGTCATCATGAAAGGTGAAATCAACTCATAATGTTCCAAGTAATGGTGTATATGCCTGTCTGATTCCAAATGAGTCTGTTCCTGACATAACGTCAATGCTGATAGGCTACACAAACCTGCCCTAACAAAAATCACAATAAGATGTTCATTTTGTTCGTAGTTTAATATTTTAAATTTGTTAGTACTAGTGTGTCAATGTCGGACTGTGTGTATGGTTATCTGTTAATGTCACTAAACGAGCTTAATGTTTATTTAAAATTGTTTCTGAAAGGATAAAAATATCACGTCTGAGGTGATAAGTTGGTTAAAAGGATCACGTCTGAGGTGATCGGGGGTGGTTAAATGGATCACGTCTGAGGTGATCTGGTGGTTAAATGGATCATGTCTGAGATGATTAATTGCACATAATGTTTTATCAAATGTTGAAGGAAAACTATGTGTCAATAACTGAAATGACTAAGATGGCACTAGTATAGCCCAATAGCACAACTTCATGTTGAGTATGATCAGTCATACGAATGGGCTATACGATTGAAGACAATCGTACGATTGGGACATGCGAATGAGCCCAATCGGCCGATTGAAAGTACCGACTAAGTCAAACGTGCGAATGGGGTGTGCGAATGAATCTAATCGAACGATTGGAGGTGACCGACTGTAACAGTCATTTGGATGAACCTCAATCGCCCGATTGGAGATGAACGATTGGGTAGATTGAACGACTGAGACTCAGTCGCCCGGCTGACCAAGGCGACTAGGCTCAGTCGCCCGACTGGAATTTGCCCTAGTATAAATACAGACCGAATCATCATCAGTCGCTCATTCACCCAAATCGCCCCCTCTATTCTCCCGAACTAACTAACCGCTGCCAAAATTTCAATTGATTCATATTTACCTTCGTTTTTTGTATTATAACTTTCGTTAGTGCTTATACAGGTAATATTCGTGGTGTTTCATCTTTGAAACCGATCAATGACATCAAGAATCACTCGAATTCTGACCAAACAGTACCCGAGAACATAATGACCAAATAGACAATCAAAACTAATCTAAACGTTCAAACAAAAGTTAAAATATGCTTAATCGGTCATTTCTGAGTCAAATGAGCCAAATTTCAACGTTTAACATCAAGTATGGCTAAAAATACAAATTTGAATTGACAAACCGTTGAGTAGAAGACTGGACACACTGATGAACTCCAATCGCCCGACTGAGAAGACAACTAGTCTCAGTCGCCCGACTGAGATGGACGAATGATTCAATCGCCCGACTATGTCCATTCACTTGACTTAGTCGCCCGTATGAATCAATTCACTCATTTAAAGCTCAGTCGTCCTACTCAGTCGCACGGCTATGTTCATTCGGTTACTCAGTCTCCCGACTAACCAAAGTGGGAAACTCATTGTTTTTGTTTACTCCCTTCTGCGTGTACTAACGTATACTTACATTGTGTGACAGATGGCTAGTCGATGGGTTATGAGCACGAAGCACAATATTTGTGCTCATTTGGACTTGACCTCTAGGAATGCCACCGACTTTTCTGGCATTATCATATTTCTGAGAAGATCGAGGATATACAGAGCAATCTCAGCACAGTGTACACCATACAGGTCGATACAACAGTCGTTTTGGGAACACGCTGTGGTCGACAGATCCAGGGAGCCCTATACTATTAGAAGCACCATTCTTAGGCATGCTATAGAGATCACAGAAGAGGACCTAAGGACAGTCCTCAAGTTTGGAGATGATAGCGACTGTCCTACTCGTTTGCACCCTGTGACTGTTAGAGGGTGTTTCCTGCGGGCAAAGTACACTGGGGACATCAACTCAGGGATGCTCAATAAGAGCAATCTCTGCCCCCAGTTCAAGTATCTTGCCCACATCATGCTCAGATGTATTGCCTCAAGGAAAGGAGGATTCGATGAACTCTCTGAGTGGATTCGATCTTCACTTACCTAGTGGAGAACATAGAGGTGAAGGGCAGACAGGGATTCTGCATGTATCCTCACTTCCTTCAAATGATCTTTGACCAGAAGCTCCCCCAGCTCCCAAAAGCTAAAGATGATGTTGTTGTCCTGGAGATCATGGACGACACTACATTGGGAAGGATGAAAGTATACCGGGGCAAGCAGGTCAAGCCCCGGTGAGGAGTTTGTTTGGTCATTTGGCCCGTGAGGATTACGTGGCGCAAGCTAGGAGGAAGTGGCGTCACGATGATAGTGACTCGGATGTCGAGCCGATTGCTTTTCCCTCTGATGACTCCGACGACAACGATGATGGTACTGATCAAGGGGGAGTTGGTCAGGGAGGACCAGAACCAGCTCCAATTCATCCTGATTTTGATGTGCAAGAAGAGGAGGATTCTGATGATGTGCCACTTACCCAGACAGTGGGCAGTCGGGTAGTGGCCACTGAGCAAGGAATACAAGCGGTTGGTGGACGGACCGGAGAGTCTGGGAGCTCTTCAGCTGATCCATCTTACACCCCAGCCTCTCCCGGAAACCAAGGGGGATCCTCCGCGTCAAGGGGGACGCGGAGGAAACATATGGCTAGGCCTCATGGGCTGAAGCCGAAACGCCGAAGGCTTAATCTGCTCACTACCACCACCACACCCACTATCTCTACACCACCTACTACCACAGCCACCACATCCACCCCATCCCAAGCACCTCAAACCACCACAACTGTCCCTACATCTCACACTCCCACCACCACCACCACTGTACCACCTACTACTTCAGTCCCACCGCCTCCCATATTCACCACAGCCACCACAACCACCACCACTCACCAAACACAACCCTCATTTGCCTCCTCGAGCTCAGTTCTACCACCTGTCTCTGTGGTTGAGCAACTTGCTGCTCTGAACAGCATGGTGCTCCAGCTACTAGCCTCTGATAAGGCTAAGACAGCTCAGATTCTCTAGCTGCAAGAGCAAAGTTCTACACAAACAGCTGAGATTGAGAGACTGAGGGAGTTGACATCTTCACAAGCCCAGTTGATCACTGCACAGACTGATCAGATCACGGGCTTACTTCAACACGAAGCTGAGACTGATGAGAAGATGGGGAAGCTGGAGGCGGCTCACAAGACTCTATTGCTAAAGCTGAAAGGCACTCAGAGTGAGCCCCTCAAGATAGGAGAAGGTGAAGGTGATGATGATGAAGAGGATGATGAAGATGATGATAGTAATGATGATGACGAGGAAGGTGATGATGAAGATAAAGATGATGATGATGATGAAGGGGACGCTGATGCATCTACCTCTGCCTCTGGTCATGAACAACGTACAAAAAGAAGACAAGACCAGGGAGAATCATCTGCTGCACCACCCACCTCCCCTTCTGCTGGAGATCCAGCAATGATCCAAGACAAAAGTACTGATTAGGTGTTTTATTTCTAAAGCTTTTGTACTTGATTCATATTTTGACTTATATGAAACTCTTGTAAATATTTAAATGATTAATGTTTAATTAACTTGAGTTTATACTAATGTTTGCTACTCTACATGTTGATATTAAACAGATAAGGGATTTCAGCAAGATGAGCATGATGTTGCTCCCCTCCAACAGGTCAAGTCTCAACTCACAATGATTCTTGATCTGCAGGGGATCGTCAGAAGGTCAGTGAGTTATACTCCTGAAGAAGGAGAAATTATTCATGACATTACTGATGAGCAGCTTGCTGAAATATTTTGTCTGAATCCAGATGAAATTGTTAAGGATGCTCCAATTTTTGATGACGCTGATGATGACGAGCTCAACGATGTCGAAGAAATCGAAATTGAAGACATCACAGATCAGCACTATCCAGAATACACTGATCAAGAGTGAAACGTGTTTCCAGATTTGGTAAACAACCTTGACAGTGACATTCTGGATAAACTCAGCGATAAGGAGAAAGGAGCAGAAGCCTCAACAAGTCAAGCCCAAGCCTCGGACGCCGAAGTCGATATTCAAAAGGCTGAATGGGCGGCTTGCTTCGCCGAGGTCCGAGCCCAACGTGCTACAGCGACACAGAATACCTACACCAAACTCTACAAAGTCAAGAAAAACATGAAGGTGTCAGGGAAAATTATAGCATGGGCTCACTTTAAGGATCTTGGGGTTTATGCTGTGAAGAGAGAGAGGGGAATAGAGTACTTCAGATTCCGTCACGATCTGAAGACTCTCCCTGGTTTTGAGCTCAACCAGCTAGCGCGCCTGAAGCTATTATACGCTGATCCGAAGAAGATGTCAGGCTGGTTTGAGACTGCCCTGAAAAGGGAGTACAGGACTAGATGGGTCAACTTCAGACCACAGCAGGCCACACGTTACATCAGAAGGTCTGAAGTGAGTCCCATTACTGGTCAACCGAAGATTGTCCTGAAGTGGCGACCTCCGCGCACAATGTCCCGAATTCCACTGAGGGAGATGCCACAGGACTTTACCCCACACTTTAAGTGGTGGTATAATGACTGGCGCTCAGGAGAGGCAGTCATTGTTTTGGAGAAGGGCGAATCGATGGATACAATAAGGGTGTTTGACCCTATGTGGCTAATAAACTTGTCAGCGTCCGATGTTTATACGTTGTACAAGTGGCCACTGTTTTTTGACACGCAGGATATAGTGCAAGCACTGCAGTTTCAGCATATCATACGTCTATGCTTCGCACTGAATATCCATGTCGGGGTTTCTAAAGAGGAGAGAATAAAGAAATTTGAAGAGTTCAAGAAAGAAGTAAAAGTCTAGATAGAACTAGGTCCAAGGGGGAGTTTGTTGGTACACATGTCCCCAGTTCTAGTCTAGTGAGCTTAAATGTAATAAACTTTCTTTTCTTGTAACACTTATGTAATGTTTGATCAATCGAATGAGAAACTCTTCTATATATGTGTATTGGTTGTTTAATGTTATATCTATCTATATTGTTTATTGTTACACACATATATGACAATGTTATATAGGTTTACAGTGTTTAGACATAGTTCTAAACCATTAAAGGTTCAAGAAAGTGTTTAACTAAGTTATCTGATTCAGTCGCACGACTAGACCATGCGAATGGGCCAGTCACACGATTGAAGCAGAAGATTGAGTAAATCGTACGATTGAGTCATAAGACTGACTCAGTCGTCCGAATGAATCAATCGTATGACTCAGTCGCATGACTGAGCCAGTCGCCTGGCTCAGTCGTACGACTGATAGCTGTAACCAATAAATACCACTTAATTCGTGGAAAAAGTGAACACTTCGAATACTTGAAACCCTAGTCAACCCAGAACGTCCAGTTCGTCCATTCCAAGTTCATAGAACGTCCCAGATCATTCCTATTCCATTCTTAACGTTTTCTAATCGTTAGGATTGATCTTGATTACATTCTCCCTGATTGGATCGCCAATCAAATAGGATTCCGCACTATTTGATCCGCTATAATGAAGAATCAGTTAGTACTCCGTACGTACACGGTCCTAACAAGGATCAATTTTTCTACTTGATCCTTTTTTGTAATGATCTCTATATTTGCATTATTTTTCTTCTCATAAGATAGGGGGTCAGCAGATGGGACCTTTTACTCTGTAGTACCACATCTTGGTTGTCTGATAGACTCATAAAAGTATGTTGGAGCAATTTCATTGGTTCCCAACCCATCTTTGTTTTGATAACATATTTTTGAGTGAGAGGATGATGCAAGAATGGTTTGGAAGTTATGCTCTTCAATAGCATACTTCTTTGCTTTAGCCTCAGCTATAACTAGCTGGGCTTGAGCCTCAGTTAACTTGAAAACTAAATCTTTGATTTGAGTTCTATAATTAGTTTGCTCATGCTTTAAAAAGGACACAGTTCTATCTAATTCTTCAATTTTCATTTTATAGTCAGATTCTGCCCTTTTAAAATCAGATTTTAAGATGTTTAAGGACTCAATATCAGACTTAATTTCCATGTTATAGTCCTGATACAGTTTGACTTCAGCAATACACGCTGGATTGCAAAGATTTTCATATACCTTGCTGTCATCAGTTCCAGCCATGAGTGCTTGAGCAGGAGTCACTTCTTGCACCATAAAGCTCCAGTCTACTTCTTGAGCGACATCAGCAGTTTGTTGTTCAGTTGAGGCAGCTTTATGTGTGGCAGAATGTCTGGAGGCTTGAGTGGCTCCTGGATTGGATTTTGGAGCTTTGCATTCCCTGGCAAAATGACCAAGTTGATTACAGTTGTAGTACTTGGCCTTGCTTTTATCAAACACGAATTTACTGTTGGTTGGGTTTTAAGGGAACTGCCTTCTTGTTCTTTTGAAGAACTTCTTTGCTCAATAAGCCAGCAGAGCCATTTGTTGGATGATGTCCATGTACTCAACATCATCTGGGCTAAAGCATTCTAGATCATCAAAGCAGAACTAAAAGTCACTAGATTGTTCATTTCCTGAAACAAAGGCACAATTATCCAGGAAGGGACTTGATCGAGCCTGTTAAGACCTTGGTGTCTCAGGAAAAGTGATATATGGCCTAGAAGAACATGGTTGCTGCTGGGAGTAAGTCAGGTACTGTTAGGACTGGGGGTTTCTTGATCCTTCAACAACAACTAGAGCACTACTAGTGGAAGGACCAGATATTCTGTTCATCTGGTGGCCTTTCTGAGTTTCCATCTCTACATGGTATCCATCAAGAATGCCAAATAGTTCAGTCATTATGAGAGTGTTCAAATTCTTTGTTCTCTTGATAGAGACACCGTAGAAAGTCCACTCTTGAGGGAGTGCACTCATGAACTTCCTTGATAGATCTCTTTTCTTAAGAGATACTCCAACTGACTAAAGTGATGAGATAAGATCCATATACCTGAAATATTGCTGGCTCAAAGTTTCTCTAGTAATATAGTTGAAGTATTCAAACTGCTGCTTCATGGAATCTTTCTTTGAGTCATTAGAACTAGAGTACATCTTTATCAAGGCATCGAAGAGTTCTTTGGCTGTTGTGCAATACACAAAGCCTACCATGATGGAGTTTGATATAGCTGTAAGCAGTACAGTCATGGCTTTGTGGTCGATGTCCATCTTCTTATGGTCTTTATGTGAGTAATCTTCAACGACTTTTTCTATCATGGCACCTTTACCATCTGATGATACCATCATTTGCTTGTAAGAACCATTAGTGATAGATATCCACATTTTGCTATCTTGATACTTATTGAAACCTTCAATGCGCATACGCAAGGATATGAAGTTTTCAGGGGTGATAATAGGAGCTTTAGTCATCGTTCCCATTTCAAATTCTGGTGATTTCTGGTGAAAACTGGGATGAGTGTATGAATGAAAATTCAAGATGATTTGGGATGGTAAGATCTCACAATCAAGAGCCTAGAAGCTCTGATACCAATTGCAGGATCGATACAAGTTACTCAAGACAAGTGTTCTCTCTTTAATTCACTAAGTTACCCTTAAAATGATGAAACAGAATCCTCTAAGAGTTGATAATAATATACTAAGTAAACAAGGCATAATAAATGGTTTTCAAGATACTTGTATATATTAATTCTTAACTCAGAGTTTACAAAACTCTTACAAGCATGCTCTTATGAGCTTACAATCAGAACTATATATACTACTATATACAGCTGTTATACAAAAGACAACCAGCTAGAAACTTACTTACTAAACAAATACTACATTGCTAGTAGTAAGGTTTCTAGAATAAAATACTATCCTAGATAAGGTAGTCATGACATGTCCAAGACTTACCCTTTTGTTTACCAACTATAGTTAGTAAATGTACTAACTGATAAGGAATAACAGTGAACTAAAGTATGGTCAACTATATGGGCGTGAGAAAACGCCATCTAGTGTCTTAGAGGTTGCAGCAGCTTGTCAGAGGGACCATGCTAATATCCACTGGTTCATAGTAAGTTCTTTCGAAGGTTAACTAGCTTCGGAAGAACAAGTTCTTCCGAAGCCATTTTATTCTTTGGAAGAATTTACTTTTTCCGAGACTTTCGCTGGTCTTCAAGACTCTATGCTTTGGAAGTCATTGTCTTGAAATCTTCTTAAGTTTTGATACTTCGGAAGAGAGATGACTATGTCTTCGGAAGACATGATTCCTCTTCGGAAGTTCCTTTATCTTTAATCTTCGGAAGTGCAGCCTTTATCTTTGGAAGTCCTTCACAGTCGCACCAAAATTGTTCTAAGTGTGGTTTTGATTGCACCAACCTCATGTATCCCAACATGTTACTTTTCCTAAAAGACATTGAGTATCTATATTAACTATTTTATTTTCTGCTAATGTTTATGCAAATACATTTAACTGGACCTTCTATATGGCATGTGTCCTAAGGGTATCAATGCGTTCCCAAGTGATTGAGTGTTTGAAGTATGGCAAACAAGAATTCAAATTTAAAGTAGTATAAAATAACATGTGAGTTAGCTATTTAAAAAGAGTTATTTTAATCCATATAGATTGAATTTGTAATAATACTAATAGCAGTAGTAGTAGTAGTAATACAAAAAAATATTTTAAAGAAAAAACAATTGACGACACATGACAACAAACAACAATGTAAAACGATTATGTGAGTAGCTATCTTTACATAATATTGATTAATTGATTACTATATTATCAAACTAGAAGAGCGTCCGTACGATACAACGAGAAACACAACACATTAACACAGACTAGTAAAATGCTTGAAGAAATCATTTATGAAGTATAAGGTTTAATTAAAAATTATAAAATATATATAGTAAATATGAACTTGAATAAAGTAAAAACAATTTGGAGAATTTAGTTAAACAATAAATTAATTGATTACATAATTAGATTTCTTTAGGAATATCGTTATTATGTTTAACAACTAAAACGTTAAAATTTTAGTCTAAGTAATTTATTCTATTTATAATTAATATTATTTAATTACTTTTTTATTTAGTTATATAAGCGACATCTGTGTGTAAAATAATGGTTAAGACACATTAAATTCATAAAATATAATTTTGTCTATTTAAACTCTTAAGAAGTTAATGTTAAAATATAATTTTATCTTTTAAATATATCATAATATAATATCATTACTTTACTTTCTATATTAATACTCAACCAGAATGAATGAATAGTGAAAAAATAATTTAATATATATTCTAATATATATTAAAGACTTATGTCGGTGGCTACAGTGCCACCGACCTCCACACCTCACAAATAAAACCCTAATCCCGTTAGTCTCCTCCTCATCCTTCTGGCTCTAATCGTATTCCAAATCACCACCGTAATTGGCGGTAAAAGCAGTCGATTTCATTGGTGGAGGCGGAGGTCGGGGAGGCGGAGGTCGGCGGTACTGGTCGCTGCGTTGGTGGAGGCGGAGGTCGGTGGTGGTGGCTGCGTTGGTGTAGGCCGAGGTCGGCGGTGGTGGCTATGTTGCTGGCGGTCGGCGGTGGTGGCTACGTTGGTGGAGGCGGAGGTTCGTGGTGGTGGCTGCGTTGGTGAGATTTTGCAGGCGGTGGAGTTGCAGGCTGAGAGTGATTTGAAGGAGTGGGTGACTGTGGTGGTGAAACTGGAGGTGAATGATGATGGTGGTGCTGATGTGCACTTTGAGGCGTTTCAGATGAGTGATTTGTGTGTGAAGTTGTTTAGAGATGGGTGGTTTGAGACGGAGATCGATGCGGATGCGGATCTGAAGTTGTCGAAGATGAAGAAGGATGTGGTCGTTGGGGGGAAGGATACTAGGGAAGTGGATAATGATTTCTTCTTGGTGGTTGTGAATATATTTGATCATCAGGTTCTTTTTGATTCCTTGCATTTTAGTTTCCTGATTGCTTTTTGCAGCATTATATGTACTATCTGGTATGCTGACATTGTTGCTTTTATGGGTTGTAAGCATCCGTATTTTGTTGTTCGTATAGTTTATTGCATCAATCTTTAACAAATAGCTGAATGAAAACAGAATCTTATGGTTTCTTTAGGTGTGGTTAAGCTAAATTAGGATCGCTTAGTGTTAAGCTGAAATTGGATTGCGTACTTTATATAGTTCATATAGGCTTAACAACTCTGTAAAGTTTAAAGCTTTGGGGTATTAGTACATTGGAATAGAATGATTTCAAAATTCAAGATTTGTTTGAATCATTTTGTGAAGAACTCAAGATTTGTTGCTTTTGTTGTGGGTAGGGAATTGAACTGAGCGCTGATAGTTATAACACCATCGAGTATTGTTGATAGATAATTAAAACTAGTGGTCTTAAACGTACACATTGGGGGTAAGCTTGGCAAAAAAAGGCGGGTGGATCAGGGATTACGGATAATAGCCTAATAGGTTAAATCATGTTCGTGTCAACTGGGTTTGGGTCCAAATGGTATCTGATCAATTCGAGTTGTAACGATCTGTTTTAAATAAGTATCAGAAAGGGGTGGCGGGGATGGTAGTGGTGACTGATGGCAGCGATGGCAGTATAGGTATCGGTGGTGGTGGACCCATTTTAATTACCAAGTTTATAATAGCGACCCCAACCTGTTTTGTAATTTGAGCAGACCCAAATTGACCTGTTTGTTATTTTAGTAAACCCTAATTGACCCATAAACAAACTTCTTTTTGCCCAAATCAATTTAAATTGCTGTTAAATATGATGTCAACTGATTGTTAATGATCAACTGATGTTACGTGGGTCTTTGAATACTGTTCTGGAACTAATTATATGGTTATTATGACTTGAGTTACAGTAATCAGTTTTTAATATTTGGATTACCTGATCACTAAAGTTACATGCTTACTGTTTCTTTTAACTTATTTGAGGGACACATATTTTATTTCACAAAAACCAATCTTTTGAACAGGCGCATAAGTTATGGGTCATAACGGGTGGGATTAATTATGGTCAAAATGATTGATATTTGGTTTAGGTCAAAAGTGATGGTATTGGTTATGGGTCAAAAAATATGGAATTGATATGGTCAAAATGAGTGATATAGGTTATGGGTCAACTTTGTGGTATTGGTTGTGGGTTAAAATAAGTAATATTGGTTAGGGGTTGAAATGGTTGATATTTGCTATGGGTCAGCTTGGGTGATATCAGTGATATTGGTTATGGCTCAAAATTATTGAAATTTGGTATGGGTCAACATGGGTGGCATTGGTTATGGCGTATAGGTGAAAACGAATGGTATTGGTTATAGGTCAAAACGGGTGGTATTGGTTATGGGCCAGGATGAATGGTGTTTGGTATGGGTCAAAACGGGTGTTGTTTGGTATGGGTCAAAATGGATGGTTTTGGTAATGGGTCAAAATGAATGGCGTAGGGTAATTCAGGTGGTGGTCTTGGAGGCAACATGACCAGATATACAACATGCAACCATTGACAGTCATGCATCTTCAACCGGGTTAGTTTGTTATTGTGTAGTTTTTATGTTTAGTTCTGTTTAGTGCAGTGGTTTAGCCAAGTTGTAGTAGCTTTCTTTCACTATTAATCTCATTATGTTGGATTAATAGAGTTGTTAATTTTAAATATACAAACAACAAATCCCGCGGCATCGCGCGGGTATGTTTGCTAGTTTGTTTTATTTCAAGTGTAGGGTTTTTAAAATGTAAGATAGAATACATTTTTAAATATTTTTTTATATCTTATAGCTCTTTAATACATTGGTTATTGAAAAATAATTTAATAACGAGAATAAATAGCGAAAAAATAATTTAATATATATATTTGTTTTATTTCAACTGTAGGGTTTTTAAATATAAGATGAGAATACATTTTCAAATGTTTTATCTTATAGCTCTTTAATGCATAGATTCATTGAAAAATAATTTAATATCCATAGTATTAATAGTCTTTTTTGTTTCGCCGAGTTTGCACGCAAAATTTTAGTATTTTACAGTTCGGTCACTAGTTTGTTTTTTGAAGTATGATCGCTGAAGTTTAGGATCTTAAAGTTTGGTCATGAACTATTGATAATAAAGTTGTATCTTTCCTAAAGTTAGTATTTTAGTTTTTTTAAACTTTGATGACTAAATTTTAGGATTGTGGAGTTTGATTATCAAACTATTTATAGTGAATCTTTATTTTATCGACTTCAGCAACTAAAGTTTAGTATTTTAGAATTTTGTCATCAAAGTTTATTTTCATAGTTTATGATGAGCCGGAATCATAACGACCAAAATAACATGGTATTGTGTGCGGTAAAAACAATCAACCTTCCGTTATGTATGCTAATGCTCACGAGGAGGCCAGAGGCAAGCCCAAATTTTCAAGTATAACCATTAAAATTTACTATTTCAGAGTTTTGTCACAATAATCACTTTTATATTTTCCAACGATCTAGTCCGAAAACAACCAAAGTAATGCTCGTTTAAGAAAAATGATCGGACTTTGCCGCTTAGTACAGTAGAGAAAAACTAGTATAAATAATTGATATTTACAAGAAGTGCCTACCCACTACAAATTAATTATTATATTTTTAATTATAATATTTAATATGATGATATTCTTCACGACTAATGCAAAGACAAATTCATGTTATAATGGCAGACATATGGGTCCCCCCATTTCTTTTTTTTCACTGCTATGTGTATACATATATATATGCATGTATCAAGATTCTTTCATATCTTAAGCTCAGGGGCTGTTTGGTAGTATCTGAATGATTAAGTGTTGAACCAATAAGAGGTCTGAACCATTAAGTGCTGAACCATTAAGAGGTCTGAACCATTAAGAGCTGTTATATCACTTAACTATTCAAAGACAAATGTCTGACCAATTCAGATAAGAGATCTTAACCATTCAGCATTAGACCACTTAACCATTCAACATTTGTATAATGCTTAACCATTCAGAGGCAAATGTCTTAACCATTCAGACATGTGCTCGTGAAACAAACAGTCTGAACTATTAAGTGTTGAACCATTCAGCATCTGAACCATTAAGAGGCTGATTAAGAGGCTGCCAAACAGCCCCTCAATCATTTAAGCTCAATCATCCCAGTGAACATCGATTTTCATCAGCACTTTTGCAATCACCCAGATCATATTTTTACCAAAGATTACAGATATATAGAAGCAACGAAGATTTCTTCTTCTTCAAATTAATCTTCAATTTCCATCACAAAAGGATCATCAATTCTCTCAATTATTATTATTATTATAACACGTTATCAGCACGAGGTGCTCAACCAAGAAGATCAATAAAGAAGAAGTTGTCATAACAATCAATGTAAGTTTTTATAAATATATATAAATTGAATATATAAATACTATGAAGATAAATAAGTGCAGGGTACCCCTTACTATGGAGAAATTATAATTTTTGGGACTACTAATAAATATAACAGTTGGGACTACTAACAAATCTAACATTTATTTATGCTCCTAATCTGACATTTATTTACGCTTCTAACTTTTATTATTCTGTCAACTAACGTTTATTTATTTATGCTCCTAACTTTTATTATTCTGTTAACTAACATTTATTTACGCTTCTAACTTTTACTTTTATGTCATCTAACATATATCTAATCTAACGATTACTAACATTTATTAAAAAGTTTATTTATAATGCTAAATTAATTCTAATATCTATTTTATTGTTTAGAAAAATGTCGAATCT
This sequence comes from Flaveria linearis, assembly GCA_024085815.1. Lineage (NCBI taxonomy): Eukaryota > Viridiplantae > Streptophyta > Magnoliopsida > Asterales > Asteraceae > Flaveria > Flaveria linearis. Next base: position 78,242,656 of record CM044001.1, read on the forward strand.
ATCAAAACTTGAATTTATGGCTCTCGATATTTCCGGGGAAAATTATATGTCTTGGTCAGCAAATATCAAGAGACACCTAAAATCACTTGGTGTATTAGAAGCAATAAATGATAATAATCAATGTTCGGAAGAAGAAAGGGCTAAAGCTGATGTGTTTATCCATAAACACATTGATGAATTATTACAGCATGAATACTTTAATTATGATGATCCATGTGGGTTATGGAAGGATCTAAAAAATAGATTTGATAATCAAAAGGAAGTTTTACTTCCTACTGCCAAATATGAATTATACAATTTGAGGTTCCAAGATTTTAAAAAAGTAAATGGTTACACATCTGTTTTATATAGAATATGCTCAAAACTAGAATTTTGTGGGCATCTTGTTACCGAGGAGGAAAAGTTGGAGAAAACTTATTTCACTTTTCATGCTTCAAATATCAATTTGGCTCAACAATATCGTTTGTTGAAGTTTTATAAATACTCCGATCTCAATGCATATCTCCTCGTAGCAGAAAAGCATAATGAGCTGCTTATGAAAAACCATGAAACTCGTCCCACAGGATCGCTAGCAATACCAGAAGCAAATGTTGCTAATAATTTTGAAAATGGGAACAAGGCCAAGTTCGTGGTCGAGGCTGGGGCCGCGGCCGTGGTCGTGGTTATTATAATAAAAACCATTTTAGTGGTCATAACAACTTGTTCAAGTCGACCAACAATTATTATAGAGGCCGTGGACGAGGTCATGGTCGTGGTCGTGGCCGTGGACGAAACGCACCACAAAGTAACAAGTTTAACCAGCAAAATAAGTTCATAAATGAAGCTGGAACATCTCAAACTAATGATAGTTCATGTTATAGATGTGGAAGTAATAACCGCTGGGCGAAACTTTGTCGCACATCTTCACATCTATGTCAATTATATCAAGCATCTCTAAAAGATAAAGAAGTGAACCATGTAGATAAAATTGATGATGTCAACACGGAACTACACCACTCGGATTTTTTCAGTGATGGAGAAATTTAAATGCTTTTGAATAATAATAATTTCTTTTATAATTATGATTAATTATGTTTGTAATATATTTCTTTCTTTTCATTTCATGTAACATATTTTGTTTAAAATGTATAATATTATATGTGCTTATTATTATTATTTTTCTTATAATTGAAGATTAAAATGAATTCCAATGGAGCACAAGACCGAACAAGTAATGGAGATTTATGTATAGCAGACAGTGGTGCTACACATACTATTCTTAAATATCAAAAATATTTTTATGAATTGAAACCGACAAAGGGAAATATTGATACAATATCAGGTCCTACGGACTTGATTGATGATGTGGGAAAAGCAAATTTAGAATTACCTAACGGTATAAATATTTTAATAGAGAATGCTCTATTTTTCCCAAAATCAACAAGAAACTTATTAAGTTTTAAAAATATATATCAAAATGGATATGATACCCAGTCAAGAACTGTTGGTAACAAGAAATATCTATATATTGTGAAGGAAAATCACGTATTGGAAAAATTGTCAATGCTTCATTCTGGATTGCATTATACATATATAAATGTGCCTCAAGCACATATAGCAGTAAAAGAGAAATATTGTGATCCTGGTATGTTAAACATATGGCATGACAGATTAGGCCATCCCGGATCTACAATGATGAAAAGAATCATTGAAAATACACATGGACATCCATTAAAAAACCAAAGGATTCCCCAAGCAAATAAAATGCAACTGTGTACATCATGTTCTCTTGAAAAATTAATTACAAGGCCTTCGCCACTAAAAATCAAAAAGGAAACACCAATATTCCTTGAAAGAATTCAAGGTGATATATGTGGACCAATTCATCCACCGTGTGGACCGTTTAGATATTTTATGGTCCTAATAGACGCATCCAGCAGATGGTCTCATGTATGTTTATTATCAACTCGTAATGTAGCCTTTGCAAAATTTTTAGCTCAAATTATTAAATTACGAGCACATTTTCCTGATTATACAATTAAAAGAGTAAGGCTTGATAATGCGGGAGAAGTCACATCACATGCTTTTAATGATTATTGCATGTCTTTTGGAATTGTTGTGGAACACCCAGTTGCCCATGTACATACACAAAACGGTTTAGCGGAATCATTAATTAAACGTCTCCAGCTAATAGCTAGACCATTAATAATGAGAACAAAACTCCCTGTGTCTATTTAGGGTCATGCAATTTTGCATGCTGGATCATTAATTCGTATAAGGCCAAGTGCAAATCACAAGTACTCCCCCATACAACTTGTCTCTGGTCAAGAGCCAAATATTTCCCATCTTAGAGTTTTTGGTTGTGCAGTATATGTTCCTATTGCACCACCACAACGCACCAAAATGGGACCTCAAAGAAGGTTGGGAATATATGTTGGATATGAAAGCGCTTCTATCATAAGATATCTAGAACCTTTAACAGGTGATGTTTTTACAGCACGTTTTGCTGATTGTCATTTTGATGAGACAGTTTTCCCTACATTAGGGGGAGAAAATAAAAGTAAAGAAAATGATGTTTCATGGTGTGTACCTTCATTGTTATATCTAGATCCTAGAACAAAACAATGTGAAACAGAGGTTCAAAAGATAGTACATCTACAAGAAATTGCAAATCAATTGCCTGATGCATTTACTGATACAAAAAGGGTAACAAAATCTTATATACCAGCTGTAAATGCTCCAGCTCGAGTTGAGATTCCCGACAAAAAAAAGGATAATATGGCGAATGAATCACAGAAACGGTTGAAACGTGGTAGACCAGTCGGTTCAAAGGATAAACATCCTCGAAAAAGAAAATGTACTGAAAATAAAATTGACCATAAAGAAAATGATTCAAATATTTAAATATTCCCTCAGGAAAAGGTAAATGATACTACTTTCCCTCAGGGGGAAGTAAACGACCAAGAATTATCAATCAATTATGGTCATACACATATAGTATGGAACCGAGATGAAATAGAAAATGATTATATATTTTCTTATTCTGTGGCCAGTGAGATTATGAATGAAGATGATGATTCTGAGCCAATATCTGTAGATAATTGTCGTAATAGACATGATTGGGATAAATGGAAAGACGCTATGCAAACTGAATTAAATTCACTTAACAAACGAAAGGTTTTTTGGCCTATTATACTTACACCTAAGGAAGTAAAGCCTGTAGGATATAAATGGGTTTTCGTAAGAAAAAGAAATGAGAAAAATGAAGTTACAAGGAATAAAGCCAGACTTGTAGCCCAAGGTTTTTCTCAAAGGCCAGGAATTGACTATGAGGAAACATATTCCCCAGTTATGGATGCAATCACTTTCAGATATTTAATCAGTTTAGCAGTTTCTAAAAAATTAGAAATGCGTCTTATGGATGTAGTTACGGCTTATTTATATGGATCACTTGATAATGATATTTATATGAAAATCCCAGAAGGGTTTAAAATCCCAGATGCATTAAAATCGAAGTCTAAAGAAATGTATTCAATCAAACTGCAACGATCATTATATGGATTGAAACAATCTGGGAGAATGTGGTATAATCATTTGAGTGATTATTTGATAGGTAAAGGCTACACAAATAATCTTATATGTCCATGCGTCTTTATCAAAAGGACAACATCAGGATATGTGATAATAGCAGTATATGTTGATAATTTGAACATAATTGGTACGCATAAGGAAATTCATGAAGCAGTTATTCTTTTAAAGAAAGAATTTGAAATGAAAGATCTTGGAAAAACCAGATATTGTCTTGGTTTACAGATTGAACATATGAACAACGGTATACTTATACATCAATCAAATTATACCGAAAGACTATTGAAACGTTTCAATATGGACAAGGCAAATTCATTAAGCTCACCAATGGTTGGTAGATCGCTTAACATTGAAAAAGATCCATTTCTTCCTTGTGAAGAAAATGAAGAAGTACTTGGTCCAGAAGTACCATACCTCAGTGCAATTGGAGCTCTTATGTATCTTACTAACTGTACAAGACCTGACATTTCTTTTGCAGTTAATTTGCTAGCAAGATTTAGTTCATCCCCTACCAAAAGACACTGGAATGGGATTAAACATACTTTTCGATACCTTCGAGGAACAGTTATTTAGGCTTATTTTATTCTAACGAATCAAAAGAAAGTGTAGTTGGTTATGTAGATGCAGGGTATTTATCCGATCCTCACAAAGCAAGATCTCAAACCGGATATGTATTTATGAACGGAGGAACTGCAATCTCATGGCGTTCTAAAAAACAAACACTTGTTGCAACATCCTCAAATCATGCTAAAGTTATTGCGCTACATGAAGCCTCAAGAGAATGTGTGTGGTTGAGATCCATGACACAACATATATTGACTTCTTGTGGACTAGAGAAAGATAACAATCCAACTCTAATATATGAAGACAATGCAGCTTGTGTCTCAAAGATGAAAGAAGGGTATATCAAAAGTGACAGAACAAAACATATACCCCCAAGATTTTTCTCATATACTCAAGAACTTATTAAAGATAGTCAGGTTGAAATGAGATACGTTCAGTCTACCAATAATTCCGCAGATCTTTTCACAAAGGCGCTTCCTACAACAATCTTCAGAAAGTACATTTATAATATCGGGATGCGTCACGTACACAAATGATAATTTGAGGGGGAGCTATATACTGTATTCTTTTTCCCTTAGCTATGGTTTTTATCCCAATGGGTTTTTCCTAGCAAGGTTTTTAATGAGGCAATATATCCACTCATATTACATTAGAGAAATGTTTAGACCATATGTCTGAGGGGGAGTGTTATAATGGCAGACATATGGGTCCCCCTATTTTGTTTTTTTCACTGCTATGTGTATATATATATGCATATATCAAGATTCTTTCATATCTTAAGCTCAATCATTTAAGCTCAATCATCCCAGTGAACATCGATTTTCATCAGCACTTTTGCAATCACCCAGATCATATTTTTACCAAAGATTACAGATATATAGAAGCAACGAAGATTTCTTCTTCTTCAAATTAATCTTCAATTTCCATCACAAAAGGATGCTCAATTCTCTCAATTATTATTATTATTATAACAATTCCAATTTTTTTTGATTTTATAGTAAAATTTGTTTTTTTTTTTTGGTATTTTATATTGTAAGAAAAGGTGGTATAAAACGGTGGGTCAAAAGGGGTAGAACTGAAATATGCGGGTGGAATCGCCTTTAGAGTAAAAAGTTGGCATATGGCCCACATTTACTTGGTCACGCCACCAAACTTTTATGGTTAACAATCACCACCATAGTTTCCTTTCAAAAAAAAAAAAAAACCAATCACCACCATAGTTAAAAGTGTGTTGTTACAAATACTTTATATTTAGAAATTTTATTTTGTTTTAATAATTTATTTGCCTTATCGTTCTATTAATATAATGTTAAGATACATTTACATGTGTGATAAACATGTCAAGTAGATTTATAATAGGATCTTGTCGTAAAATGTTGCTTACTTGATCAGATTAGTCCCTCTTTCTAGACCCTCTATAAAGATAACAGTTTGTGAACGAGATAATAATATGACATATTAGAATCATGTCTAATAAACCATTATTTAAATGTATGGGTGGAATTATCACGCAAAGATTCACTTTCCGTTTTCATCTTTTTTATAAACTTCATATTCGCATGATAACTAAACGTAAGTGTTAATCCTTACACTTTGTATGAAAACTATACTTTGTATGATAAATTTCTCTGTACATATAATATTTCAAAATTGATGATTCAATAAAATCCATCATTAGATATTATAAATTATTTATACAAATATTTGATGCAAATTGAACTTCATTAGAGTCGGCAGATGCCGACTTCTCTTTGAAACTTAGTCACACCAATGACATAAAAGAGAGTGATATTGGGTTGTTAAGGGTACACTTGGCCCCACGATTGGATTTTCTTAGTCTAAATCCTATGTTTTAAACATTTTCATGTTTTATTGTTTTTCATAATGCGACATTTTACCGTCATTAAGTTTGGACATTAAAACATGACCTTGCTGCTTTAATATATCGTTAATGAAAATAATTGTGATACATGTTGATTCATTATGATTTGTTTCATTCGACATAATTGGCCCATATACAATTGACTTAGGGTCTACATAGTTTAGTCTTGTAAAGCATAATCATAGAGATCGGAGATATGCTGCATCTCCAAAAGCCACATGTTAAATATATTGAGGATAAGAAAGTTCTTGAAAGGATGCGTCATTTTTTGCATAGTAAGGTGTTGTTTGATTTTTATGCAGGAAAACGTCTGCAGTCTGCGGACTACATCTGCAGATATCTGCAGGAGAAGAGGTGGACCAAACGTCTGAAGTCTACAAGAAAAGACTCTTTGTTTTGTTACGGTGGATCACCGTGTGTAAAACAAAATCCCATTCAGCAAATCCATAGAATCCCAATTCAAAGCAGCAAGTTGACCAACAAAGTTATATTCAACTTATATTCAAACTGCAACCCAAAATCCCAATTCAGCAAATCCACACAAAGATTAACACAAACACATACACAACACAAATTAGATCAAAAGAACATTTGCAGACTTGATATCACGGTGGATCACCGGAGGAATCGATGAATGAAGGGCAACCGATTCTGATGAGGGTTGTTGGTGAATCCGACGAGATTGACGAGATGGGGGCTGTGGATTTTGGAGAGGATGTCGATTTCGTTCTCGACTTCGTTGTCTGGCACGGCGGAGACGACAGAGAGGCGGTGGTTGTGGTGGTGCGACGGTTTCTTGAAGGCGACCATTCTGCGTTTCTTGACGGTTTCTTGACGGCGACCATGGCTGCCGCGGCCGAGGAGCTTCTGATCGGAGAAGTTGGTGGTGGTGGCTTGTAGATCGTAGGTGGGCGGGTGCAGGTGGGAGGGCGCATGTGGGCGCGCGCAGGTGGGGGCGAGGGGGCCGACGGTGGTTCGGCCGGGTGAGGGGAGGTGGGGCAACGGTGGTGGGAGGTGGGGCAGCGGTGGTGAGACTTGAGAGGGAGGGATGGGAAGTGGAGGTTCAAGTGGTGGGAAGCGGAGGTTCAAGTGGTGGGGGGGTGGGATGTATGTTGAGAAGAGGTTAGAAGACCTAAAAAGCTGTAGGTCCATATCTTCTCCACGCAGACGCGAGGAATATGTTTTTTTAATGAAACGTCTTCCATAAATCAAACAGTCTACGTTCTCAAAACCTCTTCCCGCGTCTGCGTGCGCGCATATGAAGAGGTGGGGAAAAGTTTTTTGAAAAAAAACAAACACTACCTAACTGTATTATAATTGGTGTTTCTTAGGCACATATATTATGTAGCTAGTTTTATAGCATTGTATATAGTGTAGTGTTTTAGGGTACGTATATTATTTATTGTACTTTATTTTATCTATTAGAAGCATACATATCTTTAATAACTTTTAAAGATGTGTATGCAAATTCTAAGGTTTTTCTTTCTTTTTTTTTAAAACTAAATTGCCTTCATCCCATAGTTGCCTATTGCTTACTATCACCCCTATGCGCACTAATTCATCATATTTGTGCACGTAGTATGTTACTTCATCACTTGTTGGCTTCTCACCATCTCCCCGTAGTGACACTAAATTATGATTATCGCTTGTCGTGTGTAACAGATAAAATAGTTGGGTGTTTTCCTGCATCACCCTTATGATCAAGGTTTCTATTGCAAATTTCAAATATAATCTTATTCAAGACCTTAGTTGGTTGTTTCATCTCTTATATGCAATTGTGAGTAAAATATAAAAACACTTGATATTACACCACTATTGTTAATCCTTGAACAAATAAATAAGAATGATTAAAAAACATTACGAGAATGGGAAGTCATAATATCTAGGAATTTTTCCCATACAATGCTACAAGCAAATTTTATCACAGAGAAGATTATAAACGTTAAAAAAAAAAAATTTAGCTACTGCAGCACCAGCTGAAACAACAGTATTAGCAATAGCAGTAGCTATAATAGTAATGGTTTGTGGTAATGGTAATATAGAGTTTATTACAGATGAGCTAGCAATAAATTACCAAACTCTTATCAGGTAAGCATAGATAGGTTTAAATATGTTAAAAGAAAAAAAGAAATTGTCATGGCCAAAGTTTGAATAACCCAAAGTGTACTATTCATTTCATTTGTTTTTAAATATATACTAGTTGAATTCAACTTCGCGCGTTGCGCGAGTATTTAAAGTCGATAATCACCAGTACAACCCTAGTTCAAACCCTCGGCTCAATCGTTCTGGCTGCAAACCAAGTGTGGTTGCCACGCCAAGACAACGATTTTTTCTCTCGAATTCTTCATAGCCATCTTATTATATCCTCAAACCAGAAAAATCAGACTAAGCCACGAAACCAACAACTTATTACATCACAATCATCATAGCCTCAAAAACAACTTAAAACAGCAAACTACAATCATTCACAAACAATGAACAACTATCATTAACAGCCTTTCTTTTTTACAACATCTAAAACATTTACATCATAGAAGCTAAACAACATCCCAAAACATTGCAATCAAAGCCAAAAAACTAACCATCCTGAGGCATGAGAGGATAATCCGACGCACTAAGGTTAATAAACCAGCTCCAATCCTTCCCCTTCTTCAACAACAGAGTAACAGCGTGCAACATACACGTAATCATCGTCGGTCCTTTAGAAGTCACCAAATTCGCCTTCTCAACCACCATCACATTCTCCATCGCCTCAACACTCTTCGATAGATCACCTCTCTCCGCATAAGAAGCTTCCAGATCCAGATGCAGCAGATAATAATTTCACCGGTGGTACACCGCCCGGAGCAGCCGGTACAGGCGAGCTCCGTCGCCTCCGGTGCCAGTGATGAAGTAGGCGAACCGAGGAACCTCCGGCAGGGTGTCGCCGGCGCCGGCGCCATGGGTTGATTAATTTTGATCTTGAATTTGTGTGTGGGTCGATTGGATGAAAAGGAGCAGAGTGAATGAGGGATTGTGGTGGAAATACCAAAATTGCCCTCAAAACACTATTCATACTATTCATTCCACTCTATTATTAACATATATATAACTAGTGGAATTCTACCTCGCACGCTGCGCGAGTATTTTAAAACCGGTAATCACCGGTACAACCTTGGTATCAACCCTTGGCTCAGATCCGACTTCTCATAGTGGCTGCAAACCAAACGTGGTTGCCACACCAAAACAACGAATTTTTTTTCGAAATCGTCACAGCCATCCTATTATATACTCAAACAAAAAAATCAGACCAAACCACAAAACCAACTACTCATTACATCAGCTTTTTAAACATGTAGGTTCATATAAGTGGACGACGTAATACTGCTTTGGCTCAGACCAACTCACGGTGTTACGTAATACTGCTTTGGCTCAGATCAACTCACGGTGTCAGGCTGCAAACCATCTACGTATGGCTGCCACGCCAGGAGAACAACATGTTTTTGGTTTGACCATCATTGCTAACGAATTGAAGCCAACACCATGCAGCACAACGACAAACATAGCTTTGGTTCAGACCTGGTTGCTTCTAGCTGCAGACCATCTACCAATGGTTACCACGCCATAACAACAACCTGTTTTTGGTTAGATCATAACAGCCAACAAACAGCCTAAAATAAAGCAACAATGTGTGATCCAACGAATCGAAGCCACCAACATCAGGCAGATTCATGAACACATGGAAAACCTAAATCAACATCAAACATTAAAGGTCTGTAAGAATCAAAAAACAGAAACCCTAAATGAAGAACCAGAACCGAATCACCGATTACATACGGATCATTGTCACCTACAGAGTGATAACTACTGTGCATGCAGGGCATCGGGAACGATTAGAGAAATAGCAAGTACAACAACGACACCGCGGACCGAGAATCGATGGCATCGGCCAGCCAGCCATCGCCGCCTAGGGTTTGGGAAAACAGAGCAGAGATGACCGTTGGTAGCTCCGACAGCAATGGCGGCATACACCACCGTCGGTCATCCATCGCCGTCAAGGGTTTGTAAAACAAAGCACAGATGACCAAAAACGTTCATGAAGAACGCACCTGCTACACCAGCTACACCAGCCATACCAGTCGAGAACCTTCACGAAGAACGCACCTGCTACACCAGCTACACCAGCCACAACAGTCGAGAACCTTCACGAAAAGGTTCTCTCGAAGAACAGACATGACGAAAACAACCGCCCTACACCGCCGGTCGTCTATCGCCGCCTACTGCCGCCTCCAACTATCAGAAACATCACACCGTACGACCATGGAAGTCGGAAGGGCGACGACGTCGGCGGCGGAGACAACCATCACACATGTAAGAAAATGAGGGCATTTCCCCTTATAAACATGTAGAGGCCAGAGGGGGTAAAACGCAAAAGAGAAAAGATATGTGGCCAAAATCAGAAAACCACAAAACCAACTGCTCATTCCATTTGGTCTTTAAAGATATAGGGTAACTAGTGGTTTTCCAAGTCACGCATTGCGCGATATTAGATTAGCTGACAATGAGAGATGTATTCAACCATCAACCGAAGGCTCACAAACCAATGCCACGCCAAAAAATAGAGCATGATTTCATCATGGCCTTCGACATGGTAAATAAATCAACGTAACTAACCCAAAATACAACAATACATGTCAATAAGCAAATACAGTATGCCACAAAGATAACGTATTAATTTGATCATGGCTCAAAGTGGATATCCGGTTGCGGCTGCATGCTCAAATCGACTGCCAAGCCGAGGCAACCGAAATCATTTCTCAAATCTCATCATAACCAACAAAACTAAAACATCATTATTAATATCAGACATAAGACAAACAATAGTTCTATGGAACACCCAGGTGAATCTAGTTTCATAAAGAGTCTCAGATGATCAAACCCGCATCATCATCATTGACAACATGATAAAAAAAAGTCTCAGGTGAGCCCGGGCTCAACATCATAGACATGCTGAAACAAATTCCACGATTGCATCACCAATTACAGAGCCTAGCAAATATGAAATTCGTTTTAGGATTTCACCACAATAGCGTAAATGAAAGGCAACGCTAGCCAAAGCCCGCCCAAAATCAGAAAGAACTTGTATCTATTCACAAAGGCGCATATGCAGCCTAAATCAAAACCCAGCACAATCAGCCAACGGTCAGATGTGACACCATACCACCACCAGTACAACCGGGGGTCGAGCAACAAGATCTGGCGAGAAAACCCCCAAAAACACCATGACGACACAAGCGACAACCATCACCATCTAGTCCGATTTCAATCCAAGAACCATGAGATTCCATAAAACAACAACACCGATAACAAAAGCGACGTAGACGACCGGTTTAGCCATGGACAACCGTTGTAAGGCCCCGTTCCCAGGCACCTCGCAGTTGGTCATTCATAGCACTAAACAACACTGTTCAACTACAAAAGAATCTTTCACTGATTGCATTATAAAATAACAATAATAACATGCGTGAATGGATGCCAGTCTTGCCCTGCCAAGTAGCCTCCCTGCGTGTCATACTCAACAACCTTTACCTGCCAACTAAAAATATATAAAACTTCGAATTTCCTACTTCTTCTAAAATTCTCAAGAGTTTTTCTGCTCTCTCTCTCTCTAGAACAGAATGAAGGAAGTGTGCAGGCAAGAGTGGGCGGCCATGCCCACTTTTGTACCAACTTTTTAACATTTTGCCATTTTGACACTTTTAACCCCTTTACTTTGGTTAACTTACCTTTTCTTTCTTCATATAAGGAAATGACCGGGTGTTACAATCTAGTTTCGTAAGGTGTCTCAGATGATCAAACCCGTATTATCATCATTGACAACATGATAAAAAAAGGTCTCAGGTGAGCCCGGGCTCAACATCATACATATGCTGAAACAAATTCCATGATTTCATCACCAATTACAGAACACTTCTGTCGTGACTTCTAGAAAAACAACGTAAAATATTAGAAGCAATGTAGTAATGGTACGCACATGACTGAAAGTCAAGCAAACTGAAGAGTAAAACCTGGTTACGATGTAAGACATCAAACAATCACACACCTATGCATTTTTATAACGCAACAAAGAAATAAACAAAGCTCGACAAACAAAACATGTACCGGTTGAATACATTTCATAAGAAAACACAATAGGAGCATATGGATAACAAAGCATATCTGCATACAGCGAACACACGAACATGTAAACAATCATTAGCCTGAAACCCTTCAAATATCTGACAAAGTAAATAACGATTAATAGGCCAACATTACTCAGATATAAACCTATTTTTAACACATATATAGCCATTGTTCGAGCACCCAACAAAGACTATTAACATACACACAAACATCTTAACACAACAGGTCTTTATTGGCCTAAACAAATCAAAAACCCAACAGCAAACAATAGCAACAAATATTTAGGTGTATTAAATCTTGAAAAACTCCAACTATCATAAACTATTAAAATCAGAGGAAAAAATTAGTCTAATTACATGACAGCATAAAGTCTGTTTTTACTCGGACTAAAACATAAATTTAATTTTCAAGCCTGAAATTATGTATTAATTGTTTCATTTTAGTTTTTTATTTCAACTTTTGTTAAATCTAAAACTCATATAGTCATCACACCTCATATCTTGATTGCATAAGAAAAGCTAATAGATAGGCATGACACTTATGTTCTTTGATAATTAGGTCGTGAGGCAGATGTTACAAAAGAAAATCCTCATTAGGAAACAAAAATCTCACAAAGAAAAGTGTCATTAGGGTTCATCAGGTAGTGCAATAAACCACATTTATACTTACTTACTATGATACGTATCATTAACAAATGTACATAACTGATTGCATAATCAACAACGATGAAGAAAAGGTAGAACATCGCAACCGAACCAATACACACTGGAAGCTAAACGAAGGCAACATTGTTAATCCTTGAACAAATAAATAAGAATGGTTAAAAAAAATTAAGAGAATGGGAAGTCATAATATCTAGGAATTTTACCCATACAATGCTACAAGCAAATTTTTTCACGGAGAAGATTATAAAGGTTAAAAGAAAACAAAATTTGCTACTGCAACACCAGCTGCAACAACAGTAATAGCAATAGTAGTAGCTATAATAGTAATGGTTTGTGCCAGTGGTAATATACAGTTTATTACGGATGAGCTAGCAATAAATTAACAAACTCTTATCAAGTAAGCATAGACAAGTTTAAAATTGTTAAAAGAAAAAAGAAATTATCATGGCCAAAGTTTGAATAACCCAAAGTGTATTATTCATTTTATTTGTTTTTAAATATATACTAGTGGTTTTCCAAGTCGCGCGTTGCGCGATATTAGAACAGCTGACAATGAGTTATGTATTCAGTCGTCAACCGAAGGCTCACAAACCAAAGCCACAAATATAGAGTATGATTTCATCATGGCCTTTGACATGGTAAACAAATCAACGTAACTAACACAAAATACAACAATACATGTCAATAAGCAAATACAGTATGCCATACAGATAAAGTATTAATTTGATCATGGCTCAGAGTGGATATTCGGTTGTGGCTACATGCTCAAATCGACTGCCAAGCCGGGGCAACCGAAACCATTTCTCAAATCTCATCACAGCCAACAAAACTAAAACATCATTATTAATATCAGACATAAGACAAACAATAGTTCCATGGAACACCCAGGTGAATCTAGTTTCATAAAGAGTCTCAGATGATCAAACCCGCATCATCATCATTGACAACATGATAAAAAAAAGTCTCAGGTGAGCCCGGGCTCAACATCATAGACATGCTGAAACAAATTTCACATCACCAATTACAGAGCCTAGCAAATATGAAATTCATTTTAGGATTTCACCATAATATCATAAACGAAAGGCAACGCTAGCCAAAGCCCACCCAAAATCAGAAACAACTCATATCTATTCACAAAGGCGCACACGCAGCCTAAAGCAAAACCTAACACAATCAGCCAACGGTCAGATGCGACGCCATACCATCACCGGTACAACCGGGGGTCGAGCAACAAGATCTGGCGAGAAAACCCCCAAAAACACCACGACGACACAAGCGACAACCATCACCATCTAGTTCGATTTCAATCCAAGAACCATGAGATTCCATAAAACAACAACACCGATAACAAAAGCAACGTAGACGACTGGTCTAACCATGGACAACCGCCGCCCGCTCCATATCAACCACAGAGGGGAGGCGAAGCGACAATAGAGTCACCGCAACAACCGCCGCTGTTGCCTTCGCGGTCGTCGCCTTCGCGGTCGTCGCCTTTGCTACAACCAGCCACCACACAAAACCCTAGAAAACCCCTTGTAGCCTTTTGTACGACCGACAACAGGGACACCACCACAGAAACCGCCTTTGGTGTAGGCGATCACACTGCAGTAATGCCTTCCGTTGAAGGAGACCATAATGCAGGCAGTAGCGGTGTAGGCGGTGGCATTGGCGGTGTCGTAGGCGGTGGCATTGGCGGTGTCGGCGTCGGTGGTGATAAGAGAGAGCACTTTATCTGTCTAAAAATAAAACGGATGGGACAATAAGGATGACTTCCCCGCTTTATCCCTCTAAACACATTTGGAGGGGTGCAATTTGCCAAAATGAAGAAAGGTGTGTTGCAAAACCACTAACACACTCAAGATCTCTGCTTCTTCACCTCTTCTAGCGTATTGATTTGATCATGGCTCAGAGTGGATATCCGGTTGTGGCAACATGCTCAAATCGACTGCCAAGCCGGGGCAACCGAAACCATTTCTCAAATCTCATTACAACAAACAAAACTAAAACATCATTTTATTAATACCGGACATAAGACAAAGAATAGTTCCATGGAACACCCAGGTGAATCCAGTTTTGTAAAGAGTCTCAGATGATCAAACCCGCATCATCATCATTGACAACATGATAAAAAAAGCGTAAGGCTCCGTTCCTGGGCACCTCACAGTTGGTCATTCATCGCACATAAAACATACATTTAAAAAGAAATTTTAGCAGAAACATTCAAAAGAGACATCTCAATTCATCATAAAAGCTTTTACAATGTTTTACATCGTTATCGTTTACAAAATGGTCATAAACAGCGACCTCTAGTATATAAATATTAAAACTTCATTTAAAGAAGATTCCTTAAGTAATCCCGTTTATCGGGATCCTCAAGGAACACTTGCACGCAACATAATGCGTGGCAACATTATCAAAAGGAGAATGCCATCCCAAAAGAGCTGAGTAGCCGCCTAGTGCCATCCCCAGCAACACTACCTGCCAACTGGAAACACATAAAAAGTCAGCGTTGCTGAGTGAGTTCTAGTTTTATAATAAACATACTTTATTGAAAACCATTCTTTCCTTTCACGTGATCATACATTATACGTACACATAGATAATATCTTTATTATCTCTTTCGTTCGTTCATTCATTCGTTCTTTATACATCTCATTATCATTCAATTCTTATCTGGATCCCGTCAGACTTTACCCACTTCATGGCACATAGCCACGATTACTGTGGTTGAATGACAAGGATCCCGTTTCGTTCGTTCTTTACATCTCATCTTGCATATTGGATATCTTTTGTACCAATACGATATGCTATACCCCAATCATTCTTAGCTACTGGGCCGAAGTCATTAAATGAACAGCAAGCGTATGCCACAGTACTAGAGGTAAGCGGTAGAGGCACTATACATATGGTCAATCACAAAGAAGGACCCGTTTTCCTTATCCAATGCTTGCAAGATGTCTTTCGTTTGTTCATTAATGCAAGTATTCATCATCCATATCTCTTTTTCGTTCATTCATTAATATATGCATTCATCGTTATGTTCCTCTTTCATTATCTTTCACTTTACGTTACATAATACTTTGTTCATTCATTATCATAATACGTAAAGTTTTGGAAAGATAAACATACAATATCCTAAGGAACATACACATGTCATTCATACATCATCATACAAGGCGTCATACAAACATAACCTACATCAACAGTCATCTGCTGGCACTTACGGAAACTCCCATGTCAGGACTTACTCCTGCACTTTCCTCCGTCAGCCAGAATTCAACTATGCATCTCCTCGACTTCAACAACCCTAATTATCCCTCCTAAACCTTGGGGAATCATACTAGGACATCATACAAACACATACAAGTTCACAATCGTACTTTAAACATACTACACATAATTACACCCAAATGGGTCAAACATACACATTTCAAAAGCAGGTTTATATATGTGTTCCAGCCCCAAAATCGTTTGAAACCACTAAATAAGGGGTCCTAGAACTCACCTGTACTTGATGAGTAGCTTCTTGATCAAGCTTTAAAAGAGAGGGTCGCACTACACTGCCTGCAGATAAGTTAACACTCAAAAGAGTTAATTTCTGCCTAAATTCGCTGCTAGGTTCACTACTAGTTTTGCTAAGTGAACAGCAGTTTCGCTGCTAATTTCGCCAGCAGTTTCGCTAGGCGATTAGCAGTTTCGTTGCTAGTTTCGCCAGCAATTTCGCTGGTAAGTTCGCTGGCAGGTTCACTGCCAGTTTCGCCCAACTTTCGTTGGTTAACATTGTCGGCGAAATTACCGGCGAAACTATAGTTTCGCTGGAATACTCATAGTTTCGCTGGATGAATACCTAGGTTCGCTGGATAAATGCTTAAGTTCGCGGGATAAATGCTTAAATTCGCAGAACGAGCTGAAAATTACGAACCAACCCATTTTAACCCAAAACTTCAATCTTTTACACCCAAAACCTTGGTTGATCATCCAGGAAGCTATATCTAAGCTTTTTACATGTTTTCTTACATAAAAACGTGAGTTTTGGATGATTCTTTGCCACTTTCAAAAACCCCAAAACCTAGAATCCGGGTTTACATCAAAAGGAACGATTAAATGATGTTTCTTACCTGAATTCTTGGTCTTTTCTTGTTGTTTGGAGGCCCACGAGCACCGATCTTCAATCTCTTGATCAATCGAGCCTTGAATCACCACTTTCTCTCTCTACACTCTCTCTCTAGAAGTTGGGTGTGGGGTGCAAATGAGAATTGCTCAAGCTGATCCGTTTATATATACCAGGCATTCCCGGGACCTTAAACTTGTCAAGCTCATGCCCCGAAGAGTTAACTCGATCTAACACCCATAACCACCCTATTTTCATTAAAGGGTCTCGTCTAAGCCCATTATTATTACTTGGCTTGCCTTGACAACATTCCGGGCGTTACAAGTCCACCCCCCTTATTTAGGTTTCGTCCCCGAAACCTATTATTCCTCAAACAAGCGTGGGTAATGCTGTCTCATTTCCTCTTCCGTCTCCCACGTTGACTCAGATCCCTTCCTGTGCCTCCACTTTACACGCACAAGAGGAACCACTTTATTTCTCAGCCTCTTCTCTTTTCTATCAATGATTGCCACTGGTTGCTCCACATAATTGAGCCGTTCATCCACTTCGATATCCTCCAGTGGAACAATCATATCTTCGTCTGCCAAACACTTTCTCAGATGAGATACGTGGAATGTCGGGTGAATTCCACTTAACTCATCTGATAACTCCAACCTATAGGCCACCTCTCCTACTAGAGCAATTATTCGGAAAGGGCCTATGTACCGCGGGCTCAACTTGCCTCGCTTGCAGAACCGAATGATACCCTTCCAAGTTGAGACCTTCAACATAACCCGGTCACCCACCTGAAATTCAATCGGTCTGCATCGTTTATCAGCATACGACTTCTGCCTGTCCTTGGCTGCCTTCATGTAGGCCTTGATCTTTTCAAACTTTTTAGTCGTAGCCTCGATCACTTCGACGCTACCTAACTCCTTATGACCAATATCACCCCAACAAATGGGTGTTCTACATCTCCTACCGTATAACATCTCATAAGGTGGCATGCCAATACTGGCATGATAGTTGTTGTTGTACGAGAATTCAGCTAACGGCAGGTGGTCATACCAACTTCCTCCAAAATCGATCACGCATGCCCGAAGCATATCCTCGAGCGTCTGTATCGTCCTCTCAGACTGACCGTCCGTCTGAGGATGATAGGCTGTACTAATATATAGCCTCGTTCCCATTGCATCATGGAATCTTCTCCAAAATTTTGACGTAAACCGAGTGTCACGATCCGACACAATAGACACTGGCACGCCATGACGAGCTACGATTTCCTTGATGAACAGATCCGCCAATCTTTCAGATGAATACGTCTCACGGATCGGTAGGAAGTGGGCGCTCTTCGTCAAGCGATCGACTATCACCCATATAGCATCATACCCTTTCGGGGTGCGTGGTAACTTCGTGATGAAATCCATGGTGATGTGCTCCCACTTCCACTCGGGTATATCCAACGGTTGGATCTTCCCGTTGTGTTTCTGGTGTTCTGCCTTTACTTGTAAACAAGTCAGGCACTTACTCACGTACTCCACCACATCGCGTTTCATGCCCGACCACCAGTAATCTTTCTTCAAATCGTGATACATCTTGGTAGAACCGGGGTGAATGGAGTATCGAGTCTTATGTGCCTCGTCCATAATCTTTCCACGTAGATCCCCGTATCGAGGAATCCACATTCGTCCGAATCGGGTCTTAACACCAAGAGTGTTCTCACCCAACTCCGTAACTTGACCTCTCATCCTTTCGGAGTTAAGGCGATCTTCTTTCAAAGCCTCATTCTGAAACTCCTTAACCTGTGTCATCACATCAGAGGTCATAATTAGCTGGTAAGACTTCACCCGGATCGGCTCGGGCCTTTCCTTTCGGCTAAGGGCATCCGCCACCACGTTGGCCTTGCCCGGATGGTAATGGATCTCACAATCGTAATCCTTTATGAGCTCCAGCCATCGCCTCTGTCTCATGTTTAGATCTTTCTGCTCAAAGAAGTACTTCAAGCTTTTATGGTCAGTAAAGATAGTGCACTTCGTCCCGTAGAGATAGTGTCTCCAAATCTTCAATGCAAAGACCACGGCTGCTAGCTCCAAGTCATGAGTAGGGTAATTAACCTCATGAACCTTCAGTTGTTGGGATGCATAGGCTATAACCTTTCCCCTCTGCATTAACACGCACCCCAACCCCGAGTAGGAAGCATCAGAATAAACCACCAGATCTTCACTTCCCTCGGGCAACGACAGAACAGGAGCTTGGGTCAACTTCGCCTTCCATTCTTCGAACACCTTTTCCTGAGCTTGACCCCATAAAAACTTCACATCCTTTCGGGTCAACTTGGTTAGTGGAGAAGTGATTTTGGAAAAGTCTTGGATGAACCTTCGGTAGTAGCCCGCCAAACCCAAGAAACTTCGGATTTCGGATGGCGTCTTTGGAGACTTCCATTGCATTACCACTTCCACTTTTGCCGAGTCAACCATGATCCCCTCCAGATTCACCACGTGACCCAAGAACTGAACTTCACGCAACCAGAATGCGTATTTGGAGAATTTAGCACACAACTTCTCCCTTCTCAACGTCTCCGGAACCTCTCGAATGTGACCAGCATGCTCAGTTTCGCTCTTCGAATAAATCAAGACATCATCAATGAACACAATCACTGATTTATCCAACATCAGCCGGCACACCCGGTTCATCAGGTCCATAAAAGCAGTTGGCGCATTGGTCAATCCAAAAGACATGACAAGAAACTCGTGGTGACCGTAACGCGTGAGAAAAGCTGTTTTAGGGATATCCTGCTCTCTCACCTTTAGTTGATGGTAGCCCGATCGAAGATCTATCCTTGAAAACCAACTGGCACCCTGAAGTTGATCAAACAAATCATCGATTCTCGGCAAGGGGTATCGGTTCTTCACCGTCAATTTGTTGAGTTCACGGTAGTCGATGCACATCCTCATACTACCGTCTTTCTTCTTTTCAAATAGGACCGGAGCACCCCAAGGTGAGATACTCGGTCTAATGAACCCCTTATCTAGCAGCTCTTGCAACTGCCCCATCAACTCCTTCATTTCCGTCGGAGCCAATCGATACGGTGCTTTGGTAATAGGTTGAGCACCTGGTATCAGGTCAATCTGAAACTCGATCTCTCGGTCAGGCGGCACTCCCGATAACTCTTCAGGAAACACATCCGGAAAGTCACACACAACCGGAACATCGGACAGTTGTGGTGTTGGCGTTTCCACATCCTTCACATAACATAAATAGGCGCTGCATCCACGCCTCATACATTTTCCCGCCACCGCCATTGAGATCACCTTCGGAATCACCGTGACCCGATCCCCATGTACAGTTACCGGACTCCCGTCGGGCACTATCAGACGAATCATCTTCTTTCGACAGACTATGTTCGCGTCGAAGTCCGCCAGCCAATCCATCCCAAGCACCAAATCAAAACCACCCAAGGTCATCGCGAATGGTCTAACCGGAAATTTGTGGCTCTCTAATTCTACATCACAACCCTCTATTACCTCGGAAATCCTGGTGGACTTACCTATCGCAGTTGCTACATCGAACGGTACATCAACTTGTCTACTACTAACAGGCAGTTTGGCACAGAAAGTAGTAGAAATAAAACTCCTACTGGCACTAGAATCAAATAATACAGAGGCTAAAGTTTGGTTCACCAGAAACGTACCAGACACAACATCAGGGTCCGTCCTAGCCTCCTCCCGCGTCATCGTAAATGCCCTGGCACTTGCCCTCTGACCTTCATTCCCCATCTTCTTCACGCCGGAACCCTCAGCCCTCGGCTTCTTGCAGTCTCTGCTCATATAACCACTTTCCCCACAGTTAAAACATTTGCCTGTCCGGCAATCTTTGGCCATATGCCCTGTCTTCCCACACTTAAAGCAGATGTTTGATCCCCATTTACACTCCCCCGAGTGCTCTCCCCCACACTTGTCACATTTCCTCCATCCTGCACCTGGCGTGACCACGCGGCGGTCATCCACCCGCGCCTTCTTGTTACTCGTCGAGGCATCACCCCGACTAAGCCTCTTCCCCTTCCAGTTTCTCTCACCACTGTCCTTCCTACTACCCTCAGCCTTCACCGCCACAGCCCGTTCATCATACAACCTTCCCGCCAAATCCACTGCCGACCTAAAGGTGCTCGGTCGAGCAGAAATCAGGTGCCAACGGATTTTGGCTGGCAGCCCCTGAATGTACCGGTTAATCTTCCGAGACATCGGCGTTACCTGATCCGGCACAAGCCTCGCCATCTCGTTAAATTTGGTGGTGTACTGTTGGTGGGTCATCGTCCCTGGCTTTATCCATTTCCCGACGAGGACTGAACTCCTCGATAACCAATCTTTTTAGCTCGGACCACTTCATTCTTCCAAAGGCCCTACTACCCTCGGCTTGGACTACATTATCCTACCAGCATTGAGCCGAACCCGTGAAAGAGTGGGTCGCAAACTTCACCTTTTGGTCCTCACGTAGTTCACGGCACTCGCTAATATAGAGGACAACCTCAATTTCCCTCACCCATTGGTGAGCAGCAGCAGTGCCATTACCGTCAAAGGTAGGGGGCTTGCATCTCATAAACGCCCCGTAGTTACAGCCTCGTGCTGACTCATGCACAGGCTCCTCCTCCTCTTCCTCTTCATCATCGGAAAGAACCGTTTCCGGCTCTTGTTGCTCCCGTCTTCCTGAGGACCTATTCCTCTCTTTCCTTTCCCCTTCCCGGACTACCTTTATTACCTCGGTCACCACAGACGGTAAGATCGTCTGCATGACCTGATGTACTTCCTCCACCATTGCCTCTTTTACCGAGGCTCTCAAATTGGCGCTCTCGTCTACGTCCTCTTGATGAGGAGTATCGGGTTCTTCATGAACCACTTTCTCCACCCTAGGCCTTCCTCTTGTGGCTCGTGGTTCAGCACCACGTCCGCCACCACCTCCACCACGTGAAGCTTTGGATGATCTACCACCGGCCATACTCTAACACTCACTGAAAGATTCAAACACTAACACGGTCATTCAAGGGAATAGCTCAGTTTATGTCAAGTACAGTAAGTCCCTAATTACAGTGGCCAGTTATGATTAGTCACTTACTTTACTCTTCGTACCCCGAGCATTACCTGTCCTGACTACGTTAGTATCTAATTCTAACAGTAACACATACATCACATAACATGCGCATGTAATACCGGTTAACTTTAAGGAAATACCTGATGGCACGCAGCTACTCAGATTGGCATTCTTTCCCTTTCCGTCCCATTCTCAGTTTAAGTTAAGGTTTATTTTGAAAATTTATCCGTTTCACTTAAACTTTGGTTCTGATACCAACTTGTAAGGCTCCGTTCCCGGACACCTCACAGTTGGTCATTCATCGCACATAAAACATACATTTAAATAGAAATTTCAACGGAAACATTCAAAAGAGACATCTCAATTCATCATAAAAGCTTTTACAATATTTTACATCGTTATCGTTTACAAAATGGTCATAAACAGTGACCTCTAGTATATAAACATTAAAACTTCATTTAAAGAAGATTCCTTAAGTAATCCCGTTTATCGGGATCCTCAAGGAACACTTGCACGCAACATAATGCGTGGCAGCATTATCAAAAGGAGAATGCCATCCCAAAAGATTTGCGTAGCCGCCTAGTGCCATCCCCAGCAACACTACCTGCCAACTGAAAACACATAAAAAGTCAGCGTTGCTGAGTGAGTTCTAGTTTTATAATAAACATACTTTATTGAAAATCATTCTTTCCTTTCACGTGACCATACATTATATGTACACATAGATAATATCTTTATTATCTCTTTCGTTCGTTCATTCATTCGTTCTTTATACATCTCATTATCATTCAATTCTTATCTGGATCCCGTCAGGCTTTACCCACTTCATGGCACATAGCCACGATTACTGTGGTCGAATGACAAGGATCCCGTTTCGTTCATTCTTTACATCTCATCTTGCATATTGGATATCTTTTGTACCAATACCATATGCTATACCCCAATCAGTCTTAGCTACTGGGCCGAAGTCATTAAATGAACAGCAAGCGTATGCCACAGTACTAGAGGTAAGCGGTAGAGGCACTATACATATGGTCAATCACAAAGAAGGACCCGTTTTCCTTATCCAATGCTTGCAAGATGTCTTTCGTTTGTTCATTAATGCAAGTATTCATCATCCATATCTCTTTTTCGTTCATTCATTAATATATGCATTCATCGTTATGTTCCTCTTTCATTATCTTTCACTTTACGTTACATAATACTTTGTTCATTCATTATCATAATACGTAAAGTTTTGGAAAGATAAACATACAATATCCTAAGGAACATACACATGTCATTCATACATCATCATACAAGGCGTCATACAAACATAACCTACATCAACAGTCATCTGCTGGCACTTACGGAAACTCCCATGTCAGGACTTACTCCTGCACTTTCCCCCGTCAGCCAGAATTCAACTATGCATCTCCTCGAGTTCAACATTCCTAATTATCCATCCTAAACGTTGGGGAATCATACTAGGACATCATACAAACACATACAAGTTCACAATCGTACTTTAAACATACTACACATAATTACACCCAAATGGGTCAAACATACACATTTCAAGAGCAGGTTTATATATGTGTTCCAACCCCAAAATCGTTTGAAAACCAGTAAATGAGGGGTCCTAGAACTCACCTGTACTTGATGAGTAGCTTCTTAATCAAGCTTTAAAAGAGAGGGTCGCACTACACTGCCTGCAGATAAGTTAACACTCAAAAGAGTTAATTTCTGCCTAAATTCGCTGCTAGGTTCAATGCTAGTTTCGCTAAGTGATCAGCAGTTTCGCTGCTAATTTCGCCAGCAGTTTCGCTAGGCAATCAGCAGTTTCGCTGCTAGTTTCGCCAGCAATTTCGCCGGTAAGTTCGCTGGCAGCTTCAATGCCAGTTTCGCCCAAGTTTAGTTGGTTAACATTGTCGGCGAAATTACCTGTGAAACTATAGTTTCGCTGGAATACTCATAGTTTCGCCGGATGAATACCTAGGTTCGCTGGATAAATGCTTAAGTTCGCAGAACGAGCTGAAAATTACGAACCAACTGATTTTAACCCAAAACTTCAATCTTTTACACCCAAAACCTTGGTTTATCATCCAGGAAGCTATATCTAAGCTTTTTACATGTTTTCTTACATAAAAACGTGAGTTTTGAACGATTCTTTGCCACTTTCAAAAACCCCAAAACCTAGAATCCGGGTTTACATCAAAAGGAACGATTAAATGATGTTTCTTACTTGATTCTTGGTCTTTTCTTGTTGTTTGGAGGCCCACGAACAGCGATCTTCAATCTCTTGATCAATCGAGCCTTGAATCACCACTTTCTCTCTCTACACTCTCTCTAGAAGTTGGGTGTTGATTCTTGTGGTTTTGTCACACACCTTTCTTCACTTTGACATATATATAGCCTATGTAAGAGGGCGGACCTTGAAACACACTCAAGATCCCTGCTTCTTCACCTCTTCTATTAATATATAGGGTAATTTTAATATAAGTACTAGAAAGTTGAAAGAAAACAAAGACAAACACACATTCTGCTTTTTATTTCTAACTACCAAACGAAGGTTTTTTTTATGCCAACCGACGGGAGTTTGGTCGATTTTCCCCACGCTACATGAAATGACTTTGGTTGTTGTCGCATTGGCTCGTTGGGAACAATTAAATCAACTTCTGAAATTGGTTCTAATAATATCAATATCGATAACCATGACTTTTCATTTAAAATATGTAAGGTTCGTCATGGTACCATAACGATAATTGTAGTCGCTGGTGCCCATGATACCAAAAGTATACTCGGTTTTGAATATATATTCGTTTTTTAACTTTATTTCTGAAAGTTGAAAAAATAAAAAAAGGTCCTGCATTTTGTTTTTCAAACAAAAAGTAAAAAATGGAAATTATTAAATGAATTTATTAGAAAATGAACTGGTTTAAATCGTAAACTATATGTAGTATAAAAAATTATTAAAATAAAAACTAGACCATAAAATATTATGATAAAATTGTAGAAGACAAAACCATTCTAGCTAAACCTGAAATTCGAACGAACATTTTTCGAGCAAATTCCAAACGAACATCGAGCGAGGTCTAGCGGCGAACGTTTTGGAGAACCCTGTCCTACATGGCTATATATATAAAAAAAAGGGCGTACCCGGTGCATAAAGCTCCCGCTTTGCGCAGGGTCCGGGGAGGGGCCGGATCGCGAAGCGATCTGATGTACGCAACCTTTCCTTGCATAATTTTGTGCAAGATGCTGTTTCCACGGCTAGAACCCATGACCTCAGGGTCACAAAGCAGTAACCTTATCAGTTGCTCCAAGGTCCGCCCTCTTACATAGGCTATATATATGTTATTCTAAATATAATAGTCTAATTATTTAAAACAATTAAAATTCTTAAACTATTGCTTACTTCCATATAATTAATCTATAACTCTAAAAGAAAATATACAAGATGGTTTAGAATATTATCATAGATATATAAACTATTTAGAGGATAGTGAACCATCAAGTATCAAATTGTGTATCATCGTATAGTTTTTGTGTGATGTTGTTTGTGATATCAATTTGTTACGTCTATATACATATTACAATGATATCTCATTTCTCCAACTAATCGTTTTCTGAAGAATCAAATCAGACCCTTAGACCTAACTCATTATCATTATCATGTGGGTGCTTTATTATATAAACGTTTAGTAAAACATTCTTTGTCTTAGCTACCAAAAATATTTGTATTCACTAGTTCATAGTCAAGTAGAATGGCCGCTATCTATTGTGCAATGTCTCTCAACACCTCTACTTTCACTATGATTTTGCATCTTACTTTTTAGGAATTAACAGATTTGTGTTGTTTCATGAGTAGCATATAAGATATTTTAATGTAATTGGATTGATTAGTTGAACAACATGATTATAATATTCCTCAAACAAGTAAGTAGATGTTGAGTGCATATCTATTAGATATTTTAATATAACTGGATTGACTAGTGGTCTCGTAAGTTTATTGTGATCTTCGGTATGAGAATCGCATAGGTTCTTAGAGGTAAAGCCTCTAACCACGAGCTGCCAAATGACAGTTTAATTTCCTCGTCCCCTGCAAAAACGACCGATTCTTCATTTGATCCTCTCTAGTTCAAAAAATTCACACACACAATTACACAAACATACCTGATTAATTATAAACTGATCGAGTTTTATTCTGTTGTCGCATTCGAATTAAACCACCGAATAACTTCTATATAAAAGTGCAATCACGACTCTTAGTTTCTTCCAAACCTTTGATAACCGAAGTATTAATTTCTGATAGCCTCCTCTAGAACGTTTAGGATGGTTTATGAACTCTAATTGGTTGGTTCAAAGACAGACCTACGTTTCATACATGATATGCACGTGTATACCTTAAAATTTCATAGTTGTGGTGTTAATAAATTGTAAACACATACAGCTCTTGTTCATCTAAGGTATTTTTTAAACACGTTACTCTTGCATAATTTATTCTTATTGTCAACGGAGTATAAAGAGAAACATTAAAGGCGTAGGCAAAACAAGTTTGGCAACCTAATGTAGGGATTGAACCTAGAGGCTTGGGAAATCAAATCAAGATAAAAAAGAATCAAGTCGAAGTTCAAGTTGCCGTGCAAGAAGTACATTTCGCGCGAGAACTAGTTTATGTTTAGTATAAATAGTTAGTTCTTAATGTAATTGTTAAGCTTTTTGTCATATCCTGATTTCACACTTATTGTACACATTTCAAATCAGAGAGAAATACAAAAAATGTTATTTACTGTGTTCAAGTTCATTTGATGCTACTTAATCTTCTTACCGTGAGTGATTACTTTCCGCATTCTCCTCACAAGATCGATTTATCGTTATTGTTGATCCTTACAATTGGTAAGAGCCTTGTTACTCTAGATCGATTGATTTGAAGATTAAAGTGAACATTATGAAGTGTTCGTGAACCTCAAATTGTTTGTCATTTGAAGATCTACTTGATTTATGCTGAATTTGATCAGATTTGAATATGTTGAAAGTGATCATGCTGTTGATGGAAGATTTGAAGTTGTTTATATGGATAAACGAACTTAATTGAATCAATTAGAAATACTTAGGATCTTAATTGAACCTAAATCACTAATTGAACACTTAACTAATCAAATTTTGAACAAATAGGTGAAAGATTGAAGTTGAAACTCTTCGGAATTGACAAAATGAATCAGGCGAAAAGTTGGTAATCGCATGCGAAAAGTTGGTAATCGCATGCGAAAAGTTAGCATTCATGCGAGAAGTTTGGTTTTCGCAAAAGTTTGTTGTAAAACTCTGTAAATCCCTAGAAACAATAACCAAGATCTCAATCTCAAGAATGCGGAATGTAATTGAGATTGGAAGAAGAGAAACAATGAATCAAAACGCTTTCAATTGATAATCAAATTGATTACAATCTTGTGCAAAGTGCACAGAACAATTACAAAGCGAAATTGAACAAACTGAAATGAAAACTGAGAAAACTTTTTTACAAAATGCAAAAATTACAAATTTATACTAAAACAAAAAGTTCTCGCGCGAGACTAGCTTTTCGCGTGGTTCTTCATCTCGTGCGACTCCTCTGTGTCGCGTGAGTTCCATTTTCGCTTGAGATCTTCATTTCACGTATCGCTTGTTGTTTTGCCGATCCTTATGTAGTCTTCTACAATCTCCCCCTAGGCTCGGTGAAACACCCTTAGTCAAAATCAACATTGGCTTTCTTGTATGTGCCAGAATAGACATACCACTTATTCCTTAGGATTCGATTAATCATCCAAACATATTGGCAAGATAAAAAGTAAACAGACTTGTCAGCTGTGATAGGACAATGTAGCAGCTTATTCAAGTCGTCTTTGCCAAACTTCATTAAGTCAGCTGGATCGATGATTCTGTATGATCTATCAATACATTTGATCACAGCCTGACCTGAATCCTTTTCACAACTCCAAGATATAAATTGTTTCAAAGAATTTGGAGGAACAGGAGCATGAACTAGGATTTTCTTTATGTATTTGGGATGTTGATAGACTCTGATTTTCATTGGAGCTTTGGTATTTTTATCAATTCTGGAAGAGTCATCAATCACCTTTGACTTAGCAGTTCTAAAGTCCTTGAAATTAGTTCTCATCTCTCTTCTAATCATTGACCTCATTAATTCAACTTCTCCATGGTTGCTTTCATTGAAAAATGGAGCTTTACCCATTGCATACAAGTCAGCAGCTCGTAAAGTGTGAAAATCTTGAGTGCTTTTCAGATAGTCTATCTCTCTATTTCTTCTCTTTATTATGTACATCTTTTTCTCACCATTATAAGCCCAGCTTATCACATATGATATCTCACCATATTTGTCTTTAGGCTTAGATACAAATAGAAAATGAGTCTCTTTGGGTGGTGGTGGTGCTTTGAACTGCAATCCTCCTCTGGTATATAAAACAATCTGTCCAGTAGAATCCTTTTGTATTGTACCAGAAGGAGTTGGATCACTTACAGGCTCAGTAGGAATTTCTCCTTCTTCCAGATCAATATCTTTGAATAAATCCTGTAAGATGTTCCCAAAAATATCAGTATATATGTAATGTGAACGAGATAATGTCTCTGAATGAAATATATGAACGAAATGATCTATTGTTGTGAAGTTGTGATTGTAAGCGAAACTGGTTTTCGGATGAGAAAGATGTGAAAAGTGACTTTTCGCCTTTAACCATTTGTATTTAAAAGTCAAATGAGTCATGTGACTTCTCCCTTCGCGCGATAAGCCTTTCGCGCGACAACTACCATTCGCGCGAGTGTCTGTTATACTTTGGAAAGTTTTTCAATTTTTTTAACTTTTTAATTTTTCTTCTTTTTCAAAACATTTTATTATCAATTATTTATTTCAACAGAAAGTTTTATATACCAAGTGACCAATTAGTTTAATGAATCTTCAATTTTCAAAAATTTATTTGTAATCTATTTGTCTTAACCGAAACAAAATACAAACAAAACAAAATGAAAACAAAACAAAACAAATAAAATCGCAAAATAATTAAAACAAATAAAGAATCAAGATCTGAATTTTTATTGATCAAAATTGTCTTTGTAAGAATTTTCATAATGAGATCATATAGTTCTTTGTCAAGTAAATACTTTGTCCAGCTTTATTTAAAATAAACTGGTTAAGTTGATTGTCAATATATTTTGTCCTTTTTAAACTTATACTTCAGGTTATACTCAGAAACATAAGGAGTGATACTTATCATGTTTTGTATGATTTAATATAATTCAGTGGATCCCACAATCAGAACTTCAGTAAAATACTTATTAGTCTTCAAGACACTATCGAGATTTCAAGTCACCCCAAATTGACTTAAACCATGCATTATTGATCAGTGATATCATTTTATTTATTCCTAAAATATAGTTACTTGAGCATAACTAGCCTGAGAAATATTTCTTCACAAGGAATATTAACAAGTTTAAGGACTTACTAACAGCCATCCGGACTTACGTCTGCCCTCTCAAGATGTTTAGGACTTACAAGTCAT
Organism: Flaveria linearis; assembly: GCA_024085815.1. Taxonomy (NCBI): domain Eukaryota; kingdom Viridiplantae; phylum Streptophyta; class Magnoliopsida; order Asterales; family Asteraceae; genus Flaveria; species Flaveria linearis. The sequence goes on from CM044001.1 coordinate 78,272,203, forward strand.
CCGGACTTACATGCCCCATCTTTTGATTTTGCCTTCCGTGATCAGAAAATATTCTTAAAGTAGAAAATATATACCATATAGTATGTATGTCTTTAGACATATCTTTTGATTTGTGCTCCTTGGCATCTTATATCCTATATGGCCTTTTGGCATCTTTTTGCTCAATTATTTGCTCAATTATTTTCTTTTTGTCTTTTTATTTCTTTTTGCATGTCTTTTTGTACTTTCTTTTATATATATATATATACATAGTTATATATGATAATCACTGAATCAAACAATAGCAGGCTTGGGTATGACAAGAATATAACTCTCAGTCTGTGTTAGAATATTTTTGGTATTGTTACAAAATCCTGATATGTTCCCCACTAAATCATATCTCTTTAATTCAAGTTTAATCACTAAATTATGATCTTTTCATTTCTGAAAGCAAAGCCTATTGACATATCAAACATAATCTAAGTCTGTTTATATAAAAGCCTTTGAAAAGTACTTAGACTCGTTTAGAACATTGTAATATCATTTCTCATTTAATCATGAAAATTTCTTTATAACAATTCTTTAATCTTGACTCCCCCTAATACCAAAAATATTTTTCAGAATTTGTTTTTCTAATTTCTCCTCCGAAAATTGTGATTGGTCTTTTAATGTAAAATAAACAATTACAATTTTATTCCCTAAAAAAATAAAAAATCTTTTTGTGAAGATTCAAGAAATCAATTTATCCAAAGTTAATCATTCCCAATGATTGCACAAGGAAATCAAATCGAGAATGATCAAATGCCTTGGTAAATAAATCAGCAATGTTTTCAGTTGACGGCACTTGTTTTAAATGAATAAGTTTACGATCAAAACAGTCACGGATAAAATGGATTCGATTTTCAATGTGTTTAGTTTTGGAATGTTGAATGGGATTTTTAAAGATGTTCAGTACTGCCGTGTTGTCACACCAAATTGGTGTGTCATATATGTTGAGACCATAATCGAGAAGTTTTTGTTGAATCCAGACAAGCTGGGAACAACAGCTCGATGCAACCATATATTCAGCTTCGGCAGTGGATGTGGAAACAGTGTTTTGCTTTTTACACTGCCAGGAAATGAGTCGGTTCCCCAAAAATTGACATCCTCCTATAGTCGATTTCCTGTCTAAATTACAACCACCATAATCACTGTCAGTATAAGCAAATAAATTGAAATCGGAAGTTCGAGGATACCAAAGACCAAGTTTTGGTTGACCCTTGAGATACTTGAAAATCCGCTTGACAGCTTTCATGTGTGATTCTTTTGGATCACTTTGATAGCGGGCACACTGACAAACAGGGAACATGATATCCAGCCTGCTTGCAGTGAGATACATGAGGGAACCAATCATTGATCCGTACAGATGTTGATCAACTGATTCTCCTAATGGATCTGGATTGAGAGTAGGACGAGAAGACATAGGAGTTAGAGCTACTTTGGAATCCTGAAACTTGTATTTCTCAAGAATAGTCTGAACATATTTTTCTTGATGAATGAGAATACCAGTTTCAGACTGATTAACTTGAATACCCAAGAAAAATGATATTTCTCCAAGAGAGCTCATCTCGAATTTCTTCTTCATCACTTCTTCAAACTCCATGCACATACTATCATTTGTAGACCTAAAAATGATATCATCGACATAGATTTGAACCAGAATGATGTCATTGCCTGATTTACGAATGAATAAGGTTTGATCGATTGCTCCTCGTGAATAACCATTTGCAAGCAAATGTTCAGTCGAGTTGCATACCAAGAATGCGGTGCTTGATGTAAACCATACAATGCCTTATCCAACTTGTAAACATAATCAGGATGATCTGGATCTTTAAAGCCCGGAGGTTGACAAACATAGTTTTCTTCTTTCATTTCCCTGTATAAGAAAACAGTTTTGACATCCATCAAATACACCTTGATATTCATGTATGAAGCAAAGGCTAAGAAAATACGTATTGCTTCAAGTCTTGCAACTGGAGCATACACTTCTTGATAATCCAATCCTTCAATTTGATAGAATCCTTGCACCATAAGACGTGCTTTATTCCGAACTATAACACCTTTTTCATCCGTTTTGTTCCTGAATATCCACTTTGTTCCAATCGGAAGCTTATCCTTTGGAAGTTCTAAAAGATGATAAACATTCAGCTTCTTAAATTGCATCAACTCATCTTGCATTGCCTCTATCCAACTGTTTTCCTTGAGTGCCATTTCAACATTCTTGGGCACTATTTGTGATAGAAAGCAAGCATATAAACATGTGTTGATTGCCCCTGAACGACTTCTGGTAATTACACCTACATGCAATGGACCAATGATTGCTTCAGTTGGATGTGTTTTATGGATTCTCAGTTGAGGAATATCATCTGCAACAATCTCATCTTCCAAGTTAATGATGTGTTCAACATTTGCATTCACTTCTTCAGAGTTTCTAGACTGATACACAATAGTTTCTTCAAATGTGTCATTTGAAGAGTGAATTTCAGAAGCAGAAGAAACATTTGAAGATTCTTCAAATGGAACTTGAATGACTTCTATTGGAGTATCAATAGTCTCTGAAGAAGATGAAGACAATGGTGAATTCAGTGATTCTTCCGGCTCCTGATTAGGGATTTGTTCTGAAAGATGGTCTGGTAAATCAGAACTTTCAGACACTTGCACCGAAGCAGTAGGAATACTCTTGGATGATGATGGAATTGCAGAATCATCAGATATAAGAGATGGAATTTCCTCAATGATTTTGTTCTCCAAAGATAATGCTTGAGAATTAGTATCTGCAGGCGAAGGTTTAGAAATATTAAAATTTACGAACAAAGATTCATAGTCATAAACCCATGAAGGAGCTGAACCTGCATCAGTTATGTTAAGATCGTGCCAATCAATATTAAATAACTCAATTATTTGTCTTGTTCTTTTATTATAAACCCGATATGCAACTTTATTAGTTGCATATCCCACAAAGTAACATTCATCAGCTTTTCCGGAAAATTTTGAAGTTGATTCGGTTGTATGTAACAAAGTACAGCAACAACCAAAGGCTTTAAAATATTTGACTTTAGGTTTATGTTTATAAAATATTTCATAAGGAGTCATATTTAATCTTTTATTTATTAGAACACGATTCTGAACATAACATGCAGTGTTTACTGCTTTAGCCTAAAAGAACAATGGTAATTTGGCAGCAGATATCATAGTTCTAGCAGCTTCAATGAGTGTTCTATTTCTTCGTTCTGCAACTCCATTTTGTTCTGGAGTGCCTGCAGCACTGAATTGTCTAGCAATGCCCTTGGATTCACAAAACTCATTCAACGTCTGATTGTAAAATTCGGTTCCATTGTCACTTTGGATGCATTTAACCTTTTTATCTGTCTGATTCTCCACCAAAGTAATGAACTTGATCAAAAGATGTGGAGTCTCATCCTTAGATGCTAAGAAAAACACCCAAGTAAATCTTGAAAGGTCATCAGCAACAACCAAACAATAAGATCTTCGACCCAAACTTAAAACACTCACTGGACCGAATAGATCCATGTGTAAGAGTTGTAAGATTGATTCGATTGAGTTGTGTGCAATTGGTTTGTGAGGAAGTTTATGTTGTTTACCCTTTGAACATAACAGACAATATTCATTTAATTGAAATTCTTTGTCGGGTAAACCAATGACATGATTTCCACGTACCAGTTTATTCATGTTTTTAATATTGACATGTCCCAATCGACGATGCCATAACATGGAATCATTCTCCGAGGCTTTGGATAATAAGCATGACGCAGTTACCAAAGAATTAGAACAATGCATATCAAGAAGATATGTATCATTGTCTCTTGGAGTCCTCATCAAAACCCATTCATCAGGAATTACAAAACCAGGTTTTAAGATTAAACATTCTTTGTTAGTAAAGTGTGTAGAATACTGTTTGTCACAAATTTGAGACACACTTAGGAGGTTATGTTTTAATTCCTCAACAAAATTCACATTCTCAAAACTTAGGACACCATTTGTAACTGTACCACGTTTAGTAATACGTCCTCCTTTGTCACCTGCAAAAATCACTCTTCCACCATTATATGACTGAACATCTTGAAGTAATGATAAATTCCCAGTCATATGTCTTGAACAACCGCTGTCTACATGCCATAAACTTTCAATAATCTTTTGCGGTTGTCCCTGCATAAGTAAAAGAATTACTTAGTCTTGGTACCCAAGTCAAACATGACTTGAGCACATTCTGTGTTGCAGTTAGACAAAATGATTTGAGATTGTTATATTTGTTTTGTACATCAGTCTTTTCTTTAACATTTCTCAATTTGATGTTTTCTTTTAAATCATTTTTCAAAATTTTGTTCTTTTCGACATCATTATCATATTTAACCGTTGATTTCATTGGTTTTGAAAATTTTCCACGAGTGAAAAACATTTTTCTATTGTGAGCAATAGAATTATGAAATCTTTGTTTGCTTAGTGATTTTTGTCGAAAAGCACAATGATTTGCAAGATGATTTATGTTTTCACACTGATAACATTTCCTTTGTTGTGTGTGGAAAACCAACTGTGGATGACAATTATGAAAATTATCATAGAAACCAAAGTCAGATTGACTGTTTGGTTTAACTTTCTGCACAGTCTCTCGAATCTTTGCTTCATTTGATAATTGCTTGTTCATCTTAGACAGATTCGAGGAAATAGGTGATTTGTTCATCTTTGCTTATTCATTTGGTTTAACTGCTGTGACTTTTGGAATGAATGATGCTGGAATTGGACCAGTCTTAAAATATGCTGGAGAAGGACCAGGCTTTGTTATTCGAATAGATACTGGAGAAGGACCAGGCTTTTGAATTTTCAGAATGGATGAGGAAGTAGCAGTCTTTTGCATATCTGGGCTACACATATCTTGTTTCACAAGGTTAGCATTCTGATGAAGTTTATTTTTAAAGAATCGAAAATTCGTTTCTTTAAAAATATAATCTTCATCTTCAATTAAACCTTTAGAAACAAATCTATTTTTAAAAGCTTTTTCAAGATTCAGTTTATGATTTGCCCTTTGACTTTCTTTCAAATTACAGTTTATATTTGATCATGTTTCATTTAAATCAACATACTTTTCATTCCTCAATGAATTTTGATTACAATCAGATTTGAAATTGTTTACGTTCTTATTTTTCAAACTCTCTCTTTCATTCTCACTCTCACTATCACTCTCCCACTCTTCAACCAAACCATCCACCTTCACATTATCTGCACAAAAATTTTCAGTTGATTGTTTAGTTTTTGTTATTGTGATAGGATCAAAAGTCAAATTTATTTTGACTGAAGGTTTTAAGTCTGAGGAAGGTGAAGAACCTATCCCATAACTCATATCACAATCAGAAATGATATCAGATGAAGGCAAACATGAATAATCATGATTAATTGGAGGAGCGATGTTTGAAAATCCAACACCACATTTTCCTCCTTTTATCTTCTATGTCATTTGAGATTTGATAATACCTTCAACCATGTTTGAGGAAAGTTCAAACTTTTCAACAGTCAATTTAGCCGAGGCTAGTTCACTGTTGAGTCGATTGATTTCTAAGGCGAGTTCATTATTTCTGTTAGTCAAATCATTATTTGTACATTCTTTATCATGAATATTTAATTGTAAGTTGTACACCGTTTTATTTAAACCATCAAGTTTTTCTTTAAAAATCTTTTCATTTGACTTGTGTTTTCGAGCTTGATATTGAAGTTTTTCAACTTCCATTATCAAGTTCTCATTATGAACTCTGTACCTTTGAACTTTCTCAATACATATATTTGTGCATAAATCATCATATACCTTTGGTTCTGAGCTTCCTCCTTCAGACTCTTCAACCTTCTTTACCATGAATGCTTTCATGGCATCAGCTTGTTCTTCCACTGGAGCAACATCAACAGTCTTTAAATCTTCAAACTGGCATTTGACTGGAGGCTCAACAGTGTACTCTTTAACTTCTTTCTTTTCCTTCTCAACAACCTTCTCTTCTTTCTCTTCCTTCTCAGTACTTTCCTGACCTTTAACTTCTTCTTTCTCTGCTGTCTTCTCAACAAACAAACCATCCAACAGATCATCAGTCACAAACTCAGCAAACAGATTTTCTTCCTCCTCCGGTTCAGTAACAATCTTAGAAATCAAAGCTGTAGACAACTTCAGATCAAGAGCTTTCACCTGGTCTGACCAATCATATTCAGCATTAGTTTGTGAAACCAATACTTTGTTACCTCCAGAAGTACTTGCTTTATCTTTCTTTGTTTCAATCTCCACAGTGACCATTCTTTTGGGTCCTTTAGCTTGACCACCAGTCTTGGGTTCAGTACATTCTCTAGCAAAATGACCTTGTTTATCACAGTTGTAACATCTCAGGTTGGACTTGTCAAAACCAATTTTGCTTGAGTTGTTTACACTAAACATCTTTCTTCCAGTTCGTCTAGCAAACATCATTCTTAGCCCTGTACACCACCATTGCCATTTGATACTTGATGTCATTTTCTTCCACATCATCAGGATTTACTTGTTGATCAATCAAGATATTTGGAGCAGTGAGTCTACCAGCCATGAAAGCTTCATAGCTTGACATAAAAGTGGTGAATAAAGCAAGATGTTCCTCAGCAATCTGAACAGTCTGTTTTGAAGGATTTGTGGTAGCAACATAAGCATGTTGAACACTTTATGGAGTTGGAGTTTGAGGGATTTTTGATGGATGATAGGGGAATAATGTTGAGCAGCTGGAATTTAAACTCGAGAGTTCATTACTGGTTGAATATCTGGAGATGCTGAACTTCCTGTTTGCTGTTACTGACACATCTGAGTATAACTGACATAGTAATTAGGACTACTAGCCATTTTAGCATAAAAAGCAGTTGCTTCAGCACCCAAAGAACTCAAATGATTAGCAGCTCTCTGCTTATCATCCATTTCATAAGACTTGATAGTGGATATTAAATCGGTCAGAGGAAGAGTATACAAGTCTTTAGTTCTTTTGATCAAAGTACAGTTGTGATTCTAACTGTAAGGAAGTGAATTCAGCAGCTTCTTGTTAACCATGATTGGTTCCAGTGTTATACCAGCACTCTTCATTTTTGTAACCAGTTTGACAAACCTGGCTATCTGGACTTCCAACAACTCACCCACAACATGATTAAACATGTTGAACTCTTGATTTAGCATATCCTTCTTGCTTTCTGTAACACCCTCAATCTCATAACAATAATATAATAAGGAGGGTGCTACTAGTTGGGTTATTATAACAACTCAGAGACTACAAACGTAGCGGAATTTTACATATATTAAAAACTGTTTACATCGTTAACCATATTTACAAGACTTTAACTGACATTCAAAACTTTGTTAAACTTCAAGTACTTCATTCCCAAAACCCAACATTTGTGGCCAGTATTGTACACCATAACCGGAAGCTAACTCTGTGGGGGACCATCACGAGCACTTTTATTACTACCTGGCATGCATAAGAAAACAAACACAAAATCAGATAAACTGGTGAGTTCTAACATACACCACATTTCAATAACAACAACTCATCAACTGTTACCACACCGAATGATTCACACACATATTCATCAGTCCATTTATTTATCCCAGCATTGATATGCATATCCAATACCCACAAGGTATTTATGGACATCTTTTATCGATTTTAATTTGGTGGGTGAAACCTCCACCTCGCGCGTTGACGGGTCAAACCTCCATCTATAGTTTGGTGGGTCAAACCTCCACCTCGCGCGTTGACGGGTCAAACCTCCATCTATAATTGGCGTTGACGGGTCAAACCTCCGTCTATAGTTGGTGGGTCAAACCTCCACCTCGCCATTCACCACAATTTACCACTTTCAACTCATTTTCACATCTTTGTTTATTTATATGCATGCCAGTGCCCGATTTTGTCAAAACAACATTTATCAAATGACAGTAACACATTAAAAGGGCAATTAGAACTCACCTTAATGTTTTCAGCAAGTGGTTATCAATCCAAATACACTAGGACAGCTAAAACTTCTTCTTCTCAAAGCAAATCTAAAACAACAACCCTAATTTAGTCAAACCACCCCTAGCTGACCGCTTCATACGACTAAGGCTATGCGATTGGACTCATTCGTACGACTGAATCATGCGACTGAGCTTAGTCGTACGAATGGACTATACGACAGAGGTGCGAATGAGCTGTAACAGGGTCTGTGCGAATGACCTCCATTCATGCGATTGGTTCATGCGATTGAACTTCAGTCGCACGTTTGAATAATGCGATTGACTCAGTCGCACGAATGGGTCATGCAACTGGGCTCATTCGCCTGAAACGGATCAGCAGCTGTGTTCTTGACATATTTGATCCAAAAAATCGAGTTTTAACCATTTGGATTATACCATATTCATAACAGAACCAGTACACCTCATTTACAACCATTTCGGGTCCTTATTTTATCAAACTTCCCAAAAACTAGGGCCCGAACCTTCCCTTTTCAGTTTAACAGAACGATTGAACAGAAATCCTGATTTAAACATGTTTTTGGATCAATTTCCACCACCCACACAGCTTAACATATTCAAGAATCGATCCGTACCAAGCAAAACTTACCAAAACGGAGCTAGTTCAGTCAATTTGGCAAGAACAGGGGTGTTCGGGGTCGAAGGGAACAAGGGAAGGAGGTTACAGCAGGTAAAATCTGCTTGTTAACACCCTTAACCGCCCTACTTATCCTACATGCCTATTTTTTAGCCGACATACTCAATCGCACGACTGGCTTATTCGCACGACTCAATCGTACGACTGAGCCCATACGCCCGTCATTCGTGCGATTGAGCTTCATTCGCACGTATAGCATGCGACTGAACACTAAATCTAATTAAATAAATAAATTTTGAACTTTTGGATGTTACAAGTCTACCCACCTTATTTAGGGTTTCGTCCTCGAGACCTGACTAAAACAACTAAGGGTAGTTTCGTCTCATCTCTTCTTCTGGCTCCCAGGTTGACTCAGATCCTTGGCGATGTGCCCACTGCACCCGGACTAAGCTAATGCTCTTATTTCTAAGTTTCATCTCCTTACGATCTATAATGGCCACGGGTTGTTCAGTGTAATTGAGTTTCTCATCAACCTCAATATCATCTAATGGTACATATTGAGTTTTATTAGCTAGGCACTTTCGTAACTGGGAGACGTGGAAGGTTGGATGAATAGTATTCAGTTCTTTTGGTAGATCTAATTTATATACTACATACCCCAATTTCTCTATTATTCGGAAAGGTCCAATAAAACGTGGACTTAATTTGCCCCTTTTTCTAAATCGAATGATGTCTTTCCATGGAGAAACTTTTAACAAAACAAAATCCCCAACTTTAAATTCTAATGGTTTCCTTCTACGATCTGCATATGATTTCTGCCTGCTTTTCGCCTCTCTAATACGATTTTAACTACTTCAAACTTTGACATTGTTTCTTCAACTATTTCACTATTCCCCAATTCACGTTGCCCCATATCTCCCCAATAAAGTGGAGTTCTGCACTTTCTTCCATACAACATCTCAAACGGGGACATTTGAAGGGTAGCTTGATAACTGTTATTGTATGCAAATTCAGCTAATGGAAGATGACTATCCCAGCTACCTCCAAAATCAATACTAAATGCCCATAGCATTCCAATGTCTGAATAGTTCTTTCACTTTGACCATCTGTTTGGGGATGATAGGCTGTACTAAAGTAAAGTCTAGTCCCCAGGGCTTCGTGAAATTTTCTCCAATACCTGGAGGTAAATCTGGCATCTCTATCAGACGTGATACTTTTCGAAACTCCATGCAATCTAACTATTTCTTTAGTAAAAATATCAGCCAATTTTTCCACCGAGTAAGTTTCCCGTATTGGTAGAAATAAAGCACTTTTGGTTAGCTGGTCTACCACTACCCAAATAGTATCATAGCTTTTTGGTGTACGGGGCAACTTCGTTATAAAATCCATAGTCAGATCGTCCCACTTCCAAACTGGAATGGCAAATGGCTGCAATAATCCATAAGGTTTCTGATGTTCAGCTTTCACTTGGGCGCAAGTCAAACATTTATTTACATACTGCATCACATTAAATTTCATCCCTGGCCACCAGTAATCATGCTTTAAATCTTGATACATTTTAGTCATGCCTGGGTGAATGGAATACCTAGATTTGTGAGCTTCATCTAGTACCCTATCGCGTAAAGCCAACGGAACCCACATTCGACCAAATCTGATTTTAACACCCTGACTATTCTCTTCTAAATATTTTTCTTGACCAACCATTCTTTCTCTTTTAATGTTTTCTTCTTTTAATGCTTCCAATTGGGTTTCCTTCAACTGTTGCATAAAATCAGGAGTAATCACAAGTTTATACGCCTTAACCTTAATCGGTTCGTACTTCTCCTTTCTGCTTAATGCATCAGCAACCACATTTGCTTTTCCGGGGTGATACAAAATTTCACAATCATAATCTTTGATTAACTCCAACCATCGTCTTTGTCTCATATTCAAATCTTTTTGCTCAAAGAAATACTTCAGGCTCTTATGATCAGTAAAGATGGTACACCTCACTCCATATAAGTAGTGTCGCCATATTTTAAGAGCAAAAACTACAGCTGCTAGTTCTAAATCGTGGGTTGGGTAATTAACTTCATGGGTTTTCAGCTGTCTAGAAGCATAAGCAATAACTCTCCCACGTTGCATCAAAACACACCCCAATCCCTGATATGATGCATCAGAATATATTACTAAATCATCTACACCTTCTGGTATGGCCAATACAGGAGCTTGTGTTAATCGGTTCTTCAGTTCCTGAAAAGCAACTTCCTGTTCTTTATTCCATTCATACTTAACGTCTTTTCGAGTTAATTTCGTCAATGGAGAAGCAATTTTAGCAAAATCCTGAATGAATCTCCTATAGTATCCTGCTAGTCCTAAGAAACTACGAATTTCTGAAGGACTTTTACGAATCTACGGCCTCAATCTTCGCAGGATCCACCAATATTCCATCCGCATTTACCACATGGCCCAAAAATTGCACTTTTCTTAACCAAAATTCACATTTCGAGAATTTTGCATACAACTTATTCTTTCTTAAAGTTTCCAATACTTCTTGAATGTGACAAGCATGATCTCCTTCATTCTTAGAATAGATCAAAATATCATCTATAAATACAATTACCGATTTATCCAACATCGGTCTACATACCCTGTTCATCAGATCCATGAATGCAGCAGGAGCATTCGTTAACCCAAACGACATCAGTGGTGGCAAAAGATATCCAAAGATGTGATTTTGGGTCATAATGAGTGTTTTAAAAATAAAGATGGGTTAGAATGGATTAAATAAAAAATACAAGTGGGTCAAGATGGGTTAAAAGTCTTTTTGGAAAAAAAGGAACATAGGTCAAGATGGGTTTTCAAAATTAGATCTAGAAGTCTAAGTCAATTTTTCTTTCACTCAAAATGACCGCCTCCGTCGCACAAGGCACCACCGCACCACCACCACCACACCACCGCATCACCATCGGTCCACCACACCACCACCGCATCACCACCGGTCGACCGCACCACCAACACACATACAACCTTCCACCTCTGTCGAGTTTCATCGCGCATCACCACCGGTACGCCGCGTCGCCGCCGGTCCGCCGCGTCGCCGCCGGTCCGCCGCGTCGCCGCCGGTCCGCCGTGTCGCCGCCGGTCCGCCGCGTCTCCGCCGGTCCGCCGCGTCGCCGCCGGTCCGCCGCGTCGCCGCCGGTCCGCCGCGTCGCCGCCGGTCCGCCGCGTCGCCGCCGGTCCGCCGCGTCGCCGCCGGTCCGCCGCGTCGCCGCCGGTCCGCCGCGTCGCCGCCGGTCCGCCGCGTCGCCGCCGGTCCGCCGCGTCGCCGCCGGTCCGCCGCGTCGCCGCCGGTCCGCCGCGTCGCCGCGGGTCCGCCGCGTCGCCGCAGGTCCGTATATGCATCTATCTATATGTGTTGTTGGATTGTATAATACTAGTAAAATAGTATTGACTTTTTTAAAAATGATCCATCCTGATCCGAACCCATCCTGATCCAAACCCATATTGACCCAAACCCATCCTGACCTTTTTTTCTAATTGACCCATCTTAACCCAAACCCATCCTGACCCAAATCCATCCTAACCTAACAACCAACCCAATCCAACCCACCCATTTTGCCACCTCTAGACATCACTAAAAATTCATAATGCTCATATCACGTACGAAAAGCTGTCTTTGGTATGTCCTCTTCTTTCACCTTTAATTGATGATATCCGGATCTAAGATCTATCTTTGAGAACCAATTAGCACCTTGAAGTTGATCAAATAAATCGTCAATACGAGGTAATGGGTATTTATTCTTCACAGTCAGCTTGTTTAGTTCTCTGTAATCTATGCACATTCTCAAACTGCCATCTTTCTTCTTTACAAACAGAACTGGAGCACCCCCATGGCAAAGTGCTTGGTCGAATAAAACCTTTGTCTAATAATTCCTGTAATTGCTTCAGAAGTTCCTTCAGCTCAGCCGGTGCAAGTCTATAAGGGGTTTTAGCGACAGGTTTTGCCTCAGGTATTAAATCAATTCTAAACTCAATTTCTCTATCAGGAGGTATACCGGGTAGATCCTCAGGAAATACATCGGGGAAACCACAAACCACTGGAACATCTTCTAATTTCTTCGTCTTCTTAGCAGTATCAACTACATATGCCAAAAATGACTCGCAACCCCTACTCAATAATTTCTCAGCCTTAATCATAGATATGACTTTCACCACATTATCATGATCATCGCCAAAAACCGTTACCAAATTACCATCTGGTGCTCGCAACACAATCATCTTTCTTTTGCATATTATCTGAGCCTCAAACGTAGATAACCAGTCCATTCCCAATACTACATCAAAACCTCCTAATTTCATCATATGTAACCTAGCAGGAAATTTTACACCTTCTAGTTCGACAAAACAATCATCTATTACCTCACTAACAACTATAAATTCGTTAGAGGCAGTTTCTACTGAAAAGGCAACATCTAGCTTTGATGGTTTAACTTTTATTAAGGCATGGAATTTTATTGATATGAAACTTCTATTAGCCCCCGAATCAAATAAAACTCTAGCAGGTACATCATTAACAAGAAACGTACCCGACACAACATCCGGTAATGCCTTAGCCTCCTCCGTAGTCATTGTAAATGCTCTCCCTGCAGTACCGCTACTACCACTCGCACTGACTTTACTCGGTCCTCCTACTACACGAATAGGAACCGGTCCATGTCTAAACTTTGGAAATTCAGATTTCATATGTCCCATCTCCCCACATTCATAACACCAAAGTTCTAGACATCTAGAAACGAAATGTCCAGGTTTCCCGCATTTACGACATGCCGGGTGATTCAATCTACATTCCCCTCTATGAAACTTCCCACATCTATTACACCAAGGAGAGGGACCTACAAAGCCCCTAGAATTAAACTTTCTCTTCTGCGGCCCACTCTGTCCATACATAGGCCTAGAACTCAGTGAAGTTTCCTGACGACTAACCACTTCTTCTTTCATCGCAGGTTTCTCGGACTCAGCAACTTCCTCATACATGTCCGCAGCCAAATTTACCGTGGCTTGGTATGTAGAAGGAGAATTTGACTTGACCAGCATTCTCACCTTAGGAGGTAATCCTTGAACATACCTAGTAATCCTCTTTGTCTCAGGAGTTACTAAATGAGGTACCAAGCGAGCCATTTCTTCAAATCTGGAAGTATACTCTTTGTGACTTAAACTGCCTGCCTAAATTTGCAAAAACTTGATCTCAATTCTGTCCATCTCGCCTTTCGGGCAGAACTTTTCTATCACTAACGCTTTAAAAGTTTCCCACGTCATCTGACTCACAGCGGCCTCACCCATGGCCTGTTTTACTGTATCCCTCCAATATAAAGCTTCTGCTTGAAAGGAATGCACTGCAAAGCCCACCTTCTGATCTTCCTTGCATCTACTAAGTTTAAACGCTGCTTCCATCTCTCATAGCCATTTGTAAGTTACTAATACGTCCTTCTGGCCTTCAAACTTAGGCAGGTCATATTCCTTAAAATGCTTATATGATATTGGTTTCTCCACTACAGGCTCAACAATAACAGGTGGAGGAGTTGGTTGGGAAGATGATTCACCACCTTTCCTAAGGTCGCTCAACATTTCGGGTAAGGTAGTACGCAACACTCGAGCGACTTCATCACCTATAGCCGCCTTAAGTTCATCACCCGAGATCCTAGCTTCAGGTCTAGAATTTGTATTACTGGTTTCCTCCATCTACGATCAGAAATAAACCATTATCAAATAATGAGTGATACCAGGATGTTGCATATAATGTAATTTGCTCATAACATTGGCCAGGTGTTATCAATTATTTACTTATTCACACCATCCTGCCTCTTCTCATTATCCTTTCACAGTTTATTTCTAACCCTATCTAAACCACAAAATCATGCATACACATAATACTAGTCTTTATCTTAAACAATTACTTTCATTCAATAATTGAATGAATTATCACAAATAATTAAGTACTCATCCACACAATACTTCACCCCACCTCCGGTTATAGATACTGGCACTTTCCATATATTCAGTTAAAGTTTGAAACAATTAATTGTTCAAATCCCTTTAACCAACGCTCTGATACCAACTTGTAACACCCTCAATCTCATAACAATAATATAATAAGGAGGGTGCTACTAGTTGGGTTATTATAACAACTCGGAGACTACAAACGCAGCGGAATTTTACATATATTAAAAACTGTTTACATCGTTAACCATATTTACAAGACTTTAACCGACATTCAAAACTTTGTTAAACTTCAAGTACTTCATTCCCAAAACCCAATATTTATGACCAGTATTGTACACCATAACCGGAAGCTAACTCTGTGGGGGACCATCACGAGCACTTCTATTACTACCTGGCATGCATAAGAAAACAAACACAAAATCAGATAAACTGGTGAGTTCTAACATACACCACATTTCAATAACAACAACTCATCAACTGTTACCACACCGAATGATTCACACACACATTCATCAGTCCATTTATTTATCCCAGTATTGATATGCATATCCAATACCCACAAGGTATTTATGGACATCTTTTATCGATTTTAATTTGGTGGGTGAAACCTCCACCTCGCGCGTTGACGGGTCAAACCTCCGTCTATAGTTTGGTGGGTCAAAACTCCACCTCGCGCGTTGACGGGTCAAACCTCCGTCTATAATTGGCGTTGACGGGTCAAACCTCTGTCTATAGTTGGTGGGTCAAACCTCCACCTCGCCATTCACCACAATTTACCACTTTCAACTAATTTTCACATCTTTGTTTATTTATATGCATGCCAGTGCCCGATTTTGTCAAAACAACATTTATCAAATGACAGTAACACATTAAAAAGGCAATTAGAACTCACCTTAATGTTTTCAGCAAGTGGTTATCAATCCAAATACACTAGGACAGCTAAAACTTCTTCTTCTCAGAGCAAATCTAAAACAACAACCCTAATTTAGTCAAACCACCCCTAGCTGACCACTTCATACGACTAAGGCTATGCGATTGGACTCATTCGTAAGACTGAATCATGCGACTGAGCTTAGTCGTACGAATGGACTATATGACAGAGGTGCGAATGAGCTGTAACAGGGTCTGTGCGAATGACCTCCATTCGTGCGATTGGTTCCTGCGACTGAACTTCAGTCGCACGTTTGAACAATGCGATTGACTCAGTCGCACGAATGGGTCATGCGAATGGGCTCATTCGCCTGAAACGGATCAGCAGCTGTGTTCTTGACATATTTGATCCAAAAACTCGAGTTTTAACCATTTGGATTATACCATATTCATAACAGAACCAGTACACCTCATTTACAACCATTTCGGGTCCTTATTTTATCAAACTTCCCAAAAACTAGGGCCCGAACCTTCCCTTTTCAGTTTAACAGAACGATTGAACAGAAATCCTGATTTAAACATGTTTTTGGATCAATTTCCACCACCCACATAGCTTAACATATTCAAGAATCGATCCGTACCAAGCAAAACTTACCAAAACGAAGCTAGTTCAGTCAATTTGGCAAGAACAGGTGTGTTTGGGGTCGAAGGGAACAAGGGAAGGAGGTTACAGCAGATAAAATCTGCTTGTTAACACCGTTAACCGCCCTACTTATCCTACATGCCTATTTTTTTAGCCGACATACTCAATCGCACGACTGGCTTGTTCGCACGACTCAATCGTACGACTGAGCCCATACGCCCGTCATTCGTGCGATTGAGCTTCATTCGCACGTATGGCATGCTACTTAACACTAAATCTAATTAAATAAATAAATTTTGAACTTTTGGATGTTACACTTTCCATCATGTCTTTATTACCCATGATTTGAGTTTCTAATGCATCCCATAACACCTTTGCTCCTCTGAACTTTTAAACTTGTGAGAAATTTTAGTAGTCAAGGCTATAGTGATAGCAGCATATGCCTTGTCATCAAGCTCGAATCTCTTCATGTCATCTTCATCCCACAAATGTTCAGGTTTCTTGACCATCTCCCCTTTATCATTCTTGTACAAGGGGATATAAGGACCATACTTGATCGACCTCCACATCTTAGGTTCAGTGTAAATAACATGATTCTCGAACCTATAAGCCCAATCAGCATAATCATCTTCACTAAGAAGTCTCGGTGGCTTATTCCCAGTGCCAATTTCAGTATCAAGATGAAGAGATGCAGTAAGATGCTTCAAATTAGGTGTTGTTGAAGACATGTTGATCAGAAAATCAAAAATCAGACTTTTCGTGCGAAATCTCAAACTGTGCGACAATTCCTTTCGTGCAAGAGCCTCTTTCGCGCGATATATCAACTCGTGCGAGATTCCACTAAATTACCAAGCGAATTCGCGTGAACAAACAGAATAACTAACTGTGCGAAACTACAGTTTTCACGTGCGAAAAGTCTGGAACTTTTTCACACAATCAGTTTTCCAATTTGCGAATTTTACCAACTTTTCACCTCAAATTTACTAATTAGTTCCAAATTGATTCATTTTAGTTCAAATTAATCACTTTTCTTTCAATTTTAAGTCCAAATTCAATCAAATTCAGTCCAAATGATCACTTTTCTCAAAATTTCAGCAGCATAACTTCTCCAAATCAAATTTTCACTCAACCAAATGAATATGTAAGATGAAGAATGTGTGAAATTAGCCAAAAACGTCTCCAAATCTTGGTTCTAGAGCCAAATGCTCTGATACCAATTGTAAAGCTCTGTAAATCCCCAGAAATAATAACCAAGATCTCAATCTCAAGAATGCGGAATGTAATTGAGATTGGAAGAAGAGAAACAATGAATCAAAACGCTTTCAATTGATAATCGAATTGATTACAACTTTGTGAAAAGTGCACAGAAAAATTACAAAGCGAAATTGAACAAACTGAAATGAAAACTGAGAAAACTTTATTACAAAATGCGAATATTACAAATTTATACTAAAACAAAAAGTTCTCGCGTGAGACTAGCTTTTCGCGCGGTTCTTCATCTCGTGCGACTCCTCTGTGTCGCAAGAGTTCCATTTTCGCTTGAGATCTTCATTTCACATATCGCTTGTTGTTTTGCCGAGCCTTATGTAGTCTTCTACATTTATTGAGAAGTTTGTTATAGAAGATTCCATTCACGCGAAAAGTTTCATCATTCGCAAAAGTTAGTTGAAAACTAGCTGCGCGAAAACTTGTTGATTGTTCGCGTGAGAACAAAGGTTGTTCGCACGAGAACTTGCACTTTAAAGAATTCTTGAGAAGTTTAATTTCTAAGTCTGAAAAATGGCAAACCTGAAGTACATCACTGCCACCATTAACCTTGACAATGAGTTTGGAACCCGCATAAAACCTCCAAGACTACTTAGCGAAGAAGACTACCCTGACTGGGTGTATAGTTTGAAAATCATGTTATTTATACCGAACCCCGGATGATGCAGTCAATCAAACAAGGACCATACATTCCAGTGTATAACAATGATAAGGGAGAGCTGGTGCCCAAACTTGAACACCTCTGGGATGATGAAGATATGAAGAAGTTGGAGCTTGATGATAAGGCTTATGCTGCTATCACTATGACTTACGACAGTAATTGCTCAAAAGTTTAAAGATTACAGAAAGGCAAAAGATTTGTGGGATGCAATAGAGGAGCAGATTATGGGGAATAAAGATATGAGAGAAACCCGTAAAGATATGTTAAACCAAGAGTTTAATATTTTCAATCATGTTCTTGGAGAAACTCTAGAGGCTCAAATGTTTAATACTTTTGAAGTTGATAACAATGATAAAGAGTGCTGGGATTACCTTGGAAAATGTCTTAGTAAACAAAAAGCTGCTGAATTCTTTGCCATACAGCTGGAATAATAACTGCGCAACCATCAAAAGAACCAAGGATTTGTTCACTTTATCACTCAGTGATCTCATCTCAACCACCAAGTCTTATGATATGGATGACAAGCAGAGAGCTCTAATTACATCAACACAATGGAAGCTGAAGCATCTACATTATATGCTAAAATGGCCAGTAATCTAAATTATTACGTTAGTTTTCCTAGTTGTGTCAACAACAAGCAACCTTCTCAAATTGTCAAGGAATCAACCATGCCTCAATTTCAAGCTTCTCATCAAGTACAATCCCCAATACATAGTTAAGCCTCTCACCAACACAACAAGCATTTGTTGTTAACTTCAATCCTTCCAAGCAAACAATTCAAATAGCTAAAGATTATCTGGCTCTATTTACCACTTTCATGAATAGTTATGAAACATTTACAGCTGGAAGATTAAATGCACCTAATATTTTTGGTTGATGCTTACAACAAGTTAATCCTGATGATGTTGAGGAAAGTGATATCAAGTATCAAATGGCAATGGTGGTGTATCGGGTCAAAAAATTCGCAAGAAGAACGGGACGGAAAATGTTTGGTTTGAACAACTCTAGCAAAATCGGGTTTTATAAATCAAGTTCGAGATGTTATAACTATGAAAAACCTGGTCACTTTGCGAGAGAATGTACTGAAGTAAGATCAAACCTAAATGGTCGTGGAAAGAAAATGGTCACTGTGGAGGTAGAGACTAAGGGTGATAAAGCTAGTTCATCTAACAACAAAGCTTTAGTGTCACAAACCAATGATGACTATGACTGGTCAGACCAGATGGAAATTTTTGATATTAAATTATCAACTCTTTGTCAGCTGAGATCCAAATCAATGAAGAAAATGATGATACTAACATACTTGATGAGTTTGTGTTTAATGAGTTATTGAAAGGAGTATTTGCTGAAGAAGACACTGAGAATGGTGACAAGGTGGTTGATGTAAAACACTATTGAGATTACTTTAGCACAATCAAAGAAGACTAAAAAGAGAAAGGAAGAATATGAAGAAAAAGCAGTTGAGTTAACTCCAGTGGAAGAAAGGAAGAAAGAGAATTTTGTTGAGAAACTCCTGCAAGTGCTTGTGTTGAAACTGTCAATGTTGTTTAGATCACTCCAGCATCTGTAGTAGAAGAAAAGCAGGATTTAAAGGCATTCATGGTAAATGTTATACATGAAGAGACAAAGAAGTAAGAAGGAAATAAAAAGGTACATACTTATCTTTGTTCAAATGATTGTTTAGAAAAGGTAAACAGATATAGAGTTCATAACGAACGCTTGATCCGAGAAGTTGAAATTCTTTATATCAAGCTCCCAAATATAAAAATGATGAGAAAATTTACAAAGAAAAGATAGATGTATTGAACAAATCAATTTATTAATCTAAACTGAATTTGCATGACAAAGATTGCAACATAAAATATTTGAAAACATAAAATAATGAGCTTTCCTTAGAAATCAATAATCTCAATAATGAACTCTTATCTACAAAATTAATTATTGAAAAATTTAAGTTATCCTCAAATATGGTTAAAAGTATAATCAAGTCTCAAATGACTCAAAAAATTAATGGTTGAAAAAGTGGTGTTGGATATTCTAACATCACCACCTATTAATGATGATTATACTTGTTTACCTTCATCTATTACCACATCTGAGGAAGAGACCTATGGATTAGGTTTTCAACTAAAGTCTAACTTAATAACTCCAGTCAATGTTTCATTGACAGTTCACCATGTCATAAAAACTGAAATTAAATTTAATCATGACAATTATTTTGTAAAAAGTGTGAATAAAGAAGGTTTGATTGAAGATTGAAAAAGTGATGATTACTTAATTTTAAGAAAAATAAAAGTTGTAATGAGAAATCTTTATGTAATTCATTATCAAAGATTAATGAAATTTTAGATGTTTTTATTTCTACTCATGATTGTCCAAAATTGTCTAATAAACAACTGAAACTAAAATCAAAGATAGATTTTAAAGAAAAAGTAAAGAAACAAGGCACAACATCAGTTTTTGACTTGAGAATTGAGTTCAAGAATAGATGTGTTTCAAAAGGAAACATTAATAAATAAGATTATATTTTTAAAGAAACAAATGCACGTTTATTTAAAGATAACTCGCCTATAATTGCTAACTCTATGAAACAAGATGTGTGTAAAACAAGTATCAAGGACATTGGTACTATGCCAGTACCTTCAATTCAAAATGATAAAGCTACATTTCATGCCTCATCGGCCTCAAAAGTGAATCATACGTTCTGATAGGAACTTTACGTCAAACTTCTCTACATCATCTAGAACAATTCCTAATGAAAAAGGAAAATGAGAGACTATTAAGGAATCTCTAGGCTAAAGAAATACTAAAGCTAGATTTTATGATAACTATGGAAGTTATCATCAACAGTTTGTGAGGACAACTCGAGGGTAAAAAGTGTATTCTGATATGTGTTGTTATATGTGTGGAAAGCCAAATCATATGGCTAGAAATTGCCATCATTAGCATCAACTAACAAGCAAACAAAGATTTCTAAATTCCATTACAAATAATAGAAAGTAATTCTTTCTGACTGCTAAATTTAAAGGAATTCAAATTAGTCAAATTCTTTTATTGATAAAAGAAATGTCCAAACAAACACAGATTCGCAGAAAGAAAATACAAACAAGAAATTTTTATATGTGGATGACGGTAATTCACCTTTAATTCAAACCACTTTCAAGAAGTTGATTACAAATTTGATCAAACCAATTCAAAGATGGAAAATTAAAACTACACAACCTAAGCCTGATATTATTGAAGACTATATTTTCAATTATAAAAGATATATGATATTAAAGTTTGTATCATATCTAGATGAAAAAGGTGTTCACAAGTCAACCATGTCTTGGGTTCCTAAACTTAAGTAATTCATTCGTATGTGCAGGAACAACCAAGGCCCAGTATCAATAGTGATTGGCATGTTGACAGTGGTTGTTCAAAGCACATGACAGGCAATATATCTCTGTTAAATAACATAAAACCTTACAACGGAGGATATGTTATCTTTGCCGGAGATAAAGGAGGTAAAATTACAAAGAAAGGTATAGTGACTAATGTGTAACACCCGGAAATTTTGGTATGAGGTGTCATGCGACTGGAGCATCCAATCGCATGGAAGCTCATGCGGCTGAAGGTTCAGTCGCATAGGGACTCGGGCGACTGGACTGTAGTATTTAAGGGAGAGGGCAGCCCTTACCCTCTCCCCATACTTGTGAAATCAGAGAGAAAGAAGAGAGGAAGAGAGAAAAAGGGAAAAGAGGAGAAGAAGGCTTGGTTCAAGCGGGTTCGAGGGTGCAAAATCGACGTGTAGTGAGTTAAATCGAAGCTCTACTCAACGGGATAGTTCATGTGAGTTCTGGGACCCCTCTTTTACATGATTTTGAATGATTTTGGGGCTGGAACACGTCTGAAAACCCTTTTTCGAGTTTTTGGGTGTAAACCCGTTTTTATGCATTTGTGTATGTGTATGATGCGTTTGGAGCTTGATTTCATGCGTGGTTATGCTCGAATGAGGTCGTGGTATGTTTCCCTAAGGCTTAGGATGGTCGATTTGGGCTCAAAATGAGTTTAGATGAGTTTGGAGGCCGAAAACCCTCGGCTGCAGTCGGGAAGAACGGCATTCTGCATCAGCTAAGGCCATTCGGCCGAATGGACGGAGGCTGGAGGCCAGTCACCCGAATGGAGGGAGACTGGAGGCCAGTCACCCGAATAAAGGGAGACTGGAGGCCAGTCACCCGAATGGAGGGAGACTGGAGGCCAGTCACCCGAATGGAGGGAGACTGGAGGCCAGTCACCCGAATGGAGGGAGACTGGAGGCCAGTCACCCGAATAGAGGGAGACTGGAGGCCAGTCACCCGAATGGAGGGAGACTAGAGGCCAGTCACCCGACTAGAGGGAGAATGAAGGCCAGTCACCCGACTGGAGGGAGAATGAAGGCCAGTCACCCGACTGGAGGGAGAATGAAGGTCCAGTCACCCGAATGAAGGTATAGTCACCCGAATGAAGGGCTTGTCGCATGGAGGCCAGGCGACTGAAGGGTGTCCATACGCCCGAATGTCCGTAGTATTGTTCGACTTTTGAAAATTGCGGACTTAGACTCGGACCCTCGGGGTTGTAGATGATGAGTTAGGCATGGATGATGCAATACGATGTATGATGATGAGTTGACGATGATGACGTGCATGATGTTATGTGTGATGTATGCCTGGCGGTGCTTGTGATGCATTGTATGTCTGATGTGTGTTATGAGTGTATGATGACGCCTGTATGGTGATGATGTATGTTTAGGATTATGTGTATGTTCCTTATTGTGTATATATGTCTTCCCTTGGCTTTATGTTGAACGCTAATGAATGTAATGAAAGTATTATATAACGTAAAGTGAAAGATAATGAAAGAGGAACATAATAAATGAATGCATGCATTAATGAATGAATAAACGAACACATGAAATAATGAATGAATGAAAGGCTTGCAAGTAAGTGTATGAGGTGAGAGACTCTGCATTGCAACAGACTCGAAAGAGGTCCTTGTCGCGTACTCCGGTATTGCAGAAGACAGGACCCAGATGAACGAGAGTAAGATTGGCTTGCAAGCAGAAGGAAAGGAGGTTCACGGCTCATTGAGAGTTGCTAGCTCAACTGTGTGTATTATAGTGTGTGATCTTGGCTAACTCATAAGGGGACATAGACACAGTGGGAGTTCAGTTTTGGTGACTGCTCCGATACGTACGATGTGGTATTTACTGTGTGCTATGTAGCGTGCGATTTTGGCCTACCTCATGTGGATTATGTAGCGTGCGATGTTGGGCTAACCCATGAGATGGCGTGCGATTCTGGCTAAACCCCGAGAGCCCTCACACACAGAGGGAGTCGGTCTAGGTGACCTCTCCGTTGGTGCGATTAGTGCGATATGTACGGTGTAACTCATAAGGGGACATAGATACAGTGGGAGTTCAGTTTTGGTAATTGCTCCGATACGTACGATGTGGTATTTACTGTGTGCTATGTAGCGTGTGATTTTGGCCTATCTCATGTGGATTATATAGTGTGCGATGTTGGGCTAACCCATGAGATGGCGTGCGATGTTGGCTAAACCCCAAGAGTTCTCACCCACAGGGAGAGTTGGTCTTAGTGACAACTCCATTGGTACGAATTGCATGAGACAAGAAATGGGAAAGAGTATTATGAAGAAAAGAAATTATGAAACGAATAAAAGTTAATAAACGTAATGAAAGCTAAGGAACGAACGAATGAAAGTAATGAACGGAAGGAATATAATGATTATGTATGAAATGGGATCCCTGTCACTCGACCTCAGTAATCATGGCTGTGTGCCATGAAGAGGGTAAAGTGTGACTGGATCTATATAGAAGCAAAAGATAGAGAATGAATGAAAGTTAAAGAGAGATAATGAACGGATGACAGACAGAGAACGAATGAAAGTTAAAGATAAAGAATGAACGATAAAAGAAGATAATAATGATATTATCTATGTGTACGTACGATGTATGATAGCGTAAAAGTAAAGAAACGGTTTTAAAGGAAAGAAAAGTATGTTTTTTAATATAAAACTAGAACTCACTCAGCAACGCTGACTTTGATGTGTTTCCAGTTGGCTGGTATGTTGCTGAGGATGGCACAGGGCGACTACTCAGTTGTTGAGGCTGGCATCCATATTTTGACATGTCATTGTATTTTGAGAAGAAAACGAATGTTGTAAAGTTATGAAATGACATGTTTTAGTTATTAATGAAAATTTAAATTCCGCTGCAAAGTAAATGTACGTTCGAAATGTTTTTATGTGCGATGAATGACCAACTGTGAGGTGCCCGGGAACGGGGCCTTACAAGTTGGTATCAGAGTCAAAGTTTAAGTGAAATGGGTAAATTTTCATAATAAACCTAATCTTAAACTGAGAATGGGATGGAAAGGGAAGGGATGCCAAACTGAGTAGCTGCGTGCCATCAGGTATTTTCTTAAAGTTAACCGGCATTGTGTGCGCATGTTATGTGTTTATGTGTTACTGTTAGATTTAGATACTGATGTAGTCAGAACAGGTAATGCTCGGGGTGCGAAGAGTAAAGTAAGTGGCTAATCACAACTGATCACTGTAATTAGGGGCTTACTATACTTGACATAAACTGAGCTATTCTCTGGAATGACCGTGTTAGTGTTTGAATCTTTCAGTGTGATAGAGGATGGCCGGTGGTAGAACTTCTAAGGCTTCACGTGGTGGAGGCGGTGGCGGACGTGGTGTTGAACCACGAGTCACGAGAGGAAGACCTAGAGTGGAACAGGTGGTTCATGAGGAATCCGAAACCCCTCAACCGGAGGGCGGTGATGGGAGTGCAAATTTGAGAGCCTCGGTAAAAGAAGAGGTAGTCGAAGAAGTGCATCAGGCCCTGCAGACGATCCTACCATCCGTAGTGACCGAGGTGATAAAGGCTGTTAGAAACAAGGAGAGACAAGAAAGGGGTAGATCTTCGGGTGAAAGGAGACGGCCCGAGACTAAAACGGTTTTCATCGATGACGAGGATGAGGAAGAAGAGGAAGCGCCTGCGCCGGTGGCTGCACGAGGCTGTAACTATGGGGCGTTTCAACGATGCAAACCCCCAACCTTTGACGGTAACGGCAATGCTACTGCCGCTCATCGTTGGGTCAGAGAGATGGAAGCGGTACTGGAAATTAGTGAGTGCCGGGAAGATCATAAAGTTAAGTTTGCCACTCATTCTTTCGTGGACGCAGCTTTGTGCTGGTGGGACAATATAATCCAAGCTGAGGGTAGTCGGGCTATCGGAAGGATGAGATGGTCAAAGTTGAAAAGGTTGGTGATTAAGGAGTTCTGTCCCCACCGTGAAATGGATAAAGTTGAAAGGGAGTTCCTGCAGT
Organism: Flaveria linearis; assembly: GCA_024085815.1. NCBI lineage: Eukaryota > Viridiplantae > Streptophyta > Magnoliopsida > Asterales > Asteraceae > Flaveria > Flaveria linearis. Next base: position 78,297,610 of record CM044001.1, read on the forward strand.
TGGAAGCGGGGACGATGACGCATCAGCAGTACACCACCAAATTCAACGAGATGGCACGACTGGTGCCGGATCAGGTGACACCACTTTCGCGGAAGATCAAGAGGTATATTCAGGGCTTGCCGACGGACATCCGTAGGCATATGATCTCTGCCCGACCAAGCACGTTTAGATCGGCGGTTGATTTGGCGGGGAGGTTGTATGATGAAAGAACGATGGTGGTGGTTGCTGAAGACGGCGGGAAAGATGATGTAGGTCGGAACTGGAAGGGGAAGAGAACTGGACGGGGTGGTGTCCCAGCAAATAATAAGCACGCACGGGGGGATGACCGTTGTGTGGTCGCACCTTGTGCGGGGTCGGATAGGTGTGTAAATTGCGGGATGGAGTATTCGGGGGAATGCAAAAGGGGACCAAATACTTGCTACAAGTGTGGGAAGTTTGGTCATATGGCTAGAGAATATGGAACTGTGAGATGCTATAATTGTGGAGGAATTGGCCATATGAGTAAAAACTGTGAGAAGCCAAGGGCGGAAGGTTCAAGAGTGAAGAAGGCTAGAGGAAGGAGAACAGAGGGCGGAAGCTAGAGCTTTTGTCATGACCAAAGGGAGGTTAGAGCGGACTTCGACTTGACGTCAGGTACGTTTCTGATAATTTAAGTTTGTGATTTTATACCTTGAATGTGATGCTAGTAGTAGTTCGTTCCTACTGCCTTCTGTTGTGAGTTGCATGTTAGGAGAAGAAACATCGATGAGCCCTTCGATGTAGAGATTACTATTAGTGGATTCACTAGGTTACCGGATGCCCTAGAGGATTGCATGATGCAATTGAGAAAGCTGTGTCACCCGTTGTCTAAGGAACAGTATCAGCCTGTGAATTGTTCATCGACAACAAAGTACGCACAGCAAACAAGAAGAATGGGAGATCGGAAGCAAAAGAGAAAGGATAAATTTGGTTTGGGTCACCAAATAAGCCGATTTACCTTTCTTGTCAGTTGTTGGGTTTGCCAGAGGGTCATTATTCATACATAAAGAATATCAAACAAGGGCTAGCAACTTTACGCAAGTTGATGGCCGTGTTCTTCAAGCACTAAAGCTGAAGGTTCTCAGTGATGCTCTGAAGCTCAATGATTATGACACCGAGCCTTTGCTCGAATATTGTGATGTTTCTTTTAATTGCAGTAACCGTATTCTACATGGCATGTATAAAGTCGCAGGTGCTGGTCAAATGAACATTGATCAGTATGTATGGGTTGCCGATGTCGATAGTCCAAGATAGACCCGAAGTCGAATGTTGAAAAACGATGTGGAGCGATAGGATTCCAAGTAATAGACTAGAAAAGAGATGGGACAGTATTGCCCGCGAAGGTTTAAGGAACAACAGGTTTCGGGGACGAAACCCGTTTAAGGGGGTGGACTTGTAACACCCAGAAATTTCGGTATGAGGTGTGATGCGACTGGAGCATCCAATCGCATGGTAGTCGCACGACTGGAGTCCCATACGCATGGAAGACATGCGACTGGAGCTCCATACGCATGTTAGTCGCACGACTGCAGTGTCCAATCGCATGGAGCACATGCGGCTGAAGGTTCAGTCGCATAGGGACTCGGGCGAGTGGACTGTAGTATTTAAGGGAGAAGGCGGCCCTTACCCTCTCCCCATACTTGCGAAATCAGAGAGAAAGAAGAGAGGAAGAGAGAAAAAGGAAAAAGAGGAGAAGAAGGCTTGGTTCAAGCGTGTTCGAGGGTGCAAAATCGACGTGTAGTGAGTTAAATCGAAGCTCTACTCAACGGGATAGTTCATGTGAGTTCTAGGACCCCTCTTTTACATGATTTTGAATGATTTTGGGGCTGGAACACGTCTGAAAACCCTTTTTCAAGTTTTTGGTTGTAAACCCGTTTTTATGCATTTGTGTATGTGTATGATGCGTTTGGAGCTTGATTTCATGCGTGGTTATGCTCGAATGAGGTCGTGGTATGTTTCCCTAAGGATTAGGATGGTCGATTTGGGCTCAAAATGGGTTTAGATGAGTTTGGAGGTCGAAAATCCTCGGCTGCAGTCGGGAAGAACTGCATTCTGCATCAGCTAAGGCCATTCAGCCGAATGGAGGGAGACTGGAGGCCGGTCACCCGAATAGAGGGAGACTGGAGTCCGGTCACCCGAATGGAGGGAGACTGGCGGCCGGTCACCCGAATGGAGGGAGACTGGAGGCCGGTCACCCGAATGGAGGGAGACTGGAGGCCGGTCACCCGAATGGAGGGAGACTGGAGGACGGTCACCCGAATGGAGGGAGACTGGAGGCCGGTCACCCGAATGGAGGGAGACTGGAGGCCAGTCACCCGAATGGAGGGAGACTGGAGGCCAGTCACCCGAATGGAGGGAGACTGGAGGCCAGTCACCCGATTGGAGGGAGAATGAAGGCCAGTCACCCGACTGGAGGGAGAATGAAGGCCAGTCACCCGACTGGAGGGAGAATGAAGGTCCAGTCACCCGAATGAAGGTATAGTCACCCGAATGAAGGGCCTGTCGCATGGAGGCCAGGCGACTGAAGGGTGTCCATACGCCCGAATGTCCGTAGTATTGTCCGACTTTCGAAAAGTGCGGACTTAGACTCAGACCCTCGGGGTTGTAGATGATGAGCTGGGCATGGATAATGCAATACGATGTATGATGATGAGTTGACGACGATGACGTGCATGATGTTATGTGTGATGTATGCCTGGCGGTGCGTGTGATGCATTGTATGTCGGATATGTGTTATGAGTTTATGATGACGCCTGTATGGTGATGATGTATGTTTAGGATTATGTGTATGTTCCTTATTATGTATATATGTCTTCCCTTGGCTTTACGTTGAACACTAATGAATGTAATGAAAGTATTATATAACGTAAAGTGAAAGATAATGAAAGAGGAACATAATGAATGAATGCATGCATTAATGAATGAATAAACGAACACATGAAATAATGAATGAATGAAAGGCTTGCAAGTAAGTGTATGAGGTGAGCGACTCTGCGTCGCAACAGACTCGAAAGAGGTCCTTGTCGCGTACTCCGGTATTGCAGGAGACAGGACCCAGATGAACGAGAGTAAGATTGGCTTGCAAGCAGAAGGAAAGGAGGTTCACGGCTCATTGAGAGTTGCTAGCTCAACTGTGTGTATTATAGTGTGTGATCTTGGCTAACTCATAAGGGGACATAGACACAGTGGGAGTTCAGTATTGGTGACTGCTCCGATACGTGCGATGTGGTATTTACTGTGTGCTATGTAGCGTGCGATTTTGGCCTACCTCATGTGGATTATGTAGCGTGCGATGTTAGGCTAACCCATGAGATGGCGTGCGATTCTGGCTAAACCCCGAGAGCCCTCACACACACAGAGGGAGTCGGTCTAGGTGACCTCTCCGTTGGTATGATTAGTGCGATATGTACGGTGTAACTCATAAGGGGACATAGACACAGTGGGAGTTCAGTTTTGGTAGCTGCTCCGATACGTACGATGTGGTATTTACTGTGTGCTATGTAGCGTGTGATTTTGGCCTACCTCATGTGGATTATATAGCGTGCGATGTTAGGCTAACCCATGAGATGGCGTGCGATGTTGGCTAAACCCCAAGGGTTCTCACCCACAGGGAGAGCTGGTCTTAGTGACAACTCCATTGGTATGAATTGCATGAGACAAGAAATGGGAAAGAGTATTATGAAGAAAAGAAAGTATGAAACGAAAAAAAGTTAATAAACGTAATGAAAGCTAAGGAACGAACGAATGAAATAAATGAACGGAAGGAATATAATGATTATGTATGAAATGGGATCCCTGTTACTCGACCTCAGTAATCATGGCTGTGTGCCATGAAGAGGGTAAAGTGTGATCGGATCTCGATAGAAGCAAAAGATAGAGAATGAATGAAAGTTAAAGAGAGATAATGAACGGATGACAGACAGAGAACGAATGAAAGTTAAAGATAAAAAATGAATGATAAAAGAAGATAATAATGATATTATCTATGTGTACGTACGATGTGTGATAGCGTAAAAGTAAAGAAACGGTTTTAAAGGAAAGAAAAGTATGTTTTTAATATAAAACTAGAACTCACTCAGCAACACTAACTTTGATGTGTTTCCAGTTGGCAGGTATGTTGCTGAGGATGGCACAGGGCGACTACTCAGTTGTTGAGGCTGGCATCCATATTTTGACATGTCATTGTATTTTGAGAAGAAAACGAATGTTGTAAAGTTATGAAATGACATGTTTTAGTTATTAATGAAAATTTAAATTCCGCTGCTAAGTAAATGTACGTTTGAAATGTTTTTATGTGTGATGAATGACCAACTGTGAGGTGCCCGGGAACGGGGCCTTACATAATGGTGTATTAAGCTTTGAAGATGTCAATTTTGTTGAAGAACTAAAACATAAGTTGTGAAGTGTTTCTTAAATTTTTGGCAAAAAGTATTCAACATATTTCAGTGATAAAGAATGTCTCGTTTTAAAACCTGGATTTGTAATTCTTGATAAATGGATTTTGTTGAGAACACCGAGAGATATAGACACATACTTACTTGATATGAATGGTTTCTATTCATTTGTAACTACGTCTTGTTTATTGTCTAAATCCTTGGAAAGTGATTCAATATTATGGCATTGTTGTCTTGGTCATGTAAATATTAAGAATATGAACAAGTTGGTTAGAGGGAATCATGCTATGCGCTTACCATTGAAAGAATTTCAACTTAATCAACATTGTATGTCATGTTCAAAAGTCAAAAAATATAAACTTCCTCATAAATGAGTTGCTCATACCAAAATTGATGTTATTCTTCAACTGTTACACATGAATTTATTTGGTCTAGTAAGTGTTTTGAGTTTAGGACGTTGTGCATATTGTTATAAGTACCCTCATGCTAGAATTGATGGAAAACGAGATAAGTTTCAAGGGTAAGACTTTCAAAGATAGCAGAAGAAGATGTATTTTCTGTTGATCACTCTAAAGATTGTGTATGTTATTAGTACCCCCATGCTAGAATTAATGGAAAAAAAGATTATGGAACGGACTAGGAGGCGATGCAAGTGGGAGAACGATAACTACATTTGTCGTGGTCACATGTTAAACGGTATGTCAGATACCCTGTTTGATATCTATCAAAATGTTGAATCTGCAAAGAACTGTGGGATTCCCTTGAATCCAAATATATGGTAGAAGATTCTTCAAGTAACAAATTTCTGGTTACTAATTATATAATTTACGAGATGATAGATTCGAGGCCTTTCATGGAACATTATAATGAACTATTAAGGATTCTACAAAAGTTTGTTTAACATGATATGAAGATGGATGAATCCATCTTGGTTTCTAGTATAATTGACAAATTGCCTTCTTTTTGGAAAGATTTCAAACAAACTTTGAAACATACGAAGGATGAATTGAGTCTGGTCCAACTTGGTAGTCAATTTAGAATTGAACAATCTCTAACAGCTCAAGAGAATGATAAAGTTAAAGTAAAAACATGGTTGGACCTTCACAAGTAAACATGGTGGAAGAAGGTGAATCATCAAAGAATGGCAACAAGTTTAAAAGAAAATGAAAGTTTAAAGGTAACAAAAATAACAAAGGCCCCAACAAGAAGCCAAACTTAGCATGTAGGAAGTGTAGCAAACCTGGTCATTTCAAGAAGGATTGTCGAGTTGATAAAGGCAAGAATGATGCTAGTCCAAGTGGATCTAAGGATCTAGGAAAGCAACAAGGTTGAATTTTAGTTCCAAATTGTACTTCGGGTGAGAATTATGTATCACTAATTTCCGAAGCATTTTATATGCAGGATGGTGATATTGCTTGGTGATTCTGGAGCAACTAATCATGTGTGTTAAGATCTTCGTTGGTTCAAGGACTTTCAACCAATTGAATATGGATCATTACTAAAGATCTAGGAAATCAACAAGGTTGAATTTTTGTTCCAAATTGTAATTCGGGTGAGAATTATGTATAACTAATTTCTGAAGCATTTTATGTGCAGGATGGTAATGTTGCTTGGTGGGTTGATTCTGAAGCAACTTATCATGTGTGTTAAGATCTTCGTTGGTTCAAGGACTTTCAACCAATTGAATATGGATAATTACTAAAGATCTAGTAAAGCAAAAAGGTTGAATTTTAGTTCCAAATTGTAATTCGGGTGAGAATTATGTATCACTAATTTCTGAAGCATTTTATGTGCAGGATGGTGATGTTGCTTGGTGGATTGATTTTGGACCAACTAATCATGTGTGTTAAGATCTTCGTTGGTTTAAGGACTTTCAACCAATTGAATATGGATCATTACTAAAGATCTAGTAAAGCAACAAGGTTGAATTTTTGTTCTGAATTGTAATTTAGGTGAGAATTATGTATCACTAATTTCTGAAGCATTTTATGTGCAGGATGGTGATATTTCTTGGTGGGTTAATTTTGGAGCAACTAATCATGTGTGTTAAGATCTTTGTTGGTTTAAGGACTTTCAACCAATTGAATATGGATCATTACTAAAGATGGGAAATGTTACAACTAAACGAATCAAAGGACTAGGAAATGTAAAGCTTGTATTTAATTCTAGAAAATGTTTATTATTAAGTAAAGTGTTGTATGTACTCGATATTTAAAAGAATCTATTATCTGGTATTGACTTAAATAATTATGGTTACAAACAAGTGTTATAAAGTGACAAGTATATCTTGTCAAGACATGGTACTTTTGTTAGATTTGATTATCTATGTAATGGTATTTTTATGTTCAATTTGTATATTTTCTTTTGGTAATGAATCTATTTGTATTGCTTCAACTAGTTCTAGTAATAATATGAACAAATCAAAATTATGGCTGCTAGACTAGGAAAAGGCTAAAAGATATGTCTAAAATGAGTTTAATCCCTACTTTTGATATGAACAATGAAAAATGCAAAATATGTATGTTGACTAAGATAACTATACAACCTTCTAAAGATGTTAATAAGGACTGTAAACTTTTAGATCTCATACATAGTGATTTATTTGACTTCCGTGCTATACCATCGTTAGGTAATAAAAAGTATGTTATTACATTTATTGATGAGGCCTTTAGATATTGTCAGGTTTATTTATTGCATGCTAAGTATGAAGCTCTTGATAAATTGAAAATGGTACATCATAAAAAATGGTGTAGCAGAAAGAAAGAATAGGACTTTGAAAGAAATTATTAACTCTATGCTGTCCTATTTAGGTATGAGTGAAAGATTTTGGGGTGAGACAATGTTAATAGACTGTTATTTATTGAATAGAATTCCTAATAAAAATAATAAGACTACCCCATTTGAACTTTGGTATAAAAAGCCACCAAACTTAATTTATCTTAAAGTTTGGGGTTGTAAAGCTGTTGTGAGGCTTATCGAACCCAAAATGAAAATTATGGATGAAAGAGGTATAGATTGCAATTTTATTGGATATGCTCAGTATTCTAAGGCTTATAGGTTCTATGTCTTAGAACCTAAATGATTATGATCTATAAACTCGATTATTGAGTCAAGAGATGTAACATTTGATGAAGAAATATTTACCTCTAAACCTAGTCGAAAGGATAAGACTTCTAGTTTGAAGGTTTCTCAAACTGATAACACTTTTGATAGTAATTCGGTTAATATCCAATATGTACCTTCCACCATAACTGAACCCAGAAAAAGTACAAGAACAAGAGAAGCCAAGTCTTTTGGTGATGATTTTCAACTTTATTTGTTTGAAGAATCAAGAAATGAGATTGGATCTTAATTTATTTTAATATAGAGGAGGATCTAAAGACTTATAGTAAATCTATGGTATCTAGAGATGTTGCATTTTGGAGAAAAGCAATAGATGAGATGGATTCCATTATGCAATATAATACTTAGAAGTTAGCTAATTTACCTCTTGGATGTAAACCGTTAGGGTGTAAATGGATCTTTAAAAACAAAATGAAGGTTGATGGTAGCATAGATAAGTTTAAAGATAGATTGGTTATCCAATGTTTTAGACAGAAAGAAGGTGTCGATTTCTTTGATACTTACACTCCTATTGCTAGGATTTCTACTATTAGATTGTTATTAGTACTTGCAGCTAAACACAATCTTATGGTTCACCAAATGGATATGAAAACTACATTTTTAAATGGTGAATTGGATGAATAGATTTACATGAAACAACCTGAAGGCTTTGTTATGCCTAGTAATTAGAATAAAGTTTGTAAGTTGATAAAATCTTTACATGGTTTGAAGCAAGCACCAAAACAATGGCATGTTGTCTAATGGTTTTGTGCTAAACCAAACAGACAAGTTTGTATATAGTAAGTTTAATACTTCTGGTAAAGGAGTTATAATTTGTTTATATGTAGATGACATGTTAATCTTTGATACTGACTAAAATCAAGTTGATAAAACTAAGCAATTCTTGTCATCTAAGTTTGCTAAGAAAGACATGGGTTAGGCTAAAGTGATCATTGGTATAAAGATCAAGCGTAGGAATAATGGTATTTCAATTTCTCAATCTCGTTATATTACAAATATTTTAAAGAAATTTAACTTCAAAGATTGTTCTCCTGTAAGCACTCCTATAGATTCTAATCTTGCTTATACCTAATAAAGGTATTGTAGTATCTCAACTTGAATACTTAAAAGCTATTGGAAGTCATATGTATGACATGATTAGCACTAGGCCTGATATACCCTATGTTGTTAGAAAGTTTAGTAGATTTACTAATAACCCTAGTTTGCATCACTGGCAAGCTATTAATCGACTGTTTAAGTACTTGAAAGGAATAATGAATTATCGTTTAACCTATCCTGTATTTCCTTCTATAATTAAAGGTTATCTAGATGCAAGTTAGATTATAAATATGAAAGATCACTCTTCTATAAGTGGATGGAAATTCCTACTTAGAGGAGGTTCCATCTCTTGGGCATCAAGAAATAAACTTGCATTACTAACTCAACAATGAAATATGAGTTTGTGGCATTAGCAGCAACTGGTAAAGAAGCTGAAAGGCTAAGAAATTTGATTTATAAAATTCTATTATGGCCTAAACCAATATCACATATAACTATTAAATGTGATAGTGAAGCCACTTTGACTAAGGATTACAGTCAAGTGTATAATGGCAAGTATAGACACTTAGGTATTAGACATAGCATGATTCATGAGCTCATCATGCATGGTGTGAGATCTGTGGAGTTTCTGAGAACTCAACATAATTTAGCTGGTCCTCAACTAAAGGGTTAATTAAAGATCTTATGAACAAGTCAGCTTTGGGGATGGGATTAAAGTCCACCTAAAATCTCTCATGTTAAGATACCCAATTCCCATCTAGTATAACACTAGATGCTGAACTCAATACGAAAAGCTTAACATCTAAATATTAGAACACATTAGTAGCATCATCTCAAGGTATGTATTCAGACCTACAAGTTGAGGAGGTTGAAGTCAGTTCTTAATAGTTCTTTTGAAAAAATGCATATGCAGGTGCAAGAGAAAAAAACCTACCTATATGAGCATGAAGTTTAGTTATTTAAGAAGCTTGGACTAGGCTTTGATATGCTTATGAAGGATAAGGACATCAGGCAAGCCCTAAAATATAGTGTCAAGTAAGAATATATAAGTATGTATGTTGGTCCAAAGCAACACTTGAATCATGAATTTGATGAAGATTCTAGATCAAACACCACAAAATAAGATGAACAATAAATAACATCTCAAGAACACACTTAAAAACCCTTTGTTTGATCCAAAAATGTGATTACCAAATAATTTGAAAGTGGAAAACCTAATCACTAGCTCCTCCAAGCTTAAAACCCTAATTGCCATACTTTACTACTTATAGTAAATGACAATTTACTAATGACACTTAAGACCTTAAACTATGACAATTAAAAATTACAATAAAAACCCAAAATGTCTAAAAACAAGATTAAATATATTTTGTCGACACAAAATATATTTATTAACAATAAACATCTTAGACAAATATATCTTCAACGTCTTGTCTCTAATCTTCGTCCCGAGCGCGACGAGTTGACTGTTGTGTTGACTTTGACCATTGACGTTGACTTTGTTGACTTTGACTGTATTGATAATATTAGACTATCCTTCAGACCCAACAATATTCCCCCTTAGTCTACTATCATCAACGTCTTTCATCGTGATCAGCACCGATAAATCAACTGAACTTGATCTTCAATTTGGTAAGCTTCAGTCTCAATGTTTAGGTCCAACAATATTCCCCCTAGACTGAAGCTTCCCAAATTTTGTTGAAGATCTTTTTCTCACAAGTTCCCCCTTTTTCCATGTTCCCCCTTGTCGTGTGCATCCTCTCAGTTATAACGAAGACCGCTTTCTTGAATATCTAAGTGCTTCAGAAGATGTAGGAGGAGGATTCCTAGCTCGGTATCTTCTGTAAATTTGAGGAACAGGTTCTCTGATCAGGTACATTGCGCAACTGATGATCGGTCATCACTTACGGCAAAAATCTGAAACACATTCACAAACACAATCTCGACATTTCTAATTAGATCATTTCATTTTAACAAATAAACCCGTGTTTATCTGTTTATGAAAACAAGCGAACCCGTGTTCGTTTATGTGTGCAATTTCCCGTGAAATGTATGAAAATGATAAAATTGTAACAACATAATATGGAAGACCTAAAAGAATTTTGAAATGAAAATTTATTATATTTTATTATTATTATTATTTTTTTAATTAATTAATGTTTTTTTTAATTTTATATATCTATTAGTTTTTTTTATAACCGAGAACTGAATCGATCATGAGATCACATCCTTAAAAATACTTTAGCATAAAGATGAAATTAATCATCGACGAGCAATGAGATCATACTGATAACCGAATCTAATCACAGTCTTTGAATGATTTTAAAATTCTTAAACAGATCAATAACGATTGCTGATATGTTTGTCCACTTAAACCCATGCCCTATCTTTTTCAACAAGCATTTGATGATTTGTTATGGTTCGATTAAGCACTTTAGAATGTTAGGACCCCATAATCATTTGGCAAAAACCATCACCCAACCTCAGGATTTCTTGAGTTTTATTACGATCTTTATGGAACAAGGCTTGTGCATTAGTGTGCAAGTGATTATCAACAGAATAGTGTATTCTGTGGTGAATTCATCGTTAGATGATTTGACATAACTTAGATCAAAATGGTGAGAGCTCCATGTGTAAGGCCCCCTTTCCAAGGGAACCTCACAGTTGGTCATTCACAGCAAAACATAGATTTAAATCAATCATTTACTCATATATGTATAAATATATATTGCAGCGGAAAGATACGGTAATTTCAATTCATTACAATGCAGTTAAATTAAAATTAAACATCGTCTTTAACTATCAAAACTGTTTAAAGTCCTCTTGTATACTCCTCCATCAGGGATGCCAGTATTTAGGTGCCAAGAAGCTTCAGTCCCATGCTCCCATCCCATAAGCCCTAACTCTCACCTGTCAACTGATAAGAATACAAAAGTCAGCTTCACTGAGTGAATTCTAGGTTTACTTTGTTAAATAACTTTTGTAAAAAGTATTAGCTTTAGCAGTTTGAAAATAATCACCATCTATCAGAACATCAGTACACACGAGCTACCACTTTATCGATACTTTATCATTACGTGTTAATTATTATTCTTCTTTATCCGTCAATTCTCTGGCACTATCGGTGCCTATGATAAACACAGGACTTTACCGACACGCCAATTTAGGACTTACTGTCGTACCCAATCAGGCCATTATTGTCATGCCAATCCAGGCCTTACTGACCTGCCTGTTCGAGCATTTACTTTATCCGGGTGAGGGCACAACGAATGCAACCCTCCTTTATCCATTGCTTGCAAGGCTTTACTTTATCCAGGTACACGTTATGGGCCCAATAACAGTTCTTTAGGTTTCACTTATATCTTTAGTTTTCATATACACTTAACACATAATAAGAAGCAAACTCTTAGTCTAAGCATTCACATTTCATCAATCATGAGAGATAAACTAGATAACTGACCCTCCGCGGAACAGCGGGGGTTCGGGGGCGGCAGCCCCTGATAGCGGGGTTCTAGGGGCGGTTGCCCCTAGTGGGGTCCAAGGGGCAACGCCCCTGGCTGGGGCCGGGCTGCCAGGTCAGCGCGCCTGAAAATTATTTTGAACTATTTAAATGACACATTTTACTTTAGAAAATTTTATTTTCTTGATAAAAGGTCTTAAAAACCGTCATCATAAAAGTATGTATTTTAGTATGCATATCACCCCGAAACATTAAAAACGGGTAAAGGAGGGGTCTAGAACTCACCTGAGCTTATCCAAATAGCTTAAATTCTAAGTCACTTAAGCTATAGTCTGAATACTCTAGCTGGACGAAAGTTAATACACAAAAACGTCATTTTCTTCATAGTTTCGCTAACAGTTTTGCTGGTAGTTTCGCTGCCAGTTTCGCTACCAGTTTCGCTGGGCAGCACTTCTGCCAGTTTCGCTGGACAGATTCGCTGCCATGAGCGCCCAACTTTCGTTGGAATTTCCTAGTTTCGTAATGTCTTAGGTCAGCCTAAGTGCTTAGCGAAATTATCAGCGAAACTGTAGTTTCGTAGTAGCGAAACTGTAGTTTCGCTAGAAATCCTTTAGTTTCGCTGGATAAATGAGTAGTTTCGCTGGATGAATACTCAGTTTCGCTGGATGAATACTCAGTTTCGCTGGATCGGGGCCCAGTTTCGCTGGATGATCAGAAACTAAGATCCAGCTCGTTTTTAACCCAAAATCTTAACTTTTTACGTCCAAATCCTTGGTTTACCATCCATGAAGCCACATCTAACCTTTTTACTCGTTTTCATACGTAAAAATTTGACCTTTATGTGTTTCTTTGAAACTTTTCAAAACCCAAAACCCTAGAATCCGGGTTTGATCAACAGAAGGGTTTAGAGGTCGATTCTTACCTGGTTTTATTGCTCTTTTCTTAGGATTTGATGCTCCAATCACCCAGATCTTCAATCTTCCAACCTTTCAAGCTCAAAATCTTGAGTTTTCTTCACTTTCTCTCTCTACTTTCTCTCTCTACGAATTTAGGGGCTAGGGTTGAAATGCTAGAATGGAGCTGATCATGCATTGTTTAAGGGCTGATTAAGGGCCCTTAAACTCATCAAAACATAGCCCATTAAGGCTAATTTGGTCCATAGCTCACTAATTTACCTTTATTTCTTAAATTAACCCTTAAAAGCCCATTATTATTAAATGGCTTGCTTCGGGAAATTTCGGGGTGTTACACCAGGTCTATACTCATGTATAACAAAGGAGATGACCATTTAATCATGTGCCAATGAGAGCTCCAGGTCAGTACTATTGTACAACAAAGGAGATCATCACTCCAGGTCAGTACTTCCGTACAGCAGAGGAGATTAGCACAAACATAAGACACATAAATACACCAAACATGGCAAAGAGATAGAGATAAAGCTTATATGATTTGCATCATGGTGGGTGAAAGATCAATTCTCAATCCAATTTTTGTCGGGACTCAGTTTTCGTGCAGGCCAAAATGATTGCGTAAATCCAAACATCCGTAAACATATATTTAATTTAAATCATCATGCTGCCGTCTACTTTATTCTTCAGGCTGAGTCTACCAAGCATATCATTAAAGAATCTGTTTGTTTTTCTATATTTGTAATTAAAAATAAGATGTAAATCAGATAACAGCATCAGTTACTATCATATCTCATTTTAAAAATGCAAGTCATGCAAAAATAAGCATTTCAAGAAGATATACAATCACTTCTCAATCATCTCGAATCAAGTTCTCAATTCTCTTTTCATTTTTATTTACTTATACTCTCCCCCTAAATTTTTATTTTAGCAAACCTATTTTTGTTGTTTTTTTTAATTTTTTTTAATATTTTGTTTTAATTTTATTTTATTTTTATATTTTTAAAACTGTACAAAAATAGAAATTTACCAAAGAAGGTCTTCCAAACTATACTGATTTCTAGATAAGAAATGAATTCTTAAGAAATGTGCAAAGATGGTGAAGTGAGAACTGTGATTATGTAGATAAAAATCCAGATTATGGATAAAATACCATGACCTTAACCTGTTTGTTCCGCCTCAAATTTGAATTAGGAACAATCTCTGTTAGTATACCGGATTACTAACAATCCTCCTGAATTGTTCCTGCACTCATAAACAGATTAGTTAGAAAGAGGAACCCAGGCCATCGTAGTCCTGGAAGTTCCTTTTTCATCAAGATAAGTAACAAGCTTCTGCACACAACCATTTAAACAATCGGGGATTGCTGTATCCTTCTTTTTAATTTGCCAAATTTGTTTCGGTTCGATTAACTTGGATTTGAATGAATTAAATTTGGAAATCATTTTCTATTTAAGACTAGAAGGAAAAAAATTTGATTTGGAACCTTTGGTCATTTTCATCTTTGAATCATGCGAAACCGGCTTCATATGAAAAGGTTTGGATAGAATGTTCATCATCCAACCATTCAAAGATGTGTGCTTGTTACCTCTTGAAATAGACAAGCAACCAGTGTTGTCTTTATCGTCTCAAACTGTCCTCTGAACCTGAGGGCACTTCTTTAGCACGTGACCTTCTTTTCAACATCTAAAACAAGCCTTGAAAGGCTTTTGGTTGTTTGTAGTCCCGTGTTCATCAGGAGAGGGTGCATCCTCCTTTGAGGTTGTTGCAGCTTGTTGACAATCTTGAATCTTCGCCTTTTGGATATCAGGAGAGTGAACCTTTTGAGGCTTTGTCGACTTGGATTTTAAACTGGTCTGTGATTGGAAGTGTGATGTTTGAGAAGATGAAATCAGAGCATTCTCCCAAGAACCCTTTTGTTTGATTAGGGAGTTGGCACACTTTAAGGTGGATTTGTGACAAGCTTGATGGATAGTAGATGAAGATGGTAAGTGCTTCTGCTGAGTTTTGGATGAATGGATGGTTTGTTTTACGATTGAAGATAAAATCCGTATTGGTCTTGATTCAGGTTTTAGAAGCTTTTGAGATTTGAAAGCTTCAGATGACCTATTGATCTCTGAATCTCCAAGACTTTCCTTTGTCTTTGATTCATTATCTGAACTTTTCCAGTCTTCAATAGGCACCTCTACTTCCAGTGGATCTTGATT
Source organism: Flaveria linearis (assembly GCA_024085815.1). NCBI lineage: Eukaryota > Viridiplantae > Streptophyta > Magnoliopsida > Asterales > Asteraceae > Flaveria > Flaveria linearis. The sequence goes on from CM044001.1 coordinate 78,312,758, forward strand.
AATGGGATTTGAATGTGTTGCTGTTGTTGTAGTTTGATGATTAGGTGATTCCTGAACAATCTCTTCTTTCACACTCCTGAAAGGCTCATAAGTAGGAATTTCACCTGCTTTAAACTTATCAAAGAAGTTAGAAGAACCAACTGTTACAGGTTTGCAAACAACAGGAACTGAAAAATCATTAGCTTGACTGTCAGCATCCGGTTTACTGTATCCCATACCAATAGGAGAATGATAATCATCTCGCACCTCTTTAAGATTAACCCCTTCTAATCCTGCATGCAAACTATTAGTATCCTTTTGAATAATCTCTTGAATCAACTCATTTGTAGGATGAGGAGTGGGTGTAGGAGAATAACAGAAAGTACTAGGTGGAGGATAAACATATGCATTATCCTCATGACCCAACCCGGTCTTGATTTTAGCCCCCTTTGTCTTTTGCATAATTCCTCCTATTTCATACCCGAAAAAGTCCATTTTTCCAACTTATTTTTAAGCTTTCTTGTTTCAAACTCAGCAAGTGTAACTTGTTCAGTCAAGCAATTGACTTCACAGTTCTTTTCCAAAAGAGTCCTCTTCAAATGTTCGTTTTCTTTCAAAGCTTCTCTCAATTTAATAAAATATTTTGATTCATTCATTTTAAGCTCTTTGTTATTTCGTTTCAATTCATTTTCATTTTCTATTAACAACCTATTAGCCTTGTATATTCCAATTAAACGGATTTTACAGGCAGAAGAGCACATATCTTGAATTATTTCATAAGGAAGACCCATTATCAATTTTTCAGCTGCTAGAGCTCTGTCATTAAACGGATTTTACAGGCAGAAGAGCACATATCTTGAATTATTTCATAAGGAAGACCCATTATCAATTTTTCAGCTGCTAGAGCTCTGTCATATTGGCAGACTGATGTGGTTCTTTTGTACTCTTCCACAGCAACTTTTTTAGCTTCCTCAATCACTACTTCCATCTTCATTTTTGTCTTCTCAGCTTCATAACCCTCAGCTCTTGTACACTCAACAGCATACATAGCTTCCTCGGCGACAACCTGTTTCTCCACAACATCCCTAGGCATCTGCCCAACTGTTTCCTTCTGAACCACAACTTCACATACTAACCATTCTTGAACAACAGTTTTTCCAACCAGCTTCTTACCAATCTCACAATCCTTGACCTTTTGAACTTCACACGGGCTTGACCAAACATTATCAGCGGTAGCTTCTCCATGAGCTTCACACCAGAATTCTTTGAATGGATCAAAGTTTTTAAGGAATTCATCATCACTTTCAACCACTTCAGCAACCAAAGCATGATTGATTTTTTCTTCTGATTCCTTGATTATAGCACTTCGATCAAAGTTGATGAGTAGTGTTGTTTCATTCTTTGTATCTGCAAAACAGTCAAACCGACTTTGTGGCATTGTGAGATTATCAGATTCGAAGGATTTAAACAGTTCTGCAAAAGCCATTTTTCTTCTAAAATTTTGTTTAATTATGAACAATTAAACGCCCCAAAACGCCTCAAAATGCTCCAAAACGCCTCAAAAATATTTTTCCCAAAAATTGTAAAATAATTCTCCCCCGGGAAAAAATATTTTCTTTAAAGCATTTTTTTTATAAATCTTTTAAATCGTTGAATATTTCTTCTTCGAGTTACACGTTTACAACCCGACCAACAATTGTTTAATCAATAATCTCTCCCCAGATTTTATTATTATTATTTTTTTAATCTTGTAATTAGCCCAACTAGTTATTAGCCTAACTAGTTAGTAGCCCCGTACAGAGATTGAAAATACAGCCCAAAATAACATGAATCCAATTAACAATTAAATTGATAACCCAATCCAAACCCAATTGGAGAAAATCCCATTAACACACACAAACCCAAACCCTAAACACATTTCATCTGTACACACACACAAACATAACACAAAACACTTTCAAATCCTTAAAGCTCTCGAACTCTCTGCCTCTCTCTCGGTTCTCTGCCTCTCTCTCGGTTCTCTGCCTCTCTCTCTCAAACTCTCTGCCTCTCTCTCGGTTTTCTGCCTCTCTGTCTCGAACACTCCCTCTCAGTCTCTTGATTTGCTATAGTTGTTTAAATCGAAGTTGCGATTGTTGTCGGTCGCTGGTCACAGGTTGCGGTCGACAGGTGTGGTTCAATTAATGTTGACTGGGGTTGTCGATGGTGTTCGATTGATGTTGATTGGGTGTGGTTGTGGTTGATTTTGGAACAATAGTTCGAATTTGACAGGTGGGTGATGTTGTGGTCGGTTGTCACGGTCGAAGGTTGTGGAAGGTCGATCGTAGGTTGGTGTCGGTTGTTATAGGTTGGTGTAGGTTTAAGAGATGGTGGTGATGAGGGCTAGGGCTCCGATCTGGTGTGTACGAGTGCAGGGGGTGGACGATGGTGATGGTTGTGGTGGATTGGAGGTCTCGGTGGTGATGGTGGTGTTGGATGTCGATTGTGTTTATGGTGGTTGTCTGCTTATTGGCGGTGGCGGTGGCGGTGTAAGTCGTAGGTGATGGTGGCGGTATGGTTAAGTATGGATGGTTGTGACGGTCCGGGGACAGAAGGTTTGTGGTGATGGTGGTGATAGTGGTTGTGGCCGATGGTTGTGATTATGGATTGTTGGGTTACGATTGATGGTTGTGGCAGTGACTGTTGTTAATTTCGCTGGTGGTTCTTATAGTTTCGCAGCCCCTTTTCTTATAATTTCGCTGATTTTTCTTTAATTTTGCAGGTTAGTTTCGCCGGAATTGTTGCAGTTTCGCCGGAATAGTTTCGCCGGAATTTCGTCGGAGTTTCGCCGGACGAAACTGTAGTTTCGCCAGAGCAGTTTGAATTTTCGTTCAAGATGATGCTAAATTCGCAGCTTGATGATTTGAAGATTTGAAGATCCTCAAGAACACCAATAACACACACATTAGTGTGTGTGAGAGAAAATCTCCGGATCTGAAAAATTTTTGTTGAATCTTGTATAGATTTAGAAGAAGATATGATTTCTAACTTATAAATCTTCAAATTCCTTGTAAAACCTTGTAGATCTGATGATTTTGATGAAGATTTGAAACTTTTAATTTTTCAGATCTACTTTCTCTCTCTAGAAACCCTAACTTTCTCTCTCTACGAATCTGATAATAAACTTCAAAATCACCAACTATATTCACAAAAACTGATTCAAATGGCTCTGATACCATATTGTTGGTCTCAAGCAACACTTGAATCATGAATTTGATGAAGATTCTAGATCAAACACCACAAAATAAGATAAACAATGAAGAACATCTCAAGAACACACTTAAAAACCCTTTGTTTGATCCAAAAATATGATTACCAAATAATTTGAAAGTAGAAACCCTAATCACTAGCTTCTCCAAGCTTAAAACCCTAATTATCATGCTTTACTATTTATAGTAAATGACAATTTACTAATGACACTTAGGACCTTAAACTATAACAATTAAAAATTACAATAAAAACCCAAAATGTCTAAAAACAAGATTAAATATATTTTGTCGACACAAAATATATTTATTAACAATAAACATCCTAGACAAATATATCTTCAACGTCTTATCTCTAATCTTCGTCCCGAACACGTCGAGTTACTGTTGTGCTGACTTTGACCGTTGACGTTGACTTTGTTGACTTTGACTGTGTTGATAATATTAGACTATCCTTCAGACCCAACAATATTCCCCCTTAGTCTACTATTATCAACGTCTTTCATCGTGATCAGCACCGATAAATCAACTGAACTTGATTTTCAATTTGGTAAGCTTCAGTCTCAATGTTAAGGTCCAACAATGTACACTTTTATGTATATTATCTTCATGTATTCATAATAAATAACAAGGTCCAATCCGTAGTTACACAGTAATATTCGAACATTTAGAGTGTGTAATATACTAAGATGAAATTCAATAGTCCTGATATTTCATTTATGCATAAGTTTGTTATTGTGTGACTTTGTTTTAGTTAATCAAGGATTACACTAAGATGAGGGATTTCATGTTAGATATTTTAATGTAATTGGATTAACCAACTACCAATTTGATCATAAATCCATCAAACAAGTAAGGAGGATGCAGAATGCATAATTGATTGAGTTTATTATGATCTTCGAAATTGAAAGCCTTATTAGGAGCAAAGTCCCTAAGCAAATGGGGGTTCCAAGGGGGCAACACCCCTGGGAGAGGGTTCTAAAGGACGGCCGCTCCTGGCGGGGTCCAAGGGGCAGAGCGCTTGGCTGCAGTCAACAATGCATGAAGATTTAATTTTTAAAATTTCACATGTGAAATTCAGGCGTAAATGTGTATTATTTGACTATGAAAACTGCCTTCGCCAGTTTTCAACCCTACCCTGCAAGTATTGATTTCGAAACATTTTGGTCATCCTGTTCTCCTCTGGTTCATGAAAATCACACAACAAAACATACTAATTCTTGATATGTGATTTATTCGAGTGAACCACCTAGTAATTTTGATATGAAAGTGATCTTCACGACTCTTAAATTATCCAAGTTTGATTTCAAGTATTCTACAATTTCATTCTCATGATATTTGGGGATGCTATGACGTTTTGTTGCTATAATCTAGAGCCACAATCGGACCTTCATTGCATTATGAAATGATCTGGATGAAGTCGTATCGATGTTTAGATTACGGGTCTCCCTTGTTTTCGCCCATTTTGTTACTTTGAAATTAAATTCATGTGGATGTCTTCTCTTGAAGCCGTGCCATTGAGATCGTTTATCCCTCCTGTGAAGTGCAAGTCTCTTATTTACTTGCTTATTACTATTTGTTTGCTTGTTGGGATATCATGGATGCTTTCCTCCTATACTTTATATTAATCTTTTTTGTTTGGTGATTTGGTTTGTATATTACCCTATTGTTAAAAAAACAACGTCATGAACAGTAACTCAGGGGTATTTTCGGTATATCACTGTTCTTCGGGTTCCGTGCCAGGCCTTCTTATGTGATGTACTGATGTCCCATCGTTCATTGTTGCTCGAGTTTCATTTGGTGGTGGTGGTTGCCGAAGGCTTTGGGCGGCCGGCTGTTGGGGCCGCTTCGTTTTCCCCGGTCGGTCGTCGTCTTTAGACACTGGTGGTTGTTCGTATGTGTGTTGGTGTAGACGATGCTAGGGTCCGCCTCCCTACCGTGCCCTCACCTTTGTGTGTTGTCGGTGCCAGGCTGATGGGGCTTACGATTTACGGGTCTGAAGAAGGCGGTGTTGGTGGCGGTGGAGGCGGATTCCCCTCGGCCGGATGTCTGCGCACCGTCGGATCTTCAAAATCTCTTCGTTACCCTTTTCGGGTTTTCGGATGGCGCCGCCCACTACCGCCCGGCGCCGCCCACTACTGCCCGGCACCGCCCACTGCCGCCCGGCGCTGTCGTCGCACGCATGTGTTGATGGTGGCGACTCCTGCTGGCAGCGGCTGTATCTGTTGTCTGTGGTGTTTCGTTTTGGGTTTATCTGACCTAATGGAGTGCCATGAACAGTAACTCAGAGGTATTTTGTGTGTGGAGTAATCGTCGGGTGTGGGATGCCGACGCGTTGGCCGTTCGGTTGTTGGTGGGTTTATGTTACCCTAACCGTCAATGATGATGACGATCGGTCATCTGAGACCCTTATACCTCTGTTTTTTTCGTTGATTTCTTTAAATCTGTTCTTGCTATGATGATGACTGTGGTAGAGGTGGTTTCTTGGTGTGGTAAACTTGGTGATGGCACGTGTGTTGTACTGCACTTGCAACCTGAGTTGCAGCCATAGAAACCAAAAACCAAGATCTGAGCAAATTGCCTAATCTTTTGAGTTTTTTTGCTTTGTTTTCTTACTTACTTTATTAACGTGAGTCCAACCTTATGATTTAATGAAGGTTAGTCTCGGTTAAAAAATTATTTAGTTCTGAGCCGATTTGTGATGTGATGAAAAAATTAACTTGCGACTGTAATGGGGTTTGTGTGGGACTCGGTTTTATCCTTTTTCGGGCTCAGTTTTATCCGTTTCTAAAACGCGCAACGCGCGTAGGGGCATCCCCCCTAGTTATATGTATTTGTTTGACTACCTCTCTGCTGACAATTTATATAAAGTTTGCTTGATGTTAAAAGAAAATCTACGTTTAGTATTATGCTATATATTAATACTAGTATTAAACATGTGTCTTACACATGTTAAATAAAAGTAATAAATTTATATATAAAAATTATGTTTCATAAATTAAAAAAGTTTCATATTTCATAAATTTTTGTTTTTAAAAAAAGTTATGTTTTTAATAAAAAGAAGCATGTTTTTTACTTATCAAAAATAACTTCTATAAAAAAGAGAAACATATTTTTGGATTTAAAAAAAATATTCATAATTTAAAAAGTATATAAATAATATAATTAGAATTTAATGCATTATTAAACGCTTAACTTTAATTCTGATAATGACAGATCTACAATGTCTATGTGAAGCCTAGGTGGAGGGGGTAGAAAAGTATCACGTGGGACATAACATTTTGTGTTACTAGAGTAGATACTTATATGGTAAAATTAGTTAAACATGATTAAATTCATCCAAAATGGGGAAGTTATTGTCTACGCGTAACCTAAAGAGAACTCCATTTTAACCCGTTCTCTTAGTCTTCCCAAAAGCATAAGACAACGTATCAGTTTTACCCAAAATTTGAGCAGAAGACCCTAACCAAAATCGATATTGAAGTCACTTAGCTTTATTCGACTTGAACTACGCATTCTTCTTTATGCGACTCGATGGTTTATGTTTCAAATTTGGTTACACATAGCTGTATGCGAAACCAAATTTCCACTTTGAAAAGGAACATATTGATTTTTACTTGCACTTTGTTCATATGAAAGTTGCACAAAGTCTAGTTACTAATCAAATCGTGTGGATTTCTAACGGGGCTCCGTGGTGTGTAACTAATGCTAAGTATGCTTGTACTTATTTGTTATATTTCATTTACAACTTATTTCAACTAGGCATGCATCCATACAAAACTTCTTTATAAAACTGGAAAGTTAATCAATTAAATTTCAAGTTCAGGTTAATTTAATCAAATCAAATTATTTGAATTTTGAAATTATAAAGTTGGATTGGAATTCGGGATTAAACTGAAAAAACCAAATTCAGATTCGGATAAAGTCTTGAATTAATTCATTTTGATTCAAATATAAAAACAAAATACAATAAAGTCATGTTTGGTACACAAAATTCAAATGAATTAAAATTGAAAATTTTTCTATCTAAAATCCTTTTTGGTTGAGATTAGACATAAGGGGCAGGCGTGCCCACGCCAGAGAGCCGCAGCGGGGGCCGACGCCATGCGGCAACATTGTCGCCGGTTCCCCACGCAGCAATCTTTACACACCACACGACAGGTATACGCCGAGCACACCACAAAACTTTGCCAAATTTTTGACCATATAATGGTCTTATTTTGACCATATAATGGTCTTATTTTGCCAAATTTTTGATTCCAACGTTCAAATCTCCGACCCCCCCTCCCTCACCGGTGACCTCCGCCGGCGAACAGCTCTCTGGATCTCGATCGACCGAGAACAGCTCTCTGGATCTCTCTCTCTGCCGGCGAACAGCTCTCGTGACCTCCGCCGGCGAACAGCTCTCTGGATCTCTCTATCTGCAAACTCTCTCTGCTCCAAGATATATTCCATCCGAAAACAGCTCTCTGGATCTCGATCGACCCCTCACCGGCGAGTTATCGGCGACCCCTCACCGGTGACCCCTCACCGAGAACAACTCTCTGGATCCCGATCGACCCCTCACCAGCGACCCCTGCTCGATCGACCCCTGCTCGATCGACCCCAAGACCTGCTTGATCGACCCAAGACCTGCTTGATCGACCCCTGCTCGATCGACCTCGGCTTCTCATCCGAGGGCATCCCTCTCGATCCCGATCGACCTCTGCTGCTGGTTTACCGCTGTTAGCCTTCTTCTGCCTTGGATTCGCAACCCTAAGTGAAGGTTGCTAAGTCTAGGGCACATCTGAAGAACAGTACATCTGGTGAGATTGTTCCATCTCTCTCTTTTAATTTCTAGTTTAGGCTGATATTGGCTGGGTTAGGAGTACCAGCAGCTGTTGAGATATTCTGTGTAGCTTCCTGTTGCTCTTTACTGGCTACTGGTTTACTGGTGCATCATTTGTGTGATCTGTTTTTTGTGGTTCTTTACTGGTTTGTGTGATTTTAATCCTTGATATATTCTTGTCTATTTTCTGCTGACCGTTTAGTTCTGTGGTTTGTGCCTAATTGATTAGTGAATATAACTTGCTGATTACTTGTATAATTGTTAGTGTTTGGATATTAATTGCTGAGTAAGTTGTATATTGTTGGTTGAGTTGGTGTGTTGAGCATTTGTGGGCTATTGTCTTGATATATTCTTCTCTATTTTCTGCTGACCGTTTAGTTCTGTGGTTTGTGCCTAATTGATTAGTGAATATAACTTGCTGATTACTTGTATAATTGTTAGTGTTTGGATATTAATTGCTGAGTAAGTTGTATATTGTTGGTTGAGTTGGTGTGTTGAGCATTTGTGGGTTGTTGTCTTGATATATTCTTGTCTATTTTCTGCTGACCGTTTAGTTCTGTGGTTTGTGCCTAATTGATTAGTGAATATAACTTGCTGATTACTTGGATTATTTGAATCTATACTCAGGATAGTGTGTCATTGTGTGAAGTGGTGATTATTGTTGCTATTTTTGGATTAAGTTCTGGTCCATCGTGTACTGCTGACCGCGTGTGACGGATAGCAGGGATCATTATGCTGCCCCGAGATCATGTTCAGTGACGAGAGGTGCGAATACAAGGAAAAAGGATTTTAGATTAAGAGTGGCATCGTGGAATGTAGGAACCCTAACTAGTAAGTTACTAGAGTTAATTGATGTGTTAAGGAAACGTAGGGTCCAGATAGCGTGTCTCCAGGAGACTAGATGGCGGGGTGGGAGAGCAACAGAGTGCAATAGTTATAAACTATGGTATTCAGGGTCTGACGGAACGAAAAATGGAGTAGGGTTTCTAGTTGCTAAGGAACTCCAAGATAATGTAGTGGAGGTAAGAAGATACGATGATAGAATTATGCTGTTAAGAATAGTAATAGGGGATGAAGTAGTGGCAGTAGTTAGTGCGTACGCCCCACACGTTGGACTAGGAGAAACAGAAAGAAAAAAGTTCTGGGAGAGTTTAGATCACGTTATGGGTGACATACCTACAGACGAAAAAATATACATAGGAGGAGATTTTAATGGGCATATCAGAAAGGATAATGACCACTTCCAGTTGGTGCATGGAGGCTTCGGGTATGGCCTTAGGAATGAAGGCGGTAAGGAGCTTCTTGACTTTGCAGTAGCGCATGACTTAGGAATCATAAATTCGTTTTTTAAGAAAAGAGAATCGCATCTAATCACGTTTAGCAGCGGCGGGAGACACACGCAGATAGACTATTTGTTGACGAGGAGAGAAGATCGTACCTCGTGGAAGGACTGTAGGACAATCCCAGGAGAGACAATTGTGACACAACATCATATGTTAGTTGCGGATATACGCGTGAAGAGACCAATTGTCCGACAAAACAAGAGAATTAGACATACGATCAAATGGAGCCAGCTCAAGGACGAAAACATTACCAATTTTAGGGATAAGGTCATACCAATGAACCACCCTGGACCACAGGAAGACGCAAACCAAAAGTGGGAGGCCATGGTAAATACGCTCATCCAAGCAGCTAAAGAAACTCTTGGAGTTACAACAAAGAGGACAGTCGGCCATAAGGAATCTTGGTGGTGGAACGAAAATGTACAGGAAAAGATACGAATGAAACAACAAAGTTTCAGAGAGCTTATACGCTGTAACAATGAGGAAGAACGCCCAGAGCTAAAAGATAAATACAAGGAGGCTAAGAGAGAGGCAAAGAAATCGGTGTCAGAGGCAAAGAGTGTAGCGTATGAGATGATGTATAAACGACTAGAGACGAAAGAAGGAGAGCATGACATGTTTAGGTTAGCCAAGGCAAGAGACAGCAGAAGACAAGACCTGAGAATTGTGAAGTTTATAAAGGCTGCGGATGGAAAAGTTTTGGTGAACGACAATGACATCAAGGGGAGATGGAAAACTTACTTCGATAACCTTTACAACATAAAGAACCCAAACCAACAAGCTGGGATAGATAATACAACCCAAACAACACAACAAAACAATTGCTATTGTAGTAGCATCACAGTAGACGAAGTTACGAGAGCTATGAGGAAAATGGGAAGGGCTAAAGCGGTGGGGCCAGACAACATACCGATCGAAGTGTGGAAATGCCTGGGAGATGAGGGGCTTAAATGGCTAACAGATTTATTCAACACCATCTTTACGACAGGGAAGATGCCGGACCAGTGGAGAAACAGTGTCATAGTCCCCATATATAAGAAAAAAGGAGATGTACAAAGTTGTGAAAATTACAGGGGAATAAAGCTATTGAGCCACACGATGAAATTATGGGAAAGAGTTATCGACACGAGAATTAGACGAGAAACACAGATAGCGTCAAACCAATTTGGATTTATGCCAGGACGCTCTACGACAGAAGCAATACACGCCATAAGGAGGTTAATGGAGAAATACAGAGAAAAGAAAAGAGACCTCCATATGGTATTCATCGATCTAGAAAAGGCCTATGACAGCATTCCGCGTCAACTAATTTGGGAAAGTCTACGACGTAGAAGGGTACCAGAGAGGTATATCAAAATAATCAAGGATATGTATGATGGGGCAAAAACGTGTGTGCGAGCTCCGATCGGAGACACAGACTCATTTACAGTGGAAGTGGGACTCCACCAAGGATCGGCATTGAGCCCATTCCTCTTCACACTAGTGTTGGATGAGATGACCAAGTCTATACAGCAGTCAGTTCCGTGGTGCATGCTCTTTGCGGATGATATTGTCTTAATATCGGAATCTAAAAGGGTGCTAAACGACAAGCTAGAACAGTGGAGAGCAGCACTAGAGCGCAAAGGTTTAAGGATAAGTCGCTCTAAGACTGAATACATGCATTGTAACTTTAGTGGCGAGGCGGAAGAGGACACCCAAATCAGTATTCAGGGTATGGCGGTCCCACAAACGTCTAGGTTCAAATACCTGGGCTCGTGCTTGCAGGAGGACGGAGAGATACACAGCGATGTAGTGCACCGTGTTCAAGCAGGATGGTGCAAGTGGAGAGCAGCATCAGGGATCCTATGTGATAAGAGGTTTCCAGCAAAACTAAAGGGAAAGCTATATCGAGTGGCAGTACGTCCAGCTATGTTATATGGAACAGACTGCTGGGCCATAAAGAAATCGCATGAGAAACAAATAGAGGTAGCGGAAATGCGAATGCTGAGGTGGATGTGCGGTCACACAAGACTTGATCGGATAAGAAATGAAGTATTTAGACAGAAGTTAGAAGTGGCTCGTATCGCAGATAAAATACGAGAGGGAAGATTAAGATGGTTTGGGCATGTCAAGAGGAGACCAATGGCGGCACCAGTTAGAGCAGTAGAGAACATCATATTAGAGGGTAGGAGGAGTAGAGGAAGACCTAGATTGACTTGGGATGAAGTAATTAGGCGAGATATGATACACTTGCACCTCTCTAAGCACATGATCGAGGATAGGACTGAGTGGAGGCGTAGAATTAAAATTAAGGACTTCTAGTTCGACCTATAGACAGGAAGGGTATTTGAAGTCTGGTTGCGGGGCATGATGTCTAAGTAGCCCATATCTGCCCTTTAACGGTGATTCTACATGCACCTAGGATATATGTATGCTATGTGTTGTATGATTTATTGTGTACGGTATGCTATGTGTTGTATGGTTTTTTGTATACTGTATGCTATGTGTTCAATGATTTATTGTAGGTGGTCTTGATATCAGTATGGCGTTTGCTATCGAGTCGGGGGTCTCTTTGGAAGCGGTCTCTCTATCTAACAAGATAGAGGAAAGACTCGCCTACACCTACCCTCCCCAGACCCTGCTCTTGAGTGGGATATACTGGGTTTGATTGATTGATTGATTGAATGGTCTTATTTTGACCGTGCAATGTTCTTAATCAATCTGCAATCTTAACGTCACAATTGAAGGAAACCGCCCTGATATGTCTCTTTCACATAAAGGGGCATCGATAAAAACATGGTTACTATCCAGCTGATTATATACATCTTTCATGGTCAACTTTTATGATGTCATATTCTTCTCCAGTTGAGTACAAAAAAAAAGAAATTTAAAAACAATGCAAGAGTTCATAAGAAAAAACAAATGTATGTGTGCGTTATACTCCACAAGATGATTATAAGAAATGACGACAACACTATTTTTCCCGTACACATTCAAGAACCACCGAAGAATCCAGTTGAGGACGATATACAATTTGGGAGTTGGAAGTAAGAACACACATTCTAGATTTAGATTTGATTTTTGTACTTTTTAATTTTAGTTTATAATTTTTTTTATTTTTATTTTAATGGAGTTTTAAATTCTAATTTGTAATTTATTTGTTTAAAACAAGTTTCAAGGTATGCGTGGTGTGAGTCCCCTCCCTTAAATGGTGTCGTGTCGTGTCTTATGGTGTAAGGTGACATGGTATTTTATAATTGGTGAATATATGTGTGTGGTGTGGTGGGTGTGGCATTAGCACACCTACCACCCTTAGCAAATATTTTACCAAATTCCATCAACAAAAAGAATTTAACATTCCTTCTCATATGTGATGGATTTTTAAAGTTTTTAATTAATAGTGTAAAGATTAGAATACCTTCATTCTCAAAATTGTCAATCGGACTCGAACACCAAAAGCGTCCAGCCAGCCACTTCCACCACTAACAACTGCCATTACAAGACCACCTACCGTCTTCTACCTCTCCTCCACTAAACAACACTACAACTCATAACACCCCTAACCATAAAAAAACCTTTGATCTACTCCAGGTTTTCATGACTATTGATCAATGCTAAAACACCACCACAATCACCACCCCTGTTCTACCACCTTAGTGCAATCAGCTAACATAACCAACACACCCTCACTACCATGACCACCCCTATCACCACAATAGAAATTGAACAACGACAACATCTAACGACCTAAAACCACTAGATCTACAAACTAGATCTACCACCACCAACCTTTCTCACCAGTGTCCCAAAACGACTTAACATCTCTAGAAGATCTGTTGTTTTAAAAAGAATAATAAAGGACAGAGAGAGAGAGAGAGAACCACACTCAACTCCACCATCTAATTAGCGTTCGATTAGGGAAGAAGAAAAAAAAGATATGATTGTCTTTTTGCTTTTTAAACATTTTAATTCGTTAAATAAAACTACCAACTAAATAAGTCATTGGATTTGAAAAGAATTCTCTCGAATTTCTATTGCAATCAAAATTACAGTTTAATCAAAACATTTTTGCAAACCAAATGGACCTTAAGCCTTAAATTCATCTCTTCACATTCCATCTTCAGTGCATGTAAAATTTCAAACTACGATTCTTAAAATAAAAAAAATAAAAAACAAAACAAAACAAAACAAAACAAAAAACTATAAGATAGCTTTTGATATGCATGAATGAGGGTCGGAATGGAATTAACCATTGAGGGTAGATGAGAAAAGACATGTTTGATTGGTAAAATAATAGAATGAACCATTAGATAGTTGATTTCATTCCCTCAAATTCATTCCATCCACACCTCTTTTTTTCATTTCATTTCTTCTTCCATCGTTAGTTATCAACACCACCCACCCTCCACAACACCACAGGCCGCCTAGATTGATCGTCACCGGCCACTGCCGCGGCTCACGCCAACCACCGGCCACCGCCGCCGCCGGGAATCACCACCACCATCCATCACCACCATAACCATTTTTACATTTCAATCTTTGGTCTTTTCCTACATAAGAAATAACACAAAAGTAATGATTTATTCAATTACTAAAGTATAACCAAACAGTACAATGTAATGTAATGATTCATTTTATAATCTCATTCATTCATTTTACTTATTAATTTCATCATTCGTCCATTTCATTACCTGTAGATTCTATATGTAAGAAAACATTAAATTATCAAAATTCAAATTACAACATCCAAAATATAATTTAGTGAATAATCAGAGATTCAAAATAACAGTCATATTTATAACTTCCTATGTGAAAAAGGATGGTAGATTTATTGAAAAAAATACATAATCAAATAAAATTAGAAACCCATATTCATAAAATTATATATAATATAATAAATATTATGTATTTTATATATATTACAAACCCAGTTCTAAAATAGTAACTTTAATGTTTTTTATTAATAAACTTCCAATATATATAAAATAAAACAAGGAAAAATTTTCAAACTAAACATTAGTCTTGGCCTAATCATAAAACTAGTCATCGGAAAAAATATTAAATTATTTAAACAATCACGTAGTGCCATGTGTTCAAATCTCGTTATAGCAGCAAGATTTTCCATTGCGACGTACTCGTAAAACCTACGGCAATATATTGAAAAACTTTGGGACAATAAATTGCAAAGATTTAGAAATGTTATATAAAAATGACAAAACTTAAAAGACATCAAAAGAATTGAGGAGTCTGGACATTTTAGTTTAAATAAAGTAAAAATAAAAATTATAACGTAAAAGAAGAAAAGGAATCAATGGATCTCAAGTTGATTATTTCCTCTTTGGAATCTAAAGCTGAAACAACGCTGCTAAACGAAGATGAAAGCTCATATCTTCTCGGGTGTAGGAAAAGATTCAAGGAGATTGAATATAGTAAAAGCTTTGACCTTAAACAAAAGGCAAGAGTCAAATGGGCAGTTGAAGGAGACGAGAACTCTCGTTTCTTCCAAGGAGTTATAAAATCAAACCTAACAAGAAAGAGGATAAACGGCCTTTCAATCGACAACTCCTGGGTCACGGATCCTTTAAAAATCAAGGAAAAAGCTGCCTCTTTTTTCGACCAAAAATTCAGTGAGCCCTTCAAAAATCGGCCTAGAATCATGGAAGATGGGTTTCGGAAAATATCGGATGATCACCGATTGAATCTAAGAGCTCCCTTCACAAGAATGGAGATAAAGGCTACGGTTACTAGTTGCTCAGACCAAAAAGCCCCTGGCCCTGATGGTTTCACCATGGAATTCATTAAAAAATACTGGAGCATTTTTGAAGAAGATTTCTTCAATGCCTTCGACTACTTTCATTCCTCTGGTCGCTTACATTCGGGGAATAACTCCTCTTTCGTCACTTTGATTCCTAAGGTTGACGACCCGTTATCTCTTATGGACTACCGCCCTATCTCTCTGATCGGATGCTTTTACAAAGTGTTGGCAAAGGTTCTGGCCTTGAGACTTAAAAAAGTAATCTACTCTATCATCAGTTCTAGTCAGTCGGCTTTCATTGAAGGCAGATCAATCCTGGATGGCATCTTAATCCTTAACGAGGCGGTCTCATGGATAAAGCTGAGGAAGAAGAAGGCTATGATTTTCAAGGTAGAGTTCGAAAAAGCTTTTGATACGATCAATTGGGATTTTCTCGACGATTTGTAGAGATTTATGGGTTTTCCGGATAAATGGAGGAACTGGATTCGGGAGTGCCTTGCCACGGCCAGAGTATCTACTCTAGTTAACGGTTCTCCATCTAAAGAATTTGGCATGTCCAAGGGGTCCGACAAGGAGATCCAATTTCTCCTTTTTTATTCATCATGGTCATGGAGGCTTTGGATGTTTTTATGAAATCAGCGATTGAAACTAAAATTTTCAGTGGGTTGTCTCTTCCCCATGATTCAATTGTTCTATCACACTTGTTCTTTACCGATGATGCAATCTTTATTGGTGAATGGTTACCAAATAATATTGAGAACTTGGCATGCATTCTTAGATGCTTTAACCTTGTAACACCTCGTATTTTCGTTAAATTAAAAGTTAACTTTGTAAGGACTATTTATGCCATTTATGAAACTTTATGGGCTATTTTTATTTCATTCCTTGTTTACTTAAAGTTTCTAAATCAATTAAATAATAATACTAATTATAAATAATAATAATAATAATAATAATAATAATAATAATAATAATAATAGTAATCATAATAATAATAATAATATTAGTGATAATATTTATAAAAATAATAATAATGATGATACTAATATTAATAATTTAATAAAAAAAATTATTAACTTAAAAATGTTAAAACTTAACTAAAATTAGTGGGGGGTTGTTTTATCATTAATTAAACTTTAAAATAGAGTTTTAAGCATAAGATGATAACAAGTCTAACTACAGGGACCGTTTGTGTAAATATGAAAACACCCAAACCCCACCCCCCATTCTTCCCCGTTTATCCGCCGACCACCCACTTGATCGAGCACTAAACCACAATAATAATTGAATTAACTTCACATAAACAATCATATATCTATCTCCAATCGATTACAACCTTCAATTGCATCTGAAACAAACGCGAACATCGAATTCTATCATCACCTTCATCGCGACCTGCAACCCAATCGAACATCATCATCTGGACTTCAATACGTGAAATTGATAGAGGGCTTTCAACCTTTGAGTCATGTGGAAGTTTCCTGCATAATTAATTGAATTTCCATTACCATTTGCATCGTGAACCCTACACCACCCTGGTCGCGACTGATCTTCAACACGTACCATCGAGTTCAAATAATTTTTGGGTAATTAAACACATCATTACACTCGTTTTTACTTGGGGATCAAAAGCCCCAAGATCAATTTTGTTAACATTGTCGATTTGGGGTTCAATTCGGATCAACCGAATCTAGGGTTTATATGAATTGGGGATGGGTTGCTATTGGTGTTTAAAAGATTTCAAAACCAAAGTAAACCGCAGCCACGACCTTGGTTTACTGGTTACACGCGCACATGTTGAACTTGTGGTCCCGAGTTCGAACCCGGGCACCCTCAACACATTTTTTTAAGCCTTTTTGGCCTTTAAAAATATATAAAAAAATTCCTAAAAATAATAAAAATGGATTTTATAAACTGTATATATTTTAAAAACTACCTAATTATTTTCTGTAGTTTTATTTATTTAAAAGCCTTAACAATTGTTTTACAAAATATTATAACAAATATTATAAATAGATATTTTTATAAACATGGACTTTAAATAATAAATTAAATCATTAAATTATTAGTGGACACTATACTTAGTTATGTATTAATCATGAACATAGTAAAAACTATATATATTTTCATAAACTATTTACGAATGTTATTTTAGATTATTTTCTTATCAAATGTAATTTAATTAATAGTTTAGATTAATAAGTTACCGTTGGTCTATGCGTTATTGTGATCATTATCAAATAAAGTTTTATTTCAAATATTATAAATATTTATTTACATTGCACATTTAAACCCTATCAATTATTATGTCTAATTACTTTTATATATGAAAAAGACTTAAAAATTATAATTCTTTTCATTTAATCCAAATAAAAATGATTCCATCATATAAAATTAACTACTTGTCAAAAACCCCACAATCCTATAGAAACCCTAGTTCTCGTTTGAACTTTAACATTATTATTAACGTAAAACTTGTAAATATAAATATATATTTAGGTATCTTGTGAAGGACTACGTTAAAGGGTTGCTTGTTAATCTTTTAACCTCTATTTATACAATTAAACATCAGGTGAGTTTTCCTTGCCCTGTTTTACTTTATTTCACACTATTTTGGGGTGAAACATGATACTTATACATCATACACTTATAAACGTTTGAGACTTGTAAAGCACTTGCAATTCATCTTTATATTTTGTCATGGTTATTTGGGTGATGTAAGTGATTATATGAGATACATAGTTTGTTACAATCATTAACTATTGCTAGCCTGGCGACGTCTTAGATCTTTGGGCCTGACAAGCCTATTTGGTGCTAAAGTCGATGTATTGCCGACTCCTAGGAGTCGTATGCTTGTGCACTAGGGAACCAAATACACTTAGCCAATCTTATATACTTGTAATCAAGTCGAGGTTTGGTTGTAAAGATATGTGTTCTATAACCTTACTAGCTTATAACCTATGACATGAATTGCTACTTGTAATCTTTTCATATTATGTATGAAAACCTTGGAAACTCACCAACTATTTTTAGTTGACCTTTTATTTTTATCATGTTTCAGGTCATGCCCAAGTTTAAAGTGAACTATTGAAGCTTGCATAATCTAGGACTTGGACCTAGTTAATGAAATAAAAAAAAGATTATATTTTGTCATGTTATGTTTAAACTTATTTCATGTTTGAGATCTATGCTTGTAATGTTACCTTTGAAACTTATGAATAATATATTGGGATTTAATATTAGCGTTATGTGGCTGTGAACAATCTTATCCCTCACATCTCGATGATTCCGCCTTCAAGGTTGGGATGTGACAGATTGGTATCAGAGCCCATAACTATAGGGATTTAGGTTATTAGAAATGGTGACCTAGACTATAGGTTATGCATGAACCTTATAGAATAATGTTTATATTCTTGTAAATATATACGTTGTTCGCATGCTACA
This sequence comes from Flaveria linearis, assembly GCA_024085815.1. Taxonomy (NCBI): domain Eukaryota; kingdom Viridiplantae; phylum Streptophyta; class Magnoliopsida; order Asterales; family Asteraceae; genus Flaveria; species Flaveria linearis. The sequence goes on from CM044001.1 coordinate 78,331,331, forward strand.
TAATGCTATGCTTTCATATGTGCAATTTGATGCCTTAGCACAGGATTGCCTAAACATTGTTACTTATCTCCCTAAACTTATATCTCACTCTTTGATTCTCCCCGATAAATGAAACTTTCTTAATCTTATTCTCGATGACGCATGGAATCTTATGCTTATGCTTATGACTTGGATCTTTAGACGATATGTCTAATCTATATAAATCTCATCAAGGTTTTGATTTTGTGAACCTAAGAAATATTGTGTGACACATAGATACCTGTATTCTGGATTTCCTGGCAAAAAGCCTTCGAGCTAAGGTAAGCGTTTCGCATAAATCCTACGGGACTAGTTACGCTTACCTGGGGATTTCTGGGATGAGTGATAAACTATGGTCAACATACACAAGTTTCTAAGGCAAATAGGTCAATTTACCTTGACGTGTCAACGTTTCCAAATGGTAATGCGTTATCAAATGGAATCATTCCATATGCCTTATAACTCTTGACTTATCTTTGTTTAAATTATAACCCTTGTTATTCTCTTTTCTCGTGTCTAACTCATTTTGCATATTCCAGCATGTCTCGTCATCATGGAAAGCGTGGGAGTTCCGATCGTAAGCTAGCCGTCATGATTGCTCGACAAATGGCTGATGTCATCCCGACCATGGTTGCTGAACTCAATAGCACTTTAATGACCAATTCTAGCAATAATGGGAATGGTCAAGGAGAGAATAGTGCTAACCAAGGGCGCAACAACCAAACTTGCACTTTCAAGCACTTTAGCTCTTGTAAGCCCACTAGTTTTAGTGGCAAGGAAGGAGCCACTGGTCTTCTTGAGTGGTTCAAAAGCATGGAGAACACTTTTGTCAATTGTGAGTGTCCCGAGGCACTCAAAGTCCGTTATGCCACTAGTATACTTCAACAAAGGGCACTTACCTGGTGGAATAGCGAGAAGAGAAACCGAGGAGCTGATGCTATTTTGGCACTCTCTTGGGATGAGTTCAAGAACATCGCCATCGCGAAATTCTGCCCGAGAAGTGAATTGCAAAAATTAGAAGAAGAATTCTGGAACTTGAAGCAAGATGGTGGTGATCATTTGGCCTACTCAACTAGGCATCATGAGTTGAGTCTACTACTACCCCATATGGTCGACACTGTCCCCTGTAACATTGAGAGGTTCATAAAGGGTGTACCACCCCAAATCCAAGATGTTGTGGTGGGTAGCCGACCCATAACCTTGGAGGAAGCCATCACTATCACCGCTCAACTCACCGAGAACCATATACGAGCGGGCACCATGTCTGTGAAGGGTGCAAAGAAGGTGGAAAGGACGGCTACTGAGGCCGTTAAGGAGACTAAAGCTGAACCGTCTCACAACAACAACAAGAAGCGCAAGTTTACACCGGCACGCAACTATGTTGTGGCTACACCCAAACAACCCCAAAGACAACTTGTACCTGTCGCTGCACCTGTGGCACAAGTGCCTGGGGCTAGAGCCTATGCTGGTCCTCAACCTATGTGCAACACGTGTAGGTATCATCATCCGGGAAATCAACCATGTCGTATCTGTACTTTATGCGGTAAATATGGTCACTGGGTGGCGACTTGTCACCGTACACCTAACAACGCCGCAATGGTCACGAACCGTGCTTGCTACAACTGTGGGGAACCTGGTCATTTCCGCCCGCAATGCCCTTGTCTTGTGGGTAACGTTCCACAAGCCTGAGGCTGTACTTTCAACATCAACGCTAACCAAGCACAAGCAAACAACGATGTGGTGAATGGTATGTTAACTTACTTTTAATTTTCGTGATCCGAATATTTTCATACATTACCTGTAACGTTAAATACCTTAAAAATTGAACAGGAATGTTTCTTATTAATGAGACGTATGCCTATGTTCTGTTTGATTCTGGAGCCGATAAGAGTTTTGTTTCATTAGAGTTTGAACCCATACTTGCTAAGTCACCTACGAAACTAGAAAGACCTCTCACCGTTGAAGTTACGTATGGAGAGCCGATCACCGTGGATGTCGTTATCCGTGATTGCATCCTAAGTCTTAACGCGCACGATTTTCTTATCGATCTTGTACCGATGAAACTTGGTAGCTTTGACGTCATCATTAGTATGGATTGGTTAGCCAAACACCATGGAGATCGTTTGTTTTGAGAAGTGCATTCGTATACCGTTACCCTCTCGGGATACTTTGAAAGTGTTCGGTGAAAAATCTTCCAAAGGACTTAAACTCATGTCTTGCACTCAAGCCTGAAAGTGCTTAAGCAAGAAGTATATGGCCGTCTTGGCTTACGTGGTTAACACAAAAGTCAAAGGGAAAGAACTTAAGGATGTCCCTATCGTACGAGACTTTCCTGAAGTATTTCCCGATGACCTTAGTGGTTTACCTCCCGTGCGTGAAGTCGAGTTTAAAATTGACTTGATACCGGGAGCAAACCCCGTGGCTAAGTCACCATATCGGCTTGCACCATCGGAAATGCAAGAACTCTCTAGTCAACTTCAAGAGCTAACCAGGAAAGGTTTCATTCGTCCTAGTTCTTCGCCTTGGGGTTCACCTGTTCTATTTGTAAAGAAGAAAGATGGGTTGTTTCGCATGTGCATCGACTATCGTGAGCTTAACAAGCTTACCATCAAGAACCGTTATCCTCTTCCTCGCATCGATGACTTGTTTGATCAACTTCAAGGAGCTGCTATATTTTCGAAGATTGATCTACTTTTGGATATCATCAATTACGAGTCCATGATGATGACATCCCAAAGACCGCGTTCCGTACTCGTTATGGGCACTATGAGTTTATGGTGATGCCTTTTGGTTTAACTAATGCTCCTGCTATATTCATGGATCTCATGAACCGAGTATGTAAGCCCTATCTAGATAAGCTTGTGATCGTCTTCATTGATGACATACTTATCTACTCCAAAACCAAAGCCGAGCATGAACTGCATTTGCGACAAGTTCTTGATTTGTTGAAGAAAGAGCAATTGTACGCGAAGTTCTCGAAGTGTGATTTCTGGCTCGAGGAAATTCAATTTCTAGGACACGTCATGAATAGCCAAGGAATTCACGTTGACCCTGCAAAGGTGGAAGCTGTGAAGAATTGGTGTGTTCTCACGACTCTGACCGAGATTCGTTCTTTCCTTGGTCTTGCTGGTTATTACCGACGATTCATCGCCAACTTTTCAAGGATCGTGAAGCCGCTCACTTCCTTGACACAAAAGAATAAACCATTCGAGTGGGGGCCCGAGCAAGAAGAAGCTTTTGAAGCGTTAAAGCACAAAATGTGCAATGCTCCTATCTTGACCCTACCCGATGGAAACGATGATTTCACCGTATATTGTGATGCATCAAAACAAGGCCTTGGTTGCGTTCTTATGCAACGAGGAAAGGTCATAGCTTATGCATCGAGACAATTGAAGGATCACGAGGTGAATTACGCAACACACAATCTCGAGCTTGGTGCTGTTGTTTTTGCTTTGAAGATTTGGAGACATTACCTTTATGGTACGCAATGTATAGTCTACACCGATCACAAAAGCCTTCAACATGTTTTTAATCAAAAAGATCTCATATGAGACAACATCGTTGGGTTGAGTTGATTAGTGATTATGACTGTGACATTCGTTACCACCCTGGGAAGGCAAATGTCGTAGCCGATGCACTAAGTCGTAAAGTCCATAACAAGATGACCTTGTTTCAAGAGATTCGCGATCGACGACAATGGTTTGATACTTTGAGAGGATTCGATACTGAAATTCGACTAGATGTCAACAAGGCTACCGTACTGCTACAAAATTTGAGAATAGATAGTGACATCGAATCTAGTATCTTGGAGGCTCAACAAATGATTCAACAAGAAGGAAGAATGAAGGATGAACTAGAGCATAACCTTCTAACTCAACTGGAGACAAAACCTAATGGGTTGATGTACTTCGCAAATCGAATTTGGGTTTCAAATCATGATAATCTTCGTACCCTCGTTATGAACGAAGCTCATCAAACTCGTTATTCTATTCATCCTGGCTCCGATAAGATGTACATGGACTTGCGTGGTCAATATTGGTGTCCTGGAATGAAGAAAGACATAGCAACTTATGTAGCTAAGTGCCTCACGTGTACGAAGGTTAAAGCCGAACATCAACGTCCAAGTGGGTTACTTGAACAACCCGAGATTCCTATGTGGAAGTGGGAACACATATCCATGGACTTCATAACTAAACTACCCCGAACCTCTCGTGGTCACGATAGCATATGGGTGATCGTCGACCGGCTGACCAAGTCGGCGCATTTTATACCCATACGTGACACTTACAAGACATCAAGGTTGGCTCGTATATACGTTGATGAAATTGTAAGTCGTCATGGGGTACCTCTACACATCATATCCGACCGAGACGCTCGTTTCACTTCGCAATTTTGGTTGTCTATGCAAGAACTCTTGGGTACACAACTAGATCTAAGCACAGCTTACCATCCTCAAACTGATGGTCAAACCGAGCGAACGATCCAAACCCTGGAGGATTTGCTACGCCTATGTGTCCTTGACTTTGGTGGTGATTGGGATACGCATCTACCGCTTGCGGAGTTTTCGTATAACAATAGTTATCACTCGAGTATCAAGATGGCACCATTCAAAGCACTTTATGGTCCTAAATGTCGTTCACCGATCTGCTGGACCGACATTGGTGAAAACTTCATCACTGGTCCTGAACTCATACAAGAGACGACCGATAAAGTTTTTATCATCCGAAAGAACCTTGAAGTGGCAAGAAGTCGACAAAAGAGCTATGCTGATAAGTGACGTAAGCCATTGGAATTCCAAGTTGGGGAGATGGTTCTTCTTAAGGTTTCACCGTGGAAGGGTGTTGTTTGCTTTGGAAGGAAGGGTAAACTGGCCCCAAGATTTGTAGGACCTTTCAAGATTCTGAAAAGGATTGGGAAAGTAGCTTACAAACTGGAATTACCTTCCGACCTTAGTGGAGTTCATCCTGTGTTCCATGTCTCGAATTTGAGGAAGTGTCGGGCTGACGAAGGTCTGCATATTTCGTTGGATGACATCCAGATTGACGAGTCATTACACTTTGTCGAGAAACCCGTTGAAGTTATGGATTGCATTATGAAGAAGACAAGAACCACCACTACCCCAATCGTCAAGGTTCGTTGGGAGAATAAGCGTGGCGCTGAATTTACTTGGGAACGTGAGGAGCACATGAAGAGGAAATACCCGTTTCTATTTGTATAGTTTATTCTTAATTTCGGGACGAAATTCTCTTAAGTTAGGGAGACTGTAAAACCTCGTATTTTCGTTAAATTAAAAGTTAACTTTGTAAGGACAATTTATGCCATTTATGAAACTTTATGGGCTATTTTTGTTTCATTCCTTGTTTACTTAAAGTTTCTAAATCAATTAGATAATAATATTAATTATAAATAATAATAATAATAATAATAATAATAATAATAATATAATAATAATAATAATCATAATAATATATTAGTGATAATATTTATAAAAACAATAATAATGATGATACTAATATTAATAATTTAATAAAAAAAATTATTAACTTAAAAGTGTTAAAACTTAACTAAAATTAGTGGGGGGTTGTTTTGTCATTAATTAAACTTTAAAATAGAGTTTTAAGCATAAGATGATAACAAGTCTAACTAAAGGGACCGTTTGTGTAAATATGAAAACACCCAAACCCCACCCCCCATTCTTCCCCGTTTATCCGGCCGACCACCCACTTGATCGGGCACTAAACCATAATAATAATTGAATTAACTTCACATAAACAATCATATATCTATCTCCAATCGATTACAACCTTCAATTGCATCTGAAACAAACGCGAACATCGAATTCTAAAATCACCTTCATCGCGACCTGCAACCCAATCGAACATCATCATCTGGACTTCAATACGTGAAATTGATAGAGGGCTTTCAACCTTTGAGTCACGTGGAAGTTTCCTGCATAATTAATTGAATTTCCATTACCATTTGCATCGTGAACCCTACACCACCCTGGTCACGACTGATCTTCAACACGTACCATCGAGTTCAAACAATTTTCGGGTAATTAAACACATCATTACACTCGTTTTTACTTGGGGATCAAAAGCCCCAAGATCAATTTTGTTAACATTGTCGATTTGGGGTTCAATTCGGATCAACCGAATCTAGGATTTATATGAATTGGGGATGGGTTGCTATTGGTGTTTAAAAGATTTCAAAACCAAAGTAAACCGCGGCCACGGCCTTGGTTTACTGGTTACACGCGCACATGTTGAACTTGAGGTCCCGGGTTCGAACCCGGGCACCCTCAACACATTTTTAAGCCTTTTTGGCCTTTAAAATTATATAAAAAATTCCTAAAAATAATAAAAATGGATTTTATAAACTGTATTTATTTTAAAAACTACCTAATTATTTTCTGTAGTTTTATTTATTTAAAAGCCTTAACAATTGTTATACAAAATATTATAACAAATATTATAAATAGATATTTTTATAAACATGGACTTTAAATAATAAATTAAATCATTAACTTATTAGTGGACACTATACTTAGTTATGTATTAATCATGAACATAGTAGAAACTATATATATTTTCACAAACTATTTACGAATGTTATTTTAGATTATTTTCTTATCAAATGTCATTTAATTAATAGTTTAGATTAATAAGTTACCATTGGTCTATGCGTTATTGTGATCATTATCAAATAAAGTTTTATTTAAAATATTATAAATATTTATTTACATTGCACATTTAAACCCTATCAATTATTATGTCTAATTACTTTTATATATTAAAAAGACTTAAAAATTAAAATTCTTTTCATTTAATCCAAATATAAATGATTCCATCATATAAAATTAACTACTTGTCAAAAACCGCACAATCCTATAGAAACCCTAGTTCTCGTTAGAACTTTAACATTATTATTAACGTAAAACTTGTAAATATAAATATATATTTAGGTATCTTAGATCTTTGGGACTGACAAGCCTATTTGATGCTAAAGTCGATGTATTTCCGACTCCTAGGAGCCGTATGCTTGTGCACTAGGGAACCAAATACACTTAGCCAATCTTATATACTTGTAATCAAGTCAAGATTTGGTTGTAAAGATATGTGTTCTATAACCTTACTAGCTTATAACCTATGACATGAATTACTACTTGTAATCTTTTCATATTATGTATGAAACCTTGAAAACTCACCAACTATTTTTAGTTGACCTTTTATTTTTATCATGTTTCAGGTCATGCCCAAGTTTAAAGTGAACTTTTGAAGCTTGCATAATCTAGGACTTGGACCTAGTTAATGAAATAAAAAAAGATTATATTTTGTCATGTTATGTTTGAACTTATTTCATGTTTGAGATCTATGCTTGTAATGTTACCTTTGAAACTTATGAATAATATATTGGGATTTAATATTAGCGTTATGTGGCTGTGAACAATCATATCCCTCACATCTCGACGATTCCGCCGTCAAGGTTGGGGTGTGACAAACCTTGTTTCTGGTCTCAAATTAAACGTTCGCAAGTGTAAACTCTTTAGTATTGGTGTTCAACCGGACCTGGTGCACTCCACTGCCCAAATGCTATGCTGTCAAACTGGGAATACTCCTTTCAAGTACTTGGGATTACCGGTGGGCGCTAACATGAGTAGGTTAATCCATTGGAAGCCGGTGATAGAAAAAATGCAACAGAGGTTGTCCTCATGGAAAGCAGAATCACTGTCGATGGGAGGAAGGCTCACTCTCTCTAAATCCGTTCTTGGCACCCTCCCCATTTAGTACCTGTCTTTATTCAAAGCTCCTGAAAAGATAATTGCACAACTTGAGGGGCTTCGGAGGAAATTTATATGGGGCGCTAAAAATGGGAGGCCTAAAATATGTTGGGTTAATTGGGACAGACTTCTTGCCCCAAAAGACCAAGGGGTTGGGGAATTGGTAGTATTAAAGCAATGAACATAGCACTCTTATCAAAATGGCTTTGGAGATACAAGACTGAAAGCCAATCTCTATGGGCTCGTACTGTAAGTGCAATACACAAACAAAAGGTGGGGCATACATGCTTTCCGTTCAAGAGAACTCTTTCGGGCCCCTGGAAATACATTGTTGCCTTGCCGGATTATTTTACAAACCTGGGCATTGACTTCCACTCCATGTTATCATGCCAACTCAGTGATGGATCAAGCATCAAATTCTGGCTTGACGATTGGGCCTCGGTTGGATGCTTGAAAGATGCCTTCCCGGATATCTACGATCTGGAAAAAGAAAAAGATTTCATGGTTAGAGACAGAATGGTGTTCTCGAACAATCGGGTCCAATTCAACTGGATGTGGAAAAGAATTCCTTCACCCCACCAGGAGTCCTCCGTTTGATGGTCTTGGTGAATACGCTGGAATCATCAGTTAAAGTGGGCCAAAAAGATAAATGGGTTTGGCAAGGAATTGCGGATCACCCCTTTTCTACGAGATCTATTAGATGCCTGATTGAGAACAAGATTCTAGCCATCAATCCACCATCCTTCGAATGGATTAAGACTCTCCCTATCAAAGTCAACCTAGTGTGCTGGCGTGCTATTTTCCAAAGACTCCCTCTAAATTACGCTCTCAATAAAGGAACTTGGTGATCAGTACAAACTGCCATGGTTGCGGCTGGATCTCCGAAACAGTCGACCATTGCTTCATCCACTGCCCGGCTGCTGTAAGAGCTTGGGAAGCTATTAGATCATGGTGCAAGATTCCGGCTTTCCGGGCTACTTCCTTGCCGTCCATTCTCCATGAAGTCGAGCTGCTGCCGTTCTCGACTCGATCTAAAGAAATTAGCAAGGCTGTAATCTACGTCCTCATTTACACGCTTTGGAAAGCTAGGAACAGGAGGGTGTTCGAAGGAAAAACCATGGGAATGGAGGAGTTAGGGGCTGTTTGGTAGCCTCTTAATGGTTCCATTAAGAGGCTACCTCTGAACCGTTAAGAGGTTTATGTGTTTGTTTCAAAAAAACGGAGCCTCTGAACTGAACCATTCAGTGCTGAATGATTCAGATATGAAATGTCTCTGAATGAAGTTCTAGACACAACTACCCTCAAAACTCACAGCACTCATCTTCCATCTTCATCTTCATCTTCGATCTTCATCTTCATCTTCATCTTCGATCTTCATCTTCATCTTCGATCTTCATCACAGCCTCTTCATCTTCATCTTCGATTCACCACAGCCTCCTCCGCCATCCCGATTCACGACGGCTCTTCATCTTCATCTTCGATCTTCATCTTCATCGCCCGATTCACCTTCGACCCCGACCACAGCATCACCGCCCGCCACATCACCGCCCGACCACAGCATCACCGCCCGACCACAGCATCACCGCCCGATTCACCTTCGACCCCGACCCCGATTCACCTCCGCCATCCCGCTTCCTCCGACCTCCCGATTCACCTTTGACCCCAACCACAGCATAACCCCCGGCCACATCAAATGGGTTATCCGTTTTGGTCACCGGCGCCGCCGGGTTCGTCGGAACCCACGTCAGCGCCGCCCTGAAACGCCGTGGTGATGGTGTTGTGGGTCTTGATAACTTCAACAATTACTATGATCCATCACTCAAAAGAGCTCGTCAAGCTTTACTTGAAAGAAGTGGGATTTTCATTGTTGAAGGTGACATAAACGACGTCGTATTGCTCAAGAAACTCTTTGAGGTAGTCCCTTTTACTCATGTTATGCATTTAGCAGCTCAAGCTGGTGTTAGATATGCAATGGAGAATCCAAATTCATATGTTCATAGTAATATTGCTGGTTTAGTTAATCTTCTTGAAGTTTGTAAAGATGCTAATCCACAACCTGCAATAGTTTGGGCATCATCTAGTTCTGTTTATGGGTTGAATACAAAGATACCCTTTTCGGAAAAAGATCGAACGGATCAACCCGCAAGTCTATATGCAGCCACAAAGAAAGCTGGTGAAGAGATTGCACACACTTATAATCATATCTATGGTTTGTCATTAACTGGTTTGAGGTTCTTTACTGTTTATGGACCATGGGGGAGACCAGATATGGCTTATTTCTTTTTCACTAGGGATATTTTGAAGGGGAAATCGATTCCAATCTTTGAAGGCGCCAATCATGGGACTGTGGCGCGTGATTTTACATACATTGATGATATTGTGAAAGGTTGTTTGGGTGCTTTGGATACTGCTGAGAAGAGTACTGGAAGTGGTGGGAAGAAGAAAGGGAATGCACAATTGAGGGTTTTTAATTTGGGGAATACTTCACCTGTTCCTGTGTCGGATCTTGTGAGTATTTTGGAAAGATTGTTGAAGGTGAAAGCAAAAAGAATGGTGATGAAGTTGCCTAGGAATGGTGATGTTCCATTTACACACGCGAATATTAGTTTTGCTCAAAGGGAGTTTGGTTATAAGCCAACGACAGATCTTCAAACAGGGTTGAAGAAGTTTGTGAGGTGGTATCTTAGCTATTATGGTTCGGGGAAGAAGAACGATCATTGAATCTTGATACGGTTGGATGGAATTTTCTAAAGATTTGGTAAAGCTATTCTCAAATTCTTGTTCATTTTGTTATTCACATGATTGTTTGCGTTGATCTGCATGATCTTTGTTTTTATATATGGTAATGATGATAAGATGGTTGAAAAACAGAAAGAAATCCCACGATGAAGAATTGATTTTACGTGATGAGATAGCTAGTCAATTAGTTTCAATTGATTAATATTTGAATTACTTTGTAATTGGATATTAGTATGTTGTATTTGAAAGTGTATTTGGATATTAGTATTTTGTATTTGAAATATTTTGATTTTGAATTTTAATATGTTGTATTTTGTTAACCTATTGATCATTCACGTACAGTCATTCAGACATTTAACCAAACAGATACATTTTATTCAGCCCAAAATAATTTAGAGGGATAAATTTGTCATTTTGTACAGTCATTCAGAGATTCAACCAAACAGCACATTTTGGTTCAGCACTTACTGGTTCAGAGCCTCTTAACCATTCAGACCTCTTAACCATTCAGCACTTAATGATTCAGATCATACCAAACAGCCCCTTAGTTGGTGAAGTTAAAACATTGTCATTTCTAGGATTAAAAATAGAAGAGGTCTAGATCATCTAACCTGGAACTCATGGTGTAATTTCCTCTTGTAATTTCTTCTTGTACTTGTTTCTAGCTCCTTGCTAGTTTTATATATTTCTGTTTTTGCCGTTCAAAAAAAATAAATTATAACGTGGTGAGAGGAAAAGGCCAAATTGGCGAGAGGTGATTTTCCATAAAACAATGTATAACCAGTATGTCAGTTCCCTCTTTTTTTAATGATGTGTGTTCCCCCACTAACCCACTTACCTGAGGTTTGATCCCTGTGGGCATTTTATTTTTATTTCTTTGCGCCATCTCTCTTTTGTCTTAATTTATTTTTATTTGTTTATTTTTATCAATAATCTTTAACTCAAATATTTAAAGAGATGTGAAGACATGTAATTATACGATGGTATTGTGTTTAAGTTTCACTCTAAACAAAATGCTTATGGTTAAGCAAGGTGGTTTTCACAGTTGTGAGTTTTTTTTGAGAGAGATGTGGTTGACTGATTGCGGTCCTAGCTGAGAAACGAATATGTGACCCTGATTAATATAACAAATATCATTCGTAGTAGGGTCATACATTTTCCATTTATAAACTTAATTTTTATTATTTTAATATAAATAAGTTATTTTAAAGTATTTTATTTTTCTCTTATCTTTTCTAATAAACCAAAATAAATTTTAGCCGTATGGTCATTTTTTAGCTTGTACACGTCATCTCCATCCATGCGACACTTAAGGTTGTCCGCATATACTCACCACAATAAAACTTGCAAATTTTGATAAACAAAAATTGTGTTTTCAAAAGGACTTCCTTAATAAATGCCTTTTCAATTCTACAAAAATAAATAAAATGATAAGACTTAGGTTAATGAAAATACAATTTATTTCTAGCTAATAATTATTAAAACTAAAATATTTTAAAAAGAGATATAAAGAAATTAATGTTTATGAATAAGAATTAATTTTTTATATATGATTGTGTATAATTTAAATATGTTTGATATATGATAATTGCATTAATAAATTATCTATAATATATATTAGATTATACATATGCATAATCTTTTATATGATGTTTCTATTTAATTTAAATCGTGTAACACACATGTATCTAACGTAACAAAATTTAAAATATAATTTCCTCATACATTGAGAATGTATGTTGTAATATATTTATTTTTATGTATTTTTTTATTATAGTTTTTATTCAAAACTGAACAGGTCGTATATAAATTTTTATTCATGGGCTGTGTACCCTCATCGTTGCCACAAAAGCGTCCATGAAGTCGGCTCAATTTTTACCAATTTGCAAGAGGTATTTTTGATGTTATTTTTGTCTACTCCGCATCTACTTACACATGTCAGGCTGCACTAATTTTTCGTTATTTTTGTTTACAATTTATCATTTAACAAAATATTACTATTTACATAACATCTAATCAAGTTGTACATATGCACATCTCCATTACGTACGATCAATGTTTTCAGAACCGGATCGGACGTCGAACCAGACGTCTTACTTGTTTGGTGGTCGGACCGGTTGGACCGGATTTAACTATATTTATATATGTAATTTAATATAAGTAATTTATATATGTTTTATATATGTATTTTATAGTTATATATAAAATTTAACTATATTTGTATATCCAACGTACTAATTTATGGTTTAACACCCCATTTTTACCTATTAAAATAAAAAATAAAAAAAAACATCAAAACCGGTCCGAACCGGTCCGGTTTCCCGGTCCGACTAGTGGTTCGGGAAGAACCGGCCGGTTCGACCGCCCAGAAACGATCCATATCAGACAGGACCGGCCACCGGACCGATCCCCGGTCGGACCGGCCGGTCCGATCCAGTCTCCAAAACATTTATTACGATATATGGCCCTTCTGGAACTATAGGTTGTTTATATTCTTCTAGGCTCTAGCTATGTCTTCCATTTGTATGATTCATAGCCTTGTTGGTAGAATGTTCGGTTTTGTCAAAATCATAATCTGTTTGAAAAATTAAAAAAGATTTTGTTAATTGTTAATTGTTAGTTGTTAATTGTTAATTGTTAGAACAGAACACAACAACACGAAAATTACATAATCATAGCAAATGAACACGTAAAGAAAAATAAAAAGCTAACACTTCAAATTTTATTTGGTAATAGGTTTTCGATGATATATATTTTTAAAAAAATTCAAATAAAAAGACTTTTAAAAATATAAAGTGTAATAAGTCATCACAACTATAAATTTTTTTCATCAAATTTTAAAATCAAATTGTAGAAAAAATTTTGTTTGATGTATTTTTTATGAATAATTATTTTTATTGACTTTTTGCAAGTTTTTTTTATTATTTTAACCGTCCATTACTTTTATGTATGACAATGTTATTTTATAAAATTTACACAATAAAACAAACGTTTTTTATCTTTAAATCGAGTACAGTATTTTATATAAAAATATAAAAAAATTACGTTTTTAAGTTCATATCTCATCATTGTATATTTAGTATAATACATTATATCGTTTTGTTAGTTATTGTGATTTTTTGAATATTGTTTTTTTTCTAAAATGATAAAGTTTAGAAAATATAATGGTGGAATAACATTGTTGTGTATGTCAAATATGTAAAACACAATTATAAAGTAATAACTAATAATATAATACATTAAATACAATGACGAAGTAACATAATGTCTCATTATGTTCTTTTTTTATCATCATTGTATTATTTTAAACGTTGTATGTTTTGAACAATACATTGATGAAAAAATATAATTGTTTGCTTTCAATTATAAAACACACTGCTAAATAATAAGTTTATATAATTTATAAAAAACAATGATAAATATAACACGTTGTGCTAAATATCAACACTATGAGTTTTGAAAAATACATTAGTGAAAGTATATCATTGTGTACTTTTAATTATAAAACACAGATAGTAACAAGTTTATATAATCTGTAATAATAATGACTAAAATAACATAAAATGATTTCAAAACGTAAAACACAATTATGAATATATATAACTAATGATGTAAGATATATGACACAATAACCTGATATTGACACAATGAACGTATAAGACAAAATGATATGACGTATTTGACATCATGAGCCAAATGTCCTACTTTTTAAAAGAATCGAAAGATACGTGTTAAGCCCATAATCATTGTTAGGCTTTTTAGATTAAATTCCCATTTTACTATAACCCTACCCTTTTTAATATCATATAAAGTGATATTTACGTGCGAAAGTGTATAAAATAATTACGCATGAAGAAACATTACTGAAAGAATTATAATACAAGTGGTAGAAATAACGACGCAGAGATAGAATTATCACGTAAATATGAAATAATCACACAGGTAGAGATAGAATTATCACGCATTAATATTTACTGCGTAACATTTCCTCCGTGATTATTACGCAATAATACTTTGCACGAAAAGTGACTTTGTAATCTAAAGTTCTCCTACACACACACATATATATATACACACACACACTATATATATATATATATATATATATATATATATATATATATATATATATATATATAAAGCATATAATAGAGGTATTTTAAGATACCATAAAATTAAAACAATTATTTTATTAAATGCATAAAATACAATAACTTTTGAGGTTAAATTATATTTTTAACATTATTTACAGATTTCACCTTACAATTAATTATATAAGAACCTCACACATACTATGACTTACATAAAATTTTACATTATCTACCCATAAACTAAAAACTTAATTTGTTTTAAGATTTTAGTTATATCTTTTAATATATCATGTTTAAAAAACTTTTTGAGACTACAATTGAAAGTGGTGTATTTTTTAAACGTTTTGGTGTAAATTTTTTGCTGAAACGATCTGTATTTTATGAGGTACAATAAGTTAATGCATAAATTTACAAGTTGTCATGCAAAACCCATTTATTTGGTGTTTTAAATTTTAGCTTATAAAAAATATAATAGACTTTTATAAAATTACTACAAAAATAAAAAATTAGAAATACGTGCCAGATGTAAAATATCGTCTCGTCGCATTACACGTGCGCTCTTCAAGTATATATGTGCGTGGGACCCTTCATGTACAAAATGTTTTATGAGCAAGTGTATTCACGCCCATTTATAAATTTAGTATGGGTCCTAATAAATAGACACCCACTTTTTTAAATCGACACCTCCTATACGCCCATTTAAAATAATAGGGTGTCTATTTAAAAGGACACTTTAGTATATATGCGTGTGGGACCAAAGCACTTATTAAGACACTGATAACAGCACATAGTTTTATAATTTGTAATAAAAAAACTATTTCCAAACCTGTGAGAATAACAAAATCATGTAAATTCAATAGGAAAAACATGTTAAAAAATAATAATAACATTATATATCTATATGATAGCACATTCTTAGGCTCTTAGCCACATAAAGTTTTTGGCTTTTTAATATTGTTCACCAAGTTTTTTTCTTTTATATATTTTAAAAACTAACTTAAACAATGGCACCCATCATTTATACTTTGTTTTTTTAGTTTTTATTATGACCCTTATAGTGTATTTAATATTTTAATTTTCAAATAATTTTTGTTTTTTATAATTACTTTCTTTCATAATATTCTTTTTTTTAAAATGGAATCCACGTTTGTCTTTAGTTTTTTTGTCAACGTTTCTATAAAAGTTTGTTAAAAACATAGTTGTATTCACAATCAATGGGCGTTTTTTGCATTGTATTTAAGATAGAGTATGATTTTTATGATAAAGCGCACTTTTGGGGTTTTACGGAACAACGACGCTCCCTTTTACGAGAAGTAGATGTCATAAATTAGTGAATAAAGTGATTAGGGATGTTATGAACAATGCAACAATTAAACCTTGACAAAGTTTTACAAGTGTCAAACGTTCAAAGTATATACGATTAGCTAAGTGTACTTGGATCAACCAAGCAGGCTTGTCAGGCCCATAGATCTATGACGTCGTCAGGCTAGCAATAGTTAATGATTGTACATATAACGCCATAACATGGTAACCACAAAAGTTCAACTAACCACAACACACAAGTAAATTGCCATAAAGTTTATAAGTCTCGAATAAGTTTACAAGTGCAATGATATAAGTTAACATGTTTCACCCCAAAGTGTGAAAATAAGAAAAATGGGTATAGAAATACTCACATTGATATATGCATTACAAGATGATAATAAAAGATTAAACGATGATCCAAAGTATCCATTACAAGCACCTAAATATATATTACAAGTTTAAGGTTAATAATAATATTAACATTCAAATAAGAATTAGGGTTTCATTAGTTTTAAGGTTAATAAGTGATAAGTTTATAAAGTAATTATTTACATTTTTAATCCTCTTGAAGAATTACGTATGTAAATATTTTTAAAAATATCTTTAAGTATAAATATTGATATGATTCACTATTAATAAAGCTGTATAATTATTTAAGATTAATTAGAATAACGCATTGATAAATAACAAATTATTAATCTAAACCTTTGGTTAGTATATTTTAAGAAGAATAATATTTGTAAATAATTTGTGAAAATATATAATTTCTACAATTATCATGATAAAATTTTAGTATAATGCCTATTAATATTATCAAGATTTATTGTTTCAAGTCCAATAATTATTTAATTATTTTAAAAAAACCATTTAAATATAAAAGTTAAATAAATATTAAAAATAATTATAACTTTAAGAGAATAACATTTGGACCAAAAGATTTATTATTTATTATTTGGAATTCATTTTGATAGAACTAAACCAAAATAACCTTTGTAAAAGGTTATTAAATAAAGTATTTTAGTTATTTAGAGTTGATAAAAATTTAGTAATTTATTTGGTGGTCCGAAAAATATTTAAAGTTTATAAAAACAATTTTTATATTTATTAAAAATTTTCTATAATTTTTCTAAGGCTGAAAAACCATAAAAAAATATATGGGGGTGCCCGGGTTCGAACCCGGGACCTCCAACTTAGCAAGGGGAACACGGAACCGGTGAACCAAGGCATACAGCCGCGGTATCACCCGGTTTTTAAATCATAAAAAACATAACACAAAAGCCCCCTCTTCGACCGATGAACCCTAGAAGCAATTATCCCCAAATTGAACCCCAAATCGTTGATATCAACAAAATCAGGTTTAGAGCTATTGTTTACCATGTACAAATGAATGTTTTGATGTGTTCATTACCTGATTTGAATTCGAATTGATACAACAGACAACCAAGAACAAGTCGCGGCCGTAGGTGCACAATGGATGAGCAATCTTCGATGATAGTCAAATTAAACTTGCAGGAAGCTTCGAATTCCTTCCATGAACAAAAGCCCCCTATCAATTTGGATTAATAGAGCTCGGAAGGTTGATTTCTCCAAGGTTGCAGGTCGCGATGAAAGGAGGTGATGATTGGTGTGTTTTCGTGTGTGTTTCAGATGAATTGAAATGGTTAAACGATTACAGATAGATATACAATCGTTCAGGTTCAATTAATTGGATTATAATAGAGGTTAGTGCGATCGATGGCCTGTAAAGCGGCCAAAAGCGGGGAAGACAGCGGGGACGAGAGTGGGTGGGTGAAAGTGGGTTTTCAAAGTTACAGAAATGGTCCCTGAGGTATTGAGTGGTTATTATTTCATGAGAAAACTTCCATTTAAAGTTTTTAAAATGACATTAAGCCCCCCTTGACTTATCAAATCCAAGTTTAAACTTTTCTAAGTTTGATATTTTTACAAATCATTATTATTAATAACAATGTTATTATTATTACTATTATTCTTAGTTATTATTATTTTTGTTATAATTTTATTGTTATTTTTCCTATTATTAACATTATAATCATTATTATTATTATTGTTTGTTATTAGTATTATTATTATTATTAGTATTATTATTATTATTATTAATTATCAAAAGCTTTATAATTGAATCCCCGTGATTGTATTATTAACAAACATTAACAGAAGTTATTTTGAAAAATACGGATGTTACAGAAAACGTATAATTATATTCACTGTTATACAGCTAAAACGCACATTTATGCACATAGTTATACATCTAAAAACACACAACTATACCCATAGCTTTACATCTATAAGCATGGTGTTATATGCTGTAACAACCCAGGCAAACCGCAACGTGATATTGTCCGCTTTGGCGAAGCCTCACGGGTTTAAAACGCGTCATACTGGGGAAGGTATCCAGCCCCTTATAAGGAAACCTTCGTTCTCCTTCCCAACCGATGTGGGATGGGTTACCCATCCACCCCCTCTCAGGAGAGCACAGCGTCCTCGCTGTCACACTCGGCCCGGCCCTGGCTCTGATACCAACTGTAACAACCCAGGCAAACCGCAACGTGATATTGTCCGCTTTGGCCGAAGCCTCACGGGTTTAAAACGCGTCACACTGGGGAAGGTATCCATCCCCTTATAAGGAAACCTTCGTTCTCCTTCCCAACCGATGTGGGATGGGTTACCCATCAAAAATGTATGAGGTGGCCCGGGGTCGAACCCGGGACCTCTCAGATGACAAAGAGCGCAGGAACCGGTAACATGGCTATTTGCATCCCACATCGGTTGGGAAGGAGAACTAAAGTCTCTTTATAAGGGGCTGGATACCTTCCCCAATGTGACGCGTTTTAAATCCGTGAGGTTGCGGCCAAAGCGGACAATATCACGTTGCGATTTCCCTGGGATGTTACAGTTGGTATCAGAGCCAGGGTCGGGCCGTTGTGTCAGCGAGGACGCTGGGCTCCCTTAGGGGGGTGGATGAAACATGCCTGAAACATGGCTATTTGCATCCCACATCGGTTGGGAAGGAGAACAAAAGTCTCTTTATAAGGGGCTGGATACCTTCCCCAATGTGACGCGTTTTAAATCCGTGAGGTTGCGGCCAAAGCGGACAACATCACGTTGGGATTTCCCTGGGATGTTACATATGCACACATAGTTCATCATGTTTTTAAAAACTTTTTTATAAGATAACTATAAGAACTTCAAACTAAAAATATTAATGTTTGGTTTTATAGTATATTTTTTTAATAAGATGTTGTCACCCTCTTATTTTCTCATCTGTTGGAGTCATTTGATCAACTGTTTATAAGAGCATTCACAACCCATGCCTTATAATTATGTGAGTGTGAGTCCTTAAATTATATGGATAGTTTTGAGTGGTTATGAGTGGAGGAGAGAGAAAATGTTACTGTTCATCTGTAAATTTAAGGATTCACTGTTCAACCCTTATAAATTTTTTAATATTTTTGAAAGTGGTTGTGAGTGAAGGAGAGAGAAAAGGTAATGAAAAAGGTATAAAAATATATTATTTAATTGAAAGAAGAGAAAATAAGTAGTGATTTTTAGTGTAATTATATAAATAAAGATAAGGAATGTGATGTGAATGCTCTAAGGGCCCACAAACTTATTAAGAAATTCATCATTTTATTTGACCATTTCCCTATACTTATATTCATGATCTGTCAGATTGATCAACTAGTAAATTGCGAGTATTCAACATAGGTTGGGAGTGTTTGGGGAGTACTCAAACGTAATAAATTATATAAAGTTAATTTTCGAGAAACTATAAATATGTCTAATATCATAAGCTCACTAATATTTATAAAAAGATATGTGAATATTAATATAAATATACATATTCACTAAAAAATATATCGAAACGTAATATCAATTATTTAATGTTATAGACTTACTAATCATATGATTATTGTCTTCCAATGTATCTTCATGAAATACAATAAAATTTCAACAAAAATCAGTGAAAATAGTAAAAATCAGTGAATAATGGTGAAAATCCGAGTTGGACTGAGTTTGATCTTCCGAGTAATATTGATTGACTTGATGAAAAGCACCTCGACATATTGGCGAGTACCGAGTATTCGGTGAGTTTTACAACACTAATTATATCCATGTAAGAGCATTTACAGTGGAATTTTTAGAAATATGTGAGTGTATTTCCTATATTATAGGGAATGGTTTTGAGTGATTGTTGGTTGAGGAGAGAGAACATGTTACTGTTCATTTGTATATTTATGATAACACTATTAACCTCTTATAATTTTTTAATATTTTAAAAGTGGTTGTGATTGAGTGAATGAGAGAAAAAAAAAGTAATGATAAAGGTATAAAAGTATTATTTAAAAAAAATAAATAAATTTTAATGTAATTATATGGACGGCGACTAAAAATTCTCTAATACTATTAGGCTTTATGTTTGCAAGCCAAATTATGTTGGGATTTCTTCACATGGAAGATTTTATAATTTCAAGTTCAAAAGGTCTCAATTCTGTTTTGAAACAAATTCTTATTTTCAATTTTAAATAAGTATTTGACAATTGATTTGATGGATTTTCAATTTTATAAATATTTTATAAGGTTTCATAAAAACATCTCAAGACAATCCTAGTAAACTTGTAAAGATCATGTTTTTATACCTCCTAAATTCCTCTTGTTTGAACTCTTTTGATCCTAATTTCATACTTAACGTTGGTTAAAAATGATATAAAATTTATGAAGTATTTTTCAAGTTTAATAAATTGATGACTTCGTTGAGTAAAAGTTTCAGTTTTTAAAATGATCAAAAACTGATTTCTCACTATTTGGTTATCTTTCTCCTTCAAGCATCATACTCTATCGATCATGGAGCCATCATAATTTGCCGACCATTGTACATGTCGGCATCTTGATGATGTAGTCATAAAACCTTGATTATAATCATTTACTTGTGATGTTTAACTTCGTGTTAGCCTCTATGTTGATTCTTGCCTAGCATTGATCATCTATAGCAAGTGTCGGTTTTGTATTGATTTCTAACAGATTTGATGTTTGACATAACCGATAATTTGATTATATAACCTTGTAAAATGTGTATACTTAGCTACTCGATCTTTCATAAACAAATATACTTAATGTATTAATGTGTAGAGACTTGTATGTGACGTTTAATTAGCTTCTATAAAGAATTCATAACACATCTTACTCATTTTTAACATTATTTAAAGTTTTAGAATTACAAATCTAGTTAGATCACTGTTATCCTTAAAAGGAGTTGAAATAGTAGTCATCATATGCACAACTTGAGCCCCGTTTTTTTTCTTGTTTTGTTAAAGTTAAATATCTGAATATATCATGTATTGATAGAGACTTACACACTGTGCAACCCATGTTTAGTGTTGAGTCATGCATTGATAGTCTTGGACAATAAAGTTGGATTATTATATATATTGTCTAACTATTATTTTTTGTTGTTCAAAAAAATACTAATATTTTGCTTATAAGCCCTTTTAACCATTCAGTTCAACAAAAAAGACATTTTATATAATTTAATGTAAGCATTCGGTTTAAGTTTTCATCGGATCTACATTAATAAAATTGAGATCACACAATATTTTTACATGATTGTATTATCCTACTGCTATTCTACGTTTATTTATCACCTACAATTATTAGTAGGACTATTATCTCTATTCATGACTTCTTGTTATCCGGTTGTTACATCATGTTCACTCAGGAATTGACTATATTAACTACAATAATTTTTAACTAGGTTACTAACCCATATATGACATAAGTAGAAGAATTTAACATATTAAAACTATTGAGTTTTATTAATATTTTGTATGTTATATGTCATCAGCCAATAAATAAAAATTAAATTAAAAAATAATAAAAATCAAGATTTATAAATTATATTTTAAGATAAGATATAATTGAATATATTATAATTTAGTGTTTTCTAATAATTTATTAGAATAAAAAGATTACATTTTTGATATTTACTTATTTAAAATTATGTTTATTTAAAAAAAAGAGAGATGGGGAAACAAAAGTTAAGGTTTCGAGAGAAGTTATCATGCATTTTTAAAAAATATTCTTTTATTATACAATATAAAAGATTGTTGAAAGTCCTCTAACAAATCAAGCAATTATTTACAAGTTTTAGAATTTCCTATCCACATAAATCTAAGCTTACTTCCATTTTCACTTAACTCAACCTCTATAGTTTGTTTGTAAAACATAAAAAATTGTAAAACCTTAAAATCTCTCAGAAATCAATAACACACGATCTCAATCACGTGAATGCGGAATGTAAACATGATTGGATAGAAAAGAAGATTGAATTGAACACAAAATGCTTCTTTGATTGAATCAAACAACCTATGAAAGGTCTTGTGCGATTTCGCACAGTACAGAATGATAAATGAACAAAAAGCTTGATTACAAAACGAAACTAAGCTATTTATACTAAACATTGTGTTCTCGCGCGACACGCTTTTCGCGTGGAACAAGCTTTCGCGCGGCAACAATCTCTCGCGTGGAGACCTTCTTCGCGTGAGGTCTGCTTCTCGCGTGACAGATGCTTTCGCACATGCAGTCTGTTTTCGCGTGACATCTTCGTCTCGCGTGGTGTTCTTTATCGCACAAGTTGTTTTGCCGAGCCTTGATTAGTCTTCTACAATCTCCCCCTAGGCTCGGTGAAACATGATCAATCAAAATCAACGTTTGTTTTCTTGTACGTTCCTGCATATGCATACCATTTATTCCTAAGGATTCGGTCAGTCATCCACACATACTGGCAAGATAGAAAATAAACGGACTCATCAGCTGTAATAGGGCAGTGTAAAAGCTTGAGTAAGTCGTCTTTGCCAAACTTCATCAAGTCTGCTGGATCAATGATTCGAAATGACTTGTCAGTACATCTGATCACAGCGTGACCAGAATCCTTCTCGCATCTCCATGAGAGTAATTGCTTTAAAGTGTTGGGAGAAACTGGAGCATGCACGGGGACTTTCCTGATAAATTTAGGATGTTGATAGACTCGTATTTTCATTGGAGCTTTAGTCTTTTCATCTATTCTTGTTGAGTCATCAATCACCTTTGATTTGGCAGTTTTAAAATCCTTGAAATTTGTGCGCATCTCCCTGCGTATCATAGATCTCATCAGTTCAGCTTCACTGTAATTACTTTCATTAAAGAATGGAGCTTTGCCCATGGAGTAGAGATCAGCAGCACGTAGAGTATGGAAGTCTTGTGTGCTTTTCAGATAATCAATTTCTCCATTCTTTCTTTTTATTACATACAGCCTTTTCTCGCCATCATAACCCCAGCTAATGGCATGAGACATTTCACCATACTTCTGCTTAGGCTTAGAAATGAATAGAAAATGAGCTTCAGTAGGTGGTGGTGGTGCTTTGAACATTAATCCTCCTCTAGTGAATAAAGCAATCTGACCAGTAGAATCTGTCTTTGTAGAATTAGCAGGAGTTTTACCACTCACAGTCTCAATAGGAATTTCTCCTTCTTCAAGATCAATGTCTTTGAATAATTCGTGAAGGTTGTTTCCAAATATATCAGTATATTCATTCTGCTCTTCCAAATCATCAAACATATCAAATTCTTCTTCGACAGCTCCTGATGAAGATTGTCGAAAAGAATACAATTCCTTTTCATAAATACTCTCAGTGGCAGGGTCAAGTGGATCATATCCTTCTGGATCACTAACACTTGGTCAATCGACATTATCAGTGTTAGTATCTCCAGTTGGACTCGAAGAGAAACCTGTAGCATTACCTCCATCATTATTATCACCATCATTTCCACCATCATCTTCTCCATCATCATTATCACCATCATTTCCACCATCATCTCCACCATCATCATCATCATTTTCATCATCATCTTCATTATTATCAGAATCAGCATAATCAACCAACTCTTCATCCTCCTTTTCATGAACAATAGGCAAAGTGAACATGTGCTCTGGTTCAACGAAAGCTGTAGATGTGTAAGCTTCGGTGATAGGTACTTCAGATGAAATAGGAACATCCTCAGTAGTGCTAACACTTGGCTGTTCAGTAGAGGTTTGAGCTTCGTTGACCACTTCCTTTTCTGGAACATTCTCAGTGGGAGGAGGGCTTGGAGATCGCCTACTAGATTCACCAATCACAGTAGTAGACCGTATGACTGGTGGCTGATGAAAGTAGGTCTGAGATATAAATTCTCTGAGCTCATTCAGTTGTCTCTCCAACCCAGAAGTATAATCAAACATGTTCTTCATCTGTTGTTCAAGAGAAGCTATCCTTGTATCTTTAATTGCAGAATCCAGATGAATCATGGTAATCTGACTCGACTTTTCTTCATTTTCCTTCTTCAGCTCAGCAATCATCTTTACATTTTCAAAACTCTCTTTCTCCAAGTTTTTAACTCTTTCTTCTAGAGTTATAGAATGAGGAGTGCTAAATGATTCCTCTCTCCTTTGAAACTCTGGAGGAGTATTCAAAAATGAATCAACATCAAATTCTAAGTTTTCCTGCCTTGGAGGTGTAGAAAAGCCAGATTCAGAAATATTGGCTGCTCCAGAAACAGGAACTGTTTCTGTCTCAGGAGCAGAAGAAGTCACATTAGCTGTCTGATCTTGCTCAGTCTCAGTGACAACCACATGTGTTCGTGGTCTCCTGGGTACAATTCCTCGACCTCTCTTTCTTGTTGGAAAATCTCTCCTTATAGCCATACGTTTTCTCCGTGAAGATGTACTAGGAGACTCCTCAGGAACATAGTCAGTATCCCTGTCTTCATCATTCGGTCTTGAAGATGTTGGAGAAGTAGGAGCTCGATTTGTTTGAAGAACATAAGGAACATTACCAATTTGGTCACTATCAGTCTCGGAACTAGAAGCCGAGTGCACTTCACCTTCCACTCTCCCTTCATGTACAGGCTCATCTTCAAACAATTTCTCAATCTCTTCGTCCAAATTATCTCTAGCAGTAGAAGTAGAAGCACCAGTCTGTGCCTCATCAACAGGTACATCTCCTCCCAAACCTCCAATATTCTCATCAACTTCTGCAAATCTACCAATCTTAGCAAAACTTTCACCAGAGCATTTGTTGCCTCTGGCTCCAGTTAGATGAGTGAAAATCTCCTTCTTTACAGTGTGTACAACATACTTAGGAGATCTCTGAGTAGCAAGCTCAGGATAAGCATCATTGATGACAAGTTGCACGAATCTCGGGTACATAATAAACTTTCTCCCTGGATTGGCTGTAGCGTTCTTCTGCATCTCTTGAAATATAACACCAGAAATACTGAATGGAATATCATCCACCAGAGAAACTAATAAAGATCCAAACACAACACTTACACTATCCATGCCAGCCTTGAAATTACTCAGACAGTGAATTACCACATGAAATAAATATTTCCAGTAAGGTGGTAACCATTTCTTCTCCAAACTTGGATATCTATACTCGTATCCCATCCGAGATAGACAATCCATAACTACATCATCATCCAGTCTTGTTGGTGCACCCTCTTGATCATTAAACAGAAGAACTCTGTTTAGTATGGCTTGAGAAACTGTCACCCTTTTATCCTTTACAGTGGCTATGATAATTTGATTTCCAGCTTGGTCCTTTTCTAGAGCAGCAGTGCTCCAGAAAGAATCTATCAACTCGGAATAGATGGCTGGATCAGCAGAAATAGCATAGACAATACGGGAGTTCTTCAATCCTTCAATCATAGACGAAAACAGTTCCTTCCCTTCAGGAACCTCGTCTAAGTAGGCAACACAATTATGATTTTTATTAAAAATCATTTGTGCCATCTGCATTGTCAAACATGATCAAGATTAGAACACTTTTGAATATAACTTAATTATTCCAAGTGAATTTTCAATACTTAAAACTTTTTATCTTTTGAGTCCTTTTACACTTAAAAAGTTGAACACTTAAGAACAATTCACCATTTAAAACTAAGTCACAGGTGAATACGTGTATTACACTTAAAGTTTAGCAATTAAAGATTATTGTGTAAAAATCTATTTGATAAACAACAACATCAACACTTAGAATTTTTAAAGCTTTCTGTTATGCGAAAACCAACACATGCGAAAATGAACAATGTGCGACATTTGTAATTCAAGCGACAATGAACAATGTAATTCTCGTGCGAAAATAATGTTCACGCGAAAGCACTTTGTGAAAACTAGGTTCAAGCAAAATTTGTATTTCACGCGAAACCAAAGCTCACGCGAGAACCAGGTTCACGCGACAACCCTTTTCGCGTCCGTTCATTCCTTTTGTGCGATTCGCACAATACAAATGTCAAATTAACATATCAAAACATGTTTTTAATCCATGAAATCCAGATCATTGTTGTCGCCTAAGTCAATTAGGTGTATTTCATCGTTCAATTTCAACTTTAAAGTTCATTTTTAAGATTTTAATGTCAAGATGTTAGGTTCCCCTTAGCATTGTATCGCTACAGTAATCAAATCAAACCAGATATACCTTTAAAATCACACTATGAGTGTAATGAAAACACACTATGAATCAGAATCTCAAGCAAGAACGAACTGATTTAAGTTTTGATGTAAGCGAAATGAGATTTCGGATGGTATGCGAAAGTGGTTTTCGGGTGTGATTTAGGCGAAAAGTGATTTCGTCTAGGACACTGTGCTACTTATAACCCTGATGATTCACGCGACAGAAACTTTCGCATGACCTTTTCTTTCGCGTGACTTTCCCTTTCGCGCGAGAGACAGTGTTTTTCAAAAAATTTCAACTTTTAAAATCTTTCTTATTTTTACACAACTTTCAATCTTTTTATTCTCAATGAATTAAGTCAACATAAAATGTTATTTACCAAGTGACCAATTAATTTAATGAATCTTCAATTTTCAAAAATTTTCTTGTTATTTATTTGTCCTAAAAATAAAACACTATAAAAATGAAATAAAAACAAACACTTACATACAAAATAACAAAAGAATTTTCATAATGAGATCATATAGTTTTTTGTCAAGTTAAGACTCTGTCCGGCTTTATTTAAAATAACTGGTTAAGTTGATTGTCAATATAATTTGTCCTTTTAAACTTATACTTCAGGTTTTACTCAGAAACATAATGAGTGATATATATCATGTTTTGTGTTTATTTAATATAAGTCAGTGGATCCCACAATCAGAACTTCTGTAAAGTAATTATTATCCTTCAAGACACTATCGAGATTTTCAAGTCACCCCAATTTGACTTAAACCATGCATTGTTGATCAGTGATATCATTTATTATATTCCTAAATATAACTATTTGAGCATAACTAGCTTGAGAAATATTTCTTAACCCGGAATATTAACAAGTTTAAGGACTTACTGACAGCCATCCGGACTTACGTCTGCCCTCTCAAGATGTTTAGGACTTACAAGCCATCCGGACTTACATGCTCCATCTTTCGATTTTGCCTTCCAAGGTTAGAGAAGATTCTCAAAATAGAAAATATATACCATATAGTATGTATGTCTTTTAGACATATCTTTTGATTTGTTGTGCTTCTTGGCATCTTATATCCTATATGGCCTTTGTTGGCATCTTTTTGCTCAATTATTTTCTTTTTGTGTTTTTCTCTTTTTGTTTCTTTTTGTATTTTATCTTTTATATATATATATATAGTTATGATAATCACTGAATCAATCACATACAGGCTTGAGTATGACAAGATTATATCTCTCAGTCTGTGTTAGAACATTTTTGGCACAGAATCCTGATATGTTCCCCACTAATTCATATTATATTTCTTTAATTCAAGTGTAATCACTCAATTATGATCTTTTCATTTCTGATAGCAAAGCCTATCGACACATCAAACATAATCCAAGTCTATTCGTATTTAAGCCTTTGAAAGTACTTAGACTCTGTAGAACTTTGTAATATCATTTCTTATTTAATTATGGAAATATCTTCTTTTGATTTTGGCAATCCATTGATCTTAACTCCCCCTAAGACCAAAAATATTTTTCAGAACTTGTTTTTCTAATTTTCTCCCCCTAAAATTGTGATTGTCCTTTTAAGAAAAGGAAACAATTGCAATTTTATTCTTTTTAAAAAAATGAAAAATCTTTATGTGAAGATTCATTAAACCAATTTATCCAAAGTTAATCATTCCCAATGATTGCACAAGGAAATCAAATTGAGAATGATCAAATGCCTTGGTAAATAAATCAGCGATATTTTCAGTTGACGGCACTTGTTTTAGATGAATAAGTTTACGATCAAAACAGTCGCGGATAAAATGGATGCGGATGTCAATGTGTTTAGTTTTTGAGTGTTGAATGGGATTTTTCACGATGTTTAGAACTGCCGTGTTATCACACCAAATTGGTGTGTCATAAATGTTGAGACCATAATCGAGAAGTTGTTGCTGAATCCAGACAAGCTGGGAACAACAGCTCGAAGCAGCCACATATTCAGCTTCGGCAGTGGATGTGGAGACAGTGTTCTGCTTCTTACACTGCCAAGAAATGAGTCGATTACCTAAGAATTGACATCCTCCTGTGGTCGATTTCCTGTCTAAGTTACAACCACCATAATCACTGTCAGTATAAGCAAATAAATTGAAATCGGAATTTCGAGGATACCAAAGACCAAGTTTGGGTTGACCTTTGAGATACTTGAAAATCTGCTTGACAGCTTTCATGTGTGATTCCTTTGGATCACTTTGATAGCGGGCACACTGACAAACAGGGAACATGACATCCGGCCTGCTCGCAGTGAGATACATAAGGGAACCAATCATCGATCTGTAAAGATATTGATCAACTGATTCTCCCAATGGATCTGGAGTAAGAGTAGGACGAGAAGCCATTGGAGTTGGAGCTACTTTGGAATCTTGAAACTTGTATTTCTCAAGAATAGTCTGAACATACTTTTCTTGATGGATGAGAATACCCGTCTCAGATTGAGTAACTTGAATACCCAAGAAAAATGAAATTTCTCCAAGGGAACTCATTTCAAATTTCTTCTTCATCACTGCTTCAAACTCCGTGCACATAATATCATTAGTAGAACCAAAAATAATATCATCGACATAGATTTGAACCAAAATAATATCATCGCCTGATTTTCGTAGGAATAAGGTTTGATCAATTGCACCTCTTGAATAACCATTTGCAAGCAAATGTTCAGTCAGAGTTGCATACCAAGCACGAGGTGCTTGATGTAAATCATATAGTGCCTTATCCAACTTGTATACATAATCAGGATGATCTGGGTCTTCAAATCCAGGAGGCTGACAAACATAGGTTTCTTCCTTCATTTCTCCGTATAAAAATGCAGTCTTAACATCCATCTGGTACACCTTGATGTTCATGTATGAAGCAAAGGCTAGGAATATGCGTATTGCTTCTAGTCTTGCAACTGGAGCATACACTTCTTCATAATCCAATCCTTCAACTTGATAAAATCCCTGCACCACAAGACGTGCTTTATTCCGAACTATAACACCTTTTTCATCCGTCTTGTTTTGAAAAATCCACTTTGTTCCAATCGGAAGCTTATCCTTTGGAAGTTCAACAAGATGCCAAACATTGAGCTTCTTGAATTGCATCAACTCATCCTGCATTGCTTCTATCCAGCTGTTTTCTTTGAGTGCCATTTCCACATTCTTAGGCACTATTTGTGATAGAAAGCAAGCATACAGACATGTGTTGATTGTCTCTGATCGACTTCTGGTAATTACACCTTCGTGCAACGGACCAATGATTGCTTCAGTTGGATGAGTTTTATGTATTCTTAATTGAGGAATCTCATCTGCAACCATTCCATCTTCCAAATTGGTAATATGTTCAATATTATCAATAACTTCTTCCGAATGTGGAGATTGATACACAATAGTTTCTTCAAGTGTGTCATTTGAAATAGAAGTTTCAGAAGCAGTAGACACATTTGGAGATTCTTCAAATGGAACTTGAATGATTTCTATTGGTGTATATATAGTTTCTGAAGAAGATGAAGATAATGGAGAACTCAACGATTCTTCCAGCTCCTGAGTAGGAATTTGTTCTGAAGGAACATCTAATGACTCAGAACAGGCAGATACTGGTACAGAAGCTGTAGGAATATCTTTGGATGATGAAGCAATAGCAGAATCATCAGATATCAAAGATGGAAGTTCCTCAGTTATTTTGTTTTCCAAGGAGATTGCTTGAGAATTAGAATCTGCAGATGAAGGTTTAGAAATTTTAAAATTTATGAACAAAGATTCATAATCATAAACCCATGAAGGAGCTGAACCTGCATCAGTTATGTTAAGCTCGTGCCAATTAATGTTAAATAACTCGATTATTTGTCTAGTTCTTTTATTATAAACACGATATGCAACTTTATTGGCAGCATATCCCACAAAGTAACATTCATCAGCCTTTTCAGAAAATTTTGAACTAGATTCAGTTGTATGCAACAAAGTGCAACAACAACCAAAGGCTTTAAAATATTTAACTTTGGGTTTGTGTTTATAAAATATTTCATAAGGAGTCTTATTTAATCTTTTGTTGATTAAAGCACGATTCTGAACATAACATGCAGTATTTACTGCTTCAACCCAAAAGAACAAAGGTAATTTGGCAGCAGATATCATCATTCTAGCAGCTTCAATCAATGTTCTATTCCTTCTTTCTGCAACTCCATTCTGTTGTGGAGTGCCAGCAGCACTGAATTGTCTGGCAATTCCCTTGGATTCACAAAACTCATTCAGAGTTTGATTGCAAAACTCTGTCCCATTGTCACTTCTGATGCATTTTACCTTTTTCTCTGTCTGATTCTCCACCAAAGTAATGAACTTGATCAAAAGGTGTGGAGTTTCATCCTTAGATGCTAAGAAAAACACCCAAGTAAATCTAGAAAAGTCATCAGTAACAACCAGACAGTAAGATCTTCGACCCAAACTTAAAACACTTACTGGACCAAAAAGATCCATGTGTAAGAGTTGTAAGATTGATTCGACTGAGTTGTGTGCAACTGGTTTGTGAGGAAGTTTATGTTGTTTACCCTTTGAACATGACAAACAATGTTCATTTAATTGAAATTCTCTTTCAGGTAAACCAATAACATGATTTCCACGTACAAGTTTATTCATGTTTTTAAGATTGACATGTCCTAATCGACGATGCCATAACATGGAATCATTCTCCGAGGCTTTGGATAGTAAGCAAGAAGCTATTACCAAAGAATTAGAACAATGCATATCAAGAAGATATGTGTCACTGTCTCTCGGAGTCCTCATCAAAATCCATTCATCAGGAACAACAAAACCTGGTTTTAGGATTAAGCATTCTTTGTTAGTAAAGTGTGTAAAATATTGTTTGTCACAGATTTGAGACACATTTAACAGGTTATGTTTTAATTCCTCAACAAAATTAACATTCTTAAAACTAAGGAAGCCGTTTGTAACTGTACCACGTTTTGTTATACGTCCTCCTTTGTCTCCCGCGAAAATCACTCTTCCTCCGTTATATGACTGAACATCTTGTAGTAATGATAAATTCCCAGTCATATGTCTTGAACAACCGCTATCTACATGCCATAGACTTTCAGTAGCCTTTTGCGGTTGTCCCTGCATTAGTAACAAAATTACTTAGCTTTTGGTACCCAAGTCAAACATGACTTGAGCACATTATGTGTTGCAGCAAGACAAAATGATTTGATATTATTATATTTTGTTTGCACATCATTCTTTTCATTTATGCTTTTAAGCTTGACATTTTCCTTTACATCATTAGTCAAATTCTTATCCCTTTAGACATTAAAATCATTAACAACCTTTGATTTCATATTATTTGAAAATTTTCCACGAGTGAAAAACAGTTTTCTATTATGAGAAATAGAATTATGAAATCTTTGTTTACTTAATGATTTTTGTCGAAAAGGACAATTGTTTGCCAAATGATTTGTGTTTCCACACTGATAACATCTTTTTTGTTGTGTGTGGAAAACAAACTGTGGATGACAATTATGAAAATTGTCATAAAAACCAAAGTCAGATTGACTAGGTTTAACTTTTTCCACGGTCTCTCGAATCTTTGCCATGTTTGACAATTGCAAATTCATCTTTTGCAGATTCGAGGAAAGCGATGAATTATGACCACTTTGGATTAGAAATTTGGCAGTTTTGACTTTTGGAATTGGTGGTGTTGGCATAGGAACAGTCTTTGATTCTGCTGGAATAGGACCAGACTTTGAATTTGCTGGAGGAGGACCAGGCTTAGATATACGGATTGGTGCTGGAGAAGGACCAGGCTTTTGAATTTTCAGATTGAATGCAGAAGAATTATTCACTTGTAAATCTGGGCTACAAACATCTTGATTCACAATGTTAGCATTATAATGAAGTTTATTTTTAAAGAATCGAGAATTCGTTTCTTTAAAAATATGCTCTTCATTTTCAATTAAACCCTTAGACACAAATCTACTTTTAAAATCCTTTTCAATTCTTTCTTTCTGATTTACCCTTTGATTTGCATTCAAATTATATTTACTATTAGATTTAATCTCATTCAAATTAACCAACTTTTCATTTCCATACAAAGTTTGTTTACAATCAGATTGTAGAACTTTTACATTCTTATTTTTCAAATTTTCTCTCTCATTTTCTCCTTCACTATCACTCTCCCATTCTTCAACCAACCCATCCACCTTCAATTTATCTGCACAAAAGTTTTCAGTTGATTGTTTAGATTTGGGTACTATGATAGGATCAACAGATAAATTTACTTTGACTGAAGGTATTAAGTCTTGAGATGGAGAGAAACCAATCCCATAGACCATATCAGAATCATAAATGTTATCAGATGAAGGTAAACATGAATAATCATGATTAATTGGAGGAGCAATGTTAGAAAACCCAACACCACATTTTCCTCCTTTGATCTTCTGATCATTTGTGACTTGATTATTCCTTCAACCATTGTTGATGAAAGTTCAAATTTCTCAACAGTCAATTTAACCTTGGCTAATTCACTGTTGAGTCTATTAATTTCTAAAGCGAGTTCATTGTTTCTATTTGTCAAGTCATTATTGGTACATTCTTTATCATGAAGATTTAATTTTAAATTATATATTGTTTTGTTTAAACCTTCAAGTTTTTCTTTAAAAATCTTTTCATTTGACTTGTGTTTGCAAGCTTGATACTGAAGTTTTTTAACTTCCATTATCAGGCTCTCATTGTGAACTCTGTATTTTTGAACTTTCTCAACACATGAATTTTTACACAAACCATCATATACCTTGGGTTCAGAAGTTTCCCCTTCAGCCTCTTCTACCTTCTTGACCATGAATGCTTTCAATTCAGCAGCTGGTTCTTCCACTGGAGCAACATCAACAGTCTTTGGATCAACACATGGGCTTTTGACTGGAGGCTCGACAGTGTACTCTTCAATCACACTCTTTTCTTCAGCAACCTTCTCAACCTGATCTTTCTTCTTAACTGTCTCCTTTTCTTCTTCAACTCTCTTCTTTAAGTCTTCAACTTTCTCATCCTCTTGTTCAACTTTCACTTTCTTTACTTCAACTTTCTCCTTCTCTTCTTCCTTTTTAGCAAACAAACCCTCCAACAAATCATCAGACACGAATTCAGCAAACAGATTTTCTTCTTCTTCTGGTTCTGGAACAATCTTTGCAATAAATGCAGTAGACAAAGTTAGATCAAGGGCTTCCATTTGATCTGACCAATCGTATTCAGCATTAGTTTGGGAAACTAATGCTTTAGTACCACCAGAAGTACTAGCTTTGTCTTTCTTCGGCTCTATCTCCACAGTCACCATCTTCTTGGGGCCTTCAGGTTGACCAGTCTTTGGTTCAGTACATTCTCTGACGAAATGACCTGGTTTGTCACAGTTGTAACACCTCAGGTTAGACTTGTCGAAACCGATTTTGCTAGAGTTGTTAACACCAAACATTTTTCTCCCAGTTCGTCTAGCAAAATTCTTCGCCCTGTAAACTACCATGGCCATTTGATACTTGATGTCATTCTCTTCAACATCATCAGGATTGACTTGTTGAAGATCATTAACCAATACATTTGGAGCAGTAAGTCTTCCAGCCATGAAAGCTTCATAACTTGACATGAATGTGGTGAAAAGAGCAAGATCCTCCTCAGCAATCTGAACAGTCTGCTTTGATAAATTAGTGGTAGCAACATAAGCATGTTGACCACTATGAGAATCTTGAGATTGAGAGACTTGTTGATGGATGATGGGGGAATAGTGTTGAGCAACTAGAACATGAACTTGATGGTTTACTGCTGGTTGCATATAAGAAGATGCTGTACTTCCAGATTGTTGTTGCTGACACATTTGTGTATAACTGACATAGTAATTCGGATTACTAGCCATCTTTGCATAGAGAGCAGTTCCTTCAGCACCCAGAGAACTGAGATGATTAGCAGCTCGCTGCTTATCGTCCATAGCATAAGACTTGATAGTTGAAATGAGATCAGTCAACTGAAGAGTATACAAGTCTTTGGTTCTCTTGATCAATGTACAGTTGTTATTCCAACTGTAAGGAAGTGAATTTAACAACTTCTTGTTCACAGTGATGGGTTCCAGAGTAATACCCGCACTCTTCATTTTTGTTACCAGTCTAACAAACCTGGCCATCTGAGCTTCCAACTCTTCACCAACAATATGATTGAACATGTTGAATTCTTGATTCAACATATCCTTTTTGCTCTCTCTCATGTCTTTGTTGCCCATAATTTGAGACTCCAGAGCATCCCATAATACCTTAGCACCCCTGAACTCTTGAAACTTTTGTGAAATCTCAGTTGTCAATGCCATAGTGATGGCAGCATAAGCTTTATCATTCAGTTCCAACCTCTTGATGTCATCTTCATCCCACAAGTGTTCAGGTTTCTGAACCATCTCTCCTTTATCATTTTTATACAACGGAATGTAAGGACCATACTGGATTGATCTCCACATCTTCGGTTCAGTGTAAATAACATATCTCTCAAATCGGAAAGCCCAATCAGTATAATCGTCTTCACAGAGAAGTCTCGGTGGCTTGTTACCAGTACCAATTTCCGTGTCTAGA
The DNA here is from genome assembly GCA_024085815.1 of Flaveria linearis. Lineage (NCBI taxonomy): Eukaryota > Viridiplantae > Streptophyta > Magnoliopsida > Asterales > Asteraceae > Flaveria > Flaveria linearis. Next base: position 78,366,344 of record CM044001.1, read on the forward strand.
TGAAGTGAAGCAGTAAGATGCTTCAAATTCGGTGTTGTTGAAGCCATAGTGATCAGAAAGTCAAAAATCAGGTTTCGTGCGAAATAAGAAGTCGTGCGAAAATAGATTTCGCTCGTCACAACTTTTCGCGCGAGAGAGCTATTCGTGCGAATTTCCAATTTACCTTTTCACGCGAAATCGCACAAAAAGGTGATATAACTGTCTGAGCGAAAACACCCCTTTTCGCACGTGAAAACTTACAGATCAAGCGAAAATCGTCAATTTCGTGCAGAATCGAATCTCCAACAGTTCGTTCAAGCGAGAACCACCTCCAAATCAATGAATATGTCTGATTGAACCCATTTTAGTCCAAATTTAATGAATTTAGTTCAATTTTATGTATAATTTTGATTAAAATTCAACTAAAGTCCACTAATTCAGTTCAAATCGGTCCAAATCAGTCCAAATCCTCCAAAATCGAGCAGAATAACATCTCCATATCAGAATCTAAAGTGATCAATGATGAATTTCTTCAAATACGAGTAAAACACAACCCAAATCTCTTCCAAATCGTGGTTCTAGAGCCTAATGCTCTGATACCAATTGTAAAACCTTGAAATCTCCCAGAAATCAATAACACACGATCTCAATCACGTGAATGCGGAATGTAAACATGATTGGATAGAAAAGAAGATTGAATTGAACACAAAATGCTTCTTTGATTGAATCAAACAACCTATGAAAGGTCTTGTGCGATTTCGCACAGTACAGAATGATAAATGAACAAAAAGCTTGATTACAAAACGAAACTAAGCTATTTATACTAAACATTGTGTTCTTGCGCGACACGCTTTTCGCGTGGAACAAGCTTTCGCGCGGCAACAATCTCTCGCGTGGAGACCTTCTTCGCGTGAGGTCTGCTTCTCGCGTGACAGATGCTTTCGCACATGCAGTCTGTTTTCGCGTGACATCTTCGTCTCGCGTGGTGTTCTTTATCGCACAAGTTGTTTTGCCGAGCCTTGATTAGTCTTCTACAAAAATAATCGCTTACCATAATAAGATTAGGTTTAAGTGAAAAAGCTTTTAACACTAGGAAACATTCTAGCTTAACATGTGTCAATTTTTTTTTCAATTAGAGTACGTTTTGATTATTGCGTCAAATATTTTAGGTCATTGTACATGTCGATCATTATTACCCCAAAAATTTTAGGTCATTGTACATGTTATGTATTTTCACAATTGTATTTCATTAGATAATTTCATGTTATTTTTGTCACTGTGTTTATCTATTAAATAAACTTATTGTATTTTATTATTATATTTTACATATTAATACAATAATGTTATTTCACCAAAGTATTCTTCAGAAATTATAATTTTTGGAAGACCATAATGGTGTTCAAGAAAATACAGTAACAAGCGAGAAAAACACAATGACATGTTTATTTTTGTATTTTATGTTTTAGATCATTTTTATGTTATTTTATTATTGTCTTTTTATGTATTAGATAAAATTTTTATTATTACGTTTTATGTAATAAAAGTGCACCATATTATTATTTCACTATTGTGTTTTTTATAACTAATCATTTCAAAAAACACAATAGCGTTTTAAAAAAAAATGACTAGCATGAAAGATGTGATGACAAGCAGGAAGACAAAGAGCTGAAACATGTATTTCCTTTTTTTATTTTTTCTATAAAACAATACTATAAAAACAATCGTTTTTAGTATGTAATTTAAAAGAAAATGTCTTATACAATATTATGAACATGTAAGAAGGCGGATGCTGGTGACTTGAAAAAAAATTTAATAAAAGTGGTCATGACTAAAATGTTATTTCATTATTTTTTTTAAAATAATTTGATCTCAACTTATGATTGAAAAGATTAACAATTAAAATTACTTTTTAGGCTTTATATCCTAAATACCATTTTTAGTGAAACTCAACCCTATCTTGATATCCATTTTGTGTCTAAACATAACCTTTTTAGACACAAAAACTTTCTGATCATACTTTATTAAACTTAGTAACATTCTTTAATTGAAATGACCTAATTTGCTTCTAAAATATAAACAATTAAAAGTTAGATAGAGTTAATGATTTTTAGAAGAAAAAAGGGCTTCTCAAATGGCTATGATATGTAGAAGAAAAGCTTCTCAATAAAATTCAAACTCAAGTTACTATTCGTAACAAACTGTTTTTCATTATTTAGACTTGTATCATGTATCACGTCATCTCCACGGTATGCATCGTAGGATCATTAGGTAAAAATAAAGAATGCGCATTCTAAAAAAAATCAGAAGGTAGATAGAAAATCAATATTAGTGATTTAATTTGCTTCTAAAATATTAGGGGTCTTGCCAATATTTTGAAACGGGGATACGTAGCTAGCGGGGCATCTTTAGTCTTTACCTCATGATGTGCCAAAATTAAAACGAAATGGCATTGAGATCATTGGTTAATCTCGAGAACAAGTGGATTTCAACAATATTTCATTGAATTCTCTTCGTTACGCTTCCGTCTATTTGGAACTTAGACAAAGATTTTCACTTCTTTTGGTTCGAGCATAATTGTTTAACCTGAATGATATTTCACTCCAGTTACTAAGTAACCAATGGCCGGTCTTTACATTAGAATTTTGTATAGAAAGGTTACACTTATCAAGTTTTAAATTTACTTTGTCTTTTCATCAAAACAAACACGCAAAACTAATATTTTTTTACAGATAAGATTACATATAAATACAGTAATACACATACCGGTCAAACTATTAAAACATTGAAACATGTAACATTATTTTTCTTTCATATTTATACAAGGCGAAAATGTGAAGTCAACGTTAGTTATTATTACCAACTTCGCAAGTCACCCCATTAAAATCCCTAAAGACCATTGAACTTAAATATATTGCCTTTATTACGCTCTAGAATTCATTCATTATGGTGATCATGGGCTTTTACTAAACTGAAAATTATTTTAGGCAAAAAGTCAAAAGGGAAAGTGGGTCCATAACTATTCTTTTGGTCCAAAATCTCAATAAATATATGAAAAAGTTGGTCCATTTTACCCCTAAATTGGGACTCATTCATCTACACATGTGGGTTGCCCACAACTCTTGTGTTGGACCATTGTGCAATTGCATAATTGAGGGATGCATTATTCATGAATCTTCCCATGCAACTGTATGCGAGGGGTCAGAGTATCTAGCATTGAAAACTTAATGATATCATAAAAAAACTATTGTAGTTTGACTACAGGATGTTGAATTTAAGTTTGAATCGGTTGAATATGTTGATAAACAATATTGCATTTGGTATTCAAAAAGAAAGTCTTAATGAAAGTTTATTGATATACAGTGAAACTTAAAGTTTCGCAAGTGATACCAATATAGTTTTTCTTTCTGATGTGATAATCTACAAGTGGTACCAATATAGTGAAACTTAAAGTTTCGCAAGTAGTACCAATATAGTTTTTCAAAGTAGTTGATACTAAACGTTACATCAACATTTAAAATTTATGAACCCCCATCAACCACATTTAAAAACTCCTATAAACTTATTTTCTACCTCCTTAACCATGTTAAATTACCACTTGAAACTCCATCTACATCATTGACCACACAAACCCATCATTCGCTCATCCACTCCACCATGTTCATATGTCATCTCCCCCGCCTCATATGCGTTTCTACCTCTACAACCACTTCAATGACAATTGTCCCTCCATCAATGTTGCAACCATCATCACAGCCTTATGCGAACAAAGATATATACACTAAGTAGGTCCGAATATCAATATCATATTTTGTATCAACAAACAAAACCTAATTTATACTTCTATGTTAGTGTTCAATTTAGTTATTGTTCCTACCAGCTAAATGCTATATATGTATGTTATTGTTCCTACAAGCTAAATGCAATGGATCTTTGTGAGATAATGTTAGATCTAATGCTAGGTTTGACCTATTGTGTCATGATTGATCAAGTTTGTCCAACTATGACATGATTGACCATGTTTGATGTTTTTTTTACCTTGTTTGACATGTGTTTGACTTTATAATTCTTTTTAAAGATGATGATTTGTGGTTTATGAGGAGGTACGAGTAACTATAACACTGATGATAGGCTCACATCTTTGAGTCATATTGGGGGCAACAAACTTAGTCGGGCATGCTGGTCGATCGACACGCTAAGGACTACGTAATTGCGAGCCAAACCAAGGGAGATGCTATTTATGACGAAATCATGGCACATGATGTCAATCACAACTCATAGTGATGCATCTACGCACACTTATTCACTATCTAGGCCCTTATAATACAATGAAGACACATAATGATGTCCCGCAAAATCAATGTTTTAATCACAAACACAACATGTTAGCTGAATTAACCTCTTGTAATTAAAACGATCAATCATCTTCTCAAATTAGTAAGAAATCAACACAAACATGAATCACCCAATATGTTTTGTATTCATTCAAATGGCAAAAGTCGTTACATTCATACAAGAAGATGTATCTCTACCTAAATGCAAATCAGAGAAAAAACATAAAAAGATTTGGATGAAAAATATATTTTCTACTATATATATTTCACCTATTACATATTTTTCTCCTAAGAAAAAGCTAAAAACTCTTTGACTTGTTACGTATGCATCAGCAGCTCTAGTTTAACCCAATGATACATAATCGTGATGACTAAATCTAGCACAAGTTCAGAGCGAACGAGTAAGTTTAAATGCTTAACTTTATATACATTGGAAGTGTTGCGTTTGCTATATAATGTATTTGTATGACTTTTATAAGGTTTTAGACCTACATGCTATCTAACAGGTGAGTTGATAGTCATGCTCTTTTTTTTTTTCCTTGGGCTCATTAGAAAAACATGTGAGGTTGAGCACTAACACATGTACTAGCGAGCACTAACACATGTACTAGCGCTTTTGTGTAAGTACACAATTAAAATTGTTTTAGTTGTAGCATATAGAGATATGTGTATATAATGGGTGCATCGGTGGTACATCAACCTCAATGAGCATGTGCATGCTACACGATGTCATTCTATGAAGAACCAGTACGTGGGGCAAGTGATGGACTCAGATACATGTCCCGTAAAAAAGTGAAAGACCTTGGTTGGGTGGGTGTTTGATTGTGAAGATGGCATGCCCCTCATGCCACACCACCCTCCTTTGATCACAGGATTGGTAATTTCCAACACGTTTATGATACGATTAAACATGTTTAATAAAAATTATACTATTTACTTTTTGTATTTTAAAAAATAAGTAAAATTAGAAAGCTAGACTCTATTATTTCACATTCTTGGTTGGTAAAAACATACAAAAAAATTATAAGCATAACATATAGGTAGTTAAACAAGTCTTTCGCATGTTTGATATGTAAGTCATAAGCGTCATCTCTAACCTATTAAACACGATAAGAACTGTTTTGACAACCTTATTTGATCATAAAGCCGTATATATTTTCACGAGATAAATGATGGGGTATGTGTTAATTTTATATAAACTAATACATTAAAATTTATATTATAATCATTTATTGGTTGTGCTAAATTTTAACAAGTATGGAGCGCTTCGGGTTGGAGATCCTAGTTCATTGCCGGTAAGGGTCATTGGGGACCACTTTTGATAGGGTGTCGTCAACACATATCTAGGGGTTTATCGGTGTCGTATAACATTAACAATGAATGGTAAGTTTTCTTACAACTTGATCTTATATTTATATTATTGTTACCAACTAAGAAGCTGGTAAGTGATAGACTCGTGGATATAGATTCCAAACCACTTCTTCTAAAGTCTACAAGAGGATACAATATACAAACACAGAGTCTTGAAAAGGAAGAATCTTTAATACCGCCCAATGTCACATCTCGGCGGAAGCGTGAAGCGTTTTGGATGTGAATTGCTTGTTCAGAACACATCGATTATAAGAAGTTAATTTTAACACATCAACACATATCATAATATAACATAATACATTAATTTAAGTTAGGATTACATCATATATAAGTAATCAAAATTTGACATAATCCTATTACAAACATATTATTTAGTTACTACATCTTCAGAGTCGATGGAAACGGGCGTCCACCGTGACACTGAAATCATAGATGTTAACAGACAAGTTCACACAAATTCTTTCCACAACTTCTCCCCAGCCATTGTAAACATCAAAAGAGAATTCTATATTGTTAGTCATGGTTACCTGAAAAAGCATACTCAAAATGGTCAACATAAAGTTAGTGAGATCATAGGTTTAATTTCAAATAAAATATTTTTGATGCATCAAATACAACCAAACCTTACTTAATAATCAGATGATTCATAACTGTCATAACATAATTCATAAGATCAGATAACATAGCATCACAACACTCATCCTGTTGGTGCAGGAAATATTTTCCTAAGTAGCGCTACCTATATTATCCAACGATTCCGCGTCCGAATTAATGGTTGTATCACAAATGACAGTATATCTTAAAAATCTCATAATACATCAATCATAAAACAGTATGCTTTTCCCCCCAAAAGGATTATAAGAACAAAAATGGGGCTATGAGTCTCACCTCTTACTCCAATGGATAACCTATAAAAATCAATTTAAAAGTTAGATACATAATTTTTTTTAATATTTTCAGAACCTTAGATGGAAGTAATTTATCTAAAATTTTCAAAAGTTTAATAGTAACATCATCAATAATATTACTTTGAAAATTCCAACTTCCATTTTATTTTTAGATAATTTTTTATAATTTAATACAAACTTAACATAAATCATTAAAAATAGCTACTACCATCCATAAATTCCCAAATTTTTCCAGAATATTATTCCAATAATTCATATCACTTTATAAATTTTTTGATATCTAACTCATAATAGGTATTTTTATGTAATTTTTCCAATAATCTCAAAATTTAGCAAAAATAGCTATACAGCTCCAAAAATTATGAAACTTATACATTCTGTTGGGTTCAAACCATTAAAAGTTGGCTGAATTTTTTGATATTTATCATACCGTTTGAGTATTTATTTTGATTTTTCCTTTACAGATCATATAAAAATACATATCTTAGTCATGAGAAGGAATTAAATTCCAAAATTAATTTTGGAGCTCCTATAGCATATTAGAATAATTATATAATTTTTCTAGAATTTTAACGGGTTCAGTTCTTCCAATTGATAATTTCCTTTAATTTTATTAAATAATTTATATAATTATTTTACTTATTGTATTTTTATCAAAATTTACAGAATGATAAATCAACATTTTTTAACAATTTTCCAATGTTTATTCTCACAATCACACTCATTTAAATAATAAACCAAATTTATCAAGTATACACATAATTTCAACCCTTTATTTATAATCTTTTTGTTCTTTATTTATAATCTTTTTGTTTGATTTCATAATTTGTCATATTTTTCAGATTCTCAAACTTTTCTTACTGGTTTTTGATCAAGATGAAATATTTGTAGTGTTTGATGAAGAAATTTTCATATTATAATCACAAGGGTTGATTATATATGTTGTTTAAACATATATAACTTGTAAACTTAGTTAGTAAATGATTAGGAGTTGGAACCTTGATTTTTGATAGAAGGAGAGGATGAAAAGAAGTTGATGATAGCCTCTAACTTCTTGGTGAACCAGTTGGGATGGTTATCTTGAGCCTTGAAATCTTGATTCCTTGCAATTTGGTTTGGAAGATGATGATGTGTGGTGATGAAGTAAAACCGAGAGAAAGAGTTGTGAAGGTGGTGGTGATTACAGATGGTGGTGGTGGTGGTGAGAGATAAGAGGGAGATGGTGGTGCTAGGGTGATGGTTCACGATTGTAGATGACAAACCGAGGGAAATGAGGTTGTGTGAGATTATGGTGGTCGCGGTTCTTGATGGTTGTGATTATAAAACCGAGGGAGAGAAAGTGAAAGGTGAGGGTTGTGTGATGCTGTAAGAAGAATTGTCTCAATGTTTTGGAAGCTTCATATAGCCGAGACCTTTGGATATGTGGGTGTGGTGGTGGCGGTTTTAAGAGGTGGACACCTAATCCTTTGGTGATGATGGCTATTCGGTGAGGTGTCCAAGCTAGATGTATGCTTAATGTAAAGTAATGATGGTGCCTTGATGACTTGGGTACTCGGGTTTCATCAGCCTTACAAATAAACCTTACAAACTCCCCCTAGGCTGATGCTACCAAAACACTTGAAGATTTCAGATGTTAACAGTCCTCATTATGATGATGACCATCCCTTTCTTCATATGATGATCAGGATCACTCAGACTCTTATAGTGTCTTCTCATGTCAAAGAGATCATACAAAGGCAGATTGAACATATCATGCCATGAGTAGATATTTTCAACACCTTGATCTCTGATGACAAGATGGGTCTTCCTGATTCTAGAGGAGCTGCTTGAATTGGAGTTGGTGTAGCATCCTCTTGTTGCACATCCTCAGGATGTTCTGACTCATCCTGAGGTCTGGAGATGGATGTTTCTTTCTTCCTTTTCTTTGACTTTGGTTTGAAAACCATCCTTTTTCTCCTCTTTGAACTTTTTAACTGAGAAGACTGGCCTGCGGCACCTGATTGATCTTCTTTGTCTTTCTTAGTTGGGTCTTCCTCTCTCACAGGTTCAGATTAAGAGGGGATAGATCCCTACTGTGGATCAGAAGTGGAAGCTTGCTGAGGTTCAGAAGGAGATTCGGGTTGTGTTGTCTTAAATGGTTCAACCTTAATCTTCACTTCCCGAGGGACCTGACGTGGTGGGGAGTGTATGTCAGCAAGTTCACCTCTTTGAATCTTCTACTTGATTACCCTGATGTGCTCATCCATGGTGGACAGAGACATAGGACCAAGTCTCCTCCCGGAGAAACCGTACAGCGTCAAGAAGCTCATCATTATCTGCCTATCAGCAGACTTTTTCATATTTTTCTAGATGATGGCTCTTGACTTTATAGCCTCTTCCCTTAACTTTCTTTTGGTGATATTTCTTTCTTTGACTATATCAAGTTCAAGTTGTTTGAGGTACTCAAAATCAATATAGTCAAAAGGTAAGGGAAGAAGTGTATTATCCTGATAGAGGCCTGTGGCACTCAGGTAATTTATCATATTGATCCTATCCTTCTCTTTGTCTACCTAAGGTTCTTGTGGAACCATATCCTCTTGTTCATGACTTTCTTGAACTGGGGAGAGAGTAGGCACATGCTTGTAGAGTCTTTTCTGTCTTCTTTCTTCTTTGATTTTAAGAAGTAACTCTACATCCTCTTCCTTTTTTCTCTCTTTTAACAGTTCCATGTCAGCCAGTTCATTTAACTCATCTAAGGGGAGGGAAATGATGTTATCAATATCATAGTTCCTGGTCTGCAAGTAGTTGATCCTGACTGCCCTTAACTAATCATCCTGAGTATTTGGTCTAGGGGCAACCTTGATAGCACTTTCCATGAGTCTTGCAGACCCAGTAGAGGAACTTTCTCCCCTTAGCTTCCTTTTCCTCTCTCTCTCTCTCTCTCTCTCTCTCCTCCTCCTTAATCTCCTCAAAAGTTAATTTTCTTTTCCTTTTGTCACTCACTGAACTTTATGACTCAGGTGGAGAGAGCTTTGGCCTTCATTGCTTGGTGTAGCTTCCAAGCTCTGGCTAGAGAGAGGTTGAGATGCACCTTCACCAGCAGGTGTCTCATCAAGGGAATGAACCTCTACAGCAGTTGATGGTGAGACAGTGCTCTCAGGTTCTACCACTGGGTCTTCAGTCAAGGTTTCCCCTATGAAACTAATCTTAGGGTCTGCCTCAACATCCAGTTAACCAATGGTATTGCTTGATTGCTATAGTCTTCTTCTGAACCTGAACTCTGCAGTGATCCTGTCTTGAATCCTTTGAGCCAACCTGCCAGCTTTTCTAGATTGGCCTTGGTTATCAAGTGGCATGTTGACAAGGTCAAGAACTTCATAGTAGTTCAAGGTCTGAAAGTTGAAGACTTCTTGCTGCCCTTGAACTCTTTGAAGAATGAGAGCTCTTCTATCAACATCATACCTCCACCCAATAATGTGATTTGAAGTTGGTGGAGATGACATAGCCTTTGGAATGCCTTTCTTAAAGAGACTCCTAATGATAGAGTCTATACTCTCCATATCAATGTGAACTTGAGAAAGTTGCTGAGTATGCACAATTGCAAGTGAGGATGGTGAGTCCTCAATGTCCATACTCCTTGAAGAACTCCCAGGTTCTGTGACTGTGGTGACTTTCTCCCCTTTTTTGGTAGCATCACCCTCTTGCATAGGTGAGCTAGGAGTTAGGTCAATCACATTCACAGGTTCTTGTGTTCCTGGTTGAGCTCCCCTTAAAGGTCTCCCAGCTAGTTTTTCCTTAAGACGAGATATCTTAAGTTGCTGATCATTGACATTGTTTTGCAAGGTAGTCACTGTAGATTCAAGATGACTAACCTTGGAGACTAGATAAGTGCATGTTTTTAACAGCTTTTGCACCTTTAGTCTTAGATCCCCCTCATCTTCATCAGAAGAATCATTGGGGGATGAGAGAACTGGACCAAGGTCTTCTTCCTCATCACCAGCATGGTGTTCTTGGCTACTAGATTTCCTCTGCTCAGTGACAGCTTCAATTGAAGTGTCAATGAGCTGAGTTCCCATGGTTGAGATCTGAATGATGTAATCACTTGCTGAAGTGAGAGCCTCTTCCATATAGATGTCCTGAACAGGTTCAGAAGTATCCACCTCAGTTATGGGTGACTGATGTGGGCTAGACCTAGGTGACTCAGGAGCACTCATCTCTTATTGAGGAGTGGAATTGTTGGTCCATTGGTGATCGATTTCAGTGCTATTGAGATGATAAACACAATGATATCCCACTAATATATAATCAAACAGTGCAAAAACAGAAAAATGAGTTTCAATATGTATCCATATGATCCAAACTCATTTAATATCAATAAACAAGGCTCAACGATAACAAACAAACACAATTTCAGCCTAAAACGAGCTATCAAACAGTAATGCAAAAGTATTTCTCAATTAGGTATTGGCAAAACTTGCTGCCAAAGATACATGAACTACATATATATAATCATAGATAAATTCGCTGGTAGATTCGCTGTAGCGAATCTACCCTGACCAACAGGTAAGTTCACCCGGCGAACAACAGTTTCGCCGGGTGACCTTCATCAGCTGACTACTAGCGAATCAGTAGATTCGCTAGTAGATTCGCTGGGTCAGAGCGAAACTAAAACATTACTTAGATAAGTCAAAGTTATCTAACATTAGACCTATTACATACAAAATGAAAGATACTAAACTAAACTAGGTGAGTCCAACCTATCTATATCATCAATACTCCCCCTAGGTTGGACCTCACCTAGAGGGGTCTTCTCAATCAGCTCCGTACACATCAACTTCGGCTTCAAAGTTCTCAATGAAAGCTCCTGCCCTCAACTCAATCCCGGCCAATGGATTAGTAACATCATCAGATCCTGCCTCATCAGATTCAACATCAATAATAAAGTTCTTATCAAACCCAGCTTCACTTACTTCTTGAACTGGTGAGTCTTCAACTACAACCTCCTCCTGATCTTGCCTGATTTGATCCTCAGTATTAGCTCCAGACCCACTTGCCTCATCTATCACCTTCTTTTCAAACCTTTTCGAAATTGATTGATCCAGCGTCTTACTCAAATCATCCACATCCATTCTTATTTTGTCCGCTTGAACTATTTTTCTTGCCAGCTCCCGGACTTCAGCTCTGAGTCCCCTAGCCTTGTTGGCTACTCTCATGAAGAGGCTCGCTTCTTCCAACGTATCAGCTCCAGCCCCAACTTTTATGTGATTCTCACACAGAATCACCAAGTCTTCATCACAAAAAGAAAAAAACTTCCATCGGATCAAACAATCTGATTTCAGGGGCTCCTTTTACTCTAATCACTGCTTCCCCGGTGTTGTAATCATAGAATCATTTTTGAAATGCTTGTAGTCTTGGGGTAAGAGGATCAGGTATCCTAATTCGATCCACAGTCTTTGCCGGTTTTAGCTTAAGAACAATCTTTCCTTTTCCAGTCACCCAATCAACATCCTTCTTTGACCTCTTTCTTTCTATTTTCATGAAACCAAATGCTTTGAAGTTATCAGATAAACCCCTTTTAATTTCCATCTCTAGCAGCTTGGCCCGTTCACTCTGTTCTGCTCCAATCAAAGGAATCTCAGCCAGTCTTCTTAAATCCCATCTTGGGAGGGTTTTAAAAGCTTTTCTTTTGTGAACGTAAGATATTCCCCCTCCCCTTCTCTTGATCATAAACAATTTCAGCTCAGAGTTGTATTTCCAGCTGAAGATCTTCTTATCGCTCTCTTTTCTGGTGGGGTTTTTTATGTTCTGGAACAGTGGAGTTATTTCTTCAGCCTCCTTCTCTCTAACAAACCACTCAGATTGATCTAACTCCACCGTTCCAGTTTTAGCTGACCCAGTATCAGTCACATAGGTCACTGGGCATTCATCCACCTCATAAAATTCCGGTTTTGAGTTGTAATCTACCAACTGCTCCTCAACTTCCTCCTCTTCATCTACTAACTTCATCTCAGCTTGTTTTCCCTTCTCCAATCGTTGTTTCTCCCCCACAACCTCCTCACCAGTTAAATCCTTCTCAATATCAAGTCCCAAATCATCAAAATCTTCATTCACAACCTCCACATCATCATCCTCACCCTGTTCTCCTTCAGCATCAACAGGTTCATCATTTTTGTCTTTCTCTCCACTCGATCCTGCAGCGTTACTAGTACCAGCTGCTGAGCTTGGGCCCTCTCCTGCCACAGAGAATCTTCCCACCTTCAGAAATGTGTATTTTGAGGTATCGGTGAGGTCATGTAGTTCCTGTTTAGATCTAACATCTGGCAGGCCAGCCGCTTCTTTCAGAGAGTTCACTTCCTTGAACAGTGTCTTGATCAGTTCTTGTTGATCAAGCACCATCTTTGTGAATCCTTCAATCAAATCATCCTCGATTTCTCCCTCAACTCTTGATTTATCAATTTGGTTTTCATCATACTCAGCTCATTTGCCACAGAAGCACTGACATTTCTAATCACATCTTGGTCAAGCTCAGATCTTGCATCTTTTCTTGGAGGATTTTCTGTGAAGGCCTGATGTTTGTGTTTCGTTCTCCTCTCTGATGCTTCAGTGTGACTACTTTCTTCAGGCCTCTTCTTAGTTCTTCTCTCCTTCTCAACTCGCATTTCATGCATTGCCTGATCAATTTCATCCTCAAAGTCATACTCTTCCTCTTTGGCATATCTTTTTCTCTTTTTAATTATTTCTTCTTGTTTCTCCATGTTCTCTGCAGATCTCTTTTTCTCTGCTTCTATCACCTTCTTTATGTATTCCCATCTCTCAGCAGAATACATATTTTCCCATAAGTGGGTGATTTTCCCACTGAAATCATGTCTTGCAGAGGAACAGTCTGCAAATATTCTTGAGCTCATCGGGGTTAGTCTCTTGATTTCTCCGTGCTTGGGAATGTTTGGAATCAAGTCATCAATTAACATCTGAACAAATCTTGGATACAAAAGCCATTTCTCTCTCTTTACTGACATTATGTTGTCACACATGCACTCAAAGATCAGTCTTGCTATATTTGCATTTTAGCCTCTGCAAAATATCACCATTGCTTTGGCCTATCTCAGGTTAAGACCATCTGATCCTCCTTTCCGATCATCTAAGCACATGATGAAGATATGAGCAATGTATCTCCATTCTTTTGACAACATAGATTTCTTTATTTCTTTCTTTGAACCAAAAGATGGTCCCTCATACCCCATGCTTCTGAATCCCTCCAAGACTTGATCTTCAGAAAGCTCAACCTCGTCTCCCTGATCTCCTTCCAGACGAAGCACTCTTGTTATGATTTCTTCAGTGATGGCAATGTCATTTCCTTCTATCCTTGCTCGAATACAGTGTGGATTAGCTTTAACATCCAACTTAGCTGATCTCCAGAAATCTTGGATGTGCAAAATGTAAATAGATGGTGAGTGAGTGATAGCATGATAAATTAGAGACTGCTTCAGCCACTTTATGCAGTCTCTGAACCCTGCGGCTTTGGGATTGTCTTCATCCAATAGAGCTACAGTGTTGTTCTTCTCATCGAACTTTAGATTAGCCATGATTGCTGAAAACAAATTAGAAAAGTCTAAGTATACAACATAATAAATGTGTGAGAATAAGTAAAAGCAAAAACAAAAAGAAATAAATTAAATTCGCTCAATTGAATCTATAAATTCGCTAAGAAGAATCTACAAATTCGCTAAGGTGAATCTATAGATTCGCTCGGATCATGTGAACTTTCGTTCAAATTCGCTCGACCCTAGTTAATTTACAGAGGCGATTATACAGATTCGCTTAAACTTGAGTGACTTTTAGTTTAATCTGGTTGGAAAACATTAAGTTCGCTGGGGTGAAGTTATAGTTTCGCTCGGTTCAAGTGAGCAGGCGAAGTTGTTGGGTGAATTTACAAATTCGCTCGAGTTCAAGTGAACAGGTGAAGTTGTTGGGTGAATTTACAAATTTGTTTTAGTTCAAGTGAACTTTCGTTCAGATTCGTCTGAAGATCAGCAAGTTCGCTGGACGAGGGTTCCCGAACCCTAACCCAGGCGAACATGCCAAATCTCACAATGTGAAGTAAAATGCACCGATTAAATCCTTCACCAAGGTTCGCGACACCCACCTAGAACTTTTATAACGCACCAATCCAACGGAAATCAAAACTAAATGGGCACTCTGAAATTTCGCTCGATGAACTGATGTTTGGGTTTGAGGTTATTGTGAAGAATTTCGCGTTCACTGTACCTCTTATAAGACATAGATTCGCTATAGCGAATCTATATATTCGCCCGGTAAACCCAACATGTTGGTTTGACAAGCAACTGGTCGAGCTTACTGGTGAAACTATAGGTTCGCTAAGGCGAATCTTAATTTCGCCCAACTCAAAAACAAATTTTAAAATAAGATAAAATTAAAAATTAAAATAAAATAAAATAAAATAAAATGAAATAAAATAAATAAAAAATAAAGTAAGATAATAATAATATTTGCCTATGAATGCCTTATTGCTCCATGATAAAATTAAATTAAATTAAAAAAAATAAGAATAGAATTAAAAATAAAATTAGACTAAAATTAAAATTAAATGGATAAAGGATATAATATCATCTTTTTCTCGATGTTTTTCAGAGGGGCATGACTTAGCGAGATTGCTGATTGTTTGTCCGCTTAAACCCATTCCCAGTTCTTTTCAACTTATGATCTGCAGCTGTTTATCATGTTCTGCATTGTCTTAGAAACTCAGCAACTTGGTCCCCACTTATATTTGATAAAGAATTTGTCTCGTCATCAAGGTTTATTGAGCATAGTCATTGAATTTTGCCTGCTCACTATACTGAATCCACTTAATGCAAACACAAGCACTGGCATATATACATATGGGACATTATAATGTACAGATGCAGACACACATATATGCAAGATATACACATGAGATGCAGACTCAACCTTTAACTAATTGACGAGAGCTTCTGGTCAATGCTTTCGCATAGCAAAGAAGATCATCTAGGCGTGTTGATGAGAGCTTCTGGTCAATGCTTTCGCATAGCAGAGAAGATCATCACTCCAGGTCAATGCTTTCGCATAGCAGAGGAGATAAACACACATCTTTTCTTATGTAAAATATGAAAGTATAAACAGTAATGGGCTATTTGAGATTATTTAATGTTTGACTTAGAGGGTGTTATCACAGAGTCACCATCCCAGTGGGAAACACCATAAGCTTCACATCAATAATCTAATCCTAAAAGTATGAAAGTATATACAGTAATGGGCTATATGAGATTATTTAACGTTTGACTTAGAGGGCGTTATCACCGAGTCACCATCCCAGTGGGAAACACCATAAGCTTCACATCAATAATCTAATCCTAAAAGTAAACACAGTACATGAGCAAGACATCAATTAGCAACTCTCAACCAAGTTTTAGACAAGACTTATATCTTTGTGCAGACCAAAGTATCATGAGGATAATCCTTATTACTGAGTTATGATCTTTAATTTGGCTGCATAATCACTTGTTTACTTCGTTTTTGGGATGAGTCTATCATGCATATCCCAGCGTAAGATGTTCCCCTCTTTCTTTCTTCATTTTCTAAATTTCCTGAGAGAATAAAAGTTAAAACTTATTATTTCCAATAATCTCCCCCAAAATTTTCATTTGATAGCTTGCTAAATAGAAAATTTCCTAACAACCAAAGTAAAAAATAAGAATAAACGGTAAAGACCTATGGGACACAAGGCAGACAGCAATCAAGACTGAAAAGAAAATATGTACATATCTACAGATTAAACGGTAGATGTGCTCAGAAAAGGTTTTCAGAAGGATATTAATCCTAGCATAGAGATTAGTTCATAAAAACGTGGTTTATCAAATGTTTTAGTGAACAGATCTGCTTTTTGCTTCTTTGTTTCAATAGGAATATATCAATAAACCCCTTTTCCTGAGCATCACGGATGGCATGAATTCTTGTTTCGATGTGCTTGGTTCGAGTATGATGAATTGGATTCTTGGCAATTCCAACAGCTGCTTCATTGTCGCAGAAAATCTGAGTGTGAAGGAAATTGATGCCATAATCCATCATTTGGTGTTGAATCCGGAGCCCTTGGCAACAGCAGCTTGATGCAGCAATATATTCAGCTTCCCCTGTGGATAAGGACACTATTGTTTGCTTTTTACTTTGCCACGAAACAAGACAGTCACCCAGATATTAACATCCACCGGTGACCGAATTTCTGTTAATCCTGCAACCACCATGATCACTATCAGAAAAAGCATGTAAATCAAAGTTTCCACCTTTTGGGTACCAAAGTCCCAAACGAGAGGAACCCTTAAGATAATGAAAAATGCGTTTAACAGCTAGCTCATGTGATTCTTTGGGATTGGCTTGATAGCGAGCACAGTAGCACACGAAAAATGTGATATCTGGACGACTTGCAGTCAGATACATGAGAGATCCGATCATCGAACGATATCGATGAGCATCCACGGACTTCCTATTATCATCAGGAGACAAGCATGTCTGAGCAGTAATGGGAGTAAGTTCTGGCTTTGAATCATCCATGCCAAACTTTATGATGATTTCCTTGATGTACTTCTCCTGGTGAATAAGAATACCTTCCGGTTTCTATTCTACCTGCAATCCTAAGAAGAAGCACATCTCCCCCATCATGCTCATTTCAAAGCGATCCTTCATCACTTCTTCAAAATCTTTACACAGCTTTTCATTTGTTGATCCAAAGATAATGTCATCTACATACACTTGAACAATCAACATCTCACCATCAACCTCCTTTCTGAAGAGTGTCATATCTATAGTCCCGCGAGAGAAACCCTTGCTGAGGAGATACTGCGTCAAGGTCTCATACTAGATTCGGGGAGCTTGATGCAACCCATACAAAGATTTGTCTAGCTTGTATACTTTATCTGGAAAATCTGGATCCTCGAAACCTGTTGGCTGACACACATAGATCTCCTCATCAATGTTTCCATATAGAAATGCACACTTCACATCCATCTGAAAACCTTTAAAGTTCTTGTTAGCTGCATGTGCAAGAAAAATTCTGATGGCTTCGATCCGAGCAACTGGAGCAAACACTTCTGTGTACTCTATCCCCACCTCCTGAGCAAATCCTTGGCTTTATTTCTGATAACAACACCACGATCATCTGGCTTGTTCCTGAAAACCCACTTGGTACCAATGGGGCATTTGTTTGGAGGAAGATCAACTAACTCCCAAACTTTCAACTTCCTGAATTGTTGCAACTCAGATTGCATAGAGTCCACCCAGCTTGGGTCTTCAAGTGCCTGTTTGTAATTCTTTGGAACGATCTGAGATAGAAAAGCTGTATAAAGGCACTCATTTATCAATCCACTCTGACTCCGAGTCCTCACTCCGTCTGTGATAGATCCAATGATGTAGTCATGAGGGTGATCTTTTAAGGTTTTAAAGTTTGTGTTAAGCAATGAAGGGTTATGTTGGGGTGTCGATGTGGAAGTGGATGGTTGTGCGGGAGGAGATGAATTTGTAGGAATTGGATCGATGGGTGGATTTTGAATGGATGAAGCTGTGGATGGAATGGTAGATGAGCTTGTAGGATTAGATGAAGATGGTTGAGATGATGGATCAGATGATGGAGGTGGTGGTGGAGGTGGTGAAGATGGGATATAAAATGAAGTGGGAGGTAATGAGGTGGTGGCAGACGGTTGTGGTTGTGGTGGAATCAAATTCACAGACGAGTGAGGAATAACGTCATCATCATCAGGAATTGGCAAATTGAATGACTTGAAGACAGTGGTAGAATCATAGAACCATGCAGGCTCACTTCTAATGCTTTTTGAGTTGGATTCTTGCCAGTCGACATAGTAGGACTCTTGCACAATCCGTGATCATTTATTATACACACGATACACCTTTTGTGTTTCTGAGTACCCAACAAAGAAACATTCATCAGAGACAACACCAAACTTCATTTTCTGGTCTTGGGTATTTAACAGAGTACAAGAGCAACCAAAAGGGCGCAGAAAATCAATGAGAGGCTTAATTCCTCAGAACAACTGGTATGATGTCTTCATCTTGCTCTTGACAATCAATACCCGATTAAGAACATACGCTGCACAATTAACTGCCTCAGCCCAAAATATAATCGGAAGCTTTGACTCGATCAACATCATTCTAGCTGCTTCAATTAGAGTTCTGTTCTTACGTTCAGCAACACCATTTTGTTGAGGTGTTCTGGCAGCACTGAACTGTCTGAGAATACCCCTTTGTTCACGGAATGAATTGAAGATGTGGTTTCTGAATTCTATTCCATTGTCGCTCCTGATGGCTTGTATCTTTCTTTTTCCAAGAAATTCAATCAGTGGAATTAGCTTCATCAATTCCTCAGCGGTCTCACTTTTGTTAGACAGAAATCTTACCCAAGAGTACCTGGAGTAATCATCTGTCACAACAAGACAATAAGATTTCTTAGCAATTGATTTAACACTGATAGGGCCAAATAAGTCAATATGTAACAATTTGAGGGGATGCTCAATCGAGTTTTGAAGTTTAAGTTTATGTGGCTTTGTGTGCTGTTTTCCTTTTGCACAAGCCATACATTTTTCTACCACAGAATAATCTTTCAGTGGTAGTCCCCTGACCAAATTATTCTTAACTAACTTATTTATCAATTTAAAATTGATATGCCCTAATCTTTTATGCCACTGAAAAGATTCATGGAGAGAAGCTTTTGATAAAAGACAAGTTATGGTGGAAGATGATTCTTTCGATCCCATATTTAACAAATAGGTATCATTCCTCCTTGGAGCTCGCATGATCACCATCTCTTCAGGGATTGAGAACTCTGGTTTCAAGAATAGACATTCATTTGCGAGGAACATCACGGGAATATCTTTATCACAGATTTGTGATACACTGAGAAGATTGAATGGCAATTCTGGAACATAGTTCACTTTCTCCAAAGTAAGGAAGCCATTTGAAACATCTCCTTGGCCAATCATCTTTCCACCCTTCTTGTCTCCAGCAAAAGCAACATAGCCACCATCAATTATTCTAAAATTTGTCAGCGTCCTTCAACCCAGTCATATGTCGGGAACATCCACTATCTACATGCCAATAACTATTTACAGCGGCCTCTGAATGTTCCTGACACATAAAAAATTGGTTAGACCTTGGAAATTGGGACCCAAGTCTTAGTGTACTTAGGTCTTGGAGGAACAGATCTTCTGCAAAAGAAACCATTCACAAAAGCTGTCAATCTAGTTCCAAAAGATTTATTCTGTATATTAAGACCACCTGATTTAGGACATTGCTTTATTAAGTGATCATCCTTTCCACATCTAAAGCAATGGGATCTCAACCTTGTTTTGGAACAATGCGATGAAGGAATTCTATCAATAGATATTTCTTCATCACATTCAGACAATCTTGAATCTGTATCACTGTTCGAGTCATATGACTCGTTTGACTTCCCTGTCATAACTTCCACTTTAACTGATTTTTGTTCAATTTTATCTTTGTTATTTTCAGAGGAAGAAGACATTTCTTTATCTTTTGGTTTAGAAATCCTTATTGGTGTAAAAGATGGGATTGGATGAGAGAAGAATTTGTTAAAGCAATTTTTTTTGTTTCACTTTCAGAGACATGACCTGAAAGTTGAACTGCATCATTCATACACACATTAACATCAACTGTAGAATTTAAAACATTCAAGTCATCACAAGTGTTTGAAACAAAACATCCTAAGTTACTATTACATGCCCCAGAGTTTGAATCCAAAATAGTTCCACCAGACACAAAATGATTACTTAAGCTAATGTCTACAAATGACTTCTTGGAATTAAAATCATGACTACTAGAGCTCCCAAGACCAACACTGCCACCATAATCAAATCCTTCTTGCAACTCCTTAGAATTATCTCCTTCTAAACCTGCAACAGAGCTGTTAGTTACTGTGTTTATCATTTCAATAGCACTGAAATCGATCACCAATGGACCAACAATATGGTATCAGAGCCATTGTGCTCTTGATTTGTTGAGTTTTTGGGTTTTTGAGGTGTTTTTAAAGATAAGTTACTGTTTCATTCGATTTGTAGCATCAAAGTGTGTTTTACCTACAGAAATTCATAGAAAAACCATTGCTCAAGTAGTAAGGAGATATCCGAATCGTCCAACCACTAATTCATAGCCATTTGGATGAGTTTAGAGTGATTTTCAGAACGAACAGTGCTGTTTGTTCATCGGGCGAATTTATCGTTCTCCCAGCGTTTTTGTGACACTCTGAGCGAATCTATTTTTCTCTGGGTTTTCAGCGAATCTGCTTTCATTGAACGAAAGTTCACCTTTGTTGCCTTATTCTCAAGCGAAGATACTATCGAATTTACCATTAGAACGAAAGTTCTACTAGTTCTGCGAACTCGTTGAGCGAACTAGAGCTTCAATAACATTGATTCGAGCGAATCTGCTGTTGGTTTGCCAAGCGAATTTACAAGCGAACTTGCGAGCGAATTTACCTCTTTTCAGCGAATTTACATCTTTTCAGCGAATCTAATTTCTGATTCTATCATGTCTACTTCAAGTGTTAATTTGACTGATATGGAGTGTGTTCAACCAAACAGGCCACCGAGGCTTGTCAACGGAGAGAATTTTGAGGATTGGAAACGGTGCTTGAAAGATTTCTTCTTCTACACTGATCATGGTCAGTGGGAATCTATCACTAATGGACCTCACCTACCAACAACAACTGTCGGATCTGTCACTTCACCAAATCAGGATCCTAGCACTTATACTGAGATTGACATCAAGTTGCTCGATCGTGACAAGAAAGCTCTTGGAGCTTTGATTCTGTGTCTGCATCAAGATATATATAACAGGTTTGCTGAGCACACTACCGCTAAGGCATTGTATGATGCCTTATGTGAGTTTTATGACGGGAACGAAGATCTGAAGAAAGACAAGAAAGCTCAGGCTCAGAAGGAGTTTAACTCATTCGTGGGATATAAGCATGAGACACTTACTGATATAACAAACCGTTTTCTGTCAGTTTCAAGCAACCTGAAGAAGTATGATGAATAGCTTGGAAATCATGAGCAAGTGAGTAAATTGTTAGACTCTCTTCTTGCTCAGTGGAGTCTGCAAATCAAATTACTCAAACAAGAAAGAAATTTTGCTGACTACAAGTTGATGGATGTAATCAACAAGTTAAAATCATTTGATCTTGATGTGAAGAGAAGAGAGTTTAATCAAACCATGATGTCTCCTAATGTCCCTCCTCAAAACACTGCATTGATTTCATCCGCTGCAAACTCTAACTATTATGGTGCAGCTTGTGGGAGTTCATCTGGTAATGGTGGCTTTGCTAACTCTGGGTATGGTAAAATTGTCAACTCAAGTGGTGGTTGTAAGGATGCTGGGTCAAGTTCAAATGCCTTAGTTTCCACTCAAATTTCACACGATACTATGGCACTGTTTGGGTTATTTGTGCACAGTTATGAGGCTTTGGTGGCTGGAGAATTGAAGGGACGTGGTATGACAGTGGAAGATATGTATCAGGTTGATCCTGATGACCTTGAAGAAACCGACATTCAGTGGCAAATGGCCATGCTTACTCTCCGTGCCAGGAGGTTCATGGAAAGAACTGGTAGGAAAAATTTTGGAAACCAGAATCAGAACAATGCTCTAGGATATGACAAGTCTAAGCTCAGATGTTTCAATTATAAGCAGCTTGGTCATTTGAAAAGAGAGTGTCCTTCTCCCATTGTCACTGAACCTGTTAATTCTGGAAACTCAAGAACTATCACAGTCATGGATAAAGTTGAAGAAGCTAAGCCCAACAAGGAAACTGCTCTGTTGACCAACTTTGATTGGAGTGCAGAAATTGAGGAGTCAAAGGAGGAAATCAACCATGCCTTGATTGCTGAGATAGTGGAGGAACATGCTCTTGATGATGGGGACATTGACAGTTTTGATCCTTTCAAGGAGTTCTATGGTGAAGCTGATGATGAAGTTGATAGCAATGGTGAATCTATTGGGTCTGAAGCCATTCAAAAGGTTAAGGAATGTGTAGGTGTGGTTCAGAAAGCTGTGGTTCAAGAAGAGATTGTTCAAACTGGCTTGGTGTGTGAAGTTGTTAAGGAAGAGGTTAAACTGGTTGTGAATCTGCTACAAAGGAAGCTGGTGAAAACGAGGAGCTGAAAATGAGATCAATGATTGAAGAAGCCAAGAACGAAGCTGCAGAGGAGTACAAGAGGAGCACTCCTTATTGCCAATGTGATCGTGCTCTCGCAGCAGAAAAACTGGTAATGGGTCTCCCTTATGAAATTGTTGAAGATATGTGTTCCTCTGCATGCATAATCCGTTTGGTTGGTATATATAAAGCTAATAGGTTGCTTATAATGAATGAAAATGAATTAAAGAAAACCAATAAAGAGCTTAAACAAAATGAGTCAAAGTATTTTGTTAAATTAAGCGAAGCTTTGAAAGAAAATGAACATTTGAAAAGGACCCTTTTGGAAAAGAACTGTGAGGTTAACTATTTAACTGAACAAGTCACTCTTGCTGAATTTGAAGTCAGAAAACTTAAAATAAATTAGAACAGTGGTCTCTTTCGAGCATGAAAAGGGAGGAATTATGCAAAAAACAAAAGGGGGCAAGGATCAAGACCGGTTTGGGTAATGAAAATGATGCATTGGTATATCCTCCACCTAGTATTTTCTGTTATTCTCCTATGCCCACTCCTCCTCCATCAAATGAGTTGATACAAGAGATTATACAGAATGATACTAACAGCTCTGAGACCATATTGTTGGTCCATTGGTGATCGATTTCAGTGCTATTGAGATGATAAACACAATGATATCCCACTAATATAGAATCAAACAGTGCAAAAACAGAGAAATGAGTTTCAATATGTATCCATATGATCCAAACTCATTTAATATCAATAAACAAGGCTCAAAGATAACAAACAAACACAATTTCAGCCTAAAACAAGCTATTAAACAGTAATGCAAAAGTATTTCTCAATTAGGTATTGGCAAAACTTGCTGCCAAAGATACATGAACTGCATATATATAATCATAAATAAATTCGCTGGTAGATTCGCTGTAGCGAATCTACCCTGACCAACAGGTAAGTTCACCCGGCGAACAACAGTTTCGCCGGGTGACCTTCATCAGCTGACTACTAGCGAATCAGTAGATTCGCTAGTAGATTCGCTGGGTCAGAGCGAAACTAAAAAATTACTTACGTAAGTCAAAGTTATCGAACATTAGACCTATTACATACAAAATGAAAGATACTAAACTAAACAAGGTGAGTCCAACCTATCTATATCATCAGGAATAGTAGGGAGACTCATGATACTCATTGACACCTAAGTCTTCATCAGTATAGAAGTCAAAATTTAGGAATGGGTTGATTTAAGTCTAAAGGCTGGGGGTGGTAGTTATCCCCTGAAGGTTGTTCACTTGAGTGTTGAGACTCAGAGTGAAGGCTTAAGGCATTTGGGCTTGTGAGCTCATCAGGCTGAGCATGAGGAACCTCAGTACTTATCTTAGAAGTAATGGGAGTGGTTTGCTCCTCAGGAGAAGTGGGAGCTCCAGTATCCACTTCCTCTTATATAGGTAAGTATATGGGGGCCTGCACAGACTCAATAGCCTGAGCAGGGGTTCATTTGAGTTTTCTTTTGTAGGTGAGGGTGATTTGTGTTTGTTTTGGTGGTTGAGATGTAGAAGGTGTGGGTTCAACACTAGCCTGTGTTGCTAATGTTGGACCAAAAGAACCAATGAGCCAGATCAGAAAAACCTTTAAGTCCCACAGACATCACAACAACTGCTGAAGGCTTCATCAGCTGATGACAACAACTGAAACTTCATCAGCTGAAGTTCAAGTGTTGAAGACATCAGCTGAAGTTCAAGTGCTGAAGACTACATCGGCTGATGAGAACAACTGAAGACTTCATCAACTGAAGTTCAAGTCTAAAGACTTCAGAGGTTGTCACAACAGCTGAAGTAGTACTCTTCAGTTGTTGTGATGGTTTCTTTTCAGTAGATTTTCTATTTTAGTTTCAGTATTTTTCCTTCAGTAGCTTAATAAATATAAAACGTCTGAAGAGCCTGTTCTTCAAACATTGTAGTTCAGTAGTTGTAGTTTCAGTAGTTATAGTAGTACTACACTTAGCTTTTGTAAGAAGATGTCAGCTGTTGTAGACATCTTCAGTAGTTTAGTTTAACTTTCAGTAGTTGTTGTAATAACGGTAAGATGTCACTATCAAGTGACATCAACTAACGTCACCTTCCTTATAAAAGGGAGGCTGGCCTAATTTTGTAAACGCCGAAGCGTGTGTTGAATGAAATATTCCTTTTTGTAGAAATACTTTCTCTTTCTATAACCATACTGTTGAATTATCATTTGTGTTCTTGCTTGAATTTGTCTAATTCTTATACTATTCCGCTGCAAATCCTAATCTAATTGATCAAACTAGATTTGAGAAATGGCAACACCAACCAATGATCCTCACAATACTGGCTCCTCAACAAAGCCTCCGATGCTTGTTAGGAGTGAGTATAACATATGGCAACGGCGTATGCTCCATCACCTGTCTATCAACAGCGCAGGATGTTGGAAATCTATGGTGCATGGACCATACAAGCCTATCGTGAGTCTTCCGGAATCAAATTAGAGGGTTCTGAAGAAACCTGATTAGTATTCGGATGAAGATCTAAAGCTGTTTGAAATTGATGCTAAAGCCCATAAGATTCTGGCCATGGCACTGCCTAATGAAATCTATTCAGGGCTTATGCATCATGAAACTGCTCATGACCTCTGGGTTGCTTTGAAAGAACAAGTTGGAGGAACTGATGAGGTCTTGGCAAATACTAGGGAAATCCTTGCCCAGCAATATGAGACATTCTCTCATAGGAAGGGTGAGTCTCTGACACAACAGTTTGAGAAATTTTCCTGTTTGATTTCTGAGCTGAAGATGGTCAAACAAGAATATACAAACAGCCAGATGAACAACCAATTCCTCAGATCCCTTCCTGAGAGATGGGACACATACACTGTTGTCCTACGCTCCAGTGCAAATCTGACCACTCTATCTCTCACCCAACTTCATAGGAAATTGCTGACATTCGAAAGAGAGATAGAACAGAAAAGGAAGTTGTCTTCATCTGGAAAGCTCACTGATGACTTTATACCAGACAACACTGCCTTGGTTGGTCAGGAGTCAGAGTATGCTGCATCAGAAGGTTCATATGATGAGCATATTGATTTCTGTAAAAACTATGGAGAACATGCTTTTGCTGGTGTGGATTGTAATTCAGGTGGTAGCAGTGATAATCTGTGCTTTTTGATGGAGGACTTGAAAGGAATTTCAGATGATGATCTGGAAGAGATGGATATTTTGAGCCAAATGGCAATGATCAATATCAGATCTCAAAAGTTCTACAAACGAACTGGTAGGAAATTCCCAGGTCTCTCTGGCAAAACCAAAGTTGGTTTTGACAAGAGCAAGTTGAGGTGTCACAAGTGCCATAGGCTTGGACACTTTGCAAGAGAGTGTAGATCATCTGGATCTAACTCATCTGCACCCTTTGTGACCTTCCCGGGCAATAGCTCACAAAACAAAGGGCAACATTCCACCAATTCTGGTTATCCATCACAAGCTCAATCATCACCTGCATATTTCGTTCCTCAAAGTCCTATGCCATACCCTTACCCCTGCTTTTACATGCCTCAGACAAGTCAGGTTCAAGCACCCATTGCTCAACAACCACATGCCCTTCCTGAGCCTCAATCATCTCAATCTCATCCACAATCTCAATCTCAACCACATCACAGCTTTTTCACCCCTGGTGTTGTTGAATGGAGCAGTCTACCAGATGACATGTCTGGTCATCATGAACAACTGTTCCCTGGTGCTGGTCAATATGGTGGTGATAATCCTTTTGGAAATCTTGCTCTTATGGCCCTGGAGTCTACTGATGGTTCAACCTCAAATGCTTCAACATCACAGGTATCTTCAGAGGCTAAGGCCAAGTTATTTTCTGAATCATGAATAGCCACATTTGCATCTATTAGAGAAGCAAATGTAGCTCTAATTAACAAAAATCTTGAGCTAGAGAACATAATTTCCAAAAGAAAAGGTGAGTTTGAGTCGGTGCTAATGTCAAATCACTGATGATAAGGCTAAGGAAGTGGTACTATTAGAGAAGTATAAGGACCTCAAAGAAACTCTTGCATCTACCCAGGTAGAGTGTGAACGCTGGGTAACATCATGTAAGGGTTTTGAAATGCTTCTAAGCAAACAAACAACTTCCAATGTGAAGTTTGGAATTGGTTATAATCACACTGTTCCTCCTATAGATTTTACTCCTAGGTTAGAAGTAAAATCTAAAGGAGAAAGTAATAACCAATCCACCTCATCATGTGATTCATCCTCTGATAATGCACCAAAATTAGAGGATGAAGTCAGCATTCATCCCTCTGAAAACCAATCAGCTGATAATGAAACAGTTGACGGTTCAAATGCTGACAGTCACATGATCAGAAAAGAGTTGATCACTTCAGGTGTTATCTCACAAAGTACTCAAAGTACTGATGGGTAAGTTACAACACCTGAAGAACAAACCCAAACTACTGAAAGTAGAAAGGGTTTGAAAACTGCTGACTAATCTATCAGGAAGTCTACAAGTACTGAAAGGAAGAAAGTACTGAAGAACAAATCTTCAGTAGTTTCATCTTCTTCAGCAGTTGATCAACAAAAGATGAAGAAAAAGCCATGTGAAATATGTGGCTTATTCAATCATCTCACTGATGATTGCTAGTATAGAAAGGGTTCAAAACTCAACAAAGATAAGAACATAAAAGAGAAAATTAACAAAATGAAAGTTGAGTTTGAAACCAAGTTTGTTCCAGCAGCATCTCAACCTGAAACCCCAAAATCATTAAAGAAATCCAAAAAGAAGGAAGGGGTTAATAAGGAAACGGCTGAAGGTGTTCACAGGAAGATGGTGCAACACAAAAATCCATCAAAATCAAGCACTGATGTGTCTGATGAGCTGAAGGCTTTAGCAAACAATCAGACACAACTTGTTTGATGGTTCAACATCAAGTGGGGAGATTCAACCAAATAGATGTTCCTGTGATTAAATCACAGAAAAGGAAATCTAAGCCTAAAACAAAGGAACCCTTTTCTGCACCATCTCCATCACCACAGGCTGCAACTCATGACAAACCAGTTAGTATGAAATCCGTTGATGAAAACAGACCCAAAACCAAAATGGTTTGGGTCTTAAAAGCTAACTAGTTTCTTGTGATGAATGCAGGGTTCTTCAGCATGCCAAAGAAGCATCTGGTATGTGGATAGTGGAGGATCCATGCATATGACAGGGAACAGCTCTCTTCATAATGACTACTCTCAAGGAAAGAAGGGGTTTGTTTCTTTTGGTAATGATGCTAAGGGTTACACCATCGGCAAAGGCTTTGTTTCAAATGGTGAAATAAGGTTTGATGATGTCAACCATGTGGAGAATCTCAAGTATAATCTCTTGAGTGCCAGTCAAATGTGTGATAAAGGTCATGTTGCCCTTTTCACCAGTCAGAACTGTAGGATTCTGTCTTCCAAAGTTCTGAGTTTGATTGATAGGGTATTGGATGATTATACTCTCCTGAAGGCCAACAAGACAGGCAAAGTATATGCCTTGGATTTATCAAAGAAAATCAATCTAAAAGGCCATCCTTGCTTGTTCTCCAAGGCTTCTCCTCAGGAATCTAATCTATGGCATAGAAGGCTTGGTCATGTGAATCTCAAAAACATGAACCAGCTGATTTACCATGGTTTAGTAAGAGGATTGCCAATGAAGGAGTTCAAATGTGATGATAACTGCTCTGCTTGCTTAAAAGGGAAGCAACACAATGTATCATTCCCTCCAATAGAAGAGCCAAAGTCCACTGCCTGCTTACAATTATTGTATATGGATATTTTTGGTCCTGTAAGAGTGATGAGCATGCCAAAGAAGAAATACTGTCTGGTAATTGTGGATGATTACTCCAGATTTGTATGGACTTTCTTCTTGCACTCCAAAGATGAAGCTGCACAAGCTATTATGAACTTTGTGTTGTATGTTGAGAAACAGTACTCCCTTCCAGTCAAGTGTGTAAGGAGTGATAATGGCATAGAATTTAGAAATCACACACTTGATGACTTCTACCTGTCAAAGGGAATCAAGAGGCAGTTCAGCATTCCAAGAACTCCTGAACAAAATGGAGTGGTGGAGAGAAAGAACAGGACACTTGTTGAAGCTGCCAGGTCAATGTTGGCTGATTTTGGTTTGCCACTAACATTTTGGGCTGAAGCTATCAACACAGCTTGCTATATGCAGAATAGAGTATTAGTAAATCAGAGGTTGATGAAGACTCCTTATGAAGTGCTGCATCATTTGGCCCCTTTGATTTCATTTTTTAGAGCATTTGGGTGTCCCTGTTATATTCTTAACACAAAGAATCCGCTTCAGACGTTTGAATCAAAGGTGGATGCAGGGTACTTTGTTGGATATTCTTCTACTTGCAAGGCATACAGAGTTTTCAACTGCAGAACAAAGATGGTTGAGGAAACTTTGCATGTGAAGTTTAATGAATCTCCAAAGGATAAAATTCCACAAACCCTGTGGAGCTATTTGATTTGGACATACTGCAATATGTTCCTTACCAGTCTCCAGCTGTTGTAGTTCCTGATAATCCATTACCAACTGCAAATAGTTTTCCATCTGGTGGTACTGATGATGATGCTGACAGTACTTAACTTTTCAGGTTTAGTGATCAACTGCCTGAGTCATCTAAACCTGATGCTCCTGTAGCTTCGGCAACTCCATCCACAACAAATGCTGATGAGATTTCTGAATCATCTACTTCATTTAAGTTGCCATCTCCTATATGGTTTCAAGAATCTGCATCAATATCTGTTGCTGCTGAATCTCCGACAAGCACTTGCACAGATCTCATTGTTTATCAAGAGCTGAAGGATCACCCAATGTCTTATATCATTGGTGATATCAATGCTGGAGTCTCAACCCAAAGTCAATCGTCCAATTTCTGCCTCTATGCTCTCTTCATCAGTCAGCAAGAGCCAAAGAATTATCATGTTGCATTAAGAGACAATGGATGGGTTGAAGCTATGCAACTTGAGCTTCTTTAGTTCAAAAAGCAGCAAGTGTGGGAGCTGGTTCCTTTACCCCAAGGTAAGTGTGTAATAGGCACTAAATGGGCGTTTAGGAATAAAACAGATGAAAAGGGTCAAATTGTCAAGAACAAGGCCAGACTGGTTGTACAAGGGTTTGCAAAAGAAGAGGATATTGATTATGATGAAACCTTTGCCCCTGTAGCCAGACTGGAGGCAATCAGATTGTTCTTAGCTTATGCTGCTTTCCACAATCTTAAAGTTTTTCAAATGGATGTCAAAAGTGCCTTTTTATATGGTAAAATAAAAGAAGAGGTTTATGTGTGTCAACCACCTGGTTTTGAGGATAATAAACATCCAGATTGGGTGTATAAGCTTGATAAGGCTCTATATGGGTTGAAACAAGCTCCTCGAGCCTGGTATGAAACATTATCAACTTTTCTTCTTCAAAATAATTTTACTAGAGGCTCCATAGATAAAACTTTATTCATAAAGAAAGTGGGACAGCATAAGCTACTTGTTCAAATTTATGTTGATGATATTATTTTTGCATCCTCTGATCCACAGTTGTGTGATGAATTTACAAAGTTAATGCAACAAAAGTTTGAAATGAGTGCCATGGGAGAATTACAGTTCTTTCTGGGTTTGCAAATCAAACAAAGGGCTGATGGAACTTTCATTCATCAGTCCAAATATACAAAAGATCTTTTGCAAAAGTTTGATTTACAAAACTTTAAGTCCTGTTCTACTCCCATGAGTAGCACCACACAACTGGATGTTGATCAGAAAGGTAAAGCGGTTGATGAAACCCTTTATAGATGTATGATTGGTTCCTTGATGTACCTTACAGCCTCTAGACCAGACATCATGTTTGCAACTTGTGTCTGTGCTAGATTTCAAGCTGCACCTAAAGAATCCCATTTGATTGCAGTCAAAAGGATCTTTAGATACTTGCAAGGAACTTAATCTCCAGGACTTTGGTATTCTACTGGGCACTCTTGCAAATTAGTTGCTTTCTCTGATAGTGACTATGCAGGGTGCAAAGTAACCAGAAAATCAACTTCTGGTGGATGCCAATTTCTAGGCAATTGTTTGGTTTCTTGGCAGAGTAAGAAACAAACTTCAATTGCTACATCCACTGCTAAGGCAGAGTACATTGCTGCTGCAAGTTGTACATCTCAGGTACTCTGGCTTCAGAATCAATTATTGGATTATGGCATTACAGAGACTAAGACTCCATTACTCATGGATAGTGCTTTAGCTCTTTGTATTGTTAAGAATCCAGTCCAGCATTCTAGGACCAAACATATTGAGATCAGATATCATTTTATTAAGGATTGTTATGAAAAAGGTCTGATTGATCCAAAGTTTGTTCCTAGTGCTGATGAGCTTGCAGATATATTCACTAAGCCTTTAGACAGTGCAACTTTTCAAAATCTGGTGATAAGGCTTGGTATGCTGCAGCTGAAATAAGTTGACTAATACTGATGCTCTCAGACTACTAGTACTGATAAGCATTAGTAGACAAAAGTCAAAAATAAGTACTGAAGAGTTATTTAGTCTTTAGCATTTTTCTTAACTACTGAAGACTACAATACTTCAAAGTACTGAAGTACATTATTTGTTGAAAAGAACTGATGAAGTTACAACTATTGATGTGGTTATAACTCCTGATGCCTTTTTCTAACAAATAAGTACTGAAGAACAAATTTTGTCCAAAAGTACTGATGTGTAATCTTCCACATAAGTACTGAAGACAATATTCGTTCACAACTTTTGAAGAATAATGTATTTCATCAGATCATCTGAACATTTGTTCACAAGAGCTGAAGAATAAATATTCCAAAGAGCTTATGGCCAATGAAACATCTGAAAAACAGACAAAGTCTGATGAGTAAATGTTGAGGTCAGAATGAAACATCTGAATTAACGACAACAGCTGATGAGTAAATTTACTCTTCAACTGATTCAAACTACTATTGTTTCATATCAAAACAACTGAAGCCAAAACCATGTCTTCAGTAGTTTACAACTACTGATGTCTAAATCCAAGTCTTCAGTTGTTTACAACTTCTGAAGGACAAAACCACGTCTTCAGTAGTTTTCAACTACTGATGACTAAAACCAAGTCTTCAGTCGTTTACAACCTCTGAAGGTTAAAACCATATCATCAGTCGTTTCAAACACCTGATGACTAACACCAAAACCTTCAGACGTTTTCTATCAGCTGTTTCATGACCATACCCTATAAATACCTAACCCTAACTTCAGAGTTTTTCATTCTCACAACCTAACATTCAAAAAACTCTGAATCTTCCCTCTCACATTAATGGCGACCATGCAGCTCAAACCACGCCATAACTGTGTAGCCTACCTTACAAAATCATCCTTTTTGACCAAGTTCGATGCCGCCATCGATTTGATGGTTGCATGTCCTTACAAAACGACCTTTCTTCTAAATCCAATCATCCACGCCGAATCCCTCATACAGTTCTGGACTAATTTCACCATTACAACTGGTGAGAATGACGCCGAGGTCATTCTCCAGTCGTTTGTAAACCAAAAGAAGGTGGTCATCACTTCTGACATCATTCGACAAACCCTAAATCTGAATGATGCCACCTTTGTCACTGAGTATCCTAAGGGCACAACCGACTTATCTTTCGCCCACCATGGATATCAAGGTGACCTCCGTGCTTCCACAATCTTGAAGAAGCACGTCCATGATCCTGAACGACTTATCTTTCACATGGTGAATATCTGCCTTGCCCCCAAATCATCTTTATTGGATCAAATGTCATCAAGGTGGCAGCAGGTATTGTTCTCTATCCTTGAGCAACAAAATCTAAATTTTTCTAAAATAATATTTTTAGAATTAAAAGATATGGCTATGAAACCTGTGGATAACCGATGGATACTATATCCAAGGTTTCTCATGGCCATTATTGAAAAATAATTAAAAACCTGAGGGCCTTGTTGGCCTAGGAGTCCCTGTTCTGGCTGTATTGCCTGAAGTATACTCCAGGCACAACTCAGACACACACCTCAAACAGGCTTCCAAGCTGCTAAAACCCAAGCAGCGGAAACCCACAGCCTCCACCTCCAAACCCAAAGTCCCCACCAAGCCAAAAGCTAAAAAGCCCAAAAAGGCTACTCAGGGAGTTGAGTCCCCTGAGGATGCCCCTGCACCACAAAGGTAGGAAGTAGCTACTGGTACTAATCCCCCAGTAGTTACAAAGACTCTACCAGCCACAACCGCTCAGAAATACTCTTAACAGGATCCTGAAGCAGCCACTTCCGGGGCAGCCACATCTCTGGAACCTATCTCACTTGAGAAGGTTACCATTGAAAAGCACCACTCTCCCTAGGTGCAAACTGATTCACCCTTGTCTCCCATTGCAACCGCCCCATAAAGTCCAACTATTATAATTGCAAAAGTGCTGACTCAGCTTAACACTCCACCCTCTCCCCAGGAACCTATTAAAACTAGGCAAACCTCAACCATTTAGAGGGAGGATCAAAGTGTTGCTGAGAGCCCACATCATAGGGATTACAATGTTCTATCTCCCTATGTGGAAGAGGAGATAAGAACATCTGGTGAGGCTGCCACTTCTCCTGCTTCAGCACATGAACAGGGTGAAGTTGGTAACATCTCTAAGTCCTCACCAGAGGCAACTGCTGATGAAGGATTTAATCCTGAGGTAGGAAGTCCCCAGTTCCAAGACAAAGGGGCATATGTGTATACTGATCCACACTCAGCACATGTCTATCCTGATATAAACAGGAGGTCAGGTGATTCAGCTAAAACTGATGATGACCTGGGCTTCTTTTATGATGTTTTAGCCCAAAACACAATTCTTGAAGATGAGGTAAGTAGAATAAAAGAACTACTTGCCAAATTCTCTCATGAATCAAGTCCATCTGCCAACATCCACCCACAGATGGCACCTTCCTCTGAAGGCCTCCCATACACAGAGCCACTCCAAACTACTAAGCCACCAACCTTTGCTTCTGGCACCATTTCTCAGGGGCAGAACCCCTCTGAGCAAATGGTTGCTATCTTTAAAACTTCACTGCCTCTCATCACTCCCATCATCACTGTATTATGAATCAAACCCTTGATGAGAGGCTTTCCTCAAACATCAAGACCTTAGTTGATGATGTTGTGTCAAAGAAATGTTCTGACATTCAAACCCCTGCAACCAATGCAACCAAAAAGGGGGAGTCTAAGTCAGTAAAAGCAATCAAGAGGAAAAGAGTTGAAGAGGTGGAGAAGGAGGTGGAGAAGGAGAAGGTGGTGGAGAAGGAGATGGAGAAGGAGTCTGAAAAAGAAAAAGACTTTCATGTTATATATAAGAAGAAGAAGGGTGGTGAAAGTGAAAGACTCCTGATGAAAAGAAGCTGGATGATATGATCAAAAAAGCTGATGACCAACACAACAGGTTAATGGATAAAATTATTGATCAGCTATTTAAGCAAGGCTTTGATACAGCTAATATTGATTCTGAGATCAGGAGGTTGGAGATTCAGGAGATTGAACACCGATGGTCTTGCTATAGTGAAGAAGAGAAGGAGAGACTTGAAGCTATGGCAAGATTCATTTCAAAGTATCTAGGGAGATCAGTCCTTGAGGTCAAATCATGGTCCAGGGACAGTATCTTGGAAATAACCAACAACATCTGTTGGTTTGAGGTATTCACTAAAGGGATGATCATAGAAGCCCTGAATGAAGTTGGTGCTGGGAGCAGGACTGATCTAGTCAAGCATACCAAAGCTTCTCTTGCAAAAATGCTAGAACAACTTGTCCAATCTCCCACACCAAAACAACCCACATCACAACCCACAAAACCAACTCCTTTACCCACGAAACCAATAGCCGATGATGCACCCAAGAAGAGGAAGAGAAGGGTGTTGATGCTTGAAGAAGAAGAAGAAGAAGAAAATGATGAGGATGAGGACAGGCTGCCTATTTCAGCTGTCATTACATTGCCTAAGGCCAAGAGTCAACCAACACTCACTCCTGCAATCCAGATGGAAACTGTGAAGGTAAAACTTGAAGAAGAGCAACAACATAAATTACATGATGAGGAGCTGTTGAGAATGGTTGACAAGGTTTATACTCAAACCTCATCAATTATATCCATGAGAAAACATGCTCAAAGGTTATATGCTCTCAAACAAACTTTTTAATATCAGAAGGAGAGAATAAGGATTTGGCCTGATCCCAGGGTGAGTCATAGGATTCACAAGAAAAACATCCCACACAGATACAATGGTCAAGTGAAAAAGATTGTAGATGCAGTTATCTTGCTGGCCATTATAGTATCACCCTGGGAGATCCTAGAAGACTTCAAGAAAGCCTATAAAGCCAAACTTCCCCCACAAAAGTTGTTAGAGAACAAAATGGTGAAAAAGGGGTTAATATACAAGAGGCTTGAGGAAGTCAGACAGAATGAACTCCATTTGTTGCTACAGGGTAATCACCCTGATGAATTTGCTTACAGAGAAATCACAACAGTGGAGTTAAGAAATGGGAAACAGGTCAAATACCTGTCTGAGTACTATGGTCCTGAGTCCTTTTTAAGGGAGAAGCTGAAGATCTTACCATGGAGGATCAAATAGTCTTAATTAAGGCCTATGTGAGAGAGTCTTTATAGACTCATAGTTAGGAAGTAGGTTCCATGGATGGGGTAACAGCTCTGTGTCCAGTTCCCCAAGACAGAGTTCCCATCCATCCTTTGCCAATCAGATCTTTGAAACCTCTTCCCTGGCCTGTGCTGACATTGGTCATTTCTGAGCTGATCCAGAAGAAAAAGACAAAAATTTTCTACCTAATAAGTGGGATATCAATAAAGTTAAAGGTTTTGGCTGCATTGGTTCAGGGGGAGTTTGTTGGACCAAAAGAACTAATGAGCCTGATCAGAAAAACCTTTAAGTCCCACAGACATCACAACAACTGCTGAAGGCTTCATCAGCTGATGACAACAACTGAAGACTTCATCAGCTGAAGTTCAAGTGCTGAAGACATCAACTGAAGTTCAAGTGCTGAAGACTACATCAGCTGATGACAACAACTGAAGACTTCATCAGCTGAAGTTCAAGTGCTGAAGACTTCAGAGGTTGTCACAACAGCTGAAGTAGTACTCTTCAGTTGTTGTGATGGTTTCTTTTTAGTAGATTTTCTATTTTAGTTTCAGTAGTTTTCCTTCAGTAGCTTACTAAATATAAAACGTCTGAAGAGCCTGTTCTTCAGACGTTGTAGTTCAGTAGTTGTAGTTTTAGTAGTTATAGTAGTACTACACTTAGCTTTTATAAGAAGATGTCAGCTGTTGTAGACATCTTCAGTAGTTTAGTTTAACTTTCAGTAGTTGTTGTAATAACGGTTAGATGTCACTATCAAGTGACATCAGCTGACGTCACCTTCCTTATAAAAGGGAGGCTGACCTAATTTTGTAAACGCCGAAGCGTGTGTTGAATGAAATATTCCTTTTTACAGAAATACTTTCTCTTTCTATAACCATACTGTTCCATTGAATTATCATTTGTGTTCTTGCTTGAATTTGTCTAATTCTTATACTATTCCGCTGCAAATCCTAATCTAATTGATCAAACTAGATCTGAGATCTTTCACCTAGGTTGTCACCTTGAG
This sequence comes from Flaveria linearis, assembly GCA_024085815.1. NCBI lineage: Eukaryota > Viridiplantae > Streptophyta > Magnoliopsida > Asterales > Asteraceae > Flaveria > Flaveria linearis. The sequence goes on from CM044001.1 coordinate 78,402,762, forward strand.
CAATGAGCTCTAACATTTTTGGGACAAGGACTATTTCTACCCCTGAGAAGCCAAAAGTCGGCTTCCTTAAAATTTTAAAGATGTCGAGCTTCATCTGTCCCAATTTAAGAATATTACCTGTTTCCCTTAACTGTGAGCCCAGTTCACAGTTAAAAATATATTAAACATATCTAGGAAACATATAATACTCTAAGGAGTCCAAGTTTTCAATCAGATTAGTATAAACAAATTGAGAGTACCTGAACTTGACTCCCTGAACCATCCCACGAACTATGAAGGAGAGATCTTCAGGAATCTGGTCCCACCCTCCATGCTTGTTGGACAAGCTGTGGATAACCACATGAAGTAGGTATTTCCACTAAGACGAGACCTTCCCTTTCCTGAAGGTCTTTACAGAGAAATCTCCCTTATAGCCCATCTGTTTAAAAGAATGATTGAAGGCTTCTTTTAGTAAGAACACCTCACCTTTTTCATCATCCAGCTAAAGATAATTGTTGATGATGGCTGGAGTGATGAAGATTGTTCTCCCCTACACTATGGCAGACAGTGCCTTCTCCCCATCCATAACGACCTCTTGGCAGGTCTTCCAAAATTCAAGCAAATGATCCTCATACAGAGTAGGATCAATGGTAAGGGAGGTGAAGTAGTATGACAGAGCCAAGAATTGGCACACCTCTGAGAAATGTGAATCTTTCTCAGAGTTTAACAGAGCAACCTGATTGTGTTGCCTATGTAACTGGATGGAGAAATCTGGGTCATTTTTTCTGTTAAGGTTGGCCATTGTGAGAAAGCTTTAAGATGAATCGAGGGCAGTTTCAGAGAAAAATTTGGAATTTAGGTTTGGAGGAAAGATAAAGATGATAGAAAGAGGGGGAACCGATTGGGTTTATAGGTGAAAAGTATTTGAGGCAAAGTTAATGAAAGAGGATAAACTTTGAAATCCAGATGTCAGTCCCACCTATGAAAAAGTGGTTTGCTTTTTGCTCAAAAAGTGGTTTTCTTGGAAATCGAAAAGATTCCGAAGGTAAATTGTCTTCGGAAGTTTTAATGAAAAAGCTTCCGAAGTCAAAATGACTTCGGAAGAATTTCCGAAGTGTTTTAACAAATTTACTTCGGAAGAGAATTTAGACTTGGATGTTTGTTCAACAGAACAAAGCTTCCGAGAGTTAATTTCCTTCGGCAGAAAATGGTCCTTGAAAACATATAAGTGCCTAAGAGAGTTTTAAGCTTCGGAAGAAATTTTAGAAATTTCTTCTGAACACAAAATTTACTTAGGCAGTTATTTGTCTTGAAGGTATATTTTCTTTCAAAGATAAAATCATATCTTCTGAAGGATCAAGATTTGTCAAAAATCTGAGAAAAGTCTTCAAAAAGTTTTTATCCAAAGAAAACATGAGCTTATGAAGGTGATAAACTAGACAACTTAGGACATACAACTTTTAAGAAATAAAATGAATTAGTTTTAAGAAAAAGCTAATCAAAGTTAATCATCCCAATAGCTGATATAAAATACTTAATTCTCTGTTCATCAAAGGCTTTTGTAAATAGATCAGCATATTGTTCATTTGTGTTAACTTTAACTAGTTTAATTAATCCCTTTTCAAAGTTAGCTCTAATTAAATGATACCTGATATTTATGTGTTTTGTCCTTGAGTACTACACAGGATTCTCTATGATGGAGATAGCACTGTTGTTTTCTATGTATGGGAGTCTCCTTGAAGTTTAAACCATAGGCAAGCATCTAATTCTGAATCTAAAGCACTTGAGCACAGCAGCTTGCAGCAGCAATGTATTCAGCTTCAGTAGTTGATGCAGAGACACAAGATTGTTTCTTGCATTGCCATGAGGCAACCCTTCCACGAAGAAACTGACATCCCCCAGATGTAGACTTTGCAGTCATATTGCAACCACCATAATCACTATCTGTATATACATACAGATTGAAGTCAGAATTCTTGGAATACTAAAGACCAAGTGTTGAGGCACCTTTGAGGTATCTTAGAATTCTCTTAACAGTGATGAGGTGAGACATTTTGGGGTCGGCTTGATATCTTGCACAAATAAATGTGGCAAACATGATATCAGGCCTGCTAGCTGTAAGATACATAAGGGACCCAATCATAGCCCTATAAAGGTGTTCATCCATACACTCCCCCTCAAGATCAGGCCTAAGGGAGTGATTTCTTGCTATGGGTGTCTTAGCAATCCTACAATAAGTCATGTTGAATCTTCTGAGTATGTCTTGAACATACTTTGACTGACTTATGAAAATTCCATCTTCAACTTGCTTCACTTGAATTCCTAGAAAGAAATTGAGTTCCCCCATAGTACTCATTTCAAATCTGTCCTTCATCAGCTTCTCAAATTCTTTGCAAAGCCTTGGATTAGTTGAACCAAAAATGATGTCATCTACATATACTTGAACTAGCATTAAGTCATTTCCCTGTCCTTTGATGAAGAGAGTTCCATCTATAGTACCCCTTCTATATCCATGCTTGCAGAGATACTGAGATAGAGTCTCATACCACTTTCTTGGTACTTGGTGTAGCCCATAAAGAGCCTTATCAAGCTTGCAGACATAATCAGGATGATTAGGATCTGCAAAACCAGGTGGTTGTTTGACATACACCTCTTCATCAATCACCCCATACAGAAAAGCACAATTGACATCAAGTTGATAGACCTTAAAGTTTTTGGATGCAGCAAATGCCAAGAATATCCTAACAGCTTCTAGGCTTGCTACAGGAGCAAAGACATCAGTGTAATCAATTCCTTCTTCTTGTGTGTATCCTTGAACAACTAGTCTAGCTTTGTTTTTTATGACAATACCTCTATCATCTTTCTTGTTCCTAAATACCCATTTGGTTCCTATAGTTGTCTTCCCATAAGGAAGAGGACATAGGTTCCAAACCTTCTGTCTTTTGAATTGAAGCAGCTCCTCTTGCATGGCTTCAACCCAACTTCCATCCTTCAGAGCCTCATCAATTTTCTTAGGCTCTATCTGGGACAAGAAACAAGAGTGAAGACAAACATTTGCTTCATGGGTTTGTCCCCTTGTTCTTACCCTAGTTTCAACATCTCCAATGATGTTTATGGTAGGATGAGTCTTGTGGATCCTTAGCTGAGGGATCACAACAAGTTGCTGAGAGAGATCTAAATTAGAGAAATTTAGATCTGGCATTGATGCTTCTTCCACCATATCAACACACTTATCAAGAGAAACTTGATCCAATGAGTGTGTGACATCATTGATATGTTCATCTATGGAGTGGTTATCAGCATCAAGAAATTCTTGATCACTGTCACCACCACCATCATTTTCTTTTGCATTTGAAGTTTCTTTGTTTGGTTGTTGAGCTTCTGAGCTGGAGCTTGAAGGAATCTTAGACGTATCAACTGAATTTATCATTGTTGTGCTGATAGAAACTTCATTTGTGTCACACCCCCAGGCCCAGGTAGGGTGGGACGTCACAGATTAGCAACAACATACATGGCAGCGGAAACAAACCAATATAAGAGCTCAAAGGGAGAGAACATCACATGGCATTTCAAGTTTTTAAAAGACACCGGGCTGGAAACAGATCCAGCCCCAAATGTTTACATGTTTCAACATAAATTAAATAGTCATTGTATCAAATTGTTCAAGTCACAAATTGGTCACCCAAATAATGCCATGGTCTCGGGGTTGAGTCTAAGTCTTCTATAATAGCTAAGAGTCTTCACGGGTTACCTGAAACATGCTCAAAAGAAACAGTGTCAACTAAAAAGTTGGTAAATTCAAGTGCTTAAAGTTTCAAAAACAATAAAAGGAACTCTTAAAGTCCACAGTAAAGGTTTTAGAATCAAGTGTGAAAGCTTATGAAAAATCTCATTTGATTTTAAAAGCATCATTTTTAGTATCAGTCATCGTGGGGTATCACAATCAACCCTGCACTTGGTTCCCGATTGACCTCTTCTAAACTTGTGTTTAACTAGATATTCCCGAAGGAAGGAACCAAGCCTCAAATCAGTGAACCATACCTGCTAGGATGGTTCACCATATTTTCTTAATCAAAACTTGTTACATGCCACATACAATCTCTCAGGACCTCAGTAGGGTACCTCCCTATAGCGGGAGCCACTGTGTGTGGGGGATTCCCCAAATAGATCTATCCATATAAAGCAAGCGGTTCACAAAAGAATTAATGATCATGATATAAGTGTCAGCAGGTATCCAAAAGTCCCACATACAAGCATAAAGTAAAGCACAATCATAGTTCATAAAACAACAGAGCATGTTTCATTCCAAAAACAGTAAGTAAAAAGGGATCACTAGAACTCACCTTAGATATTAAGCAAAAGAATCCTTCGTGTGCCGGGAATATTTCAAGTCTAGCACCCTAACATGAATATATTAAGTGATTATCTACTTCTCTAAACCTATTTAAGGTACAACAAGAGTGTCTAAGTCTTAGTTGGTCGGATTCAGCTTTGATTCGATTAGAGTTTGCATAAAAAGTTTTCTTTTATGGAAAGTTAAGGTTTCTCATACAATTAAGGATTTCTACATTACTAAGTCAAGAATATATGGTAAATATGCTATTCAAGTGACTAAAGTGCTTATTGGAGTCGATTATGAAGTTTAACAAAATTTTACAGTTTAGCCCCTGAAGTTTCAAAATTGACAGTTTCTACCCTTAAGTTTGGTTTCTTGTATTAGATGACCTTTATAACCAAAAATCAGGTTCATGACCTTAATCTAACTTAATTTTAAGAACATATACCCAAATTTTCAGTTTATGGACTCGGTTTATAAATTACGCGTTTAACGTTACCGGTTACGGTAAAACCGAAGGGTTTAAGATGGTTACCTGCGAGTTTTCATGTTTTGAGTCTAGGACCAGTAGCTAACTTTATAAAGTCATTTTTATAAGTTTCCAACCTTTTAAATCACAAAATTTTCCTCTAGTAGTGGAATGACTCGTTTTTACGTTTAAACCGTTAAAACGCGTTTTTAACCGGGTTTGACCATTTTAAAAGCTTGTTTGACCAACCTTTCTACTTTTAAAGTTATTTTATCATTTAACCTACTGAAATAACATGATTTTTTTAATTTAAAACTTTATACTCATTTTTCTTACATTTTCCTCAAAAACGTCTCTCGGTTAGCACCCGTTTTCACGTAAAAATCCATTTAAATTACATTTTGACCACTAAAAATTCCTATTGACTCCAGAACACTTTATTAATCCTTAATGAACCTGGAATTCTCTTTAAAAAGTTTATAGCCCAAGTTTTCCTATTTTTAAGTAATTTTAACATGTTTTCGGGTCCCGAAAGTGGCCAAAAGAGGTCTAAACACAACATGTCCTTTGTTCCAGAGATTAAACAATATTAAAACTCTTAATAATAATCAAAACCTACTGAAATAACAGTCCCAAATCGTGGCCTAGTTGTTGTAAACATCCATAGACTTCAAATATATAGAAAATATCATAACTGACCATTACACATATGTAAATCATTGTAACTTGAGTTTAACCATTACCAAAACCTCATCTAACTTAGAAATACGATTTTTGGGGTGTTTATAAGTCATTTTTGAGCTGGTTATGAACCTTGTTTGAGAGGGTTTCAAGAAAGTGTTTAAGGTGTGTTGTTACTTGTAGAAAGAAGGATTTTCAAGGTGTTTTTATGCTATAACTACCCATTCATGGTGTATACCCATTTGTAACATTTAAAACAGGTTATTAGAAGTTTCATTAACCATTAAAAAGCAAGTTAAATGTCTTGCTTCATGGGGTTTGTAGATGCACAAATTAGATGGTGAGAATCACCCAAAAAGAGGGTTTTCTAGGTGTAACTCGTGTTACACCTATAGATTGACATGTTATACTTGTAGGATACCTTCAAGAATGTGAAAAACTCTCCAATAACAAGGTGGTGGTGAGAAGTTTCTACTACAACAAGAAAAAGTAAGGTTTTTAGGTGAAAAATGAAGAAAACATGAGAAATGTCCAAAACCGAGCACATGGAGCTTACACTTGATGTAACTCACGGTTTGGAAGGTGTGGATGGTCGTGGATGGCTAGAATCTTCTTGGAATTGGCTGGAGAATCTCGAAAAAAGCTGGAGTCCATGGTTTTGTAAGATTCAAGCACCAAAAGCTTCACAAAGGGACACCTTCTTGCGGTTTTGGTGTTGGCCGATGTTGTTGTTGTTGTAGTTCATGATTTTGCTGCTAGAATGAGGCTGAAATGGGAGAGTGTGTGTGTGTGTTTCAGGATAAAACTGAGAGAGAGAGGAGGTTGTTTGGGGTTGGAGTGTAAGTGTTGAAATGAAAGAATGCATGAGATACGAATGGTGGATGGTGAGGTGGTGTAGTAGTGAGAAGAATGGAGGGTGGGGGTGGCCGATCTTGTCCTATAGTGAGGGTATAAGACAAAATTTTTTTTTAATTCAAATATTTAATAAGTAATGTAGAGTGTAAGGTGGTAAAAATTTATTTAGTTGGTATTTGATGTTCTTGCACATGCATGCATGTAACCGTGAATTATGAATGTGGTTAGGTACACATTTTACTTATTTCACTTAAGGTTAAATTCTTGGTAAGGGTGACTAATTAACATACCCGGTACACTAAGTTCTTAAAGGAAAAACTTGGACTAGCTAAATGCCATTAAAACGACATAAAATCATGGAAATGAAACAAGTTGTAAATGCGGATGCACAAGTATAAATGCGGATGAACAAATTGGCAATGATGATTCCAATATCATAGATATATTTAGATTGTTTCTATTATTAGTACTCATAAGACGGGAAATGATGCAATTAGATTAGGGTTAAGATAATGACCTTGAGACTGGTTGTCACATTCTCCCACCGTTTAGGAAATTTCATCCCGAAATTTTAGCTTCGATTAGAATCTGAACGGGTGGGTTTGAAGAGATGCGGGAAATTCTTCCTCATCTCGTCTTCACATTCCCAAGTGAATTCCGGCCCTCGTCTCGAGATCCATCTGACCTTGACCTTGGGTATGCAGCTTCGCCTGAGTTGCTTAACCAAGCGGTCCGTGATCTCTATGGGTTCTTCTATGAAGTTCAGTTTATCATTGATTCTTGTCTCCTTTAATGGTAGCTCCAAAGTTTTGTCTACCAGGCCCTTCTTCAAGTTTGACTTGTGGAAGGTCTCATGTATATAACTCAACTTCTAAGGTAGTTTCAATTTGTAAGCCACTGGGCCAATTCTTGAAAGTATTTCGAATGGTCCAATGTATCTCGGGCTTAACTTTCCTCTTTTTTCGAACCTCATGGTTCCTTTCCATGGTGCTACCTTCAGCATTACCCTATCACCTACCTGAAATTCTAATAGTTTTCAACTCCTGTCGGCGTATTTCTTCTGAAAGCCCCTTGCTGCCCGTAGACGGTCCTTGATTTTGAAAATCTTATCGGTGGTCTCCAATACGATGTCGGGTCCCAATTCTTGGCTATCACCAATTTCATTCCAACTCAATGGTGACCGACATTTCCTACCATGGAGAGCCTCATACGAAGCTGCATTGATACTTGCATGGTAACTGTTATTATAGGAGAACTCCACCAATAGGAGATGGTTATCCTAGTTCCCACCAAAATCAATCACACAAGCTCTCAGCATATCTTCTAAAGTTTGAATAGTCCTTTCGCTTTGACCGTCAGTTTGCGGGTGATAAGCAGTGCTTAAGTCCAGACGGGTTCCTAAGGCTTGTTGGAGTGATTTCCAGAAACGCGAAGTGAAACGACTATCACGGTCGGAGATTATTGATAGTGGCACACCATGCCTAGCCACTATTTCATGGATATACAGTTGAGCTAGTCTTGACATGTCATAGTCTTCCCGAATTGGTAAGAAGTGAGCTGATTTGGTTAGTCTATCCACTTTTACCCAAATAGCATCATGACCTCTAGATGTCCTGGGTAACTTAGTAACAAAATCCATCGTGACGTCATCCCATTTCCATTCTGGGATTTCAGGCTGCTGTAACATCCCTGATGGTTTTTGGTTCTCAGCTTTTACCATGGCACAAGTTAGACAATTTCCGACATAAACAGCGATTGATTTCTTGATTCCAGGCCACCAGAAAAGTGCCTTTAAATCTTGGTACATTTTATCACTTCCAGGGTGAACCGAATACCTAAATTTGTGAGCTTCGTTGAGAATTACCTCTCGAATTCCCCCATACTTTGGCACCCATGTTCTCCCTTCGCACTTGTATGTACCATCGTTTCCTGTTTCAAATCGCTTTTCCATTCCTGTTAGTCCTTCTCCTACTAAATTTTCCTCCTTTAACGCTTCGCTTTGAACTTCTTTCAGCCTTGCAATTAGGTCGGTGTACATACTTATCCTTAAGGCTCGTACACGAAGAGGTTTTTCTCTCTCCTTTCTGCTCAAAGCATCTGCCACCACATTGGCCTTACCGGGATGATAACGGATTTCACACTCGTAGTCGTTTAACAACTCAACCCATCTTCTCTGACGCATGTTTAGCATCTTCTGGTCAAGAATGTGTTGCAAACTTCGATGGTCAGTGTAAATGACGCACTTCGTGCCATATAGGTAGTGCCTCCACATTTTGAGAGCAAACACCACGACACCTAATTCCAGATCGTGCGTAGTATAATTCTTCTCGTGATCGTTTAGCAGTCTAGATGCATAGGCAATGACCTTGTTGCGTTGCATTAGCACACATCCTAACCCCTGACGCGAGGCGTCACAATAGACTACGAAGTCTTCGACTCCTTCTGGGAGGGCCAGAATAGGTGCATTGCATAACTTTTCCTTGAGCGTCCCAAAGGCTTCATCTTGCTCTCGTTCCCATACAAAGGCTTTGTTCTTCTTAGTCAGTGCGGTCAGTGGTTGCACAATGCGCGAGAAGTCCTTTATGAATCGTCGGTAGTATCCGGCCAGTCCTAGGAATTGCCTAATCTCAGTGGGAGTTTCAGGAATCTTCCAATTCTTTATGGCTTCAATCTTGGAAGGGTCAACTTGAATCCCTTTCTCATTTACTACATGCCCTAGAAATTGAATCTCTCGCATCCAAAATTCATATTTAGAAATTTTGGCATATAGTTGCTCATTCTTGAGTAACTCAAGAATTAGTCTGTGATGCTTCTTGTGCTCTTCCTTATTACTGGTGTAGATCAGAATGTCGTCGATGAACACAATCAGAAACTTGTCGAGATATGGGCGACATACACGGTTCATGAGATCCATGAATGTTGCTGGTGCATTAGTCAGTCCAAAAGGCATGACTAAGTACTCATAGTGTCCATACCTAGTTCGGAAAGCCGTCTTGGGTATGTCTTCTTCTCTTATCTTCAGTTGGTGGTAACCAGATCTCAAGTCTATCTTGGAGAAATAGCTGGCTCCTTGAAGTTGATCGAATAGGTCGTCTATCCTCGAAAGAGGGTAACGGTTCTTTATGGTCAGCTTATTTAGCTCTCGGTAGTCAATGCACATGCGTAAGGTTCCGTCCTTCTTTTTCACAAATAGCACCGGGGCACCCCATGGAGAGACACTCGGACGTATGAATCCCTTGTCCAATAGTTCTTGAATTTGTACCATCAACTCCTTCACTTCAGGAGGGGCGAGTCGATACGGCGCCTTGGCTACCGGTGCAGCGCCAGGCAGCAAATCTATTTAGAACTCAACTTGTCGACTCGGGGGAAGTCCCGGTAGGTCTTCCGGAAACACTTCAGTGTATTCAGAAACCACTCGGTTATCTGAAATATTCTTCTCCTCTTTGGTCTTCATCACGTAGACTATGAAAGCTGAGCATCCCTTCTGTAAGCTCTTGGTAGCTTTTAAATGGGATATCATGGGGCATAAGGTGTTACTCCTTTCTCCTTGCACCACTAACATTTCCTTGTCGTTCAACGGTATTTTGAGTAGGCGTTCTTCACATACAATTTCGACTCTATTCTTAGCTAGCCAGTCCATGCCAACAACCACATCGAATCCTCCTAACTTAATGGGCATCAGATCTATTTTAAATGTATTTCTATTTAGATTCATTGAACAATCCTTGACGATTTCCTTAGTTTCTAGGATGTTGCCATCAGCTAATTCAACGGTAAACGTATTGGCTAAGGTACACGTAGCTAGGTCAATCAAGGATCTAAAAGCACTAGAGATAAAACTAGCAGTCGCTCCAGTATCAAACAAAACGGTAGCAGGATGATTGTTTACAAGGAACGTACCGTTAACCTCATCAGGTTCCTTTTGGGCTCCAGCTGGGTCCATCACAAAAGCTCTCCCCTTAGGCCTGTTGGGCTTGGTATCCTTATCTCTACCCAGCTTAGGACACTTGCTCCTCATGTGTCCTAGATCCCCACATTCATAGCATTGCTTCCCTGGTATGTAAGTACAATCCTTGATCAGGTGCCCAGTCCTCTTGCACCTAAAGCAGGGCATTGGGTTGCATTCCCCTTGATGGTGTAGCTTGCACTTGTTGCAAAATGGGCTTGTTCCCGTATACAGTCTCCGGGTCTTGCTTCCCTGATCATCACGTCTCACACCTTCGAAACGCTTTCTTCCTGACCCGCTACTACTTCCAACTGCTTTCTTTGCTTCAAACCATCTTCTTTTCTCTCCAACAAACTTCTTCTTCTTATCACTCCTAGCTTGCTCAGCCCATCCAGCCCTAACTAGGTCATCGGTCAAACTGCTGGTGAGGTCAACTATGGATTGTAGAGTCAAGGGCTTAGAGAATCGGACCATTATCCTAATTCTGGGATGTAGCCCGCAGATGAATCATGCTACGCCTTTAGATTCGGGTGTCACCAGATGTGGCACCAGCCGGGATAGGGCTAAGAAACGATTGATGTACTCCGTGTAATTGGGACCTTTCATCTCCAGGCTCAGGAACTCCAATTCTAGCTTCTCAAGTAAATTGACGGGGCAATACTTGTTGGTTATCAGCTCTCTAAATTCGGTCCAGCTCATTTGCATTGCAGTATTCCTTCCCCGAGCTTGTGTGATCGTCTTCCACCACTCCAATGCCGATCCTTTCAGTGATTGAGAAGCAATCTCACCATGTGGTCCAATTTGCATTCGCTGATGTCCAGTACAGCCTCCATCTCGTCAATCCGTCTGTAAGTCTCTATAGCACCCTCGGTGCCACAGAAGTCCTTAGGTTTGCATGCCATAAAGGTCTTATGGGGGCATCCATTCCTTAACACCTCAGATTCCTTGTTGTTTTCAGTCCCATTACTACCTTCGACATCGTTCCGGTCAGCATTGATCTGAGCGATGATGGTTCGTATCGCGTGAGCAATTTGCTGTGCTACGAGATTTGCTATCCTCTCATCATTCCCTGGGTTAGCATTCCCCCCGATGGGAGTCTCTGGAGGAGTAGGAGGTTGATTTATGGTTCGCGTTGCTCCTTCATGACGACCTCGGTAGGCTCCTTGTCTCCCGATACGTGTCCCTCTTCTGGTAGGCATTCTGATAGTATCACAAATAAAGTCGTTTTAGCGTCTCATAATTTGTTTCAAACAATCTATGCATCAGTTCCCTACAAGGCTCCCTCTATATGAGGAGAGAATACGGTGTATAATTATACACAACCTTCCAATTTCCCACAGATTACTAATTTAAACAGTTTAAACAGTCATCAAGAATGGCATGGCCCAACACCATGAAATACACAACATATGGCAGATAATCATAAATGCTTCAACAGCATTGTATCATAGCAATCAGTTCAAAATAGGACAAAGTCAATAGCATCAGAGTCTAGCTCTTAAAATTTGGAAGGTGCCATCACCCCCATGAATAATAATAATAATAATAGTGTCAGATAACGATAAGATTGTTTCCTTCAACTGTTCAAGACAGATATTCTTCCTCTTTCTACATGTCACCTTCACATCCACTTCTTCTTTAGCCATCCCATCCATCCAGAGCTATTCTTCTTCTGCTCCTGCTCCAACCTCTGCACCCCATGTGACGCCATCATAGCTTGGAATTGAGCAGACTGGGAGGTCCGGGTAGCGTGCTCAAGAGTCAGCTCGTGGCGGCGGACGGTCCTAAAGAGCCCCTCCAGTGCTGCATCAGTGGGTCCTACGTCACTTGCCCGGCAGCTGGATTGGGAGTACCTATCCCCTGCCAGTACGCTAGGGCCGTCGTACATGCTGTGCCTCGGAGGCATCCAGGGCTCTTCCTGTGGGTGGCATCGGTGTGGCTCGAACGGCGGTGGTGCGGGTATAGGAGTCCGAACAGGTGGTGGAGGAGGAGGTGGCATCCTGAATGAGACCGAAGGTCCAGGTCTAGCACTCTTTCGTGGACGAGTGATGGTGCATGCTCCCCTATTCCCAATAGGCGGGATATGTGAGTGGGATGGAGCGGCAACATGCGGCGAGTGGGAGCGTGTCCGACTCCTAGGAGGTGTCGTCGAAGAAGAGTCCTCAGAAGCTTCAGTATCCTCAGACGTGATGGATTTCCAACCCGGGTGTCCACACCTCCTAAGGTATTCTTCATACTCAGTGCGTGGTTTTGCTTTCTTGGTGTCCCTTGTTGGTGCACTGCTCTCAGTAGGGTAAGCAGGTGCCTTTTCCTTGTCATCCATAGTTTGTTTTCTATAAAAAAAACATCATGAGTAATTTGGTTTCTCATAGCTCATGATAGTCTTACTAATAATATTATACTCATAGTACTAGTGATGGCATTAGTATCAGGAATCTCTATGTATTCCCTATCAATGATATTAGAATCAATTGTTTCTCAAAATAATGTCAGGTAAAACAGTTCATCTTTAAAAATCCATTTCAAATCGCCAGTCAAAATAAGTTTCAAAGTTCATCAGTATTAAACAGAAAAGCCCAAACATAACTTAGAGGTTCGTGATGGAAATTACGCGTCCGGTAAATTCATGATTACGTTGATCAAGTGTAATCATCAATTCACCTAACCCGATCATCCCAACACTTTCCCGTAAGGACAGTCCTAGGGTATCAGGGTTGTAGCCTAGGGTCTACTATGGTATTCCCGACTTCTCTACAACATTTGGCTCTGATACCACTCTGTCACACCCTCGGGCCCAGGTAGGGTGGGACGTCACAGATTAGCAACAACATACATGGCAGCGGAAACAAACCAATATAAGAGCTCAAAGGGAGAGAACATCATATGGCATTTCAAGTTTTTAAAAGACACCGGGCTGGAAACAGATCCAGCCCCAAATGTTTACATGTTTCAACATAAATTAAATAGTCATTGTATCAAATTGTTCAAGTCACAAATTGGTCACACAAATAATGCAATGGTCTCGGGGTTGAGTCTAAGTCTTCCATAATAGCTAAGAGTCTTCACGGGTTACCTGAAACATGCTCAAAAGAAAACAGTGTCAACTAAAAAGTTGGTGAATTCAAGTGCTTAAAGTTTCAAAAACAATAAAAGGAACTCTTAAAGTCCACAGTAAAGGTTTTAGAATCAAGTGTGAAAGCTTATGAAAAATATCATTTGATTTTAAAAGCATCATTTTTAGTATCAGTCATCGTGGGGTATCACAATCAACCTTGCATTTGGTCCCCGGTTGGCCTCTTCTAAACTTGTGTTTAACCGGATATTCCCGAAGTAAGGAACCAAGCCTCAAATCAGTGAACCATACCTGCTAGGATGGTTCACCATAGTTTCTTAATCAAAACTTGTTACATGACACATACGATCTCTCAGGATCTCAGTGGGGTACCTCCCTATAGCGGGAGCCACTGTGTGTGGGGGATTCCCCAAATAGATCTATCCATATAAAGCAAGCGGTTCATAAAAAATTAATGATCATGATATAAGTGTCAGCAGGTATCCAAAATTCCCACATACAAGCATCAAGTAAAGCACAATCATAGTTCATAAAACAACAGAGCATGTTTCATCCCAAAAACAGTAAGTAAAAATGGATCACAAGAACTCACCTTAGATATTAAGCAAAAGAATCCTTCGTGTGCCGGGAATATCTCAAGTCTAGCACCCTAACATGAATATATTAAGTGATTAGCTACTGCTCTAAACCTATTTAAGGTGCAACAAGAATGTCTAAGTCTTAGTTGGTCGGATTCGGCTTTGATTCGATTAGGGTTGCATAAAAAGTTTCCTTTTATGGAAAGTTAAGGTTTCTCATACAATTAAGGGTTTCTACATTACTAAGTCAAGAATATATGGTAAAAATGCTATTCAAGTGACTAAATTTCTTATTGGAGTCGATAATGAAGTTTAACAAACTTTTACAGTTTAGCCCTTGAAGTTTCAAAATTGACAGTTTCTACCCTTAAGTTTGGTTTCTTGTATTAGATGACCTTTATAACCAAAAATCAGGTTCATGACCTTAATATAACTTAATTTTAAGAACATATACCCAAATTTTCAGTTTATGGACTCGGTTTATAAATTACGTGTTTAACGTTACCGGTTACGGTGAAACCGAAGGGTTTAAGATGGTTACCTATGAGTTTTCATGTTTTGAGTCTAGGACCAGTAGATAACTTTTTAAAGTCATTTTTATAAGTTTCCAACATTTTAAATCCACAAAATTTGCCACTAGTAGTGGAAAGACTCGTTTTTACGTTTAAACCGTTAAAACGCGTTTTTAACCGGGTTTGACCATTTTAAAAGCTTGTTTGACCAACCTTTATACTTTTGAAGTTATTTTATCATTTAACCTACTGAAATAACATGATTTTTATAATTTCTAACTTTATACTCATTTGTCTTAGATTTTTCTCAAAAACGTCTCTCGGTTAGCACCCGTTTTCACTTAAAAATCCATTTAAATTATCTTTTGACCATTAAAAATTCCCATTGACTCCAGAACACTTTATTAATCCTTAATGAACCTGTAATTCTCTTTAAAAAGTTTATAGCCCAAGTTTTCTTGTTTTTAAGTAATTTTAACATGTTTTCGGGTCCCGAAAGTGACCAAAATAGGTCTAAACACAACATGTCCGTTGTTCCAGAGATTAAACAATATTAAAACTCTTAATAATCATCAAAACCTACTGAAATAACAGTCCCAAATCATGGCCTAGTTGTTCTACACATCCATAGACTTCAAATATATAGAAAATGTCATAACCGACCATTACACATGTGTAAATCATTGTAACTTGAGTTTAACCATTACCAGAACTTCATCTCACTTAGAAATCAGATTGTTGGGGTGTTTATAAGTCATTTTTGAGCAGGTTATGAACCTTGTTTGAGAGGGTTTTCAAGAAAGTGTTTAAGGTGTGTTGTTACTTGTAGAAAGAAGGATTTTCAAGGTGTTTTTATGCTATAACCACCCATTCATGGTGTATACCCATTTGTAACATTTAAAACAGGTTATTAGAAGTTTCATGAACCATTAAAAAGCAGGTTACATGTCTTGCTTCATGGGGTTTAAAGATGCACAAGTTAGATGGTGAGAATCACCCAAAAGAGGGTTTTCTAGGTGTAACTCGTGTTACACCTATAGATTGACATGTTATACTTGTAGGATACCTTCAAGAACATGAAAAGCTCTCCAAGAACAAGGTGGTGGTGAGAAGTTTCTGCTACAACAAGAAAAAGTAAGGTTTTTAGGTGAAAAATGAAGAAAACATGAGAAATGTCCAAAACCAAGCACATGGAGCTTACACTTGATGTAACTCATGGTTTGGAAGGTGTGGATGGTCGTGGATGGCTAGAATCGCCTTGGACTTGGCTGGAGAATCTCGAACAAAAGCTGTAGTCCACGGTTTTGTACGATTCAAGCACCAAAAGCTTCACAAAGAGACACCCTCTTGTGGTTTTGGTGTTGGCCGATGTTGTTGTTGTAGTAGTTCATGATTTTGCTGCTGAAATGAGGCTGAAATGGGAGAGTGTGTGTGTACTTCAGGAGAAAACCAAGAGAGAGAGAAGGTTGTTTAGGGTTGGAGTGTAAGTGTTGAAATGAAAGAATTCATAAGATATGAATGGTGGATGGTGAGGTGGTGTAGTAGTGAGAAGAATGGAGGGTGGGGGCGGCCGATCTTGTCCTCTAGTGAGGGTATAAGACAAAATTTTTTTTTAATTCAAATATTTAATAAGTAATGTAGAGTGTAAGGTGGTAAAAATTTATTTAGTTGGTATTTGATGTACTTGCACATGCATGCATGTAGCCGTGAATTATGAATGTGGTTATAGGTACACATTTTACTTATTTCACTTAAGGTTAAATTCTTGGTAAGGGTGACTAATTAACATACCTGGTACACTAAGTTCTTAAAGGAAAAACTTGGACTAGCTAAATTCCACTAAACAACATAAAATCATGGAAATGAAACAAGTTGTAAATGCGGATGCACAAGTATAAATGCGGATGAACAAATTGGCAATGATGATTCCAATATCATAGATATATTTAGATTGTTTCTATTATTAGTACTCATAAGAAGGGAAATGATGTAATTAGATTAGGGTTAAGATAATGACCTTGAGACCGGTTGTCACAATTTGCTGAAGTAGTTACAACTGGAGTTGAAGATGTGTAACTTGAAGGTCTTCTTAGCTCAAATCTTGGATCAGAGTCACCTGGAGGTAAAATATCTGTAGATCCTGAAACATTCTCACAAGATTTGTTAAACAGTTGGTAACTAAATCAAGATCAAATAGCCAATCCAAACCAGAACCTTTCACAGTAGGAGTGTGCTCATTGAAAGTCACATTGGCTGACTTCTCAACTACTCTAGTTTTGAGATTGTATACTCTATAAGCTTTAGCTTGAGAAAAATATCCAATAAAGTGTCCATCATCAGATTTCTCAACAAACTTGGTAATTTGATCTTTAGTATTCAATATGCTGCATGTATATCCAAATGAACTGATAAAACCAATGAAAGGTTTTCACTTATGCCAAAGTTCATAAGGAGTCTTACCATGAGTCTTAACCACTAAAACTCTGTTTTGCACAAAGCAGGCAGTGTTGACTGCCTCTTCCTAGAAGGTGACGGGCAGCTTAGAGTCAGACAACATGGTTCTTGCAACTTCAATCAGTGTCTTGTTTCTCCTCTCCGTAACACCATTTTACTGAGGAGTCCTGATAGCACTGTATTGTCTTGTAATACCATTTTCATCATAAAATGTATCAAGGATTTGGTTCTTAAATTCAGTTCCTTGATCACATCTTATGGTTTTGACCTTGTGATCACATTGATTCTCAATCTTTAAGATGAAATTCTTCAAAATCTTAGGGGCTTATTTCTAAGAAAGAAAACCCAAGTGAATCTTGTAAAGTCATCTGTGATCACCAGATAGTAAAAGGTCCTTCCTAGACTCATTACACTGGTGGGGCCAAAGAGATCCATATGTAACAAGTGTAGGGGTGTAGTGATGGAGTTTCTTTCCTTAGGCTTGTAAGATACCTTATGTTGCTTCCCTTTTAGGCATGCAACACAATGATCATCACTTGTAAACTCTTTCTTTGGCATTCCAGTTACCAAATCATTCTTAATCAGCTTATTCATATTTTTAAAGTTTACATGACACATTCTTTTATGCCAGACAAAAGACTCATCACTATTAGCTTTAGATAGAAAGCATGAAACTTCTCCTGAGGGAGATGTTTCTTGCAAGTCCATTCTATACATGTTCCCTCTCCTGGGGGCTTTAAGCAGGATATGCTCATAAGGAATAATCACCCCGGGCTTAATAACAATGCACTCATGCTCAGTAAAGAGCATGTTATGACTCTGATCACAAAATTAGGATACACTCAGAAGATTGTATCCAAGCTCCTTGACAAAGTTTACCTTCTCAATGCGGAGCTTACCATTTGTGACCTTGCTCCTTCTAGAAATGTAACCTCCTTCATCTCCTCCAAAAGCAATTGGTCCTCCATCAATTCTTTCAAAGTTTTGGAGTAGTGACCTATTACCTGTCATGTGCCTGGAACAGCCACTATCAATAATCCAGATATTTTTAGTTGTCTTGAGTTGTTCCTGCACAAAGAAAATAATTAGTTACATTTGAAAACCCAAGCCTTATTGGTCTTGGGCTCATCAAAAGAAGTAGAAGGTAATGAAATAGTAATAGATCCTATAGTTGTGATTTAAGGATCTTTTGCTATTGTTGATGGAGAATTTTTAGTCACTTGGTCTTTCCTTGACTTCCACATCACCTTTGGAAGTTTGAACCTGACTTTCAATGCTTCGGAAGCTTTTGAGACTTCGAAAGTTTTGATGACTGGACCTTCGGAAGATCCTGCTAACACTGCAGCAGACTTCAGTGCTTTCCTTTCTTCCGAGACCAAATTTTCTTCCGAAGACAATTTTCCACTTGCCTTCTTCTTTACTTTGGAGCTTCCGAAGGAAACAGATTTTCCTTCTGAAGCTGAATTCTTCTTAGAGCTCTTGGAAGTCTCTTTCTTGGTCACATGAAGAGTACCTCTTGGATTATATGGACAATCCTTAGCAAGATGAGAAGTACTCTCACACATAACACATTTCATCTTTTTCCTCCCAAGAGTTTTATTCTGAGAACAAGGCTGACTTTGATCATTTCCCCTCTTCACCTTCATCTTTGCAGATGCTGAGACAGTCCTTTTGGGCTGAGGACTGTTCCTGGAGTTGGATAGTTCAGGCTGTGTAGCAGTGGTACACAACTGGTCAGCCTTCTTCTTGATGCTGAAATGATTTGAACATGAACCAGAACTCGTGGTAGAAGAGTTGAGGTTGATGTCTTCAGTCTTAACCATATCAAACCCTACAGAGATAAAGACTTGTTTCTACTTAGAGTTAAAAGTGGCCTTGATCTCTTGAGCCCTCTTAGTCTTTCTCTTGCTCTTTCTGATCAAGTTCATCCTTATAGACTTGGTCATCACAGGCTTCCTGCTCTCCTCAGAAGGATAATGACCCTTCTTAGAGTCCTCCTCTTCACTCTTCTCAGAGAAATTCTACACTATCACTTCTTCATCCTCTTTACTCAAGGGGTTGAGAGGAAGCTCATCTTCACAAGTTCCACACCTAGGTGATCTTACAGACAAGATTGTGTGTGGAGTCGCTATCTCACTAGATCCCAGTCCCTGCTTGTTTTGATAACAAACTTTTGCATGCAAGGATGAGGATATGATGTTCTTGAAAGTCTCTTCTTTAATAACACATTTTTCTGCCCTGCCTTTACTGATCACAAGCTCTGCCTGGCATTCAGTTAACTTAGTTATGAGATCCTTGATTTGAGTCCTATAATTTGTATGTTCATGTTTTAGGACTGAAATGGTTTTCTCTAAGTCCTCTATTTTTGAATTATAATCATTTTCAGCCTTTCTAAAATCAGATTTCAAGATGTTTAAGGACTCAAGATCAGATCTCATTTCTAAGTTATAGGACCTGTATCTTTTGACTTTAGCAATACATTCAGGAGTACAGAGATGTTCCAATACCTTGGTTTCATCATGGTCAGCCATTAATGCTTGGTTTGGAGATGCATCTTCCACTTGAAAGCTCCAGTCAAAGCCTCCTTCTTCAACAGCAACTGCAGCTTGCTCTTTGGCTTCTCATTCTGGGTAGCTTTATTAGTGTAGTTTGGTCTGGATTGTGCTTGTCCACCATTTGTTCTTGGTGCCTTGCATTCCCTAGCAAAGTGACCCATCAAATTATAGTTGTAACACTTAACTTTGCTTTTATCCAACCTAAACTTTCCACTGGCTGTATTGCTGGGGAACTTCCTTCCTGTCCGCTTGTAGAACCTCTTGGCTCTGTGAGTGAGAAGAGCCATTTGCTGGACTATCTCCATGTACTCCAGATCATCTGGATGGATACATCCAGGTCTTTAAGGGTGAATAGGAAGCCGCCACAACTTTCATCAGAAGACACAAAGTCTTGAGAAGAACTTGTCTCTTGGAATGGGCTTCCTTGAGTATAGTTCTCCCTTGGTGTCTCCAGGAAGGTGATAAAAGGACCCTTTTATAAGATGTCAGGGTAGCATATGAGATGATGTTGGGGTTCTATGCCATCCCTTTCAGTCACATGAAGGGCTGAACCCATTTGATTGCTGGAGTTACCAGATGAACCTTGCATGTTCATCTTCATCTGGTATCCACTGAGAATGCCATACAACTCTGTCAAAGTGAGAGTCTTAAGGTTCTCAGTCCTCTTGATTACAACATAATAATGTGTCTATTACCTAGGAAGAGAGGACATAAACTTCCTTATAATATCCCTATTCTCAAGAGTTACTCCAATATCCACTAGAGTATCCACAATCTTAATAGACCTGAAGTATTATTGAGTCATGGTCTCACCTGTTTTGAAGGTGAAATTTTCAAACTGCTGCTTCAGGAGATCCTTCTTGTTCTCCTTGGCTTCAGTGGAACCCTCATACATTAGTTTCAATGCATCCCACAGCTGCTTAGCTGTTTTGCATTTCTTGAAACCTCTATATACAGAGTTTGGAAGAGCAGTCTGAAGGGCTGTCATGGCCTTTTGATCAATTTCTACTCTCTTTCTATCTTCATCTGAGTAGTCAGCCACATCCTTGGGGATCATACCACCTTCAGTAGCAGCTGAAGAGGTGCTGGGTATGTAAGGTCCAGTGACAACAGATTCCCATATTCTTGAGTCTTGACACTTGATAAAGCCTTCCATTCTTTGGCACCAAGTATCAAAGTTATCAAGAGTGATCAGTGGGGACTTTGTCATGGTTCCAGTTTCTATATTAGCTTTAGAGATAACTGCCATTTAAAGGGTTAAGTATTTTTTGTGTGTGAGGGATCTTAAGATGGTGAGATCTTATATCAAGAGCCTGAAATGCTCTGATACCAATTGCAGGACCGCTGAAGGGTATGCACTTACAACACAACAACACAAAGAGGAGAGTGTGTAACAACACTTAACAATTCAAATAGGAAACTAGGAAAGTCAGCTTTCAGAACTAAGAAACACAAGTGTATATGAGACAGAACAAGAACAACACAAGTAATTGGTTTTCAAGGTTGATGTATATTACTCTCTAGTTCCTTACAAGTGTTTTCCAAAGTTCTAATTAAGATACAAAGACCAGAGATACTTATACTACAACCTACCGCCAGCCATACTTTGAAGGCCAGCTGGATACATGATCTAGACAACAAAATCAATGTAGAGTCAAAAGACAGATTGCCTTTTGACTAGTGACTACAACATGCCATAACTCACATCCTAATGTATTACAAAAAGGATAAAGTACATAAAGTGGAAAGTTACAGACTCAAAACCTCAATGTACAGCTACCAAAAGCATGGACCTTTCACCAACTACTATAAAGTTAGTGTCATATCAGAGTTGCAACGGAAAGGGGTCCAGCTTTATGTAAAAGGTACATCAGATAAAGCATGTGATCGAAAATTCTTCGGAAGAAATCTGTCTTCAATAGTTGGCTTTGGAAAACTTTGTCTTTGAAGCTTCGGAAGACTTCATCTTTGGCTTCGGAAGATATTGGTCTTGGCTTCGGAAGATTTCACACTTAGAGTAATTTCTAAGGCAGTGTGTGAAACTTCCAAAACATTCCACTTCAGTACACTTGTGCATGCATGCAGGAGAGACTTTGGGTGTTTAGATTGCATCAGCCTTACAAATAAACCTTATATATATATATATATACATATATATATATATGTGTGTGTGTGTGTGTGTGTGTGTCGTTTACCAATATGGGTTGTCTGTCACTAAAGTCTTGTATCATACAAGCATATCACTTGAGTCTTGATTTATACTAGCACAATTGTTATGTTACATGCATAACATGATCATTAGAGTCTTGCCTCGTGCAAACATGTTATTAGAGTCTTGTTTTATGGAAGGACATGATTGCTTTGGTCCATACATAGCATGGCCACTATAGTCTTACCTTATGCAAGCATGTTAATAGAGTTTTGTCTCATGCAACCATATCACTAGAGTCTTGTTATATGAAAACAGATGATTGCTTGGCTTCATGCATAGTATGGTCACTTTAAATTTATCTCATGCAAACATGTCATTAGAGTCTTGTAGTAGTACAAACATGTAGCATGGATGTTAATTTATCTGATTGGGCCATGGTATGCTTATGTTTCATTGGATTTTACTATTAAGGTATGTCATTGATAATCACTATTATCACTATTCAATTAGAGTTTAAGTTAGCATGATGGAGCTTATCTAGCAATAAAGACTAACAACCCCTTTAATATTTATGCTATGAATTAAAACAATGTTTACATATATGTATTAGACATTGTTAGCCTTCACTTCAAATTTCAAATATTAAAATAATTCTACTGCTATGATAATAAAACTTTAGTTAAAGAATTATAGTTAAAATGCGTGAACTCAACTGTGAGGACTCTCAAGACCAGGGCCTTACAATATGCCTAACCACTTGTAAAAGCATATGTTCACACTAAGCAGAGCACTAAACCTACTCATGAACCATAACTACAAGAACAAGTCATTAGGAAACGTGAAAAGGGCCCCCCTTTCTATTTTGGGACCACTCAAGATATCCGCTATGTCATGACTCGTGATCATGTCCTCTTATGGAGGTATGTTTTTATACAAGGAAATTATTTTTATCTTTAATCAACTACGTACTAATCTGTAGTATAATGTTTGATGTTTGTATATTAATGTGTTAGAATGAAAACTAGCAGTGATAAATAAAGGGATAGCAAACGTAAAAGATGGAGATTTAGGCGAAGCTGGAGGTTTAAAGAAAACATTTTGAACACGTGCTCGAGGCTTGATGATGGATAGTAAACATACCGAACCATGGTTGAACATATTTTATATATAAATTACACTTATTAGCTAGAACCACTACTATTGCTGCTCCAAGATTGTCATTCTCTCTTAGCGAGATTGTCGGTTATTGTATGAACATATTTTATACATAAATTACAGAAATGGAAACTGTTTTTATTTATAATATCTTTTAATTATACAAACATGTTATTTTGATTTATAGAAAATCTTTTATCAACTATAGTTATCACTGATGGATGAAAATCTTGGTGGTCTGTCAGGTAAAAAATATATTGATTATTCATCGATAATAATGTCATCTGTGATACACTCAGAATATCTATCGGGTCTGAAGTGAATGAGAAATTGTTGTGTTGTTGAAGTTTTTACCCATGCTCGGTTTTTCATGAAGCTTCACCGACATATCACCAATTGTTCCAACCTTTATTGATGGATAACAGACACATATTTTCGTTGATTAAAGTCATATAAATTATAACATGGATCAATATGATCTAGATATTAATATTGTTTTGATTTATTAATTTGTTTAGATTTATTAATACCCATTATTTTTAATTTTGATTTTTAAACTCTGACATCTATGTACTTAAAATCATATATTCATATTAAAATTGAGAAATTGAATATGAGGTTGGTGAAAAATCATATGAAATATTGAGAGGTTGAATATGAGGTTGTCGAAAAGGCTAAAATACATATAACCAAACGACATTCTTCTGTTTTATTTAATTTATTTATCTCCAATTTATTTTTCATATTAGTTTATATATAAAGAAACTAAGAATAAATATAAAGTTTTTGTAGAATATATGTTGGTCCATCAATGATCCAAAAATAGTGCTAATTATGAGAAAACACAATCAAACACCACTGAAATAAGTATCTAAACAATAATCAATAGAAAGAGTTTCAAAATATATTTATTTTAACCAAACTTGAATCAAAACACAGAGAACAAGGCTCAATGATAATGCAAATGATGATTCTAGCCAACATACACACTAAGAACAGTAATACAAAATGAATATTCTCTGATTAGGGTTGTGCAAAACTCGCTACAAAAGATTACAATGATTCATATATATAGCAGAGCTAGTTTCGTTGACAGTTTTGCTGGGTAGCGAAACTGTCTTGACCTGATGCTTAGATTCACCCGGCAGCGAAACACAGTTTCGCCGGGTGACCTGAGTCAGCTGACTAAGAGCGAAACTATAGTTTCGCTTGTAGTTTTGTTGGGTCAATGCGAACTACTACAAAAGATAAACCTAACTACCATTTACATATATAAAACAAACTAACATAGATCCTATTACAAACAAAGCAAAACAAACTAACTACTAAGGTGAGTCCAACCTATACTTGATCTTCAATTTAGTTTTACGGATTATGTATCTATGCATGCATGTGCAAAAACATTCATATAGGAGATTCTAACAATAGCTAGAGTATATGTATTTTCATATCATCTTTTTTGGGAGGAGAGAAGGAGACAAGATTTGATAGAGATGCACATCTCTAAAAACATGATCCAGGAGGAGTTATAGAGACATGAGATTAAGGTTAAAGACGACTTTGAAAAGGTTTATATTTGGCCGATCTCTACCATAGTTGTGTGATAGTTGTGTCTTAGAGGTTTACCATCCTTCTAGTAGCATGAGTATGTTAATACTTGATTACCTACTCATGTCATAGTGTGTGTGTGCATGTGTGTGTTTTTTTAATTATTGCATATTGTTTCTCGTTATGTGTTTGTTTGCTATTGTACAATGAAGCACTTATTGATCCTTATACATTGTTACTCATAGTATGTTTTAAGTTTTTTAGTGTATATTGATTGCTTAGTGTGTGCTACTTGATTGCGTATTGTCATTCTATGCTCTTTGTGGATCAGTTTATATTGTTGCAAATGGTGTACTTCTTGCTTGTGGCCTATTATATGTTGATCGTCCATTGATCATCGTGTTCTGCACTTATTGAGTGCTTCGATTCTATTAATTACTTTTGTAGCTAGAGGTCTCTCTGGAAGTAACTTTGTTATGGATGAGATTTTTTGAAATTGGTTATGGTTATGGTTTAAAAGATTATAAAAGCTGATTTATAATGGAAGAAAAAATAAGGCTAAGATATGTCTGAGTAATATATGATGTGTTAAATGGATTATGTTAATCATGAAGTTGCTTTATAATGTTTATTTATCTTTATTAAAAACATTACATTTATGTGTAACAAGTTTCTCCACGACTTGGTAGCCATTTAAGTTGCATTTAGGCTGAAAATATAAACTATTAACAAGTCAAAAGATGACTTTTATGGATAGTAATTTCGGGATGGTCAACTTTACACCGCTAATGATTGAAGGGAGGGTCTAGTGGGTTTGGGACCAAACATTTGGATGTGTAGGGGTAGATGCCCTCATTAGTGGGAACCCATCTTTATTCCACACATCGGGGCCTTTGATGTCTTTATCAACCATGTGTTATTGGATAGACTTATGGTTACCGTTAATAGGCTACTTTCGCACACACATGCATGTATGTTACAGTACAAATGGGGCGGACCCTAGTTGTTATTTGGTTGGTAGTTAGAATGCAATAACCATAATGACAATGTTCCATGGTTAGTTAAGTGTATTAATGAAAAAGTAGCTATGAATTGATTTGATTGAATCATCCTTCTTCTTCCATGAATTCCTCTACTCCAAAACTACATGTTACATTGGTATTATAATATCAATTCTTAGATCGATTTTTCAAGATCAGTATCACGAATAGAAATTAGGAGTCACTAATTAATAGTTAACACATGAAATCAAGAGATCGAAAATACATTATAGGAGCATGAAAGGTCATTTTAGTGACAAAGCATGGATGATCTATTTCAAAACTAGGTATGGTGTTAGTTGAATTGGTTTCAGTTTATTTAGGTTTCATGATTTTTAAAATTAAATTTAATTTTAAAGGTGAGAATCCAGGTACGATTACAAAAAAAGAAGAATATACATAATTGTAAAATATATGTATTTTAAAAACAATTTTTTTTATAATCCGATTAAGTGGGTTGGTTCGGTTTGAAACTCACATATTCAAATCTGATTTGAAATCCAAATTCAAAATTGATTTAGATGAGGACAGATTCGAACGCTTCCCTGCTATCCAAGAGATCGGGGTTCATATCATGTAAGATGTAGACATAAATGGTTAATAGAAATAAATTAGTAGTTATTCTAAAAAAGTTTAAAATCACGAATTCTATTTGATATCAAATATTCTTTTAAAGATCTTTGGTAGTGGAAAGTTGAATCATCACTTTTGTAGAATCTTCACTTATTTGCTGAATTTATTTTTTAAAGATCATTGTTAGTTTGAAAATCTAGTGTGAACTAATTTTACATAAAATAAAATTTCTAACGTAGGAAACATACAGATTTATATTGCTCCTATGGTTGTTAACATATCAACCTCATGTCAGCTCCTTGATATCGATAAATACTTTAGTTTCACCAGTAACTTCTTGCCATTTAAGGAAGTAATCACATTTTCAATTTTCACTAATAAGGTAGTGATCGCGTAAACTAGCCGAGCCGAGCCCGAGTCTGCCACAACTCTCGCTCGGCTCGTTGGATTTAATGAAGCTCAAGATCGAGCTCGAGCTTGGCTCAGTCCAAGCCTATAATTGTAGCTCGAACGCAGCCCGCGGAGTGTATAAAAAAGTTCGGAATTGGCTCAACAAGGCTCGAGTTCATCAAGGTCAATTAATCGGCTAAAGCTCGGCTCGAGCTCATAGTAAACCTTAATTGAGCCAAAGCTCGGCTTGAGCTTGATTTTATAACATATTTCTATTCTAATTATTCGCTTTGGTCGGTGGTGGTTTCCCCCCACTTTTCTTTGTGCTTATCCTGTTGCCCCACTGGTCTTGAACAAAAGAAAACCTCCTCTTTAACCCTCACCAGAGCTCACCATGATCCCCTCACACACACACGCGCACACACACACACATCTCCGGCAACAAGATCAAGCGATCCACCGAACCAACGATGTTCAGAAACCAATACGACACGGATGTGACCACATGGTCTCCAGCAGGCCGATTGTTCCAAGTGGAATACGCGATGGAGGCCGTGAAGCAAGGCTCCGCAGCCATTGGCCTCCGATCGAACACTCACGTCGTTCTCGCCTGCGTCAACAAAGCCAACTCCGAACTGTCGTCGCACCAGCGGAAGATCTTCAAGGTCGATGGTCATATCGGTGTCACAATCGCTGGTCTTACTGCTGATGGTCGTGTGCTGTCACGGTATATGAGATCTGAGTGTATTAACTACGAGTATACGTATGAGGCTCCTCTTCCTGTTGGACGTTTGGTTGTTCAATTGGCTGATAAAGCTCAGGTATTCTTCTGTACTATACACGTGTATGTTTGTGTTATTTTGTGTGTGATTTGAAGTTTTAGGGTTTTGCTTTGGGGAAATTCATTGTTGAATTGATCAGGGGAAATAACTTATGTAATTAAGAAGCTTTTTGTTTAGACTAATTGTAAAGTTTGTATTAGGTAAAATAGTGGACACTCTGTTTGCTATATATGTATGTATGTAAAATCTGAAATGTTATGGTAGATAAACATGTTCTTCAATTATATTGCAACCACCCAACAATTAGAAGCCACTAATAAGTTTTTGGAGATTAATGATGTCTTCTGTTGTGAGTAGTAAAGTTGAGCTCAATGCGTAGTTTACATGGCACAATACTCATATTTTGAAATTGAATCCTCAGGATTGGATTAAGTTGGGAAACAGCTGGAGTATAGCTTTCTACTTTATATGGAAAATCTTTTATGTGTTTATGTGTGTGTGATGCCTAACAACAGAGATTAAGGTAGCCAATGGACTGCAGGTGGTTTCTTGATTCTACTGTTTGTTCTAGAATTTATATGGACATGATGTTGTTGGAATCTTTTAATTGCAATATTCATTTTTGAGTTTATCTTTCTGTGGTGGGAACCTTTTCAACTCTTAATTAAGCAAGTTAACGACGTCACTTTGTCGTGTGAAAAACCTTTGGTTGATAACTTGATTGTTGAAGCGATGAAGATACGACCTCACTATAATCACAGTAACATAATTATTAAAAAAATTACGTTTGATTTTGGTAGTAATATATGTAATTCGTATAAGTTTTAAGGGTTAAACACATCATCTTAATAGGGAATGGTACCTGTGCAATGAAACATCATTACAATGGTGATTCAGGCTTGAAAGGGGAAACACAATATTGTATGTGTTGGACGTACTTGTGTAATCAAGAGTTCATTAAAAGTTGAAACCGATTATAAAAATCAATATTGTAAAGCTGGATACATTATCTATTATCTATTCATATTAATATGCTTGGTCGGTTTTTTTTGTTTTCTTTTGTTTTTGTTGTTTGGTTTTCTATTTTGGACTGTGTCGCCTTCTTGTGGCTTTGATTTTCTTCTGTTTTGTGTATGGTGTTGAGCTTTGATTTAGTTTTTGAGTTCTTCATGTTATATTGTGTTATGGATTTGGGGTTTTGATGTGTTTTACTTAGTGTCTTTTGCTGATTTTGTGATTTCGAATCTTCATTTTGATTTTGGTTTAGGGTTACGTTAAAACTCGCATTGTCGCGGCAACGCGCGGTGCTATAACCTAGTTTTCTTAGATGCTGGTAAAAAAGTTTAACACTTGACTAATTTGAGAATATTTGAAATACAGTAGGAAAATAACACAAAAAAATCACCATAATGCAAATACAAATGAAGAAAAACAAATTCAAACGATACAAAGTTATGAGACCAAATTAGTATTCCACAATCAAAAACATGTATCACTTGTTGATAAACAAATTTTATGTTCTTAAATATCCGAAATGAATACACAAAACTAACGAGACTTGATATTGTTAAACCTGATACATCAAATAATTAATCGTTAACCCATGAAAATACAAAATGGAAAACAAAATGAAAGTTTATAATTATACACAACAAATGTAAACTGACTCACATTTGCTTGTGTATATACGTCATGTGTAAATGATGCTCATTAGACATTAGTCTTTATATAACTCAATCAACCAGTATCTCACATCATTTTTACAAAAAATATTTTTAGTGAAGAATTTTGTCATTAGTTCTAGGTAATCAATGAATTTGGGGGGGGGGGGGGGGGGTATACCTTTGTTTAGTTTTTCTTACTAGATATTAACTATTAAAGCCTCACACGACATCTTATCCTTCTACAAAGAAAATATAACTAGTTTAAAATCATGAAATATCCATTCATATATCTATTAAAGCTTCTAAATGTACCTTAAGCTTCTCCTTTACTTCAAACTTTTGCCTAATCCAATCCCCGCCCCAAATCAACATTTTAACGGTAGATGGCGTTAATGTGGATCAATATGCATCGATAATTCTTCCCTTGCGTTATATGTTGATTCCGTTACAACCGTGGTAATTGGAACTGCAAGAATATTTGATGCCATATTTGACAAAAACACGATATCTCAGCTTATGAGGGTTCCACAAATCCAGCAATGATGTGTGAATATATATATATATATGTATATGTATGTGTGTGTGTGTGTATATATATATATATATATATATATATATATATATATATATAGGGAAGCATTCTATTGAGGACTATAAATATGTAAAGAACTACTAAAAAACACATAAGCAATGGACATAACACCTCGATAAAATTGGAAATACTAAAATATGATGGTTTGATTCTATTTTTAATCTTTTCTTTCATTTTAACACCTCTCTCCTCAAATTTTTAAAAAAACTTTAAAATGTTCATATATGCAATACAATGTGTGTGCATTGATGCACATTATCAAAAGACTACAGATATCGTGATTTTTAAAAATTTATCTTAAAAGTAGTAAAATTATAAACATTTTGATATATTTATTTAATAAATAGTATAAGAATTAAAGTGGTTCTTTCTGGTTCTTTACAAATTTATGGTTCTCAATTGAATGTCATTATATATATATATACATATATATATATATATATATATATATCAATTAGTTAAGTCCGGTAATTGATTTTCTCCAAACAATGATTTTCACAAAGTAATTTTAAACTGGATTACTAAACTAAACCTCATACAAACAACAACTGTACTGATCGTCAAAAGTTCTATAAAGAAGTAAGTTATATTATGATAATCTTAAATTCAATATCTTCAAAATAGCAAGGTGGTCTATTTGTTGTCTTTTATATATTTTTTGTCATTTTGCAAAATGATCAAAGTATGCCATTCTGATACGCCTTTGAGGTGCATCGACACAAGGGATTGCAACCATAAAAAAAACAAAAAGTTGCATGGTGCAACAACTTGATGAAGGAAGAATACTTACCAGTAGCGAGTGCGAGTCAACGACTTGATGAAATTAAATCCTGAAAGCCGATGACGATCGTAATATCGTAACAATAAGTTTAACATGTAAATCAAACATACAAACTAGAAACTTGTAGGGAATGTAGCTTTTGACTTTAACGATGAAGATGAATCTTTGATCGCTATTAGGTAATTTGGAATAATGTTTTTAGACTTTATGTTCCTAGGCGTCAAACTAAATGAAATTCAGGATGGTCATTAATCGAGTTTCCTAGGCTTCTTATACAATAAAATAAACATGGGAGGAAAATCAACAGAAACTAGAAAACTAGTAAAGCTGGATAAGCCTTAACAATCTTCACATAGAAGTCTCGGGTTTGGGACTGATAACTAAATGAGTGTTTTTTCATGCTCGAACTAGGGTTCGATAAGGCTTAACTCGTTTAAGCTTTTTATTGATCCGACCTTGAGGAGCTCACGAACAGGTCTACTCGTTTGCCTACTCGTTTGCACCCATAGAAGTAACCATCCATTCAACATTTCACTAATATTGATAATTGCTTGCAACCGTTTGAATCATCAAACGGTTTGATGATGGCTGTGACCACTCACCACCCTTGCAAATCTTCTATGTCCTCACTAGGATTCAGTAATTCACCTCTTTATAACAAAATGATTCAATAGAGATATTACAACAAATACCAATGATCCTTGTGAACTATTCATTACATGTAAATATCTAGCAATGGGTTCAAGTATCACTCTGAGTAAAATACTTATAGTTGAGATCGAAGGTTTTCTCAGCAATGAGTTTCCTCCTGAGTAGTTGGCAGTGCGGTCCCAGCTGGAAAACAAATAGATGAGCCCGATTAAGATAACATCTATCCTGCAAAACAGGATCACACATTTTATCGTTATAAAAAACCAAAAAAGAATATATTATACTATTACTCATTTAGCAAGGTCGATGGGGTGTCCACTGGCCTTGCCACGTGTCACATGCTTATTGGTTTCCTCAAGTACTTTTTCTTTTCTTTTTTGCTTTGTCCGCGTTTTCTACGATACATATACACCAGTTTCGGCAATGATTTCAAACTGCGTATTTGGCGCAATGATTAGAGTTGTGTGTTTTGTCTAAGAGGTCGTGGTATCGAACCCCATGACATTTTAATATGTGACTATTACCTTCTCAGGTTTATAAAGCTCCGGTTTACCCCTGTATAAGTTTACCTAAAAAATAATTTCTCGTGTTCGTATTTTTGTCTGCGTGTTGTTATAATTTCAAGTCCGTCTATGTTTTTATGTAATCGGAAACAACTCGAATAAAATATAAAACACTTATGCGCCTATTTTTATATACGGCTTACTTACAACCTACTTATTTTTATATTTCTTAGTTGTCTATACTTTTTTATTCAAATCTAAATTGACTCGGTCAAATATAAAACGCCCATGTGCCTATTTTTACATACGTTTTATTTTCAATCTTTTCACTTTCACATCCTAAAACCTCTTAATAACTTTGTAAAATGCCACTTTATTCCACTTGAATTTTAAAGTTCCTGGTCTCCTACTGCACAATTGCCTTAAAAATAACATTTCTTACATTCATATTTTTGGTATACGTGTCGATATAAATTCGAGTCAGTCTACGTATGGACGTAATTGGAAATGTCTCGGGTTTTGATGTAAATTTAGTTCAGAAACAAGACGTGTCGACTGTAATCTATGCTTTATTATGTCGTGTATAATGCCGCCCAACGCGCGGTAGATAGCAAAACTAGTTACAACAAATTCACGAGGCGCTAGTTTTGTCCCTAATTTACTAAAGAGCCTTGGGGGCGAACATGGGCTAAACAACCTGGCCCTGACACCCATTGTGTTAATCAAATGGGCCATTAGAAAATCAACCAGATGGCCTATGGTCTTTCAACCTAGGTAATTCTCGAGCGCACTACCAATCTAGAAAGATCGGAGGCCAAGAGAACTTGAGAGCTTGCAATCATAATATCAATGGCGTCGTCTAAATTGGTGAAGGCGATTTTAGATCCAAAGAAGAATTGGTTCGCTGCTCTGCACAAGAAAACCATCGAGAATCGCCTCCGCAAATACGGTCACAATCTCATTGTTTGTTAATTTGCAGCGCAATCTCTTCAATTTGCTGATGTGGTTATTGATGGCGATTAGGTTTGCGATATGACGATCTGTACGATCCGATGGAGTCACTGGATATCAAGGAAGCACTGGCTCGGTTGCCCCGTGAGATTGTTGATGCTAGAAACCAGCGTCTCTTACGCGCCATGGATCTCTCGATGAAGCACGAGTACCTTCCTAAAGAACTTCAGGTTCGTTTCTGTTCATACGCAGTTGATTTTATGATCGTTATTTTAAAATAAAAGGATGTTTTGTAGATTGTGATGTATTATGTAATTGTTGTTACAGGCTCAGCAGACACCATTTAGGAGTTATCTGAGTGACATGCTAGCCCTGGTAAGTGTTTTGATTTTTGATTGTTTGGTTTGGATGTAAATATAGAATGCAAATTGCTTAATTTTGTTGTTGCTTTTTTTTTTTTTTTTTTTTTTTTTTGTTCTTTTGATTCTGTTAATAGCTGGTATAAATGTTTTGACTTTTGCACACACAATGAGCGTTTGGTGATAGTCAGATTGTGAGGATTTTGATTGATTTAATGTAATGGTTATGAAGTCTTTTATTGTTTTTATTATGCATGCAAAGCCTCATTTGAAGATAAATCAGAATATGTTTCTTAGAAACTATGAAAAGCCTTAAGCTTTAATTAAATTAGTTTTGTTATATATGGTTTTTTTCAATACTAGCTCAGTCATTGTCAAAGGAAATATTTGTCCATCAAGGTTGTAGAAGAGAGTGAAACGATAGTTTTCTTTGCTAAAGCATGCAACCAACCATGAAATGTTGGTTTTTAAGTTATTTTTTGAATAATGCACCGAATTTGGAATTGGTTTTTGTATATAGTATTTATACACTCAATTGTTTTTCTTGAAACAAGATAGCATGTGGCTTTGCCTACATTTTTGAACACACCCACATTCACTAACAAGAAGAATCCAACAACAAGCAACCTTTTGTGTTTGTAACATCATACTATCGTACTGTATATTGCATGTAGGATTTTGACTCCATTGTTATGACTGTATATTTTGGGAAGATCTGTCTAGAGACAATCTTCTGTATGTTCTAAGTGTATGTGATATGAACCCAAGCAGTGGGTTCAACCCATTTGCTGCTGGATAACACGAAACGGAGCGGAGGGAAATTAGGAGGAGGGAAAACATTCAAAAGTTCAGCAATTAGGGAGTGGGTTAACCGTTCCCGCCAATCTTTAGTTTAAATATTACTGTACCTATGTCTTAGGGGATTAGTCTGGATAATTTTGTTTGTTAGTCTTCTAGTATTGGAGATTTGCCCTCTCGAATGTGGCTGTTCTTGTAATTTTTTGCGTGAATCAAAGCTTGCCGATAATGGTATCCATCAGTATGTCATGTAATTTAATGATATAAAAATAGTTGAGACTAAGAGGCAATTTGTTGGAAGCTAAAATATTGATTCGAAGATATTTACATTGAATTTGTATCTTTAGTTCTGAGATTAGAAATCTCTTGAAGCATGAAAGCATATTATACTAAAAGGCGTTGTGCCTTAGCGAATCACATATAATTATATTAAACAACAAGGACGTGAAGCCTTAAGAATTCAAGTTGTGGTCTAAATGTGTAATGTTACTTAGAGTTACATATAAGCATAAAAGGTTGTTGATTTTGCCAATAAGTTGTATTGTAAAGGTGAGGTGTTAAAGAAGTAAGCTATCAAGGTTTGAAAGAATGATATGCATGAAGAGTGTATTCCATATATGTAGACTATCCTTATACCAACATCATTTTGCCTAAACATATAATAAAAAATCACATACAAAAGCAACAAAAGTGCAAAGTAACAATCTAGCTAATCTAGTTAAACATTATTAGTAAGTTGCATGCAAACATGTGATAAGATATACACATTTTATTTAAAAATGTTGCTATCATCCTTGTACTTCTTTTATCATAAAATAATGTTTTCACCACTTCCTGATTGCATCGTATGCCTAACTCATGTTGCTTCATACCATTAGGCCCACCATCTTTGTTTCTAGGAACTTACGTATGTAAGGCTTGAGGTTGTCAAAGGCACAAAAAGGGAAGTGCTAGGTTGAGGAGAGTTGCTTTTAGGTAAAACACCTCAAAGTACATGCAAGGCAGTTTTATGAAGGTGGTAATCTAGTTGAGCGTCATAAGAGGTGTGAGGCAATAGTCTTTTTTGTTATGTTGTGGGCTCCGACCCATCTCGGGTGGGCCCGGTGGGCCCGGTATTAGCTAGCTGTAGACAGAATTAGGGAACATTGTAAACCCTAATTGTCTAGTTAGTATATATGCTTATCTCTTGTACTTGTAAAGATTATCACTCAATAAAAGAAAACCCTAGTTGCCCCAAGTGGACGTAGGTTACACAACGTAACCGGACCACTATAAATCTCGTGTCTCGTTTATTGCTTTTCATTATTGTTCTCGTGTGTTGTGTTCGTGTGTTTGTTTGAGCTCTTTGATCCTAACAACTGGTATCAGAGCCGGTTCAGGCTCTTGTTACTGTTTAAATCTCGTGTCTCGTTTTTTTTGAAGATTCCGTACACACGATCAAGGGTTCCACCGCCGTCAACAACAACCGCCGCCGCCACTGCCTAACCCCGATTAGGGTTAAGCCGTCGTCGCCGCCGCCGTCAACCGCCGCCGCCGCCTAACCCCGATTAGGGTTAAGCCGCCGCCGCCACCGTCTTCAACCGCCGCCGCCGCCGCCGAATTAGGGTTCCGGCGCCGACCCTGCCGGAATTCCTCCCCTGCGGCCGCTGAAACAGCTGCTGCTGTTTGTTCTGTTGCTGTTGGTTCATTGTTTTGGTTGAACCGCTGCTGCTGTTTGCTCTGCTGCCGTTGGTTTAGTGTTTCAATTGAAGGTGCTGTTACAATCGATTGCTCTCAATTTTTTGAAACTGATTTCATAAAAACAGTGTTCAATAGAACAACACGCAAGTTCAGGCAGCCGGCCAAAGTTGTGTTTGGCACTGTTTTCAGTTTTGACTCGATTGTTGAGCATTTAGGTTGGAATAATGGCTGATGACGGGAGAACAAAGATTGACAAATTCGATGGACATGATTTTGGGTTTTGGAAGATGCAAATTGAGGATCTGCTGTGTCAAAAGGATTTGATGGCAGCCTTGGATGAGGAGAAACCGGAAGATATGACTGATAAAGAATGGAAGACGTTGGACAGGAAAGCAATTACTGTTATCAGACTCTCACTAGCAAAGAACGTTGCGTTCAATATAGTGAAGGAAACTACTACTCATGGTTTGATGAAAGCCTTATCGAATATGTACGAGAAGCCGTCTGGATCAAACAAAGTATTTCTAATCAGACAGCTAGTTAACACCAGATTGAAAGAAGGTGGTTCAGTTTCCTCTCACATCAATGATTTCAATAACATTATTTCTCGCTTGTTATCTGTTGATATCAAGTTTGATGATGAAATTTTAGCCCTGTTATTATTATCGTCATTGCCTGAAAGTTGGTCAGGGACAGTTACTGCAGTTAGTAGTTCATGTGGTACTGCTAAGCTCACCTTTGATGGGGTCCGTGATTTGATTTTCAGGGAAGACATTAGAAGGAAAAATTCGGGTGAACCATCTAGTTCTCTGTTGAGTACTGAAGGAAGAGGTAGGGGAAAAGAAAGGGGTAGTAGCAGGGGTCGTTCAAAGTCTAGAAGAAGAAGTCAGTCAAAGCCCAGGAAAGACATCCAGTGTTGGAACTGCAAAGAACATGGTCACTTCAGAAGCCAATGCCCTAAACCATCTGCTTCTAAAGACAAACAGGAAGTTAATCTGGCTGAAGATAATTCTAATGACGTTCTTATCTGCTGTGTTGAAGATTCTACAGAGTCATGGGTCATGGATTCAGGAGCATCGTTCCATGCTACATCTAGCACGAAGTCGATGAAGAATCTACGAACAGGAAATTTTGGTAAAGTTCACTTAGCCAATGGCCATGCTCTTGATATCACAGGGATGGGGGATGTTGTTTTGAAGACTCCATTGGGCACCACATGGATATTGAAAGATGTTCGGGTCATTCCAAGTCTCAGGAAGAAGTTAATTTCCATTGGGCAGTTGGATTGTGAAGGATATGATGTCATGTTTGGTGGGGGACAATGGAAGGTCGTGAAAGGAAATCTTGTGATCGCCAGAGGTTCAAAGAGGGGCACACTGTACATGGTTGAAGTTCCTGTAGATGGGGTAAATGCAGTAACCAGTGGCATGAGTCAATCCAATCTGTGGCACCAACGACTCGGTCACATGAGTGAAAAGGGTATGAAAATGCTCGTCTCCAGTGGAAAGCTTCCAGAGTTAAAGAAGGTCGAATCAGAATTCTGTGAGCCGTGTGTATTCGGGAAAAAGAAGAAGGTGTCTTTTGTGAAGACAGGAAAGCCACCGAAAGCTCAGAAATTGGAGCTTATCCACACGGATGTTTTCGGACCTACTCCAGTTGCTTCTTTGGGAGGTGCTTATTATTATGTCACTTTCATTGACGATTCGACACGTAAGGTATGGGTTTACTTTCTTAAAAATAAATCTGAAGTTTTTGATGTTTTTAAGAAATGGAAAACTGCTGTTGAATTGGAAACTGATTTGAAGGTGAAATGCTTGAAGTCGGATAACGGAGGTGAATACATCAGCAAAGAGTTCCAGAACTACTGTGCAGAGAATGGTATTCGAATGATCTATACAGTCCCGGGCACTCCTCAACAAAATGGAGTCGCAGAACGTATGAACATAACTTTGAATGAAAGGGCCAGAAGTATGAGAATCAATTCAGGGCTTCCAAAGATGTTCTGGGCAGATGCAATTAATACTGCTGCTTACCTAATTAATCGGGGACCATCTGTTCCGTTGGGCTTCAAGATACCAGAAGAAGAGTGGAAAGGTGAAGCTGTTAAACTTGGGCATTTGAAAGTATTCGGGTGCAGTGCCTATGATCTAGTGAAAGACGGTGACAAGCTTGATGCTAAAGCCAAGAAGTACACCTTCATTGGCTATGGTTTTGACATTATGGGCTACCGGCTTTGGGATTTTGAAAACAGAAAATTGATCAGAAGTAAGCATGCTACATTTAACGAGGCTGAGTTATACAAAGACAGAAACACAACCACTTCAGAGGTTCAGAAAGAGCAAGTTGAATTTGATGTTGATGCTCAGAAACAATCAGATCCAGAACCTGTTAATGAACCAGAGACAGAAACTGATGATGATACAGTTCCTGAGTTTGAAGATGGTGGTATGGGTGGAGATGAAGAGACAGTTGAAGCTTCTGATAGTGGGAGTTCAGATTCTGAAGATGAACAACATCCACAGACTCCAGACCAATCTCATTGGGTTAGGAGATCCACCAGAGTTTCTAAGCAGCCTACCCGGTACAGTCCTTCAATTAATTATCTTCTTTTAACTGAGGATGGTGAACCAGAAAGTTACTCAGAAGCAGTTAAGTTGAAAGATTCGCTTCAGTGGGAGCATGCAATGCAGGATGTGATGAACTCTTTAATGAAGAATAATACATGGGTCTTAACTAAGCTTCCGTCAGATAAAAGAGTTCTACAGAATAAATGGCTTTACAGAGTTAAGGAAGATCACAATGGTAACAAGCGATACAAAGCAAGACTGGCTGCTAAGGGGTTTCAACAGAAACACGGGGTTGACTACAGTGAGATATTTGCTCCTGTGGTCAAGATGACTACAATCAGACTGGTACTTAGTATTGTTGCAGCAGAGAAATTACATCTGGAGCAGCTAGATGTGAAGACTGCGTTTCTGCATGGTGATCTTGATGAAACTATCTACATGGCACAGTCAGAGGGTTTTCAGGTTAAAGGAAAAGAAAACTTGGTGTGTGAGAAAACTTGAAGAAAAGTTTGTATGGTTTAAAACAGGCGCCCAGACAGTGGCATTTGAAGTTTGATGGCTTTATGGGCAGAAACGGGTATAGGAGATGTGAGATGGATCACTGTTGCTATCTCAAGAAGTTTAAAAGTTCCTATATCATTCTCCTGCTTTATGTTGATGATATGCTGATAGCAGGTTCAGACATTGCAGAGATTAACAAGTTGAAGAAACAGCTGTCTGCAGAGTTTGAAATGAAAGACTTGGGTTCAGCTAAGAAGATACTTGGTATGAGCATCACCAGAGATCACAAGAACGGTTCTCTAACTTTATCTCAGGAAAAGTACATTGAGAAGATATTAGAGAAGTTCAGAATGAATGATGAGAAGACTACTACTCGAAATACACCATTGGCAAGTCATATTAAGCTTTCTAAAGATCAGTCTCCAACGACAGAGAAAGACAAGGCCGAGATGACGAAGGTTCCTTATGCATCGGCCGTGGGCAGTCTTATGTACGCTATGGTTTGCACAAGGCCCGATATTGCTCACGCAGCGGGAGTTGTCAGCAGGTTCATGTCTAATCCGGGGAGAGAACACTGGGAGGCAGTTAAGTGGTTGCTCAGATACTTGAAGGGTACTTCAAAGATGGCATTATGTTTCAAGGGTAGAGATGCTATTCTCAAAGGTTATTCTGATGCTGACTTGGGTGGATGCAATGAGACCTACAAGAGTACTACAGGGTATGTGTTCACTATGGGTGATACAACAATTTGTTGGATGTCTAGGCTCCAAAAGAGCGTGGCACTTTCTACCACAGAGGCTGAGTACATGGCAGCCGCTGAGGCTAGTAAATAGCTCGTTTGGTTGAAGAATTTTCTGGGTGAGTTAGGCAGAAAACAGACAAAGTATTCATTGTACTGTGATAATAAAAGTGCTGTTAAACTAGCAAAGAATCCTTCTCATCATGGGAAGACGAAGCACATTCATATCAGATATCATTTCATCAGAGGTCTAATCAGCAGTGGTACTATTCAGTTGAACAACATAAAGGGGAACAAGAATCCAGCAGACATGTTCACTAAGTCTGTCACGCTGGATAAGCTGAAGCTTTGCAGGGCTTCAGCTGGCCTTCAGGAATAGTTGAGAAGGCGGGGGTAACTAGGAGGAGCTAAACCAGTTCGGGTTTATTTATAAGTACAAGACAATGCAGTTGAAGACACTTTGCGCATTCAGTGGAAGCAGGTTGAAGTGTTCGACGCATTCAAGTGGTGGGTTAGAGAAGATGTCTCGAAGCCCAAGTGGGAGATTGTTATGTTGTGGGCTCCGACCCATCTCGGGTGGGCCCAGTGGGCCCGGTATTAGCTAGCTGTAGACAGAATTAGGAAACATTGTAAACTCTAATTGTCTAGTTAGTATATATACTTATCTCTTGTACTTGTAAAGATTATCACTCAATAAAAGAAAACCCTAGTCGCCCCAAGTGGACGTAGGTTACACAACGTAACCGAACCACTATAAATCTCGTGTCTCGTTTATTGCTTTTCATTATTGTTCTCGTGTTTGTGTTCGTGTGTTTGTTTGAGCTCTTTGATCCTAACATTTTTCATAGAATGACCATAATTTATTTTTATCAAGCATGAATAATGGCAAGATTGTCCTTATCCGAGGCAGAAGGCATGAGGTGATATTCTTTTTCATAGAATGAGTGAATGACTATCAGTTGATTTCTGTTGAGTATGATTACTGACACGATTCTCCTTACTACATTAGACTTCATTATAATACTATACTTGTGAACAATAGGGTTTACATTATATTTATAGAGCACATGGTACAACTCTTCTCTCTCTCGTTATCATTAAGTTTCTGAGGAAAATCAAAATGTAGTTCTGATCATTAACTTTTGTGTATTAAAAATAATAGGCGTCTTAATGCAGTCATAGGGTGTCACTTATGAAAACGTGAACACTATCATAGTTGATAATAATATTCATGATGGTAATAGATGCTAAGTTATTAATTTTTGAAGTTCTAGTTTTATTATTTGTTGATAGTATTACAAATAAAAGATTTCTTTATGCAGTCAGGTTGCAACTAGTAAATTTGAACTTCATGTTCATGTTTGATATTATTATGGTTGTTTTGTATAAAGCTATGCTGTGTCAAATTATAACCACAAATTATAACCACACAATGTTGAACTTCATGTTCATGGTTGTTTTGTATAAAGCTATGATGGTAATAGAAACTACGTTTTTAATTTTTTAAATTTATCTCTTTGTTTTATATAAATCTATGCTGTGTCAAATTATAACCCACAATGTTTTTTTTTTCTAAGTACATTAATGTCAAATTTGTAAAACCTAATTATCAAAAACACGATGATACATCTTGGTTGTAAGGTCTGTTGATCAGTTTAATTTATAGGGAGTTATACTTCAAAAATTAATTTGATTACTACCTTAATAGTGAGTGATTTGAATAGGTTACTGGTGTTTTTAATGTTTATCAGTAGGTTAATCAGATGTTTGATTAATAGTGATTATAATTAGACTTCAAAGTATTGTTGTTTGTTAAATGCTTTTTTTACTATGGCTTTAGTACTTAACTATTTCTTGTAGTACCTCTTTTGATAACATATATGTAGGTAATTACTCTTAGATGTATTCACATCTGGGCTGCCAAATATTTATTGGAAGACAGAGAAGATTAGGGCCTAAGAAGTCCATTGGTGTGAAAGACCTAGATAGGCATGGAGTCTACCATGTGGGTTTTCTTCTTAAATCTTTGATTAAACTGTAAACCACTTCTCTGGATATGAATCGTCTAGAGTCTTGGGTTTTACCATTGTTGTTAAAAGCCGTCGCCTAGTGGGACTAGGCTACAAAGTAAGGCGAGTCCCAAATACAACACTTCCAAATTGTTCAAGTACTGTAAATGGTAATAATAATTTTTTTAAAGTCTTCTACTTCAATAAATTTGGTTGATGAAGATTATGAGGAAGTGGAGGAAGATGATGATTTTAAATAATGATGAACTTTTGGTTATTCTAGTTTTACTATTTATTATTTTACGA
Source organism: Flaveria linearis (assembly GCA_024085815.1). Classification (NCBI taxonomy): domain Eukaryota; kingdom Viridiplantae; phylum Streptophyta; class Magnoliopsida; order Asterales; family Asteraceae; genus Flaveria; species Flaveria linearis. The sequence continues at coordinate 78,443,941 of CM044001.1, forward strand.
ACTATTTGTTTTCAAGTATGAACATCTTGTTTTTAGAGTTTTTTGGTATTTGAGATGATTTTAGTACTTTATGTTGAAGATTATGGCCTTGAAAAATTATTTGTACTGAAGAGAAGTGTTACTTTTGATTACATAATAAATTTTAAATTGTTTTTATTTTAGAAAGCTTTTTTGTTTTCTTAGTCCCACGCTTTTTTTGCGGTTCTCGCCTAGGCCATCAAAGTGTTGGTAGATTATAGTCCCAGGATGGATACTTCGTAAAAGTGGAGTGGGTCCCTGCTAAGTTTTTTCTTGGTAGAAATTCTTGGTTGTAGGATAAACTTAAGGATATGCTATATCCATATTTGTTTATAGATAAAATAATAAGTTGAGTACTTAAAGGAGAATTATAATTTTAGTGGCATGTACAAGTGATTTAGTCCCTTTTAACTTTAATTAAATGTTAAGGGTAAAAGCTTAAAATTTTGGAATTTGTCCAAAAGCAGGATACTTGTTAAGAGGGATCAAAGATGCACATCAAAATGAGAAATTAGTGGTTAACTTGTGCAAGTGCGAGAATCATTGACCTCAATTGCTTTTTTCAAGAAGTCGAAAGTATTAGGTTTGGCTGTTCTTTTACTGGAAGCTGCGGCGGATCTGGACAATATTTTAGACTTGCATCAGTTTTTTGTTCAACACATGATTCATCGCATAGGCAAAATACAAGTTATATATCATGATGATGGGTTACTTTGCATACACACATACACACATTCAATATGGAGAACCACATCAAGCACTTTGGCTAGATACAATGGGTAGAGAAAGAGCGTTGATTATTTGGTTACATAAATGCGTAAGGTATATACATTGTAAAGATAAAAACAATAGGTACATGTGTTTATGTGGTTATTGTAATTTGAACTTGGTTGTGTATTGAGTGAACTCTCTGCATATTAGTTGGTATTTATTTAGAAAACTGAAAGAGCTAAATATGGATCAATTATAATAAATAACGGATAGATTCACCATTACAAATGGGGTTATATCTGAAACAAGTTTTATGCATTTGGTTGCAGGTAGAGAGGGAGAAAGCAGAACGCCAAGCCCTCGGAGCATTGCCTCTCCAGCAACGCACCATACCTTAGTTTATTTCTTTCTTCCTCAGCTGCCAACAACTGTTTGGTAATAATATCAATAACAATGGTGAGAATTGGTTTATCATCTACCAACTGTTTTGATAATAATATTGATAACATTTATTTTGTATAAACAAATGCATGTGTAATATTTTATGCTACTTCGAATGATTTTCTGTTTCTTAGTATTGCAAGTCCGACCAGGTTACTAGTCTATGGATGTCGGTAGTTCTGTGCTTTGTGTTCGGTTTGAATATCTCGTGAATAGGTTTTGGTTTGATTGCTTAAAGAAAATATAAATTAAAGAAAATATACAATTATATAGTTACAGGGTTTCTGATATGTTTCTTCTAACATCTAAATTCTAATACATAACTACGTAGAAACTTATAGAAACTAACTCCAGGGTAGAGATCAAACTTGAAGAAATAGTAAATGGTCTTATTAATACATAAATACGTAACTCTCTAGGAATTTCAATTGTTGGGTTCAAGCCTTTCCCAAACTATTCTCATCAATGGATGGACTCTTGACGTATGTAACCGATATACTCTCTTTGTCAGGTGGGTACGTGATTCAATTTTGTATTATATAATATTTATTTTGTTTGTTTGTATAGATATCAGTTAGGTCTATGATTCTTTTTTAGTTTATACTTTACATGTATGTTACATATTCGGAAGAAAAACATTCCATGAAACTGTGGAGAAAACAGTGAGTATTGGTGTTTGGAATGAATCAAATTGTGGGAATTCTTGTGAAGTTGAATCCTTGCCACAACCTGAACTCTTGTTTTTTCGCTTTTACGCTCATTGGGTGATGGATCCATTTTGGTCCGGATCTAAGCTGCGGGCTACAATAGGTCAGCATGGGCTAAAAACTTAAAATCATTGAAGGTTGAGGAGGGAGCAAACATATAGCGCATGCAGCAACTCATAAATTATGCAGGCGCAAATAGTTGAAGATACATAACATAATGAAGTCAATATTGTAGTCAAAATTCACGGCTTCATCGAGATTATTCAAACAACAGACATTGGACTGTATTTGATGATTGGTTGAATTCAAAGAATAGACAACAGATAAGGAATGGATGTACGACAAGGCTGAAGTAGTCGATTATAAACTAGTAATTTTAATTTAGTATGCAAAAATAGTAACAATATCATTTGGCTTATCATAAGATGATACGTGTAAATATAGATGGTTTTTGAGACCAAAGGTCAAAAGGTGGCTTCTATAAATTCAAACTTAAACGGCATATCAAGTTAAGAACTTGCAGGTTAGTCTCAAACCCACCTTTATCCCAACAAACCGTGATGAAATCAAATATTTGTACTAATTGAGGGGAAAATTAATGGTAAAAATGAGATAAAGCATAGGGGCATAACAAATTAAGACCCTCAAAAGCTTAGAGGTGGATCAAAAGTTTTAAAGACGATATGGGCAGAACAAAGGAAGCTATGGTTATTACATTGCACACAAGTCTATACTAAACTACTTTAAGATATCAGATACTATTGACAGGGAGCAACAACAGGTACATAGTTAGATTCGCACAGATCAAACATAGAAAATAATCGTTACCAATAAAGTTAGTTATCAAAGACAAGAGTTTATATTGAAGGTATTTCTGCTTAAGATGTCCTAATGTGATAATTGCTAACATACTTAGTTTCCTGCTGTAGAAGTAAGTTCTTGTTCAAATATCGTCTCTGACTCGGTCATATTGAGCAAGTAGTTGCTGTTATAGAATATCCTTTGACTTGGTAAATACTAAGCGAGCAATTGCTAGTGAACTAAATTTCTTTGCCTCTGACAGCTTAGTTATTACGGAGCGAGCACTTACTAGTAAAGAATTAAGTTTCTTAGCCTCTGACTTAGATGATGCTGAGCGAGCAAGAACTAAGTTTTTTAGCTTCTAACTTAGAAAATATTGAGCGAGCAATCGCTAGTGATGAACTAAGTTTCTTAAGTTTCAGGTCTGAAACTTAGTTAAGACTGAAGAAATTAGTTAATATTAATAACTAAGTTACTAGATGATGTCAAGCAAAATTGATGCCAAGCCGGACTAAATAATGCTGGCGAGTTAATGTTGTCCAAATCAAATAAGTAATATGATAGTTATAATTTAGGAGATTAATAAGATATCTTATAAACATATTAAAGATTTTAGAAGATAAATATTCATGATATTAGTTTTAAGTGGTTCATTCTATCCTGAAATGGTTATTAGGAAGCAACATCATAATTAATCGTAAGAAGAAACTATTTACTAAAATATTAATTTTAACTAATCTAATGATATATATTGGCCGATGGTATTTGATCATGAAGTAAACAGGGGTGTTCAAAAATATCTATTTGGATATGCACATCGAATCCGAATTTTCGAATACAGATTCGGATAGTGAAATCTACTATCTGAAAATTTCGAAGATCTGAAATTTTCAAATATCCAAAATTCGGATATCCGATTTTAAACCATCCTAGTAGTAAATATGATGAGCCACACCTATGGTCAATAACAACTACGATCAACAACTACTTGAATGATCTCCAATAGTTTGGATTATCACCATTAGTCATTAGCAATTTGAAGTAACTTATATAAGAATCATTAATAATAACTATGTTACTATTAAACGTGATCATGCTAATGGTACACGAAGAACTGCCAACCATTTAAACACAAACTAATACACTCTTTCACGAAACATTGTATCATTTTAACTAAATGTTGTAATGATATTCAAACTATAAGCAAAAGTCTTATGTCTAATTCTAGTAAGTTTTTTACAACGGACAATTACATATGTGTTATTGGTTTTTTTTCTGTCTTTGAATTGTCTACCTAAGATTTTGAGACTATCATTGAAATACTCCAATCTAAAATATAAATTTTATAGGATTATCAAGGGCATTCAAAAAACACAATTGTGTACTTTCTAATTGTAGAACACAATGATTGAATAACAAATTTATATAATCACTGAAAACAATAACAAAAATAACATATTGTGTTATATTCAATATTATGAGTTTTAGAAAACACAATAATGCATAACAAGTTTATATAATCTATAGAAATAATGATAAAAATAACATAAAATAATCTAAAATGTAAACACAATGATGAATACATATAACAAATGATATAAAATATATAACACAAGAAATTAATATTTGACGTAATTAATACACAATGAGATGACGTATTTAACATAATGACCAAAATACCATCTTTTTTAAAACAATATAAGGACACTTGTTAAACACACAATCAATTTTAAAATTTTAGATTAAATACCATTTTACTATAAATCTACCCTAATATTTGATAGGTGAAGAACGATTTGAGTGATATGCGAAGATAAATTGGAAATGTTATGGAATTTATGGTGTTAAAATACATATAGTACCTCAAATCATATGTTTAATCTCCCAGAAAGTCTAATCAATTACTAAGGTAATGTTATTGATTTACCTAGATTATATTATCAATCAGATTTACCTAGGTTATATATAATAGTTCAAAAATATGTAAGTATCTATATATTTTATCATCTCGGAGAAAACGAAAAAAAAAAAAAACGATGGCTCATACGGATTCATCCATGTGTTCTATCGTACAAACGCAAAGCCAAAAGCATTCCAAGGACGTAGTTGTACAATGCGGCATCATGGGTTTTAACGTTTGTCACCGTTTTTGAGCGTCCGCTGATCACCCTTCACGGATGCTCTTAGAGAGATTAATAACCATGTAATGTTTAATTTGATAGTTGACATCTTGACATAGTACTTGAATTAAAAATTATATAATTCTACTAAAACCCGATTCTATACTTTCTTCCGTGACGCTACACAAATAAATTAATATTGTTTTTAATCATTTTAATTATTAATGAGTGCATGTTGAGATATTTTCTCCACGATTTTAGGGATTGTATAGTTGTATACTATCTCTAGTACCCTAATTGATATAGTCAATATTCTGATACGCTTGTATCTCTTACGACCTATTTACAAGATTTCTTCTCCACATGATCTTTCAATTAATATAATATGCATGGTAGACAATTCTTATCAGTTTTCTTATTGATCATGGTTGAACAAGAAACTAATACGAGAAATGGTGTGAGTCTGTGTTTAGGTGTGCAATTGCCTTTTTATTTTGTGAGGGCCTCTTTACAAGAAATATTAAAGTTTTCTAATGTGTACGTAGAAACTGATTATTAGAAATTTAATAACATAATTTTTTTAACAAAATGATTTTAGCTTCATGTATGCAAAAATCGACCTTTGGTGGATTGAAAAGTATTCAAGAAGGCTAGCAGCAACCTTAAGACACTAGTTATGACATGAAAGCTAAAAATCGGTATCGTGTGAAGTTAAAAATATCACCGTGAAATATTATACATAGATCATTAAACAATATCAAATAATATATCTTTTTGATATTAAAAAGATGTTAGTGACAAATGTAAGAAGCTCTGAAGTGGCAAATGTTAGTGACAAATGTCAGTGGCAAATTTAAGGCCGTAACAACTACGGAAGATGCACAACAATAGAGCTATGATGACAATAACTATGATCGTGGCGGCAAGACAAGAGTAACACACATAAAACCTAATTGAAATTACGTGTAGTTAATTACTCTAACTAATAAAACAATAACGACGTTTTTAAAATTTTCGTCTATAAAAGCTTTTGTTTTAAAGAAATTTGTTTATTTAAACATTTCATTTAAATAGACTGCTTTTTAAACAAAGTCATTTTTTAAAATAAGTTCTTTGTATTAAAAAAATCCATATTTCATGATGAAAAAGGTTCAAATACAAAGTGTATTTTTGCTACAAAGTGTGAGAAGACACAATGAATCAAAAAAATACACAAAAAAATTATGCCTCACAATCTAAATAGAATTTCAAAAAAGTAATTCGGAGCTTTTGTTTCCCTATTCGTCCTCACTAAGAAAAAAATAAACAAAAAATTAAAAAAAATAAAAAATTAATATTTTTTTATTGTGTCATTTATGAAATAAAAAATGACTTTATTGTGTCATTATAAAAGACACAATGACGACATTGTGTCAATATAAAAGACACAATGACGTCATTGTGTCATATAAAGACACAATGAAAAAAAATTATTTTTTTATTAGAAATATGTTTTATGATTTAAAAATAATATAAATAATATAATTACCACTTAATATTATCATTAAATATTGATTTATTATGCTAGTGACATCTGATAAAATGGGTGTAAGAAGACAACATTGTGATAAAATCAGTGTGAGAAGAAAAAATGTGATAAAATAATATGAGAATATGACATGCAACAAAAATTATTTTATTTTATTAGAAAGATATATTTGCTTATAAATTAAACTGAAATGTTGCTTTTGTCCGAATAGTAAAACACTCTTGTTGGCTTAGAGCATTCACAGTGAAATTCTTAAAAATATGTGAGTGTGTTTCCTATATTATATGGAATAGTTTTGAGTGGTTGTGAGCGCAGAAGATAAAATGTTATTGTTGATTAGTATATTTAAAAAATCACTAATCAATCCCTATAATTTTTTTAATATTTTTAAAAGTGATGTGAGTGAAGGATAGATAAAAAAAAGTAATGATAATGATATAAAAATATTATTTAATTAAAAATAAGAGAAAATAAATAGTGATTTTTAATAAAATTATATAAAGATAAAGAATCAACTCTGAATACTCTTAGAGCATTCACAGTCCATTCCTTATCTTTATCCATATAATTACACTAAAAATCACTACTTCTTCTCTCTCCTTTCAATTAAATAATATATTTTATACCTTTTTCATTACCTTTTCTCTCTCCTTCACTCACAACCACTTTCAAAAATATTAAAAAATTTATAAGGATTGTACAGTGATTCTTCAAATATACCAATCCACAATAATATTTTCTCTCTCCTTCACTCACAACCACTCAAATCATTCCATATAATATACCAAACACACTCACATGATTATAGGGCACGGGTTGTGAATGCTCTTAAAGGAGTATAAGGAGATAGGGAATTCGATTCCCAAGCCAACATTACACCAACTTATTTCGTGTTTTCCTATTGAGCATTCGACTTGAAGCATTCACGTCCCACTCCATCTACATCTTTATAATTATATTAAAACTCACTACTTTTTCTTTCTTCTTTTCAATCAAATAACACTTTATATAATTTTATTATTATATCTTCTATCTTCTTTACTCACAACCACTTTCAAAAAGTATTAAAATTTTAATAAAGATGAATAGTGTTTTATCAAATTTAAAGATAAATTACATGTTTTTTGTATAATATAGAGACACACTTATAAAATATATAAAGGGTGGGATGTGAATGCTCTTAGAGATTGGATATCTTTCTTCATCTTTATTGTTTAGAAACAATAATAAAATAAGTGCTTTTGAGTGGAATAGAGACCAAGATAAAGGATGAAATGTGGGATGTTAAACAAAATTTAAAAATAAATATAAAAAAATTATAATACTTAGTTAAAATATAAAGATAGAAAAAAATGTTACTGTGAATGCTTACACTTCATATTTGAGACCAATTGCATAAGTTCTTTTTCCTTTTTTTTTCAAAATTCTTTTGTTTTCATATCAATCTTATTTGTAAAAAATATGTTCTCTCCTTTTTAATTTGTTCATAAATTATTTAATTTTAAAACTAAATCGTAAAAATTGATATTTTAAAATAGTTTACTGCTTTCGTTTCATAGTTGAAAAAGTTACTTTTAGAGTAAATTATTATTTTGATCCATTGGGTTAGGGTCATTTAACATTATATATCAAATCCTAACATTTGGTTTCTTAACTCTTATAGACCCTGACATTAACTTTATTAACTTTTTTCTGTTAAGTGTAAGAGCATTGTGATCATTTTCTTCTTAAGGTCTATTTATGTAAATTTTAAAGCTTTAAGCTTATTTACGCACACTTTTAAAATTACAAATACAACCACCACACACCATCACCATAACATATTTCAAAACCCAGCCCACCCATCCCTTACCTATCGTCTTCTCCGCGCAAACTGAAGCATTGCTGGCCCCCCACCCGCCGAAGCCCCACTCTCATTATACACATACACCGTGACCTTTAGATCTGGGTAATCCACCATCACCGTCACCCTTCTCCATCTCCACAACCATCATATCAACAATGTCCCCGCTACCACCATTCTTCACCATCGCCGGCACCGACGACGCACATCACCATAACCACCGTCGGCGCTACCTCTCGCATGAGTTTCCATCGTGGCCACCATCGTTATTCATCGCCACCGCCACTGTAATCTCTCTCTCTCTCACTTGTGGTTCAGGCGGTGGTTAGGGTGGTATGATGGTTGTCACACCCCCGCTGATAGCGGAAACACGGGGAATGTGAGCTAGACGGGATCGTCATAACACATGGTATATGATAGAGTAGCAATACAATATGATGACAAGCGTGTCATGACGACACCCGAACACAAATGGAGACTTGTGTCGTGTATAATCAATGTTCACGACAACATAGTCATAAGTACAACATAAATGATCACATAAACATTGATAATAGTTTGTAATGTAATATTCCCACAATTCGGGAACAAGTATACAAAAGATCATATTCATGTTCAAGCTTTACAAAAGTAATAACACAAAATACATCCTAGGGTCTCCACTAAAAGGCAGCACTCCTCCTTGTTCACCTGAAAAGAAATGCTCAAAACGGTCAACGTAATTGTTGGTGAGCTTCGCAGGTTTTAAGTAATAAAAGTTGTTAAGATGTACCAGTAGTTTAATAAGGTCCACCGCAACTATACTTATGTATAGGCGGTTGTACCAGTTATAAATAGCTACAGCCAAACCTAATGTTCGGTTCCTCACGGGAATTGATGGCAGTGAAGAAAGAGTCCCAAAGTTTAAATAGTTTATTAAGACGTAGCAAGATCCACACAGCGCGTACGTATAGTTTCTAACCAAACCAATCCTTAGGTCCCATAACCGGGATTAATGGTTATATGAAAAGGGTTTTACATAGCATAATAAGTTTAACTTGACGTAGCAAGATCCACACAGCGCATACGTGTCAAGTTAAACATGACGTAGCAAGATCCACACAGCGCATACGTATAGGTTACAACCAAACCAATCTTTAGGTCCCAATTACTGGGATTAATGGTTGCAATGGATGATCGGCTTAGAAGAACCACACAGAAGAACCACACAGAAGAACCACACAGCCGAGAACATCCAAGGTCAATGGCATCCACAAGTAGTATAAATCAACACGTAACATCAATTAATAGTGCAGGGTAGTGTAAAACCCCTAAGTAACATACATAGGGTAACATAGCACATAGTTCAAGTTCATCTAGCAGCAAGCAGTCAGGATCACCATGTAACCCGGTTTGAGCACATTCTTAGTATACCGGGGATGCTTATGTATAGGGTCCTCCGCAGCATTCCCACCACATCCACGATATACACAGAATGATACCTAAACCAGTTACATGACATCCATTTAACCTTAGTATAAATCAACAAGTTTAGCAAGGTAAGTTACTCATATAAGTAGCAGCCAACTTCCATTAAGGAAGGTGCCTGAAATTAAGTAATAAGTGAGCATTTTTTTCCCCCAAGTAGAAAATGTTTAAAAAGGGTTTTATAAGCGTAAAAAGGGGCCACGAAACTCACTGAATAGATGATAGGCACGTATGATGAATATTCCCAACGGTAGGATGCTATGAACAGTCAAACGCCTATTGACAGTTACTGACAAGCACTAATAATGATCATAAGGCATAAAATGGTATCAATAGGCTCGGGCAGTTTCGGTTCGGTCGTGGGTAGTACACACACAAGCGGTCACACACAACTCAGACTAGGTTATTTTAAATGGTATGTGCCTGTTAATAGCGTTGACTTTAATCTTTGTGGTCAAGCTATGACACTTTATTAATATTACATTATCGTCGTGAGATCTCCGAAGAGGGGATCCATACACACACACACATTATCAGTCATACTATAGGACCGGACGCACGACCGACACTCCATTCGCACGAATGGACTTTCAGTCGTACGAATTAGCTACTTTCATACGATTGAACCTTCATTCATGCGACTAAGCCTTCAGTCGTACCACGCAAGACTTAGTCATACGACTCAACCTCCATGCACCCGATTGGTCCTTCAATCGCACGAATCAGCTTCATTCGTGCGATTGAACTTTCATTCGGTCGATTGGCCTTTCAGTCGTACGACTCACACACAATCGCACACAATTTCATTCGCACCGACTCAATCGCATGACTCATTCGTTCGCACAGACTCATTCGCACATGCATTCAATCGCACACACCCATACGCCCGACCTAGTCGCACGATTTGCCCAATCGCACGGCTCAGTCGCGTGTCACACTCATACGCCCTACCCAGTCGCACGGCTTATTCCAGTCGCACGGCTCAGTCGGCCGGATGGCCCAGTCGCCCTGCGCAGCAGGTCACGACTGCACAGACCATCGAGCAGCGCCCAGCTGCTCCGAGCATGGGTTTCACGCACCAAGAACCTCCAGAACACTAATCCTAACACGCCTAGACAAGAAGCACACTCAAGAACACGACATGCAAGTCCACACAACCTCTTGTGCTCGAATGAACCCGAGCACCCGAAAACCCTAAAAACGCAGAAGTGAAATCGAGCAAGAAACGGGTCAAACGAGGTTATCTACCTGCTAGAAGTGAGATTTCACGATGATAACCAAGATTTGACGACGAAAACGCAACAAACGGGTTGGATTTTGGTGCTAGTTCGAGAGAGAGTGAAGAGGATGAAGATGGAGCGATGATGATGAAGAAGTGAAGAGAAAATGGCTGGGAAGAGGGTATTTATACCCAGCCTAGTTTCCTGAAATGTCAAGTTTAGTCCCCGCACTTTGCCCCGAGTTCCTACATTTTGTTTCGGTTAAAAGCGTTATAATTTAGTCTCGTTTTATTGACGATAAAATGTTATTTATGAGTTAAAAATAATTTTATTCGTGACAATTGTTTTATTATAAAATGACGTGTTTAGTGTTAACGGGGCAAATCTTGGAGAAACGTCTTAAGGTAATTACAAGTTGAACAACCATAACACGCATATAAGGGCAATTAAGTAAAACAAATATGGTATTCACGTAGTTGGTTTATCAAAATGAGGAATGACAGATAACAAGGTTAAATCAAACACGCTAAATGACGGACCTTTGGTGACGGATGTCACAGTATCCCCCAGTTGAGGGAATTTCGTCCCGAAATTCAACTGGTGCTAGGTCTAAGGGCGTCATCCTCGAATAGATGTGGATATTTGAGTCTCATCTGATCTTCACATTCCCATGTAAACTCTGGCCCTCGTTTGGAATTCCATCTTATGCGAACGATAGGTATCTTACTGCGCCTTAGCCTTTTGACTTTTCGGTCCATGACCTCAATGGGCTCCTCAATAAAACGAAGCTTTTCGTCGATCTTGATTTCCTCAATTGGTACGTGTAAGGATTCGTCTGCCAAACACTTTTTGAGGTTCGACACGTGAAAAGTATCATGCACACCGCTGAGTTCTTGTGGAAACCTCAATCGGTAAGCCACCGGACTGATTCTTTCTGTAATCTCGAATGGTCCTACGTATCGAGGGGCTAACTTCCCTTTCTTACCAAATCGTACGATCCCTTTCCACGGAGAGACCTTGAGTAAGACATGATCCCCAATATTGAATTCTAGAGGTTTCCGACGATTGTCGGCGTAGCTCTTTTGGCGGTCTCTAGCAGTTTTGAGTCGGTCTTTGATTTGGAAGATCTTATCAGTGGTTTCTTGAATGATCTCTGGGCCCGTAAGCTGGCTTTCACCAACTTCAGCCCAACAAACAGGTGATCTACATTTCCGTCCATACAACGCTTCGAATGGTGCGCATCCAATGCTTGTGTGATAGCTGTTGTTGTAGGAGAACTCAATCAGCGGTAGATGAGTATCCCAACTACCACCAAAATCAATGACGCATGCCCTCAGCATGTCCTCAAGCGTCTGTATTGTTCGCTCGCTTTGGCCGTCTGTCTGGGGGTGATAGGCTGTACTCATGTCTAACCGAGTGCCCATCGCTTTCTGTAACGTCTGCCAAAAGCGTGAAGTGAATCGACTGTCTCGGTCGGATATGATTGACACTGGCACCCCGTGCCGTGTCACGACCTCTTTGATGTACAACCTTGCCAGCTTATCCATCTTGTAGTCTTCTCGGATAGGCAAGAAGTGAGCAGATTTCGTCATTCGATCCACCACGACCCATATCGAGTCGTGCCCATTTGGCGTTCTTGGGAGTTTGGTAATAAAATCCATAGTGATGTTCTCCCATTTCCACTCGGGAACTTCAGGTTGTTGCAATAGTCCTGATGGTTTCTGGTGTTCAGCCTTGACCTTTGAACAAGTCAAGCATTTGCTCACGTATACAGCAACATCTTTCTTCATACCTGGCCACCAGTATAGTTCCTTCAAATCGTGGTACATCTTGTCTGCACCAGGATGGACAGAGTATCGAGTCTTGTGTGCTTCATCCAAGACTAATGTACGTACACCTCCCCATCTGGGGACCCATATACGATCTATGAAGTAATGAACGCCATCATCTTTGCGAGTCATCTGTTTATCCAACCCTCGGAATTCTTCTCCCGCGAGGTTCTCTTCTTTCAAAGCCTCGTTTTGTGCTAATTGAATCTGAGCCTTTAAATTGGTTTGAATAGTCAAACCTAGCGCTCGAGCACGTAATGGTTTCACACATTCTTTGCGGCTTAATGCATCAGCCACCACGTTAGCTTTCCCCGGATGATACCGGATTTCACAATCGTAGTCGCTAAGCAGTTCTACCCAGCGTCGCTGCCGCATGTTAAGTTCTTTCTGGTTCATGATGTGTTGAAGGCTCTTATGGTCTGTGTAGATGATGCATTTGGTGCCATATAGATAGTGCCTCCATATCTTGAGTGCAAATACTACAGCACCCAACTCCAAATCGTGAGTTGTGTAGTTCTTTTCATGCACCTTGAGTTGTCGTGAAGCGTAAGCAATTACCTTATCTTTCTGCATTAGTACACAGCCCAAACCTTGATGTGAAGCGTCACAGTACACCAAAAAATCGTCAGTTCCGTCTGGGAGAGACAATATCGGTGCGTTGCACAACTTCTCCTCCAATGTTTGGAACGCCTGTTCTTGTGCTTTCCCCCAATCGAACTTCTTGTCTTTCTGAGTCAACAAAGTTAACGGTTGGGCAATCTTGGAGAAATTGGCAATGAAGCGACGATAGTATCCGGCTAATCCCAAGAATTGCCGTATTTCTGAGGGTGTTTGGGGAGTATCCCACTTCTTCACGGCTTCAATCTTACCGGGGTCCACATGAATTCCATTTTCATTAACTACATGACCCAAGAACTTCACTTCTCGAAGCCAGAATTCACACTTCGAGAACTTGGCGAAAAGTTTCTCTTTCTTCAACAGTTCTGGAATTGCTTGGAGGTGTTTTTCGTGATCTTCTTTCGAACGAGAATAGATGAGTATGTCGTCTATGAACACGATCACGAACTTATCAAGATAAGGCTTGCATACCCGATTCATTAAATCCATAAAGACAGCTGGTGCGTTGGTCAATCCGAATGGCATGACCAAGAACTCATAGTGCCCGTAACGAGTTCTAAACGCTGTTTTTGGAATATCGTCCTCGAATACTCTTAGTTGATGATAACCAGATCGAAGGTCGATCTTAGAGAAATACGAGGCTCCTTGCAATTGATCGAACAGGTCGTCGATTCTGGGAAGAGGATACCGATTCTTCACGGTCAATTTGTTCAATTCCCTGTAGTCGATACACATACGGAACGACCCATCCTTCTTCTTGACAAATAACAATGACTCGGTCGAATGAAACCCTTCTCCAGTAGTTCCTGTAGTTGGCTGGACAACTCTTGCATCTCTGAGGGTGCTAACCGATACGGTGTCTTAGCTATCGGTGTAGCTCCAGGAACCAGCTCTATATGGAATTCCACCTGTCGTGGAGGAGGCAATCCAGACAAATCATCAGGGAACACTTCCGGGTAATCCCGTACAATCGGAATGTCTGTCAATTTTATCTCTTCTTCTTTCTTCTCTACGATGTGAGCCAGAAAAGTGTAACACTGCTTCCGTAGACTTTGGCGGGCTTTCATGCAAGAAATGAGCTTTAGTGTTCTTCCCGGTCGTTCTCCTTGAATCTTGAGTACTTTCCCGTCTGACATGGGAATCCGCACTACTTTATCTCGACAAACAATCTCGGCTCCATGCTTAGACAACCAATCCATTCCCACTATTACGTCAAAGCTCCCCAACTCAAAAGGTATCAAATCTATGCTGAAGACCTGACCTTCCAATATTAGGGTGCAGTTCTTAATAATTTCCTCTGCCTGTTCAACCCTACCATTTGCCATTTCTACGGTGTAACTAGTTTCTAGTCTACTGGCACTCAAATCAAGCATTTGCACAAACTCAGATGATATAAAACTATTGTCTGCTCCAGTATCAAACAGTACAGATGCGAAGTGGTTATTGAGTAAGTGCGTACCCGTGACAACGTTCGGGTCTTGACGGGCATCATTAGCTCCAATGACGAAGGCGCGTCCCCGTGCAGCATGAACTTGGTTTCCTTGGCCTTGAGCACCCGCTATGGCCAGTATCTGCTGCTGGTTGTTTCCCTGCTGATCCGGTGCCCTATTCAGTCGGGGGCACATGTTCCTGAAGTGATCGAGGGCTCCACACTCGTAGCAAGCCCTGGCATTCCCAGCGGGGTTAACCGCGTTGATGGGTGCCACCAGGTTTGGTGCTACTCTACAGTCTCTTGCTTGATGCCCCGGACGTCTGCAGTTCAAGCACACCCGGCACAGTGTTGCTGGAGGATGATGAAGATTACACCTGTCACATTTCGGGTGCGGCCCAGCATATTCCTTCTTTCCTTGAGTCACAGCCACAAAGTTTCTGGTCGTTTTGGCCCTCTTATCAAACTTTCTTGTACTGGACCGGCTCGATTCCCCAGCTTCCTTCCTTTTCTCTGCTCCCTTACCCAGTACCCCTGTTCTTACCATCTCATCAGTGAGAGCGCCAGCTTTCAGGATTGCACTCTGAATTGTAGGAGGAGCAGCTGCAGTTACCATGGCTCGTATTTGAGGCGCGAGTCCCCAAATGTACCTCTCAATCCTCTTAGATTCCGGAGTGACTAAATGTGGAACTAGTCTAGCCAACTCGTGGAACCGGTCGGTATAAGCTGCATGCCCCGCCCCCACCATAGCGTGATTCCAAAACTCATGCTCCAGCTTTTGCATCTCATTGTGAGGGCAGTATTCCTCGGTGATCATAGCTTTAAATTCATCCCAGGTCATCTGCATCGTAGATTCCCTTCCCCTAGCTTAAACCTGGGTGTTCCACCAGGTTAGTGCTCGGCCCTGCAGTGAGCACGTAACATACTTGATGCGCTGGCTGTCGAGGCATTCGCTGATGTCGATCACAGCCTCCATTTTCTCGAGCCATCTGATCAGGGCTATCGCCCCACCTTTTCCATCGAAATCCCGGGGCTTACAGGCCACAAACTCCTTGTAAGAACAGCCCCGTTTGGCATTAGCAACCCCAGTTTCGTTACAGGCTGTACCACCATTTCCGGTCTCCTGGTTGCTTTCATTCCCAGTCGGGTTCCCATTATCCTCATTCTCGTTACCACCGTCCCCGTGGGGGTGGTTTTGCTGTTGCAGCGCGTCGCTCACCTGAGCTACGATAGTTGGAATCAAGGAAGTCAATTGTTGAGCAATCAAGGCTGCCATTTCAGCATTTCCAGTCCCTTGATTATTGCCAGAAGGGCCTTCATTCGCTGTTGGAGGTCTACCCCTGCCTCGGCCTCTGCCCCTCGGGGCTTCACTTCCGCTACTGTTGCTGCGGGTAGATCTTCGAGGCGGCATGTTCTATTCATACAAGAGGCAACATATAAGCTTTAGTCACCTTAAGATGCATAAGTACTTTACTTATCAAATTCCCAATGTTTCGTGTTCCAGTCGGTCAAGATCACCATGCAGCCATTTTAAGCATATTCTCGGTATACCGGTGGTGTTTATATATAGGGTTCCCCGCAGCGTTCCCACCACACCCACGATGTACCGAGAATGATGCCTAATCCGGTTACATGACATTCGACCTTCCTTCACATCATATCCATAATAATCCATCAAGTCAACTGAGAACCAAACATGTAGTCACGTATAGTCTTGCGGAGGTTGTCTATCTCGCGTCCTTGAAAGGACTCAGACATAGCCTCCTCGGGTCGGTCTCAGTATCTGAGGTCAAGCGCAATGTAAGATCTGTGACGATCTGTTCGGGTCTCGATTCCCGAATTTGGTTATAATAACTCGGCGCACAGAGGGAACGGAAGATCCAATAGGAAGCATCCCATAGGGGTCGAGCACAAGGGCTCAAGCGCAAAGTAAAAGATCACATAATAGAACGATAACCAAGCACGTAGGGAGGAACACATACACGAGATATATAAATGCACACAAGCTTAAGCATGCAAATCTACATGAAGGTTCCTAGGTTATAGTCTAGGTCAAGTGTAATTGCCTAATTCTCTATAACCAATGGCTCTGATACCAGTCTGTCACACCCCCGCTGATAGCGGAAACACGGGGAATGTGAGCTAGACGGGATCGTCATAACACATGGTATATGATAGAGTAGCAATACAATATGATGACAAGCGTGTCATGACAACACCCGAACACAAATGGAGACTTGTGTCGTGTATAATCAATGTTCACGACAGCATAGTTATAAGTACAACATAAATGATCACATAAACATTGATAATAGTTTGTAATGTAATATTCCCACAATTCGGGAACAAGTATACAAAAGATCATATTCATGTTCAAGCTTTACAAAAGTAATAACACAAAATACATCCTAGGGTCTCCACTAAAAGGCAGCACTCCTCCTTGTTCACTTGAAAAGAAATGCTCAAAACGGTCAACGTAATTGTTGGTGAGCTTCGCAGGTTTTAAGTAATAAAAGTTGTTAAGATGTACCAGTAGTTTAATAAGGTCCACCGCAACTATACTTATGTATAGGCGGTTGTACCAGTTATAAATAGCTACAGCCAAACCTAATGTTCGGTTCCTCACGGGAATTGATGGCAGTGAAGAAAGAGTCCCAAAGTTTAAATAGTTTATTAAGACGTAGCAAGATCCACACAGCGCGTACGTATAGTTTCTAACCAAACCAATCCTTAGGTCCCATAACCGGGATTAATGGTTATATGAAAAGGGTTTTACATAGCATAATAAGTTTAACTTGACGTAGCAAGATCCACACAGCGCATACGTGTCAAGTTAAACATGACGTAGCAAGATCCACACAGCGCATACGTATAGGTTACAACCAAACCAATCTTTAGGTCCCAATTACTGGGATTAATGGTTGCAATGGATGATCGGCTTAGAAGAACCACACAGAAGAACCACACAGAAGAACCACACAGCCGAGAACATCCAAGGTCAATGGCATCCACAAGTAGTATAAATCAACACGTAACATCAATTAATAGTGCAGGGTAGTGTAAAACCCCTAAGTAACATACATAGGGTAACATAGCACATAGTTCAAGTTCATCTAGCAGCAAGCAGTCAGGATCACCATGTAACCCGGTTTGAGCACATTCTTAGTATACCGGGGATGCTTATGTATAGGGTCCTCCGCAGCATTCCCACCACATCCACGATATACACAGAATGATACCTAAACCAGTTACATGACATCCATTTAACCTTAGTATAAATCAACAAGTTTAGCAAGGTAAGTTACTCATATAAGTAGCAGCCAACTTCCACTAAGGAAGGTGCCTGAAATTAAGTAATAAGTGAGCATTTTTTTCCCCCAAGTAGAAAATGTTTAAAAAGGGTTTTATAAGCGTAAAAAGGGGCCACGAAACTCACTGAATAGATGATAGGCACGTATGATGAATATTCCCAACGATAGGATGCTATGAACAGTCAAACGCCTATTGACAGTTACTGACAAGCATTAATAATGATCATAAGGCATAAAATGGTATCAATAGGCTCGGGCAGTTTCGGTTCGGTCGTGGGTAGTACACACACAAGCGGTCACACACAACTCAGACTAGGTTATTTTAAATGGTATGTGCCTGTTAATAGCGTTGACTTTAATCTTTGTGGTCAAGCTATGACACTTTATTAATATTACATTATCGTCGTGAGATCTCCGAAGAGGGGATCCATACACACACACACACATTATCAGTCATACAATAGGACCGGACGCACGACCGACACTCCATTCGCACGAATGGACTTTCAGTCGTACGAATTAGCTACTTTCGTACGATTGAACCTTCATTCATGCGACTAAGCCTTCAGTCGTACCACGCAAGACTTAGTCATACGACTCAACCTCCATGCACCCGATTGGTCCTTCAATCGCACGAATCAGCTTCATTCGTGCGATTGAACTTTCATTCGGTCGATTGGCCTTTCAGTCGTACGACTCACACACAATCGCACACAATTTCATTCGCACCGACTCAATCGCATGACTCATTCGTTCGCACAGACTCATTCGCACATGCATTCAATCGCACACACCCATACGCCCGACCTAGTCGCACGATTTGCCCAATCGCATGGCTCAGTCGCGTGTCACACTCATACGCCCTACCCAGTCGCACGGCTTATTCCAGTCGCACGGCTCAGTCGGCCGGATGGCCCAGTCGCCCTGCGCAGCAGGTCGCGACTGCACAGACCATCGAGCAGCGCCCAGCTGCTCCGAGCATGGGTTTCACGCACCAAGAACCTCCAGAACACTAATCCTAACACGCCTAGACAAGAAGCACACTCAAGAACACGACATGCAAGTCCACACAACCTCTTGTGCTCGGATGAACCCGAGCACCCGAAAACCCTAAAAACGCAGAAGTGAAATCGAGCAAGAAACGGGTCAAACGAGGTTATCTACCTGCTAGAAGTGAGATTTCACGATGATAACTAAGATTTGACGACGAAAACGCAACAAACGGGTCGGATTTTGGTGCTAGTTCGAGAGAGAGTGAAGAGGATGAAGATGGAGCGATGATGATGAAGAAGTGAAGAGAAAATGGCTGGGAAGAGGGTATTTATACCCAGCCTAGTTTCCTGAAATGTCAAGTTTAGTCCCCGCACTTTGCCCCGAGTTCCTACATTTTGTTTCGGTTAAAAGCGTTATAATTTAGTCTCGTTTTATTGACGATAAAATGTTATTTATGAGTTAAAAATAATTTTATTCGTGACAATTGTTTTATTATAAAAATGACGTGTTTAGTGTTAACGGGGCAAATCTTGGAGAAACGTCTTAAGGTAATTACAAGTTGAACAACCATAACACGCATATAAGGGCAATTAAGTAAAACAAATATGGTATTCACGTAGTTGGTTTATCAAAATGAGGAATGACAGATAACAAGGTTAAATCAAACACGCTAAATGACGGAACTTTGGTGACGGATGTCACAATGGTGGTGGTAGTGATTGGATCTGGGTTTGATGGTGATGGTTATGTAGATCTGAGTGATGACTATGGTAGCTGGATGGTGAATGGTGGTGACGGGTTAGGTGGTAGGCGTTGGCTATAGTGGTTGGTAATAGTGAAAGGTGATGATGGGTCAGGTTGTGGTTTCGGCAGCGTGTGACGGTAGGCGGCAGTGTTATGATGGTCGGTGTTTGATGATGATGGTGTTAAAGGATGATGATGATAATGAATTAATCATTAATTATTATTAACATGGGTAGAATGGTAATTTTAAAATATGCATAAATAACCCTTAAGCTTTAAATTTTACATAAACAATCCTTAAGGTGACAATAACCAAAATGCCTCTAAACTTAATAGAAAAAAGTTAACAGAGGTAGTGTCAGTGGGCAAAAGAGTTAAGAAACTAACTTTGACACTAACTCTTATGCCCTTAAACTTAATGTTTTATTTCTGAACTCTTATGGACCCTGACACTAACTCCATTAATTTTTTTTTGTTAAATCTAAGGGCGTTTTGATCATTCTTACCTTAAGGATTGTTTATGTAAATTTTAAAGCTTTATGGTTATTTATGCACATTTTTAAAATTACAAATACAACCACCACACACCACCACCATAACATATTTAAAAACCCAACCCACCCACCCATTACCCATCGTCTTCTCCGCGCAAACTAAAGCATTGCTGGCACACTGCGGCCTACGCACCCCTCTCCTTATACACATACATAGGACCTTTAGATCTGGGTAATCCACTATCACCGTCATCCTTCTCTATCTCTATAACTATCATATCAACAACATCTTCGCCACCACCATTCTTCACTATCGCCGGCACTGATGACACACACCGCCACCACCACCGTTGGCGCTACCTCTCGCATGAGTTTCCATCACGACCACTATCGCTCTTCACCGCCATCACCACTATAATCTCTTTATCCCCAGTGCAATGATGGTCACTTGTGGTTCAGGCGGTGGTTAGGGTGGTATGATGATGGTGGTGGTGATTGGAACTGGGTTTGATGGTGATGGTTATGCAGATTTGAGTGTTGACTATGGTAGTTGGAAGGTGAATGGTGCTGACGGGTTAGGCGGTCGGCTATAGTGGTTGGTGATGGTGAAAAGTGATGATGGGCCAGGTTGTGGTTTTGGCAGCTTGTGACGGTGGGCGGCGGTGTTATGATGGTCGGTGTTTGATGATGATGGTGTTAGAGGATGTTGATGATAATGAATTAATCATTAATTATTATTAACATTGCATAATGGTAATTTTAAATATATGCATAAATAACCCTAAAGCTTTAAATTTTACATAAACAATCCTTAAGACAAAAATGACCAAAATGCTCTTAAACTTAACAGAAAAAAGTTAACAGAGTTAAGCGTCAGGGGGCAAAAGAGTTAAGAAATGAAACGTTAGAGGTTGATATGTTAAAAACTTTCTTTATGGACTGACGGGGTTAAATAGCCTTAACCCCAAATGACCAAATTAGTAATTTACTCTTACTTTTATAAACTATAGAATTCAATTTAAATTGGATACTTATCAGTTTGATGAATGCAAGAAAATTTGAGCAATTCTAGTCATGTACTAAAAAAATATTAGTTAAAAGAATTATTTTCGTTAACGTTTATACACATACTAGCTATAGTAAACTCGTGTGTTACACGGGCTGAATAACAAATAAGATATTAATATAATAAAATTTATTAATTCTAAAATGATATTCTAAGATATGATATGACTAAAATTATATATGAGAAATTATTATAAGTAATAAAACAGTTATATCAATTTTTTTAAAAAATTGTTTTTAAATTTTTTCTTAATTAGAAATAACATTAGTTAATAGATCTTTTTCTTAATTTATTAAATTTAAAAACATGTTAAATAATATTATTAGTAATTAAGGTAATTATTTAATAGGAGAGAGAGATGGGAAAATTTGGGTGAGGATAATTGTGGTATTGACACGTGTCATCCGAAGATATCTTCTTATTAGAGTAGAAATATATTATATTTATATATTAATTTCATAATTAATATACTTTAGGTTTAAGTCCTTGTTAATAGATTCATATAGAATGATGATGTGTTAGGACAAAGCTAAATTAATGAGATATCAATGCATAAAATTGTATGTTTGACTTGAAAATAATGAAACATCATTCTAGTAAACTCCTATAATTTTATTTTGCTCCAACACCTTTGGAAGCGTAAGGGCTTGGTTCGAATGACTTAAATAAGTTTCCAACTCAACATAAGTTACAGTTTTAACACATTTTTTAATTAATAATGTAAAGCCCTCGACACTAGTTAAAAAGCACTCTAACTTTACTATAAAAAAACTAGGCTTTCACTGAGGGTAAAGTTCTAACGGATGTTATCGTCAGAAACTTTCTGACAAAATTCTGATTAAATGTCGTATTAAAACAACTTTTATTAATATTCTTTTAAAAAATAATGACACTGGTTAACCCGTTTCTAAATTTACTGACGACTAAAAATTCAAGGGTAACCCATTGTTAACAAATGTCTTCTCTTAGTAGCTTTTCAAGTTTGATTTGCGGTAAATTGAACAATAATGTATTCTGACGAAAATCTATCTTTGTGGAAACTATGAAGTTTAAGACTATGAGGAGAAGGGCGTTATAGCCCATGGAATGCCCCATAAGACGCCCCAGAACGCCCCAGAACGCCCTCTACATTGCCCCATGGGGCGTTCTAGGGCTTGAAATCCATCCAAACTTCCTGTATAGAACGCCTTGAATCCTCCCAAAATAAAATTAAAAAAAAAGAAAAAAAGAAAAAAAAGGGGCATTCCAAAGAATGCCCTACTCCAACAAAAAGGAAGGGAAAGCCCCACTATCTAGTTGGCGCCACGTGGCGCAAGGATATGAGTTTGGGGCTTCCTTAGAATGCCTTGTTACTCATAGTCTAAGAAAGAAAAACAAATTTGTTCCTAGTAAACTATCCTTTCCAAATATATGATTCCCAATGTGTGGTGAGATTTCCGATAGAACTATAGAAGTCAGTCACAAGTCTGTCAAAAATGTTTCCTACATATATCATGATCATGGTGTTTTTACAAATAGCAAACATACCGGTGAAAATTTGCTATAAATAGCATAGTTGTACCTGTCCGGCCGGTCTTTGAAACCTTTAAGCTACAATGTCTTGGTATTTTGAAGTATGAAAAATCATTGTTTGGATGTAGCGTGTACACTATCTCATGAGGACACGACAACGAGCCGAGTTGATATTGAAGATCATTGTTACTGAATTAGTTGGAATTGGTGATCTCAAATTTAAATACTTCTATATGTCTACCTAATCTACCGACAAGATGTCATATTGGAATACAAAGTAAGTGTTAGTTTATATCTAATTTACTACATTTATATTCTATTTTTCGAAGTGTGTCCTCCCGAAACAATGGGGTCGATGCTATTTTTAGCGAATTGAAAGAGAATTGTACACATCCATTTTTAATTTAACTCAATTACATAATATTTCAGTTTTAAGCACTAACGCTTCTATATTTTGTTTCGTTAAATTGCAAGATGTCTATGATAGACGATAAGGTGAAGTTGCTTCTTCACGATCACAAGTTGATTGACCACTCAATGGTTGGAGAGTGCGTGATGTAACTGTAAAGCACCACAAGAAAATTGGTCTATAGCAACGAAAATATGGCATCTTATAGCGACCTAGCTTATTTTGCTTTACAACGACGACTTGTCGTCGCTATAGATTTAGTTCGCATAAATTAGTCGTAATAGGCAGAAATGCCGTCAGGTTATATATATGGTCGGCACAAGTTCGTCTATAGGAACGACAAATCGTCCCTATAAGTATCTTGGTTTCTGATTTTACCGATTATAAAAATTAAAAAAAAAAGAAGAAAAACTTGACATATAGCGACGACATGTCGTCGCTATATGTCTTTTTCATATTTTTTAACTGTTTTAAAATTCTTTTTATGGTGACAACATGTCGTCGCTATTGATCTCATTTTATTTAATTTTTTTCATTTTATGTAGGAACTTAATTTTTTTTTACAAATTTAACAAACATATAATCAATAAAAATCCAATGCAAGTTTAACAAACAAATAATTCATACAACTTCAAATTTAAGTTTAACAAACAATAATTCATACAACTTCAAATTTAAGATTAACAAACAAATAATTTATACAATTAGTTTAAAGTTCAACAAAATCTAACAAAAACACAAACGCTAATGACCACCAGGTGGTCGTTGCTGCTGCCAGTAGCGCATCATTTCCATCCGCTCTTAAAGCAATCGTTGCATTTCTTGTATTTCTTCTTCTTCTTGTTGTTGTTGTTGGACTTGTTTTTGTTGTTGTATAGTTTCTTGATTTTATTGTTGTTGTTGTCTACATTCCGCAAATTCATATTGCAAATGTTGCGTTGGAGGAGGTTGCGAGCTAAAAATCAGGGGTGGGATGTCTCACCACGCGACCAACACTTCATATATGTCCTCGCCTTTTACCTAAGGCATGCTCAATGCATTGAATCTCATCAACAGCAGATGAGTCTCCATCGGTCTCGCTAGAGGATCTCACATACTCCTCTTGAATTCTTTTCAGCATTAAACATATTGAAAATAGTAGTTCAAATAGGTTATTTTGACCCAAATACACTTAAACATACTAGAATCAATCAAAAGTTAGTTAAAATGGATCATTTTGACCCAAACAGACTTAAACATACTAGAATCACACAAAAGTTAGTTCAAATGGGTAATTTTGACCCAAATACACTTAAACATAACTTAAACATACTAGAATCAATCAAAAGTAGTTCAAATGGGTTATTTTGATCCAAACACATTTAAACATACCAGAATCAATCAAAACTTAGTTCAAATGGGTCATTTTTACCCAAACACACTTAAACATACTAGAATCAATCAAAAGTTAGTTCAAATGGGTCATTTTGACCCAGACACACTTAAACATACTAGTATCACACAAAAGTTAGTTCAAATGGGTCATTTTGACCCAGACACACTTAAACATACTAGAATCAATCAAAAGTTAGTTCAAATGGGTCATTTTTACCCAAACACACTTAAACATACTAGAATCAATCAAAAGTTAGTTTAAATGGGCCATTTTAAGCCAAACACACTTAAACATACTAGAATCACACAAAAGTTAGTTCAAATGTGTCATTTTGACCCAAACACACTTAAACATACAAGAATCAATTAAAAGTTAGTTAAATGGGTCATTTTGACCCAACCACACTTAAACATAGTAGAATCAATCAAAAGTTTGGTCAAATGGGTCATTTTGCCCAAAAACACTTAAACATACTAAAATCACTCAAAAGTTAGTTCAAAATTACCCAGTCTAATTCTGTAGTTGCATTCACCCATCTCGTGCCTTCTTTAAAATGCGTCTTCTGAAAGGGATCAATCAGACGACTCCCATGTGAATAATAAAAATTCTTAGAAATGCATCTTCCGACAGTTAATACTTTTTTATACTAACAATTATACTTTGACCTACATATGTCTCTTCTGTGTATATGATTGGCACCCATGGAATCTCGGATAACGTTGTTTATCTTTGTTTAATTTGTTTGCCTTAGATCGGCTCCTATAAGTGGGTTCTAAGAACAACTCATTAATCACTCGAGCCCATGCTTGTGGGTCAGTTCCCTCAGGGGACAAGTCAACGCTGTTTCCACGTCATCATAACCACCCACATCATCAAAATAAGATTTTAGATCTTGCTTTCGATCTTTGTAGGCTCTTTGACACGCGGCAGTGATTCTGAGCCTTATGCCTTCCCACTGTTCGGATTCCCTCCATCTAGCATGATCAAAATATTCCTTCAAAGCATGTAATTAAAAAACATGTAACACTTATATAATTAAAATACAAAAAAACATAACATTTTATACTTACAAAAAGTGTGGGATATATGGCTTTTTTAAATTCATCGGGAACAACTTGCCAACTGGGATAATGGAAAGGAACAACCTTACTAATTTCATTAGAGATTAACCTTACAAAATCCAAGCTATTCTCTCCAACAAACTTATATTGACCCCAATTGCTTTCAACCTGTTGCGATCCTATTTGGATCCTCATGCAGAGGTAGATCCCCGCCATCCCCACCATATCCTCAAGCAATATATGTTGACATGCTTCAACAAAATAGACAATAAACATTAACAATATACCTAAAATCATAAGCTTTAAACGAATTTCATACCTTGAAAATATACACTTATACACACACACGCGCGCATGCGCGCACACACACACACACACACACACACATATATATATATATATATATATATATATATATATATATATATATATATATATATATATAGGGTAATGTTCTATAAAGAACATTGGTATATTGTAAGAACCCCTTAACCCACTTTTGGACCATTGATCTTTGGATATTTTGTGATCCAATGGCCATAAATTAATCTGCTTATTATACTAGTAAAAGTACAATAGAAGATGAGTTGTTGAGGGTGTAATGGTAATTTTACCCCATTTTACAAAAGGACCGTGGTTGTTGATCTTTCTTCCCAAAAGCATACATCTTATCAATCACAATCAATACTATTCATTTTTTAATTTATAAAATTTTAAACTTATGTTTCCTTTTCTTCAACACAGGTAGACGAAAAAACCCATTCCCCCTCCTTCTTCTTTCGGTTTTTCTCCAAACAAAATCCGATTATCCATCAGTTTTGTTCAAAGAATCAAGATCTTGTTCTTTTGAAGGCACAAAATCTACAAAGAAAGGGTGGTCGCAGACTTTGTATAGGTGTTCCGTAGTTCTTTGAAGATTTGAAGAAGATGAAGGGAAGTGAAAATCGATAAGTCCCCCACCCGTGAAAACGACATTGAAATTACACTTAAAACACCGACAGCAGTAGTCTCCTCTTGAACTTAACTCTTTTTATTTTGTATTCTTTTTCGCTTACATATACATTTGGTAAGAAGGATTGAGTCGATGTTGTTAAAGAACCCTAGAAAAGCACATATAGCGCTTCGGTTTATTTTGTAGAAAAGAAATCAGTGATAGATTTAATTTTACTTTGGGAAATTGAAGTATGTTAGAATGTGAAGTTTTGATATTTCAAGAAAAAAAATTGTTAAAATTAATGTTATATTTGGAAAGAGGTAAAATTGAGACAGTAGCAAAAGCATTTGTGGTTTGGTTTTATTTTTCTATTAGGCAATATTAATTTTTTTTTGACTTATTTAACAGTGGCAGGGAGATTATAAAAAGCGAGGAGCTCTAGTGAATGGAGGCATTCAAGACGTAAACCAATTTAGTTAGAATCAGTAGTAACGTATTTTATAAAATAATTTATATTTACAGACTTATTATGCATGACTACAGGAAGGAGTAGCGAACGAATTGCACGACAATCACTTCGGAAATTTGTAAACACAGCGGGGGACCCTATACAAATTGATTTGGACGAACATCAGAATTACGGTTAGTTTTTTGCACAGAAGTAACTTTTGCACAAAACATCATTGTAATTTGTTTCATTAATGTTACAACATTCAATTCCATTCTACGTATTCAGTTTTCTAATATATACTAATTATTAATTATGTTAAAACATGGGCAGATGACGATGCAGTGGTCGAACATATTTCACTGTTATCATCTGAAAGCCCTGGTGCACGCATGAATTTGAAAAGTAATGTAACATTGTTTTATTTTTGGAGTTTGTGTTCCCATATGTTTGTTGTTTGGTTTGTTATCTCCCAATGAGCTATAATATTTGATTACGTTGTTTGCCTATATACAGGGCAACGTCTTAAGAGGACTTTGGATGGTATAAGATGTGAGGGGAACAATAGGAAGAAAGATGTGGAAGGTAAGTTCTTGATAACCTTGTTGTTTACATTACTGTAAGTCACTGTAACATAAGGAAAGGTACGGTTGTTTTTAATGGAAAAAATTACAAATGCCGAACCATTTCGTTTTGGGTGGTACTCTTGTTTAAGCATATTGTAATCCAATTTACCAAAAATGGTTTTATGGTACATAATCTATAGGAGTTTTTAGTACATAATTAACTTTTGCAGACAATATGATTGAGATTTGTTTTAATCCATTCTACATATCCAGTTGTGTAATATATAATACATATTAATTATGTTAAAACATGGGCAGATGACGAAGCAAGCGTCGAACACATTTCACTCCTATCATCGGAAGGCCCTAGTGCGCGCACAAATGTGAAAAGTAATGTAACATTGTTGTATTTTTTTGACTTTGTGTTTTCATATGTGTGTTGTTTGGTTTGTTCTCTTCCAATGAGATATAATAATTGATTACGTTGTTTGCCTATATACAGGGCAACGTGTTAAGAGGGCTTTGGATGATATAATATGTAAGGGGAATAATGAGAACAAAGAGGTGGAAGGTATATTGTTCATAACCTTGCTGTTTACATTATTGTAAGTCAAAGTAACATGTGGTAAGAAATCCGATAATGTCATTTGTTTACATTATTGTAAGGCATAGGTGGAAGGTAGTGTTATTTTAAGCACATTGTAATCCAATGTACTAGTAAATGGTTTATGCTACATAATTTATATTAAATTTCTTAAAAACAGGGCCTGGTGACGAAACAAATGTGGCACATATTTCAAAATTATCATCTGAAGTAGCGATTGTGCGTAGAAACGCTAAAAGTAATGTACTATTGTTAAAATTTTCGCATTTGGGTTTAATAGTGTATTTGTTTAGTTTGGTATCTTCGAATAAGACACGATATATGAGTACGCACTTTAAATATATACAGGAGCGGTTGTGAAGAGGACTTCCCATGCGAGAAGATGTGAGGAGCATAATGAAAAGAAGGGTGTAGAAGGTTAGAGTCTTGTTAAAGTTGTTGTTTACATTATTGGTTAGGTGTAGTAACGTTCTGCTGTATTCTAGAATAACTACATTTACTAATTTTGTTATAACAGGATCGGGTGATGAAGCAAACCTGGTAATCATATCATTATTGTCTTCGGAAGGTCCAAGTATGCGGAGGAATGCTAAACGTAAGATATATTTATTACACAATTTAAAACAAAAGTAGTAACTTTTGTGTGGTCTTGTTTGTTATACTTTTCAATAAACAAAAGGTAAATTAAGGTATAAATATGTTATATCAGGTACTTGTGTGAAGTTGAAAGTGAGCACCAACAAACGTGATGAAAACCCAATAAAAGATGGTTTGGATGGTATGTTGGTATTTAAAAGAAATTATTGTAATGGTTATATTTATATGATAGCATAATATATTAGTATTGATGTTGCACAACACCTAATTTTACAACGTGAGTAAATGTTGGTTGCGTCATCGATTGAAAAAGGTTCTCACATACGGATAAGTTACTAATCTAAGAAAATCTATTTTTAAATAATTGTTATATTGATCATTTTTTTTAATTTACTTATAATGTTAACAGGTAAAGAAATAATGATGGTGCATAGTAGCAGAGGGGTTAATATGAGAAAGAGTAGGAATGACCTTGATAGGGTAAGGTCTACTAGTAAGAAAAAAACACTCGTACAGAAGAAGTGCAAGAAATATCCTTCCATATTTAATAAATGCTCACCAAAACCACTATCAAAAGCTATTACACTGCTGAATGAGCAGCAACGTAGTGCTGTTGAAGAAATGGGATTCGGTAAGCTTTTGGAATTTAAGGTAGATGGAATTCCGCAGAAGCTAGGTTACTATGTTGTAGATGTCTTCAACGAAGATAAGATGGAGCTTGATGTAAGGCCCCGTTCCCGGGCACCTCACAGTTGGTCATTCACAGCATAAAACATTCATAAAATAAATTTTAAGCAGCGGAATTATTTAAACAAAAACCATCCATTCATTTAAAACACTGTTGTTAAGCAATACATTTTAATTCACAAGTCACAAAATGTAGATGAATGAATTACAAAACAACAGTATCGTCAAAAGCATAATGGATGTCAGTCTTGCCCACCAAGTAGCCACCCATGTGTGCCATCCTCAGCAACCTGTCACCTGCCAACTGGAAAATACATAAAAGTCAGCGTTGCTGAGTGAGTTCTAGATTTGTAATTAAAATACTTTACTTCTCATTCCAAAACGTTCGTTATGCATATGTGATCACACATCGTACGTACACGTAGGTAATTTCATTCATTATCTTCATCATTCGTTCATTAGTTTTCATTCGTGTACCATTCATCGTTCTCATTCACGTTTGTACATACATTCTTTTCATTCATTCATACGTTCTTTAACTTTCATTCGTCAAGCATGCAAAACTCTAAGGGTCACCTTTCTTCTCTGCCCTCATGGTTCCAACCCATGAGCCGACAAAGCATATCATATCTGTCTGGTGCCCCTATGGCTCTCAGTCCATAGACCGACACCTGGTGCCCCTATGGCTCTCAGTCCATAGACCGACACCTGGTTGCCCCTATGGCTCTCTGTCCATAGACCGACAACCTGGTTGCCCCTATGGCTCTCCGTCCATAGACCGACAACCTTGTTGCCCCTATGGCTCTCTGTCCATAGACCGACAACGTCTCGTCCGGGGTCACGTTAGCCCCGTGAGTGATCGTCACCACTCCTGCTGTAACAACTATCCCGTGACAGGTCACAAAGACACTGCCCCGTTGTTCTTAAGGCAACTATGGCTCACTGTCCATAATCTACCATAAGGCTCGTAATAGGCCTAGTTACTAGAACCCAGCACCATTTCCAAGACTTCATAACCGTCAATTCCATCTCGTGCCCCTTAGACCATGCAAGACTTTCGTTCATTCATTTATGCATGTATTCATCATCATTCTTCTTTTCGTTCATTCGTTAATACATGCATTCGTCATCATGTTCCTCTTTCATTATCTTTCACTTTACGATACATAATACTTCATTAGTTCATTCTCGTTATTCGTAAAGTTTCAAACAGATAAGCATACACAATTACAAGGAACATACGCACTCATCATACATACTCATCATACATTCATCATCATCATACGTAGCATCATACCATACTTAACAATATTTTAATAATATTGTTAACAATAATACACTAATACTAATATTAGTGACAATAAGGGTTAACCATAATCATCATTACATGCATGAAACATCATCATTTGTTAACCCTAGTCAGCCCTGGTCAAGACCTCGGACTTCGGTATTTCAGGAAATTTCTGAAAAATTCTAAGTGTCCTAGTCGTTTGAGCCCTGTTGGGCGTATAAGCCCTCTGGCCGTATGAGCACTATTGGGCGTAAGAGCACTGCTGGACTTTTCACTTAACACTTAGATTTATCAACTGGTCATACGACCACACTGTTGGTCGTATGACCACTGGTAGTCGTACCATCCCTGGACTTGGGAACATATTTGGATCATACGACCACTGTTGGTCGTATGAGTCCATACTTAGAAAATTTCATCATAGTCATACGACCACTGTTGGTCGTATGAGTCCTGTGGGTCTCATACTTAGAAAATATCACTTATTCATACGACCACTGTTGGTCGTATGAGTCCTGTTAGACTCATCAGCACTTAGGAAATTATATCTCCTGGTCGTACGACCACCCTGTTGGTCGTATGACCACTAGTGGACTCATCAGCTTGTTCTTATTTATTCTAAGTCCAATTTCAGATATATTTGCAACCTGTTCATGTGTCTAATCCATAATCCAAGCCCCAAACATCATAATGCCTAATTCTAAACATATACATATGATTCTAGGCATAAATCTAACATAAACATAAGCATACATACATTCATTTCATACGGGTTTCAACCCAAACTTTACAAAAACATGCTTGCATGCATTTTCCAGCCCCAAAACATTTAAAAACCAGTAAAACGGGGTCTAGAACTCACCTTAGCTGCTCTTCAAGTTCAAACTCTTCTGCTCGAGCTTTTCCAAAGGATCCGAAAGCCTAGATGTGTCTAAAACACACAAACCCGAACACACATCCACATAAGAACATACATTTCTCGGTTTCTTAGCTCAAACACAACTTAAAAACATCAATTCTTACCTTGAATCTGATTTCTTCTTCTTTCTCTCTCTAGGAATCGAAGTTCCTGCTGTTTCTCTCTCTAAAAACCGATGCAAAGAAATGTGCAGGAGGTAATGGGCGGCCATGCCACCTTTTTACCAACTTTATAAGATTTTTTTTATCATTTTACACTTTTGGTCCTCCAACTTGGGGTTGACTTCCTTTTCCTTCTTTTTTTTTTAAAAGAATATACGGGTGTTACACTTGAATTGCCATGTGGGAATATAAAAGTTGATGACGTAGCGGTACACATATTGCTTGGTATCCCAAGACAAGGAATCCTTTTAGATAGTTTGGAGGACGCGGATGTAAGGAGTTCATTACTAGACGATTGGAGGAGTTCATATGGAGATTCATACATATCACCGGCGGATATTCTTGCTCGACTAACAAACAATACTCATAACAACATCAACTACTTCAAGCTAGACTTCTTGGCTTTGTTCTTGGCGACTATGGTTGAATGTCATGCACACGGGAAATGTAAGCTTAATGCCATCTACCGGATAAACAACAGAGTTGATGTAAGGAAGATCAATTGGTGTGCTTATGTGCTGAGCAAGCTAAAAACAAGTAAATTGATGTGGGACAGGACAAACACAAAGCCTTTCACTGGGCCATTGAGTATACTTACGGTATGTTAGGAAATTAAAATAATAACTCTTAATGCAGTTCAGCGTAAGAATGTAGGTTGGAAGATTATTAAAATGACGTTAACTAATTACGTACTATAATAATTGTTAATACTTTTATTAAGATCATTGTAAGTTAATGTAGATGATTTACTTGTATTAAGACACTATAAGATAGAGTATTAGTATGTGCGGAACATTATATTATTGTAACTGTCTTGTGTCCACATATGCTTGACTTCATGTAAGTAAGTTAGGTGTTGAAAACTCATAATTTAATTGCTGTATAAGTTATTATATAAGATAGAAATTGTCATTAACTGCCTGAAGAAAGCTTATTAGTCTATGAGGACAATTATATTATTGTAACTGTGTTGTGCCCACTCGCTGTTTACAATACTGTAGGTAATTTCAGTCTTACATATCTTCATTACGTAACTGTAAAAGAATCTTACTAGACACAATAATGATTCTTAATTGCAGTTGATTTACGTGCGTGCAATGAGATGTAGCGGATTTGATGAAGATCATTTGAAACCAACAATTCAAACATGGATTTTGGACAAGTTGAAGTTACGGGAAAAATTAGAAATAAAAAAGGGGGGGTTTGGTCAAGGAATGTTAGTAGGAATTTGCAATGATGGTTTGGGCGAAGGAAAAGAACAGAAGACAAATTTATATATAAAGGAAACATCTAATGTTGTTAAAGAGGTAAGAAGTAAATTACTTAGTACAAGTTCAACTTATGAGATCATTAACATCATCCCCCGCTATTGAAAAAATGTTTACAGGGGAGGTTAGCAAAACTTGAAGAGATTACGTCGAAAACAATCACGTTGAAAGCAGAACTTGAATTAGGGATATTAGAAATGCAAGGCAGAGAAGTGGAAAAAGATGTAGTTGAAAGTTTAGTCTGTAAATTTGAATGTGTATTCAACCATAAACCGAGGCCACTTCCTTCTTCAATGAAAGTTGAAGTTGAGAAAAATCAAGGAAAAGATATCACCGAACAGGGGTTGGATGATTTAATATTTAAAGTTTGTATGGATATCAATGAAAGAAGACAACCATTGATAGAAAGTGAAGAAGATGATGTTATGGATGATGAAGACATCAATAATAATAATGGTAAGCAATTAAAATGTGTAGAACCATTAATATTTAGTAAAATATTGGAAGGAAAGTGAAACAATTGTGACTAATAAATTGTATTGTAATAGCAGGTACACGGCAAAGCGACGACGATCTTTCCCCGCAAAATACAACTATTAGGAACGTAAATGATGACGATCCATCGGCACTGGTATATGAGAAAAACGAAGTTATATGTACAGGTATTAGTGTACCTGCTATTAGAACTATTAGCAAGATACAAGCATTAAGTGACATAAGCATAGATATTTTAGTTATTACATAAAACACACAACGTCAAAAGCCTATTTTCCATGTTTTAGAGCCACTGAAACGGGAATACAAGTACGCTGGCCCGTCTTACAGCTTGGGCTTGACACAAGAATATACAGAAGGACATAAGTTAAATGGTAAGATTACATTGTTGTCTGTCCACATAATATGGGTTTTTATATTTAATTTTGTAGTTTGAGGAGTATGAGTATCATTGACCTAGTTGTATATAAGATACAAGCATTAAGTGACATAAGCATAGATATTTTAGTTATTACTTGACGACTGATCTATGGTTACACTAATGTAATTGCGTGGCGTAAACTTTCTATGCACCATGTTCTAACATTACAACTAAATTTCTTAGTACATGACAAAAAGTGGGTAGGAAGCAGTGGGAATACGCACTACAGTAGTATAAACACAGGGGGGTGCAGGTTGCTGAAATTAAGAAAGACGAATCGGGGAATGTTATATTGGAATGTGGTCCTAAATTATCAAAAGGTGCAGTCGAGTTAATCATAATGACTTTACATTCCTTATTTCTGTCGAGATACTAGTGTTAATAAACGCTTAATTTGTAACAGGTTACACTAAAAGTCAAATAAGAAATGATCCTTACAAGTTCATGCCAAAAGTGGACAACATCACAGAACCAAATGCGATTAAAGGGGTGGTGGATAGTTCGTTGGACGAGGGGAAAAAAATCAATGTTAAAGGTCCGTCTACACTACTTACATGATGATGTAGGATGTCTAAAATAAGTTAAAAATGAAAGTACGCCTGTACTTTGTTGTTCAATTTATGATTTGTTTTCTATGATGCAACTTAGGTTTGGAGACAAAAGAAATTAACGAACAGAAAGAAGCTGCGAATCGTGAAGTTTTGCTATCAGATTGTGCCGAAAAAGTAGAGGAAAGAATAATCAAAGGTAAAAAGTTTAAATGAATAATTTTTTAAAAGTATGCAAACATAAAACACACAACGTCAAAAGCCTATTTTCCATGTTTTAGAGCCACTGAAAAGGGAATACAAGTACGCTGGCCCGTCTTACAGCTTGGGCTTGACACAAGAATATGCAGAAGGACATAAGTTAAATGGTAAGATTACATTGTTATCTGTCCACATAATATGGGGTTTTTATATTTAATTTTGTAGTTTGCGGAGTATGAGTATCATTGACCTAGTTGTATATAAGATGAGTGATGCAACTTTGGCCATCAATAAAAAGTGTGCTATTACAACATCTTACATTAAAAAACACGTCAGTAAACAGTCGAAGGTGGTGATTATATAGAAGTGGAGGGTTATGATTAACTGGGTTATAGTATAGTAAAGTGTAGTAACTTTTACACCAACTTACATTAAATAAGCGTCTAGAAAAGATTGACTGAAAATTTTGTCTCACTGTGTATGATGGTCCCCTTTTATATAGTAAAAAACGCATACAACTATGGTGCACCCTCCTACAGCTTGGGTTTAACACAGGATGAACAAACTGAAGGTGGAGAAAAAGGTGAGAAAATGGAAATGTACATTTATTATCGTCTTTATTAGCTGCAGTCACATTAAAAATTGTTATTTTAAAAAAAGTTCAGGCATCTACATTAGAATTTGTATAAGTGCTGTAATTAATGTTTCCTCCTGTATAGCTGATAGGCCAATCAATTTGGATGCACCTCCAAACATGTCAGTGATGACAGCAGATGCTGAAAAGGTGGCTAAAAATAGAGGTAAGCTTAATATTTCGCTTTGGTTGCATATTATTCAAGCGGAATATTAGAATACACTGTCTTCCAGTATTAATTTGAATAAAAATAAATTACATAAACTTACAACAGGTAAAATTATAGAAAAAAAGGAAGATGTGATTGTAAAATGAATTTTAAAACTATTGACTGTGAATGATAGTGTCCTTTTCAATAACAGACAAGGCATGCAACTTAGATGGGCAGTCTTACAGTTTGAGGTTAACACAGGACGATGAAAGTGGGGGTGAAGACAAAGGTAAGTTTCTGAATATACATTACATCACAATATATTACATGACATTAATCTTCTACGGATAATAAAAGGTTCCTTATTTTCCGTCGTAATATTTTGTCTTTTAAAGATTGTTTACTATGATGCAACTTAGGTTTGGAAAGAAAAGAAATTAACGAACACATTGAAGCTGCGACTCATAAAGTTCTCCTGTCCGAGATTGCAAAAAAATTAGATGAAAAAAGAATCAGAGGTAAACGGATAGATGATTACTTTTTACAAGTTGTCAAACATATAACGCAGAAACTGCAAAGTCATATTTTTTGTTTTAG
This sequence comes from Flaveria linearis, assembly GCA_024085815.1. Classification (NCBI taxonomy): domain Eukaryota; kingdom Viridiplantae; phylum Streptophyta; class Magnoliopsida; order Asterales; family Asteraceae; genus Flaveria; species Flaveria linearis. The sequence goes on from CM044001.1 coordinate 78,480,160, forward strand.
TGCCACTGGAAAAGTCAGTCAACTACGGTGGACCATCTTACAGCTTGGGGTTAACACAGGAATATGCAGAAGCAACTCAATTAACTGGTAAAGATTAAATTGCTTTCTGTCCACATTATATGGAGTATTTAAAATTAATTTTATAGTTTGCTGAGTGTGACTATTATTGGGCTACTTGTATATAAGATAAGTGATGCCACGTTGGTGGCTATAAATTAATTCAGTGCTACAGTATCTTATACTAAAAAAACATAAGTAAACAGTCAAGGCTGGTGATTATATAGAAGTGGATGGTTATGATTAACTGGGTTATATTAGTACACTCTAGTCACTTTAGTCAGTATTTAACATTACATACGCGTGTAACAAAGTATGACTTAAAATTTGTGCTAACTGTGAATGATGGTACCTCGTTCTATTGTAGAAAACGCATCCAAGGATGGTGTGCCTACTTACAGCTTGGGTTTAACACAGGAAGAAGAAACTGAAGGTGGAGAAAAAAGTCAGAATTAGAATATACATTTTTTATAGTCATTATTTGGTGCAGTTACATTAAAACTTGATGTTTCGAAAGAACTTCAGGGCTATATTAGAATTTGTAAATGTACTGAGATTAATGTCTACTATTGTATAGATGATAGGACAAACAATTTGGATGCCTCTAGTTACAGGTTGGTGATGACTGAGGATGCTGAAAAAGTGGAAGAAAAAAGAGGTAAACTTAATATTTCGGTTTGGTTGCATATTATTGAAGAAAAAAATTACATTACACTATCTTGCAGTATATATTTGAAGAAAACTAAATTACATAGACTTACATCAGGTTAATTGATGTAAAAAAATATGCTGAGTGTGAGTGATGGTGTTTTTTCTATAGTAGACAAGGCAGGCAACTTAGATGGCCACTATTACAGTTTGGGGTTAACAAAGGAGGATGAAAGTGGGGGTGCAGAAAAAGGTAAATCTGTGAATATACATTGCATTACAATATATTACATGACATTACATCTAAAGAAATAGGTCATGCAATCTTGTAGGGGATAATAAAACTTTCTTATTTCGCGTCATGCACATTTGAAATAGCAAATGACTGATTCGGCTTGTTATGAAGTATAATGACACATGTTACACCCACTTACATTGCATGAGAAGTGACATTTGTTGACGCATCTAATTTCATGTATTTTGATGTGTAAAATTTAGATTATTTACATATAATTATTTTTAAAATTTTAGGCGGGGAATGTAAAAGTATAATCAGTGATAAGGAAAAGTTGACCGTTATCGAATCACCAAACTATAGCTTGGGATTAACGCAGGAGGGAAAAGAAACAAAAGCTTGTGGAGGTAATAACTGTTCAATACAGGAATACGTAACCAGAAAAAAAAATTTAGTTCGATTAATATGTGTTCTTTATACAAATTATGTAGGCGCGAATAATGAAGAAGAAAAAAGGATTAGAAAAAATCCAAAAAGAGCAAGAATGGTTTCCTCGTCAGTAAAATCACCGTATTTTATGAGGGAGACAGCAATTGATCAGTTATTCACAAAGGAAGAGGAGGCGATATGGGATTTAATCTTCAAGGCAAATCCGAGGTAAATATATTTGATTAGCAAATAAATAATTACAGGATAATAGAACCTTTACAAGTGAAAAAGGCCTTTGCTCTTTACTTTAGCATTAAATTGATAAGACAAAAAATCTTACACTATTGCAGCGACCTGGTTTTTGACACAAAATTGGGGTAAGAACAGAAATCTTTATCTTAAGGACCTTGGAGCCATGTACGGAGGTTTATGGCAACATCATTGACTGTTGGGCTGCTGTGTTGAATAATGAGGAAAAGTTAAGAAGCCTGGAATCACCACATAGGCTATTTTTGTGCCACCAGCCATTCGTAAGTACAAAAGTAGTAAAGTAATGTACAATTTTTAGAAAAAAAATTCAACCCTTCATCATGCTATGTTTGTGCAGATGGAGTGGTTATTCATCAATGAGGAAAAATGTTTGAGGACGTTTACAAATAACATCTTCGAAGCGTTAGGGAGGGAGGAAAGCAAGAGAAATCTCAAACGGTATGATCTAGTTTTCTTTCCAATATTGGAAAAGAAACATTTCTACCTGGTAGTGTTTGACTTGAAGAACCCATCAACTTTTGTGATTGACAATATGCAACCTAATGAAAGCATTGTTCAACTGCGTGACCACGATGAGTATCAAAAAAAAGATACACCGTACAAAGTGGTACGTTGCAACATTCTTGTTCCCTCCTTACACTTTGAAGCATTGTTAGATTTTGTATAAAATTAGAAAATTCAAACCTGACTGTGGAAAATTTTTCAGAAATATGTTTTTACTCAATACCTGCTTAAATGGGGGAATAGTAAGGCGGGAAGAATTGGAAGTACAAACATCAACAGACTAGAGTTGGAATGGGCCACTAAACGCAACTACACAGATTGTGAATATTTACAATGCGACATATGGAGATGTTCATGGGCAAGAACAGGGTGAGCTTCGACTGCGGTTTCAAGAATAACGAACGAACGCTGAAGACTCAGATTAAAATTCTGAGAAAGAAATATGCTGCAAGAATTTTACTGTCCGATATAAACGTGCACAAGAAAAAAGTGATGGATGCCGCACACAATAACAAAGCTTCATGATGTTATGCTGAAAGATTATATTTGTTTGCTACTGTACTGTAATTCATATTGGGCATGACTCGTTTACAGTATGAAAACCAACTTTGTAATCTAGTATGTACCTTTTGGGATGTTTAATATTAAGGATATTAAAATTAACTATAAATGTTATAGTATTAAATACTTTAAATTCTGCGTAGGTCGTGTAAACTATAGTTCATTTTAATGGATTAAATGGTATAACAATTTGACAAAAGGTTGCTTGCAAAAACTAATGTAAAATATAAAAATTCAAAGTAAAAACATCTTAACAAATGTGAAATAAAAAATCACTATAAGTTGATGTAGTTGTTTTACTTCTTGTGGATACTAATATAACCAAAGAAAGGTCAAAAACATATAAGTTACGTTAGTGTAATTGAAAAATAAAATTGTTTACCTGTTCAAAAAAAGTTATGACAACTATCCCTGCACCCAATAAATGGTTGGACATACTCTGTGATTTAAGATGGTGTAAATTGATGTAAGCAAATTTAATCAAACCCCAAATTTAAGTATAATACAATAAAAAAATAAACAAAACTTCTTCTCACGTTAATATAGTTAACAAAGGGGGTACCATTTGAGGTTGGTGTAAGTTGATGTAAAATTTTGCTACTTACAAATACTAGTGTAAGTTAATGTAAATGAACAAAAAAAGTGATAACAGATGCAGTTAAAAATAAAAAAACACGGTCCACATAAAAGAAACATCAACTGTAAAAAGATACATCTATCATTCAGAGCAAATCATACTTGTTTCATTAACCATATGTATATATGTTACCAAAAAACATATGATAAGAAACAAAATGATAGAAGTTACTAATTGTTAGTACAAACATTAGCCACTGCTAAGTTGTGATGATAAGTAGTCTGAGGATACGTTACCCACTAAAAAGTGGTAACCAAAAAACAAACCCGTAAGGCAGATACATAACCCACCACAAAAATGGTAACCCCAAAAAAACTAAATTGCCCAAACTATTCTGGAATGTCGATGGGACCAGTCTTAGCCTTCTTGGTGCAGTTCCTCGAATCCTGATGCGCATACTCCTTACATATGTTGCACAATCTAGCCTTCTTCATGCTCTTCTCGACAGCCTTCTCCCCCGGTCCAATTAAACGTCGATTCGTGCCGCAACCCTTGTTACGAATGCCTTGAGGGGTCGTTAAATTAATTTCAGGTACCTCGTCAACACCAAGCAACGTCTTTATAACTCCGGTCCTTCTTGTAGACATGCTTTCTGGTATTTTAGAAGCAAAGATCTCTTCTTTGATTTCCTTTAACTTGGTAGCTAATCCTGATAACCCATCAATGTTCTCCCTTAGTTGATCAACACAATCATTCACGCATTCCAAAACATCATTCCTTAAAACAGCTTCCTCACTGGTGTCAGCGGTAAGCCTGTTTTGTATACTAAAAACCTGAGTGGGGAGACTCTCACGAAACCAACGGGGAGATATATAAGCATCTGGGATCTCATTTACTTTGTTTAAACGAAATACACAAAATACATGCCTACAAAGGTAGCCAATACGGATAAACCCCATACAAGAACAATCATATGATTTGGTAACCAAGTGATGAGAAACCTGAAAATTTAAAAACCATATTAACTTAAAATAAACCAACCAAAAAAATCATGTGTCAAACAAGTTGCAGTAATGTAACAAATGTGATTTAATTTGCTTACGTAGAATTCGTTGACAAAGTCACTCCTCTTATCCATGTGCGAGATTGTGAAGACTTTAGTTTGATCCTTAACATCAACATTAGTGATAAAACAAGACATAAATCCCTTGTATATCTCTTTTTGAACATCCTTGAATAGGGTTTGGGTGTAAAAACGTTCAGCGTGTTGTTCGATTGGCAAAGCAGTTTTTAGTTGTAGACGGCTGGTACTACTTACATAGTCAACACTACGCTGGTTATAACGCTGATTATCTATAGCAGAATCGAAGGCCATGAAAAATTGAACAAGTGTGTTCGCATGACTAGAGGTAACCTTGAAAGAGGCGTTAGAGCTCTCGCATCTAGAGGTTGTTTTCATGAGACAACACATTGGGATTTCTCTAAAATACGCCAGAACCCACATATGTCTAATAGCAAACATGTCTCTTAACCAGACATTCTCTGACAAATTAAAAACGTTGATTAGATTTTTCCAACGCTCCTCAAATGTAGCAGGTGTGATGTAGACATTCCATACCAACTTATGAATCGATGAACGAATGTTCGAGTTGTCATAAATGTTTGAGCTAATCTGTAAAATTAAAAATTGTCAGCTGTTTAAAATTTCATATAAGCTTTTATTTTTGTTAGAATATTTTCTAATATGATAAAGTAGTAAAAACAGAGCAATAATGTTAAAAACTCATATAAGCTTTACAGAAAAATGTTTATTTTAAAAATAATGATGCCATAATGTTTATTTTAAAAAAAGAGCCATAATGTTTATTTTAAAAAAAAAAGTACATTACAAAATTACAGTTACTTACATATAACACAGTGTATGCTCGTTAATAAGTATCGTTGATAATGTTAACATTTATGTATTTTAAGTAACTGTAATTATGTAGTTTTGTTTTTTATATGTATGGCATCATTTATATGTATTTAATTTTTTTTGACCTGTTGTAGTGTAACGTAACGGAAAATGTAAGTAACTGTAATTTTGTAATGTAGTTTTATTTTTTATATGTATGGCATCATTATTTTTAAAATAAACATTTTCCTATAAAGCTTATATGAGTTTTTAACATTATGGCTATGTTTTTACTACTTTATCATATGAGGGGAATAATAGCAAGAAAGATGTGGAAGGTAAGTTCTTGATAACCTTGTTGTTTACATTATTATAAGTCACTGTCAGCTGTTTAAAATTTCATATAAGCTTTTATTTTGGTTAGAATATTTTCTAATATGATAAAGTAGTAAAATCATAGCCATAATGTTAAAAACTCAAATAAGCTTTATAGAAAAATGTTTATTTTAAAAATAATGAGGCCATACATATAAAAAATAAAACGATATTACAAAATTACAGTTACTTACATTTTCCGTTACGTTAGACTACAACAGGTCGACAAAAAATTAAATACATATAAATGATGCCATACATATAAAAAACAAAACTACATAATTACAGTTACTTAAAATACAAAAATATTAACATTACAAAATTACAGTTACTTACAATTACAAAACTAAAGTAAAAACACAAAATTCACATGATGACACATTAGTTAAAGAAATCAAAATACAAATTAAATTAAATTTTCCATACTGTAAACTACATGATGTCGTGCTTTATAAAAAAAAGGGAAAAAAACATTTAAATTAACATTACTTAAATAAAAAAAATTAACATTCAAAAAATTTCATCCCCATAAAAGTTAATTACTATGTTTTACATCAGATTACATATGTATACAACTGTGGTAATACCATATAACACAGTGTATGCAAGTTAATAAGTATCGTTGATATGATAATGGAACGATTGATGTAGGTATATAAAAAAACAGTAATTATGTAAAAAGGTATACCTTCGATGGTAATTTCTTCATGATATGCCACATACACAAACGGTGATGAGCTTTCACAAAAACGGATGACACAGCAACCTTCATGGATGGATCCTGATCAGTTAAAACTAAAGACGGATGCGTCTTGTGAGTTTTAAGAAAACAACGGAGAAGCCACTGGTAAGACTCCGTAGTTTCATCAGATAACAAACCCGCTGCAAAAGTTACACACTTTTTGTGATGATCTACACCAGTAAAAGGCACAAAAATCATGTTGTACCTATGTGTGCAAAAAGGATAAAACAAAAGGTTTAGTCCACAGAAAAGTAGGTAAAAAAATAAAAAGCAGATGTGTATGTTACTTATAAATAGATATATATACTTGTTTGTGGAATATGTTGCATCAAAAGCAATAACATCGCCGAATGACCGATAGTTGATTTGAGATATCTTATTAGCCCAAAACATAGCCTTAACTTCCCCACCGACATGGTGAATGTCATAGGAAAAATTATGATGGTTTTTAGCAAACTGCTCCAACTTACTAACTACAAACATAATGTCTCGGTCACCAATAAACATCTTGATGTCACGGCTAACATTCTTATATGCTGCTTTGGTACCTCGCATGTTGTGGTGGCCTCCTTTTAAGGCACAATGCAAACGATGGGCAACAGTAGGACCAACTCGGTGTAAACTCATAGTGTGTATAAACTTTATATCTTGAAAATCCAACTTTCTACCGGTGCGAGTCAAATCCATATTATCAGATGATATAAGATCATGGTTATGTTTCTCAGAAAATTCATACAACACATAATGTTCAGAACCCTTTATAACCTTCAAACGAATAAGCGCCTTACAATCAGTTACTTTAAACGCGCAACCACGAGCGGGTAAAAGGGTTGACGGGTCAGTGGTATCATAAGTCCTCCCTTTAGGCTTACCCCATTTGTTACATAACAAGGTACGATGGGTAATGATACCATTCCATCTCTTAAAACCTCCGACACGTACAACAAAGCCAGAGGACTCTGCATAGCGATGATACATGTTCAACACCTGCTGCCATGAAGTATAAACAGCACCAACAAAGGCATTTGATCAACGGGTACCTCAGGAACCCAATACTTACTGCCATTTGGAGTCTGTAATATCTTACTACAGTGAGATCCTGTGAAAACAAGGAAACTTTGATGAAAGTACATTGTAAAATACTGTAACCTTCACGTCGAAACTTACTACACGTGTAAAAAGGTCAGACACGGTATAAAAAAAGTACAAGTACTTGAAATTACTCAAAAAGATGATAAAATAAAAGAAAACAAGGAAAAAAAATAAATATAAATTACTGATAAAATGTAACATACTCTAAACTTCAGGTAATCTCTTACAAGTTACAACACTGTAAAAAGAGTGTAAAGATCATCTGCAACGTTGTGTACTGTGAAAAGGTTACTCACAAAAATTTTAAAAAAGTGAAAGTAAAAGAAAATGACAAAAAAAACTGAATAAGAAAGGGAACTAAGGAAACCAAGGAAATAAAACTTGGTTAAAATATGAAACTGTTACTACAATGTAAAATATTGTAACCTTTACGTAGTATCTTCCTGCCTGTGTAAAAAGTTTAGTACCACTTTAAAAAGGTTAACAAAAAAAAAATCGGGTCCTAAGTATAGAAAATTAAACATTCTTGCTAAAGTCTAACATAGTTTAAACTTCATTTAGTAGGTTACTATGCTGTAACAGATTGTAAACATCATCTGCGAATGCATAAACCTGTGTAAAAAGGTTAGTCACAAATAAAAAGAAGGGAAATGTTAATGAAATTTATAAGAAAAAATGATTAAGAACAAAAAGTAAGGACAACAAAAAATAAAAGTTTGTTAAACAGGAAACTGTTAAATGTACAACATTCCCATCTTCTTACTACAAGGTAACATTTTGTACCCATCTCGTAATATCTTAGTACGTGTGTAAAAAGATTAGTAAGAAACAAAAAAAATTAAAATTAATTTAAATTACTCCAACAAAAAAATTTATTACAGAAATTCAGGGAGAAATAAAAAAACCACTGCTACAGTTTAGAAAAATATGGGAATTTACGAACGACTCACAAAAATAGAAAAATATGGGAATTTACGCAAAAAATGAATACGAACAGGATACAAGGAAAACAACGGGTTGTCTTAAGTTAAAAAAAATGATTAAACTATAAAACAAACTGCTGACTGAAAATAGCAAAATATGAACGAGAAGGTTGAAGGATGAGGGGACAACGAGAAGGATGAGAAAACTAACCACGTCGATCATAACCAATATAGCGAAAACGAGAGTTCAAATCAACAACATCATCCTCATGAGAGGGTTCTTCAGCAACATCCACACAGGGACCTTCATCTGGCACATCCACAACTTGTAAAGGGAGAGGATTGTGAACATCACCCACACCCATGAATGATTCAAATTCTTAGAAGGTTGGGAGAAAGTAAGGGAGATGAAAATCTTGGCAAGAAAAAGGACCGGGAAAAAGTGAAATCTTGTCTTGAGAATTGGTTGAAAGTGGGTAGGTTTAAAGGGATGTATATGATGTGTTAGGTGAAAAAGTTGATACGTTTGTCAACATCATGTACTACAATGTGAATGGAAATGTCGAAATTACCCCCAAGAGCTTCTTTTTCTTTATGCTGATGTGTCTTTATCTGATTGGTCCTTAAGGGTTAATGGGTTCTTAGAGTTTTTAAGGGTTTTCAAAAGAACTATGTCCTATATATATATACATATATATATACATATATATATATACATATGTATATATACACATATATATATATATACACACATATATACATATATATATATACATATATATACATATATATATATATATATATATGCATACATATATATACATATATATACATATATATACATATATATATATACATACATACATATATACATATACATATACATACATACATACATACATACAAACATACATACATACATACATACATATATATATATATATATATATATATATATATATATATATATATATGTATATATATATATATAGTCTATTTTAACCACTTGCATCTCTACAGTCTCAAAATTGCCATCCGCCCCCTGACGTTTCATTGTTATTTTCATTTGAGTCCAAAACACTAAAGTCGTTAAAATTTTCTGTTAATATTTATAAAATGACAAAAATACCGTTATTAATTAAATAAAATATCCTCATTGAAAAAACCGAATGATTACAAGCTCGTTAAACATAAGAATCATGAATTTTGGCAAGGGGAGATCGAGCATGATCTCCCCTCTCATCCGGTAGCCCCTGGGCGCCGTGCACTCTCTCTAAACCTTAACTCTCTACATAATGAAACTGGTATTTATAGGCCTCAGCCCATATCAGATGCGACTGGGCCCATTCGTACGATTGGGCCATGCGTATGGTTTAATCGTACGACGGGACCATACTTATGGTTCAGTCTTATGAATGGCCCAATAGAATCTCTCAGTCGCACGACTGGTCCATTAGCATGGCTCAGTCATACGACTGAGTCCCATTTGCATATGCTCCTACGAATGACTTAGTTTCATGTGTTTACAACATATCGGGTGTATTACATTAAGCCTAGACTATTCGTCAAGCAACGGACATGCTATATATGACAATATATGCTCCAACAAATTCTCCCTTGGACGTTGCTTGCGAATAGTAGATAACACCACTTACAATCTTCAGTCAATCTTTGCTCTGGTTTCCAATAGAATCAAACGAAAAACTGTATTAGCCAACGTTGCTGATCCGTCAGGTTGCTACAGTATCCCTAAAAATGAAGTTAGGCACAATAGCTTTCGTTTACTTTGCAGAACACCATCATAGCAGCAAGATTCCCTATTTGACTGATTTTTCAGATAATGACATGAACAGTTTTCCATTGCTCCAATCTTCACACAAGCTAACCTGATTAACATTAACAACTACAGAAATTCCCCCTCAAATTCAGCATATCCCAATATATAAACATTGTGCTTTTCTTGCGTCTTCATACGGTGTATTGGGCTAAAAGTAGAAGGTTCCAATCCACAGTTGACAATCTCAAATAAATCAGCATGCATGCAGATTCATCATCAGAAACTAGATCACATCATTACTTTCTGATTGCGTCTTCATTTTCTCTAGACATGGATTCCCCCTAAGAATCAGAATTCTCTCTGTGCGGATAAATATAACTTGATTGGACCATAAATAGTCAGACGCTCCTGACTACCCCACAAAATCAACACCGACTGCTGACATCTTCTCTTCTCTCTTTTGTGTTCTAACTACATTCACCTATTCTGGAAGTTCAACGAATAATGGGGTATCCATCGAACTTGTTTGACAAAAGAACCTCAGGGTGAATGTGCTTTGCTCACCCACAAATATGTGCAAGAGGTCGTTCCAGAATTTTTTTTTGGTCTGGAACACCGTTTATTCTTATGACATGGAGGACAAATATCACATTCGTGTGAATGGATGATATGAATGATATACTCATGCGACTGGTCATAAGACTGGTCCAGTAGCATGACTGGACATAAGACTGGTCCAGTAGCATGACTGGACATAATACTGGTCCAGTAGCTTGACTGAACATAAGTCTAGACATAAGACTGGTCCAGTCGTACGAATGGACATAAGACTGGTCCAGTCGTACGACTGGACATAAGACTGGTCTAGTCGCATGGTCTAGTCGTACGAATGGTCCATTAGCATGGTCCAGTCATACGAATGGTCCATTAGCATGGTCCAGTCGTACGAATGGTCCACTAGCATGGTCTAGTCGTACGAATGGTCCATTAGCATGGTCTAGTCGTACGAATGGTCCATTAGCATGGTCCAGTCGCATGAGCGGATTTGCACGTAGATTTTCAGATCTGCAGTCGCCATGGCTACTAAAAACCCTAATTTGATGAATTTTACATGAACCAAAACAAAATAGATATCATAAGATTCGCAAGGGTGATAAGAACGTGATTCCAAGTTCGGTCTTAACCAAGAAACAATGCACGCAACAAAATCTGAGCAAAACACGAAGAACATGAAGTGGGTTTGTAACACCCGAAAATTTGACTTTTTGGAGTGTCATGCGACTGGAGGCTCAGTCGCATGGGGCTCACACGACTGGAGCTCCATACGCATGATAATCGCACGATTACAGTGTCCAATCGCATGGTGATCGGGCGACTGAAGGCCCAGTCGGCTGGGGCTCGGGCGACTGAGCTGTAGCTATAAAGGAGGGGCAGCCATCTCCCCTCCCCACACTTGCAAAACTCAGTGAAAAGAAAGAGCAGAGAAAGAAAGAAGAGAGAAAGAAGAGAAAAAGAGAGAAAGTGGTGATTCGGGCTCAAAACTTGTCGAGTGGCTAGTCTAAACGAAGCTCTTCATCATCTTCTTGTTTGTGTGAGTTCTAGGACCCCTCATTTACTTGTTTTCACATGATTTTATGGTTGGAACACATACAAACCTGTTTTTGAAATGTATGAGTTGGACCCATTTGGGTGTAATTGTATGTAACGTGTTTAGAGTGTGATTTTGGACTTGTATGTGCTTGTATGATGTCATAGTATGATTTCCTAAGGTTTAGGAGAGCTAATTTGGGCTGGAAATGAGTTTAGAGGAGTTTGAAGGCCGTACGTCGCGGCTGCTGTTCGGGATGAACTCCAGTCGCTGCCCAGTTAGGGCTAGACGACTGAAGGGCCAATCGCACGCCTAAGGAACGACTGACGCTCAATCGCACGACTGAAGCTCAGTCGCACGACTGGGGATTTAGTCGCACGACAAGTCATGCGACTGGGAGTTCAGTCGCATATGTCCAGTCGCATAGTTGTTCAGTCGCACGACTGAGGGTTAGTCGCGTAGAGGCCCATTCGTATAATGTTCATTCGCACGATAGGAGGTCCATTCGCACGATTGTATGCCCATTCGTATAGTTTCCCAATCGCATGATCCAGTCGCATGGAGGCCATGCGACTGAAGTATGTCCAATCACCCAAATAGGGCTGTTGCGTACAAGGAGAGAGAGATAGTATTGCATGTATATGTATGATGAATGTATGATAAGTATGATGTAGCTCTATATGATGGTAATGACTGATGATTTGTAAATATCGATGTTCCTTGTTTTCGATACGTGTTTATCTTTCCGTGACTTTACGTGTTATGATTAATGAATGAAACGAAAGTAATAAGAAATGTAAAGTGAAAGATAATGAAAGAGGAACATGATGAATGAGTGCATGCATTAATGAATGAACAAATGAATGTAAGAAAAAGGCTTGCAAGCAAATGTATGGAGGTGCCCACCCCTGGCAGGTGTTAGCTCAACGGTGTGCGGGTTAGCTACCCCGAAGGATGCACATTGGGGTCAGTCTTTGTGATTGACCATATGTATGGGATCCTTGTCACTTGCCCAAGGTGACTGGATCAGCAGTAGTGCACAACGCTCGTGATTGATCATCACAGGTCCAGCACCCGCAGTAGTGCACAATGTTCGGGGTATAGCATATAGCATTGATCCAGAACGAAAGAGGAAAGATAAGTGGTGCATGTACCTACCCTAGGTGACTGGATCAGCAGTAGTGCATAACGTTCGTGGTTGATTACCACAGGTCCAGCACCAGCAGTAGTGCACAATGTTCGGGGTATCGTACATGTCAACGAATGTAACGAACGTACGAACAAACGTAATGAATGTATGAATGAAGATAAGAAACGTATGAACGAAAGAAAGAGTTCATGAACGAGCGTGAATGATAACGACGAACGGCACACGAATGAAAGCTACTGAATGAACGATGAAGATAATAATAATATTATCTGCGTGTACGTATGTTATGTGATCGCATGTATGTAAGAACGGTTTTAATAAAAGAAAAGCATGTTTTATTATAAAACTAGAACTCACTCAGCAACGCTGACTTTTTATGTGTTTCCAGTTGGCAGGTAGTGTTGCTGAGGATGGTATGAGGCGGCTACTTAGCTCTTTTGGGATGGCATTCCTTTGTTAATATTTTTGTAATATATAATGCTGAATGTATTTAGAAAACAAAGTGGTGTTTGTTGAGGATTCAAATAAACGGGATTACTTAAGAAATCCTCTCACCACTAAATGTCATTGTTTATGACTATTTTGTAATTGACTAATGATGTATCGCTTTGCAAATGCTTTTATGATGAAATGAGATGTCTTTTCCGAATGTTTCCGCTGCAATGTCTATTTAAAATAGTTGTAAAATATATGTTTATGTGCAATGAATGACCAGCTGTGAGGTGCCCGGGAACGGGGCCTTACAAATTGGTATCAGAGCCAAAGTTTAGGTGAAACGGGTAAATTTTCAAAATAAACCTTAAACTGAGAATGGGACGGAAAGGGAAGGGTTGCCAATCTGAGTAGCTGCGTGCCATCAGGTATTTTCTTAATAATTAACTGGTAGTATGTGCGCATGTTATGTGTTTATGTGTTACTGTTAGATTTAGATACTGTTGTTGTCAGGACAGGTAATGCTCAGGGTGCAAAGAGTAAAGTAGGTGGCTAATCACAACTGGCCACTGTAATTAGGGACTTATTATACTTGACATAAACTGAGCTATTCCCTTGAATGACCGTGTTGGTGTTTGAATCTTTCAGTGTGTGATAGAGGATGGCTAGGGGTAGATCATCCAAAGCTTCACGGGGAGGAGGTGGTGGCGGACGTGGTGCTGAACCACGGGCCATAAGAGGAAGACCTAGGGTAGAGAAAGTGGTTCATGAAGAACCAGGGACCCCTCATCAGGAGGGTGTAGACGAGAGCGCCAATTTGAGGGCCTCGGTAAAGGAGGCGGTGGTCGAAGAGGTGCATCAGGTCATGCAGATGATCTTACCGTCTGTGGTGACCGAAGTGATTAAGGCAGTCCGGGAAGGAGAAGGAAAAGAGAGGAACAGGTTCTCAGGAAGGCAGGAACAACCAGAGCCGGAAACGGTTCTTTCTGATGATGAAGAGGAAGAGGAGGAGGAGCCTGTGCATGAGTCAGTATGAGGCTGTAATTATGGGGCGTTTATGAGGTGCAAGCCCCCTACTTTCGACGGTAATGGCACTGCTGCTGCTGCTCATCGATGGGTGAGAGAAATGGAGGCTGTCCTCGATATCATCGAGTGCCGGGAGGAGCAAAAGGTGAAGTTCGCTACCCACTCTTTAACGGATTCGGCTCTATGCTGGTGGGACAACACAGTCCAAGCCGAGGGTAGCAGGGCCATTGAAAAAATGAAGTGGTTCGAGCTGAAGAGGTTGGTGATCGAGGAGTTCTGTCCTCATCGGCAGATGGATAAAGTTGAGAGAGAGTTCCTGCAGCTGGAGGCGGGGACGATGACCCACCAACAGTACACCACGAAGTTCAACGAAATGGCACGTCTGGTGCCGAATCAGGTGACTCCTCTGACGTGAAAGATCAAGAGGTATATTCAGGGTTTGTCGGCGGATATTCGCAGGCATATGATCGCCGCCCGACCAATCACCTTTAGGTCGGCGGTGGACTTGGCGGGGAGACTGTATGATGAAAGGGCAGTGGTGGTGGTGGCTGCTGGTAATAGGAAGGGTGGTGACAGGAATTGGAACGGGAAGAGGTTTGGTCGGGGTGATGCCTCGACGAGTAACAAGAAGGCGCGAGTGGATGACCGCCGTGTAGCCGCACCGGGTACGGGACTGAAAAGGTGTGGTAAATGTGGGAAGAAGCACAGTGGGGAGTGCAAACTGGGGTTGACTGTCTGCTTTAAGTGTGGGAAGCCTGGTCCTATGGCTAGAGAGTGTAGGGGCATTCAACTGTGGCGAAAGTGGTCATA
Source organism: Flaveria linearis (assembly GCA_024085815.1). NCBI lineage: Eukaryota > Viridiplantae > Streptophyta > Magnoliopsida > Asterales > Asteraceae > Flaveria > Flaveria linearis. The sequence continues at coordinate 78,495,250 of CM044001.1, forward strand.
TGAATAAAGACTGCAAGAAGCCGAGGGCTGAGAGTTCCGGCATGAAGAGGACAGGGAATGAAGGACCGAGGGCAAACGCCAGGGCATTCACGATGACGCAGGAGGATGCTAGGACGGACCCTGATGTTGTGTCCGGTACGTTTCTGGTGAACCAAACTTTAGCCTCTGTATTATTTGATTCGGGTGCCAGTAGGGGTTTTATTTCTACGGCTTTTTATGCGAAACTGCATGTTAGTAGTAGGCACGTTGACGTACCGTTTGATGTAGAAACTGCGATAGGTAAATCTACCCGGATTTCCGAGGTGATAGAGGGTTGTGACGTGGAATTAGAGGGGCCACAAATTTCCGGTTAGACCATTTGCGATGACTTTGGGTGGTTTTGATTTGGTGCTTAGGATGGATTGGTTGGCGGACTTCGAGGCGAATATAGTGTGTCGAAAGAAGATGATTTGTTTGATAGCACCTGACGGAAGTTCGGTAACTATTTATGGGGATTGGGTCACGACGATTCCGAAGGTGATCTCAATGGCGGTGGCGGGAAAGTGTATGAGGCGTGGATGTAGCGCCTATTTGTGTTATGTAAAAGATGTAGAAACGCCAACACCACAACTATCTGATGTTCAGGTTGTGTGTGACTTTCGAGACGTGTTTCCCGAAGACTTATCGGGAGTGCCCCCTGACCGAGAGATTGAGTTCTAGATTGATCTGATACCAGGCACCCAACCTGTTGCCAAAGCACCGTATCGATTGGCTCCGACGGAAATGAAGGAGTTGATGGAGCAGTTGCAAGAGCTGCTAGATAAGGGGTTTATTAGACCAAGTATCTCACCTTGGGGTGCTCCGGTCCTGTTTGTAAAGAAGAAAGATGGTAGTATGAGGATGTGTATCGACTATCATGAACTGAACAAGTTGACGGTGAAGAACCGATACCCCTTGCCGAGAATCGATGATTTGTTTGATCAACTTCAGGGTGCCAGCTGGTTTTCAAGGATAGATCTTTGATCGGGCTACCATCAAATGAAGGTGAAAGAGCAGGACATCCCTAAAACAGCGTTTCGCACGCGCTATGGTCACTACGAGTTTCTTGTTATGTCTTTTGGTTTGACCAATGCGCCGACTGCTTTTATGGATCTGATGAACCGAGTGTGTCGGCCGATGTTGGATAAATCAGTGATTGTGTTCATTGATGACATCTTGATTTATTCAGGTCACATTCGAGAGGTTCTGGAGACGTTGAGAAGGGAGAAGTTGTGTGCTAAATTCTCCAAATGCGCATTCTGGTTGCGTGAAGTTCAGTTCTTGGGTCACGTGGTGAACCGGAGGGAATTATGGTGGATCCGGCAAAGGTGGAAGCGGTGATGCAATGGAAGTCTCCAAAGACGCCATCTGAGATCCGAAGTTTCTTGGGTTTGGCGGGCTATTACAGAAGATTCATTCAAGACTTCTCCAAAATTGCTTCTCCGCTAACCAAGTTGACCAGGAAAGATGTAAAGTTCGTATGGGGTCAAGCTCAAGAGAAGGCGTTTGAAGAATTGAAGGCGAGATTAATCCAAGCTCCTGTTCTGTCATTGCCCGAGGGAAGTGAAGATCTGGTGGTTTATTCTGATGCTTCCTACTTGGGGTTGGGGTGCATGTTAATGTAGAGGGGGAAGGTTATAGCCTATGCATCCCGACAGTTGAAAGTTCATGAGGTTAACTATCCTACTCATGACTTGGAGCTAGCAGCTGTGATCTTTGGATTGAAGATTTGGAGGCACTATCTCTACGGGACGAAGTGCACCATCTTTACCGACCATAAGAGCTTGAAGTACTTCTTCGAGCAAAAAGATTTGAATATGAGGCAACGGCGATGGTTGGAGCTTATAAAGGATTATGATTGCGAAATCCATTACCATCCGAGCAAAGCCAACGTGGTGGCGGATGCCCTTAGCCGAAAAGAGAGGCCCGAGCCGATTCGGGTGAAGGCGTACCAGCTGATTATGACCTCAGACGTGATGAAGCAAGTCAAGGAGTTTCAAGATGAAGCACTGAAAGAAGATCATCTTAACTCTGAAAGGATGAGAGGTCTGGTCACGGAGTTGGGTGAAAACACAATTGGTGTTAGAACCCGATTCGGGCGGATGTGGATTCCTTGTTTTGGGGATCTACGGGTAAAGATCATGGATGAAGCCCACAAGACTCGATACTCCATTCATCCCGGTGCTACCAAGATGTACCAAGACATGAAGAAAGATTATTGGTGGCCGGGTATGAAGCGTGATGTGGTGGAGTATGTGAGTAAGTGCCTTACTTGTCTGCAAGTGAAGGCCGAGCACCAGAAGCCGTATGGAAAGATTCAACCCTTGGATATACCGGAATGGAAGTGGGAGCACATCACCATGGATTTCATCACGAAGCTGCCACGTACCCCGAAAGATTATGATGCTATATGGGTGATTATAGACCGTCTGACGAAGAGTGCTCACTTCCTACCGATGCGCGAGACATATTCATCCGAGAGGTTGGCCGACCTTTTCATCAAGGAGATTGTGACTCGTCATGGGGTACCGGTGTTAATTGTGTCTGATCGTGACACCCGGTTTACATCTAAATTCTGGAAGAAATTCCATGATGCCATGGGGACGAGGTTACATATCAGCACGGTTTATCATCCCTAAACTGATAGTCAGACAGAAAGGACCATTCAGACTTTAGAGGACATGCTCCGGGCATGTGTCATTGATTTCGGGGGAAGTTGGGATGACCACTTACCGTTAGCAGAATTCTCTTACAATAACAGCTATCATTCCAGCATTGGCATGCCACCCTATGAGATGCTACACGGCAGGAGATGCAGGACACCCATTTGTTGGGGTGATATTGGTCAGAAGGAATTGGGGAACGTCAAAGTGATCGAGGCTACAAATGGAAAGCTCGAAAGGATCAAGGCCTACATGAAGGCAGCCAAAGACAGACAGAAGTCGTATGCTGATAAACGACGCAGACCGATTGAGTTTCAGGTGGGTGATCGGGTTATGTTAAAGGTCTCACCTTGTAAGGGTATCATTCGGTTCAGAAAGAGGGGCAAGTTGAGCCCGAGGTATATAGGCCCTTTCCGAATTATTGTTCGAGTAGGAGAGGTAGCCTATAGGTTGGAGCTACCAGGTGAGTTAAGTGGAATTCACCCGACCTTCCACGTATCTCATCTGAGGAAGTGTTTGGCGGACGAGGATATGATCGTCCCACTGGAGGATATCGAGGTAGACGAACGACTCAATTATGTGGAGCAACCAGTGGCGATCATCGATCGAAAGGAGAAGAGGCTGAGAAATAAAGTGGTTCCTCTTGTGTGTGTACAATGGTAACACAGGAAGGGATCCGAGTCAACGTGGGAAACCGAAGAAGAGATGAGACAGCATTACCCACGGTTGTTCGAGGAATGACAGGTTTCGGGGACGAAACCTAAATAAGGGGGTGGACTTGTAACACCCGGAAATTTGACTTTTGGAGTGTCATGCGACTGGAGGCTCAGTCGCATGGGGCTCACACGACTGGAGCTCCATACGCATGATAATCGCACAATTGGAGTCTCCAATCGCATGGTGATCGGGCGACTGAAGGCCCAGTCGGCTGGGGCTCGGGCGACTGAGCTGTAGCTATAAAGGAGGGGCAGCCATCTCCCCTCCCCACACTTGCATAACTCAGTGAAAAGAAAGAGCAGAGAAAGAAAGAAGAGAGAAAGAAGAGAAAAAGAGAGAAAGTGGTGATTCGGGCTCGAAACTTGTCGAGTGGCTAGTCTAAATGAAGCTCTTCATCTTGTTCTTGTTTGTGTGAGTTCTAGGACCCCTCATTTACTTGTTTTCACACGATTTTGGGGCTGGAACACATACAAACCCGTTTTTGAAATGTATGAGTTGGACCTATTTGGGTGTAATTGTATGTAACGTGTTTAGAGTGTGATTTTGGACTTGTATGTACTTGTATGATGTCATAGTATGATTTCCTAAGGTTTAGGAGAGCTAATTTGGGCTAGAAATGAGTTTAGAGGAGTTTGAAGGCCGTACGTCGCGGCTGCTGTTCGGGATGAACTCCAGTCGCTGCCCAGTTAGGGCAAGACGACTGAAGGGCCAATCGCACGACTGAGGAACGACTGACGCTTAATCGCACAACTGAAGCTCAGTCGCACGACTGGGGATTTAGTCGCACGACAAGTCATGCGAATGGGAGTTCAGTCGCATAAGTCCAGTCGCATAGTTGTTCAGTCGCACGACTGAGGGTTAGTCGTATAGAGGCCCATTCGTATAATGTTCATTCGCACGATTGTATGCCCATTCACATAGTTGCCCAATCGCATGATCCAGTCGCATGGAGGCCATGCGACTGAAGTATGTCTAATCGACCAAATAGGGCTGTTGCGTACGAGGAGAGAGAGATAGTATTTCATGTATATGCATGATGAATGTATGATAAGTATGATGTAGCTCTATATGATGGTAATGACTGATGATTTGTAAATATCGATGTTCCTTGTTTTTGATACGTGTTTATCTTTCGGTGACTTTACGTGTTATGATTAATGAATGAAACGAAAGTAATAAGAAACGTAAAGTGAAAGATAATAAAAGAGAAACATGATGAATGAATGCATGCATTAATGAATGAACGAATGAATGTAAGGAACAGGCTTGCAAGCAAATGTATGGAGGTGCACACCCCTGGCAGGTGTTAGCTCAACGGTGTGCGGGTTAGCTACCCCGAAGGATGCATATTGGGGTTAGTCTTTGTGATTGACCATATGTATGGTATCCTTGCCGCTTGCCCTAGGTGACTGGATCGGCAGTAGTGCACAACGTTCGTGATTGATCATCACAGGTCCAGCACCCGCAGTAGTGCACAATGTTCGGGGTATAGCACATGCCATTGATCTAGAATGAAAGAGGAAAGATAAGTGGTGCATGTACCTACCCTAGGTGACTGGATCAGCAGTAGTGCATAACGTTCGTGGTTGATTACCACAGGTCCAGCACCAGCAGTAGTGCACAATGTTCGGGGTATTGTACATGTCAAAGAATGTAACGAACGTACGAACAAACGTAATGAATGTATGAATGAAGATAAGAAACGTATGAACGAAGGAAAGAGTTCATGAACGAGCGTGAATGATAACGACGAACGGCACACGAATGAAAGCTACTGAATGAACGATGAAGATAATAATAATATTATCTGCGTGTACGTATGTTATGTGATCGCATGTATGTAAGAACGGTTTTAATAAAAGAAAAGCATGTTTTATTATAAAACTAGAACTCACTCAGCAACGCTGACTTTTTATGTGTTTCCAGTTGGCAGGTAGTGTTGCTGAGGATGGTATGAGGCGGCTACTTAGCTCTTTTGGGATGGCATTCCTTTGTTAATATTTTTGTAATATATAATGCTGAATGTATTTAGAAAACAAAGTGGTGTTTGTTGAGGATTCAAATAAATGGGATTACTTAAGGAATCCTCTCACCACTAAAAGTCACTGTTTATGACTATTTTATAATTGACTAATGATGTATCGCTTTGCAAAAGCTTTTATGATGAAATTAGATGTCTTTTCCGAATGTTTCCGCTGCAATGTCTATGTAAAATAGTTGTAAAATATATGTTTATGTGCAATGAATGACCAGCTGTGAGGTGCCCGGGAACGGGGCCTTACAGGGTTTAACGTCAAAGAACATGAAATAGATACAGAAATCAAGAGCTCGGGTTGCTAGAATGATTGTTAGATCATTTTAGCAGTAACCTGGCTCTGATACCAATTGTGAAGTCGCTGGATCGTTTGACATCTGAGCGTGTTCTTGACGGAAGGAGAAAAACCTAAAGACAAACAATAGAACGAGCCATAATCGAATGATTTCATTGATAAAACCAAATGATTACAAGCTCATTAAACATAAGAATCATGATTTTTGGCAAGGGGAGATCGAGCATGATCTTCCTCTCATCCGGCAGCCCCTGGGCGCTGGGCACTCTCTCTAAACCTTAACTCTCTACACAATGAAACTGGTATTTGTAGGCCTCAACCCATATCAGATGCGACTGGCCCCATTCGTATGATTGGGCCATGCGTATGGTTCAATCGTACGACTGGACCATACTTATGGTTCAGTCTTACGAATTGCCCAATAGCATCTCTCAGTCGCACGACTGGTCCATTAGCATGGCTCAGTCATACGACTGAGTCCCATTTGCATATGCTCCTACGAATGACTCAGTTTCATGTGTTTACAACATATCAGGTGCATTACATTAAGCCTAGACTATTCGTCAAGCGACGGACATGCTATATATGACAATATATGCTCCAACAGATGGCAATCACAAGTTTTAATGTTTATTTAATGTTTAAGGGTAATTTAGTCTTTTTAACAATAGTTATAACAGAAAAAATAACGGTGTTAGTCATCTGAACTCAAATGGAAAAAAAATGAAACGATAGAGACTCAAATGGAAATAAAATGAAATGTCAGGATTCAGATGGTAATTTTGAAACTTCAGGGATGCAAGTGGTTAATATGCGTGAACGTCAGGGACATAAATGGTAATTTTCTCTCTCTCTCTCTCTCTATCTATCTATCTATCTATATATATATATATACACACACACACTCACACATTACAATCATACAAGCCTAATCACAAACATATTCACTAAATAACACTTAAATCATAAGTTTTAAACGAATTTCATACCTTGAAAATCTTCAAAAATTTTAATTTAAGCTTTAAACTTTAATATCACCTGAAACATAAAAATTTAGATAAAACTTATAAAAACAAGATTATATAACTTCTTTGTAGTAAAAGAAATATCATTCTTACCTTCAAACACTTTAATTTGATGCCAAATAAGCCTATAAACCAAGATGAAACCAGGAGAAGAAAATGAGGTTTTTTTGATTGAAAAATGTGACAGAAGGTCTGAAATGCAATTTAAGAGATCTACACTCTATATGATATATATATATATATATATATATATATATATATATATATATATATATATAAATTTATTATTTCTTATTCCAACGACTTGTCGTCGGGACAGAGAAGACAGAGTTTTTTGTTTTTTATTTTCTTAAGCGAAATGTTAGAAAGAAAGAAAAGAAAATAACTTTTACCTACAGCGACGACATGTCGTCGGGATAGAGGTTTTTGTTATACCGCCTTTTTCTAGTAGCCCGTGCAACTTTATCCCAATGACATATCGTAAGTATAGACTCAAAGGGTTGAATTTTTTACTTTTAGCTGTACCGAGGACATGTCGTTGGCACAGAGTCTCTTTTACCAACGACATATGTTGTCGCTATAGCCTTGGTCGGTATCGGGTAAAATTGTTGAAGTGAAGGCCGTATATTTGGGCCAGGACCACCATCTATCCCCATTATACCCATGCGGGATTGTTAGCGACCCCCAACTATGGGAGATCATATATCACCACTTCATGTCATGTATGTATACCACTGCTATTAATTTTCCGTATTTATAAGTAGATATAGACTAAATTCACTATATTAAGTATACTTTATTTATAATAATTTAAATTAGCACTATATTTATATTTTTTATTTATATTTTTACTATTTAAATTAAGTATTAGATTATTAACTAAATACTATTACCAAATATTTACATCGTCATAATAATAATAATAATAATAATAATAATAATAATAATAATAATAATAATAATAATAATAATAATAATAGTAATAATAATAATAATAATAATAATAATAATAATAATAATAATAATAATAAGAACAATAACAACAATAATAATAGTAATAGTAATAGTAATAGTAATAATAATATAATCAGTATTTAAGGCTGGTTGGAAAAAAGATCAATAGCACCCGCGCATCACGTGAGCCAATTCATTATATATAACATATAGAAATCAATAATGGATAACTATATTATCTATACTATTTATAAAGAATTTTAAAATATCAAAATAATAATTTTATCTTGATCTTAAGACACCTATAGGGTTAGTATACAATATTATGGTGAGTTTTAATTTAATTTTTTTAACCCATATGAATTCATTGAATTAAGAATAATAATAACAACAATAATAATAACGATAGTAATAATATTCAAAGCAATTATAATAGTTAGTTACAAAATAAAAACAATTTTGGTAATAAGTAATAATGTGTAATAATATACAAGTAATCAAACTAAAAATATACAAGCTCTCAAAACTTGCTTCAAGATTCTGAATCTTACATCGTTTTTTCTCTTATAATCATAAAAGTATGATGGTTTATAAAATCTCAATTTGTCGTTATGATGTGCTAAATTATATCAACGTTTCGACATGATTTTTTTTTTCAAAACAAATTTGTCAATATAATTTTTATCCATATCTACGGATTGAATACTAATGTACAAGTAATCGAAATCAAGTGTTATAAATTTTAACAAACACGGCAAAGCGCGGTTCACACACTAGTCTTTATTCATTTTTTAAAACATCACAAACGTTTGTTAAAAGAAGATAAAAAGCAGATGCATCAAATCAGGAAAATTAAACTATGAAACTAGGTTATTTATGAACATTGAACATGAAATCATGGAGGGCATGTGGAAGCATGTTTTTGAGTTGGTTGATGAAAGACGTCTTAAATTTGGTGGGGTGCAGAGTGCAGACCCCCACTTCCTGGAGGGTTACATATTTTGCATCTACTCATTCATTCTACGTTTTTCAACAAAATTATGTTTTAGAAGGCTAATTCGATTACACAACTTTCTAGATCTACGGTAGATAATCACCATGGTTGTAACACATTTGCAACATATTTTGATACGCTAGGCTAAAGCCTTTCGATGGGTCTTGTTACTTAGCTTTAAAATTAGAAAAGCGGATTGTCCTTCAATTAGGATTCCAATAGTATCGCGAATCCTTTTTCTTCTAATGGTAAAATGATATAATGATAATAGTAAAAACAAACATAAACTCTTGTTTTGATTATTTCAACAATCTAATATTCTTCTAATTCTACATAATCTATTATCACTGAGTGTTGAACCATTAACTCTTTAAGAAGGAACATCATTTTAAACATCTAGCCAAATACCGCTTAACACCACCCTATGCAATGTGTTTTAATATTTAATTTTTGATCCAACAATCAACAAATAGAACATGAGCTTTATTACATTTAAGAATAATAATTTTTAAAGATGTAATAAATCCTGTTTTTACTAAGCTTTCTTTTATAACTTCTTTTTCTTAAAGAATATTATTATAATAGTCGGCTTTACTTAGCAACCATGTTATATTTCATTAAAAACATTTTTGAAATGTTTTGAAGAGTATCGTTAAATATAATTAAAGCTAGCTTGTTAATCGGGGTTAAATATTAGCTCAAGTTGATTAATTTCATAGAATCATAGTATGGTTGCAATGGAATTGAAATTAAAGCAAATAGATATTAAACACTAGGATCTAACTCATGACGAAAATAATCATAAATTTCAGTGACCATAAAGGTTTAGATAAGAACTCGAGCATGCACTCAAACAAATCTCTTAATCCTCCCTAACAACGATAAACTATTACACGCACATATACACGCACTAGATCTTGTAGAATTGTATGGTACAAATTTCATGTAACACCCTGTTCCTAGGATATCTTACTGCTAGATTTACACATCAGAAACCTAATTTCCTAAACTTTCAACATTTGTTTCATCATAGCAACAGAACTTTATAATTCATTACATATCCATCTGTCTTTAAACATTACATCAAATATTTAAACTAAACATAAGCTATCAAGTTGAGATGCTAGTCTTAAACGGAACCGAGTAACTTCTCTATTAGTAGCAAGCTATCATCTTTACAATCCTTTACATGTCAAACTAATATGAATACAAAAGTCAAGGTTGTTGAATGCGTATAATTTTAATTTTAATAAAATATTCAATCATATAAGTTACTATCATTTTTTATAAGTAATAATTGTATGCATAGTCATACTTTAATTTTAATTATCACTTTAGTTTTAACTATAACTTTAGCTTTAACTTCACTTTAACAACTACTTTAACAAGGCAATACTTTGAACTGTTTTATAATACTTTAACAACTATAACTTTAGTTTTAATTATCACTTTAGTTTTATAAGTAATAAAATTTAACTGTCATTCGTTAGCAATACTTTAACAACTACTTTACTTTTACCTTTCTTTATCTTTCCTTTATCTTAATCTTTGAACTGTTATAAGTACAGAGCTCCTTTAACTAGTAAGCTGACAATAAATGCAAAGCTCATCTCGAGTGAGCATATACAAGTTATGGTTCCTATAAGATGAGCATGCACAAGGCATGACTTCTCTCATATGAGAATACAATGAATGCATACTTTTTAGTAGTGCTTGCAATACTTTGTACTCTAGCTTTCACATGTTAACTTTGTCAATTTAGGTCCAATTTATCTATCTTTACTCACACTGTCATTTACTATCTCATTCTTTAAGGATTTTAGCATACTATGATTATATCGTACTTTAGCTTTAAATTTGTCATATTGGTGATACAGATTGGTGACTAATGATTTATCATTGTTTGTTAGAAGGGGTAGCAACACTTAAGGGAGAGTTTGTTGATGTGAGTGAATATAGCTTCAATTATATAGGCAAAACTATTAGTAGTAACGCCTAGACCAATTTAGGTGAAACTAAGCAGTTTTGCTTAAGCATGTTACGCGAAACTAACAACTTAGCTTCACCTAACTAGTTAACTCACATGTTAACTATAAATAGGACAAATATATTCCTTTATGGTTAGGCATTCTCTAGAATAAAGTCTATGAGAGAGGTGTGAGTTATTGATCGCCCTTGGGGAGCCCTCACCTAGGGTTGGCATGAAGCTTTAACGATGTATGTATGTGTGCAGATGTAATATGTGGTGACTTGTTTATTAATAAATTATTCTTTTATACCTTTTAACTTATTTGATCTGTATTCATTTGAATATAATTGACTAACATGCTTTCATCTATACATGGCTGAAGAATCAAGAGTGTGTTTTGTGTGTTGGACACCCCCCGGCTTTCATAGTGGTATTAGATAACGGCTATCATATCATAAGGAGTAATTGCCTATTAGATTATCATTACTTTTGATTTAGTACATATTTCTACAAACTCACCATGAGAAGTTAATTTGGGGAGACAAATTAATGATTTGACTGGTTTGGATTAATCTCCTTATGATTTTGATAAAATTTACTAGTGGAATTCGGTAATTTTAAGCTAAAGAATAAGTGAATATGATATCTGAACCGGTTAGGTTTAAAGTTGGGGTTTTGCTTGAAGGTTTATCACCAAAAGTTATTAAATATTTGAAGAATCAAAGGAGTTTGTTCATTATGCGAAACTGGTTACTGTCCCAAACAGATTAGGTGAAACTATATCAGTCGAAACTATACAAAGATAAACTACCTTTGTTGAAATTTTGCAATAGAAATTAGAAAGTTTAGCTTCTAGGAAAATAAATTATATGTTGATTTTAATGTTTTACAAAGAAAAGAGGGAGACACAATTCGAATATAATGTTCTTTGCAAAAAAGGGTTATGATCAAGATCGTTTAAAGAAATCAACAAGATTTGATTAGGTTTGATTTCTCATCTAGGATCCAAGCGAAATGGATAGACTACCCAGTTATGCGATCTCATGAAATGTGTGTGCAAAGTTGGTGGGATTAATTAGAAAAGAAGACCTAGTTATCTATTATTGGATAAAAGATGATCACTACCAAATTTGTGTTAGATAGTGACATGTATATTTGTAAAGAATACACTTAGAGGCTGATGCAACCAAAGGGCAACCAAAAGAGCTCTCAGCATGCACACGTGAAGTACTAGGAAAGTACTTTGGAAGATTGGATATAACTCAATGAATTATGCTAAGTATCAAATCATCCAAATCCAAAAGGTCAATTCTTCTGAAGCCAAAGATGAAGTCGTTCAAAGGTTTAAAGACAAAGTCTTCCGAAGCCAAAGACTAATTTCTTCCAAAGATAGAGAAGAATTGTCTTCTTTGACAAACTTTTGACCAAAGTTGAAACACCTTTCTGCTGCCATATCTGAAGACTCATCAACTCGTATGAGTTGGTGAAAAGTCCATGCTTTTGTCAACTATAGATTAGGGTGTTGAATCTTTAACTTTCCAACTATGTACTTTTATCCTTTTTGTAATAGGTAAGGATGTGAGCTAGACATGTCATAGTTACTAGTCAAAAAACAATCTGCTTTTTGACTCTACATTGATCTTGTTATCTAGATTAGTGTTTCCAGCTGGCCTTCAAAGTATAGCCGGTTGTAAGATTTAGTATAAAGTATCCCAAGTACTTGTATTCTTAAAGGTAAGCCTTGTAGCACTTCCAAAACTTAGATAACTATATACATCATTCTTGAGAATCATATTATCTTGTTCTTGTAATTGTTCTTTTACTAAGTGTTTTTGTTTAATCTATGTCGGTTCCCTATTTAATCTGCTAAGTGTTCTAAGTCTCTCCACCTTATGAAACTATTGCATTGACCCCCTTCACTGGTCCTGTAATTGCTATCAGAGTATTTCAGGCTCTTGATTATAAGATCTCATCATCTTAGATCTCTTCAATTTCATAAAAACACTTATCAACTCAAATGGTAGCCATCTCAAAGGCTGATATGGAAACAGGTACCATGACAAAGTCTCCACTGATCACTCCTGATGATTTTGATACTTGGTGCCAACGTATGAAAGGGTTTATCAAGTCTCAAGACAACAAGATGTAGAGATCCGTCATTGAAGGACCTCATATCCTAATCAATTATTAACCCACTGCTGGAGGTAAGATGATACCAAAGGAAATGGATGATTATTCTATAGAAGATTGGAAGAAAATTGATGTTGATAAAAAATCCATGGCAGTTCTCCAAACTGCTCTTCCAAACTCTATCTATAGAGGCTTTAAGAAGTGTAAATTTGTTAACCAGCTCTAGGATGCACTTAAGCTTATGTATGATGTTTCTGAAGAAGCCAAGGAAAACAAGAAAGACCTCATAAAGCACCAGTTTGAGAACTTCACCTACAAGACAGGTGAAACCATGACTCAGTTATATTTCAGGTATGTTGAGATTGTGGATACGTTAATGGATGTTGGAGTAAAACTTGAGAACAGGGACATTGTGAGGAATTTCATGTTCTCTCTTCCCATATAATGGACTCACTACTATGTCGCCATTAAGATGACTGAAAATCTCACTACCCTTACTCTCACGTAGCTGTATGGTATCCTTAGTGGCTACTAGATGGAGATGAACACATAAAATCCATCAAGCAACTCTTCCAACAATCAGCAGAGTTCAGTCCTTCATGTGGTTGAAAGGGATAGTAAGGAACCATAGCATCATCTTATTTGTTACCCTAATAACTCGCAAATAACCTTTCATCACCTTCCGTGAGACTCTAAGGAGAGCTATATCCAAGGAAGCTCATTCCAAGAGACAAGTTCTGCTCAAGCCTTTGTGTTCACTGATGAAAGTTATGAAAACTTTCTCTGCACTCTTGAAGACTTGGATCATATCCATCCAGATTATCTACAGTATATGGATATAGTCCCATAAATGGCTCATCTCACTCACAGAGCCAAGAAGTTTTATAAGAGAACAGGAAGGAAGTTTCCTAGCAATGTATCTAGTGGAAAGGTTGGGCTGGATAAAAGCAAAGTGAAATGCCATAACTGTAACCAAATGGGACACTTTGCAAGGGAGTGCAAGGCACCAGGAACAAATGGTGGCCAAGCACAACCCATGCCAAACTACACTGAGGGTGCTCCTAGACTTGAGAATCCAATCCAACCAAAACTATAAGCTGTTGTTGCTGTTGAAGAAGGAGGCTTTGACTGGAGCCTCCAGGTTGAAGATGTGTCTCCTAACTAAACACTGATGGCTGACTATGAAGAAACTAAGGTATTAGAACATCTCTGCACTCCTGAATGCATTGCTAAAGTAAATATGCATAGGTGCTATAACTTGGAAGTGAGATCTGACCTTGAGTCCTTGAATATTTTAAAAGCTGACTTTAATGGAGCTGAAAATGATTGTAAACTAAAAATCGAAGATTTGGAGAAAACCATTTCAACTATTAAGCATGATCACACAAATTACAAGACTCAAATAAAGGATCTCATTACCAAATTAACTGAATGCCAGGAGAAGCTTATGATTAGCAAAGCTAAGGAAGAAAAATGTATTCTTGAAGAGGAAACCTTCAAGAACATCATATCTTCATCCTTGCATGCAAAGATTTTATATTAGAACAGTCAAGGATTGGGTTCAAGTGAGATAGCTCCTCCACACACGTTGTTACCTGTAAGACCTCCAAGGTGTGAAACTTGTCAAAATAAGTTGCCCCTTATAAATAAGAGATAGCGAAGGATGGATCTGAAGTGGGTGAAGAAGATCATCCTAAGAAGGGTCACTATTCTCCTGGAAAGAAGAAATAACCACAAATGACTAAGTCTGCAAGGAAGAACTTGATCAGGGTAGCTAAGAGAAACTTAAAGAAAGACCAAAAGATCAAGGTCCACCTTTAACTCCAAGAAAAAATAGTCTTTATCTCTACTGGATTTGAGGTGGTAAGTACTGAAGACTCCACTATGGACTCTAGTATCAGGAGTCCTAGTTTATGTCCAACTCATCCTGGTCAAGAGAAGTAGCCTGATCAAATGTGCACCACTACTGTACAGCCTGAATCATCCTGTTCTCAGAGCAAGCCTCACCTTAAGAAGCCTGTTGCATCATCTGTGAAATGAAGATGGAAGTGGAAAGAGAACAAGCTTAACCTCCTACTCAAAAGAAGAGTCTCAGAATTATGCAAACTAAATGCATCATGTGTGGTAGTACTTCTCACTTTGCTAAGAATTACATCTGCAATCCCAAAAGATCTGCCCATATAATAAAAAAAGCATCTAAGAAGAAGAAGATAGCTTTGGAAGGAAAATCCTTTTCTTTCGGAAGCTCCAAAGTGAAGAAGAAGATAAGTGAAAACTTACGTTCAAAAGAAAATTTGGTCTCGGAGGAAAGGAATACTTCTGAAGTCAGTGGTTGCAAAAAATTCTGAAGGTCCAGTCTCCAAAACTTCTTAAGTCATCAAAACTTCCAAAGTATTCAAGGCCAAGTCTAGTCTTCCAAAGATGGTATGGAAGATGAAGGAAGGCCATGTGACTGAAAGTTCTTCATTAACAACATCAAATGATCCTTAAAGCTTGAATATAGAATCAATTACTATTGCATTATCTTCAGCTCACTTTGTCAAGCCCAAGACCAATAAGGCTTGGGTTTCCAAGGTCAAAATTGAGAATGAATATGATTATAAGGTCAAAATCATAAGATGTGATCAAGGAACTGAATTCAAGAACCAAATCCTTAATGCATTTTATGATGAGAAAGGTATTACAAGACAATATAGTTCTCCCAGGACTCCTCAGCAAAATGGTGTTGCTGAGAGGAGAAACATGACACTTATTGAAGTTACAATAAGCATGTTATCTGACTCTAAACTGCCTATCACCTTTTAGGCAGAGATAGTCAACATTGCCTGCTGTGTGCAGAATAGAGTTTTAGCAGTCAAGGCTCATGGTAAGACTGCTTATGAGCTATGGCATAGAATGAGACATTTTATTGGTTACTTTAGATCATTTGGATGTCTTTACACAATCTTGAATACCAAATATTAGATAGCCAAATTTGCTATGAAATTAGATAATGGATATTTATTAGATACTCTTCCCAAGATAAAGCTTATAGAGTATACAATCTCAGAACTAGAGTAGTTAAGGAGTCAGCCAATATGACCTTCAATGAGCACACACCTAGTATGAAAGGTTATGGCTCTGATTAGCAGGTTGATCTTGATTTAGTTACCAACTGTTTTAACAAATCTTGTAAAGATGTTTTAGGATCTACAGGTAGCTTATTAATAGGAGATCCTGATCCAATATTTGAGCTGAGAAGACCAATCCAGAAAACTACTTCAACCCCAGTGGTAAAAAAACCCTGTAGTTGGAAATCCTATTAGCACAACAATGACAAACTCTTTAGCTGACACACTAAGGTGCCTAAAAATTCCAGCACAGAGGCACATAACTCAAATGAAGAAGTTTCCAATGTAGGAGGAGATGGTGGCAGTGATTAAGAATTCCTTGATACTGATAACCACTTTATAGAAGACAATATCACTAATGCCACACACTCATTAGATCAAGTTTCTCGTGATAAGTGTGCTGATGTGGTAGGTGATACTTAGACCTGAATTTCACCAATTTAGATCTGTCCAACCAACTTGCTATGATTCCTCAACTAAGAAGATTGATGAGGCTCTAAAGATGGAAGTTGGGTTGAAGTAATGTAGGAGTAGCTGCTTTAATTCAAGAGGCAAAAGGTTTGGAACCTATGTCCTCTTCCTCCAGGGAAGACCACAATAGGTACCAAGTGGGTTTTTAGAAATAAGAAAGATGATAAAAGACTTATAATTAAGAATAAGGCAAGACTAGTTGTTCAAGGGTACACACAAGAAAAGGTGATTAACTACACTGATGTTTTTGCTCCTGTAGCAAGACTTGAAGCTGTTAGGATATTTGTTGCCTTTGCTACATCTAAGGATTTCAAGGTCTACCAACTTGATGTCAAGTGTTCCTTCTTATATGGGGTGATTGATAAAGAAGTGTATGTCAAAACAACCAATTGCCTTTACAAACCCAGATCATCCTGATTATATCTGCAAGCTTGATAAAGCTCTTTCTGGGCTGCACCAAGCTCCAAAAAAGTGGTATGAGATACTATCTCAGTACCTTTGTCAGCATGACTACAATAGGGTTACTATTAATGGAACACTCTTCATTAAAGGAATAGAGAATGACTTGATGTTGGTTCAAGTTTATGTAGATGACATCATCTTTGGGTTAACTAATCCAAGGCTCTGCAAAGACTTTGAGAGGCCAATAAAGAATAGATTTGAAATGAGTGCCATGGGAAAACTCAATTTCTTTCTAGGAATTCAAGTGAAGCAGATTGATAATGGTATTTTCATATGTCACATCCCGGCGGAAGCGTGAAGCGATTTTTAGATGTGACTTGTTTGTTTAGAAGATAAATGATTATAAGGAACTAAAACACAACAATATTAATACATAAAACACATAACATAATTATATAATATAAGTTAGGATTACATTATTTACATAGATAGTCAAAATTTGATATAATCCTATTACAACTTTTATTTAGCTATAACATCTTCAAATACGATGGAAATGAGCATCCACCACAACACTGCCATCGTAGATGTTGACAGGTAGATTCACACAAACCCTTCCAATGACTTCACCCCAGCCGTTGTACACATCAAAAGAGAATTCAACATTGTTAGTCATTTTTACCTGAAAAAGCATACTCAAAACAGTCAACATAAAGTTAGTGAGATCATAGGTTTATTTCCAGACAAAACATTTTATTGATGCACTAATTACAACCAAACCTGCTCACACACATAATCATACTGTTATGAAATAATTCACAAAATCAGATAATATTACATCAGAACACTCATTCTGTTGGTGCAGGAAATATTTAAATAGCATCACAACACTCATTCTGTTGGTGTAAAATATTCTCCTAAGTAGCGCTACTAATATTATCAGACGGTTCCTCATTCGAATTAATGCTTGTATCACAAATGACAGTACATTTCAAAATAATTTCAAAATAATGTATCAACATAACTAGTATGCTTTTTCCCCTAAAAACTTTACAAATACCAAAATAGGGCTATGAGTCTCACATGTTTCTCAAACTATAACCTATAAAAATAATTCATAAGTTAGATAAAATTTCTTTAAAATTTTCAGAACCTCAGATATAATAAATTCTTAAAAATTTGGTTGTAATATAATCAGCTAATATTACTTATAAAATTCTGAATTTTTATTTTTACTATATATAAGTTGTTATAATTATTCCAAATTCACCATAAATTACCAAAAATAGCTAATGTTATCCAAAAATTCTCAAATATTTACAGAATATTATCTCAAAATTTTATATCATCCCATAATTTTTCTGATGTCCAATTCAAAATAGATTCTTTTCTGTAAATCTTACAATATTCTAAAAATTCACTAAAAATATCTATATAACTCCAAAATTTATTAACTTTATACCATCTATGGAATATAATTTATCATAGCTTAAGTGAACTTTTCACGATTTATGGTATTGATTAAGTATTTCTTTTGATTTTTCCTTCACAGATCACTTAAAAATTCATTTTTCAATCATAATAAAGAAATAAAATCTAAAATAATTCCTGGAGCTTTTATATCTCAAAATAGTCATTCTATGATTTTTGCAGAATTTGTCCGAATTTATTTGTTTTTTTGAGTATTTTCTTCATTTTTAAATAATTTGTATAAATTATTTTTCTTATTATATTTTTACTAAAATTTACAGAATGATAAGTAAACATTTTTATGAAAATTTTCCAATGTTTATTCCCACAATTGCATTTATGTAATATTTTTACTTAATTTTTCTTATTATTACAAGATTTATTCTTAAAATTTTCAAAAGCTTTTATTTTTGTCACAAGCTTCAGGATTTTAACATCTCATCCTTGTGACTTGATGAGAATAAGAATTTCAAGGTGTTTTAAGGTTAGTCTTGGTGTATATTTACCAAGACTTTGTTATATGTGTGTTTATAACACATATGTAATGTTTGATTTTTAAAACATATAGAAGAAGATTACAACCTTGTGGATGATGAGAATGATGACCTTGATGATGTTTTTTATGAACCGAGGCAATTAATTCCACGATCGAGTGTATATGGAGGTGGTGGTGGTGTTGGTTACGGGTGATGGTGGTGTTGGTTACGGGTGTTGGTGGTTGTATGGGGCCGAGAGGTGGACGGGGTGGTGATTGGTTGGTGCTTGTTTTCAAGAGGAAGGGAAGTGGTCGATGGATGTGTGGTTGATGATGGTGATGAAGGTTACGGGAGACAAGATGGTAATGGTTGCGGTTGATGGTGGTGATGAAAGTTACGGGAGATAAGATGGTGATGGTTGCGGTTGATGATGGTTGTGTAAAAGCCGAAAGTTTGGTGAACAAAGATGGCGGTTTGGGATGCTTGGCTGAGAGGTTGATATGGTGCTTTCAAGAGAACCAAACTTGTGGTGAATGTATAGATCATGTGACCTAGGCTTTAGCTTAGGTGAGTAAGCATCCATAGGAGTGCTTAGTCAATCTTGTAGGCTAGGTGGCAATTTGAGAAGAGAGTTAGTGGCTATGGTAGATGATGCATATGGACTGAGAGTTTTGAAGTGTGTTTGTGGCGGTTTGGTGTTTGCTTTTGGCCAAGAATCTTCAAGGCTTTGTAGCCTCCTAGCTTGGATGAGTAAGCATCCATAGGAGTGCTTAGTTGCTTGCTAGGCTTAGGTGTCAAATAGTGGTGATGCTTGGTGTTAAGGTGGTCAGGAATGCACTTTAGAGTTTGCCACCTTTCACTTAATAATGATGGTAGTTCATGTGTTCTTTATCTAGATTGTGGTTGTGATTGCTTTTAGCCGAGGGGTTAAATGGGTGTGTTAATAGCTCACTTAGTCATTAAACTAAAACAAGGTTTTAGTCAGATTATGTTTTGTTCTAATGAGCCAAGTTTGAAGTTTAGTGTTTTTGTTTTGTTTAGTTTTGTTTTGATGTCAAGATTGTTTTTGATGTTAACTTGTGTTGTGATGTTTGGTTGGGTTATCATATTGTTTTGATCACCTATTTTACGTATGCATAAGTGAATTTATACATAACACATATATATAGATAACCATAAGTCTAAATTATGTGTATATATATGTGTATACATACATGCAGAATATACATGCACAAATAGAATATATATATATATATACATGCAAATATATATATATATATATACATATATATATATATGTATATATATATATACACGTACGTAAATTCTATATATGTATACATGCATGTAAACATGCATACGTAAGTTCTATATATACATACATGCATGCAACATGCATACGTAAAATATGCATGACATCCATATATATG
Organism: Flaveria linearis; assembly: GCA_024085815.1. Classification (NCBI taxonomy): domain Eukaryota; kingdom Viridiplantae; phylum Streptophyta; class Magnoliopsida; order Asterales; family Asteraceae; genus Flaveria; species Flaveria linearis. Next base: position 78,515,409 of record CM044001.1, read on the forward strand.
ACATAATAATGTAATTTACTAAATACTAATCATACGGTGTTTAGTCAAAATATAAAATTTTTCTATCTATTTTTAGGGTTGTCACATCATAAGCTAGCCAAAGTATGTACAAGACATACTTACCAGGTTTCGTCTGAGTGTAAGGTTGTAAAGACACACATAGCCAGAAACCACTCTATAGGACCTGATCTTGAGGTGGAGTGTGTTGATGAACATCTCTACATGGCTATGATTTGGTCTCCTATACACCTCACAACCAGCAGGCTTGATGTCATGTTTGTTGTGCAAGATATCAAGCTAACCTCAAGATGTCACACCTAGTTGTTGTCAAGAGGATTCTTATATATCATAAAGGTGCTCCCAAACTAAGCCTTTGGTATCCAAAGAATTCTGACTTCAATCTGTATGCCTATATAGATAGTGACTATGGTGACTGAAACATAACTGCAAAGTCTACATCTGAGGGATCTAAATTACTTGGTGGAAGGATAGTCTTATGGCAATGCAAAAAACAATCCTGTGTGTTTGCATCAACTACTAAAGCTAAATACATTACTCCTGCAAGCTACTGTGCTCAAGTGCTTTGGATTCAGAATCAGATGCTCGACTATGGATTCAACTTCAAAGAGACTCCTATCCATATAGACAACAACAATGCTATCTTTATTACAGAGAATCATGTGCACCACTGAAATACAAAACATATCAATATCAAGTATCATTTGAGTGGAGATAATTTTGAAAAAAGATTAATAAAACTGGTCAAAGTTAACACAAATGAACAATATGATGATCTGTTCACAAAAGCTTTTGATGAGCCAATATTTAAGTATCTTGTATCAGCTATTGGATGATTAACTTTGAGTAGGTTTTATTAAATTAAACTCAAGATTATTTCTCAAATATGTGTTTCTTAAGTTGTCTATATAATCACCTATATAAGCTCAGTTTACTTTGGAAGAAATTTTTCAAAATGATATTCCTTAAAATTTTGAAAATTTAAGATATATTTTCTCTCGGAAAATATTAAGTTGTCTTTGAAAAAACATCATGTCTTTAAATGTAATAACTACTTACTAAGACATTTATGTTCTGAAAACATTCTAACATGTCTTCCGAAGGTTAATATACTTCTAAGTACTTAAGTGTTTTGAAGGACAATTGTTTCCGGAAGTAATTAAGTCTGAGAAGCTTTATTAATCATTTGAATAAATTTTCTGAGGTTTAATATCTTCCGACACTAAATATATCTCAGAAGTAAAATACTCTTAAGTATTTTTTTCCAAAGCAAATTTTTAACAAGCAAAGGAATATCTTTCGAATCCAAATTGGCTTTGGAAGTTTTTATCAAAACTTCCGAAGACAAATTGCCTTCAGAAGATTTTATACTTCCAAGAAAACTACCTTTTGGGCACTTTTTCAGAGGTAGGACTGATATCCAGATTTTAAAGTTTATCAGTTTGCATTAACTTTGTGTCAAATCCAATCAATATAAATATACCTTTAACGGTTCCCTATTTTCCGTCTTCTCCTTTATCTGAAAAAGTTCATAACCTAAATTCACTCACAAACCGCCTTTTTTATCTTCCTTCACTTCTAAGCTACTAAAAAATGGCCAACCCTAATCGCCGAAACGAACCAAATTTTTCCAAGCCGTTACACAGGCAACACAACCAAGTTGCTCTATTATCATCTGAGAAAGATCTAGGATTCTCAGATGTTTGCCACTTCTTGTCTCATTCCAACTACCTCACCACACTTATCATTGACCCTTCCTTGTATGGAGATGAACTTTTAGAGTTCCGGAAGACCTGCCAAGAGGTCATCTTGCACAGTACGAAGGCACCGTCTTCTATAGTGCAGGTGAAGACAATTTTCATCACTTCAGCCACCATCAACTCTCATCTTAAGGGATGATAAAGAATGCGAATTGTCCTTTTCAAAATCTACTATAAACAATTCATTCTGGCAGGTGCACTAGGAACGGGACTACTCAGTAAAAACCTTCAAAAAAGGTATGGTTTCCTCCCAATGGAAGTACCTTCTACATGTGGTTATCCATTCTCTATCCAACAAGCATGGAGGTTGGGACCAAATTCTTGAGGACTTATCCTACATAGTCCATGGGATGGTTCAACGGGTCAAGTTAAGCTACTCCTAATTTGTTTATACAAACTTGCTTGCTAACATGGACTCCTTAGAGTATTACATGTTCCCTAGATATGTTCAACACATTCTTAATTATGAACTGGGTTCACAGTTAAGGGGAACTGGTAAAACATTTAAATTGGGATAGATGAAGCCCGACATCTTTAAGACAATGAAAAAGTCCACTATTGGCTTCTCAGGGGTAGAAACAACCCTGGTCCTAAAATATTAGAGCTCATTGCTCAAGGTGACAACTTGGCAATACAAGCCAATGTTTAACCCACACCTTCTATATCTGCACCACCCACACATCCATAAATCACCCTCACCTACTTAAGAAGATCTAAACAAACCCCTAGACAAACTACTCAGGATGTGCAGGCCCCATACACTCACCCAAGCAGGAAGAAATGGACACTAGAGCTCCCACTTCTCCTAAGGAGTATACCACTCCCGTTATTTCTTTGATCAGTGCTGAGGTTCCTCATGCTCAACCTGATGAGCTCACTACCCCATTAAGCATTCACTCTGAGTCTCAAAACTCTAGTAATCAACCTTTATGGGAAAGGTACCATCCCCAACCTTTAGATCTCAACCAACCAATCCCAAACCTTGAATTCTATGATGATGAAGGCATATGCTTCAGTGAGTACCAAGAGTCTCTATTCTCCACCCCTTCTAAGGAGATATGAGTGCTTCTAAATCATCTATATCTAGCCCACATCATCCAACCCAAACTAAGGTGACCTACCTGAACATGTTCAGGATGTCCATATGGAGGAGGCTCTCACTTCTGAAAGTGATTACATTATTAAGACCTCAACCATGGCAACCTAGCCCATTGACACTTCTTATGAAGCTATCATGGTGTAGGGGAAATCTAGCTGCCAAGAACTCCATGCTGGTGATGAGGAAGAAGACTCTGGTCCTATTCTCTAATCCCCCTATGATTCTTCTGATGAAGATAAGGGGAGTCTGCAACTAAAGATGCAAAAAACTATCAAAAAAATGCACATATTTAGTTTCAAAGGTGAGTCACCTAAAATCTCAGATGGCTACCTTACAAAAAAGGGTCAACGACTAGAAACTTAAGATCATCGATCTCAAATGCAATTTAGCTGAGAGACCCATCAGGAGAACTCAACAAGGCCCACAAGAACCTATGGATTCGGTGGACCTAACCCTCAGCTCCCCTATGCAAGAGGGTTATGCTACCAAAAAAGGGGAGAAAGTCCTACCTACAATCATAAAACCTGTGAGTTCCTCATAGAGTATGGACATGGAGGACTTACTACCCTCACTTAAAGTTGTCCATACTTAAAAACCTCCTCAAGTCTACATTGATAAGCACTCACTCATTCAAAGCTTTTTTTAGGAGGTTATACCAAGAGCAATGCCTACTCCATGTCACCATACTAAAATTCCAATAGTATGATGGAGGTATTACTGAGAGGAGAGACCTGGTAATCTCCAGGTCTCAGGGAAAAAAAGAAATCTTCAACTTCTACAACTTGAGATAATATGAGAGCACCTATTTAATTGACCTCCTATTTGCTAATCCAAGTCAAAGCAGGCAAGTTGCAAGGTTAGCTGATAGATTTCAAGGTAGGGTGCTTGAAGAGTTGAAGAGGAAAACCAAGCTATATAGACAGAGGCTAGCAGGCAAGACTGTTGGTCAACTGGATGCTGAGGTGGACCCTAAGATTAGCTTCAAAGGGGAAATCTTGGCTAAAAGCCCAGTAGTTGAGCCTGTGAACCTTGAGACTAGAACTTTGTTAACACCCATTACCCTCAGTGAGACACCAGCTGGTGAAGGTGTCTCACAGCCTCTATCTGGCTAGAGCTCAAGTGTAGCACTAAGCAATAAAAGCGAAAGCTCTTTCCACCCTGAGTCACACAGGCTTGTGAGTGATAAAAGGAAGAAGAATTTGGCCTCTGAGGAGATTAAGAAGGAGGAAAGAGAGAGGAAGAGGAAGACAAGAGGAGAGAGTTTAGGTGAGACCCCTGGCTCCATGGAAGCTACAATCAAGGCTGCCCTGAGGTGAAACATTCAAGATGATGAGTTAAGGACAACCAAATTAAACTATCTGGGGTCTAGGAATTACAATGTTGATGAACTCATCTCTCTTCCTTTGGATGAATTAAATGAACTTGCTAACATGGAAGTGTAAAAGGAGAGAAAGGAGGCTGAGGATGCAGAATTGCTCCTCAAAATCAAGAAATGAGAAGGAAAAAACTTAACAAAGCTTTTACTCTCTCCCCAGTTCAAGAAAGCCCTGAGGGGGGGCTGTGGCTACTGAGCAATAAACTCATATATGTAGGGAATAAGATAGGCAAAACATGATAATCTACCTAAGTGCCATATGTCTCTATCAAGCAGTAGACCTTCTTCCTTTATCATATGAGTACATCGAGTTTGAATACCTCAAGTAGCTTTAGTAACAAGCGCTAAAAGAGGAAAAAGCTGTTAAGAGAAAGATGAGGGAAGAGATTGCAAAGTCAAGAGCCATCATCAGAGCAAATCTGAAGAAATCTGCTGATAGATAAAAGATGGTGAGCTTCTTAAAGCTATATGGATTCTCTGGAAGGAGACTTGGTCCAATGTCTCTATCCACTATAGATGAGAATATTAGATTGACCAGGTAGAAGATCAGAATAGGTGAGCTAGTTGACTTGCATTCTCCACCAAGTTAAGCTGCACCTGAAGATGAGGTCAAGGATGAACCCCAGGAGACAACACAACTTGGACCTAGTGCTGCATCATAGACCACTTCATCTTCCGATCCACAACAGGGCCCTCCTCTTAACCTGTGAAGGACAAGGATGCAACTGAGAAGGACAAACAAGAACAATCTAGTACTACAGGCTAGTCTTTTTAGTTAAAATACAGAAAAAGGAAAAGGATGGCCATAAGAAGGGACAAGAAGAAGATGAAGATAAGGCATCCATGTCAGCACCTCAGGATGGGTTAGAAGATCTTAAGGGTGCTCAAGAAGATGTTGCTCAACAAATTCCACTCATAGTAGAGCCTCTTACTGCTAAGAGACCCATCTTGTTTTAGGTGTTTGCTACTAACCCAGATAGATGGTATGTTACTAGAGATCAACGAGGTCAAGACATGTACTTCTTGCAAAACATTATTGATATCCCTCTGCATAATCTCTATGACATAAAGAGTCTCTTCAGTTTTGGTAGTATCTATGGGGAGTTTCTAAGGGGAGTTTCTAAGGAATACACTTAGAGAGTTTTGATCCCGATGATAAAGGAAATGATCTTGATCCCGATGAGGACTGTAAAAAGATGAAAATTAAGACTTAAAGGTCTCTTCAGTTTTGGTAGTATCTATGGGGAGTTTCTAAGGAATACACTTAGAGAGTGATCCACCTAAAGAGCAACCAAAAGAGCTCTCAACATGCACATGTGAAGTACTAGGAAAGTACTTTAGAGGATTTTATATAACTCAGAGAATTATGCTAAGTGTCAAATCTTCCAAAACCAAAAGACCAATTCTTCCAAAGCCAAAGATGAAGTCTTCCGGAGCTTCAAAGACAAAGTCTTCTGAAGCCAAATACTGATTTCTTCTGAAGACATGGCAAACATGCCTTCTTTCACTTACTTTTGACAAAATCTTAAACACCTTTCAACTACCATCTCTAAAGACTCACCAACTAGCATGAGTTGGTGAAAAGTTCATGCTTTTATCAACTGTAGATTAAGGTGTTGAGTATGTAACTTTCCAACTATGTATTTTTTCCTTTTTATAATAGATAAGGATGTGAGCTATGGCATGTCATAGTCATTAGTCAAAAGGCAATCTGTCTTTTGACTCTACATTGATCTTGTTTTCTAGATTAGTGTTTCCAATTGACATTTAAAGTATGACTGGCTGTAGGATGTAGTATAAAGTATCTCAAGTACTTGTATTCTAGTGAAAGCTTTGTAACACTTGTAAGAACTTTAGAGCAATATACATCATTCTTTAAAACCATATTTGAGTGTTGTAGTTATTTTCTTTTACTTTTGTTTTTTGTTTCATCCTAACTAGTTCCCTATTTGATCTATTAAGTGTTCTAAGTCTCTTCATCTTGTGAAACTGTTGCATTGACTCCCTTCACCGGTCCTGCAATATTTGTTATGAAGTGGTTTTTCATTAATCGACTAGTTCAAGATTGAACGTTTATCTTGGGGGAATCTAAAATAAAAGAATTTATCTTATCTATAGAGTTATAAAGGTACTAGAACAAGTTGGACACATGGTTTTAGACAAGTATCAAGTAAATAGATTATGAAAGTGGCACATTATTTTTGAAGTTCATATTCTGAATAGATTTAAAGCTCAAATCTTTATATGAAATGATTAATTTGACGTTGATTCTTAGAAGTTTATACTCTAAGTCATATACCCAGTACAAGTCAAGTCTTGAAGATCATATTTGATTCCAAAAATGACATATTCAATCCCACATGTAATAATCTTTTGTGTTAATATATTAGAAGGGAGTTATCGCTAATAGTCATGATGAATGATATTGGATACTTCTTCTTTCATAAAGAAGCCAAACAAAATTGATCTATGACAAATTGATTATGGTATAACTTAGAGAAAGCATGCTTTTGAGGTTGAATGTTGAATCAATATTTCAGATTCATTGAGCTTGGATCTTAGGATTCATCATGTTCTTGATCTAGAAATCAAAATTAAGATGGGTGTATGTATATGAATCAAAGAACAAAGACATGGATAATGTATAATGTTATGATTTCATTGATGTTGATGAACAAGTTACAATAAAAAATCAAATAAAAAGGTGCATGAAGATCAAACCCACCCAAACACACACAAGGGCCACACTTGCAAAAATACACTAGTGGATCTATTTATAATATTCTAATAATTATAACATAAGTAACCCTAATTTTGACTTGCTTTTGGTCTTGATTTTGACTTTGTGTTGTTGACTTTCTCTTGTATTTTTTTCTTCTATTTATCAACTTGGTCTATGCACTCGTATAATGAGATCTTCAGTCGGCTCTGAATGTGATTTAGAAAGCTTCAGTTTATCCTATTGTTGAACCCAACAATACTCTCCTTAAACTGATGCTTGCCAAACTTTAAACTTGAAGATCTTATCTAGCACATGTCTTCTAGATCAACTGATGTTCTGGGACAATTCACTGATGTTCTCCCCCTTAGATTAAGCTTCTCCTAATATATTTCTAACAAATATTAGAATCTCTTGAGTATACTTCTTGGTACTGGATATGGGTCGTATCACTTTTGGATAACAGTTCATATCATAACTCTAGGGATTAGAATGTATTAGGCATATAATGAAGCTTTGAACTTCAATAAATTACATTAGAAAAATGAATCAGTCTTGATAACACTTCAACTCTTTTGAATTTTTGAAATGACTTCATAAATTAACATTCTTTAGATAACCATTGGTCCCCTTGATTAAAATCTGTCTATCTGTTCCACTCTGTAGTTAGACACGGGTTCAAAAGATCACCTTTGATTATAGTATCATGAACTTCCGAAAGAGTTTCTAACAGTTGTACAAATCCTTGGATGATGCGGCGGTTTCGTCACAAAAGTTGATTTCTATTATTGTTTTTCTTTGAGTTGAATGCACAAAATGGACGTGCCTATTAGTTGCAATCATCCGCTACATGATAATATATGATTTTTGTTTGTTGTTGTCATCTGTTCATCATCTGTTCATCATCATTTGTTGTTGGATGAATTAGGTTTAAAGTTAACTCAATCGTATTAAATGAGTAACCCATTAGCATTTGTTCACTAAAGCAGCCGCTTTTGTTTTAGTACACTCACATTAGTTTACAAACCATTCGCATTTGTATGGTCAGATCCGCATTTGTTTTGTAATACATACACATTAGTTTTGTTATTGTTCATATACAGCCACATTTGTTTGACACTTTAGTCATATTGGATAATTGCTTATCCGCATTTGTTAGTGAAAAACAAAACAACATCAGTATTTATATGTAATTCTTCCACATTTGTTGTGATGAACATCCGCATTAGTTATGATGAACATCGGTATTGGTCATGTTTTGAATGAAGCCATCCATGTTAACAACTTGGATCATAAACAGATGCGAATTAGTATTGTTGTGCTTGTCGAACAATCTGATTCAAGTTGAATCAATAAAATCAACTTAATATCTTGATAATTTACTTAAATTCTTGATCAATTATGAATGATCAGGTGATTATGTCATTAATTTCCATGTTAATCAACAATTTTACATGGTCTTCAATGAGCAACATCATTGACTTCTATTTCTTCATATTTTCTTCATTCTTGATGATAATCTTGTTAAATTCCATCACGTTTTGAAGGAATAATTAGAACCATGACTAATCATCTTCAAATCGTAAATTTGAATAGATTTGTTGATTGAAGATGAAATCAGATTTGAAACTAGATGCATTTTGTGATGAATAGTTGTGTTTTGATCAACGGATGTTTTTGTTCTTCAATGTTCTTGTTTTCTTCATTGTCCTTGACATCTTTTAAGATGAAATCACATCTGAAACTAGATGTATTTTGTGAAGTACAGCTGGGCTTCGATGAATAGATGTTTTTATTCTTCAATTTTCTTGTTTTCTTCATTGTCCTTGACATCTTTAAAGATGAAATCAGATTAAAAACTAGATGCATCCCAAAACCAACAGCTCTGATACCATTTTGTTGAATCAATATTTCAGATTCATTGAGCTTGGATCTTAGGATTCATTATGTTCTTAACAAAGAGATGGGTGTATGTGTTTGAATTAAGATAGGTGTATGTGTTTGAATTAAAGAACAAAGAGATGGATAATGTATAATGTTATGATTTCATTGATGTTGATGAACAAGTTATAATGAAAAATCACATACAAAGGTGGATGAAGATCAAACCCACCCAAAGGAGAGGATTTCTCCTTGGATGGTGATTCACACCATGAGAAACACACCTGAAAAATCACATACAAAGGCTCTGATTATGATTTGGAAAGCTTTAGTTTATCCTATTATTGAACCCAACATGAAAGATCAAAGTGTAATGAGTAAAGATCATGTCTTACCATTGACGACCTGATATCATCAATCAAGGAGGAGTTTTGTTGGACCAAAAGAACCAATGAGCCAAGATCAGGAAAACATCTAAGTCCCACATGACATCACAACAACTGCTGAAGACTTCATCAGCAGTTTGACAAAGACTGAAGACTCAACAGCTAAAGATCAAGATCTGAAGAACAACAACTGAAGATCCCAAGTACTGAAGATAAGTACTGAAGTCTGAAGTACTGATGAATACAAGTACTGAAGACTTCAAGTACTGAAGACAAGTGCTGAAGATCAACAACTGAAAGACTTAAGAGCTGATGATCAATAACTGATGCACAAAATCTGAAGACAATGACTGAAGACATCAGCTGATGACAACTACTGAAGTCATCAGCTGATGAATCATCTGAAGATCAAAGTCTGAAGACTAAAATGCTGAAGCTTTAGACTTTGTCACAACAGCTGAAGAAGTCTTCTTCAGTTGTTGTGATGGTTTTACTTTTCAGTTGTTTTGTATTTTTCCTTTTCAGTAGTTTGTACAACAGCTGAAGAGTTTGTTCTTCAGCTGTTATAGTTCAGTAGATGTAAACGACTGAAGAGTTTGTTCTTCAGTCATTGTAGCTTTTCAGTAGTTTCCTTTTCAGTACTTGTAATAAGTAGAACACTTGGCTTTTGTAAGAAGATGTCAGCTGTTTGACATCTTCAGTAGTTGAGTGTTTAGTTCAGTAATTTGTTAATAACGGTTTGATGTCACTATCAGTGACATCAGCCTACGTCATTCTTCCTCTATAAAAGGAAAATGACCTAATTGTATTCCTCGTCGAAACGTGTGAGCAAAAAGAATATTACCTTTTTGGCAGAATTGTTTTCTCTCTCTATATTTACTGTTACATGCAAAATCCTTTATGTTCTTGCTGTAATTGCTAATCCTTGTGCTAAATCCGCTACGAATACAACCTAATTGATCAAACTAGAGGCTGAGATCCTGTCAAATGGTATCAGAGCAGGTTAATCATTGATCGATTTCATCATTGATCATTGAAACTGCTCTTTTGATCTCTACGTTTGATCAAATTAGTAATTTGCAAGAATTAGCTATAGAGATTGAGATTCTGCTGTTTCGGGCCGTTAAACTTGAGGTTCTTTGTGGTTTTGAGCTACATTTATTTTGTTAAACTTGATTTTTGACTGAAAACTGAGATGTCGACACCAACGAATGATCCTCACAATACTGGTTCCTCTACCAAGCCTTCGATGCTTGTGAGGAACGAGTATAACATATGGAAGCGTCGTATGCTTCATCACTTGTCTGTCAACAGTTCTGGTTGTTGGAAGTCAGTGGTGCATGGACCACACATGCCTATGGTGAGCGTCCCTGAATCAAATGAACTGGTTCCGAAGAAACCTGATCAATATTCAGACGAAGATCTTAAGCTGTTCGAGATTGATGCTAAAGCCCATGGAATTTTAGCTATGGCAATTCCAAATGAGATCTATTCAGGGCTTCTGCATCATGAAACTGCTCATGATCTCTGGGTTGCTCTGAAGGAACAATTTGGAGGAACCAATGAGGTCTTAGCAAACACAATGGAAATCCTCGCCCAACTATATGAGACATTCTCTCATAGGAAGGGTGAGTCTCTGACTCAGCAGTATGAGCGGTTCTCATGTTTGATCTCTAAGCTGAAGATGGTCAAACAAGAGTACTCTAATAGCCAGATGAACAATAGATTCCTTAGATCACTGCCTGAGAGATGGGACACTTATACCATTGTCCTACGCTCCAGTGCAAATCTGGATCCTCTATCTCTCACCCAACTTCATGGGAAACTGCTCACATTTGAGAGAGAGATAGAGCAAAAGAGGAAGTTGTCCACCTCTGGGAAGCTTACTGATGACTTTGTCAATGGCAATACTGCCTTGATAGGTCAGGAGTCGGAATATGCTGCATCAGAAAGTTCTTATGATGAGCATATTGATTTCTCTACCAACTCTGAACAGGCTTTTGTTGGTGTTAATAGTAGTTCAGGAGGTAGCAGTGATAATTTGTGTTTTCTGATGAAGGACTTGAAGGGCATTCCAGATAATGATCTGGAAGAGATGGATATTTTGAGTCAAATGGCAATGATAAATATCAGATCTCAAAAGTTCTACAAGAGAACTGGCAGGAAATTTCTTGGTCTCTCTGGCAAAACCAAAGTTGGTTTTGACAAGAGCAAGTTGAGGTGTCACAAGTGCTAGAGGCTTGGACACTTTGCTAGAGAGTGTAGATCATCTGGATCTAACTCCTCTGCACCCTTTGTGACTTTTCCAAGCAATAGCTCACAACATAGAGGGTAACATTCCTCCAGTTCTGGACATCCATCACCAGCACAGGCATCACCTGCTTACTTTGTGCCTCAGGGTCATATGCCATACCCATACCCCTGCTACTATGTGCCTCAGCCCAGTCAAGCTCAAGCACCTTCTGCTCAGCCACCACATGCTCTTCCTGAGACTCAATCTTCCCAATCTCATCATCAACCCCAACCTCAACAACACAGCTTCTTCACCCCAGGAGTTGTTGACTGGAGTAGTTTGCCAGATGATCTATCTGGTCAGGAACAACTATTCCAAGGTGCTGGTCAACATGGTGGTGATAATCCATTTGGGAATCTTGCTCTAATGGCCTTTGAGTCTGCTGATGGGTCATCATCCAATGCTTCCTCACAGGTATCTTCTGAGGCCAAAGCCAAGCTTTGTTCTGATTCATGCATAGCAGCATTTGCTTTTATTAGAGAAGCAAATGTAGCTTTAATCGATAAAAACCTTGAGCTAGAGCATACTATTTCTAAAAAGAAAGCTGAATTTGAGGCTGTGATTAATGATAAAAATGATGAGATTTATAAGCTTAAATGCCAAATCAAAGAGGATAAGGCTAGGGAAGAGGTACTTCTAGAGAAGTACAGAGACCTCAAAGAAACTCTTGCAACCACCCAGGTAGAGTGTGATCGATGGGTGCAATCTTGCAAGGGTTTTGAAATGCTTCTTAGTAAGCAATCAGCTTTCAATGTGAAGTTTGGCATTGGTTATAATCACATTGCCCCTCCCACAGATTTTACTCCAAGAGCAGAAGTGGAATCTGATAGAGAGAGTAATAACCAATCCTTCTCATCATGTGAGGTACTATCTTCTGATTCAGCATCCTCAGAGATAGAAGTCAGCATTAACTCCTGCCAAAACCAATCAGCTGATGCTACAACAACTGATGGTTCAAATGCTGACTGTCACATGATCAAAAAGTTGATCAACTCAGGTGTTGTCTCTGGAGGTACTGAAAGTACTGGAGAGCAAATGATAACACCTGAAGTTCAAACCTCAACTACTGCCAGCAATGAAAAGAAAACTGACAGTAGAAAAAGTTTGAAGACAACTAAAGAGGATGTCAGGAAAGCAGGTACAAGGAAGAAAACTGCTACTACTGATAGCAAACAGCTGAAGAACAAGTCTTCAGTAGTTTCATCCTCTTCAGTTGATGATCAACATAAGATGAAGAAGAAGCCATGTGAGATATGTGGCTTGTTCAATCATCTTACTGATGACTGCTGGTACAAAAGGGGTTCTAAACTCAAACAAAAAGAGAAAATTAAAGAGCATATGAATACAATGAAAAATGAGTTTGAGACCAAGTTTGTACTAGCAACATCAAAGCCAGAAATCCCTAAGCCCAAAGCTAAATCTAAGAAGAAGGTAGGGGTTACTCAGGCAACAGCTGAGGTTGCTCAAAAGAAGATGGTGCAACACAGGAATCCATCACCAGCAAGCCCCAATGTGTCTGAAGAGCTGAAAGCTTTAACACAAAGTCAGACACAACTGGTGATGATGGTTCAACATCTAATGGGAAGATTCAACCATTTAGATGCTCCTGTGTTGAAACCACATAAAAGGAAATCCAAGCCAAAGGGTTCCTCTTCTACACCATCTCCTTCACCTCAGGCTGTCACACATAACACACCAGTTAGTGTTGAACCTATTGTTGAGAACAGACCCAAAACCAAAAAGGTTTGGGTCTCCAAAACTAACTAACTTGTTGTTATGATTGCAGGGTTCTTCAACATGCCAAAGAAGCATCTGGTATGTAGACAGTGGAGGATCTATGCACATGACAGGAAGCAGATCCCTTCTTAATGACTACTCTCAAGGAATGAAGGGATTTGTCTCCTTTGGCAATGATGCAAAGGGTTACATCATCGGAAAAGGCTTTGTTTCCAATGGGGAAATAAGGTTTGATGATGTCAACCATATGGAGAATCTCAAGTACAATCTCTTGAGTGTCAGTCAAATGTGTGATAAAGGCCATGTTGCCCTTTTCACAAGCCAGAACTGTCGGATTCTGTCATCCAAAGTTCTGAGTTTGATTGATAAGGTGTTGGATGAATATACTCTCCTGAAGGCCAACAGGATAGGAAGAGTATATGCCTTAGATCTTTCCAAGAAAATTGATCTAAAAGGCCATCCTTGCCTATTCTCCAAGGCCTCTTCTCAAGAGTCTACTCTATGGCATAGAAGGATAGGGCATGTTAATTTCAAGAACATGAATCAGCTGATAAGCCATGGTTTAGTAAGAGGATTGCCATTGAAGGAGTTCAAGTGTGAAGACAACTGCACTGCGTGCTTAAAGGGAAAACAACACAAAGTTTCATTTCCTTCAATAGAAGAACCAAAGTCCACTGCCTGCTTGCAGCTCCTGCACATGGATCTCTTTGGTCCTGTCAGAGTGATGAGCATGGCAAAGAAGAAATACTGCCTGGTAATTGTGGATGATTACTCCAGGTTTGTATGGACTTTCTTCTTGCACTCCAAGGATGAAGCAGCCATGGCAATAATGAACTTTGTGTTATTTGTGGAGAAGCAGTATTCCCTGCAGGTCAAGTGTGTGAGAAGTGACAATGGAACAGAGTTTAGAAACCACACACTTGATGACTTCTACCTGTCTAAGGGAATTAAAAGGCAGTTCAGTATTCCCAGAACTCCTGAACAGAATGGAGTGGTTGAGAGAAAGAACAGGACTCTCATTGAAGCTGCAAGGTCAATGCTGGCTGACTCAGGATTGCCACTGACCTTTTAGGCTGAAGCTGTCAATACAGCTTGCTATGTGCAGAATAGAGCATTAGTGAATAAGAGGTTGGTGAAGACTCCTTATGAAGTACTTCATCATTTGGCCCCTCTAATTTCTTTCTTTAGAGCCTTTAGGTGTCCTTGTTTCATTCTCAACACTAGCAATCCACTCCAGAAGTTTGCTAGTAAGGTGGATGCAGGGTATTTTGTTGGTTATTCATCAACTTGCAAGGCATACAGAGTTTTCAACTATAGGACAAAGATGGAAACTCTGCATGTCAAGTTCAATGAATCTCCAAAGGACAAGATTCCACAAAACCCTGTGGAGTTGTTTGATCTGGACATACTGCAATATGTTCCTTATCAACCTCCAGCTGTTAAGCCTGTCAACAGTTCTCCACCTGGTGGTACTGATGATGATGTAGCCAGTACTCACCTTTTCAGGTTTAGTGACAACCTACCTGAGTCCACTAAACCTGATGCTCCTGTAGCTTGAGCAGCCCCATCCATAACAAATGCTGATGAGATTTCTGCATGCTCTACTTCATTTGAGCTGCCATCTCCTACATGGTTTCAAGAATCTTCATCACCATCTGTTGCTGCTGAAAGTCCTACAAACACTTGCATTGATATTATAGTATATCAAGAGCTGAAGAATCACGCCACATCTCAAATCATAGGTGATATCAATGCTGGAGTTTCAACCAGGAGTCAATTGTCCAATTTCTGCTTCCATGCTCTCTTCATCAGTCAGCAAGAGCCAAAGAACTACCATGTTGCACTCAGAGACAATGGATGGGTTGAAGCAATGCAGCTTGAGCTTCTTCAGTTCAAGAAACAGCAAGTGTGGGAGCTTGTTCCTTTACCCCAAGGGAAGTGTGCAATAGGCACTAAATGGGTATCCAGGAACAAAACAGATGAAAAGGGCCAAATAGTTAAGAACAAGGCCAGGCTGGTTGTCCAGGGGTTTGCACAAGAGGAAGGCATCGATTACGATGAAACCTTTGCCCTGTAGCCAGGCTGGAGGCAATTAGATTGTTCTTAGCTTATGCTGCCTTTCACAGTCTTAAGGTTTATTAAATGGATGTCAAAAGTGCCTTCTCATATGGTAAAATAAAAGAGGAAGTTTATGTGTGTCAACCACCAGGCTTTGAGGACAATAAACATCCTGATTGGGCATATAAGCTTGATAAGGCTCTTTATGGGCTGAAACAAGCTCCTAGAGCCTGGTACGAGACACTATCAACTTTTCTTCTCCATAATAAGTTCACTAGAGGCACCATTGATAAAACCTTGTTCATTAAGACTGTGGGACAGCATAAGCTCCTTGTTCAAATTTATGTAGATGACATCATCTTTGCATCCTCTGATCCAAAGTTGTGTGATGATTTTACAATGCTCATGAAGCAAAAGTTTGAAATGAGTGCTATGGGCGAATTACAATTCTTTCTAGGTTTGCAAATCAAACAAAGGGATGATGGAATCTTTATCCATCAGTCCAAATACACCAAAGATTTGTTGAATAAGTTTGATTTACAAACCTGTAAGCCCTGTTCTACTCCCATGAGCGGCATCACACAACTGGATGTAGATCAGAAAGGTAAAGCGGTTGATGAAACCCTTTACAGATGTACGATTGGGTCCCTGATGTACCTAACAGCTTCTAAACCAGACATCATGTTTGCAACATGATCCAAAGTTTGTGCCTAGTGCTGATGAGCTTGCAGATATATTTACTAAGCCTCTAGATAGTGCCACATTTCAAAACTTGGTACTAAGGCTTGGTATGCTGCAGCTAGAATAATTTGAACAATAGTGATGCTCTCAGTTCATAAGCACTGATGAGCATTAGTATGCAAAGGTCAATTATAAGTACTGATGAGTAATTGAGTCTTCAGTATTTACACAACTACTGAAGACTAAAATGCTTCAAAGTACTGATGTACATTATTTGTTGAAAACAACTGATGTAGTGAGGTGGATTACAACTACTGATGTATAATTTTCAAACAAATAAGTACTGAAGAACAAATTTTGGTCATAAGTACTGATGTGTAATCTTTCACATAAGTACTGAAGACAATTTGTTCACCAGCTCTGAAGAATATCTCATCAGCACTTGTGAACATCTGATCACAAGAGCTGAAGGCATAAATATTCACAAGAGCTGAAGGGCCAATGAAACATATGAAAGTCGGCCAAAGAGCTGATGAGTAAATGTGGAGGTCAGTGAAACAACAAATTGACGTAAACAGCTGATGAGTAACTTTACTCTTCAGCTAATACCAACATTTGCTGTTTCATACTCAAACAACTGAAGGACAAAACCATGTCTTCAGCAGTTTCACAACTACTGATGACTAACTCCAAGTCCTCAGTTGTTTACAACAACTGAAGCAAAACCATGTCTTCAGTAGTTTACAACTACTGAAGGCTAACACCAAGTCTTCAGTTGTTACAACGTCTGAAGATGAAAACCATGTCTTCAGTAGTTTATAACTACTAATGACTAACAACAAGTCTTCAGCCGTTTCCAACATCTGAAGGACAAAACCAAGGTTTCAGTAGTTTCCTCTACTGAAGACTAACACCAAGTCCTCAGATGTTACAACCACTGAAGGTTAAAACCACGTCATCAGTAGTTTCAACAACTGATGACTAACACCAAAACCTTCAGTAGTTTTCTTTCAACCTTTGCCATACCCTATAAATACCCAACCTTGAGAGCTTTTCATTCTCACTTGACCTAACTTTCAAAAACCTCTGAAACTTCCAATACACCATTAATGACGGCCATGCAAATCAAACCTCGACACAACTGTGTCGCACATCTCACTAAATCGCCATTCTGGTCCAAATTCCACAATACCGTCGATCTGATGAACGACTCACCATACCAAACGGCCTTCTTACTCAACCCCACCATATACACCGATTCATTAGCACAGTTCTGGACGAACATAACCGTTCAAAACGGAGAGAACGATGGCGAAGTCTCTCTCCGGTCATCCGTGAACAACCATCCCGTGGTTATCACTCCAGCTACTATTCGACAAACCCTAAAGCTGGAGGATGCCACCTTCCCTACCAACTACCCCAAAGGCTCCCTTGATCTCTGTTTCACTGCCAATGACTATCAGGGTGACATCTCTGCCTCAACCTTGTTGAAGAAACATTTTCCAGATCCCCAACGACTCATCTTCCATATGGTGAATGTGTGTCTGGCCCCCAAAACATCTTCATGGGACCAGATGTTGACAAGGTGGCAACAGGTATTGTATTCCATCCTTGAAAAACAACCTTTGAACTTCACTGAAATAATATTTTTGGAAATCAAGGATATGGCCACAAAACATGTTTCTAACCGTTGGATCTTGTATCCTCGGTTCATTATGGCCATCATCGAGAACCAGCTTAATGCTGAGGGACTTGTTGGCACTGGGGTCCCTGCCATGGCTGTTCTAGCTGAGGTATACTCCAGGCACAACACCGACCAAACCCTAAAACAGGCTGCCAAGCTGCGAAAACCCACGCAGCTGGAACCCACAGCCTCCTCCTCACTATCCAAAGTCCCCACCAAACCCAAAACCAAAAGAAAACCCAAAAAGGCTACTCAGGGAGATGAGTCCCCTGAGGATGCCCCTGCAACACAAATGCAGGAAGTGGCTGCTGGTCAGATTCTCCCAGCAGTCACCACGACTCCACCTACCACAACCGCATAGGTTTCCTCTCAACAGGAGCCTGATGCAACCACTTCAGGGGCTGCCACACATCTGGAGTCTTTCTCACTTGAGGAGACTGCCATTGAAATGCACACTCCTCCCCGTGTGCACACTGCTTCAAGCCCATCTCCCACTGAAACCGCCCCACAAAGCCCTACACTCATAATCGCCAAAGTGTTGACCTATCTGAACACTCCACCCTCTCCCTAGAAACCAATCACAACTGGGGTATCTCCAACCGAAGAGAGGGTGGAACCAAGTGTTGATGGGAGCCCACAACACAGAGAATCACATGTCATATCTCCAAGTGTGGCCACGGAGATAAGGCAATCTGGTGAGGCTGCCACTTCCCCTGCATCAACATATGAGCAGGAAGCAGCTGGTACCAGCAATAAGACCTCACCAGAGGCAACTGCCGATGATGGATCCAATCCGGAGGCTGGAAGTACCCAGAACCAAGAAAAAGGGGCACATGCAACTACTGAGCCACACTCAGTGCATGTACATCCTGACACTGTCAGGAGGTCAGCTGATTCAGTGCAAACTGATGATGACCTGAGCTTCTTCTATGACGTAGTTGCTCAAAACACAATTCTTGAGGAGGAGGTGAGCAGACTCAAAGAGCTGCTTGCAAAATTCTCCCAAGACTCAAGTCCATCTGCCACCATTAACCCAGAGATGGCACCTTCACCTGAAGGTCTCACAAACACTCAGCCACTCCCACAAACTCAGCCACCTGCCTCTGCTTCTTGCACTAGTTCTCAGGAACAGAACCCTCCTGAGCAATTAGTTACTATCTTCAAACAATCCCTGCCTCTCATCACACCTATAATCACAGACATTGTGATGCAAACTATTGATGAGAGGCTTCCCTCACAAATACAGCCCATGGTGGAAGCTGCTATGGCCAAAACACTTGCTGATGGTCAAACCCCAACCAATGCACCCAAAAAGGGGGAGACATCAGTGCAAGCTAAGAGGAAGAGGGTAGAAGAAGATAAAGAAGTAGGGAGAGTGGGGGAAAATGAGAGGGAGAGGAATGAGGAGACTGAGAGGGTGAAGGAGAAGGAGAAGGTGAGGGAGGAGAGAGCTGAACCGATTACTGTGGCTGAAATCCAAAAGGATTTTCATGTCACTTACACAAAGAAGAGAGGAGAAAAGGTGGGAGAGAAGGGAGAGAAGGTAGAGGTGGATACTGATCTAGCAGCCCTTGTCAAGGAGGCTGATGCTGAGCATAGCCGATCAATGGACTCTGTCATTGATCAGCTGTTCAGGCAAGGCTTTGACAAGGACACTGCCATGCTAGATCAGGAGATTAGGAATATGGAAAGAAAAGAGATAGAATACCGATGGACCACTTATAGCTAAGAGGAAAGAAAGAGACTCGAGGCTATGAGTAGGTTCATTTCGAAGTATCTGGGGAGACCAGTCCTTGATGTCAAGGCTTGGACCAGGGACAGACTCTTGGCTATAGCCACCAAGATCTGTTCAGCTGGTGATTTTACCAAGGGGCTGGTCGCTGAAGCCCTTTCTGAAGCCGGTGCTGGGAACAGGACTTTGCTAGTCAAACAAACTAAACCTGCACTTTTCTCTAGGTTCCTAGTAAAGCCTGCCCACATTCCCACACCAAAAACCCAAACACAACCCACAAAACCAACCCCTTCACCATCAAAACCTACAGCCGATGATCCACCCTTGCAGAAGAAGAGAAGGGTGTTGAGGCTGCAAGAGGAAGAAGAAGAGGAGGATGAGGAGGATAGACTGCCTCTTTCTGCAGTCATATCCCTACCTAAAACCAATCCTAAACCCATCACTCCCACCTCACAAATGGATGTTGTGAGGGTTAAGTTAGAAGAGGAAGAGCAGCAGAAGCTTCATGATGCTGAAATGCTAAAATCAATTGATCAAGCTTATGCTGCTTCTACCTCTATAATGAACATGAAGAAGGAAGCTCTGAGACTCTTCACTCTCAAACAAACTTTCCAATATGATAAAGAGAGAGTGAGGACTTGGCCTGATCCTAAGGTGGCTCACAGGATCATTAAGAAAGACATTCCTGTGAGATACAAGAGCCAAATGAAGAAGATCGTAGATGAAGTGATCACAGTGGCTCTTGTAATAACACCCTGGGAAATTGTAGATGAGTTCGAGAAAGCCTATAAGTCTAAGCAATCACCCGAAACGATGTTGGAGAATAGGGTGGTTAGGAAAGGCTTAGTTTATAAGAGGCTTGAGAACTTCAGAAAATGTGAGCTCAACCTGCTACTAGAAGGCAGACATCCTGATGAATTCACCTATAGGCAGATCACAACTGTTGAGCTCAAGAATGGCAAACAGGCCAAGTTTGTCACAGAGCTGTACGGCCGTAAAGGATTATTCGAAGGTGCGGCTGAGGACCTATCCAAAGAAGAACAAATTACATTCCTCAGAGCCTACACCAGAGAATCCTACAGGCTCGTACGTGGGAAGTAGGTCCCATGGATGGAACAACAGCCCTGTGTCCAGTTCCCCAAGTCAGGGTTCCCATCCATACTATGCCAAACAAATATTCAGAGACCTCTTCCCAGGCCAGTGCTTATCAGGGTCAACTTCTGATCTGATCCAGAAGGAAATAGACCAACATTTCTGCCAACAATAAGTGGGACAATAAATAACTTAGAGGTTTTGGCTGCATTGGTTCAGGGGGAGTTTGTTGGACCAAAAGAACCAATGAGCCAAGATCAGGAAAACCTCTAAGTCCTACATGACATCACAACAACTACTGAAGGCTTCATCAACAGTTTGACAAAGACTGAAGACTCAACAGCTGAAGATCAAGATCTGAAGAACAACTGCTGAAGATCCCAAGTACTGAAGATAAGTACTGAAGTCTGAAGTACTGATGAATACAAGTACTAAAGACTTCAAGTACTGAAGACAAGTGCTGAAGATCAACAACTGAAAGACTTAAGAGCTGATGATCAACAACTGATGCACAAAGTCTCAAGACAATGAATGAAGACATCAGCTGATGACAACTACTGAAGTCATCAGCTGATGAATCATCTGAAGATCAAAGTCTGAAGACCAAAATGCTGAAGCTTCAGACTTTGTCACAACAGCTGAAGAAGTCTTCTTCAGTTGTTGTGATGGTTTTACTTTTTAGTTGTTTTGCATTTTTCCTTTTCAGTAGTTTGTACAACAGCTGAAGAGTTTGTTCTTCAGCTGTTATAGTTCAGTAGAGGTAAATGACTGAAGAGTTTGTTCTTCAGTCGTTGTAGCTTTTCAGTAGTTTCCTTTTCAGTACTTGTAATAAGTAGAACACTTGGCTTTTGTAAGAAGATGTTAGCTGTTTGGTATCTTCAGTAGTTGAGTGTTTAGTTCAGTAGTTTGTTAATAACGGTTTGATGTCACTATCAGTGACATCAGCCTACGTCATTCTTCCTCTATAAAAGAAAGATGACCTAATTGTATTCCTCGCCAAAACGTGTGAGCAAAAAGAATATTACCTTTTTGGCAGAATTGTTTTCTCTCTATATATTTACTGTTACATGCAAAATCATTTATGTTCTTGCTGTAATTGCTAATCCTCGTGCTAAATCCGCTGCGAATACAACCTAATTGATCAAACTAGAGGCTGAGATCCTGTCAAGTTTGTTGATATTTATTTATGACTGATGATTTATCAATGTTTGTTATAAAGGATATAAACATCCAAAGGTGAGAATGTTGCTATAGATTGATGAATGTATCTACAACTCTATTGGTGAAACTATTAGTAGTAGCACCTAGACTAGTATAGGCAAAACTAGGTAGCTTCGCTTAATCATGTTAGGCAAAAGTAACACTTTAGGTTCACCATATTAGTTGACTCAAATCTTAACTATAAATAGGATAGATGTGTTCCTTTTAGTTAATCATTCCCTGGAATAAAGAGTATATGTGAGAGGTGTGAGTCATCGACCCTAGGGAGATCAACTACGATTGGTATGGAACTTAATGATGTATGTAAGTGTGTATGTATGAAGATGTAATCTGGGATTGCAGGACCGTTAGAAGGGGGTAAATGCAATAGTTTTATAATGAGAAGAGAATTATAACACTTAACAGATCAAATAGGGAATCGGATTATGATGATACTAAGAACACAAGTAAAGAGACAGAACAAGAACAAGGACAAGATAATATGGTTTTCAAGAATTATGTATGTTTCTCTCAATTTCTTTTGCAAGTGTTACAAAGCATAAAGATAAAGACAAGTACTTGAGACACTTTATACTACATCCAACAGCCGACCGTGCTTTGAAAGCTAGCTAAAAACAATAATCTAGATCACAATATCAATGTAGAGTCAAAAGGCAGATTGCCTTTTGATTTTTGACTATGACATGTCATAGCTCACATCTTAATATATTACATAAAGGATAAAAGTGCAAAAGTAGAAAGTTACAGACAGAAGACATTAATATATAGTTTGACAAAAGTATGGACTTTTCACCAACTTATATAAGGTAGTGAGTCTTCAGAGATGATAGCGAAAAGTGTATCAGTTTTTGTCAAAAGGTAGTTCAGAGAAATCATGTCCTCTCTTTCTTCAGAATAAATCAGTTTTTGTCTTTGAAAGACTTTGTGTTTGAAACTTCGGAATGCTTCATCTTTGGCTTCGAAAGAGATGGTCTTTTGGCTTCGGAAGATTTGATACTTAGCATAATTCACTGACTTGTATTAAATCTTCCAAAGTAACTACCTTGTACTTCACTTGTGCATGTTAAGAGCTCTTTGGTTGCATCAGCATCTAAGTGTAATCCTTACAAACTCCCCTTAGGCTGATGCTACCAAAATTGAAGAGACCTTTGAGTCTTGTTCTTCATCTGTTGACAGTACTTATTAGGATCAAGACCAATCCCTTTATTATTTATGGTCAGGATCCCTCAAACCCTCAAAGTATCTCCTTATGTCATAGAGATCATATAGAGGAAGGTTAAGAATGTTTTTCCAGAAGTAGATGTCTTGACCTCCTTGATCTCTAATGACATACCATCTATCTAAATTAATAGCAAACATCCAAGAGAAGATGGATCTGTCAGTAGCAAGAGGCACTACTTTAAGTGGGGTTTGTTAAGCAGCCTCTTCTTGAGCAACCTCAGGATGTTCTGACTCATCCTCAGGTGTAGTGTTTGATGCCTTGGAGTTCTTCTTCTTTCTCTTCTTCTAGTCCCTTCTTATGGGCATCCTTTTCCTCTTTCTGTACTCTAACTAAGGAGATTGGCCTGTAGCACTTGATTGTTCTTGTTTGTCTTCCTCAGTTGGGTCCTTGTCCTTCACAGGTTCAGAAGGAGAAGGATCAGGACACTACTATATATCAGAAAATGAAGTTGGTTGTGGTCCAGCACTAGGTCCAGGTTGTGTTGTCTCTTGTGGTTCAACCTTGACCTCAACTTCAAGTGCAGCCTGACTTGGTAGAGAATGTAAGTCATCAAGCTCACCCCTTCTAATCTTCTGCTTGATCACTCTAATGTGCTCATCCATGATGGATAGAGGCATTAGACCAAGTCTCCTTAGTGAACCCATACAACTTCAAGAAGCTCACCATCTTCTGCCTATTAATAGATTTCTTTAAATTTGCTATAATAGTGGCTCTAGACTTTTTCATCTCTTTCCTTATCTTACTCTTAGTAGCATTTTCCTCTTTTAGCATTTGTTGCTCAAGCTGCTTAAGGTATTCAAACTCAATGTACTCGTAGGATAATAGAAGAAGGGCTGCTGCTTGATAGAGTCCTGTGGCACTCAGGTAGGTAATCATGTTCTGTCTATCTTGTTCCCTGCATACCTGAGGTTGTTGCTTAGTTGCCACAACCTCTTTCTTAAGGCTTTCTTGAACCAAGGAGAGAGTAGGAGCTTTGGAGTGTCTTTTTCTACTCCTTTCTTCTTTGATTTTCAGGAGCAATTCTGCATGCTCAACCACTTTTTCATACTTTGATATCTCGATCAGTGTCAGCCAGTTCATTCAGTTCTTCTAAGGGAAGAGAATGAGTTTATCTGTACTGTAATTCCTTCCCCAAATAGGAGCTTTGGAGAGTTCTTTTCTACTCCTTTCTTCTTTGATTTTCAGGAGGATTTCTGCATCCTCAGCCACTTTTTTCTCCTTTGACAACTCGATCAGTGTCAACCAGTTCATTCAATTCTTCTAAGGGAAGAGATATGAGTTCATATATATTGTAATTCCTTGTCCCCAAATAGTTCAATATGGCTTCCCTCAAGTCATCATATTAAGTGTTTGTCCTGGGGGAAGCCCTGATTATAGATTCCATGAAGCCTGAGGTCTCACTTGAACTCTCTCCACATAGCTTCCTCTTCCTCTCTCTTTCATCCTCCTCAATCTCCTTAGGAGTCAATTTCCTTTTCCCTTTGTCACTCACAGGCTTGGGTGACTCAGGGTGCAAAGAGCTTTGACATTCATTGCTTGGTTCTACATATGAGCTCTAGCGAGAGATAGGTAGTGAGACACCGTCACCAGCTGGTGTCTCACTTAGGGTAATGGGTGTTGAAGCAGTTCCTGTCTCAAGGTTCACAGGATCTACTACTAGGCCTTCAGCCAAGGTTTCCCCTTCAAAGCTAATATTTGGGTCCATTTCAACATCTAGTTGACCAATAACATTGCCTGCTAGCCTCTGTTTATGTAGGAAACTTCTTAGTCTGAACTTTTAGTCACCCTATCTTCAATCCATTCAGTTAGTCCGTCAGCTTGCCTGCTGTGACTTGGGTTGGCAAGTGGCATGTGAACTAGAGGAAGACTCTCATAGTATGTCAGGGTCTGAAAATTAAAGACTTCTCGCTGACCCTAAAGTATAAGGAGTATCAGGGCTCTCATATCAGCATTATACCTTCATCCTATTTTCTTATTTTTAGCAAGATAGGATAGGTGGACATAGCCCTTAGAATTCCCTCCTCAAACAGGCTTTGAATGAGTGAGTCCACATCAATGTGGACCCAACGATGTTGTTAAGTATGGACAACTGAAAGCAAGGGTGGTGAATCCTCTATGTCAATACTTTAGGAGGAACTCCCAGGTTCTATTATTGTAGGTAAGACTTTCTCCTTCTTTTTGGTAGCATCACCCACTTACACAGTGGAGCTAAGGGTTAGGTCCACCACATCCACAGGTTTTTATGGCCCTGGTTGAGTTCTCCTGAAGGGTCTCTCAACTATCTTGCCTTTGAGATCGGTGATTTTAAGTTGCTAGTCATTGACCCTTCTTTGTAAGGTAGCCACCTGAGATTCCAGGTGACTTACCTTTAAAACTAAATAGGTGCATGCTTTGGTCAATTTATGCACCTTTAGTTGCAGACTCACCTCATCTTCATTAGAAGTATCATGGGAGGATGATAGAATATGACTAAAGTCTTTTCCCTCATCACCAGTGTTGAGTTCTTAGCTACTGGATTTCCCCTACACCATGACAGCTTCAGTTGAAGTGTCTATGGGATGGGTTTCCACGGTTAAGGTCTTAATAATGTAATCACTTGCAAAAGTGAGACCATCTTCCATATGGATTTCCTAAACAGGTTCAGTGAGATGCACCTCAGTTAGGGGTAGATGATGTAGGCTAGATATAGGTTATCTAGGAGCACTCATCTCTCCTTAAGCACGGGTAAAGAGGAGAGACTCATGGTACTCACTGAATCCCATATTCTCATCATCATAGAATTCAAGGTTTGGGATTGGTTGGTTGAGGTCTAAAGACTTGGGATGGTAGCTTTACCTTGAAGGTTGTTCACTAGAGTTTTGAGATTAAGTGAATTCTTAAGACTGTGGCAGTGAGCTCATGTGGATGAGCATGAAGAACCTTAACACTAATAAAAGAAATGATGGGAGTGGTCTGCTCCTCAAGAGAAGTTGGATCTCTAGTGTCCTCTTCTTCGTACTTGGGTGAGTGTATGAGGGCATACAAATCCTGAGTAGTTTGTGTAGGGATTTGTTTGGATCTTGTTAAGTAGGTGAGGGTTATTTTAAGCTATGTGGGGGGTGCAGATGCAGAAGGTGTGGGCTCAACATTGGCTTGTGTTGCCAAGTTGTCACCTTAAGCAATGACCTTTAACATATTTAGGACCTGGGCTATTTCTATCCCTGAGAAGCCCACCAAAGGCTTTCTTATTGTCTTAACAATATCAGGCTCCATCTATCCTATTTTAAGAATTTTACATGATCCCCTTAACTTTGAGCCCATTCCACAGTTAAGAATGTGTTTAACATATCTAGGGAACATATAATACTCTAAGGAGTCCAGGTTTGCAAGTAGATTTGTATAAACAAACTAAGAGTACTTGAACTTGATCCCTTGAACCATTCCATGGACAATCTAGGAAAGGTCCTTAGGAATTTGATCCCACCCCCATGCTTGTTGGATATGGAGTGGATAACCACGCAGAGGAGGTACTTCCATTAGGAGGAGACCTTTCCTTTATTGAAGGTTCTTACAAAGCAATAACCTTCATATCCCATTTGCTTGAATGAGTTGTTCATATAAGATTTTAGGAAGGACATATCTCCTTTTTAATCATCCAGCCTTTGATGTGTGTTGATGGTGGCTGAAACGATGAAAATTGTCCTCCCCTACACTGTGGCAGACAGTGCCTTCTCACCGTCCAAGATGACCTCTTGACTGGTCCTCCAGAACTCTAAAAGCTGATCTTCATATAATGGAGGGTCTATAGTGAGGGCGGTGAGGTAGTTTGATAGAGCCCAGAAACGGTAGACATCTGAGAAACATAGATCTTTCTTAGATGTTAACAGAGCAACCTGATTATGTTGCCTAAGTAACTGGATGGAGAAATCAGGTTGGTTTCATAGATTAGGGTTGGCCATTTTAGAGTAGCTTTGAGATGAAGAAATGTAAGAATAAAGGCGGTTTGTAGATGAATTTAGGTTATGAACTTTTGTAGATGAAGAAGAAAGTTAAAGATGGGGATTAAATGTATATTTATATAAACTTTGAAATCCGGATGTCGGTTCCACCTCTGAAAAAGTACCCAAAAGGTAGTTTTCTTGGAAGTAGAATATCTTCCGAATGTAATTTGTCTTAGGAAGTTTTGATAAAAACTTCGAAAGCCAATTTGACTTTGGAATATATTCTTTATCTTGATGAAAATTTGCTTTGGAAGAAAAATACTTAGAGTATTTTTACTTGAAAGATATATATGGTTTTGGAAGAGATTAAATCTAAGAAGTTTTATTCATAAGAGAGCAAAGCTTTTGAGGCTTGATTGCTTTCAGAAGAACATTTTCCTTCAAAAACATATAAGTAGTTAGAAGCATATTTAATCGTCGGAAGATATATCAAAATTTCTTTCGAAGGTAATGTCTTAGAAATAGGTATTTGTTTTGAAGACATAATGTTCTTCTGAAGACAACTCAATGTCTTTTGAGAGAAAATATATCTTAAAATTTTTAGAACTCTAAGAAATATCATTTTCAGAACTCTAAGAAAAATCATTTTCAAAACTCTAAGAAATATCATTTTAAAAACTTAAGACACACATCTGTAATAATAATTTTGCGTTTAGCATAAGGAAAATCTACTTAAGGTTAATCATTCCAATAGCTAATACCAGATACTTATATCTCTCTTCATCAAAAGCTTTTGTTAACAGATCAACATATTGTTCATTTGTGTTAAATTTGACTAGTTTTATCAACCCTTTTTCAAAATTATCTCTAATTAGATGATACCTAATATTGATGTGTTTTGTCCTTGAGCGCTGCACAAGATTCTCTATAATAGAGATAACACTGTTGTTGTGTATATGGATGGGTCTCTTTGAAGTTGAACCCATAGTCCAGCATCTGATTCTGAATCCAAATCACTTGAGCACAGCAGCTTGAAGCAGCAATATATTCAGCTTCAGTAGTTGATGCAGACACCCAAGATTGCTTCTTGCATTTCCAAGAGACTATCCTTCCAACAAGGAATTGACATCCCAAAGATGTAGGCTTTGTAGTCATATTACAGCCACCATAGTCACTATATGTATAAGCATTCAGATTGAAGTCAAAATTCTTTGCATACTAAAGGCCCAATTTTAGAGCACCTTTGAAATATCTGAGAATTCATTTGACAATAACCAGGTGTGACATCTTGGGTTTGGCTGCACAAATACATGTAGCAAACATAATATCAAACCTGCTGGCTATGAAGTACATAAGGGACCTAATCATAGCCCCATAGAGATGTGCATCTACACACTCCCCCTCAAGATCAGGTCATAGGGATTGGTTTCTGGCTATGGGTGTCTTTGTAACCTTACATTTAGTCAGATTCAATCTGGTGAGTATGTCTTGTACATACTTTGACTGGTTTATGAAGATGCCATTGTCTACCTGCTTCACTTGAAGTCCTAGAAAGAAATTAAGTTCTCTTATTGCATTCATTTCAAATCTATTCTTCATCAGCTTCTCAAAGTCTTTGTAGAGCCTTGAAATAGTTCACCTCAATATAATGTCATCTACATAAACTTGAACCAGCATCAAGTCATTCCATGTTCATTTAGTGAAGAGTGTTACATCGATAGTACCTCTCTTGTAACCATGTTGATAGAAATACTGAGATAGTGTCTCATACTACTTTCTTGGAGCTTGGTGTAGCCCAGAAAAAGTTTTATCAAGCTTGCAGACAAAATCAGGATGATCTGGGTCTGCAAAGCCAGGTGGTTGTTTCACATACACTTCCTCATTAATCACCTCATATAAGAAAGCAAACTTGACATCACGTTGGAATACCTTGAAATCCTTGGATGCAGTAGAAGCAAGGAATATCTAATAGCTTCAAGTGTTGCTACCAGAGTAAAAACATCTAGCATGGTTCTTTTGTTCCACAGCTCATAAGCAGTCTTAACATGAGCATTGACTACTAAAACTCTGTTTTGCATATAGCAGGTAGTGTTAACTACCTCTACCGAGAAGGTGATGGACTGTTTAGAGTCATATAACATGGTTCTTGAAGCTTCAATAAGTGTCATGTTTCTCCTCTCAGTAACATTCTTTTACAGAGGAGCCCTAGGAGCACTATATTCACTTGTAATACCTCTTTCATCACAAAATATATCAAGGATTTGATTCTTGAATTCAGTTCCTTGATCACATCTTATGGTTTTTAACTTGTGATTATATTGATTCTTAATTTTCAGAATGAATTTCTTTAAGATCTCAGGGCTCTCATCCTTACTTCTAAGGAAGAAGACCCAAATAGATCTTGTGAAATCATCTTTGATCACCAAACAATAAGAGATTCTTCCCAGACTCATTACACTGGTGAGGCCAAAGAGGTTCATATGTAATAAGTGTAGGGGTGTAGTGATGGAGTTCCTTTCCTTTGGCTTGTGAGACACTTGTGTTGCTTTCCTTTTAGATATGCAACATAATGGTCATCACTTCTAAACTCTTTCTTTGGTATTCCAGTTACCAAATCATTCTTAATTAATTTTTCATGTTTTTAAAGTTTACATGGCACATTCTTTTATGCCAGAGGAAAGACTCATCACTATTTGCTTTAGATAGAAAACAAGAAACTTCTTTTTAAGGGGACGTTTCCTACAAATTGATCTAGTACATGTTCCATTTCCTAGGGGTTCTGAGCAGGATATGCTCTTGAGGAATGATCACTCGGGATTGAAAACAATGCACTCATGCTTAGTAAAGAGCATGTTGTGAATCTAATCACTATATTGGGATACACTTAATGGATTGTACCCATCTCCTTGACAAAGTTTACCTTCTCAATACTAAGCTTACCATTTGTGACCCTGCCACTTCTAGTGATGTACCCACCTGAATCTCCTCCAAAAGCAACTGGCCCTCAATTAATTTTCTCAAAGTTTTAAGGTAAAGAGTCATTGCCTGTCATGTGCCTGGAACAACCACTTGTTAGTTATATTTTTAGTCATTAATTATAGTAATTTTAGAGTATATTTTAGCATATATTTTGCATTACTTGCATGCATTTTTTGTTTATTTTATATAATAGAAGTTTTTGTAGGATGGAATCTACTTTTGTATATTTTGATTGGTTTTGTAGGTTCATGGAATTGGAAGAGAAGAAAGAAATAAAAAGAGGGGCTTAAAAGAAAATATCATTAAGTTTGGAGATTTTTATAGGATTATAAAAGAATTCAAATTCAAAACCCTATAAAAAATAAGAGCTTATTAGAGGAAATGAGGCGTGATAAATAGGGCTGGAAAATTAAAGGAAATGCATCTTTTGTAGGGGCTGAAGAAATCGATCAAGAAGAAAAATCTTAGAATAGTTGGAGCACCACCTAGGGGTTGACGAAACAAAAAAGTGAAGATTGGAATCTTTGGGTGATTTCTTATTTTGAAGACATTTTGAGAATTTTAGTATTTGATTTGTAAGTTTTCTTCTTTAGTTGATTAACCTAGTCGTCATGTCCGGCTAGGACACATTCAGTATCAATATTAAGGTTTAATTTCTCTGATTTTGGTTTGAACTTATGTGAAGAATTTATGATATGTTTTTATTTTAATGGTATGTTTGTTTGATTCTTGATCTTAAACCCAGATCTAATCCGGTATATATTATATTGTTAGTAAAATGGGCCACTTTATTAATTATTCTAGTAATGTTCTTCGAGATTTAAAACCCTAATCAAGCTTTGATTTTTGATATAAGAAAAAATTAACAGTTTGAGTTTGTTTATGAATTCATTCTCATTATAAAATCACACAATCTAGTTAAGCATACCGAATGACATGTGTGTGTAATTATAATCAATACATCTGTCATTGCAACCCACCGCTAAGATTCGAACGACATGAGCTTAGAGTAGCGGGTTTGCTCTAATTAACGAACTGCGATTGATTGGACATTAGATAGAGTGGATATGCGAATGACGTGATATCTAGTATCGATACAAATCATTAATTAAAAATAGTCATTGCACCGTAATCGTTAATGATCGTAAGCCAAATCGAATCAAGAAATTACATTAGTGTTAAAATTAGTTTTCATATTTGAATTAATTTCAAAATATTTTAACGTTTTTAATAGTTACTTTTAAAATTAACAAATACAAAAAATGTCAATTTTTTTTCTGGCAGAACCTTAACACGGCCGCGTGAAATTCCCTTTACAGTTTTGACACGGTCATGTCAGCTTGCTGGAATTTTTATACTTTTTGCAATTTACTTCTAGTTTTGGTTTTTAATTAAAACCCCCCACTTCCTTAACCTATAACCAATCAAAGTATTTGTGCTAAAATGTTTTTGGTATAAAATAATTGCCACGTATCCCTGAGGACACAAACCATACTTTTGCTCATACTATTCTTAGTGTTGACGGTAGGTTCACATTATAATATTTTATTTGCTACATTTGACACCCAATAAATCAGCACCATTGCCGAGGATACGTCTATTCTAATCATTTTATGTCAAGATCTTTTCGTACATGTACACCACTCGAGATTGACTCGGAGATAGAAAAAACCACAAAGAGGTTAAGGAAACAAGCGAAGCTCTAAAAGAAGTTAGCATGTTCCTCAACACCTATTACCTCACCTCCATTCACTAACATTTAGAAAGATATACCATTGTTAAGTGAATCTGAATCTGAAACTGAATCACTACAACCTTCACAAACAATCACCACTCCACCATAATCACCCTTACCCGAACCAACCATGGCAGCTCCAGCCGAACAATCCTTTAGACAATGGGCAACCCATGATTTTACCCAACAACCCCTCTGCATAAACTACCCCGCTATGATGAACTTTGAGCTGAAATCCGGTCTCATCCATTTTTTACCACTCTTACGAGGCCTTAAGAATAAAGACCCTCATAAGTTTCTCAAGGAATTTCATGTTGTGTGTACCTGTATGAAGCCACACAACGTTACTAAAGATCAAATCAAGCTTCAGGCATTTCCCTTTGCTATGCAAGATTCAGCTAAAGAATGGTAATATTACCTACCACCGGGGTCTGTAAACACATGGAATGATCTTGCAAATTGTTCGCAGATAAGTACTTCCCGGAAGTCAAAGCCTCTATTCTACGCAAGGAGATCATTGGGATTAAACAAGCAAAAAAGAGAAGCTTTGCATACTTACTAGAAAGATTCAAGAAGCTATGTGGTCGATGCCCACAACATGGTATCTCGGAACATCAACTACTTCAGTACTTTTATGAAGGGTTAGTACCACTAGGGAGACATTTAATATATCTAATAAGGAGCTTTACTTGACATAACACCAACTCAAATTAGAGCCTTCATAACCTCTATAGTTGAAGATTTCAAACATTCCTCACAAGAAGATACATGGTATGATGATGCACCACGGGCGCTCAAAGAAGTAAATACCCCTCACATTAAAAGTCAACTTACTGAATTGACTAAAGCTGTAATGCATCTCACAAAAGGTAAGGATGTTAAGCAAAAATCTTGAGCATGTGGAGTACGAATACGATTTGCACACCCCACTGATATGTGTCCCACACTTCAAGAAGATGTTGAAAAGGCACAAGCAGAATTCAAGACCTTATGAACGACGTAGAAATAATCAAAATTGGGGACAAGCACCCAATGTTGGTTATCCACAAAGACCCCCATAACTCTATCAAAGACCATCAAATCAGATCCAAAACAATCAACAAAACTTTCAACCTCGACAATAACAACAAGCAGGGAGCTCAGGGATGTCGTTAGAAGACATTGTTAAGAATTTAGCAACCAGCATGCACACATTTCAAAAATAAACAAAAACAGGCATTAAGAACTTAGAACAACAAATGGCTTAACTCAGTAAGCAAGATAGAGTCACAAGGTAAGCTACCCGCACAAACCGAAATAAATCCTAAGCATAATGTTTGTTCAATTATCTTGAGAAGTGGGAAGAGCTATGATGGTCCGAAAATACAAGAGAAGGAAAAGGAGATTGTGTTTGAGAAGACTGATATGGAAAAGAAGGACAAACCAAAACCCAATAAAGTGAAGGCAAAGCACACTCCTCCACCTCCATTCCCTGCAAGATTAAAAGGTACACAAAAACAAAAGGGAAGAACAAGAAATTATGGAGACATTCCGGTAAGGTAGAGGTAAACATCCATTACTTGATGATATAGAACAAGTTCATAGATATGCTAAAATTTTAAAATAACTTTGTACATCAAAGAAAAAGCTTAAAGGTAATTAAATACTTAAGGTAGGTGATAATATTTCTGCAGTTTTACAAAAAAAAATTACCACCAAAGTGTAAGGATCTGGGTGTCTTTACAGTTCCTTGTAAATTAGGGAATCTTAGCATACCTTGAGCCATGCTCAAACTTGGAGCCTCCATTAATTTCCTATCATACTCTATTTTCAAAATACTTAATATAGTATCATTAAGAGGACCAGGGTAGTCATTCAATTGCTGATCATTCCATAGTATAGCCAAAAGATGTGTTAGAGGATGTGTTAGTCCAAGTGAATGAATTGGTATTTCCAGCTGATTTTTATGTTTTAGATAAGGAAGATGATGATATCTCAAATTCAAGTTCCATTTTGTTAGGAAGACCATTTTTGAAATCTATAAAAACAAAAACTGATGTATATAGTGGCACTCTTTCAATGGAATTTGATGGTGAGGTTATCCATTTTAATATATATGATGCTATGCTATATCCAATGATGTTTCTTCTTTGAATTGGTTAGATGTTATTGAACCTTTAAATCATGATTGTTTTGACTTATTTAACCATGATGTTCTAGCATTAGTGTTAAATAGAAGCATTGATGAAGTAATAGCAAAAGAGCTTACCGAAAAGTTAAAGCTTGTTAGGAGTTGATGGAAGTAGTAACATTTATGGAGGAACAAAATAAAGGAAGGTATGAATCACAAAAAATGAAACTTCCAATTACTCACCAAAAGCTTCTTCCGTCTATTTTGCAGGCACCCAAGCTGGAGCTGAAAACCCTTCCTAATCATCTAAAGTATGCATACCGTGCAGAGATAGAAACTTTGCTAATGATCATATTTAATATGCTGACAAGTGACAAAAGAAAAGGAGTTGGTCAACCTACTCAAGCAATACAAGGAGGTAATTGGGTGGACCATAGCCAACATAAAAGGTTTGAGCCTATCACTTTGTATGCACAAAATCCTCATGGAGGAAGATTACAAGCCAACAAGAGAAGCACAAAGAAGATTGAAACCTCCGATGACGGAGGTTGTGAAGAAGGAAATCCTAAAGTTGCTAAATGCGGGCATGATCTATCCCAATTTTGATAGGAAGTGGGTAAGCCCTGTGCAAGTTGTGCCTAAGAAAATAGGCATAACTGTGACTGGAAATGAACAAGGTGAATTCTCCTTACTCGTGTTAAAATAGGTGGAGGGTGTATATTGACTATAGAAGGCTAAAGTCTCAACACACAAGGACCACTTTCCATTATCGTTTATAGATCAAATGCTGGAAAGATTAGCAAGTCTTATTATTGTTCCTTAGACAGGTATTCTAGTTTTCATCAAATACCCGTTGCACTAGAGGACCAAGAGAAAACAATGTTTACGTGTCCTTTAGGCACGTTTGCCTATCAATAGATGCCCTTTGACCTTTGCAATGCACCCGCCATGTTCCAAAGGTGCATGGTAAGTATATTTTCTGATTATGTTGAAGAGATAATTGAATTTTTCATACATGATTTCATTGTATATGGAAATTCTTTTAAAGAATGTTTGGAAACTTGACTAAGATTTTAAAAAGATGCATTGAGACTAATCTTGTTTTAAATTACGAGAAATTTCATTTTATGGTTGATCAAGGTCTTATTTTAGGTCATGTTGTCTCTTTAAAAGGTTTAGAGCTTGATAAAGCTAAAATTGATGTTATTAAATCTTTACTTTATCCTTATAGTGTGTGTGAAGTTGTAACACCCTGAATTTTATTTAAAAGAAGAGCAAAGAAAAGTATCTAGAAAGAAAAGAAAATGGACACAAGTGGAAGGGGGTAAAGTGTAAAAAGTATAAAAGTCCATTATTTTAATATAAGTGGGGGTATGGCCGCCCACTTTAAAGCAAAAACTACATTTTGCTCTCGATTGAAGAAGAAGAGGAAGAAGAACTATTGGTTCTAGAGAGAGAAAGGAAGAAGAAGCTGTAAAAGGTGAGTTTTCTTGATATATTTTTGGTTTTAACCAAATTCACAAGCTGTTGACCTAAGTTCTTGGTGTTTTAGAGTTGTTTTTAAGAACTTGGAGTTGAATTTGCTAGGGGAAGTGTCTAGCTCAAAGATCTGCTTCAATGTGAGTTTCTAGAACCTCTTTTTACTGATTTTTAAGGTGTTTAGGACTATTATGCATAACAAGAAAATGTTTTTAAAGAAGCTGCGAGTTTTTAGTATGTTGTTCGAATGTGCCTTGTTGTGGTAGGTTTTTAGAGGATGTTCTTGGGTTAGAATTGTTGTTTAGCATGTTATAAAAGTCTTAGTATGTTAGATCTGTGTTTGGGTAGTTCAAAATGGTAATCGGGTGTTGTTTGTAGCATAGAAAATATTTCAGGAGGTTCCCATGCGCCCAGAATGACCTTATGCGCCTAAGTGTGCTCATGCGCCTAAGTGTCCTCATGCGCCTAAGGTCATGCGCCCAAATAGTAGTCATGCGCCTAGAAAAGTGCCCATGTGCCTAAGTGTTGGCAATGCGCCCAAATAGTTCCCATGCACCCAGAGTTGCTCATGCGCCTAAGTGTTGATGCGCCTGAACAGGCCTCATGCGCCTGCATAGTGGTAAAACACACAAACAGGGCTCATGCGCCCGCATAGTGCTGATGCGCCCAGACTGATTTATACTTAAAATTTTTATGCTAATGCGCCTGAAAAGTCCCATGCGCCTAAAAAGTCCCATGCGCCCATTTTGGACTTAGGATTTTCTAAATGGATTTCAAGTGATAGAATGGGAGGATTAGCTCTGTTATGATGTGATGGCTTGTAACACCCGGAAAATTCTGTTGGAGTGTCATGCGACTAGGGCATCCATACGCATGGGAGTCATGCGATTGGAGTCCCATACGCATGGAAGTCGCACGACTGGAGCTCCATACGCATGGAAGTCGCACGACTGGAGTGTTCAATCGCATGGAGCTCAGGCGACTGGAGTGCCCATACGCCTGGAGCTCGGGCGACTGAACTGTAGCATTTAAGGGAGAGGTCAGCCCTTACCCTCTCCCCACACTCACAAACATCAGCTATAGAGAGAAAGAAGAGAGAAAAAGGGAGAAGAGGAGAAGAAAGCTTGGTTCAAGCGAGTTCGAGAGTGCGAAATCGACGTGTAGCCAGTTAAGTTGAAGCTCTACTCGATGGGATCGTCTAGGTGAGTTCTAGGACCCCTCATTTACTTGTTTTCCACCGATTTTAGGGCTAGAACACATCTGAAATCTCTTTCGGGTTTTTGGGTGTTTAACCCGTGTATGTATGTATGTGTATGTGTATGGTACGTTTAAGGCTTGATTTCGGGCTTGGATAGGCTTGAATAAGGTTGAGGTATGTTTCCCTATGGATTAGAAGGGTTGATTTGAGCTCAAATGAGGTCTGGAAGGGCCTGAAAGCCGAATGTCGCGGCTGCAGTTCGGGATGAACTTCAATCGCTGCCCAGTTAGGGCTAGGCGACTGAAGGATGCCCAATCGCCCAAATAGGGTTGTTGCGTGCGAGGAGATGCATAGTTTGATTATTGATCTTCGGGAAAAGAACAGGGGTAAGAAAAGGTGTGATAGTTCCTGTAAGTACATGTGAGACGGTCGTCGAGACCTTTGAAGTGACGTTGGGCATGACGATGATAGTGTTCCATGTTTATGCATGATGTTTGTATGCTAAGTATGATGAGGCCCTATATAATGCTGATAACTGACGACTTGTAAATGTCGATGCCCCTTGTATCGATGTATGTTCATCTTTTCCGTAGGTATGTTAAGTATGATGTTGCCATGTTAGATGGTGATGACTGACGATTTGAAAATGTTGAGGTTCCTTGTGTCAATACGTGTTTATCTTTCTGTGGCTTTACGTGTTATGATTAATAACTGTAATGAAAGTATTATGTAACGTAAAGCGAAAGATAATAAAAGAGGAACATGATGAATGAATTCATGCTCTAACGTATGAATGAATGAACGTAAATCTAGTGAGCGTATGTATGAGGTGAGCGACTCTGTGTCGCAACAGACGCGAAAGAGGTCCTTATTGCGTACTTCGGTACTGTGTCAGTCTTCGGACATGAGTTGGGTGTTTGTTAACCACGCCCCGGCACAGTATCAGTTTTCGGACATGAGTCGGGGGTATTGCATGGGATGAGATAGTGAAGTGAGCAACTTTGTGTTGCAACAGACTCGGATAGAGTTCAATCCAAGTGATTGACTCAAACGGGATCTTTGTCGTGTATCCCGGTGCTGTGTCAGCCTTCGGACATGAGCCGGGGGTTTGTGTGCAGGCCCCGGCACAGCATCAGCTTTCGAGCATGAGTCGGGGATAGTGCATGAGATAGGATCTAATTGGATGAATAGAGGATCGCATGCTCCGATACTGTGTCAGTCTTTGGACATGAGTCTGGGGTTTGTGTACAGGCCCCGGCATAGTATCAGTCTTCAGACAAGAGTCAGGGATAGTGCATGAGATAGGATGTAATTAGATGAGACAAATGAGGAATGGATCGCGTGCTCTGGTACTATGTCAGTCTTCGAACATGAGTCGGGGGTTTGTGAGCAGGCCCCGACACAGTATCAGTCTTCGGACATGAGTCGGGAGTATCGCGTGAGTTGATGAATGAGAGAGATAATTGTGAAAGAAAGAAAGTATGAAACGGACGAAAGATAATGAACGCAATGAAAGCTAAAGAACGAACGAGTGAAAATAATGAACGGAAGGAACATAGTGATAACGCATGAAATGGGATCCTTGTCACTCGACCTCAGTAATCATGGCTGTGTGCCATGAAGAGGGTAAAGTGTGACCGGATCTAGATAGAAGTAAAAGACAGAGAATGAATGAAAGTTAAAGATAAAGAATGAATGAGAGGAGAAGACAATAATGATATTACCTATGTGTATGTACGCATGATGTGTGTTCATATACGAAAGTGTAGTATGTTTTTGAAAGACGTAAAGAACGGTTTTAACGAAGTATTTCCTATAAAACTAGAACTCACTCAGCAATCCTGACTTTTGATGTGTTTCCAGTTGGCAGGTATGTTGCTGAGGATGGCACGGGGCGACTACTCAGTTCCTTTAGGACGGCATCCATTATTATAATGCTTTTATAATGAAATGATCTTATGTAATGAATTGTAATAATATTTTGTAAGAGCATTTAATTGAAATGAAAAGGATATCTTTAATGTTTCCGCTGTAACGTTTTTATTAAGAACGATAAAGAATTATGTTTTGAGTGCGATGAATGACCAGCTGCGAGGTGCCCGGGAACGGGGCTTTACAAGTTGGTATCAGAGCCAAAGTTTAAGTGAAATAGGTAAATTTTCAAAAATAAACCTTAACTTAAACTGAGAATGGGACGGAAAGGGATGGGATGCCAATCTGAGTAGCTGCATGCCATCAGGTATTTTTTAAAGTTAACCGGTATTATGTGCGCATGTTATGTGTTTCTATGTTGCTGGTAGATTTAGATACTAATGTAGTAAGGACAGGTAATGCTCGGGGTACGAAGAGTAAAGTAAGTGGCTAATCACAACTGATCACTGTAATTAGGGACTTACTATACTTGACATGAACTGAGCTATTCCCTTGAATGACCATGTTGGTGTTTGAATCTTTCAGTGTATTATAGAGGATGGCCAGTGGTAGATCTTCTAAGGCTTCACGTGGTGGAGATGATGGCGGACATGGTGCTGAACCACGGTCCACAAGGGGAAGACCTAGAGTTGAGAAGGTGGTTCATAAGGAACCCGAAACCCCTCATCCGGAGGGCACTGATGAGAGTGCTAACTTGAGAGCCTCAGTGAAAGAGGCGGTCGTCGAGGAGGTGCATCAGGTCATGCAAACAATCCTACCGTCTGTAGTGACCGAGGTGATACAGGCTGTTAAAGATGGGGAGAGACAGGAAATGGGTAGACCTTCAGGCGAAAGGAGATGGCCCGAGACTGAAACGGTTTTCTTTGATGACGAAGAGGAAGAAGAGGAGGAAGAACCTGTGCCGGAGACGGCACGAGGCTGTAACTACGGGGCATTTCAATGATGCAAGCCCCCAACTTTTGATGGTAATGGCACTGCTGCTGCTGCTCACCGGTGGGTGAGGGAAATGGAAGCCGTGCTGAATATCAGCGAGTGCCGGGAGGATCAGAAAGTGAAGTTTGATACCCACTCTTTCGTGGACTCAGCGTTGTGCTGGTGGGATAACATAGTTCAGGTTGAGGGTAGCCGAGCTACTGGAAGGATGAGATGGTCAGAGTTGAAAAGGCTGGTGATTGAGGAGTTCTATCCTCACCATAAGATGGATAAGGTTGAAAGGGAGTTCCTGCAGTTGGAAGCGGGGACGATGACGCATCAGCAGTAAACCACCAAATTCAACGAGATGGCACGACTGGTGTCGGATCAGGTGACACCTTTTTCACGGAAAATTAAGAGGTATATTTAGGGCTTGCTGGCGGATATCCGTAGGCACATGATCGTAGCCCGACCAAGCACGTTCAAGTCGGCGGTAGATCTAGCGGGATGGTTGTATGAAGAACGGGAGGCAATGGCAATAACGGGTAAAGTGGAGGAACAATCCTATGTTAAGAAAGGGAAAGGAAGGCGAGATAGTGATGGTGGAATGGTGACTGAAGGTAAGGTGATGAGGATCGATGATCGAGAGAGGATAACAAGAAAGGGTGAGGAATGCAAGAAGTGTGGTAGGGGTCATGAAGGGGAGTGCAAATGGGGACTGAATGTCTATTTTCAGTGTGGGAAGGAAGGCCACAGGGCAAGGGAGTGCCGCATGGCTAAGTGCTACAACTGCGGTGAGACTGGACATCTAAGCAGGGATTGTAAGAAGTCAAAGGCAGGAAGCTTCGGTGCGAGGAAGGAGAACAGAGGGTGAAGGCTACAGCTTTTGCCATGGCCAAGAGGAGGGTAGAGCGGACTCCGACTGGACGACAGGTACGTTTCCGGTAATTTAATTTTGTGCACTTATGCCTTGAATGAGATGCTAGTAGTAGTTCGTTCCTACTGCCTTCTGTTGTGAGTTGCATGTTAGGAGAAGGAACATCGATGAGCCCTTCGATGTAGAGATTACTATTAATGGATTCACTAGGTTACCTGATGCCCTAGAGGATTGCGTGATGCAACTGAGAAAGTTGTGTCACCCGTTGTCTGAGGAACAGTTTTAGCCTATGATTGGTTCGTCGAACGACAACGTATGCATAGTTTCGACGTTACAGCAAACAAGTAGAATGGGAAGTCAGAAGCAAAAGAAAAAGATAAATTTGGTTTGGACCACCAAAGAAGCCGATTTGCCTTTCAATCACAATGTACCTGCAAGGAACCTGAGAAAAACCGATCTCGGTGCAGTTACATTCGGAACAACACATAGCACGATTAATGAATGCCTTCCTCGTCAGTTGTTTGGTTTGCCAGAGGGTCATTATTCATACATAATGAACATCAAACAAGGCTTGTGGTGTTTCTTTTTAATTATAGTGACCGTACTCTATATGGCATATTTGAGGCCGCAGGTCCTGGTCAAATGGACATTGATCAGTATGCATGGGTTGCCGACGGAGATAGTCAAAGATGGACCAGAAGTCGTAAGTTGATAAACGATGTAGAGCGATAGGATTCCGGGTGAGAGACTGGAAAAGTGATGAGATAGTATTGCCCGCAAGGATTTAAGGAACAACAGGTTTCAGGGACGAAACCCGTTTAAGGGGGTGGACTTGTAACACCCGGAAAATTCTGTTTGGAGTGTCATGCGACTGGGGCATCCATACGCATGGGAGTCATGCGATTGGAGTCCCATACGCATGGACGTCGCATGACTGGAGCTCCGTACGCATGGAAGTCGTACGACTGGAGTGTTCAATCACATGGAGCTCAGGCGACTGGAGTGCCCATACGCCTGGAGCTCGGGTGACTGAACTGTAGCATTTAAGGGAGAGGACAGCCCTTACTCTCTCCCCACACTCACAAACATCAGCCATAGAGAGAAAGAAGAGAGAAAAGGGGAGAAGAGGAGAAGAAAGCTTGGTTTAAGCGGGTTCGAGAGTGCGAAATCGACGTGTAGCGAGTTAAATCGAAGCTCTACTCGAGGGGATCGTCTAGGTGAGTTCTAGGACCCCTCATTTACTTGTTTTCCACCGATTTTGGGGCTGGAACACATCTGAAATCTATTTTTGGGTTTTTGGGTGTTTAACCCGTGTATGTATGTATGTGTATGTGTATGGTGCGTTTAGGGCTTGATTTCGGGCTTGGATAGGCTTGAATAAGGTCGAGGTATATTTCCCTATGGATTAGAAGGGTTGATTTGAGCTCAAATCAGGTCTGGAAGGGTTTGAAGGCCGAATGTCGCAGCTGCAGTTCAGGATGAACTTCAATCGCTGCCCAGTTAGGGCTAGGCGACTGAAGGATGCCCAATCGCCCAAATAGGGTTGTTGCGTGTGAGTAGAGGCATAGTTTGATTATTGACCTTCGGGAAAAGAGCAGGGGTAAGTAAATGTGTGATAGTTCCCGTAAGTACGTGTGAGACGGTCGTCGAGACCTTTGAAGTGACGTTGGGCATGACGATGATAGTGTTGCATGTTTATGCATGATGTGTGTATGCTAAGTATGATGAGGCCCTATATAATGCTGATGACTAACGACTTTGAAATGTCAATGCCCCTTGTATCGATGTATGTTCATCTTTTCCGTAGGTATGTTATTTATGGTGTTGCCATGTTAGATGATGATGACTGACGATTTGTAAATGTCGAGGTTCCTTATGTCAATATGTTTTTATCTTTCAGTGGCTTTACATGTTATGATTAATAACTATAATAAAAGTATTATGTAACGTAAAGTGAAAGATAATAAAAGAGGAACATGATAAATGAATGCATGCACTAACGTATGAATGAACGAACGTAAAGCTAGTGAGTGTATGTATGAGGTGAGTGACTCTGTGTCGCAACAGACTCGAAAGAGGTCCTTATTGCGTACTCCAGTACTGTGTCAGTCTTCGGACATGAGTCGGGGTTTGTTAACCACGCCCCGGCACAGTATCAGTTTTCGAACATGAGTCGGGGGTATTACATGGGATGAGATAGTGAGGTGAGCAACTTTGTGTTGCAACAGACTCAGATAGAGTTCAGTCTAGGTGATTCACTCAAACGGGATCTTTGTCGCGTATCCCGGTGCTGTGTCAGCCTTCGGACATGAGTCGGGGGTTTGTGAGCAGGCCCCGGCACAGCATCAGCTTTCGAGCATGAGTCGGGGATATTACATGAGATAGGATCTAATTGGATGAGTAGAGGATCGCATGCTCCGGTACTGTGTTAGTCTTCGGACATGATTCGGGGGTTTGTGTACAGGCCCCGGCACAGTATCAGTCTTCGGACATGAGTCGGGAGTAGTGCGTGAGAGTGAGATGAGACGAATGAGGAACGGATCACGTGCTCTAGTACTGTGTCAGTCTTCGGACATGAGTCGGGGGTTTGTGAGCAGGCTCCGGCACAGTATCAGTCTTCGAACATGAATCGGAAGTATCGCATGAGTTGATGAATGAGAGAGATAATTGTGAAAGAAAGAAAGTATGAAACGAACGAAAGATAATGAACATAATGAAAGCTAAAGAACGAACGAGTGAAAATAATGAACGGAAGGAACATAGTGATAACGCATGAAATGGGATCCTTGTCACTCGACCTCAGTAATCATGGCTGTGTGCCATGAAGAGGGTAAAGTGTGACCGGATCTAGATAGAAGTAAAAGACAGAGAATGAATGAAAGTTAAAGATAAAGAATGAATGAGAGGAGAAGACAATAATGATATTACCTATGTGTATGTACGCATGATGTGTGTTCATATACGAAAGTGTAGTATGTTTTTGAAAGACGTAAAGA
Organism: Flaveria linearis; assembly: GCA_024085815.1. Classification (NCBI taxonomy): domain Eukaryota; kingdom Viridiplantae; phylum Streptophyta; class Magnoliopsida; order Asterales; family Asteraceae; genus Flaveria; species Flaveria linearis. The sequence continues at coordinate 78,558,505 of CM044001.1, forward strand.
ACGGTTTTAACGAAAGAGAAGTATGTATTTCCTATAAAACTAGAACTCACTCAGCAATCCTGACTTTTGATGTGTTTCCATTTGGCAGGTATGTTGCTGAGGATGGCACGGGGCGACTACTCAGTTCCTTTAGGACGGCATCCATTATTATAATGCTTTTATAATGAAATGATCTTATGTAATGAACTGTAATAATATTTTGTAAGAGCATTTAATTGAAATGAAAATGATGTCTTTAATGTTTCCGCTGCAACGTTTTTATGAAGAACGATAAAGAATTATGTTTTGAGATGGGGTCTTTGTCGCGTATCTTGGTGCTGTGTCAGTCATTGGACATGAGTTGGGGGATGGTGTATAGGCCCCGGTATAGCACCAGCTTTCGAGCATGAGACCGGGATATTGCATGAGACAAGATTCGAGTAATGATGAGTAATGAACGAGGAAATAAATAAATGAACGAATGATGATGAAAATAATAATAATTATTATTAGTATTTACGTATGATGTATGATCACTGACGAATGAAAAGTACGAAAAGGAAGTAAGGGAGAGAAATTAAAAGACAGTTAAAAGTACGAAACAAAAGTACGAGTATGAAAATGAATATTAATGAAAAGAATGAAACGATGAAAGTATGAAAGTACGAAAGAACAAAACGAATGATGAATATATAATGAGTGTACTATGATGTATGACCATGGATGAATGTAAATACTAGTTTTTAAAGGAAGTAAAGTATTTTAATATAAAACTAGAACTCGCTCAGTGTTGCTGACTTTTTGTATGCATGATAGTTGGCGGGTATTTTGTTGATGCGGAGGAGTTGCATGCAGGAATGCATAAGTTACTGGGAGCATTTTGAGGATAGCATCCACGTTTTGACATGTTATTGTATTTTGATATGAAAACGAATATTGTAATGTAATGAAATATCATGTTTTTAATTAATAATGAAAGTTTTAAATTCCGCTGCAAAAGTAATGAATGATAAAAAATGTTTTATGTGCGATGAATGTCTAACTATAAGTGTTCCGGGAACGGGGCCTTACAAGTTGGTACCACAGCTAAAGTTTAAGTGAATTGGGTAAATTTTTCAAAACCTAATCTTAAACTGAGAATGGGATGAAAAGAAAGGGATGAGTCCTAGTAGCTACGTGTCTGCAGGTCAAGGTTTATTGTACACGTTTTATGTAAGCTAACGATTAACCGGTATAATGTGTGCATGTTATGTGGCTAGTGTGCTTTTGTGTAGATTTGGATACTAATATAGTCAGGATAGGAAATTCTTGGGATGTGAAGAGTAAAGTAAGTGGCTAATCACAATCGGCCACTGTAATTAGGGACTTACTATATTTGATATAATCCGAGCTATTACCTTGAATGACAGTGTTAGTGTTTGAATCTTATGATGTTTAGAGATGGCCGGAGGTAGATCGTTTAAGCTTCTAAGGGTGGATGTGATATTGAACCACGTGTTACGAGGAATAGGGCTAAGGCTATCGAAAGGACACGTGAAGAGCCTGAGATCCGTCACCAGGAAGGTGGTGATGAGAGTGCAAACTTGAGGGCCTCGGTGAAAGAGGCTGTAGTAGAAGAGATCCATCAAGTTATGTAGACGATTCTGCCATATGTGGTAACTGAAGTGATTAAAGCGGTGAAGGAGGATGAAAAGAAGGTGTAAGGCCCCGCTCACCGGGCACCTTACTGTTGGTTCTTCATCGCACATATAACGTACATAATGTGTATAATCATAAATCAACGCAGCGGAAATGATAAATTATATACATTCTCATTCATTCATAAAAGTCATTACATCATTGACTCGATTACAAAATGTAACTTTCTCTGCTTTGTCTCTCCTCATAGGATCATACAGCGACCTCTAGAGGAGATATTAAGTTCAAAAACATAAAAGTTATATTTTTATACTAAAGAATATTCCTTAGGTAATTCCGTACATCGGAACCCTGACGGAATACTCTTGACACTCCCATGCAACATACTTCGTTGCATGTGCTACGCGCACACTTCCAATGCGTGGCGAACTTATCAAAATCTATAGGAGATTTCTTGAGTAATCTCGTTTATTCAGATCCTCAAGAAATCTCATAATGACATGCAACGTGATGTGTTGCGAATATTATGGACCCGCAACCCATGACGTTGCAGCATTATCAACTGGAGAATGCCCTCCCAAAAGAGCTGAGTAGTCGCCTCGTGCCATCCTCAGCAACACTACCTGCGAACTGGAAAACACATAAAAGTCAGCGTTGCTGAGTGAGTTCTAGTTTTATAATAAAACATACTTTCATTCTCGTTAACTGTTCTTTCATACATGTGTTCACACATCATACGTATACGTAGATAATATTATTATTATCTCATCATTCATTACTTACTTTCATTCGTGTACACTTCATCATTCTCGTTTACTTTCATACATACATACTTTACATACTTTCGTACGTACTTTACTTTCATTCATACATTCATTACTTACGTTCGAACATTCATTACATTCATTCATACTTTCATTACTTTCGTTCGAACGTTCATTACATTCGGTGACATGTACAATACCCCACTTTCATCATATATACTACTGGTGCTGGACCTGTGGTGGTTAGCCACGAATGTTGTGCACAAAGCTGATCCAGTCACCTGGGGTAGGTACATGCACCACTCATCTTTTCACTTTACTTCTAACATACGTTAGCCGAGTCTCTTGCAGTGCGCGACTTCTCACCTCAGTGACAATCTTATGATTGCCTGCTAACCGAGTCTCTTGCAACACGAAGTTGCTCACCTCATTATCATTCTAACATACGTTAGCCGAGTCTGTTGCAGTGCGCGACTGCTCACCTCAGTGACAATCTTATGATTGCCTGCTAACCGAGTCTCTTGCAACACGAAGTTGCTCACCTCATTATCAATCTCAATGATTGACCCGATGTACATCCTTCGGGGTAGCTAACCCGTACACCGTTGAGCTAACACCTGCCAGGGGTGTGCACCTCCTTCATTTGCTTGCAAGCCTTTCTTACTTTCTTTCATTAATGCATGCATTCATTCATCATGTTCCTTCTTTCATTATCTTTCACTTTACGTTCTTAATACATTCTTTTCTTTCGTTCATTCATTCACGTAAAGTTATTAAAGATAAGACACATATACATAAGGAACATACATACTTACATATCATCAGTATTCACCATCTATCATGGCAACATCATACTAACATACATACATCATACATACACTTCTACATTCACTCACATCAGCCCTGTCCGGGCGACTGAACTACCACCAGTCGCATGTCCTCCATGCGACTGGGTCATGCGATTGGGCTACTCATGCGAATGGGTACTCAAACGTGCGATTGAACTTCCTTCCGTACGACTAGACACTCTGCGACTGGGTTATATGCGACTAACTCTTAACCGTGCGATTGAACTACTCTGCGATTGAACTTATGCGACCGAAAACCTCTGTCGAATCACCTATCGTGCGATTGAGACTCAATCGGGCGTCTGAGTCTCAGTCGGGCGATTGGACATCAACTATTACTCATTCGGCCGAATGGCCCTTCAGTCGCATAACCCTAACTGGGCAGCGACTGGAGTTCTTCATGAACAGCAGTCGCGAACCCCCGCACCTAAACTCGTCTTAAACCCATTTCTAGCCCAAATCGACCCTCCCTAGCCTCAGGGATTCATACTAGGACATCATACAAGCATATACAAGTCCTACTACTTACTAGAACACATTACTCATGATTTTACCCAAATGGGTCAAACATACACTATCTCAAAACTAGGGTTTTAATGTGTCTCCAGCCCCAAAATCGTTAGAAAACATATAAATGAGGGGTCCTAGAACTCACATTGTCAGGTAGGAGTTGATGAGCTTCGATTTGGCTAGCTTCACGATCGATCTTGAACTCGGGCAGCACTTTCCCTCTCTTCTCTTCTGTTCTCTGTCGCTCACCCTCTCTCCCCGACTGAAAATGGGGAGGAGAATGGAGCTGCTCCCCTTTTATACCCACATCTCAGTCGCATCTGGTCCAGGGGCGACTGGACCTTCAGTCGCATCAACACTGTGCGATTGGACCTCAATCGCACATATTCCATGCGGCTCATACTCCATTCGGGCGGTTGAACTCCAATAGTGCGGTTGAGCTTCAATCGGCCGAATATCCATGCGGTTGACCTCCAGTCGCATAAATCACAGGCGACTGAGGCTCAGTCGCATAGCCTACCAAAAGGTCAAACTTCCGGGTGTTACAGAAGGAGAAGAGAAGGACCACTGGGAGAGGAGAAGGAGGACGACCGGAGACTGAGACAGTTGTCTCTAGTGAGGAGGAGGAGGAAGAAGTGGTGTAGGAGACTGCATGGAATTGTAACTACGGAGCATTCCAAAGATGCAGGCCCCTAACGTTTGATGGAAATTGGAGTGCTGCGGCTGCTCACCGATGGGTGAGAGGGATGGAGGCGGTACTTGATATTAGTGAGTGCCGAGAGGATCAAAAGTGAAGTTTGCTATCCACTCGTTTATGGACTCAGCCTTATTCTAGTGGGACAACATTATCCAGGCTGAGGGTACAAGGCAGTCGGAAGGATGAGGTGGAGTGAACTGAAGAAGCTGGTGATCGAGGAGTTTTGTCCTCACCGGGAATTGGATAAGATCGAAGAGAGTTCTTGTAGCTGGAGGCGGGAACGATGACACATCAGCATTACACCACCAAATTCAACGAGATGGATAGGCTGGTGCCAGATCAGGTGACGTCTGCGTCAAGAAAGATTAAGACGTACATTCAAGGTACATTTAGATCGGTGGTCGACTTAGCTGGGAGATTGTACGACGAGCGAGAGGCGATGGCGATAACGGACTAAGAGGAGGAGCGGGACTATGTTAAGAATGGGAAAGGAAGGAGAGGCAATGATGGTTAATTTGTGACTGAAAGTAAGACGATGAGGGTCGATGATCAAAAAAGGATAACAAGGAAGGGCGAGGTATGCAAGAAGTGTGGTAGAGGCCACGAAGGGGAGTGTAAGTGGGGACTGAACATTTGTTTCCAGTGTGGAAAGGAGGGCCACAGGGTGAGAGATTGTCAAATGGCTAAATGCTATGACTTTGGCGAGACTGGACACATGAGCAGAGACTGCAAGAAGTCGAGGGCAGGAAGCTCCGGTACAAGGAAGAAGAACATAGGGTGAAGGCTAGATCCTTTGCTATGACCGGGAGAAGGCTAGATTAGACTCTGAGGTAACGTCAGGTATGTTTCTGGTAATTTAGATTTATGCATCTATGCTTTGATTATGGTGCTAATAGTAGTTTCATTCCTGCTGCCTTCTGTGATAAGTTGCACATTAGGAGTAGGAAGATCGAAGACCCCTTCGATGTAGGAATTTCTATTAGTAAACCCACTAGGTTACCTGGTGCCCTAGAGGATTATGCGATCGAATTGAGGGAATGCTTGTTCCTGCAAGACCATCCAGGACAGACGTAGGTTGATAGACGTACACCTCCGGGTGAATTGGCCAGTAACCTACGAGGCAAATATCAAGTGTTGCCAAAGGATAGATTGATCAACTATGCCCTACAAGAGCTCGATGCCGACCTACGACAATGGATTATGATAAAGGCTTCGTCTAGGAAAGTGGATCATTAGATTTAGAAATCGAGTAAAGCTAATGCTAAGGTATAGAGGGTCATTCCAATTTTTTGCTCGGGTAGGAGAAGTGACACACCGATTGGAGCTACCCAATAAGTTAAGTGGAATTCATCTGACATTCCATGTATTTCATCCAAGAAAGTGCTCAATCGATGAGGACAGGATCGTGCCACTAGAGGATACTTAGATGGGTGAAAGAATCAACTATGAGAACCAACTTATGGTTGTTTCTGATAGAAGGAAGAGAGGGGCTAAGGAGAATGGTGGTTTCACTGGTGCGAGTGCAGTAGAGCCCAAAAGGGGTCTAAGCCTATGTGTAAGATTAAGGAAGAGGTGGGATAGTATCACCCGTAACTGTTTGAGAAGCGACAGGTTTCAGGGACGAAACCTATTTAAGGGGGGTGGACTTGTAACACCCCGAATTTTATTTAAAAGAAGAGCAAAGAAAAGTATCTAGAAAGAAAAGAAAACGGACACAAGTGGAAGGGGGTAAAGTGTAAAAAGTACAAAAGTCCATTATTTTAATATAAGTAGGGGTATGGCTGCCTTAAATCAAAAACTGTTTTTTGCTCTCGGTTAAAGAAGAAGATGAAGAAGAACTCTCGGTTCTAGAAAGAGAAAGGAAGAAGAAGCTATGAAAGGTGAGTTTTCTTGATATATGTTCGGTTTTAACCGAATTCACAAGCTGATGATTGAAGTTCTTGGTGTTTTAGAGTTGTTTTTGAGAACTTGGAGTTGAATTTGCTAGTGGAAGTGTCTAGCTCAAAGATCTACTTCAAGGAGGGTTTCTAGAACCCCTTTTTACTGATTTTTAAGGTGTTTGGGGCTATTATGCATACCAAGAAAACGTTTTTAAGGAAACCATGAGTTTTTAGTATGTTGTTTGAATGTGCCTTGTTATGGTATGTTTTTAGAGGATGTTCTTGGGTTAGAATTATTGTTTAGCATGTTATACGAGCCTTAATATGTTAGATCTGTGTTTGGGTAGTTTAGAATGGTACTCGAGTGTTGTTTGTAGCATAGAAAATATTTCAAAAGGTTCTCATGCACCCAGAATGACCTCATGTGCCTAGGTGTGCTCATGCGCTTAAGTGTCCTCATGCGCCTAAGGTCATGCGCTCAAATAGTAGTCATGCGCCCAGAAAAGTGCCCATTTGCCTAAGTCTTGGCCATGCGCCCAAATAGTGCCCATGCACCGAGAGTTGCTCATGCGCCTAAGTGTTGATGCGCCTGAACATGCCTAATGCGCCTGCATAGTGGTGAAACACCCAAACAGGGCTCATGCGCCCGCATAGTGCTGATGCACCCAGACTGATTTATACTTAGAATTTTTATGCTCATGCGCCTAAAAACTCCCATGCACCCATTTTGGACTTAGCATTTTCTAAGTGGATTTGAAGTGGTAGAATGGGAGGATAGGCTCTGTTATGATATGATGGCTTATGCTTGATGTGTGTATGGTGATGTGATAAAGTTTATGATGTGTATGTGTGTGAGTGATGTGTTATCCTTCTTCATTAAAGAGTTTTCAAAACGTATGTATTATGTTATGTAATACGTTATGTATGACTTTATGTGGTATGATGCATGAATAAATGGATGAATAAATGGACGAATAAATGAATGAACGTAAAGTATTATATAACGAATACAAAAGATAATGATAAAGTACAAAACTAATGAATACGTAAGATAAAGTACGAAATGAACGAATATGTAAGATAAAGTACGAAACGAATGAATACGTGAGATAGTGAATGATGAGAATGGAAGTGACGGATGATGAGATCTGTGTCGTGTACCAGGTACTGTGTCAGTCTTAGGACGTTAGTCGGGGGTTTGTTTACAGGCCCCGGAAGAGTATCAGCTTTCGAGCGTGAGTCGGGGGTATTGCATGAGATAGAAGGACGTGTGAAGGAGATGAGGTCTTGATGCACACCCCGATACTATGTTAGTCTTCGGACATGAGTCGGGGGTTTGATTTAAGGTCGTGGCACAGTATCAGTCTTCGGACATGAGTCGGGGGTGTTGCATACGAGATGGGATCTTTGTCGCGTATCCCGGTGCTGTGTCAGTCTTTGGATATGAGTCTGGGGTTTGTGTACAGGCCCCGGCACAGCATCAGCTTTCGAGCATGAGTCTGGGATATTGCATGAGACAAGATTCGAGTAATAATGAGTAATGAACGAGGAAATAAATGAATAAACAAATGATGATGAAGATAATAATAATTATTATCAGTATGTACGTATGATGTATGATCATTAACGAATGAAAAGTACGAAAAGGAAGTAAGAGAGAGAAAGTAAAAGACAGTGAAAAGTATGAAATGAAAGTATCAGTATGAAAGTGAATATTAATAAAAAGAATGAAACGATAAACGTATGAAAGAACGAAACGAATGATGAATATAGATTGAGTGTACGTATGATGTATGACCACGGATGAATATAAAGACTAGTTTTTAAAGGAAGTAAAGTATTTTATTATAAAACTAGAACTCACTCAGCATCGCTAACTTTTTGCATGCATGATAGTTGGCAGGTATTTTATTGATGCTGAGGAGTTGCAGGCATGGATGCATAAGCTACTAGGAGCATTTTAAGGATGGCATCCACATTTTGACATGTTATTGTATTTTGATATGAAAACGAATGTTGTAATGTAATGAAATAACATGTTTTTAATTATTAATAAAAAAATTTTAAATTCCGTTGCGAAAGTAATGAATGATAAAAAATGTTTTATGTGCAATGAATGTCCAACTGTAAGTGTTCCGGGAACGATGCCTTATAGCAGTGCATTCTTTTTTTGGTCATGCAGGATTTTACTGAAGATTTATTAAAGATTTTTCCAAGAAAACAAGACCAATGTGTGAGCTTCTACAAAAAGATGTAGAATTTATGTTTTTCAAAGCATGCAAGCAAGCCTTTGATACCTTGAAGACTTCATTGGTTAGTGCACCAATAATCCAACCGCCAGATTGGAGTTTACATTCGAGATCATGTGTGATGCAATCAATCATGCGGTAGGAGCGGTACTAGGTCAAAGGAAAGATCTAGTGCCACATGTGATCTACTATGTTTCAAGAACCTTAGACCATGCTCAAAGCAACTAATCAACCACAGAGAAAGAGCTTTTAGCTATTGCTTTTGCTTTAGAGAAATTTAGACAATATTTTTCGGGTACTGATATAATTGTGTATTCTAATCATGTAGCTTTGAGGTACCTCATGACTAAAAAGGATACCAAGCCGATACTTATCCGATGGGTGCTCTTACTTCAAGAATTTAACTTAGAAATTAGAGACAAAAGTGGAATGGAAAATCTTATGACCAATCACCTAACCAGGATTATAAATAATGAGGAACCAATGCCCTTAAATGACTCATTCCCGGATGAACATTTATTTGCTACTCAAATCACCACTCTTTGGTATGTCGTTATCGTAAACTACAAAGTGGCAAATACTTTTCCCTTTGATCTTTCCCGTGATAAAAAATATAAGATAAAAAGGGAAACAAGAAGATACGTTTGGGACGAACCATACCTTTGGAAGTATTACGCCGATCAAGTTATAAGAAGATGTGTCAACATGAGCGAGGTACCTTCAATTCAATAATTTTGTCACTCACAAGCTTATGGTGGGCATTTTGGCTCAAAACGGATGACACATAAGGTACTCGATTTGGGTTTCTATTGGCCAAGCATATTTCTTGATTCATACATGTTTTGCAAATCTTGTGAACGATGTAAAAAAACAGGTAATCTAAAGGCTAAATATTAAATGCCCCTCACACCCATTCATGTATGTGAAACCTTTAATGTATGGGGCATAGATTTTATGGCTACCTTCCCATCATTGTTTGGTAATGTTTATATATTATTAGTCGTGGATTACGTCTCTAAATAAGTAGAGGCAAAAACCACAAGGAATAACGATGCAAAAGTTGTTTCAGGTTTTGTTAAAGCTAATATCTTTAGCAGGTTTGGCATGCCAAGGGCATTCATAAGCGATGGTGGATCCACTTTTGCAACAAGACGATCGAAGAACTTTTCAAGAAATATGGTGTTACACATCGTGTGTTAACGGCTTACCATCCACAAACAAATGGCCAAGCCGAGATTTCTAATCGGGACATAAAGTCAATACTTCAGAAGACGGTTAACCCAAATCGTAAAGATTGGAGCTTGCGTTTGGATGACGCATTGTGCGCATATCGTACCGCCTACAAAACACCCATAGGTAAGTCATGTTTTCGTCTTGTATATGGAAAGGCTTGTCATCTTCCGCCTATAAAAAATTTCAATTTTCATTTTTCTGGCAGAACCTTAAGACGACCACGTGGAATTTTCTTTACAGTTTTAACACGGCCGTGTCAGCTTGCTGGAGGTATTCTACTTTTTACAATTCACTCTAGTTTTGGTTTTTAGTTAAAACCCCCACCTTCCTTAACCCATAACCAATCAAAGTAGCTATGTAAAACATTTTTGGTATAAAATAATTGACACTGAGGATACGAACCCTACTTCTGCTCATACTATTCTAAGTGTGTGTGATGGTAGGTTCATATTATAATATTTTATTTGCTGGATTTGACACCTATACCACTATCAATGATCCATAGATTCCTTTGGTCTGTAGTTGTTCCTTCACAAAAAGAGATGGTTAGTTACATTTGGAAACCCAAGCCTTGTTGGTCTTAGGCTTGTCAAAGTGAACCGAAGATAATGCAATAGTAATTGATCCTATATGCAAGTTTTGAAATTCATTTATTGTTATTGATGAACAACTTTCAGTCACATGATCTTCCTTTATCTTCCACACCATCTTTGGAATGCTAGATTTAACCATCAATACTTCAAAAGTTTTGATAACTTTAGAAGTTTTGGAGATTGAACCTTCGGAAGAGTTTGTATTCATTGCAGTGGACTTTAGTACTTCGGAAGCATTCATTTCTTTCGAGACCAAATTTTCTTCCGAAGGAAAGTTTTCACTTGTATTCTTCTTCAATTTATAGCTTTTGTAAGGAAGTGATTTTCCTTCCGAAACTATCTTCTTCTTCTTCTCAGAGGTTTTCTTCTTAGTCATATGGATAGCGCTTTTAGGATTATACATACAATCCTTAGCAAAATAACAAGTGCTACCACACATCATGCATTCAATTGGCTTCCTTCTGATAATCTTCTTTAGAGTAGAAGGCTGAGCTTCATCACTTTCCACTTCCATCTTCATCTTCACAGATGATTCAGCATGTTACTTAGGGTGAGGCTTGCTATTAAAAATATATGGTTCAGGTTGTGCAGTAGTGGTGCATATTTGATCAGCCTTCTTTTCTTTGACAAGGATGACTTGGATATGAGCTAGAACTCCTCTGTTGATACATATGTACCTAGATTCTAATCTCAATGTAATATCACTCTAATGTCTTACATATATGTAATAGAAAGAAGATTAATGAAATGCAAATGGTTGTTTGTGCTTACAAGGTTTAATGTTTCATTAATGGGTTGTGTAAAGTATGGTTGATTGATTGTATAGGTAAGTGATTGTTTGAATTGATATGCATAATGTAATGAAAACTAATACGTTCAAACTTAGCATTATGAAGTTATCATGCGAATGTCCCATGCCAATGGACCATACACATGAATAACTTCATGCGCATGACACAGTCGCATGACTGAACCAGAAGACTGGATCAGTCATAAGACTAGAACATGAGGTTGAACCATACGTATGAATCAAGCGCATGGCTCAATCACACGACTGAACCATGCGTATGGTTCAGTCACATGAATGAGAAACCCTTACCTATAAATATCACCTAATTCGTGAAAAATTAAAGACTTCGAATATTCATAACCCTAATCGACCCAGAGTGTCCTGTTCGTCCATTCCAAGTTCATAGAACGTCTCAGATCATTCCTAGTCCGTTCTTAACGTTTTCTAATCGTTAGGTTTGATCTTGTTAACGTTCTCCCTAATTGGATCGCCAATCAAATAGGATTCCGCACTATTTGATCCGGTTTAACAAAGAATCAGTTAGTACTTCGTTCGTACACGGTCCTAACAAGTGGTATCAGAGCTTAGGCTCTTGATTCTTCGTGGATTCAATCAAGTTTTTGGTAAAGTCAACGTTTTTACACGAAAAGATCCAATCCTTCTGCTAAAAATCAAGTCTTTACGTGTGCATGTTCTGAAAAATCAATATTTTTCGACTTTCAGCCGTCTAGGGTGTCAAAATCGCGTTTTAGGTCAAATTATGCGAAAAACCACGATTTCAGCAGTCTCAGTCGCACGATTATCTCAATCTTACGACTGAAGTCCAGTCGCCCAATTCAATCGCCCGATTGAGTCAGTCGCACAGTTCAATCGCCCAGTTGAGTCAGTCGGTCTGTTCAGTCGCCCAAGTGTCTCAATCGCCTGTTCAATCGCCCGATTGAGTTCAATCGCATACTGTTAGTGTCAGTCGTATCTCAGTCGTACTCTCCAATCGCACAGACAGTCTGTTATTCAAGTTAAAACAAAGATAATGGACTCGGAAAACGTTGCTTTCTCAGCTGGAAAGGACTCTAGAATCCAGAATCTTCTGTTACTGGAGAATGAAATTGGAAACCATAATAAACCACCGAAACTAGTGTCTATAGATGAATTTCCTCAGTGGAAACAAAGATTTGAAATTCATCTTAATGGTGTGGATACCAATTTATGGAACTCGATTGAGACTGGATATAACATGCCCGTTGGTGCTGATGGTATACCGTTGACTTTAAGTGGACTTAGTGATGCACAGAAGGGTGCCTATAATGCATAAAAGAAGGCTTACGCAATGTTAACCCAGTCAATTCCTAAGGATATCTTTCATCAATACTCAGAGCATAAACAAAGCAAAAAGTTATGGGAAGCTCTAGAGAAGAGATATGATGGGAATACAACTCTGAAGTCACTGAAGGCTAAAGCATTGAGTAAAGAGTTTGACAACTTTTCATCCATTGGGAATGAAAGCTTGGATGAGATCATTGACCGCTTCTACCATTTGATGAGTGAACTTCACACTCATGGGGTTAAGACGTCAAAGGAAGATAAGGCTGCAAGCTTGGCTGATGGTTTACCAGAAAAGTGGGACTCTTTTATTTCCACTTTGTGTTATAATTTAGTTTTAGAGACATTGGACATAAATGACTTCATTCTGAAACTGAGAGAGGAAGAAGTGCGTCACAAGTACAGAACGAAGAAAGGAGCATACACATAAGACCCTTCACTCTATAATGTCACACCTAATTCTACTTCTGCTACCAAATCTTCTGGAGCACCTCTGTAAACAGCGTTTGTGTCAAATGCATCCCCATCTACTGATCAAGGCTCATCATTTGCAAGTGAATCACATGGTGCATCTGGGGTTCTACAAAGTCCAATAGTTACTCAATCTACAAAGTTAATGACTGAAAATTTGGGAAAAGTAACTGTGGAAGTTGCAAAGGAGCGCATGGATCTACTTGCTGCGGTAGTACACTCCTATGATGGTTTAGTGGCTGGTAAGATTAGAAACTGCCACCTAGCTGATGAAGACTATGAGCAGGTAGATGAGAACGAGCTGGAACGTATGGATATTATGTGGGCTCTTGCAAGTGCTATGCAAAGAGCTAAGAATTTTGTGAAAAAGACAGGACAGAATCTCGTGGCTACAAAAGATACTACATTTGGTTTTGACAAGTCCAAAGTCACGTGTTTCAACTGTGGAGAAAAAGGCCACTTCAAGAGAGAATGTGTGAAACCAAAGAAGACTGGCAATGGGAATCCATTCTCATCGTTCAACAGGCAAGACAAAGAGAAGAAGACAGCTCCTACAGGCAGTGAATCCAAGGCTATGGTTGCTCAAGGCGATGAAGGACAGGATTGGTCCTTTCGATTCTTATCTGACGGTGAAGCCAACATAGCATCTGTTGAAGACTTAAATGAAGACTCAGCGAGTGAGGGGGAGAGCTCAGCTGAGATTGATACTGCTGAAATGGAAGAGTCTTTAGCTGCTGTTAATCAAATTGTTGAGAACGAGTTGAACGCTGAATCTGAAGCACAACCAGAGTCTCAGAAGGCTTTCATGGCAGGAACGTCCACATCTGCACAGGTAGAATCGAAAGGTGAACTTTTTGCTAAACATGCTTGTGTTGATTGTGAAAAATTTAAGGAAAGCATTGACTTAAAATTTTCTAGGTTATTAGATCACAATGATAACTTAGTAAATGACTTAAAATTGTGCTCAGAGGCTAACAGTGTGTTAAAACAAAATGAGAGCAGTTATAAGGAAAAGATTGAGGTTTTAAAGAAACAATTAAAAGAAACTGAAGTTGTTGCATTCAACCAAGAAAATGATATTAAATTCTATTTAAAGACCATTGAAGAAACTAAAAAGGATAAAGCAGTTTTACAAGTTGAAAATGAGTCTTTAAAACAGAAACTTCATAGTCTTGTGAGCTCCTCGCACATTTTGAAAAACTTGGTTAAGGAACGCAACAACGGGGAAGGTTTGGGTTATAATGTTGTGCCCCCACCACATGAGACTCTATTGAACACCAAACAACGTCCAATCAATAATAATCCAATTAAAGATCATGTGGTGACAACTCCTCTAGTCAGTGACTCGGACACAGCAGTTAAACATGTTTCTTCGGGTGCTGATCAGAAACCCTCAACTTCAAGCACAACTGGAAATGAAAAACGGGTGGAAGAGAATGTTCAAGCATCTCTTGGATTGGGTTCCAAATCTACTAACACATAATCCAAGATTTCCAAAACCACTCAAAATAAACCAGTTAAGAAAGATAACACTCATCTTCAAAGGCAAATAAATCATAATGTTAAACATGTTAAGTTTGTCAAGGAAGGTGAACATCAAAAGACCAAGACCAAAGAGCCCATCCCTGAGGTCTACTCCCCACCCCACAAGAGATCTTCTAGTCCTTTTGAAAGGAGATCATGCTATGCTTGCGGTAAACGAGGTCACATATCTTCTAGTTGTCCCTGTTATCAGACACCTAGGGTTAAGGTTAAACTGGACAAAGAAGTTTTTCAGTTTCCAAAACAGAGATCTAAGACCCCTGTTAGGTCTAACACACCTGCTAGATCTTACACATCTCCTCAACACCACAGACAACACAGACAAGTCATTGGAAAGTCTATGATGCCTGAGGTGAAACCAGTTCTGGAAACTAAACAAAAGGTCCAAACTGTTAATCAATCTACTATTTACCATAAACAATCTTTTCATAAAGATGGTATGTGGAAAGCTAAAATGTCTGATGTGTCTGATAGTAGTGACAAACTGAAGGTTGAGGTCCCACCAACTGACAAAGGACAGTGGGTAGAGTTCATAATGTGTGATGCCTCTAGGAAACCCAAGCCAGTTAAGGCTTGGGTCTCCCTCCTTAACTAATTGTTTTCAATTGTGTGCAGGTTGTCCGCTATAGTGCTTCTACCAATACATGGATTGTAGATAGCAAAGCCTCCAGGCATATGATAGGAAATAAGTCTCTCCTTTTCAATGTCAAACAAATTAAAGGGGGACATGTTTCCTTTGCTGGTAACAAAGGAGGGTACATTACTGCTCAAGGCGAAGTAGGTAATGCGAAGGTAAGATTCGACAAAGTCAATTTTGTTCAACAATTAGAAAAAAATCTGCTTTCAGTGTCTCAGATATGTGACAAGGGATTCAAAGTGATGTTTGACAACCGCAAGTGTTACATACTGAAGAAAGAGATGGAGATTCCAGAGGAGCAGGTCTTAATGTCAGCATCCAGGTACAATGATTTATATGTATTGGATATGTCTAATGCTTCTTCCTCTGAGTCTACAGTTTAGTGTTTCTTATCCAAAGCAATAGAGAAAGAATCCATCTCATGGCACAGAAGAATGGGACACATTAATCACAGAAAGATGAATCATCTGATTCATAACAACTTAGTTGAAGGAGTTACTGTCAAGAACTTCCAACTTCCTGATTTTTATGTCTCATGCAAGAAGGGAAAGCAGACCAGGAAATCTCACAAGACCAAGCATGTCAATTCTCTAGAGATGCCCCTGGAGCTACTGTACATGGATCTATTCGGTCCAGTAAGCACGAAGAGTATAGCAGGAGACTGGTACTGCTTTGTAGTCACAGATGACTACTCACGTTTTACTTGGGTGATGTTTTTAAAAGCTAAGTCAAAAACGTTTGAATCATTCAAGGTGCTTGTTACAACGCTGGAGTCACTCTATAACCTTAAGGTAAGGAAGATTCGTTCTGACAATGACACAGAGTTCAAGAATCAGTGGATGGATGCTTTCTACAAGGGGAAGGGAAATGTTCATCAGTTCACCTCCACCTACATGCCACAGATGAATGGAGTTGCTGAACGAAAGAATAGGAGCTTGATCGAGACTGCAAGGACAATGTTGGTAGATTCTAAGCTTCCAGTCCAGTTCTGGAATGAAGCAATTGCCAATGCTTGCTACACACTTAACCGTGTGTTAGTAGTCAAAAGGTATGGCAAGACTTGCTATGAGTTGCTTCAGAAGCGAAAACCTAACTTGGAGTATCTGGAACCATTTGGGGCTCCATGTACACTGTTAAAGAAAACTCAGGATGGCAAGTTTAGCGAGAAAGCTGATCAAGGGATTTTTCTAGGATACAGCATACCAGACAAACGAGTCTACAATAACTCGACAGGTCAGGTAGAAGTGTGGTGCAACGTAGATGTACAAAGATACACCACCCGCCTGCTGGAAAAGGTCCATCGTCATTCTTCAATTACGATGGCTTTTTCAAATCCTTTAATCTTCCCCAGCTTGATTCAGATGAGGTGATTGCTACTCAGATGATGTACGATGTTCTAAATACACCAAATCTGGATTCAAGCAACCCGACACTTGCAGATGGTGCTTCAGGTTCCTCAACTCCTGCTCAGGATGAGAGTGATGATTCATCAGACGATGAGGAGGCAGCTGAACCAGACAGTGAGCATAATGTAAATCAAGACATTGCCTCGTCAGCTGCCGAACCAGCATTGGGAAATCCGGACACTGAACCAGTAGTAACAAACCTAGATTCTGAAGTGGTTGTTCCTACAACACCAGTGACTAGGATCAGTGTGAATCATCCCCTACGGCCATCATTGGGGATATTCAATCCGGTGTGCAGACTCGAAATCAGCAATACTCTGTTGTTTATGCTGCAGTCATGGAAAAGGGATACGTCAATGACGGGGCTTTCTCATGTTTTGTTTCACAAATCGAGCCTAAGTACGTCAGCGACGCCCTCAAAGATGAGGCCTGGGTCAATTCTATGCAAGAAGAGCTTCTACAGTTCAAGAAACTTGGAGTGTGGACACTTGTTGATAGGCCAAAAGGAGTGAAAGTGATTGCTACCAAATGGGTACTAAAGTGCAAGAAGGACGACCAAGGTGTTGTTATCAGAAACAAGGCACAGTTGGTTGTTCAGGGATTCAGACAAGTCGAGGGAGTCGACTACAATGAAGTGTTTGCACCAGTGGCACGAATGGAAGCAATTCGGATATTTCTTGCCTATGCATCATATATGAAGATCAAAGTCTATCAATTGGATGTGAAGAGTGCATTCCTTCATGGAGAAATCCGTGAGGAGGTATACGTCAGTCAACCCGAGTGATTCGAGGATCCCTATCATCGGGACAGAGTCTACAAGTTGGACAAGGCTCTGTATGGGCTACATCAGGCTCCTCGAGCTTGGTATGAAAAGCTCTCCACACATCTGTTGAAACACGGCTTTCGCAGGGGTGTGATTGACTGTACGTTGTTCATCAAAGAGAAGGATGGTGATTTACTTAGGGTGCAGATCTATGTGGATGGCATCATCTTCGGCTCTAGAAACAAAAAAGTTATGCAAAGAATTCGAATCTGTGATGAAGGCAGAGTTTGAAATGAGTGCCATGGGAGAAATGAAGTTCTTCCTAGGATTACAGGTGGATCAAACCCCAACCGGTATTTTCCTGCATCAGACTAAGTATGTCGGCGACATTCTAAGTCGGTTTGATATGGAAAATGTCACTGTAGCCGGTACGCCTCTTGCCATAAATCATGATATGGCTCCTGATGAGAATGGAGATTTGGTGGATGCCACCATGTATCGTGGGATGATCGGATCTCTCATGTATCTCACTGCCTCCCGTCCAGATATCATGTATGCCACATGTTTATGCTCCCGATATCAAGCGAAACCCAAAGTAAATCATCTGATTGGGGTCAAGAGGATTTTTTGTTATCTGAAGGGTACTCCAACACTGGGGTTGTGGTACCCTCATGATGATGACTTTGAGCTAACGGCGTATAGTGACTCGGATTATGGAGGCTGCAAAATGAATTACAAGTCTATGTCAGCAGGATGTCAATTTTTTGGGAGGAGATTGGTGACATGGCAGTGTAAGAAGCAGACATCAGCTGTTCTTTCTACCTGTGAGGCCGAATATGTTGCTGCCGCCAGCTGCTGCTCCCAAATCATATGGATACAACAACAAATGCGGGACTACGGTTTGCATTTCTCTTCTACTCCTATATTTGTTGATAATTCTGCTGCAATTGCAGTGACTAAAAATCCGGTCCAACGTCCTAAGACCAAACACATCGGAATTAAATATCACTTTATACGTGACTGTTTTGGAAAGAATTTAATCGATGTGATAAAAATAAACATGGATTTTCAACGCGTTGACCTCTACACCAAACCATTTGATAAACCAAGATTTTTCTATCTGCTAGAGGTCAACGGGGTTAAAAAAAGTGATGTTATCTTAGAAGAAACAGATACATAGTCCGACACTGGTTCATTTTTCAATTTTTATTATTTCTTTTATTTTATTTTATTTTATTTTCTTGTCGTCTAAAAATCCAAAAACACAAAAAGATTTTTTGTTTTAGAATTTTAGGGGGAGATTATGTTCAGTATTCATTTACTTAAAAAAAAGGGGGGGAAGGTTAGTTAAGCTGAAAATGCAAAGACAGAATCACTGGAAATGTGATTCAACTAAGTGGAAAGTGATAGTACACAGGCGTCACGTTACTTGGAACACCAAAAGGATTTTATATTTTGCAAGGTTAATTAAATCACAGAAAATTATAAATCATAGAAGTCTAGGTCTAACATGTTGGGAAAATGATAGTACGCTTGATTGGTACAGTGACTACCCGGAGAAAGTAGATCTAGGGTGGTGCAAGTGCATTAGACGATGTGTCGGTAGATTCAACACAATAGATCAGTAGACAACATCAGTGATTTGGCTTAAACTTAAATAATTCAACAAGTTGTGGATTTTCATGGTATCCCTGGTTTGCACAATCAATCAATTTCCAATAAGGGGTGAGGAGCAAGTAAATGCCACAAATGTGAGCAAAGACCTGAAAAACAGAGCAAAAGATGACAAAAGTCACTGAAAAACAATGTATATTCAAATATACTGCTCTAAGAAGATAAATAGGTATTGCGCCTCTCTGCTGTGCGAGGCACTAACCTGAGGCTTAGCATAACCTATTCGTTCTAAGAATTCATTACTGTTTGCGCCTCTCTGATGTGCGATGGCACTGACCTGAGGCTTAGCATCTCTTTGAAAATTCTTAGAACCAAATCTTCTAAGTCCCTAGACCGCTCAAAAATCTCCTGAGGAAGATTGATTACCATATACCTGTGGAACACACAAATATTTGTTGACCTAATTCATCTAATTAATTACTGATGTTTGTCAAAAATCTGTGTATGGATTTAAGTGGACAAGTATACTGACAATCGTCGTGACTGCATTGCCTGATGCTCAAAATCAATGGGTGTTACTTATCATATCAAGTATGATTCCTGGTTAGATCTTAGAAGTCTTAGATGAGTGAAAAACTATGATATGTAATTTATGCATGTGTTTAAAGTTAATTACAGATAAAAGGTTCCAAGTAATGGTGTTTATGCCTGTCTGATTCCATATGAGTCTGTCCTTGATATAATGTCAATGCTAATAGGCTACACTAACCTGCCCTAACAAAAATCACAAAACGATGTATATTTTGTTCGTACGTTTAAACTTTTCTAGTCAGTTGTATAGTGTGTCAGTGTCGGACTGCGCATATTATTCTCTGTTAACGTCACCAAATGAGCTTAACGTTTATCTAAACAAATTGTTTCTGAAAGGTTAAAAGGATCATGTCTGAGATGATCGGGTGGATAAATGGATCACGTCTGAGGTGATCGGGTGGATAAATGGATCACGTCTGAGGTGATCAATTGGTGTTTTAATTTAAAAAAGATCATGTCTGAGATGATCAATAGCACATAATGTTTTATCAATTGTTTAAGAAAACTAAGTGTCGGTAAATAAAATGACCAAAATGTCACAAGTATAGCCCATTCGCACGACAGAATGATGAAAATGATCCAGTCGTACGAATGGGGTATGCGAATGAAGACAATCGTACGATTGGACCATTCGAATGAGCCCAATCGGACGCTTGAAAGTGACCGACTATGTCAGACGTGCGAATGAAGGTAAATTGAACGATTGGAGGTGGACGATTGAGTGAACCGTACGACTCAATTTTCAGTCGCACGACTAAGTCAGGCGACTAGGCTCAGTCGTACGACTAGAGATTGAGTCGGTCTCATTTGGCCAAATAAAGTAAACAAATGGGTTCAGTCGCCCGACTGAGATGAGTTTTAGTATAAATAGGGCACTCAGTCGATCGTAGACCCCATTCGCCCTAATTCGAAATTTGCACCATTACTCTGCCAAAATTTCTTCTGATCTAAACACCTTACTAAACACGATTTCTGACTACTTGGCATTCTTCTACAGGTACTACGCAACATAATGAGGATTGTTACAGTTGATTCGGTTCCAAAATCATGTCTGTTTGACCCATTTATGAACCGACTTAAGTTTGACAAATAACCTAACTAAATCGCTTAAAATGTTGAAATAAATGAAATTAGGGAGTTAAGTATACGATTGCGAGTCTAAAGAATATAAACATAACGTCTAAACTTGCAATTTTTGATCAATCTAAGTTTTAAATGGAATCAATCAGTGTGTAGTGCGACTGGACTCCAGTATGAACCTCATTCGCACGATTGAAAGGGGCGAATCATTCAATCAGTCGAATGAAGAATGCGCATGAGTTGAGCTTGTCATACGACTGGACTCCAGAATGAACTTCAAATGCACGATTGACAGGGGCGATTCAATCAATCGGCCGAATGAAGAATGCGAATTAGTTGATTCGGTCGACTGACCTAGTCGTAGGTTCAATCACCCGATTGAACTAAATCGCATGGCATATCAACCGATTGAAGCCCAGTCGCATCAGTGATCAACCGACTGAACTCAGTCGCATAGTTCATTCGCATGATTGAACTTGACTGATTTTATCTAATTTGATCAAACTCTGTTTCCTCTATGATTTAACATGCATGTGTTTATTGGTACAGGCAGATGGCTAATAGATGGTTCATCAATCCAAAGCACAACATCTGTGCTCATCTGGATTCCACCTCGAGGAATGGTGGTGACTTCGAGGGAATCATTGGGTTTCTTAAGAGATCACGCATATTCAGGGCCACCTCTACTCCGTGCACTCCCTATCAGTCGATTCAGCAAGCTTTTGGGAGGGAGCAATGGTTGATCGATCTCAAGAACCCTACCGCATCAGAAGTACTATCTTTGGTGGGGAGATTGAGATCACTGCTGCAGACATCCGTCGGGTCCTAAGCTTGGGAGATGATGAGGACCACCCACTTAAGCTGCATCCACTCACAGTTCGAGGCTGTTTCATGAGAATAGGATACTGTGGGGACATCAACTCAGGAGTGCAAAACAAGAGCAACCTGAGCCCCCAATATAAGTATCTAGCACATGTCATTCTTAAGTGCATTGCTTCTCGAAGGGGTGGATTTGATGATCTATCAGACCAAATCCAAAACGCCTATGTTGCTGGTACTAAACCACCCTTTTAGCTTCTCCAACATGATTTTTATGTACCTGATAGAGAACTTGGAGGCAAAGGGGAAAGAAGGATTCTGTATGTACCCCCGGTTCCTTCAGTTGATATTTAATGAGAAGCTGCCTGATCTACCGAAGGAGAGGGGTGATGCTGTAGCGTTAGAGGTAATGGATGACACCACTCTGGGCAGGATGAAGGTGTATAGAGGAAAGCAGGTAAAGCCCCTGATGAAGAGACTGATAGGGCATCTGGCCCGTGAAGACTATGAGGCGCCCAGAAGGCGCAAATGGCGCCATGATGACAGTGAGTCAGACACTGAGCATATCGCTATACCATCCGATGACTCAGACGATGATGATAGTGAGGATGGAGACAGTGGGCCAGTTTCTTCAAGAGGCCCCACTACTCATACAGCACATCCACCTCCACCACACACTGACACGGCAACTGCCGGCTTTGTTCATGACTTCTGCCCTCAGGATGAGGAGGATGAAAGCGAGAAGAAGGGTTGACGAGGAGGGTTGGCAGCAAGGTGGTTGCCACCGAAAGAGGATTGAGGGAAGTTAGTGGACATTCTGGTACATCAGGGGATACTCGCACTGAGTCTGATCCATCATATGCCCCTGACCACCCCAGCAACATAGGGGGAGCACCTGCATCCACAGGTAAGAGGAGGAAAACCATGGCTCGCCCTTATGGTAAGAAGGGAAAGAGATTGAGATTCACCACCTCCGTCACCACCACAGCTACCACATCTATACCACCCCAAACCTCACAAGCCACCACCACTGTCACTACATCTCATACACCCACATCCACCACCACCACCACTACACCTCCTACCACTTCATCCACACCATCTCCCATTTTCACCACAGCCACCACAACCACCACTACTCACCAAACAGGACCTTCCTCATTCCCATCCGGCTCATACATTCCTCCCATTTCTGTGGCAGAGCAGCTTGCAGCATTAAACAGCATGGTGCTCAAGCTGCTAGCTTTTGATGAGGCTAAAACAGCTCAGATAAATTAGTTGAGGGAGTTGAGTACTTCCCAAGCTCAGCTGATCTCCCAACAAACTGATCAGATCACCAAACTCCTAGAGCACCAAGATGAGACTGCTAAGAAGCTAGAGGAGTTAGAAGTAACCAATAAGACGATCATGCTGAAGCTCAAAGGGACACAAAGTGAGCCTCTAAAGATTGGAGAAAGCCAAGATGATGATGAGGAGGAAGATGATGATGAAGATGAAAGTGATGAAGGTGACAATGGAGATGACAAGCATGATGACAGTGATGATGATGATGATGAAGATGATGCTGGAGATACAGGTGCTGAAGCAGTAGATGAGAGGCGTATTAAGCAACGTCAAGATCAAAGATCCTCCACTTCTGCTCCACCTGAAAATACTCCATCGATTGAAGACAAAAGTACCGACTAGATATTTATGTCTTTGTATTTAAAAGCTTTTGTACTTGAACATTGTGTAAAACATATGTAATTGAAGTTTATATCTACTTACTTAATGTTGATTGTGCTTGATTACTTACTAATAAGTACTGTGTTGCATGTTTAAATCAAGCAGATCCAAACTATCAAAGGGAAGAATACGATGTCGAACCCCTTCAGCAGGTCAAGCGTCAGTTAACTATGATTCTTGATCTGCAGGGAATTGTAAGGAGGTCAGTTGAATACACCCCAGAAGAGGGGGAGATAGTTCATAGCTTCACTAAAGAGCAGTTGGCCGAAATGTTCAAACTAAATGCTGACGAGATAGTGAAAGACGCTCCAATAGTCCAAGGAGACGGTGATGAAGAACTACATGATGTTGATGAGATTGAGATAAAAGATGTGACAGATCAACATTATCCAGAGTATACAGACACCGAAGGTAATGTCATTCCCAATCTGGATGACAATCTGGTTAGTGAAACCTTCGCGACTCTAGATAAAATGGAAGAAGAGTCAGATAAGCAAGAGGAGTCAGCTCGAGCCACAGAGGAGGAAGTCAAAATTAGAAAGGCTGAATGGGCTGCATGCTTTGACGATCTAAGAGCCAACGTAGTGCTTCAATGTCAAATGTCTACACCAAGTTGTATAGAGTGAAGAAAGACCAGAAGGTGTCGGGCAGAATTATATCGTGCGCATATTTTGATGATCATAACGTGTATGCAGTTAAGAGAGAGAAAGGTATTGAGTATTTTAGATTCCCACATGATCTAAAAACTCTACCTTGTTTTGAGCTAAACCAACTGGCTAAGCTAAAGCTGCTTTATGCTGATCCGAGGAAGATGTCAGGATGGTTTGAAGATGTCAGGATGGTTTGAAGCTGCCTTGAAGAAAGAGTACCACACCCGATGGGTGAACTTCAGACCTCAGCAACCTACGAGGTACATTAGAAGGTCTGAAGTGGATCCCAGAACTGGGAAACCGAAGATAGTGCTGAAGTGGCGTCCACCACGTACCATGTCTAAAATCCCTCATAGGGAAATGCCATAGGACATCACTTCACACTTCAAGTGGTGGTACTACGATTGGCGAACAGGAGAAGCGGTCATAGTTCTAAATAAAAAAGGACAAATGGATGTTATCAGGGTATTCGACCCGATGTGGCTGACAAACTTGTCTGCAAATGATGTATACACTCTCTACAAGTGACCACTGTTCTATGATTCGCAAGATATCGTACAAGCTCTTCAATTCCAAAATGTGATACGCATCTGCTTCACATTTGAAATACATACGGGTGTGACAAGAGAGGAGAAATACAAGAAGTACGAGGAGATTATGGGTCAAGTAAGACGTTAGATGAATCTAGGTCTAAGGGGGAGTTTGTTGATACATATGTACCTAGATTCTGATCTCAATGTAATATCACTCTAATGTCTTACATATATGTAATAGAAAGACGATTAATGAAATGCAAATGGTTGTTTGTGCTTATAAGGTTTAATGTTTTATTAATGGGTTGTGTAAAACATAGTTGATTGATTGTATAGGTAAGTGATTGTTTGAATTTATATGCATAATGTAATGAAAACTAATACGTTCAAACTTAGCATTATGAAGTTATCATGCGAATGGCCTATGCCAATGGACCATACGCATGAATAACTTCATGCGAATGACACAGTCGCACGACTGAACCAGAAGACTGGATCAGTCGTAAGACTAGAACATGAGGTTGAACCAGTCGTACGACTGAGTGCTCAGTCGTACGTATGGATCAAGCGCATGGCTCAATCGCACGACTGAACCATGCGTATGGTTCAGTCGCACGAATGAAAAACCCTTATCTATAAATATCACCTAATTCGTGAAAAATTAAAGACTTCAAATATTCATAACCCTAATCGACCTAGAGTGTCCTGTTCATCCATTCCAAGTTCATAGAACGTCTCAAATCATTCTTAGTCCGTTCTTAACGTTTTCTAATCGTTAGGTTTGATCTTGTTAATGTTCTCCCTGATTGGATCGCCAATCAAATAGGATTCCGCATTATTTGATCCGGTTTAACGAAGAATCAGTTAGTACTTCGTTCGTACACGGTCCTAACATCCTCGTACTAGAGTCCATGGTTGAATCTTCAGTCTTTCCAACTTCAAATCCAGTAGAGATAAAGACTTGTTTCTACTTGAAGTTAAAGATGGCCTTGATCTCTAGGGCTTTCTTTGGCTTTCTCTTAGCTGCCCTTATTAAATTCTTTCTTTTAGACTTGGTCATCCCTGGTTCTTTTCTCTCCTTAGGAGAATAGTGACCTTTCTTAGGATGATTCTCTTCACTCACCTCAGATCCATACTTCACTATCTCCTTTTCATCTTCATCCTCTTCTTGAATGGGGTCTATGAGGGAAAACTCATCTTAACAAGTTCTACACCTTAGAGATCTTACAAATAGTAGAGTGTGTTGAAGAACTATCTCAGTAGATTTCAATCCCTGCTTATTCTGATAACAAATCTTTAAATGCAAGGATGATGATATAACGTTCTTGAAGGTCTCTTCTTCAAGAATACATTTTTCTACCTTGGCTTTGATGATCACAAGCTCAGCTTGGCATTCAGTTAGTTTGGTAATGAGGTCTTTAATTTAAATCCTGTAATTTGTGTCCTCATGCTTAAGAATTAAAATTGTTTTCTCTAGATCTTCTATCTTAAGTTTAAAATCATTTTCATCTCTTTTACAATCATCTTTTAAGATATTCAAGGACATAAGGTCAGATCTCATTTCCAATTTATAGGACCTATATCTATTTACTTTAGTAATACATTCAAGAGTACAAAGATGTTCTATTACCTTAGATTCTATATGGTCAATCATTAGTGCTTGGTTTGGAGAAACATCTTCAACCTGAAAGCTCCAGTCAAAGCCTATTTCTTCAATACCAATTGCAGCTTGCTGCTTGGGCTTCTCAGTCTATGGAGCTCTATCAGTATAGTTTGATCTGGATTGTGCTTGACCACCATTTGTCATGGGTGCCTTGCACTCCCTAGCAAAGTGTCCAATTTGGTTACAACTGTAACACTTTACCTTGCTTTTATACAGTCCAAACTTTCCACTGGTTGCATTGCTGGGAAACTTTCTGTCTGTCCTCTTGTAGAACTTCTTGGCCCTGTGAGTGAGAAGAGCCATTTGCTGGACTATCACTATATACTCCAAATCATTTGGATGGATACAGTCTAAGTCTTCAAGAGTGAATAGAGAGTTGCCACTGCTTTTATCAGCAGACACAAAGGCTTGAGAAGATTTTGTCTTTTGCAATGGGCTTCCTTGGATGTAGCTCTCCCTTGGTGTCTCCGAGAGGGTGATGAAAAGGCCTGTTTATGAGTTTTTAGGATAATAGATAAGATGATGTTGTGGTTCTCCACAGTCCCTTTCAACCACATGAAGGGTAGAACTCTGTGGATTGTTGGAAGAGTTGCCTGGCGGATTTTACATGTTCATCTCCATCTAGTATCTACTGAGGATACCATACAACTCTATGAGAGTAAGATTTTTGAGGTTTTTAGTTCTCTTAATGACCACACAATAGTGAGTCCATTGTTTAGGAAGAGGGGACATGAACTTTCTC
Organism: Flaveria linearis; assembly: GCA_024085815.1. Lineage (NCBI taxonomy): Eukaryota > Viridiplantae > Streptophyta > Magnoliopsida > Asterales > Asteraceae > Flaveria > Flaveria linearis. Next base: position 78,585,242 of record CM044001.1, read on the forward strand.
ATAATATCCTTATTCTCAAGATTTACTCCAACATCTATTAGAGTATCCACAATCTCAACATATCTAAAGCATTATTGGGTCATGGTTTCACCTATCTTGTAGGTGAAGTTCTCAAACTGCTGCTTTAAGATGTCTTTTTTGTTTTCTTTTGCTTTATTAGACCCCTCATACGTAAGCTTCATCCCAGAGTTGTTTTGAAGTTTTACACTTCTTGAAGACTCTGTAGATAGAGTTTGGAACAGAAGTTTGGAGAGCGATCATGGCCTTCTAATCTATATTAATTTTCTTCCAGTCTTCCTCTGAGTAGTCAGCCACTTCCTTTAGAATCATACCACCACCACCAGCAGTTGAAATGGTGCTTGGTACTTGAGGTCATGAGATAACAGATCCCTACATCCTGCTGTCTTGAGACTTGATGAAGCCTTCCATTCTTTGGCACGAAGTATCAAAGTCATCAGGAGTATTTAGTAGAGATTTTGTCATGGTACCGGCTTTCATATCAACCTTGGTAAGAGCTGCCATTTGAATTGTTAAGTGTTTTGTGAACCTGAAGGGATTTATGATGGTGAGATCTTACAATCAAGAGCCTAAAATGCTCTGATACCAATTGTAGTACCATTAGAAGGGGAGTCAATACAACAGTTTCACAATAAGGAGAGACTTAGAACACTTAACAAATCAAATAGGGAACCGGATTATGATGATACTAAGAACACAAGTAACGAGACGAAATAAGAACAAGAACAAGAACAAGATAATATGGTTTTCAATAATGATTAATATTGCTCTTAAGTTCTTTTACAAGTGTTACAAAGCATAAAGATAAAGACAAGTACTTAGGACACTTTATACTACATCCTACAGCCGACCATTCTTTGAAGTCCAACTGTAAACATTAATCTAGACAACAAGATCAATGAAGAGTTAAAAGATAGATTTTCTTTTGACTTGTGACTATGACATGCCATAGCTCACATCCTAATATATTACAAAAAGGATAAAAGTAAAAAAGTAGAAAATTACAAATAAAAGACCTTAATCTATAATTTGACAAAAGTATGGACTTTTCACCAACTCATATAAGTTGGTGAGTCATCAGAGATGGCAGCAGCAAGTGGTTCAGTATTAGGCTTCAGAAAACTTTATCTTTGAAGCTTCAAAAGCCTTCATCTTTGGCTTCGGAAATATGGTCTTTTGGCTTCAAAAGATTTAATACTTTGCATAATTCACGGAGTTGTATCAAATCTTCCGAAGTAACTTTCTTATACTTCACATACGCATCCTGAGAGCTCTTTGCTTGCATCATCCTCTAAGTGTAATCCTTGCAATGATGATCAATTTCTACACCATTTATCTTATTTGTTTGTATATTTTTTGCATATGATTGCCTCGCATGCTTCTGTCTTTACTTGATTTAAGAATCAAGAGTGTGTTGGAAGGTCCCCCATGGCTTCCATAAACATTCTTAGCTTTACACCATACTATAATAATCATTACTTTAATTCTTTATGCTTCAACTATACTTTACAAAATATCACATTGTATGCTTTATTTTACATTAGTGTAAGTCAGGTCAGGTGTGTAGGTAGTAACTTACATGCAAAGGCATTAAGTTAGTAACTTAGTTATGAAGGAACTATGTTAAAATTGACCGAAGTGTTGGGAGATATAAGGGGAGGATAGTTGCATGTTTTCCTTAGTAACATTCACCATTTACACTTTTAAGTAAACATTTTAACACTTATCTTTATTTCCTAAAATGTATGTCGCTACATTACAAGGAAATTCATTATAACGAACTTTTCAATTTGGTTAGGTTGTGAACCTGATACTAATGATGACTCACATCAAAGGAGAAACTAATTTTTAATAGATTTACGATATAATGGAATCTAGTCTTGATAATCTTGAAACGAAATTTCAATAAGGATCATACATAAATCATTAGATATTAACCAGAGGAATATTCAATAAAGGTCCACTGATAAGAGGAATCTTTAATAAAGTTTCATCGACAATAATTGGAAAAGTAATAAGGATAATTTTCTCTTTAATAGAACTGATTAGTGCTTCCTTATTAGATGAATCTTCACACTAACTATTAAGTTGAAAGTTTTAATGAATTTGCACTCAAAGCATTCATCAAGGGATCTTTAAGTTGCATTCTCATGGTGTAACCTACCTACTTATTAGTAGAATCTAAGAAGAAGACAATCTTCAGAGAATTTCAAAGAATCAGATGTGAGTTTTGTGACGTAACCTACCTACCCATGACACTTGGACGATTCATAACTAAGCCCTTGTAACTAAACTACCATCTTTGTAACTAAACAAAGTCTCTACAACCCAACTTAAAGCCTCAATCCTTCCTGTAATAACTATACTTGACCAAATTTTCCACCAACTGACCCCATAAGTAACAAAGTCTTAGTAACTAAGATTGCCTTTCTATAATTATCCTAACTTTGCTTAGACTCACTATATGATAGTATGCAAAGTACAATACAAGGTATAAAGAATAAAGTAATGATTAAGTTAAAGAGTTAAAGAATGTAACAACTGAAAAAGCTAAAACTAAGAAGTATGACAGTAACATGATGATAACAGGTAATGTCGAATACTATTTTATAAAAAGTTCACAAAAAAGACAAAGCTAATAACACTAAAAGCTAAAGAACAATAAAGTGTGTCCTAAATGTTAAGTATCACATGTGAAAGCGAAAATACAAAGTCTTGCAAGCATTTTTAAAGGATTTTGTATTCGTTGTATATTCACTTGAGAAGGAGTCATGGCTTGTGTATACTCACTTGATAAAAGATTTCCTATTTGCAATCTCACTTTATAGGAATTATACCTTGCATACACTCACATGATATGAGCCTTGTCTTATGCATGCTCATCTTGGTAGGAACTATATATTGTCTATGCTCACCAGACATGAGCTAAACAATTTATTGGTATCTTGCTAGCAAAAGGAGCTTTGTAATTATATTAGGTCATTAATAAAGATAATATAAACCTAATCAAAATGTAAAAGTATTAGTAGAGAACGATAGATAAAGCTAAATGGATAGATAAAGCTAAAGAGATAGTTAATGCTAAAATAATAGATAAAATAGAATTATTATAGAAATGGTATGGTAATTTATTTTGCTAAAATTAGAAACTATTACTCATATGTCAACAATAATTTTTGAATTTATATTAGTTTGACAGGTATGATACTGAATAAAAATGATTGTTTGGCATAAACTGAGAGGCTACCATACTATATCCAAGACTAGCATCTTGTTAGAGACATGTTTTGTTTAATTGAGTTTTGTTTGTGATGTTTAAAGACAACGAATCATGCAATAACATTTAAATTTCCACCGGTATGAATGTATAGTTGTTTAGATTTAAAATTATGTATCTTATGTGAAAAATCCATATGTCATGTAGGCCTCGTTTAATTTGTATTTTATTTTACGTTCCAAAAAGGTTGATTCACTCGAACCCAATATGTACTTACATAGTTTTTGATGATATCTTGTGCTATTCATGATCGCCCATCAAGTCTAATATAAATACTATGTGATAAAAATATAATAAAATTTGATTTAGATCACTCTGCATTACGTGAATTACGCTTACCATAACTAAAACTACGTTTCTGTATATGGTTCAATTTTCACGCTCACCAATATTTTTGTAAGTTTTGTTTTGTCGAAAGAAGAATCCAAACCTTCTATATACCTCTATTCTATCTTTTATTTTGTAACTACTATATGTCTTCTACAACGCAATACTTTGGAGATGTGAAGCTTCTATCATTTATGATCAATTTCCAATTGGTAATGCGTCATAGAAGATGAGAAATTATATACTAAACTGTAATGATAATCTTGTTCTCTTAATACCTCCATCCGATTCATACATTTATCAGAAAATATGTGGAGTAAAAGAAACATATCATTAAACTCAATGTAATTCTCTCATGCATAAATATATGATAGACATACGTAAATCAAATCTTTATAGGCGCAACAATAATGTTAAATTTTGATTTAAATACTCTATCAACATCAAACAACAACAAATCAACAGCGTTAATACCTACTAACGGACTCTTGACGACTTCAAAAATTTTTTTCTCATTAATATCTTTTTTTTCTTTACTATTTAAAGTGACAAAGACAAAGCTCATCATTGTCATGTATTATGAACCCTGTTATGCTAGCTGGACTGCTGGATAAGAATAGATGGTCGGGCAATCATTTACTTTCCCAGATTTTAGATGAAATACAATATCAAACTGTCAAAAAGAATAATTATACTCATGAGTCAAATTCTGACTTTTGCTTAAAAAGTTTCTTTTATCAATATTTGATTCCAAATTATTGTGTTAGAGTTTTTATTTCATATTTTCGCCTAGTTTTTGTAGAAAGTCAAACAAATATTATAGTTCCTGTTTGTTAATATGATAGGCTGTGTTTTTATTTAGTACCACTAGATCGATTTGGGTCTTTAGAAGCTTGATTAATTTATAATTCAATCAAAAAATAAATAAAAAGTAAAAAAAAAAAAAACATATTATCTAGCTATTTGAAACCAATCACACCCTATTTCTGAAGGTGTATTATTGAGAGGTTTTTGTCATTGGTCACCTTCAACAACGGATTTCAAATGAATTCATCCATCGGTGAAGATAGATCGGGTCTATACATTAATTTTTGGGCTTGAACCTTGGGCCAGAGTTATTGCCCCCAATTGAGTAATTTATCAACATCGTTAAATTCCGGGTTTTATTTTTTTATTTTTATTTTTTTAGTTTTTATTTTTTTGGGGTCGTCTATGAATATCCAATCATGCATTAATAAAAAAAATTGATTATAAAACTTTTATATATACTCCAATCCTACTTTAAGTTTTTACAGATCAAATTTTTGTCCAAACTCAAATTATTTCTATGCCAGTTATTGTTTATAGCGATGACAATTTTAGAAGTGTCCTAAGTTCTTGGTTCACTTGGGGTGCATTTTTATTGCTCTATCCTTATCTTTTGTCTGATCAATTGCGTGTCATATTCAATAAACTATTACAAATTTAAAAATCAGAATTTGATCATAGTTATTAAAGTCGATAGGATGACTGGCTTTTATCCGGACCCCATTTTTCAAGAAACTGCCATGTAACCGAAGATTGTGGAATACGCGATAAGTTTAACATCATTACTTATTAGCATGACCCTTGTAGTGTTGTCACTATCGTTTTAGGTTGGCTAAAACAAAAGCACCTTAGTTTCCTATGAAGGAGTTGGTACCCTACAAATGCTTCTTGAAAATCACAGTTACTAGCAAGAATTGGGACAAATAGTACCCCTCATGAATTGGGCAGCTGTTTCATGAGTTACAAGAGGACCCATATCATATGGTCTCAAAAAGGACATTTCTAAATCATCCATGGGTCTAACTGTCCTCTGCAAAACATAAATGACCCAACTTAATGTTTTCTGTATGTGCCATGTTTTGAGGCTATCTGCGGGATTCCATTGTCGATAATTGGTCGATTGTTGTTTCTTTGAAGACATAGAAAACTTCAAGTGATTGATAGATTTCTAGTTATTTGTCATGCAATGCTCAGATGTTTTCTTTCTTGTCCCCTTTGACAATTTAATCTTCACGCTTAACCCGTTATAATAAACTAAAATAACATGCTAACTACTAAATAGGCCATTTTTAGTAATCAGGTGGAGTATGTTTATGTTTGAACCATAATGTTTGTGGTGACATGTGCCCTGTAACATGTGGTTGATACTATATAAGATGTCATATATCTTTGTATTTGATGAATTATTATTAATATATTTTATATTTTTTAATAGTGCAACACTTTATGATTGTCTCTTAACAGAGCATCGGTGAGAGAAATGATAGAAAAATGCTACTGTAAGCGTATTACGATAGTCACAACTATCAAAATATAACAATACTGGAAAAAAACAACCACCATGCTTTTAGGAATTTTGGATTTGTTGCACTATACTTAAACGAGAAATATGATACAACCGTTAGGATCAATATTTTTTCCTAAAGGTAAATCTCTTACTTCTTGTTTGTTTCTTTGTTACAAAGTTCATGAGAGATAAAGTTGGCAGTCATGTCACATTTAGTGGTTAAAATTAATGAGCTAAAACATATGATTATTTGCTACAAGAACATTTTCCCTAACTCTGACCAACCCTAACCAAGACACATATAAAACAAAGCTCCCAGCATGAAAAGTACAATTCACTTATCTAAATGGGGTTCGAGGATAGACGTAAACAGGGTAAGGAGTTATAATGACTTATAGTTAAGTTATAAAGAATACGATCATTGAAGCATTTGGAACCCTTCCCATATGTTGATGTGTTGGTTTATGCTAGGACTCTAAGATTTATCTAAGATTGTTTCAGGGGCCATCGGTACCAGTCCTCTCTTAGAGTCCTGCATGAAAAAATGTTTAGAAACTTTATCAACGTATGCACTTTAGCTTAACCCTACTAGTTTCTAGATTTATCTCTATAGCTTTTATTCCGAAAGAAGCGGCCACACCCAATCTCTCATTGCAAAACACTTTCTAAGCTAGGATTTTACGTCGTTTAAAGTTGGAATTTCCAATGAAGATTGTACCGTTATATAGTATTAATAACATGATCACGCTTCCCCTAGCCTTCTTGTAAACACATAACTCATCTTCACTTTTAGCAAAACCAAATTTTTTTTATTTTATCATCAAAACAAAAGTTCCAGCTTTAAGGTGCTTGTATTAATTTATAGATTGATTTTAAAGTTTACACATCTTATTAGGATTCTTTGGGTATATAAAACACTCTGCATATCCTTACAGACATCTTCAAGAAAGAAATGTGCAGTCACATATCCAATTTACCATAAATTTGAAAATCTCATAGTCAATCTTGATCCACCTAAGCATAGCTATTAGAGAAAAGCTTTCCTCATAATTGACTCATTATGTGTGAGTATATGTTTACCTTGCCATCCATATGGGTCTTCATCTTTAAAACCCATGTGCTCCCAATTGTCAAACAGTTCAAAGTAAAATCCGTTATCTCTTATGCTAGGTTTTCATACATAGATTGTATCTTAGCAAGCCTATGGCCTCAAGAAATGTCACACCCTCAAAATCCGCGTGCAGGGTTTTACCGCGAGGCGCGTGACAAACCAGGATCTCAGTCATTAGTTACTCAGAACAACTCTATATGAACTAATAAACAAAATCAGAGTTTAACTTTAAAATGTGCGAAAGCGTTTAAATAATCTGAAGACTCAAATCTAAGTAAAATGTAAAGGAAATACGCAAAACATACGCGCCCAATCATAATGTAATACCAAAACATAACTGTTTAAATTGACATAATTCAAGATAGTATTTAAAATAATGCAGACAACTCAACAATGCTAAAGTGTGAGTGCTCCTAGGAAACTGGCAACCTTAACCTGAGAATAGCATACTAAACAAGTAAACACAATGGTTGGTCATGAGTTTGCGTTAAACAAATATCAGTAATAGTTGCAAAACATAAGCAGCGTATTGTAATAGATAGCTAGTCTATTCACAGTTAGTAATAATCATAGTGATTTCACGTTTGAAACTGACTGTGTTACGTTGGTTGCCTCCCGCCACGACTTACCAGGTCGTGACAATGTTCGTTAGGACAATATTGCACCCGTCTGACCTCGAGTCATACAGGTGGAGCTTGTCAGACCCAGTAGTACTACCCAAGATTTTCCGCTAAATAATTATTAACAAACCGAAAGTGTGAGGACTTTCCATGGTAATCAACACTATATTAAAACTATACACGACTCATAACGATAAGGCGTTTGTAAATACCATTATGCTATATCCCCCAAAAGAGATTATGTAAAAAGAGTGAGGCGTGAACTCACCTGATGCGCAACGAACAATGATTAAAGCTAACACGGACGGAAAGACAACCCTTCAAAGGTTACCTAGAACGCACAAGTACATAAGTACGTGTACAAAGAAAACTTAACAACCCTAGGTGCTCAATAAACATATTGACCCAAGGTTTTGAAATGCAAGACTCATTTTACTTAGCTGACCCGTTTGACCCGTCGGTGACATATTAATTGCAATATTGTTTAATCATGCATATCAACTTAACATACATGAATATCAAACATATTATTTACGTGTATCACATCATCAACCCAAGTTCTACCAATGTCATCATACTACATTAGATTATCATACAACTCATGTGAATCTCAAATAATCAACAATGATCAAGTTCAATCCCAAACATGATTCCCAAATCACTCACCACAATCCATCATTATGTATAATAATCAAGAACCTAAATACCCTAAATGATCAATCAAGTATCCATACAACCCAATTAACACATTCCACCATATTAGACATCATCAACAAGCATTCTAACATGATCATGATATCATGAACATACCTAATTCACCATATCCAACGTTTCTCACAAATAAAGTTTCCCTTTTGGGAAAGTAACACCCAAAATTAATCTAACATCAAAATTCATTCATGAATTCATCAACTTTATACCTAATCAAGTTCATAACTATCATCTAGGCATGACCAACATCATCAATTCATCATAATTTACAAACCTCATATCCAAAAGTTTCTACTTATAGCAAGGTATGAACACCTACTAGATTTTATGATCTTTCTTGCACAATCCATGTAAACTAACATCAAAGCAATACAACTAACATCATACAATCATCAAATCATGATCAAGTCACAAAATCATACATTTCATATGAATAAAGTTTCCCTTTCGGGAAAGTCATATCCAAAATCCATATTTTCATCAAATTCAATCTCAAATTTATTAATAACATCCCTAATCTAGTTCATAGCAATCATAAAAATCCATCTAACATATGCCAATCATCAAAACATGAATTCCATGAAGAAAAAGTTTCTTCTTTAGGCAATGTATGAACTAGATGATCAAACTATGAATTTCTTGCATAATCAATATAATCTAGCATTCATACACCTAACTAACATCATATCAACATCTAACAATCATCAATTTCATATTCTCATACATAATTTTGCACTAGGGTTCATCATGAATCAAAACTAAGAAAACTTCATGAAATCTAACCTTTAAACGTGTAGAAATCAAGAATTAGACTTGCTAACACCTTGCAACCACTTGGAACTAATCAAAATCGACTTGTATGTGCTTGTTCTTGCTCAATTTCGAAAATAATAAGGGGTTTGGGGCTGCTTGTGGCCGAAATTGGGTTGTGGGAGGCTAGAGTTGGGATTTTCGACTTAACATAAATAGATTTTTGCATATAAACCCCCTTTAACCAACTTTTGTAAAAGTTAATATCTTTAGCTTTTTTTTAACAATTTTAACTACAAATTACAAGTATTATTACTCAATAATTATAATAAAAAAACATTTACAACTCACACAACACATGAAATATATATAACACGCTGTCACGTTATCGCGTAAAATTCACAAAATAAATGTTTAAAATTCTATAAATTCATGAACCACATAATCACGACTAATAAGCAACATTATTAATTAGATTAGTATTGTTTATCATAGATTATTATTATTAAGTCACCAATGTTCAACGACAACTAGTGTGTGCTCACGACACGTGTATGCAAGACCTAACGGAACTAACGGAGTTTGGTAATGAAAAATTACCGGATGCCACAAGAAATTTGTCATATTGTAGATCTAAAACAAGAATATAGTAATTACTCGGTTCATCTTGACCACTAAGTTAATTCGTTCGTAACACTCATGTTGTGAACATATTCAATCATATATGCGAATGCTCGGTGTTACATCTTGTACTCGAACAATCTCTAGTTTATGCTCAATAAGTATTTATTTATCGCTAGGTTTAGCCAAAGAGTGTGCTTCTTTTAGTTCTTGGATTCATCCAGATCCAAAATATCTTTTAAAGGATCCTTTCTTTGCAAGTTCCTTTTTAGAATGACTCCTTTTATGCTAAGAAAAACCATGTTCTCAACAAATCATTACAAAATCATTACAAATAGTAAGCTCTACTCTCCCTAGGGTAACCAATGAAAACACATCTTCGCATTTGTATTCAAACTTGTTGAAAGTCTCACATTTAATCCTAACAACCCTAAATTCTAAATTATGATAAGTTAGGAGCCTTCACATTCCATCTTTCATATAGATTTTTTTCAACTCTCTTGGTTAGAACCATAATAATTATTTTGGTATTTAATTCAAAGGTTGTTGATTTAGATTTGTGAATTTGACTACATTTCTCTAGGGGAAACTAGTGCTAGTATCACTTAAACCGATTCAAGAGAAACTGGGCAGTTTCGTTAAAGCATGCAGGCGAACTACTAAGCTTAGTTTCACAATATTTGTTGATTCAAAGGTAAGTATTAATAGGATAAGTGTGTTTATTTGTAGTTGAACATATTTAGATTGAGTCTTTGGAATATAGAGTCTTTAAGAGAGATGTGAGTCTCCAACGCTAGGAGATCTCACCTAGGGTTGGCATGGTTGTTTAACACATGTATGTATGTGTGTATGTTTAAAGATGTAACCTGTGATGACTCTTTTCTTAAAAAATCCATCTTTTACACATTTTATTATTTTATTGTTGCATTTAATTGGCTCGCGCACTTTAGTCTATAGATGTTAATAAATAAAAAGTGAGGTTTAGTGTGTTGGACGACCCATAGGGATCTAGAAGTGGTATTAAATGGAGCTTAAATGATAGAAAGGACTATTCACCTATTTGATTCACAATTGATCTTAAATCGGTGCTTATTATTACATATTCATCATGAGACATAAATTTTAAGAGATGATGAATTGAAAGGCTAAAAATAATCTCCACATGATTTTGATACGATTTACCTAAAGTTCGATGAATCGAGCTAAGTCACCATCATGTTGAGATCTTGACTAGTTAAGTTTAATGTTAGGGGTATGCTTAAAGGTTTTACCGCTCTATAGAATATTTGAAAATTCAAAGGCGTGTTGTTGTTCAGGCAATATTGATTAACTATTTTAACCAGCTCAATCTATACTACCTAGTGAAGTTATCCAAGAGAAACTGTTAAAAAGAAACTGTATAAGAGAAACTGGTTAGTTTTATATCCTGAAAGGGAAACTAGTTAGTTTTTATTTTCTGGGAGAGAAGCTAAGTAGTTTCCTTTCCAAGAGAAACCTCTTAAGAGAAACTAATTAGGTTTGTCCTTGAAGAGTTGAAAGTTATAATTGGATAGCACTATGAAGAGTTAAAGAAAAGGTAGAGATAGATTTGATAGAGTATTTTTTGCAAAGAAAAGTAGAAGATAAAACTTAACATATAAAAAATACTTTTTTGCAATAGTTCAAGTGATCAAGACCGTTTAAAAGAATTAGGCAAGTGTGTGCAAGGTAGGTGGGATTAATCATTGTTGATCATTGTTTAAAAGAATTAGGCTCAATATATTTGAACCTTGGGTTCTGAATCGAACTGAAGCTGTTACCTTTATGGGAGCTGATTAGTTAGATAATTGTTGAAAATTCAAACTCTCATTCATATACTTAATACACTAGGTCTTGGATATAAGACTTGATTCCAGAAGTGACATATTTGATTCAAAATATAAAATTCTTTTATGTGAATATGCCAAAGAAAGTTATTATTGAGGGGGAGAACTACGATGAAAGGTGTTGTATTCTTCATTTGTCATAAAGAAGAGAGCTTCAATTCTTAAAATTCTAATGAATATCATTTAAAAAAATATTCCTTCAAGGTAAACAAGGCTTATATGAGTGATAAATTAGACAAATTTAAAGACACACATATTTAAAAAACAATCTTAAAATTAATTTAAGAAAATTTAGTTAAAGTTAATTATCCTAATAGTTGATATAAGATATTTAAATCTCTGTTCATCAGAAGCTTTTAAGAACAAATCAGCATATTGTTTATTTGTGTTAATTTTGACCAGTTTTATCAATCCTTTTTCAAAACTATCTCTTATCAAATGATACCTAATGTTGATGTGCTTTGTCTTTGAGTGTTGGACTAGATTCTCTATGATAGAGATAGCACTAATGTTGTCTATTTGGATAAGAGTCTCCTTGAATTTGAACCTATAGTCTAGCATCTAATTCTGAATCCCAAGCACTTGAACATAGCAGCTTGCAACAGCAATGTATTCAGCTTCAGCAGTTGATGCAGACAAACAAGATTATTTCTTGCGTTGCCATAAGACTATCCTTCCACCAAGAAATTAATACCTCCTTGTTGTAGACTTTTCAGTCATGTTACAGCCACCATAGTTACTATCTGTATATGCATACAGTGTGACATCTTAGGGTTGACTTGATATCTTATACATATACATGTGGTAAACATGATATCAGGCCTGCTGGCTGTGAGGTACATAAGAGACCTAATTATAGACCTATAAAGATGTTCATCAACACACTCCCCCTCAAGATCAGGTCCTAGGGAGTGGTTTCTGCCTATGGGAGTCTTAGTAACCTTGCATTCAGTCAGATGAAATCTGGTTAGTATATTTTGCACATACTTTGACTGGTTTATGAAGAAGCCATTGTCAACTTGTTTTACTTGAAATAAAGTACAATAGTAGAGAACACAAGCATGACACAAGTAATTAGTTATCAAGAATGATGTATATTGCTCCTAAATGTTTTATAATTGTTACAAGGTTTAGTCCTAAGGACTGGTACATGAGATACTTTATACTACATCCTACAATCGGTCATACTTTGAATGCTAACTAGAACACTAACTAGACAACAATATCAATGTAAAGTCAAAAGGCAGATTGCCTTTTGATTAGTGACTATGACATGCCATAGCTCACATCATAATCTATTACAAAAAGGATAAAAGTACAAGAGTGGAAAGTTACAGACTCAATGACCTTAATCTACAGTTAACAAAAGTATGGAGATATCATTAATTTTTTAAGTTGGTGAGTCTTTAGAGATGGCAGCGAAAAGTGGTTCAGATTTTGTCAAAAACATGTTAGAGAAATCTTGTCTTCTTTGTATTCGGAAGAAATTTGTCTCTTGACTTCGAAAGACTTTATCTTGAAGCTTTGGATGACTTCATCTTTGACTTTAGAAGAATTGGTCTTTGGCTTCGGAAGATTTGACACTTAGTGAATTTCTTTGTGTCATAGTCAAATCTTTCAAACTAACTTCCTTGTACTTCAAAATGCTTACTGATAAAACTTTGGTTTGTGTCATCCTCTAAGGTATCCATTACAACATTTTATGTTAAACTTTACTACATTGAATAGTTGCTTTGGAGTTGTTGGTCTTCTCTTGCTTGGTAATCACGATGGTTAAAATAAATTAATGAATTTACTCAAAGGTATGAAAGTATTATGCATATAGAGATTTGTAAGAGGTGAGTCAAAATGTATGTGGAGTATTTGCTTAAATAGCTAAGAAGAGAAAGATAACAAAGCTTGTAGTAGTCATGTGGTTGATGGGAAGGTAGACTTATGTATCGACAACAATCATTGTGTTATGTTTTGTTTCTACAAATTAAGTGTGTTGTAATATGTCTAAAAATTATGTTTAACCATTATTACAAGATTTGATCACTAAGAGATGAGGAGCAATAATAATGTAGGTGATGTTAAATTTTATGCCTTTTATAAAATATAGAACATTCACACGCATTGTAAGCACTGCATGAAATTAATATCCTCCTTTCCATGTGATCAATAACCTAATTCTAAACCAATACTTCGGCGAGTAGGTCTTTACCTGTCACATCCCGGCGGAAGCGTGAAGTGTTTTGGATGTGACTTGTTTGTTCAAAATGCAATGATTACAAGAGTCAATTATCAACACATAACATCATATAACATATTTCATTAATATAGGTTAGGATTATATCATATATATATAAATAGTCAAAAATTGATATAATCCTATTACAACATATTATTTAACTATAACATCTTCAAAGACGATGGAAATGAGCATCTACCGCTACACTGAAATCGTAGATGTTGACAGTTAAGTTCACACAGACCCTTCCCACAATCTCTCCCCAGCCATTGTAATCATCAAAAAGAATTCAATATTGTTAGTCACGGCTACCTGAAAAAGCATACTCAAAATAGTTAACATAAAGTTGGTGAGATCATAGGTTTAATCCAGACAATATTTTTGATGCATCGATTACAACCAAACCTGTTCTTACTAATTTGATAATTCATACTGTCACGAAATAATTTATAAAATCAGATAATATAGCATCACAACACTCATCCTGTTGGTGCAGAAAATATTTTCCTAAGTAGCGCTACCTATATTATCTAACGGTTCCACATCTGAATTAATGGTTGCATCACAAATGACAGTATATTTTAAAAATTTTAAAATAATGCATCAAACATAAACATTATACTTTTTTCCCCAAAAACTTTATAAACACCAAAATAGGACTATGAGTCTCACCTTTCTCAAAATGATAACCTATAAAAATAAATTCTATAAGTTAGATATAAAATTTTTCTTTAACATTTTCAAAACCTCAGATGGAAGCAATTTCTAAAATTTTAGTAGTAATATTATTGGATAATATTACCATAAAATTTCCAACTTCCATTTTATCATAAATAAATTGTTATAATTATTACAAACCTATCATAAATCACTAAAAATAGATAGTATCATCAATAAACTCTCAAATTTTTACAAAATATTATTAAAACATATTAGAATACTTTATAAATTTATTGATGTCTAACTCACAATAGATTTGTTTTTGTAATTTTTACAATAATTACAGTATTTAATAAAAATATCTATACAACTCTAAAAATTATTAAATTTATACATTCTGTTGAGTTAGATTTATCATGGTTTCAGTGAATTTTTCAATGTTTATTACACTGTTTAATTATTTCTTTTGATTTTTCCTTTACAGATCACATAAAAATTCATATCTCAATCATAAAAAGGAAATAAATTACAAACTAATTCCTGGAGCATCCATATCATATGAGAATAGTTATGTGATTTTTACAGAATTTTTCCAATTTTATTTCTATTATTTGAGAATTTTCTTTACCTTAAGTAATTTGTATAAATTATTTTACTTATTATATTTTTACCAAAATTCATAGAATGATATTTCAGTATCTTTAAAAATATTTTTCCATGTTTATTCCCATAATCATTACCATTTAGTATTTTTACTTGATTTTCTTAATATTTCAGGTTTTAATTTCTATAAATCCCAAAATCTCCTTTTTGTCACAAGTTTCCTGAAATTCTTAGTTTTTAACATTTCATTATTGTGAGTTGATTAAACTTTAGAATTTCAAGATGTTAGGATTAGTTTTGATGTTTAAATACACCAAAACTAGTTACCTATGTGTTTATAACACATGTGAAACCATTAATCACAAGATACTTTAAAGAGATTAAGACCTTGTGAATGACGAGGAAGAGGGACTGATGATGATCGAGAGATGGTCGGGGGTGTCTTGAATCCTCAACTTGAGAAATGGTTCTTGATCTTGGGGTGTAATTTGATGGTATCCGAGAGATGTTTAGAGGTGTAGGTTGTGATGGTTGGTGGTTCACAATGATGATGTAAGGTAGTGGTGCTCGTGGATGTGTCTCGATCAAGAGGAAGCAAGGATGTGGGGATGTTTTGTTCATAATGATGATGTAAGGTAGTGGTGCTCGTGGATGTGTCTCGATCGAGAGGAAGCAAGGATGTGGGGATGTTTTGTACGGGAGCCGAGGGTTGTGAGGTTGGTTGTACGGTTGTGGTTGTGTGAGTTGTGATCGATGGAGTGGTAGTGTCTATGGAACCTGAGAGTTAGGGGAATAAGGGTGGTGGTACTCGGTTGTGGAGGTGTGATCGAGAGCATAAATGGAGAAGGTGTAATGATAGCTTAGTGAGGTGGTATGGTTTAGGCTTGCTTAGTTGCCTTACTAGACTTAGGTGGCAAGCAAGGAAGTTGGTTTAGTGTCATGCAAGGTGGCGGCCATGGAGGGTGTCTTAGTGTCCTAGACAATTACTTGGTTTAATCACCAATCTTAGATCTTGTCACACCCCCGCTAATAGCGGAAACACGGGGAATGTGAGCTAGACGGGATCGTCATAACACATGGTATATGATAGAGTAGCAATAAAAATATGATGACAAGCGTGTCATGACGACACCCAAACATAAATGGAGACTTGTGTCGTGTATAATCAAAGTTCACGACAGCATAGCCATAAGCACAACATAAATGATCACATAAGCATTAAGGACAACTTGTAATGTAAATTCCCACAACTCGGGAACAAGTATACAAAAGGCCATGTTCAAGCTTTACAAAAGTAGTAATCACAAAATGCATCCTAGGGTCTCCTCTAAAAGGCAGCACTCTTAGATCTTCAATTACCCTGATCACCTGAAAAGAAATGCTCAAAACGGTCAACATAATTGTTGGTGAGCTTCGCAGGTTTTAAGTAGTAAAGAAAATATTAATGACGAAAACAGCAAGTTCAATAAGTGTTACCGCGACTACACTTATGTATAGGCGGTTTACCAGTTTTAAATAGCTACAGCCAAACCTAAACATCGGTTCCACATGGGAGTTGATGGCTGAAAGGAAACATTTCCACAGTTTAAATAATTTATTAAGACGTAGCAAGATCCACACAGTGCGTACGTATAGTTTATAACCAAGCCAATCCTTAGGTCCCATTACCGGGATTAATGGTTATATGAAAAAGTTTTCCATAGCATAATAAGTAAATATGACGTAGCAAGATCCACACAGCGCATACGTTTAGGTTACAACCAAACCAATCCTTAGGTCCCAATTACCGGGATTAATGGTTGTAGTGGATGATCGGCTTAGAAGAACCACACAGAAGAACCACACAGAAGAGCCACACAGCCGAGAGCATCCAAGGTCAATGGCATCCACAGGTAACATCAATCAACACATAACATCAAGTAGTAGTGCATAGTAGGGTGATACCACTAAGTCATACATAGGGGTAACATAGCACATAGTTTAAGTTCACATAGTAGCAATCACAAGATAAGCAAGTTAAGGTACTCAGAGAAGTAGTAGTCATCTTCTACTAGGGAAGGTGCCTGAAATCAAGTTAAGTAGGTGAGCATTCTTTTCCCCCAAGTTAAAGATATTTGAAAAGGTTTTATAAGAGTAAAAGGGGCCACGAAACTCACTGAACAGATGATAGGCACGTGTGTTGAATATTCCCAACGGTAGGATGCTATGAACAGTCAAACACCTATTGACAGTTACTGACAAGCATTAATAACGAGCATAAAGCATAAGACGATATCAATAGGCTCGGGCAGTTTCGGTTCGGTCGTGGGTAGTACACACACAAGCAGTCACACACATCTTAGACTAGATAATTTTAAATAGTACGTGCCTGTTGATAGCGTTGACTTTAATCTTTGTGGTCAAGCTATGACACTTTATTAATGTTACCTTATCGTCGTAAGATCTCCGAAAAGGGGATCCATACACACACACATCATCAGTCATACAACAGGACCGGACGCACGACTCAACCCTTCCTTCGTACAAATGGATCTTCAGTCGTACGAATCAGCTTCATTCGTACGATTGAACCTTCATTCATGCGACTAAGCATTCAGTCGTACCATGCAAGACCGAATCATACGACTCAACCCCCATACACACGATTGAACCTTCATTCGCACGAATCAGCATCATTCGTGCGATTGAACTTTCATTCGTGCGATTGGACTTTCAGTCGTACGACTCACGCACAATCGCACACAATCTCATTCGCACTGACTCAATCGCATGCACACTCATTCGCACAGACTCATTCGCATGCCTCAGTCGTGTGATTTGCCCAACCGCACGGCTCAGTCGCACGACACACTCATACGCCTAACCCAGTCGCACGACGCACCCCAGTCGCACGGTTCAGTCGGCCGAATGGCCCAGTCGCCCTGCACAGCAGATCGCGACTGCTGAGACTTCGAGCAGCGTCCAGCTGCTCCGGGCATGGGTTTCACACACCAAGAACTTCCAGAACTTATATCCTAACATGTCTAGACAAGAAGCACACTCAAGAACACAACATGCAAGCCCACACGACCTCATGTGCTCGGATGAACCCGAGCACCCGAAACCCTAGAAAACGTAGCAGCTAAATCGAGCTAAAAACAAGGTAAGCGAGGTTATCTACCTGCTAGGAACGAGTATACACGATGACACTCAAGATTTGACGACGAAAATGCAACAAACGTGATGAATTTTGGTGCCAGATTGGTGTAGAAATGGGGAAGAAGAAGAAGAACGATGGGGATGAAGAAAAATGGTGAAAATGGCTGGGAAATGGGTATTTATACCCAGCCTAGTTTCTCAAAATGTCAAGTTTAGTCCCCGCACTTTGCCCCCGGGTTCCCAAATTTTGTTTCGGTTGAAAACGTTATTTATTAGTCTTGTTTTTATTAATGATAAAACGTCGTTAATGTTATTTACAAGTTAAAAATGGTTTTATACATGACAATAGTTTTTATATAAAAATGGCGCGTTTAGTGTTAACGGGGCAAATCTCAGTTAAGATTTCAAGACGACGATGATTTAAGCTACGATAGCACACGCATAAGGTTAACCAAGCAACTAAACAGGCATAATATCCACATAGATGGGTTATAAGGGTGAGGCATGACCGACAACAAAACTAACAGATTACGCCGATAGACGGACCTTTGGTGACGGATGTCACAGTATCCCCCAGTTGAGGGAATTTCGTCCCGAAATTCCACTGGTGCTAGGTCCAAGGGCGTCATCCTCGAACAGGTGTGGATATTTGAGTCTCATTTGATCTTCACGTTCCCATGTAAACTCTGGCCCTCGTTTGGAATTTCATCTTATACGAACGATAGGTATCTTGCTGCGCCTCAACTTTTTGACCTTTCGGTCCATGACCTCAATAGGTTCCTCCACAAAATGGAGGCTTTGATCAATCTTGATATCCTTAATAGGCACGTGAAGTGATTCGCCAGCTATGCACTTCTTGAGGTTCGATACATGGAAAGTATCATATACACTGTTAAGCTCTTGTGGCAACCGTAATCGGTACGCCACTGGACCGATTCTTTCTACGATCTCGAATGGTCCAACATATCTTGGGGCCAACTTCCCTTTCTTTCCAAACCGTACGACCCCTTTCCACAGAGAAACCTTAAGCAACACTCGATCCCCAACGTTAAACTCTAGTGGCTTCCGACATTTGTCGGCATAGCTCTTTTGGCGGTCTCTAGCAGCTTTGAGTCTGTCTTTGATTTGGAAGATCTTATCGGTGGTTTCTTGAATGATTTCGGGACCTGTTAGCTGGCTTTCGCCAATCTCGGCCAAACATACAGGCGATCTACATTTCCGTCCATACAACGCTTCGAACGGAGCGCATCCAATGCTTGTATGGTAGCTGTTATTGTAAGAGAACTCAATCAACGGTAAATGAGTGTCCCAGCTACCACCAAAATCGATTACGCAAGCTCTAAGCATGTCTTCCAAGGTTTGTATAGTTCGTTCACTTTGGTTGTCTGTCTGGGGGTGATAGGCTGTACTCATGTCTAATCGAGTGCCCGTCGCTTTCTGTAACGTCTGCCAAAATCGTGAAGTGAATCGACTGTCTCGGTCGGATATGATTGACACCGGAACCCCGTGCCGTGTCACGACTTCTTTGATATACACCCTTGCTAGCTTATCCATCTTGTAGTCTTCTCGGATAGGCAAGAAGTGAGCGGATTTTGTCATTCGATCCACCACGACGCATATCGAGTCGTGTCCGCTTGGCGTTCTCGGGAGTTTGGTAATGAAATCAATAGTGATGTTCTCCCATTTCTACTCGGGGATTTCAGGTTGTTGCAGTAATCCCGATGGTTTCTGGTGTTCTGCCTTGACCTTTGAACATGTCAAGCATTTGCTCACATATAAAGCAATATCTTTCTTCATACCTGGCCACCAGTACAACTCCTTCAGATCGTGGTACATCTTGTCTGCACCAGGATGGACAGAGTATCGAGCCTTGTGTGCTTCATCCAAGACTAGCGTACGTAAACCTCCCCATCTGGGGACCCATACACGATCCACGAAGTAATGCACGCCATCATCCTTGTGACTCATTTGTTTATCCATCCCTCGGAATTCTTCTCCCGCAAGGTTTTCTTCTTTCAAAGCCTCGCTTTGCGCAATTTGAATCTGAGCCTTTAGATTGGTTTGAATTGTCAAACCTAGCGCTCAAGCACGTAATGGTTTCACGCGTTCCTTGCGGCTTAAAGCATCAGCCACCACGTTAGCTTTCCCCGGATGATACCGGATTTCACAATCGTAGTCGCTAAGTAGCTCTACCCATCGTCGCTGTCTCATGTTAAGTTCTTTCTGATTCATGATGTGTTGAAGGCTCTTATGGTCTGTGTAGATGATGCATTTGGTTTCATATAGATAATGCCTCCATATCTTGAGTGCAAACACTACGGCTCCCAACTCCAAATCGTGAGTTGTGTAGTTCTTTTCATGCACCTTGAGTTGTCGCGAAGCGTAAGCAATTACCTTATCTTTCTGCATTAGTACACAGCACAAACCTTGATGTGAAGCATCACAGTACACTACGAAATCGTTAGTTCCATCTGGGAGGGACAATATCGGTGCGTTGCACAACTTCCCCTTCAATGTTTGGAACGCCTGTTCTTGTGCTTTCCCCTAATCGAACCTCTTGTCTTTCTGAGTCAACAAAGTTAACGGTTGGGCAACCTTTGAGAAATTCGCAATGAAGCGACGATAGTATCCGGCCAATCCTAAGAATTGCCGTATTTCTGAGGGTGTTGGGGAGTATCCCATTTCTTCACTGCTTCAATCTTACCAGGGTCCACATGAATTCCATCTTCGTTAACCACATGACCTAAAAACTTCACTTCTCGAAGCCAAAATTCACACTTCGAGAACTTGGCAAAAAGTTTCTCTTCCTTCAATAGTTCTAGAATTGCTTGGTGTTTTTCGTGATCCTCCTTCGAACGGGAGTAGATGAGTATGTCGTCTATGAACACGATCACGAACTTATCAAGATAAGGCTTGCACACCCGATTCATCAGATCCATAAAGACAGCTGGTGCGTTGGTCAACCCAAACGGCATGACCAAGAACTCATAGTGCCCGTAACGAGTTCTAAATGTTGTTTTTGGAATATCGTCCTCGAATACTCTTAGTTGATGATAACCAGATCGAAGGTCGATCTTAGAGAAATACGAGGCTCCTTGCAACTAATCGAACAGGTCGTCGATTCTAGGAAGAGGATACCGATTCTTCACGGTCAATTTGTTCAATTCCCTGTAGTCGATACACATACGGAACGACCCATCCTTCTTCTTGACAAATAACACCGGTGCTCCCCACGGTGAATGACTCGGCCGAATGAAACCCTTCTCCAATAGTTCCTGTAGTTGGCTGGACAACTCTTGCATCTCTGAGGGTGCTAACCGATACGGTGTCTTAGCTATCGGTGAAGCTCCAGGAACTAGCTCTATACGGAATTCCACCTGTCGTGGAGGAGGCAACCCAGACAAATCTTCAGGGAACACTTCCGGGTAATCCCGCACAATCGGAATGTCTGCCAATTTTGTCTCTTCTTCCTTCTTTTCTACCACATGAGCCAGAAAAATGTAACACTGCTTACGTATACCTTGGTGTACTTTCATGCGGGTGATAAGCTTCAAGTTTCTTCCCGGTCGCTCTCCTTGTATTCTGAGTACTTTCCCGTCTGACATGGGGATCCGCACTACTTTATCTCGGCAAACAATCTCGGCTCCATGCTTCGACAACCAATCCATCGCCACTATTACGTCAAAGCTCCCCAACTCGAAAGGTATCAAATCTATGTTGAAGACCTGGTCTTCCAACATTAGGGTGCAGTCCTTAATAATTTCCTCTGCCTGTTCAACCCTACCATTTGCCATTTCTACGGAGTAACTAGTTTCTAGTCTACTGGAACTCAAATCAAGCATTTGCACAAACTCAGATGATATAAAACTATTGTCTGCCCCAGTATCAAACAGTACAGATGCGAAGTGGTTATTGAGTAAGTGCGTACCCGTGACAACGTTCGGATCTTGACGGGCATCATTAGCTCCAATGACGAAGGCACGACCCCGTGCAGCATTACCCTGGTTTCCTTGGCCTTGAGCACCTGCTATGGCCATTATCTGTTGTTGGTTGCTTCCCTGCTGAACCGGTGCCCTGTTCAGTCTGGGGCACATATTCCTGAAGTGATCGAGGGCTCCACACTCGTAGCAAGCCCTGGCATTCCCAGCAGGGTTAACCGCGTTGATGGGTTCCACCAGGTTTGGTGCTACTTTATAGTCTCTTGCTTGATGCCCCGGGCGTCTGCAGTTCAAACACACCCGGCACAGTGCTGCTGGAGGATGATGAAGATTACACCTGTCACATTTCGGGTGCGGACCAGCATATTCCCTCTTCCCTTGAGTCACGGCCACGAAGTTTCTGGTCGTTTTGGCCCTCTTATCAGACTTTCCAATACCAGACCGGCTTGTTTCCCCAGTCTCTTTCCTTTTCTCCGCTCCCCTACCCAATACTCCGGTTCTTATCATCTCGTCAGTGAGAGCGTCCGCTTTCAGAATAGCGCTCTGGATTGTAGGAGGAGCAGCTGCAGTTACCATTGCCCGGATTTGAGGCGTGAGTCCCCAAATGTACCTTTCTATCCTCTTGGATTTCGGAGTGACTAGGTGTGGAACTAGTCTAGCCAGCTCGTGGAATCGGTCAGTATAAGCTGCGTGCCCTGCCCCCACCATAGCATGATTCCAGAACGCATGCTTAAGCTTCTGCATCTCGTTGAGGGGGCAGTATTCCTTGGTAATCAAGGCTTTGAATTCATCCCAGGTCATCTGCATCGCAGATTCCCTTCCCCTAGCTTGCACCTGGGTGTTCCACCAGGTTAGTGCTCTGCCCTGCAGTGAGCACGTAACATACTTGATCCGCTGGCTGTCGAGGCATTCACTGATGTCGATCACAGCCTCCATTTTCTCAAGCCATCTAATCAGGGCTATCGCCCCACCTTTACCATCGAAATCCCGGGGCTTATAGGCCACAAACTCCTTGTAAGAACAGCCCCGTTTGGCGTTAGCAGCCCCAGCTTCATTACCTACCGTACCGCCATTCCCGGTCTCCTGATTGCTCTCATTCCCAATCGGGTTCCCAGTATCCTTGTTTTCATTACCACCATCCCCGTGGGGGTGGTTTTGTTGTTGCAGAGCATCGCTCACCTGAGCTACAATAGTTGGAATCAGGGCAGTCAATTGTTGAGCAATTAAGGCTGCCATATCAGGGTTTCCAGCCCCTTGGTTATTGCCAGAAGGGCCTTCATTTACTATTGGAGGTCTACCCCTGCCTCTGCCTCTGCCCATCGGGGCTTCACTTCCGCTACTATTGCTGCGGGTAGATCTTCAAGGTGGCATGTTCTATTCATACAAGAGGCAACATATAAGCTTTAGTCACCTTAAGATACACAAGTACTTTACTTATCAAATTCCAATGTTTCGTGTTTCAGTCGGTCAAGATCACCATGCAGCCCATTTTAAGCATATTCTCGGTATACCAGTGGTGTTTATATATAGGGTTCCCCGCAGCGTTCCCACTACACCCACGATGAACCGAGAATGATGCCTAATCCGGCTACATGACATCCGACCTTCCTTCACATCATATCCATAATAATCCATCAAGTCAACTGAGTCCAAACATGTAATCACGTATAGTCTGGCGGAGGTTGTATATCTCGCGTCCTTGAAAGGACTCAGACATAGCCTCCTCGGGTCGGTCTCAGTATCTGAGGTCAAACGCAATGTATGATCTGTGACAATCTTTTCGGGTCTCAATACCCGAATTTGGTTATGATAACTTGGCGCGCAGAGGGAACGGAAGATCCAATAGGAAGCACCTCATAGGGGTCGAGCACAAGGGCTCAAGCACAAGGTAAAAGATCACATAACAGAAGGATAACCAAACATGTAAGGAGGAACACATACACGAGATATATAAATGCACATAAGCTTAAGCATGCAAATCTACATGAAGGTTCCTAGGTTATAGTCTAGGTCAAGTGTAATTGCCTAATTCTCTATAACCAATGGCTCTGATACCAGTCTGTCACACCCCCGCTAATAACGGAAACACGGGGAATGTGAGCTAGACGGGATCGTCATAACACATGGTATATGATAGAGTAGCAATAAAAATATGATGACAAGCGTGTCATGACAACACCCGAACATAAATGGAGACTTGTGTCGTGTATAATCAAAGTTCACGACAGCATAGCCATAAGCACAACATAAATGATCACATAAGCATTAAGGACAACTTGTAATGTAAATTCCCACAACTCGAGAACAAGTATACAAAAGGCCATGTTCAAGCTTTACAAAAGTAATAATCACAAAATGCATCCTAGGGTCTCCTCTAAAAGGCAGCACTCTTAGATCTTCAATTACCCTGATCACCTGAAAAGAAATGCTCAAAACGGTCAACATAATTGTTGGGGAGCTTCGCAGGTTTTAAGTAGTAAAGAAAATATTAATGACGAAAACAGCAAGTTCAATAAGTGTTACCGCGACTACACTTATGTATAGGCGGTTTACCAGTTTTAAATAGCTACAGCCAAACCTAAACATCGGTTCCACATGGGAATTGATGGCTGAAAGGAAACATTTCCACAGTTTAAATAGTTTATTAAGACGTAGCAAGATCCACACAGCGCGTACGTATAGTTTATAACCAAGCCAATCCTTAGGTCCCATTACCGGGATTAATGGTTATATGAAAAAGTTTTCCATAGCATAATAAGTTAATATGACGTAGCAAGATCCACACAGTGCATACGTTTAGGTTACAACCAAACCAATCCTTAGGTCCCAATTACCGGGATTAATGGTTGTAGTGGATGATCGGCTTAGAAGAACCACACAGAAGAGCCACACAGCCGAGAGCATCCAAGGTCAATGGCATCCACAGGTAACATCAATCAACACATAACATCAAGTAGTAGTGCATAGTAGGGTGATACCACTAAGTCATACATAGGGGTAACATAGCACATAGTTCAAGTTCACATAGTAGCAATCACAAGATAAGCAAGTTAAGGTACTCAGAGAAGTAGTAGTCATCTTCCACTAGGGAAGGTGCCTGAAATCAAGTTAAGTAGGTGAGCATTCTTTTCCCCCAAGTTAAAGATATTTGAAAAGATTTTATAAGAGTAAAAAGGGGCCACGAAACTCACTGAACAGATGATAGGCACGTGTGATGAATATTCCCAACGGTAGGATGCTATGAACAGTCAAACACCTATTGACAGTTACTGACAAGCATTAATAACGAGCATAAAGCATAAGACGATATCAATAGGCTCGGGCAGTTTCGGTTCGGTCGTGGGTAGTACACACACAAGCAGTCACACACATCTCAGACTAGATTATTTTAAATAGTACATGCCTGTTGATAGCGTTGACTTTAATCTTTGTGGTCAAGCTATGACACTTTATTAATGTTACCTTATCGTCGTAAGATCTCTGAAAAGGGGATCCATACACACACACATCATCAGTCATACAACAGGACCAGACGCACGACTCAACCCTTCCTTCGTACAAATAGATCTTCAGTCGTACGAATCAGCTTCATTCGTACGATTGAACCTTCATTCATACGACTAAGCATTCAGTCGTACCATGCAAGACCCAATCATACGACTCAACCCCCATACACACGATTGAACCTTCATTCGCACGAATCAACTTCATTCGTGCGATTGAACTTTCATTCGTGCGATTGGACTTTCAGTCGTGCGATTGGACTTTCAGTCGTACGACTCACGCACAATCGCACACAATCTCATTCGCACTGACTCAATCGCATGCACACTCATTCGCACAGACTCATTCGCATGCCTCAGTCGTGCGATTTGCCCAACCGCACGGCTCAGTCGCACGACACACTCATACGCCTAACCCAGTCGCACGACGCACCCCAGTCGCACGGTTCAGTCGGCCGAATGGCCCAGTCGCCCTGCACAGCAGATCGCGACTGCTGAGACTTCGAGCAGCGTCCAGCTGCTCCGGGCATGGGTTTCACACACCAAGAACTTCCAGAACTTATATCCTAACATGTCTAGACAAGAAGCACACTCAAGAACACAACATGCAAGCCCACACGACCTCGTATGCTCGGATGAACCCGAGCACCCGAAACCCTAGAAAACACAGCAGCTAAATCGAGCTAAAAATGAGGTAAGCGAGGTTATCTACCTGCTAGGAACGAGTATACACGATGACACTCAAGATTTGACGACGAAAATGCAACAAACGTGATGAATTTTGGTGCTAGATTGGTGTAGAAATGGGGAAGAAGAAGAAGAACGATGGGGATGAAGAAAAATGGTGAAAATGGCTGGGAAATGGATATTATACCCAGCCTAGTTTCTCAAAATGTCAAGTTTAGTCCCCGCACTTTGCCCCCGGGTTCCCAAATTTTGTTTCGGTTGAAAACGTTATTTATTAGTCTTGTTTTTATTAATGATAAAACGTCGTTAATGTTATTTACAAGTTAAAAATGGTTTTATACATGACAATAGTTTTTATATAAAAATGGCGCGTTTAGTGTTAACGGGGCAAATCTCAGTTAAGATTTCAAGACGACGATGATTTAAGCTACGATAGCACGTGCATAAGGTTAACCAAGCAACTAAACAGGCATAATATCCACATAGATGGGTTATAAGGGTGAGGCATGACCGACAATAAAACTAACAGATTACGTCGATAGACAGACCTTTGGTGACGGATGTCACAGATCTTAATTGGTTAGTTTTAGCTTCTAACGAGCCGAGACAAGAGTTTAGGTGTTTAAGGTTTGCTTAGTTTTGATTTAGATGCTATGTTACTTTTGATGTTTCATTGTTTTGTGGTGTTGTTTATCATTTCTTTAGATGTAAGTTTTAGTGTCATAACGTGGAGATACTTTGATCAAACAATGCGTATGATTACTTGCATACGTACTTTTGAATCCATGCACACTTAGTTCTCATGCATGCAAGCATACAAATATAAATAATACATACATATATGCTTACGTAAATGTATGTATGCCTCATACTTAAACTTATATATATATTTGGTAATGGTTTATATATATATATATATATATGCATGCACACGTAAATAATTTATACATTCATAACATACACTCATATAATTTGCTCATATATACATGTAAGACACTATAATATATATTTTAAGTGGTAACCTTAATTATAGTCTAACCTGAAATTTCAGGTTGTCACATTCTTCCCCCGTTAAAAGAATTTCGTCCCGAAATTCATTGTAGCGTGGTTTCTAAAGTTGAGAAGAACTTATCTGGTCCCTACCTCTGAACAAGTGAGGGTATTTCTACTTGATCTCATCTTCTCTTTCCCATATGTATTCTGGTCCTCTCTTTGCATTCCACTTAACTTTTACTATAAGAATTCTATTCTTTCTTAATCTCTTCACTTCCCTGTCTGTAGTGACTACTGGTTCTTCAACAAAATGTAGTTTTCTATCTATTCTAACATCTTGAATTGGTACTTTTAAAGTCTCATCTCTTAGACATTTCTTGAGGTTGGATACATGAAATGTATTATGTACTTCACTTAATTCTTGAGGTAATTCTAACTTATATGCTACAGGACCAATTCTATCAATGATTTTAAATGGACCAACATACCTAGGGTTTAACTTACTTGGCTTTCCAAATCGAAAAATTCCTTTTGTGGGTGATACTTTTAGATAGACCTTGTCACCTACTTAAAATTCCAATGGCTTTCTTCGTTTGTCGGAATAACTTTTCTATCGATCACAACCTGCTTTTAATCTATTTCTAATTTCAGTGACCTTATCAGATGTTTCTTGTATCAATTCAGGGCCTGTAAGTTGTCTATCACCTATTTCATTCCAACACAAGGATGACCTACATTTTCTTCCATACAAGGCTTCAAATGGAGCTAATCCAATACTAGAGTGATAACTGTTATTGTATGAAAATTCAATTAATGGGAAGTGAGTATCCCAGTTACCACCAAAATCTATAACACAAGCTCTTAACATATCTTCCAGTGTTTGTATTGTTCTTTCACTTTAACCATCAGTTTGTGGATGATAAGTTGTACTTATATTCACTTGGGTTCCTAAGGCCTTTTGTAATGTTTGCCAAAATCTTGAAGTAAATCTACTGTCCCTATCTGATATAATGGTCACAGGTATTCCATGTCTAGACACAATTTCTTTCATGTAAATCCTCGCTAATCTTTCTATCTTATAATCTTCTCTTATGGGTAAGAAATGAGCTGATTTAGTCAATCTATCCACTATAACCCAAATTATGTCACATCTATTTTTGGTTCTTGGTAGTTTGGTTACAAAGTCCATAGTAATCTGATCCCATTTCCATTCTGGAATCTCTGGTTGTTACAGATATCCTGAAGGTTTTTGATATTCAGCTTTTACTCTTGAACAAATATCACATTTTTCCACGAATTCTCCGACTGACCTTTTCATGCTTGGCTACCAGTATTGGCTTTTCAAGTCCTTGTACATTTTACTATTTCCTAGATGTACAGAATACATTGACTTATGTGCCTCTTGTAGGATGATTGTCCTAAGCATGCTATTGTCTGGCACCCAAATTCTTCCTTTGAATTTCAGGATTCCATCTGTTTCTTTTCCATATCTTTTAATTGTCCTTTTAGTTTAAACATATCTTCTTATTGAGCTTCCCGAATTTGATTTAACAAATCTGAATGTAACTCCATTCTCATGGCACGTACTCATAATGGCTTAATCCTTCCTTTTCTACTTAAAGCATCAGTTACTACGTTTGCTTTTCCTGGGTGATACTTGATTTCACAATCATAATCACTTAGTAATTCTACCCATCTCTGTTGTCTCATATTTAACATCTTTTGATCAAATATATGTTGTAAACTTTTATGATTCGTATAAATTACACACTTAGTCCCATACAAGTAATGTCTCCAAATTTTCAGTGCAAATACTACTGCTCCTAGTTCTAGATCATGTGTGGTATAGTTCTTTTCACTACCTCTAAGTTGTCTAGATTCATATGCAATTACTTTGTCTTTTTGCATTAAAACACATCCAAAACCTTGACGTGATGCATCATAATATACTACAACATTATATGTTCCTTCTGGTAATGCTAAAATAGGTGCACTACATAACTTATTCTTGAGGAGTTCAAATACTTCATTTTGTCTTTCTTCCCATACATACCTCCTATCTTTCTGAGTCAATTCTGTCAAAGGTTGAGCTATTCTTGAGAAATTTTCTATAAATCTCCTATAATATTCTGCTAAACCTAAGAATTGTAGTACTTCAGTTGGGGTCTTTGGAATTTCCCACTTCTTGACTGCTTCAATCTTTGCTGGATCAACTTGAATCCCATCTTGATTAACTATGTGTCCTAGGAATTGTATTTCCCTTTTCTGAAATTCACATGTTGAGAATTTTTCATACAACTTTTCCTTTCGTAGTAATTCTAAAGTTAATCTCAGGTGTTGTTCATGGTCTTCCTTATTTTTGGAGTAAATCAGAATGTCATCTATGAAGACTATAACGAATTTATCAAAATAGGGTTTGCACACTCTATTCATTAGATCCATAAATACTGCTGGAGCATTGGTTAATCCAAATGGCATTACAAGAAATTCATAATGTTCGTACCTAGTCCTGAATGCAGTTTTTGATATATCTTCATCTTGTACTCTTAACTGATGATATCTAGATCTTAAATCTATTTTAGAAAAATAACTAGATCCTTGCAATTGATCAAATAAATCATCAATCCTAGGGAGAGGATATCTATTCTTTATGGTAACTTTATTGAGTTCTTTATAATCAATACACATCCTAAAAGTTTCATCTTTCTTTTTAACAAATAGAACAGGTGCTCCCCAAGGTGATACACTAGGGCGTATAAATCCCTTATCCAACAGTTCTTGTAATTGGTTCATTAACTCTTTCATTTCTGTTGGTGCTAAACGATACGGGGCTTTATCAATAGGGGCTGTTCCTGGTACTAATTCTATTTTAAACTCTAGTTGACGAGGGGGTGGCAATCCGGGTAATTCATCAGGTAAAACATCAGGATATTCATTGATAATAGAAACACTTTCTAGATTCACTTTATCTAGTGTTGTATCAATTACATGAGCTAAGAAAGCTAAACATCTCTTCTTTAAGTATTTTGTGCTTTCTTACAGGAAATTATTTTCATAATACCACTAGGATTTTCACCGTATATACAGAGAGTTTTATTTTCCTTAATCAGAGGAATCTTTATCATTCTCTTTCCACATATAATTTTAGCATGATTCTTACTTAACCAATCCATACCTACTACAATATCAAAACCTCCTAATTCAATAGGAATCAAATCTATATCAAAATAGTGGTCATCTAGGTTTAAAGAACAGTTAGAAATGATTTCACCAGCTTCAATTATTTTACCATCAGCTAATTCTATCATATATTTGTGCTTTAGCTTCTCATATATTAGATTAAGTGACGGTCTAAAGGTATTTGAAATGAAACTACGAGTTGCTCCTGTATCAAATAATATTGTTGCGTACTGATTGTTGATAAGGAACGTACCCGTTACTACTTCTGGTTCATGCCGAGCTTCTTCAGCTTGCATTACGAAAGCTCTTCCACGGGTTTGTTTTGGTTAACTGGAGCCTTGCCTTTCCGTTGTGGACATTCATTACGAAAATGGTTTTCGTTACCACACTGATAGCAGACTGGCTTAGGGTTGGTGGGGTTCTTGCAGTCTCGGGATATATGTCCCTTCTTCTTGCAATTATAACAGATTACCGTCATACAATTTCCAGAGTGGTATCTTTGACAGATACTACACCATGGTTGCCCTTCAGTTTGTGTTTTCTTTTCTCGTACTGTTCCTAAGAAATTTCTTTGTGGTGGTCGGGTTATCCTTTTCTGTAGGTTTTCTCCAAATTTACTTCCTATGTGGTTGTCATTCCACTTCCTTTTCTCTCCTATTTTTGGATTGCTTAAAGATCCATTTCTTATCATTTCATCTGTTAGGCTTCCAGACAAGCTTACGGCCTCCTGAAAAGTCTTGGGCATTGCGGATTTAACTAATCCTCTTATCTGAGGTACTAATCCCCAAATATATCTTCCTATCCTTTTAGGTTCAGGGGTTATCAGGTGTGACACTAATCTGGAGAGTTCATTAAACCTGTCGATATATTCCCGATGTGCAGCTCCTCTCATTTCTAATGCCAAGAATTTTGTCTCTAATTTCTCTATTTCATTATAAGGGCAATATTTTTCTATTACCAGGTTTCTAAAGTCTTCACAACTTATCTTATTCATGAGATGCCTTCCTTTAGTTTGCATCTCCATTTTCCACCAGGATTGTGCCTCTCCTTTAAGTGAATGCGAAGCAAACAGTGTCTTGTAATTGTCAGCACAGTTACTAATTTCTAAGACTGCTTCAATTTCATCTAACCAACGTAGGGCTTGTACAGCCCCTCCCTTTTCCATCAAATTCCCGGGCTCTGCATGACATAAAAGTCTTGTAAGAGCATCCTCTTGTGACTCCATTTAAGATTTCTTCCTCCTGACGTTCTTCTGGATTTATATTTCCTCGTCTTTCATTTTGGTGTGACGTGGTTCCGAAGTTCAGATTCTGTTGTAGTTGGGCTATCAGAGTAGGTAATGTAGCTTCTATTTGTTGGGCTACTATTTGAGAAATCATATCATTCTTATTTGTGTCGTTATTCACAGGTGTTTCTTCCCCAAGTCGGGTTCTGGGTCGTCCCACTCGTGCTGTTCTTCGTAAAGACTGAGTGTTTCTTTTTGGCGGCATGATTCACTATAGTTAATTATAATTAGTATCATAAGCGAACATTTAACACAAATCTTTATCTAACACATAAGAGATAGACATTTAAACACAAAAGATATATATATATATATATGTATATATATCATTAAGTTCTTATTCCTTTATTCTGACAAGTTAGACTAGATAGTTTCTAGTTCTTGCGAATCCATTCCCATATCTTTGTGAAGATATTTTTCTTAGGTGTTTTGAGTTTTTTGATATCCTTCTAGATTCTCCGGATTCCTTGTTATATTTTCTTGAGTTTCCTAAGGGTCCGCTGAGCTGTCTCCATTTGATCCTCATTCAGCTTTTGTCTTTTTAATTATCTTACCTTCGTTCCCGGAGGAATAAGAATTTTGTATTTCTATATCTTCAACTTGCTTAGTCATAAATTTGTCTCCACGTCGTATCTTTTTCCTAGGGGTCTTAATTGTATATCCCCTGATGTTTACTGGTGCACGTCGGACATAAAACTTTGGTTTATTGTTGTTTTCAACTTCAATTTCGGAAGTTTTCATAACTTGCTGGGGTTCTGGT
This sequence comes from Flaveria linearis, assembly GCA_024085815.1. Lineage (NCBI taxonomy): Eukaryota > Viridiplantae > Streptophyta > Magnoliopsida > Asterales > Asteraceae > Flaveria > Flaveria linearis. Next base: position 78,617,833 of record CM044001.1, read on the forward strand.
TCAGATGTTATTTCTTTAATGTTCTTATGGTATGAGCATTCGGAAGGATCAGTCTCATTATGGTAACTATCTGAATTCATAGCTGCAAAAATTTTCTTTATAATTTTTCACAAAATTGTTAGTCATATATATTCTATATGTCACCTATTCTTATTATAATTATTAGAGTTAAGCATAAAATCATAGAATTTTTCATATAAAATCATATCACAAAAATATATATATTTATCAAATACTTTATTCATCATTATTTGAGCTTATGGTTATAATCTAGGTATTTTTATAGTACCTAATTCTTTATAACCAATGGCGCTGATATCAACCTGTCACATCCCGGCAGAAGCGTGAAGTATTTTGGATGTGACTTGCTTGTTCAGAACGCAATGATTACAAGAGTCAATTATCAACACATAACATCACATAACATATTTCATTAATATAGGTTAGGATTACATCATACATATATACATAAATAGTCAAAATTTGATACAATCCTATTACAACATATTATTTAACTATAACATCTTCAAAGACGATGGAAATGAGCATCCACCGCTACACTGAAATCGTATATGTTGACAGTTAAGTTCACACAAACCCTTCCCACAATCTCTCCCCAGCCATTGTACACATCAAAAGAGAATTCAATATTGTTAGTCATAGCTATCTGAAAAAGCATACTCAAAATAGTCAACATAAAGTTGGTGAGATCATAGGTTTAATCCAGACAAAATATTTTTGATGCATCGATTACAACCAAACATGTTCTTACTAATCTGATAATTTATACTATCATGAAATAATTCATAAAAGCAGATAATATAGCATCACAACACTCATCCTGTTGGTGCAGGAAATATTTTACTAAGTAGCGCTACCTATATTATCCAACGGTTCCACATCAGAATTAATGGTTGTATCACAAATGACAGTATATCTCAAAATTTCAAAATAATGCATCAAACATAAACAGTGTGCTTTTCCCCCAAAAAACATTATAAACACCAAAATGGGGCTATGAGTCTCACCTTTCTCCAAATGATAACCTATAAAAATAAATTTTATAAGTTAGATATAAAATTTTTCTTTAATATTTTCAGAACTCAGATGGAAGCAATTACTAAAATTTTAGTAGTAATATTATTGGATAATATTACCATAAAATTTCCAAGTTCCATTTTATCATAAATAAATTGTTATAATTATTACAAGCCTATCATAAATCACTAAAAATATCTAGTGTCGCCGTAAATTCCCAAATTTTTACAAAATATTACTCAAATAGGTTATAATACTTTATAAATTTATTGTTGTCTAACTCACAGTAGATTTGTTTCTGTAATTTTTACAATAATTACAATATTTAATAAAAATATCTATACAACTAGAAAAATTATTAAATTTCTAAATTATGTTGAGTTTGATTTATTATGGTTTTAGTGAATTTTTCAATATTTATTACACTATTTAAGTATTTCTTTTTATTTTTCCTTTATAGATCATATAAAAATTCATATCTCAATTATAAAAAAGAAATAAATTACAAAATAATTCCTGGAGCTTCTATGTCATATGAGAATAATTATGTGATTTTTCTAGAATTTTTTCGATTTTATGTCTATTATTTGAGAATTTTCCTTACCTTAAATAATTTGTATAAATTATTTTACTTATTATATTTTTACCAAAATTCACAGAATGATATTTCAGTATCTCTAAAAATTTTTTTCCATGTTTATTCCCTCAATCGTTACCATTTAGTATTTTTACTTGATTTTCTTAATATTTCAGGTTTTAATCTTCTATAAATCCCAAAATCTCCTTTTTGTCACAAGTTTCCTGAAATTCTTAGTTTTTAACATTTCATTATTGTGAGTTGATGAAACTTTAGAATTTCAAGATGTTAGGATTAGTTTTGATGTTTAGATACACCAAAACTAGTTACCTATGTGTTTATAACACATGTGTAACCATTAATCACAAGATACTTAAAGAGATTAAAACCTTGTGAATGACGAGGAAGAGGGACTGATGAGGATCATGAGATGGTCGGGGGTGTCTTGAATCCTCAACTTAAGAAACGGTTCTTGATCTTGGGGTGTAGTTTGAGGGTAGCCGAGAGATGTTTAGAGGTGTAGGTTGTGATGGTTCGTGGTTCACAATGATGATGTAAGGTAGTGGTGCTCGTGGATGTGTCTCGATCGAGACAAGGATGTGGGGATGTTTTGTACTGGAGCCAAGGGTTGTGAGGTTGGTTATGCGGTTGTGGTTGTGTGAGGTGTGATCGATAGAGTGGTAGTGTCTATGAAACCCGAGAGTTAGGGGAATAAGGGTGGTGGTACTCAGTTGTGTAGGTATGACCAAGAGCATAAATGGAGAAGGTGTAATGATAGCTTAGTGAGGTGATATGGTTTAGGCTTGCTTAGTTGCCTTACTAGACTTAGGTGGCAAGCAAGGAAGTTGGTTTAGTGTCATGCAAGGTGGTGGCCATGGAGGGTGTCTTAGTGTCCTAGCCGATTACTTGGTTTAATCACCAATCTTAGATCTTAATTGGTTAGTTTTAGCTTCTAATGAGCCGAGACAAGAGTTTAGGTGTTTAAGGTTTGCTTAGTTTTGATTTAGATGCTAAGTTACTTTTGATGTTTCATTGTTTTGTGGTGTTGTTTCTCATTTCTTTGGATGTAAGTTTCGGTGTCATAATGTGGAGACTTTGATCAAACAATGCGAATGATTACTTGCATACGTACTTTTGAATCCATGCACACTTAGTTCTCATGCATGCAAGCATACAAATATAAATAATACATACATATATGCTTACGTAAATGTATGTATGCCTCATACTTAAACTTATATATATTTGGTAATGGTTTATATATATATATGCATGCACACGTAAATAATTTATACATTCATAACATACACTCATATATTTGCTCATATATACATGTAAGGCACTATAATATATATTTTAAGTGGCAACCTTAATTGTAGTCTAACCTGAAATTTCGGGTTGTCATATTACCCATCAAGCAATTTTCATAAAGAGAAACATGAGGTTCATCTATATACCGACACCCATAAATTTTGTAGTGGACGATCTTTTTAAGATGATGGAGTAAAGACAAAGTTGATGAACAAATTTGAGAAAGAGATGTTACAGGGAGCTTGAAGAAGGTTAGGAGAGAAAGATGGAAACAGAAAACTATTTCACTATTGGAGAGAATTGGTAGAAATGAAAGAGAGTTACTATTTCTATTGTTTTTACTTAGCTTTTCATTTATAGAGGGAATTGAAACTAGTTTGATAGTTAAAGCCTCTAACTTTGAATTAATAGCTAGCTTAGACTTTTAATATGTATTAAAAAACTAACTCTGGTCGTATACAATAAAATACAAAAAGTGTTATTTTATTTATTCTGTACTTATAAAATATTATGAAAAATACACTAGTAAGATTATCAGTTTGACAATCGGTCAGTTTTAAACGTATTCCATAATTTTTTTACCAGTACCCAATTACTTATTTGTTTAACCCATTATACTTATATATCTTTGTAAAGATCGGTGGATGGCAATCATGTTTTCCCCACATTGCATACTATATTTTATATAATGAGAATGACATAAAACATGAAAAACTTCCCACCCGAACCGAACAAAAATTTTAAAGTCGAGTCGTAGTTGCATAACCATAAAAAATTTCTGACACCAATAGATAAAAGTACTGGGTCCGGCACCGTTCATAAGGTATTCCAATAGCATCTCAACCTCCTCCAATGTGTCTAGACTTTTTCAACTGCATACATGTTGATTTGAACGATATTAAACTCACCTGAATTCACAAATTCTATGTAGAATTTACGCACGTGATCATAAAAGATTAGATTGTTGCGATTGATGAACGTTAGAAGATTTAGACATTCGATGACGGGACCACTGTTAGATGTGTGGATTTGTGACAATGAGACTAGGTGAGCATCCTTGATTCTTTTCGCCCATTAATGATGGTGCGATTTTCTTTACAAGTGACTCTAGAGCTTAAATATCGAGGTATTGAAGGAGGCTGTACTTGCCTCTTTCTTCTTGGCATTGGTCTTGAAGACCTAAGATGATAAGTATTTGAATAGTAAATATGTGTGGGTGTGCAACTGTTCATATATGAATCGTAAATACGGATTTCACGATTCAACCATCTTTTTATACATATAAGTTTGGTTAGCATAAAAAATCGTTATAATATATTTATATTCACCATACATTTTTTACCCAAAATAAAAAATATGCTCTTTTTGTTGTCCAAAAGTGAATAATTTATTACTATTATAATAAATATTTATTTCATCAATGAATAATTGGCCAAAATTGCCGGTCAAAGGAATTAAGGAACAAAAAGAGTTTAAAATGGGTATGATTAAAGTCATGATTAAGGGAATGTATGTTGTTCGATCATTGAATGATTTTGGTCAAAAATCCACAATAATTCAAAGCTTATGTCTGATTAATCAAATAAAGTCAACAAATTCTTTATGGATTTTCCTAAAACGAATCAAGGAAAATATGATTACAAAAGGATAAAAAGTAAGCTAAAGATTTCCAATCTTGTAATCATTTAGATTTAGTGGTAAAATCTTCACATCAGTTTCTAAATGATATCAATAGCATTTTTTTTGAAAGGAAAATGATATCAATAGCATAACTACATATATCCACGGTCAAAAAGTTGAATGCTAAAATGTCAAACTAATTGCCCTAATAAGTGCTTTATTGTTTAATTATGACGGATCAAAAAATTTCAAGATCATTGTTCTTTTAAAATTATTTTTTAATAATAATATTTTCCATTATGTCACAATTTTTTCACTTTTGGTGAATTGTTGAAAACGAGAATGATATATGTGTGTAGCTTTAAGAGATTAGGTTAAATAGTTTTGTAAATTAGGTTCTGATGTTAGTTTAAATCAAGCTTTTGTCGAGTTGGAGTTCAACCTAAAATATTGAATGTTTGCTTGTGCTCGTGCTCTAGCTTGTAAGCGCTTGTCTCAAACTTCAAGGAAAACTAATTTATAGTGTTAGCTATGGTGATAAGAGCCTTTTTATCGACTGGCTCAGGGAATTATACTCTTTATCTGCTACAAAGCATCTATAGCACACATGATTGCTTTTATACCAATAACTATGCAAAACTATGTCTACCGCCACAATTATAGTTTATATAACATGGCATGGGTGGCTAAATGAAAATTTTGTGATTATGAACACAAATAAGGGGGTTTGGGGATTTGCAATTAGGAATGTTTTAACCATGCTTTGATGCAGATAGTAATTTGTTAATAATCAACATGATTTGTGGGTTAATGTCATAAAAGCTATTCAGGGGTTTAACGCTGGTATTATTGACCGTTGTAGTAAGAATTTTGATCATGATGAGAAATATGTTATTACATTATCTACTTTGAGAAGGAGAGTTTGGACAAGTGTGGATATGTTTTGGAATGACTATTGGAGGGTTTTACTCCTCTTCGCTATCGGTTCCTTAGACTTTCCAATCATGATATATACGGAAATGTGAGGGGTACACTTGAAAACGGACACTACAACTTTTAAATGTGTCATATCCCGGCGGAAGCGTGAAACGTTTTTAGATGTGATTTGCTTGTTCAGAACGCATCGATGAAAAGAAATATTAACAAACAACACATATAAACATAACATAAACATATAATAATAACCGTCCGGGTTTTATTAATTTTAGCATACAAAACTTTAACATAACCCTATTACAAACACTTTTAGTCTAACTGCTTCATCTTCAAAGACGATGGAAGTGATCGTCCACCATCAGATTGAGATCAACAAGATTAACAATTAAACTCACGCAAACTTTCCCTACTAGATCACCCCAGCCGTTATAAACGTCAAAAGAGAATCCAACATTGTTAGACATTATTACCTGAAAAAGCATACTCAAAATGGTCAACAAATAGTTGGTGAGATCATAGGTTTAATTTCAAACAAAATATTTTTGATGCATCAAATACAACCAAACCTTACTTAATAATCTGATAATTCATAACTGTCATAACATAATTCATAAAATCAGATAATATAGTACCACAACACTCATCCTGTTGGTGCAGAAAATATTTTTCTAAGTAGCGCTACCTATATTATCCAACGGTTCCACATCCGAATTAATGGTTGTACCATAATTGACAGTAAATCTCAAAAATTGCATCAATCATAAAAACAGTATACTTTTTCCCCCAAAAGGCTTATAAGAACAAAATGGGGCTATGAGTCTCACCTCTTACTCCAATGAATAACCTATAAAAATATTTGCAAACAATTAATATTTCTTTAAGATTTTCAGCACCTTAGATTGTAAAAATCATTACAGAATTTATAATCAAACATCTTATACGTCGTGTATGAAACCATACGTGATATATATGAGGGTGTCGATTTATCCATATGGGTGTTATTATATTAGAACCATTGAAAAAGGTGTTTAATTTTAGAATGACATTACAGAAATATGTGATATAACGGTAAGTATAAAAATGTCAGGTTTTCGTTCACGCCATCAACGGTGCAGAGACGAGTCTTGGTATAACAGATGACACAAATTATCTATGTGCAGTCAGCCTACAACATCGATCAACAGCCTATGTTCTATCACATTCTGCCACGTGTCGTCCAATCATTATGAAGTATGACACTGTGTCTCAGTTATTGATCCACACGATAAATGCCCAATAATTATCCCAAAGTTGCAGGCGTCAATCCACACTTTCTTTGTTTTACTCCCCCAAGGAATTTACCTTATTGTCCTCTCACAAAACATATGCTTGCTTTGAACTCTGGTTAAAGAAACTTCAAATCATTTTGCAAAATGTGTACATAAATTATTTTCTTTTCAAGTTTACCTTTTCAGAGTTAAAATTTTACAATGATTTGAAACGTATCTCCCTGTTCTTAATCTATAATAATAATGATGAGGGGTTAATATCATGCATTGTCACAACTTTGTTTTTGTTTTACATTTGCATTTAATTTGCATTTAAGTTGATACACAGATTAAAAAACTATCATTAAAACGAGAGGAGTGGGATTTGAAATGTATCTCCCTATCTTAATCTATAACAAGAATAACAATTTATCTCATTGATATGTATATATGTGCGTGTGAAGGATCGAAATGATTATAAGTTACTATTATAAATAGTTTAATGGTTAAAATTAAGCAGTATAAAATAAGTAAATAAGAGTTTTACAAAAGACAAACAAAACGAAATAGCCACCTTTACCTGATATTGTTAAAATAGTCACTTTTAGTTGATATTCTTGGGTTAAATCTACAGACGAGATTAAAACCAAAAGTATTAACATATACTTTTTAGATGACGCGGATACCGAATATCATCCGAATCTAATGATATGGTACCGTTATTTATACATTGCTAGTTCTTCAACCTTTGTCATTTGTTGCTTCTGTACTCTATACTAACTAGTAAAAGGACTGTGAACATATAATGTAGAATGGATTATGGGACTGTTTGATTACGCTGACTGAGTAAGATCTGACTGAGTAAGAAGCTGACCTAGTAAGAGGTTCTGACTGAGTCTGCATCTGACTGAAACTTGGCTGTTTGATTTAATATCTGACTGATTTTGCTGAATGATAAAAATAACATTATTGCCCTATACATACACATATACATACCCATATACATACCTATATATATACATACCCATATACATACCCATATACATACCCATATACATACCCATCTACATACCCATCTACATACCCGTCTACATACCCGTATACATACCCATATACATACCCATATACATACCCATATACATACCCATAAGAAACAATAACACTGATTCATGACATTCAAACAGCAATCGAAACGCAAATCAAACACTTCATTCACTCCAATACTTCTCATCACCATCTTTATCACCATCTTCATCAACAGCTAATGATCTAAACCTCTTCACATCTTTAACACAAGCTGATCTAAACAACCCAACATCCACCGCACCGGAGATCATATGATACCCCCGTGACCTCATCTCCTCCGGCGAGTCATGCGGCATCGCAAAACCACACTGATAAGCTCCACCACCACCGCCGCCATTCGCCGTCGTCTTCAACACCCCCTTTTCCGCCGTCCGGAGCATCGCCTTCACCTTCTTGTTCCCAGGGTCCCACAAATACCCCATGCTCGCACTCAGATCCAACGGCCCCATTTGCATACAATCAACACCTTCAACAGATGCAATCTTTTCAATCTTCTTCACCCCTTCTTCAGATTCCACCTGACACATGATCAGCAGCTCATCTTCGTAACTTGGTGCTCGGTTAGGGCCGATCGAGAGCGCAGAGGGGCTGGATTAGGGCTCGGTTGGGACTTGGGAGGGGATGAAGCCGACCGAGAGCGTGGGGGAGGGGATGACCGGCGAACGAGACCGCAGGGGAGGAACCGATTACTCGGTCAGGGGAGGAACGAATTGCGCAGCGGGAGGAAGGGGGCCAGGGGCTGATCGGGTGGGGTGGGTCAGAAGGGAAGAAATAGATGACTCGGTCAGTTCAACAGTCCGGGTCAGAACTACCGGTCAGACGAATCAAACGCACTGACTGGCTGACCGGGTCAGCCAGTCAGTGGTCAGACGTTGGGTCAGTAAAATCAAACAGGACCTATATATTTTTATGTAGTTTGTTACTGCAAGTTAAAAATAGCCTTATCATATAGGGTTTAAATTTTCAAGGAGAATATTTGCTTTCTAGAGGGTAGATACTCTTTTACATTTAATTTCGAATGAATTGTAATTTTTGTTTCACTATATTTTGATTACATATGTAATTTCATCCAAACAAATTATTTCGCATTTGGTTCCCCAAGGTTATAAAAGTTACCATTTTCATTCAAAAACACTAATTTCGTTAATTAAAAATATTAGTCAACCATCATTAAAAGAAGTAGAGTAAAATATCATTTTCGTCCTTTATATTTTGTTGAATTTGCCATTTCAATCCATAACTTATTTTTTATCATTTCAATCACTATAGTTTACCAAATGTTACCATTTGCATCCACTCAACTAACTCCATTAAGTTTTCAGTTAAATATGATGGTTATTTAGTCTTTTTCAATGCTGTAGTTATCCATTTTTAATAAAATAATCAATTAATATTTAATTAAAACAGAAAAACATATGAAGCGACTAGTGAGACCAGACGTTTCAATTTAAAAGTTCCGATTAACTCTAAATTATGTTGTTCAATTGAGGTCTGCTGTGACATTTCAATTGATATTTAATGTTTTGTTCAAAAGTGTACCGTTGTTCGATTGATATCTATTGTTGTCATATTTTGTTTGATTGAGGTCTATTGTTGTCACGTAATATGACAATATCATATCTCAATCAAACAAAGCGTGAGAACAGCCTTCCTCAATCCTATAATAGATATCAATCGAATAAATGTACATGTTAGAACAAAATATGAAGATTAACTGAATTTTAAAAATATACCCTAATCGAACAACATGAGTTAGAGTTATTCGGATATTTTAAATCGAATCGCCCGGCCTCACTAGTCTCTTCATATGTTTTTTTAATTGAATATTAATTGATTAATTTATTTTAGTTGGATAATTAAAGTTTTAAAAATACTAAAATACCCTCATATTTAACGAAAATCTTAACGGAGTTAGTGGAGTTGATGAAAATGATAATATTTGATAAACTACAATGACTGAAATGGCAAAAGAAAAAGTTTTTGGATTGAAATTACAAATTCAACAAAACGTCAGGGACTAAAATAGCATTTTACTCAAAGAAGTAATTTTGTAATTTTGCATATAAAAATAAAATCCTAACTTATGTTTTCATGTTCATGTCAAAACTCCATTCATTTATTATTGTTCCAATCACGAAACCTACACCGGATCTTTAATTTTATCATCTATGAACCTTTTTATCATCAACTGAATTACAGTATTATCGACTACCTTGGTTAGAAAGGATAATGGAGCTAGTTTTCTAGTGGAGGTCGAAACTCGTTGTAGAGGGGTTGAGCTGAATATCTTTCCAACTTCAACTGCAGCTCGCATTGATATCCAGCCGCCATACAGTTCGCCTTAAAGCCTTAAACACGGATAAGGTGAGAAACAGTCTTTTAATAGATAACGAGCCAACAAAAATGGTCTTTTATTTTGTTAGAATTCCCTATGGATGAATATAAATAACTGACTAACTTAGCGCACTTCCGGTGGTAGCCATGGGGCTGAGTCATTATAAACAACCACTCACATATTTGTATATAGTTCGATGTGAGAAATTAAGCTACGCTCATATATCATGGTTCACGATCATAACCATGCAAATAATCCCTTTATAGTAAAGTTAAGATTTTATTATTTTACATGATTAATATTTTAAATTTATAGAGTTAACATATTTGGATAAAATTGACAACTTTTCAAAATTTTTGGGAAGCTAGATGTAATCCTTGTGAATCCTAGGATCTCAATTCAGGAATTATCAGTATTAAAATAAAATCAAATTAATGATCACGGAATTATCATTAATTGCTGTTTAATTGAGTTAATTGTTGTTGAAGAACACAAACACAAACTCACAGTAAATACGAACACAATAATTATTCAAAAGTATTTCATTAATTATTGAGTAATGATTACAAAAGAATAATTATGAATACTATGAACTATGATTTCTTCAATCGAATGAATGTTGTTGTTGATGTGATGGCGGCTAGGGTTGCACAATGATGTAATGCTTGACAGCCATAATATTGCTTGATTGTGTTCCCTAGATGTGAAACCTAGGACTCATATTTATAGGTGCTTTGAGTCAGTTAAGGAAACACCGGATCTCTTGGGATTTGTTATTGATTGGTTGACTTGTTTGACTTGTTGATATTTGAAATCATACAAGTGTTCTGAACTTCCGCAGGAGCCTTGTCTTCCGCAGGAGCCTTGTATTCCGCATGAGTCTTGCTCTTTCGCAGGAGCCTTGTCTTCCGCAGGAGTCTTGTAAGAAACATATCTACGGATTAACATTATTGTTCATCTGTAGAGGTTTCTTACACTTGGTTAATTTCAAAAATCCTACCAAGTATATTGATTTTGCCTGTCATCATACAAAAAGCAACACATATATATATGGGTTAACCTATATATTCAATACACACATATATATATATATACTGATAGTTAGTTACAATCATTAATTATAAGACTTGACTAAAGTTCTAAGCCTATACAAAATAATCTAGACCTATACTATCTAGATCCGACAATACTCCCCCTTAGGCTTAGATCCTTGTAATCAGTCCTTCAAAACTGCAAGCTCTTTGACTCTTGATATGATTTTGTTGTAGAAGTAAGATACAGCACTCTTTTGATCATCATACTTGTACATGATCTCCATCTTGCTGATCTTCTTCAGAGTCTTAAAGCTTAGTCCCATAACATCCTCCTCCGTAGTGAGCGTTTCTAATACTTTGTCATTCTTCACCACTTCTAGCTCATCTTGTTCAGAGAGTTGGATTTCTGTTACTTCATCATATGTTGTTCCTTTCAGCAATCTAGCATTATGTCTTCTTCTTTTGTAGGCTTTTGCATGAAGTTTGTCAATCACCTGGATCACATAAACATGCCGGAACAGGTCATTTTGAGCTTGTTCATCACTCAGCTTAGGAAAGAATTTGTCATGCAGATATGAGGTGTAGCTGGGATGAAGTAGCTTGATTTCCACAGGATCAAAAATCCTGATCCTATCAGCCTTTTTGTTCTCTGCATTCCTCAGCAGCACAAGTTCTTTTGTTCTCTCTACATATCCCCATTCAGTTATAGGGAATGTGTATTGAGTCCCTTCAATGCACTTGATTGCTGCTGATTTCCTATTGTTGTATCCAACCCTCTTTAAGAATTCATCATCTATGGATTCTGAGGCATTGGACTTGTATCTTCTAACCCCTTTAATTCTCCTTCTGTGCTCATTATCCTCTCTCTTAGCTTCAGCTAGCACATCATCTTTGAATTTTGTTTTCAGCTTACCTATAATAGTTGAGAAGTCTCCGCCTCTTGGGTGTATTGGGTAATTTGTAATGGTGAGTCTTTGTAGGGCTTTGAAATCACTCTCAGGTAAGCATAGTACTGAAAACACATCATGGAAGTATTCAACTCTTCCTGATGTTCTTTTGATAACAGCATAATCCCACTCTTGATCATATTTCCAGGCCATAATCCTGTTTTCTTCAATAGAGCTGGGAGTTGTGAGGTGATCAATCAGCTGAATCAGTGTAGACTTCTGATCAGTGATTTCTCTGACAGTAGTACCAAGAGGCCACACTTTGCCTGGGATGACTTCTCTTGGTTCTCTGATCAGTTTGTCTTTTTCTTTGTGCTGATCCTTGGATTCAACAGTTACAGGATCAGCAGGTAGTTTGCTTTGTTGTTCATGGGATGGATTTGGAGCTGCAGTTCTGAATTTAACACCAGTTTCAAGTTCTACTGCCATGACATGCTCCATCATCCTCCGCAGTTCACCAGTTGTTCTCCCTTTTAGCTCATGTGGTTTGTAGTTATGGCCTTGTAACCAGCAGGTCATATTGTACTTGCTCAGTTTGGCTGTGTCATAGTGGCCCAACTCTTTCTTGATCTTCTCAACTGATTGAAAGATGGTGAATGCTTCATAGTCACAGTTTGGTAGTATAAATCTTGCAAGCTCAAACTCTTTTAAAAGATTCTTCATCTTAGTCAAGTTCATCCTCTCCACCATGTCATATGGGAAACCGTGGTTTATGAGGGTCATAAACATAGTTGATTCAGGCCTCTCTTCCATAATATCTTCAGTTGTTAGAAAATCATCGGCCATTGATTCCTTTTGATCAGTTTGGGAATCCATCTTAGTCATATCTTCCCATTCTTCATCACTCTCACTCTCTTTGTTTGAACTCGACTTCACAGTAGACAGATCTACTGAAGGAGTGTGTTTGGGAGTGGTGTGCTTTGGCTTTTCAGGGGTATCTTCTACATTAATCACCTTTTCTTCAGTAGCACCCAAGTATTTTCTCTTTCGAGAGTAAAGAATAAGTTTCTTTGAGGCTTCAGAGGATTGTTGAGTTTGTTTAATACTTGGGGCAGCCCATGATTCCAATGCACTGAGTTTCATTTTCAGCTGATTAATTTCTTCATCTTTTTCCTTGATCAGCTTATCTTTTGCGGATACTTCATCAGTCATATGCTCTACTCTAGAAGTCAGCTGTTCCTTTTCATTTTTCTCATACTTCACAGCTTCTTGCAGTTCTTGTTCATGTTTGAGCAGAGCATCAATCACTTCATTGTTACTTTCTGCATCTAGTCTAAGCCTTTTCAGTCTGGCTTCTTGCTTTATCAGTTCTTCATCCTTCTCTTTGATGATTCCTTTCAGCTCTTGTATTCTTTGTTTTCTCTTATTTGATTTGAGTACTAATTTGTTGTACTCAGAAACTAAATAGCTTTTGCTGACAGGGATGTCATTATCACTTAGATCATCCTCATGGTAAGCAATCACATCCACCTCAAACTCTTGTTCTTCCTGATGTTCAAGCTGTTGCAAATTCACATGTTGCTAACTTTCAATTGGAGACACTGAAGCAGTGTGCTCAGACAACACCTGATCCTCAGAATGTGTATTGAAACAGGAATGGTGCTTGCTTGAGACATCAACTCAGTCTCCCCTGTGTGAACAGAGTTTAGAGACTCAGTTATGTCAATAGGTTCAGTGTTATCACTTTCCGGGGATGGTTGTTTTGGTGTATCAGGGAGTGGATGAAGAGGAGATTGGATTTGAATTGGAGAAGGTGGTTGTGTGTTATGTGAGGATGGAAGAGAAACTGAAGGTGATTCTTGTTGTACTGGTAAGATAGGCTGGGTGTTGTTAGTGGATGATGATGATATTTGTTATGGGGGTACATGGTGATGAGTGGGTGAGATGGGTTTAGTGTTTATACTGGCTGGTGATTGTGGCTGGTGAGGGGGTGTTTAGCCAGGTGAATGTGATGCTTGTTCAGAATCAGCAGATGTCTCTGCTTGGTCATCTATCCATATCAGTTCTTGTGGTATGTCAGCATGTGCATCCACAACGTGAGCAAACATTGGCATATCTTCACCTTGATATTTGCCACTGATCTTGTTAAGTACAGATCTTCCCAAGTGGGCTTGTACAAACACCTCTCCTTCCCTTGCAATCCTTGGGTGTTCAGCATTGATAACCACTTGGGAACATATACATCTTGTCACTCCTTTGCAGTTTCACTTGATCACACAAGCAGTTCAGAATATACTTGGAGTAGTTATATGTTCTTCCCTCAAATATCCCAATGATTCCTGTGGAGATGTGTCTTGAGAACCTATCTAGTCCTGCCTTCCTGTTTGAGATGCACTTTAGGTAAGTGTGGCACAGGAACCGATAGGGCTTGTATAGCCTTCCCTTCTTGATCTCGCCTTTGTCAAAATCGCCATCATAACCCATCAGATTGAACACTTTCTCAATGTATTGTTTTCAAATACATCAGGGTGTCCTACTTCTCGATCTCCCAACTCGAGTGATCCTCTGATTGTACGTTCATTGATCCGTATTTTTTCAGATAGTATATCAGCAACAATCACTTCCTTGTCACCATCTGGTTCTACTCGAGCCGTATTCCAGAAGTCGATGATGTGAGCTTGATGAATCACAGGATCTGCCGTCAAGGCATAGAAGAGCCTTGATCGTCGAAGATATCTTATGATATCTCGAATCCTTCAGAAGCAGGATCATCAGCATTCAGGAATGCGCACACATTGTGCTCTTTCGCGAATCTGTTTGCCATCTGTAAATAGAAACGAAAATCGGTTTAGCATTAGTGTAACTCACATGAATTCGAATCGTTTTAATGACAATCAAGGATTAACCAGTTCCGTACTGAAGATTAGAACATGATTTACCTTCGCGACACTGATATTCGATTACTGAATAATGATGTTTATGATTTCTTAGAACGGATTTTTGAAAGTTTGAATGAGGGGGGAAGTGTGCGCTTTTCTAGGTTAGAAAACTGAAAAGTGCTCTGAAAAAGTGATTAATGAATTCTTAAAGTCATAGACCTTATTTATAAATGGACACATTAATTTTTTTTATTAAATATGTTGGGCCCACTTCCCATTTATCCCTTTCCGTATATCTTTATTCCGGATGCATCACATCTTCCGCAGAACATCTGCGGAACTTTAACATCTGCGGATGTCTTAATATCTGCGGATGCCTTAGCTCAAATGCAGTACCTCTATGTTACTAGCACATCCGTAGTTTACCAATCCAACGATTATGCAGTTACATTGTTACTGTTACTTCTGCTGAAGCAGAAATTTCACTGTTACTTCTGCTGATGAGAAATATTACTGAAACTTCTGCGGATGTAGAAATTTTAATGTTACTTCTACGGATGAGAAATATTACTGAAACTTTTGCGGAAATTAAAGTTTTGTTAAAACTTTAAATGTATGATATCTACTAAGTAAGTAGAATCATGTGTTGATATTGGACATTGTTGACTTTGTTTGCATGGCAATTAAGTTCAAGAAAGCAAGTTTCCTGTATCCTGTATTCAATTTAGTGCTCAAGTTCCAATTCCTTCAAAGTGAATTCACAGCTTTTTATTGACTTTTCATGCATGACCTACTCCCCTTAAATTTGTGATTAATGTTAAACTGTTGCATTCATCATAAATTTATGTTAGAAATAGGCATGAAAGGCATATGACAGTCTAAATGAGAGGTAATTAGTTAAGAGGACAAATTAAACAAATGACTTAAACGATACAAGCATGCATATATATAGAGGGATCATACTATGACTCTAGGCTTCTGCTGATGTTGATTATTTGAATAATAGTTGATCTATTACACACCTGATTGTAAGTATATAGGTCCACATAAATTCATACATGAGTAATGTATCAACTAGGCATGCTGTTTATCATGTTTTGAAGTTTGTTAATCAGTAACTGTCATGTGCTACACATTCAATTCTCATTAGAGTTTGTCCTCCGTAGGTAAGACAAATCACCACTTTTTCACACTTATTGACTATGTATATTAAGTTATAAATTCTATCTTGAGACATATTACAGTCTCATTAATGCTTTGATGTTGAAGCTCTTTAAATTAATATACAGTTGATCACAAGTGATTCTTTTGAGAGCTGAGATGTGATCCTCATAAAGTCACCAGGTCTTTACTTTCATAAAACAGAGGTGTACTTAACCCAGGTCTTTGTTTACACAAAACAGAGGGAGAATGAAGATCACACTCTTTAATCATATTTCCAGGTCTTTGTTCACACAAAACAGAGGGAATATGAATTTGCAAAGATAGAAGATTATAAAGTATTTTACATAGTGTGCTTTGGTAAGTGATTTGATCACATCAGGAGATGACTTACTTTCCTGATCCTCAAATTGGAGTTTCCACAGACAGTTACCTGTTTCATTTAGTTTGGCATATCAAAATGTTACAATTCAGTTTGAGTTTTAGTTAAAGAAAGCCAAACATAGTGTACTATCATCCCATACATATGACATGCTCAAAGATTCTATCAGAAAATTAAATCATCCCCAAAGATTACTCTACACAAGGACAGTCATATGCTTTTGAGGATTTAGTCTAAGTTAATCATTCCCAATGATTCTATCAGAAAACTAAATCTAACAGAATCAAAGGCTTTAATGAATAAATCAGCAAGCTGATTTGTTGTGTCCACTTTGATTAACTTGATTAAACCCTTTTCTGAGCAGTCTCTCAGAAAATGATATCTGATTTCAATATGTTTTGTTTTACTATGTTGAACTGGGTTAGCAGTGATAAACATAGCAGCTGAATTGTCAATGTGAATTGGTGTTTGAAGGAAATTGTAACCATAATCAAGTAATTGGTTTTGCAACCAAAGAACTTGAGAGCAACCAGCTGAAGCAGCTATGTACTCAGCTTCAGCTGTGGACACAGATATATTAGTTTGCTTTTTGCACTGCCATGAAACAAGCCTTAGTCCCAAAAATTGACATCCACCGGTTGTGGATTTTCTGTTGTTGTTGCATCCTCCATAGTCACTATCTGAATATGAGAAAAGACTGAAATTTCCATCTTTTGGATACCATAGTCCTAGAGCTGGTTTTCCTTTCAGATATCTGAATATTCTCTTTACAGCATTCAGATGAGACTCCTTTGGATCTGATTGATACCTGGCACATACACACACAACAAACATTATGTCAGGCCTACTGGCAGTTAAGTACATTAAGGATCCGATCATTGATCTATACAATCTCTGATCTACTGATTTTCCAGCAGGGTCAGGCACAATCTTGTCTATTGTTGAGGCAGGTGTCTTGCATGAAGATGTATCAGCAAGATTGCACTTCTTCAAAATTTGATGAATGTACTTTTCTTGATTGATGAAAATGTCATCTGTTTTCTGATGAACTTGTAAGCCAAGGAAAAATGTCAATTCTCCCATGAAGCTCATCTGAAATTCAGATTTCATTAATTCTTCAAAGCTTTGACAAAGTTTCTTGTTGGTTGATCCAATTATTATGTCATCTACATATATTTGAACCACCAAAAGATCTTGATGTTCTTGTTTGAGGAAGAGAGTCTGATCAATAGTCCCTCTTTTGTAGCCATGCTTCAGCAAGAAAGATGATAATGTTTCATACCACTTCCTTGGTGCTTGATGAAGTCCATACAAAGCTTTATCAAGCTTGCATACCCTATGAGGATATTGTGGATCTTCAAAACCAGGGGGCTGAGAGACATAAACCTCTTCATCAATCTTCCCATACAAGAATGCACACTTAACATCCATCTGATATATAGTGAACTTATTGTAGGAAGCATATGCTAGGAATACTCTAATGGCTTCCATTCTTGCAACAGGTGCAAAGACTTCATCATAGTCTCTGCCTTCTTCTTGAGTGTAGCCTTGAGCAATCAATCTGACTTTGTTCCTAATAATGATACCTCTGTCATCCAGTTTGTTCTTGAACAACCACCTTGTCCTAATTGGATATTAGCCTTCAGGTAGATCAACTAGATTCCAGACCTTCTATTTTCTGAACTGTTGAAGCTCTTCCTGCATAGCTTTAATCCAGCTATTATCCTTTAGAGCAGCTGTAATGTTTGCAGGAACTGTCTGAGACAAGAAGCAGGTGAACAAGCAAATGTTTGCCACTCCCCCTTTGCTTCTGGTAGTTCTCGCATTCAGGTCTCCTATGATATTATCTGATGGATGAGACTTATGAATTCTGCTTGTTGAAATAGCATCAACTGGGATGGTTGACTCTAAGTTTGAGAAATCCATTGAAGCAGATGGATTCAGCTGTGATGTTGAATTTATGAAGTAATCAAAGGGTTCATGTTCAACAGGATCAGCTAGAGCTTCAGTTGCTGTATGGTCTTCTTCCGCAGGAAGTTCTACGGAAGCATTTCGTTCTTCCGTAGGAGTAACAGCAACATCTACGAATGGACATTATTGATCAGCTGGCAAGTTTTGTTGATTCAACACATCCTCTCCACCCCTAGGATTAGCGGTTGAAACAGTATTTACATCTACGGATGATGGAACATCTGCGGATGTATTTGCATGAACTGCGGATGAAGGATTTGCTTCTCCGGATGTATCTTCATGCTGCTGACTTGTCTGATTATTTGATTCTTGCTGTAGTATAGTTGAAGGTTGTGCTCTTGGAGGATCAGCTGATAGTGGCACTTCATTCAAACTTGGAGGAACAAATGGATAGCATGTATCAGCAGAACTTGCATTGATTAAATATCCAGTGTTAAATGATTCTGTTAATGCATCTATATCAAATAACCAAGATGATCCTTTTACAGTTGTTGTAAACATGGATTCATCAAAAGAAACATTAGGCGTCTCTTCAACAATGTTATGTTCTGGAATGTAAACCCTATATGATTTAGATGTGGATGAATATCCAACAAAGAAACCATCATAGGCTTTTTCAGAAAATTTTCCCAATTGTTGTTTAGTATTTAACACAGACACATGACACCCAAAAGCTCTAAGATATCCTATAAAAGGTTTCCTTTTGAATAAGAGATCATAGGGAGTTTTATTATGTTCTTTGACAATTAAAGTCCTATTTTGAACATTGCATGCTGTATTCACAGCTTCTGCCCAGAATGTGATGGGCAACTGAGAGTCAGCTAGCATTGTTCTGGCTGCTTCTATGAGAGTTCTATTTCTTCTTTCAGCCACTCCATTTTTTTATGGAGTTCTTGGTGCATTGAATTGCCTTGTTATGCCTTTATTCCTGCAAAAAGAATCCAGATCAGCATTAACAAATTCAGTCCCATTATCACTCCTGAAAATTTTAACTTTTAAATCAAGTTGATTTTCAATCTTGACCACAAAGTCCATTAATGTTTCAGATGTTTCACTCTTTTGTTTTAAGAAAAATACCCATGTGAATCTAGTGAAATCATCCACTATCACCAAGCAATATTGCATTTTTCCAATGCTCATCACATTGGTTGGACCAAAGAGGTCCATGTGAAGCAATTTAAGTGGTGTAGTGTTAGTATTGATTAATTTGGATTTATGAGACACTCTATGTTGTTTTCCTTTATAACATGAAGAACAATGATTTGAACAATGAAATTCTTTCTTTGGTAATCCAATGACCAAGTCATTTTTCACCAATTTATTCATATTCTTCATGTTGGAATGAACAAGCCTTCTATGCCACAATTGTGATTCATCTTCTGAAGACTTAGATAGCAGGCATGTCTCATGGCTTATGAGTGTTGTGTTGTTCATATCCAAAACATAAGTGTTTCCTTTTTTTGATGCTTTAAGAAGGATCCATTCTGCTGGAACTGCAAAACCTGGATTAAGAGTGTAACAATTAGTGTTATCAAATAATGTTGTGTAGTTTTGATCACAAATTTGAGATACACTAAGTAAATTATACTGCAAATTTTCACAGTAATTCACTTTTTCAAATGTTAACACACCATTTGTTACCATTCCTTCACCAACTATTTTACCTCCCTTCTTATCCCCACCAAATACCACATAAGAGGCATGTTTATGTTTGAAGTCATGGAGAAGAGAACAGTTTCCTGTCATATGTCTGGAACAACCACTGTCAACATACCACTTATTGTCAGCTCTCCATGATTGTTCCTGCACAGAATAAGAAATCAATTACAATTGACAACCCAAGGATTAATTGTCTTGGGTTTGCCAGACGTGTCTACAATAGTTACTCCTTCATGAATTAATCTTGAAGTTTCAGTATTAATTGATTCTTTTTGATTTGATGGTGGTGAGGATGATTCTGTTGAAGATGAGTCGGATTTTTGGATGTCTTCTTGCTTGTCTGATTCTTTCTTCATCTTGTCTTGTTTTGGTTGATATTTTGATTTTGAGGATGATCCTGAATTTCTGAAAATTATTTCATCTTTCAATTTTGATTGAGGCACAAGAGTTCCTTTTTCAAAATTATCAAAGAAATCATCATTCATTTCAGTCTTCTTGTCTGACAGATCCACCTTTTTGTGAGGTGTTTTAGACTGAGTTGATGCTCTCTTCTTCAAAGTCTTATCCGTAGCAGAGGATTTTTGCTTTGATTTTGGTTGATCTTCCTTCAACTTTGATTCTTTGTCACTGTCAGAAGATTGAGAATCTGATTCAGATACTTCATCATGTGACTTCTTTGTGCTCTTTTTCTTGTTCTTTTTGTTCAAATAACAATCCTGAGTTGAATGATTATTTTGTTGCATATTACACAATGTTTATTGAAGTAGCACTCAAAAGTCATGTGATTGTTCATATTACATATGGAACAGTAGCTGCTAAAGTAGCAGTCCTCTGTGTTGTGATTTTTCATATCACACCATTTGCAATATTTTTCTTCCGAATTGTCTTCAGATTCAGACTTCTTTTTCTTGTTCAATTTGTTGGACTTCAACTTCTTTCCTGATGGATCACTTGATTTTTTCTTGCTTTTGCTAGGAGCATCATCAACCGATTCTTGTTTACCTTTGGCTGCTCTTTGTTGCTTGAGATCCAACGTTTTCTGAGCATGTTTGTTGGCAGTCCTTTTTACCTCATCCGGAGATTCGGCTTTACTCTTGCAGATAGTCTTCAGCATGTTTCGTTGCTTTGGAGGATATTGCAGCTTTGATTCTTTAAGAACTTTTGGAAGACCAGTTTCAACTTGAACATTCTTACCAATGTTCAGTTGATCAATGTCATGTTCATCAGAATCATCCAAGTCATCACATTTATCATAATCGAATTCTGAGTCATTATGTTTTAGAGATTCTGATTCAGATGATTCAGTTTCACTCACCTCAGCTTCATTGTTAATGTTTATTTGACTTGTTTTTATGTCAATTTTGGTGCTTGGCACAAAATGATTTGACAATGTGTTTGTCATTGTTTCAGGTAGAGTTGTGTAATTATCATTTATAGGTGGTGCAACAGCATTATAACCCAACCCATACCTATTTTTTGATTCAATATGAGAGTTTAACAGCTTCTCATATTGCTGAGATGATAGTTGAAACTTCTGAAGTGAAAAGTTTCACTTCAGTTGATGCATGATCAGCCATGGATTTGGTTAAGGAAGTGGTCAGATGCTCAACTTGGGCTTTAAGGCTGTAGTTTTCAGAAATAAATTTTTCTAAATCCTTTTGCAAAGAACTAATTTTGATTTGATATAATTTATGTTCTCTAACATGGGATTCATTTAAAATCATGGTTTCTTTTACTTTGTCAGCCAACTGTTGAGCATGGACTCTATAACGTTCAACTTCCTCAACACATGTTGATGAACATAACCTTTCTCTTACCTCTCTGGTCATTGGAGAAACTTTGTTTTCCATATGAGCCATCAATGCTTGATTCTCTTCCAAGACTTCCTTTTCATACATACTGCAGTCACATGTTCCATCTTGAAGTATGATCAGTCTCGACTCCTTTGAATTACTTGGTCCTGCTGATTCATTTGTGGCTGGTGGGGATGTATTTGTCAGCTGAGGTTGTCTGAACAGAGATTTTTGAGAGGTTGGTTGCTGATGAGGTTGAGCCTGATACTGCTGATGTTGCTGATGCTGCTGCTGATGTGGTCTCATCTCCGTAGGTGATTGTTGATTGCATTCTCTAGAAAAGTGTCCATAGAGATTGCACTTGAAGCATCTGACCTTGGACTTATCCACACCAATCTTAGATGTTTGCTTGCTACGGCCAGATTCTTGTTTCTCCTGAGATATTGCTTAGCTCTGTAAGCAATCATTGCCATCTGCCATTGTAGATCCATCTCTTCCACTACATCAGGATGTAGTTCTTCCAAGTCTTGCTGGCAAATATTTGCTAATGTTAGTGAGCTTCCCAGGTATGCTTGAAAGCTAGAACTAAAAGCTGCAAAGGTTGCTTTTTGTTCTTCAGAATCCAATATCACAGTGATTAGTTCTGATTGATTGTTTTATTGAGAAGATTTTGCAGTTGCTGTAGTTGTATCTCTTTTCTCATCAGATCTTCCTTTTTCCTTTTGATTTTTACTTTGAGTTGATTTCTTAGAAGGTTTAAAGGCATAGAAACTGACTTCCTCTTCATCATCACTCAAAGTACAAGAGTTATCACCATCATTATTTGAGATAAATGCACTTCCAGCATTTTTGGTTTCTTTGAAGTGATAAGGTGAGACATGAGTTCTCACACTCTTGTTTCTTGATTGTTCATCCATTTCAAGAGCCTCTACTTTAGCAATCAGTGTGTCTAGACCAGTTGTCTTAAGATCTATGGTGTTCTTGAACATGGACACAGTCTGCTTCCAACTTTCACGCAAAGTATGGAGCATCTTCTTGTTAAGTTCCTCAGTAGTATACTTCAACTCCAAGATGTTCATCTCAGTAACGAGTTGCATGAATCTATGGAGTTGTTAAGGAATTGATTCACCCTCAATATGATGAAAGGTTTCATATTGTGATCTGAGGGTGTCTTTCCTGATGCTTCTGATCTCATCACTCCCTTCACAGAGAGTATGAAGTATCTTCCACAAGGAATTTGCTGTTTTATAATTCTCACATGTGATCAATATCTCTTCCGGCAAAGCCATACTAAGCAAACTGTATGCTTTAATATCAACTTTAACCTTTTTGACATCATCAGGTGACAAATCTTTTGTGCTGATTGGTTGATTCTTGTCATTATAATCCAGCCCAAGAGTGGGTGGAATATAAGGACCTTCAGTGATGGACTCCCACAAGTCAGAATCAGTGTAGTTCACATGATTCCTGAACTTGATTTTCCAGGACTTGAAATCAGCCTTTGTTTCCAACTTTGGTGGTTGATATGATCCACCAAAAGTACTCATATTGTTTAGTTAAATGTTATGTATTTAACTCTGAATGTTAAAGTAGACAAATCTATCAAAGACTCAGATCTAAGATTCAATTGATTTGAATATAGATCTAAATCAATCAAACAATGAGAGAATGCTTGCTGAGTGATAAGTCGCTGAATTAATTATTTAAAAGACAATTAAACAATTTTAATACTGATAGATCAATTGATGTAAATCAATGAGCACTTGGCTCTGATACCACCTGTGAATCCTAGGATCTCAATT
Source organism: Flaveria linearis (assembly GCA_024085815.1). Lineage (NCBI taxonomy): Eukaryota > Viridiplantae > Streptophyta > Magnoliopsida > Asterales > Asteraceae > Flaveria > Flaveria linearis. The sequence continues at coordinate 78,641,551 of CM044001.1, forward strand.
CAGGAATTATCAGTATTAAAATAAAATCAAATTAATGATCGTGGAATTATCATTAATTGTTGTTTAATTGAGTTAATTGTTGTTGAAGAACACAAACACAAACTCATAGTAAATACGAACACAATAATTATTCAAAAGTATTTCATTAATTATTGAGTAATGATTACAAAAGAATAATTATGAATACTATGAACTATGATTTCTTCAATCGAATGAATGTTGTTGTTGATGTGACGGCGGCTAGGGTTGCACAATGATGTAATGCTTGACAGCCGTAATATTGCTTGATTGTGTTCACGAGATGTGAAACCTAGGACTCATATTTATAGGTGCTTTGAGTCAGTTAAGGAAACACCGGATCTCTTGGGATTTGTTATTGATTGGTTGACTTTTTTGACTTGTTGATATTTGAAATCATACAAGTGTTCTGAACTTCCGCAGGAGCCTTGTCTTCCGCAGGAGTCTTGCTCTTCCGCAGGAGCCTTGTCTTCCGCAGGAGCCTTGTCTTCCGCAGGAGTCTTGTAAGAAACATATCTACGGATTAACATTATTGTTCATCCGTAGATGTTTCTTACACTTGGTTAATTTCAGAAATCCTACCAAGTATATTGATTTTGCCTGTCATCATACAAAAAGCAACACATATATATATGGGTTAACCTATATATTCAATACACACATATATATATACTGATAGTTAGTTACAATCATTAATTACAAGACTTGACTAAAGTTCTAAGCCTATACAAAATAATCTAGACCTATACTATCTAGATCCAACAATCCTTTTTTAATAAATATATCAAATATGATCAAACCAGAGAAAAACCACAAATGACTCCAATTAACCATACTTTTTCTCTAGTTGTCCCTATATGGCAAATGTAACTACAAACTCCTTTTATTTGTAAGGTTTTAGTTCAACAAGGAAACATTGTTCATCATTCAACTATTCACTTCTTTCAGACGAATGTCTGATTCACTGCTTCTTTTTGTAGGTTTCAGCAAGCTAACCTCGTTGATGTCTTATTTGTTGATCGTTTAACAATCGTGTCTTTTTCCATAGTTGAGGACTATAGGTTTTAGTCTTTATAATATATATCTTTCATCAAAAGATGTGTGTTTACTTGTTGTGATGGTATTCACTCTTAATTGAAAATAGTTGGTTTGTATATATGGCCTTTTGAATTGTTATATTAGCATTGATGTGTATTTTTGGTTTTTGTTACTGATTTGTATCTTTTGATGATTATATCAAGCAGCAAGATTCATGTTGTTAGTGTTGATGGAGAAAACACTAAGGAACGAATAAAAACCAAAAAAATCAAAATTGAAACAAAAATTGTTAAGTAAGGAGGTATTGAGTTCAAGTCAACCTATGACAAAAAGATTGATGGTTTCGGGTTTCATACTCGATCAACAGAGATGATCTAATTAGTAAAGACCATGCGTAACGCTGATATCCCTCATAAAACTTGTCCAAGCCTTTTCCTAATAGTTGATATCTATTAGTTTCTGAAACCTTAATTAATTAAGAAACTAGGTCCGCATTTTTTTAACATAAAGTACCTTTTATGAATCATTTCATTAACTTTCATTTTCTCATTACATTATTATATTTTATCTTTTTGATATTGATCTCTATCTAAAGTTGACCTAATGTTGTAGCATCAAGTAGTATCTTCTATTATAAGGACGTTTGTTTACTTTAGCTAAAGTCCTAAACCAAGATTTTTTAAGTTAATATATAGTGATATATATATATTAAATTAAATGTCCTTCAGACTTGGTCTAGTGGTGAGAACTCCCCCTCCCAAAGTGAAGGTCAGGGGTTCGAACCTTTCTGGTACCAGTTTGAGGACATTTAGAGCAATGAAGAGAATTGTACTTTAAGCCAGTGGTTGCGAAAACCGATTCTCAGAGCTCGACCACGGTTTTCAACCGGCTGTTACTCCAGAGGGGCAACCCTTGTGGAGGTAGTACGGTTTCCGGGGGAACGCCGTAACCAAGTCTGACAATCCAGCGTGGAACCGGTTCAGACAACATAGTCTGGAGCAGATCTTGGCTAGGGTCGCTCAGGGGGGCGATGTGACATTGGGTCACTCATAAGAAAGTCACCGTTCAAAAAAATATATTAAATTAAATGTTAGGAATGTTAAGAAGAAAAAAGACGGTATATTTGCTTCTTTAGCAACCAATACATAAAGTTTTGTTGATATGATAGGGATGATTTTGTAAACCAATAATAAAGATTTATAATTGTTAAAACTAGATCATTTATGTTTTTTTGTTCTAATAAGATCATTTAAGTTTACTTTGATATTTCAATCATATGTATTTAACCTTAATAGCAGTTAAGTTATCCTTTTAGGTCTCTTATAAATTTTTTATTTGAAAAAAATGAAAATTTTAAAACAGTTTAAAAGAATTGCAAAAACTGTTAAAAATGAGATTTTTTTATTGATAAAAATTTTAAATGTTTGCAAACAAAATTTTAAAATTTGCAAAATACTTGGAAGAATAAAAAAATAAATGTGGTTATAAAAGTAAATACTATGCCAAATAAAAGCAAATTTTTAACTTTAGTCGTTGCTTCATTAGGAGACACATGTCTAATTGGGTTAAAATACACAATAAACACCCAAACTGGTCAACCTCATATCAAAACATGCTCAAACGGGTCAAATTTAACCAAAATCCCCTAAACGGGTCAACATACTCTAAAATATGTCTAAATGGGTTAACATACACAAAAGTACACCCAAATGGGTCAAAGTGCCAATTGGACCAACATACATCAAAATAAGCTTAAACGGGTCAACATACACCAAAATACGCCCACGCGTGTCATAATCAAGCAAAATACGCCCAAACGGGATAACATACACTTCTTGCGTCAACTTTTTTACTTTTACCTTTTAATATTGCCTTTTTTGGTTGTGAGTCTTTTTTCTCGATTTTGAAAGATGTAACATCCAAAAAGTTCAATATTCATTTATTTATTTAGAATTAATGTTCATTCGCACGCCATACGTGCGAATGAGGTCCAATCGCACGAATGACGGGCGTATGGGCTCAGTCGCACGATTGAGTCGTGCGAATGAGTCCAGTCGTGTGACTGAGTATGGTGGCTAAAATATGCATGTGAGAATAAGTATGGCGGTTAAGAATGTTCAAAAGCAGATTTCTATCTGCAGTATCCCCATTCCCTTGTTTCTCTAAAACCCAAACACCCCTGTTCTTGCTAAATCGACTAAGCTAACTCCGTTTGGGTAAGTTTTGAATATCACGGATCAATCCTACTACGTTATAAGCTGTGTGTGTGGCTGAAATTGTCCAAAACATATTTAACTCTGAGTTTTGATTTAATCTTCTGATTAAGTTGAAAACCGAAGATTCGGATCCTAGTTTTCGCGAAGTTTGACAAAATAAGGACATGAAATGGTTGTAATGAGTGTAGATGTTCTTTTCTGAATATGGCATAATCTGAATAGTTAAAGCTTGAGTTTTTGGATCAAATACGTCAAGAACACAGCTGCTGATCCGTTTCAGGCGAATGAGCCCAGCCGCATGACCCATTCGTGCGAATGAGCCAGTCGTGTTGCTCAATCGTGTGACTGAAGCTCAGTCGCATGAGACAATCGCACGAATGGAGGTCATTCGCACAAACCCTGTTATAGCTCATTCGCACCCCTGTCATATGGTTCATTCGTACGACTAAGCTTAGTCGCATGTTCAATCATACGAATGAGTCCAGTCGTATAGCCTCAGTCGCATGAAGTGATCTGCTAGAAATTTATTTGACTAAGTTAGGGTTATTGTTTTAGATTTGCATTGAAAAAGAGAGTTTTAATGGCCTTAGTGTATTTGGATTGGTAAACACTTGCTGAAAACATTAAGGTGAGTTCTAATTACCCTTTTTAATGTGTTAATGCTGTTTGACGATATTGTTTGACAAATCGGGCACTGGCATGCATATAAATAAATAAAGATGTGAATAAGAATTTGGAAGTGGTAAATTGTGATGAAAGGCGAGATGGAGTTTTGACCCACCAACTATAGACGGAGTTTTGACCCGTCAAAGCCAACTATAGACGGAGTTTTGACCCGTCAATGCCAACTATAGACGGAGTTTGACCTGTCCGCGCGAGGTGGAGTTTTGACCCACCAATTATAAACGGAGTTTTGACCCGTCAGCGCGAGGTGGAGTTTTGACCCACCAATTGGTAAAAGAGGTCCATAATTACCTTGTGGGTATTCGATATGCATATTAATACTGGGACAAATAAATGGACTAATGGATGTTTGTGAATTATTCAATGTTATAACAGTTGATAAATTGTTATTATTAAAATGTGGTGTTTGTTAGAACTCACCAGTTTATCTGATTTAGTGTTTATTTTCTTATGCATGCCAGGTAATAATAGAGGTGTTCGTGATGGTGCCCCACCGAGTTAATTTCTGTTTCGGTGTATGATACTGGCTGAAATGTTGGGTTTTGGGAGAGATATACATGAAGTTTGATAAAGTTTTGAAATGTCGGTTAAAGTGTTGTAGTAATTGTTAATGATGTAAACAGTTTTAATGTATAATGTATAAAAATTCCGTTGTGTTTGTAATCTTTGCATTGTTATAATAACCCAACTCGTAGCACCCTCCTTATTATATTATTATGAAATTGAGGGTGTTACCAGTTGGTATCAGAGCCTTAGTTAAAGAGATTTAAACATTTGATTGTTTCAAACTTTAACTGAAAATATGGGAAGTGCCAGTATCTACAACCGGAAGTGGGGTGAAATATTGTGTGGATGAGTATTTAATTGTTAGTGATAATTTAGTCAATTGTTAAATGAAAGTAATTGTCTAAATTGAAGATTAGTATTATGTGCATACATAATTCTGTGGTTTAGATAGAGTTAGAAATAAATTGTGAAAAAATAATGAGAAGAGGCAGGATGGTGTGAATAAGTAAATAATTGATAATACCTGGCCAATGTTATGAGCAATTTACATTATATGCAGCATCCTGGTATCACTCATTATTTCATTATGGTTTATTTCTTATCGTAGATGGAGGAAACTGGTAATACAAACTCTAGACCTGAAGCTAGGATCTCAGGTGATGAACTTAAGGCGGCTATAGGTGATGAGGTCGCCCGAGTGTTGCGTACTACCTTACCTGAAATGTTGAGTGACCTTAGGAAAGGTGGTGAATAATCTTCTCAACCAATTCCTCCACCTGTTGTTGTTGAGTCTGTATTGGAGAAACCAGTGTCATATAAGCATTGTAAAGAATGTGACCCGCCTAAGTTTGAAGGCCAAAAAGACGTAGTAGTAACTTATAAGTGGCTACGAGAGATGGAAGCAGCGTTTAAACTTAGTAGATGTAAGGAAGACCAGAAGGTGGGCTTTGTAGTGCATTCGTTTCAAGCAGAAGCTTTGTACTGGTGGGATACAGTGGAACAAGCCATGGGCGAGACTGCTGTGAGTTAGATGACATGGGAAGCCTTTAAAGCACTGGTGATAGAAAAGTTCTGTCCAAAAGGCGAGATGGACATGATTGAGATTAAGTTTTTACAGTTTCAAGCAGGCAGTTTAAGTCATAAGGAGTATACTTCCAGATTTGAAGAAATGGCTCGTTTGGTACCTCATTTAGTAACCCCTGAAGCGAAGAGGATTACTAGGTATATCCAGGGACTACCCCCTAAAGTGAGAATGCTAGTAAAGTCCAATTCTCCTTCTACTTACCAAGCCACGGTAAATTTGGCTGCGGATATGTATGAGGAAGTCGCTGAGTCTGAGAAACCTGTGGTGAAAGTGGAAGTGATTAGCCGTCGGGAAACTTCATTGAGTTCTAGGCCCATGTATGGACAGAGTGGCCCGCATAAGAGAAAGTTTAATGCTAGGGGTTTTGTAGGTCCCCTCCTCGGTGTAATAGATGTGGGAAGTTTCATAGAGGAGAATGTAGATTGAATCACCCAGCATGTCATAAATGTGGGAAGCCTGGGCATTTTGTTTCTAGGTGTCCAGAAATTCGGTGTCATGAATGGTGAGATGGGACATACGAAATCCGAGTGTCCAAAGTTTAGACCTGAACCAATTCCTATTCGTGCCGTGGGAGGACCGAGTAAAATCAGCGTGAGTGGTAGTAGTGGTACAGCGGGGAGAGCATTTACAATGACTACGGAGGAGGCTAAGGCATTACCGGATGTTGTGTCGGGTACGTTTCTTGTTAATGATGTACCTGCTAGAATTTTATTTGATTCGGGGGCTAATAGAAGTTTTATATCAATAAAATTTCATGCCTTAATAAAAGTTAGACCATCAAAGCTAGATGTTGCTTTTTCAGTGGAAACTGCTTCTAATGACTTCATAGTTGTTAGTGAGGTGATAGATGATTGTTTTGTTGAATTAGAAGGTGTAAAATTTCCTACTAGATTACATATGATGAAGTTAGGAGGTTTTGATGTAGTATTGGGAATGGACTGGTTATCTATGTTTGAGGCTCAGATAATATGCAAAAGAAAGATGATTGTGTTACGAACGCCAGAAGGTAATTCGGTGATGATTTTTGGTGATAATCATGATAGTGTAGTAAGAGTTATATCTATGATTAAAACCGAGAAATTATTGAGTAGGGGTTGTGAATCATTTTTGGCATATGTCGTTGATACTGCTAAAGAGATGAGGAAATTAGAAGATATTCTAGTAGTTTGTGACTTCCCTGATGTATTTCCTGAGGATCTACCAGGTATACCTCCTGATAGAGAAATTGAGTTTAGAATTGATTTGATACCCGAAGCAAAACCTATTGCTAAAGCCCCTTATAGACTGGCACCAGTTGAGCTGAAGGAACTTCTGAAGCAGTTGCAGGAACTATTAGACAAGGGTTTTATTCGACCAAGCTCTTCGCCGTGGGGTGCTCCAGTTCTGTTCGTAAAGAAGAAAGATGGCAGTTTGAGGATGTGCATAGATTATAGAGAGTTAAACAAACTAACTGTCAAGAACAAATATCCGTTACCCCGTATAGATGATTTGTTTGATCAACTCCAAGGTGCTAATTGGTTCTCAAAGATAGATCTTAGATCCAGATACCATCAGTTAAAGGTGAAAGAAGAGGACATACCAAAGACAGCTTTTCGTACGCGATATGGGCATTATGAGTTTTTGGTGATGCCGTTTGGATTAACGAATGCTCCTGCCGCATTCATGGATTTGATGAACAGAATATGTAAACCGATGCTGGATAAATCGGTAATTGTGTTTATAGATGATATTTTGATCTATTCTAAGAACGAAGGAGATCATGCTTGTCAAATTCGAGAAGTAAACATTAAAAAAGAATAAGTTGTATGCAAAATTCTCAAAGTGTGAATTCTGGTTAAAGGAAGTGCAATTTTTGGGCCATGTGGTGAATGCGGATGGAATATTGGTGGATCCTACAGTGATTGAAGCTGTGATGAATTGGGAAATTCCTAAAAGTCCTTCAGAAATTCGTAGTTTCTTAGGACTGGCAGGATACTATAGAAGATTCATTCAAGATTTTGCTAAAATTGCTTCTCCATTGACAAAGTTAACTAGAAAAGATGTTAAGTACGAATGGAATAAGGAACAAGAAGTTGCTTTTCAGGAACTAAAGAACCGGTTAACTCAAGCCCCAGTATTGGCAATACCAGAAGGTGCAGATGATTTAGTAATATATTCTGATACATCATATCAGGGATTAGGACGTCTTTTGATGCAACGTGGGAGAGTTATTGCTTATGCTTCTAGACAATTGAAGACCCATGAAGTTAATTACCCAACCCACGATTTAGAATTAGTGGCTGTGGTTTTTGCTCTTAAAATATGGCGACATTATTTATATGGAGTGAGATGTACCATCTTTACCTATCATAAGAGCCTGAAGTATTTCTTTGAGCAAAACGATCTGAATATGAGGCAAAGGCGATGGTTGGAATTAATCAAAGATTATGATTGTGAAATTCTGTATCACCCCGGGAAAGCAAATGTGGTTGCTGATGCATTGAGGAGAAAGGAGAAATATGAACCGATTAAGGTCAAGGCGTATAAACTTGTAATTACTCCTGATATTATGCAACAGTTGAAAGAAGCCCAATTGGAAGCATTAAAAGAAGAAAATATTAAGAGAGAAATAATGGTTGGTCAAGAAAGATATTTAGAAGGAAATAATTATGGTGTTAAAATCAGGTTTGGTCGAATGTGGGTTCCGTTAGCTTTACGTGATAAGGTACTTGATGAAGCTCACAAATCTAGGTATTCCATTCACCCAGGCATGACTAAGATGTATCAAGATTTAAAGCATGATTATTGATGGCCAGGAATGAAATTTAACGTGATGCAGTATGTAAATAGATGTCTAACGTGCGCCCAAGTGAAAGTTGAACATCAGAAACCTTATGGATTATTGCAACCTTTAGCCATCTCAACTTGGAAGTGGGACGATCTGACCATGGATTTTATAACAAAGTTACCCCGTACACCAAAAGGTTATGATACTATTTGGGTAGTGGTAGATCAGCTAACCAAGAGTGCTTTATTTCTACCTATACGGGAAACCTATTCGGTGGAAAGGCTAGCTGATATCTTTATAAAAGAAATAGTTAGATTACATGGAGTTCCAAGAAGTATCACGTCTGATAGAGATGCCAGGTTTACCTCCAGGTATTGGAGAAATATCCATGAAGCAATGGGGACTAAACTTTACTTTAGTACAGCCTATCACCCTCAAACAGATGGCCAAAGTGAAAGAACTATTCAGACATTAGAGGATATGCTACGGGCTATTGACTTTGGAGGTAGCTGGGATAGTCATCTCCCTTTAGCCGAATTTGCCTACAACAACAGTTATCAATCTACCCTTCAGATGCCTCCGTTTGAGATGTTGTATGGAAGAAAGTGCAGAACTCCACTTTATTGGGGAGATATGGGGAAACATGAATTGGGGAATAGTGAAGTAGTTGAAGAAACAATGTCAAAGTTTGAAATAGTTAAAAATCGTATTAGAGAGGCGAAAAGCAGGCAGAAATCATATGCAGATCGTAGAAGGAAACCATTAGAATTTAAAGTTGGGGATTTTGTTTTGTTGAAAGTTTCTCCATGGAAAGGCATTATTCGATTTAGAGGAGCAAACTAAGTCCACGTTTTATTGGACCTTTCCGAATAATGGAGAAAGTAGGATATGTTGCGTATAGATTGGACTTGCCAAAAGAGTTAAGTGCTATTCATCCAACCTTTCACGTCTCTCAGTTACGGAAGTGTCTACCTAATGAAACTCAATACATACCCTTAGATGATATTGAGGTTGATGAGAAGCTCAATTATGTTGAACAGCCCGTAGCCATTATAGACAGTAAGGAGAAGAAACTTAGAAATAAGAACATTAGCTTAGTCCGGGTGCAGTGGGCACATCGCCAAGGATCTGAATCAACCTGGGAACTAGAAGAAGAGATGAGGCGAAACTACTCCCATTTGTTTTAGTCAGGTTTCGAGGACGAAACCCTAAATAAGGTGGGTAGACTTGTAACATCCAAAAAGTTCAATATTCATTTATTTATTTAGAATTAGTGTTCAGTCGCACGCAATACGTGCGAATGAGGTCCAATCGCACGAATGACGGGCGTATGGGCTCAATCGCACGATTGAGTCGTGCGACTGAGTATGGCGGCTAAAATATGCATGTGAGAATAAGTAAGGCGGTTAAGAATGTTCAAAAGCAGATTTCTATCTGCAGTATCCCCATTCCCTTGTTTCTCTAAAACCCAAACACCCCTGTTCTTGCTAAATCGACTAAGCTAACTTCGTTTCGGTAAGTTTTGAATATCACGGATCAATCCTACTACGTTGTAAGCTATGTGTGTGGCTGAAATTGATCCAAAAACATATTTAAATCTGAGTTTTGATTCAATCTTCTGATTAAGTTGAAAACAGAAGATTCAAATCCTAGTTTTCGCGAAGTTTGACAAAATAAGGACATGAAATGGTTGTAAATGAGGTGTAGGTGTTCTGTTTTGAATAGGGCATAATCTAAATGGTTAAAACTTGAGTTTTTGGATCAAATACGTCAAGAACACAGCTGCTGATCCGTTTCAGGCGAATGAGCCCAGCCGCATGACCCATTCGTGCGAATGAGCTAGTCGTGTTGCTAAATCGTGCGACTGAAGCTCAGTCGCATGAGCCAATCGCACGAATGGAGATCATTCGCCCAAACCCTGTTATAGCTCATTCGCACCCCTGTCGTATGGTTCATTCGTACGACTAAGCTTAGTCGCATGTTCAATCGTACGAATGAGTCCAGTCGTATAGCCTCAGTCGCATGAAGTGATCTGCTAGAAATTTATTTGACTAAGTTAGGGTTATTGTTTTAGATTTGCATTGAAGAAGACAGTTTTAGTGTCCTTAGTGTATTTGGATTGGTAAACACTTGCTGAAAACATTAAGGTGAGTTCTAATTGCCCTTTTTAATGTGTTAATGTTGTTTGACGATATTGTTTGACAAAATCGGGCACTGGCATGCATATAAATAAATAAAGATGTGAATAAGAATTTGAAAGTGGTAAATTGTGGTGAATGGCGAGGTGGAGTTTTGACCCACCAACTATAGACGGAGTTTTGACCCGTCAACGCCAACTATAGACGGAGTTTTGACCCGTCCGCGCGAGGTGGAGTTTTGACCCACCAATTATAAATGGAGTTTTGACCCGTCAGCGCGAGGTGGAGTTTTGACCCACCAAATTAAATTGGTAAAGAGGTCTATAATTACCTTGTGGGTATTCGATATGCATATCAATACTGGGACAAATAAATGGATTAATGGATGTTTGTGAATTATTCGATGTTATAACAGTTGATAAATTGTTATTATTAAAATATGGTGTTTGTTAGAACTCACCAGTTTATCTGATTTAGTGTTTATTTTCTTATGCATGCCAGGTAATAATAGAGGTGTTCGTGATGGTGCCCACCGAGTTAAATTTCTGTTCCGGTGTATGATACTGGCTGAAATGTTGGGTTTTGGGAGAGATATACATGAAGTTTGATAAAGTTTTAAAATGTCGGTTAAAGTGTTGTAGTAATTGTTCATGATGTAAACAGTTTTAATGTATAATGTATAAAAATTCCGCTGTTTGTAATCTTTGCATTGTTATAATAACCCAACTCGTAGCACCCTCTTTATTATATTATTATGAAATTGAGGGTGTTACAAAAGACCTCATATTATGTTAAATTTCTTAACAGTTTTAACAAGTCATTTTTCTTTCAATTATAACTTTTGTTTTCTTCTCTTTTCCTGAAGGATATCTTTTCTTTTTTACTTTTGTGTTACCAGCCATTCAACTTTTTTTGGTGCTAGGAGTTTTGATATAATCTGTTTAGGTCAATTCATACTTCCTTTTCAACGTTTTGATAAAATATTTATATGCTTCCTTAAACATATATTATTTAAACTAGTTATTGCCATAAGTTTTTGTGGTCTTTGTTGATAAACACTAAAGTTGCTATTGAATGAACCCATGGTATGCCTAGCAATTGTCATGATCCATAAGTGTAAGTTTTCTCCTCAATCTAAACTGTATATGCATTTTCTTCACATCTTACTTCAAATACGTTGTTACCGCTAGGAATCAATATAATGCCTAAACGATCAACCCAAAAGTGTATAAAATACATAACAAAATAACAAAATTGTAAAATTATAAAATTACCTTTGTTTCTTTTTAATATCTTCTAGTTGCTTTTAGTCTGCGATATATTTCATGTTCAATGCTTTTTTTTTTATTTTTTCATCATTATGAACATTCTACACATCACAAATGTTCTAATAAATTCTAAAATACTGGTAATACGCTTGCTTTTCATGATTCAAATGCGTGAGTTAAAGCTTTCACTCATTTTAATATTGAACGCATCAAACACCCTAACAATTTCAAAAATAGCTCTTGACCAAGTAATTGGATTTCATGCACCTTTGCTAATGGTTATCACCTCTTCCACTTTCTTTTCAAACCATGCTTAGTTGTATAATGTTTCAACAACCCAAAATAAAATTTTAGCTTGAACCCCATGGAATTTCTTCTTAAAGTTTGTATAAATTTGTCTTGTACATTGCATGTGCTAAGCATCTGGAAATACCCCTAAGTGGCCTAGAATTCCCTAATTAATATCAAACACATAACATATATGTGATAAAAACAACAAGTAAACAGGCGCGAAATAAGTATAAAATACCTTAGGTTGATCGGAAATTGAAGTTAGTCCAAGTTCATCCTCCGTATCACTGTCATATTTTAATAGATTAAGAAACCATATCTAAATTTCCGTATTCCCAACAGATACAAGAACCCATGCTAAATGAAACTATAATGACTGACATCTTTTCCAACAGTCGAGAGTAATTATCCATTATTTTTTTAGAAAACATCCATCTAAGAAAATAACTTTCTAGGAACCATTATCCATCCATCTTTTATTCTTTTAAAATAAATATAGTAACTACTGAAAAAATCTCTCTATTTGGCATCATATCCATAACCATCTTCACAATACTCCCTTAGTTTTCTCCAATATCTTAGCTCGTTAATATGAAATTCTAGCATAATACTCTTTCAACCCACCTTCAAAGTCATCAATTGCTCTTTTTTTGCTGTTCCATACTATCCAATACTCACTCTTCATTAGTATTATCACATGATATCTTCTTGTATTTTTCTTAAACTAATTTATGGATTTTGAATTATTTGCTTGATATATCTTTTTGCAATCCAAGAATATGTAACAAGAAAACTTAAAGAAAACTGACTTTAGCATGTATGTTAATCCTTTATTGTTTTTATTTAAAAATAATCCTCATTTATGACCTTATAGGCTCAAAGCCTAAACTGACACTTCCACACTATCATTTATCCCTCGTCCCATTGTCTACAACTTCTTCTGTCATGCATCTTACTAACAACCTATTGTGGTTGTTTACTACAAACATTAATTGGTAACCATTTGCAACACCATAGTCAATCAACATGTCTTTCAATTGTGAAGGATTCTCAATTTTCATTGTTATATTGGGTTTCACCAATTTCATTGCCACATTGTGCTTAACCAATTTGCAATCCACATTGGGATCATAACATAGATAAGCAATACCTTCATCCTCCACTACTTGTTATATTCTTGTTCACTTGTACTCCAATCTTTAACAAAACTGAGATCAACTTCATCCTCATCATTGTTGTCAAAACAAAGTAAATTCAAGAAAGTATCATTGACAAAGAGCAAATAACACTTTAAGCAACCCTAATTAGAAAGTGAAGATAAACTGATAAACTTCATCCGCAGACGTACATGGTGGCGTTGAGGGCGTGAAACATCACTGTTGTGATCGTTATAAGACGTTACTAGTAATGAATGTATCTCATCAACAATAACTTTAGCTGATTGTATTATTGCATTCTTCTCATAATATTTCGTATCATCGAGCTAGTATATACCTGTAAACCAGTAATGATTTGTCCAATTCAATCTTGAAGAAATTGAAACAACCAAATATAATAAAAGAGTTTTATTACGTGCCTTAAATTTGCTTATTCTCATATTAAACATGAATCCTTGGCTCCATCATCTTTCTCTTCTTCTTTCACATTTCTTGCACTATACATTATTTACATTGGAAAAGTTTGGTAATTTAATGTTCTTTTACGATTCTTGTATTGTAATTATTTCAATTTTTATCAAACATTCCTCCGTTAGATATTAATGAAAATCATAAAATGTGTTCACAAAATCGATATGCAAATCTCTATCTAAAATCTTGATAGATATAGCACAAAAGATCGATTCCACAATCATTGTTGAAAAGATAACCTTTTTATCCTTTTTTTATTAAAAAATTGGTAAATTGTAAATATAGTAATCATAATCAGTATTTGATACGGACCATCCACCGTAACCCGTCAAACCACCCAGTCAAACTTTGGCTTCATGTCCATGTTCTTCTTTGAAGTAGTCATACCACTTGCATGCAGTTAGGAGATCCAATTGCATTGTTAGTTAAATTTTCCTTGCACTTCAATGTTACGCACGATTCCACTAGCCACGTAGTTCATGCATTTTATTTCCTATAAATTGTACTTGCATTTCATGAAGCAAATATAGAAGAAAATTGGCAGCAAATAGTTATTACTTTTGTTTACATTTTTGTTTACAATTTCGTTTGTAATTTTAATCTTTTGGAGACCGCCGATCTCGAATCCGGTTCTATCATTTGGTGCTTTCATTCTCGACCTCATCCTTCAACCACGCCGTCCCGTCGTGAACCACCAAGCGATCCGCCTACAACCGATGACCTCCTTGCCACCTTAACCGAGAAGATGAAGCAGCTTGTTGCTTCTACCACCGCCACCACCGACCACATCATTTCTAGCCAACAAGCTGTTTTGGGTTCGAGATCGGCGGTCTCCAAAAGATTAAAATTACAAACGAAATTGTAAACAAAAATGTAAACAAAAGTAATAACTATTTGCTGCTAATTTTCTTCTATATTTGCTTCATGAAATGCAAGTACAATTTATAGGAAATAAAATGCATGAACTACGTGGCTAGTGGAATCGTGTGTAACATTGAAGTGCAAGGAAAATTTAACTAACAATGCAATTGGATCTCCTAACTGCATTCAAGTGGTATGACTACTTCAAAGAAGAACGTGGACATGAAGCAGCTTGTTGCTTCTACCACCGCCACCACCGACCGCATCATTTCTAGCCAACAACAACTTGCTCTCGATCACAAATCACACCTTGATGTGATCGTGAAACAGCTTTCCGCTCAATATGAGCAAACCAATCACCTGATCGCATCCCTTAATCGAGCCGAACCCAAAACTCCCGATCCAAATCGTACCGGAAATCCACCGCCTCCGCCCCCACCACATACCCCTAGACCACCTAAAATTTCTCTTCCACTTTTTGACGGCTCAAACCCTCTCGATTGTATATTCCAAGCTGAAAATTATTTTACCTACTACCAAATTCCAATAGCACAACGACTTGCTTTAGCCGTCTTCTACTTCACCGGTGACGCCCTCTCATGGTACAAGCATTTGTCCAAGAACAACTTGTTGGGTACTTGGCCGAATTTCATGTTTGGGCTGGTGGAGGAATGGTTGTTGGTGGAGCGGGTATCGAATTTAGGGAGGGAACTGTTTTCGGTACCAGATGGAAGGATGTTATGGATGGTGGTTGAGCGGGAAATGAAGGCGGTGGTTGAATTCTGTTACCGGAGGCTGTGGTGGTATGGAAACGATGAAGCATTGCCTTCGTGAAATCGTTCCAAGTGAGCTTGCCATTGCGAAACCAAGAATCGAACCAATAGAATGGTTCATCCTCAAATGCTTCAATTACATATGGAAATCATTTTGTCTTCATAGATTCCGTAGAACTGAAAAAAAACTTCCGATTGGTGGATCCATTGAACTGGTTTGTCACCTGTAAAGTGGGGAAGATGCGGCGGAGTGGATGTAGAGGCGGTGTCGATTGTCGGCTCATCCTTGCGGGAAGGAGAGGTCTCAATAAAAGCACCATATGATAGTGACCAATTCGAGATGGTCAATCTCCCAAGATAATTAGCCTTTTGTAGTAGGCAAGCACTCTCAAGAAACAAGATAAATAACTAGAACTTTGCAAATTTTCTTCTTCACTCTTCATTAATGTAAACATGGTTTTAAATACAATTCATAGAACATGAAAATAGGAAATAACTAATGCAGTCGTGAGAAATGAAAACATGGATCCTAAATACATGCTAACCTCTATTTCATGGCATAATAATTAAGAAGGTAAATTAGTTTATTCTAGACGCAATGCATGGGTCGGATCATATCCAGATTGGGTCGTATCAGTATTATTATAATCATATTACCCCACACATACCTAACGCTATTCAGCATGCCAAGATAACAAGAATGAGAAAATTTTATTTTGTCCAATCGTCACCATTCCATCTTTAGTGAGTGGAACAATATGCATCGATGATATCAACATATAAGACATCCTTTCTTTTATGGACAATAAGAAGTTTTGCCCTAACAAATTATAGTATATTTTATTATTACATTAGTATTATATTTTAGTTGCTTTTTACACTTCATAATATAGGCTTAAAAATGTGAAATGTTATTGTTCTTTTTACCGTGAGTTGCGGGACATGGTTAAAATGACACTTTTCAGAATTTCGATACGCATGTTCTGATTGTGACATTAACGAGTTTAAGTATATATAAGAAGAGTTGGAGATTGAAACATATATTGAAAATAGTATTACGTATCATTCGTTTTGCCCTAATATTTATAAAAAGGTAATTTAAACAAAAAATATAAGAAAAGTAAAAGGAAAAAACTACGACTAAAATTTTTAATGGGTGCAGAGTTTGAATCTTCATACCATAACACTTGAGATAAGCGCATATCATCCTAATGAATTAATTTTATACGTTAATAAATTTCGTAAAAAGAAAAAAAAACAAAGCAATTGACTAATTAGAACGTGACGCTTGATATGCTAGCGGGGAATCCCACCAACACTTTTAAACGAGAGTATATACAATTTCATACGAAAAATCAAAAATAAATTAGACATAAACACATAACTTTCTTGTAATGAACTCTTTTTAGTAATTAAGAAGGCTAAATAGTGTAATAAAGATTAGTATATACATATCAAGTCAAATTCTTATTATACATCATGAAATCAACCAGTTTTCTTAAGTTTTATGTTTATGACAATATATTTTGATCTTTGACAAGATGCAACTATTTATCCCAGTTTTCTTTTATATATAAGTATAATATAATATAATATAATATAATATAATATAATATAATATAATATAATATAATATAATATAATATAATATAATATAATATAATATAATATAATATAATATAATATGGTGTAGTTTTGGAGGGAAGTGTATGTTGTTATTATTGAGATGGTGGGTACCTGTTTTTAAGAGAAACTGCCAAATGCTATGTCCTTTTTCCCCCTCCTTCCAACTGTTTAGCAGCTTTTCTGTTATCATCTGACATTTCAATTTCTACTCTTTAAAATTTATTTATTATAAATATTTGTAAGTGGTACTTCAAATCAGAACCAGGCTTTTCCCATTTGATCTCTTTTAACATTTTCGATAAATCCATTTTCTCCTTCGGACCTTTTTGGCTTTTAGCCTTCACTTCTCTTTATTTTTTTAATCTATCATACGTACATCAAACAATAAGCCTCATTCCAACTTAAATAACAACAACTACAATCATCATGTGAAATATGAAATATGTCTTTAGAACATCGAATTTTGCCATGTAACTTTTGACGAGTAGGTCAGACATTCTTTATGTTATATTTTGCAGGAGGACCGTCATGTTTACATTTTTTATATTATAACTTTTGACAAGTTGGGGCGGTGAAGTTTTAGATGTTCTTGGTACTTTTTTGGATGTTACGAAACCATAGATGACTGATAAAACGTGGATTTTTATTGATTGTTTTTTGGGTTTGATGTTTTGAGGTAGATTAAAATTGTTTTATTTCCGCTAATTTTGTAACATCTTTTTTCTTTAAATTGGATACTTAGAAGTGATAGGTTGATGGGTGTCCTTAATGTGTGCCCTTTATTTTTGTGGTGGGGTAAGGCCTAGTCGGTTGATTAACTGTTCATCATGGAGTTTCTTTTTATTTATTTTTTCTTTTTTTTGGCTTCTTGTAACACAACTATTATATTAAGTATCATCTTTGTATGTGAACTGAATTTTATTTCAAACTAACTCTTATTACTTTAGCGGTCACCTTACATTAGTGAAACTAGATGTTGGTGGTTTTGGCCTGTATTTATTTTCAATGTTAAAAGCTGCTTCAAATGTTATTTCTTTCACTAGGAGATTCTAGAAGATGATTTTCGGGGAGGAGGATTTTGATTGTTTGGATAAAAAAAACCTAAATAGTAAACAAACAAACAAACAAAAATACTTAGTGTATCTCGCTGAAAAGCAGGGTCTGAGAGGGGTATATGGTGACAAGTCTTTCCTCTATCTAGAAAGATAGAGAGACCGCTTCCGAAAAGATCAAAAAAAAAAAACCTAAATAGTAAAATAAAGTAAAACCTTGGATCCTATGAAATATTTTGTGGAACGACGGTGCTTGAAGTGGCTATTGGGAAGTTGCTTGCCATTATCACTAACTACTTATAGCGGAATACTAGAACGACAAACTATGTGCTCCAATATATATGAAGATTTTGATATGCTGACGGTTGTGGTACCCCCGAAAACATTATCCCACCCATCGCTGTCTCCCGAACTGGTCCCGCTATGTCGATGGCACAATTTGGAAACGACTATGTTGTATTGACGAGAACCATTTTGTTATTCAGTTGTTGGCTTATGGACGCATACCACTAACAAGTATCACAATTTTTATATATACTTTCTTGATCTTCTATATTGTGTTGGCATACATTTTAAGCCAAGAACTAATGTTGATGATTTCACCACGATGATCACAGGGCGTACATGGGTGTCATAGATTCACATATAGATGTCTCTAAACAAGTAATTCGCTTCTTCCACACAAGTGCCCGAAAAGATGGGCCATAGATAACTTATGATAGAAAACTTCGTCTTGCACCTAATATTGAAGCCTTATTATTAACTCGTCACCCTTTCTCTCTTTTTTCTGGAAGGAAGCATTGTGTCATGTACTACAAGAAAAGTGTTATCCGTGTGTTGCTTTTCTAGATAACACATTGAATCTCTATAGTATTTTTAACACCCGAAATTCTTGTCAAAATAAAAAAAAAGAAAAACAATAAGAAAAGAAAATAAAAGTATCTTGCAAAAAGGGAAAATGAACCAAAGTGGAGGGGGCCAAAGTGTAAAGAGTACAAAACTCAAATATTCTAATATATTTGAGAGTATGGCCGCTCATTTCTAAACCCCCATATTCCGCTCTTCGACAAAAGGAAGAAGAAGAAGTGAAGTTTTCTCTCGGTTTTTTAAGAAGGAAGGGCTGAATTCGCAAATTGGTAAGTGCTATAGGTGTTTTTGGTTTGGTTTTGATGGGTTTTTGTAACACCCCGAATTTTATTTAAAAAGAAGAGCAAAGAAAAGTGTCTAGAAAGAAAAGATAATGGACACAAGTGCAGGGGGTAAAGTGTACAAAGTACAAAACCAATTATTTTATGTTTTTAAAGGGCATGGACGCCCACTTCTCCTTCCAACCACCTTTACCATCGGCTGAAAAGAAAGAAAGAAGGGAAAAACTCTTGGTTTTAGAGAGAGAAAGAAAGAAGAAGCTGCGAGAAGTAAGATTCTTAAGTATATGTTCGGTTTTAACCGAGTTCATAACTTCTTGACCGAAGTTCTTGATGTTTTAGTGCTTGTTTTCGGGAATTTAGAGTTGAATTTTCTGGTGGAAGTGTTTAGTTTGAAGATTTGCTTCAAGGTGAGTTTTAGAACCCCTCTTTTATTGATTTTCTTCATCTTGGAGCTATTATGCATACCAAACACACGTTTTAAAATGTAACCGTGAGTTTTGCCTGTTGCTCAAATGATGTTCTGTGATTTAA
This sequence comes from Flaveria linearis, assembly GCA_024085815.1. NCBI lineage: Eukaryota > Viridiplantae > Streptophyta > Magnoliopsida > Asterales > Asteraceae > Flaveria > Flaveria linearis. Next base: position 78,661,181 of record CM044001.1, read on the forward strand.
GTTTTAATGTATGATTTTGGGTTAGAATTGTTGTTAGTATGTTTTAGATACCCTTAGTATGTTAGGTCTGTGTTTGGGTAGTGTTAGAAAGGTTGCGGGTGTGATTGGCAGTTTAGAAATTTTTAGAAAGTTCTCATGTGCCTAACTGTCCTCATGCGCCCAAGGTCGTGCATCCAAATAGTAGGCATGAGCCTGAACAGTAGTTCATGCACCCAGAATAAGTGTTGATACGCCTAAGTATAAGCCATGCGCCTAAATAGTGGCCCATGCGCCCAGGAAATGTGCCCATGCGCCTAAGTGTAGGCCATGCGCCTAAAAAGTGGCCCATGCGCCCAGGAAATGTGCCCATGCGCCCTAATAGTGCCCATACGCCCAGAGTTGCTCATGCGCATAAGTGTTGATGTGCCTAAGCAGGACTCATGCGCCCGCGTAGTGGAAATACGCCCAAGCAGGGCTATGCCTGCGTAGTGCTAATGCGCCCAGATTTTTTATAGATAGAAATTTATGCTCAGGCGCCTGAAATGTTTAATTGTTCTTCGTCTTGGACTTACGGTTTTTTGAGGGTTTTAAGAGGTAGATGGTTGAGATAGGTTATGTTATGACATGATGGTTTATGCTTGATGTATGCATGATGATGTGATGAGGTTTATGATGTGTATGTGTGTGTGATGTGTTATCTTTCTTCGTTAAATAGTTTTCAAACGTATGTATTATGTTATGTAATACGTTACGTATTATGTTATGATTTTACGTGGTGTGATGTATGAATGTGCATACGTAAAGTATTATGTAACGAAAGTGGAAGATAACGAATGATAAGTATGGAAGTAACGGATGATGAGATCTGTGTCGCATACTCCGGTACGGTGTTAGTCTTCGGACATGAGCCGGGGGTTTGTTTACAGACCCGACACAATATTAGTTCGGACAGAGTCGGGGGTATTGCATGAGACAAAATGACATGTGAAAGAGATGAGGTGTTGCTTGCCGCCCCGATACTGTGTCAGTCTTCGGACATGAGTCGGGGGTTTGTTTACAGGCCCCGGCACAGTATCAGTCTTCAGACATGAGTCGGGGGTGTTGTATCCGAGATGGGATCCTTGTCACGTATCCCGGTGTTGTGTCAGTCTTTGGACATGAGTCGGGGGTTTGTTTACAGACCCTGTCATAGTATCAGCTTTCAAGCATGAGTCGAGGTTATTGCATGAGACAATATTCGTTTAATGGTAAATAATGTATTGATTGATAATGAACGATGACAAAGATAATAATAATTATTATCAATGTGTACGTATGATTTATGATCACGATCGAGGGTAAAGTTTTGGTTCCAAAGAAAGTAAAGTATTTTTATATTAAAACTAAAACTCACTCAGCGTCGCTGACTTTTTATATGCATAATAGTTGGCAGGTATTTTGTTGATGCTGAGCAGTTGCAGGCATGGATGCATAAGCTACTGGGAGCGTTTTGAGGCTGGCATCCACATTTTGACATGCTATAGTGTTTTGATATGTAAACGAATGATGTAATGTAATGAAATGACATGTTTTAATTTTTAATGAAAGTTTTTAAGTTCTGCTGCAAAAGTAATGTATGTTCTAAAAATGTTTTGAGCGATGACTTTCCAACTGTAAGCGTTCCGGGAACAGGGCCTTATAGTTTTCATCCTTGAAACTGATTTTTATGTGTTTTATGTGTTTGGTTGTTTATTTTGATTTGTTTTAGGTGTTTGAACTCTCGTGCACACAAGTTTGGAGGAGTTTTACTTGCTGGTTGCAATTGGTGAGTTCTAGATCCTGGTTTGTATGTGTTTTAAACTTTTAGGGCTGAAAATGCATGTTTAAAATGGGTTTTTGCAATTCTTGTATATAATCGTATGTATATATGCTTATGTTTTAGTGTTTTATGTTTGTTATGCGATGTTGATGCTTAGAATGATAGGAATAAGGTTAGAATAGGTTGATATGCAGATTGGGATTGAAAATATTACTGAAATGTATACAACTGTTAGCCATGCGCCCAAACATGGTCTATGCGCCTGAAACTTTGTCTTAGAAAAACTTAAGTGAAGTTCGTGCGCTCCAATAGTCCTCATACGCCTGAAAAATTTGCATGAATATACCGAGTGTTAACCCATGCGCCCAAACAGTACCCCATGCGCCCTACCATTTTGCCCAGGCGCCTAAGTGTTAGTCATGTGCCTGAACAGTACCTCATGCGCCCAAAATTAGTTCCCAAACACCTAAGTGTTGACTCATGTGCCCATATAGTGTTAATACGCCCAAGCAGGACTCATGCGCGTGCATAGTGCTCATGCGTCTAAAACACTTAGAAAAGTTTCTGAAATTTTGGGAAAAGTAGAATTTTAGGGTTTGACCCTGATTTGACTTGTCCCTTATTTTTGTTTATTTTATGCATGTCTTTGGGCTGTTCATATGTTCCATACTATTATTATGTGACTTTACGTTGTGTGTTTATGCTCGTGTACGTAAAGTATTATCATTAATCAAGTGAAAGATTAATATTAATAAAAAGTGGAACATAATGAACGAATGAAAGTCTTGCAAGCAAATTGAATGGAGGTGCACGACCATGTTGTCGTTAGCTCAACTGTATGGGGTTTAGCTAACCTGAAGGATGCACATAGGGTCAATCTTTAAGATTGACATGACCTTTGTAGCATACCCTAGGTACTGGGTCACGCTTCGTGCACAATGTTAGGGGTCTATTTATAGACTTCGGCCTAGTATCAGTTTTGTGCACAATGTTCGGGGTATTGCACATTTGTCTGAAAGGAAAATGAAAGATAATAATGAAAGAAAGAATGAGAAAGATAATGATGATGATAATGAATATTATCTGGATATACGCATGATGTGTGCTCGCATATGAAAGTAATGTATTTTATTCAAGAAGGATATTTTTATATATAAATCATATAAGGTATTTAAATACTTTTAAACTAGAACTCACTCAGCTGAGTTTTATGCATTTTCAATTGGCAGGTAACTATTGCTGAGCATGGTATGCGGGGGAAGCTACTCGTCGGGGCTAGACTGGCATCCATTCATGCTTAATGATTTTTTTGTATTGTAATGCAACAAATTGCTTATTTTATAACCCTAACTTACTACAATGTATTATTTTGCAACATTAATTATATGCATGAATGGTTTTTGTTAACTTAATTCCGCTGCAACATTGTATGAAATGTGTATTGTTTTATATATTATGCTATGATTGACCTACTACGAGGTTCCCAGGAACGGGGCCTTACAGTATTAGTGGACTGTATGGACAACTTCAAACCTCATAAGTATTTGCTAAGCCGTACAAAGGAAAACGAGGCTAGCTTTTTTTTAGGTATTTGTTTTCTTATTTGGGTTGTAGGTATGTTAATGTCTTTGCTAAGGAGTCGGGGGTCTCTTCGGAAGCGGTCTCTCTATCTCTCAGGATAGAGGAAAGACTTGCCACCACATACCCCTCCCAGACCCTGCTTTTCAGCGGGATACACTGGGTATGTTTGTTTGTTTGTTTGGTTGTAAGTATGTTAATAAGGTAAAAAAGATCAAAGGTCCCATGAGCTATTTGGCAATGTTCATATAAGAAATCATCGAAGGCTCTCTCATATCATAGAGCTTATTGACCTAGTTGGCCACAAGAATCCAGTCCATATATCTGTGCACATGTACAACACTCATGTTTTAGGACAACATGAGGCCAACCAATAAGTCCTCATATTCTCCTTTGTTATTTGAACTGTTGAGGCGTAGACGAAGCGCATATGTAAGATCAGCTCCATTTTAACTTACCAATAACATTCCTACCTTAGAGCCTATTATTTAAATGCATCTTAATAGTTAAGGCTTCAAAAGGTTTGATTGTATTTTTTGGTAGCTAATTCTTGTCCCACGGGTAGCGCCATGGGCACCGAGATACCCTAGAGGACCATTCGGATTAAACTGATTGGGAACACTCTACATGATGACCACTAGGAAGAGACTTTTCCTACTGACAGGATTGTCATTTAACCACCAACACTAGTTAAGGAGGATCATATTGATCTCATACTATAAAATCTAGGATATTCACATACTAGATCAATCTCAATTGTATAATGCAAAATGAATAACAATTGGAATGGTTATCACTTTTACACATGACATGATCAAAGGCATAACAATGTAAATAAGTTTTCGTTTTCAATTATCAATATTACATAAGCATTACAAAATGTGAAAACGATAATGTTACATTCAACAAAGAGAAACAACTACTTTTACAAACATAGAGGTTCTCCCGAGAATACTATGTTGTCGTATCAAAATGTTTTCACATGGCTTAATAAGTTCTCGCGTGGTTGAATGTTTTCACACATGTAGAGTTTCATTTTCTCTGTAAAATCCTTGATTTTTATGCTTAAGCTACATGCCTAGCTCTTTTAATGATTATAATATTTCTATATGTGACCATTAATTAAATTCAAGAATCTATTTATGGAAACTATCCATGTTCTATACATTGTGATTCATTGTGATACTGTTACATGGTAGTATGATTCTATGATAACACATGTGTAAATACTAGATCTTGCATTAAAAGGAAACTTGAAAATTCCGTAGAATTTATCAAAGTTTAAGACAAATCTAAATTTCAACATAAGCGAAACTCATAAAATGGGTGAAAATTTACATATGCGTAACATAGGGTTTACGTATGTAGATTTATAAAAAGAATTTGATTTATTTAATTAAATTAAATATTTTGATTATCTAAACATATAAAATATAAATATGTATATATGCATGGAGAATTACAAAAGTATAAATATATATATAAATATATATATATATATATATATATACATATATATATATATTTATATATACATACATATACGTATACGTGTACGTATACGTGTACGTATACGTGGACGTACACGTGTGCGTATACGTGGACGTACACGTGTGCGTATACGTGGACGTACACGTGTGCGTATACGTGGACGTACACGTGTGCGTATACGTGGACGTACACGTACACGTACACGTCCACGTGCACGTGCCGTCCACGTGCACGTGCACGCGCACGCGTGCACGTGTGCACGTGTAAGTGCACGTGTACGTGCACGTGTACGTGCACGTGTACGTGTACGTGTACGTACACGTACACGTGTACGTATACGTGTACGTACACGTGTACGTATACATGTGTTGCTGCCGCTACGTATACGTATACGTATACGTATACGTGTACGTGTACGTACACGTGTACGTACACGTCTACGTACACGTCTACATATACGTATACGTATACATATATAGATATACATATATATACATGTACATATATATATATATGCATATATATATATACATGTACATATATATACATATATATATATACATACATATATATATATGCATATATATATATACATACATACATACATATACATACATACATACATATATATACACATATATATATACATATATATATACATATATATATGTATACATATATATATATATATACATATATATACATATATACACATATATATATACATATACATATATATATATAAATATATATATATATATACATATATATACATCTATACACATATATATATACATATACATATATATATATATACATATAGATATATATATGTATACGTATACGTATACATATACATATACATATACATATACATATACATATACATATACATATACATATACATATACATATACATATACATATACATATACATATACATATACATATACATATACATATACATATACATATACATATACATATACATATACATATACATATACATATACATATACATATACATATACATATACATATACATATACATATACATATACATATACATATACATATACATATACATATACATATACATATACATATACATATACATATACATATACATATACATATACATATACATATACATATACATATACATATACATATACATATACATATACATATACATATACATATACATATACATATACATATACATATACATATACATATACATATACATATACATATACATATACATATACATATACATATACATATACATATACATATACATATACATATACATATACATATACATATACATATACATATACATATACATATACATATACATATACATATACATATACATATACATATACATATACATATACATATACATATACATATACATATACATATACATATACATATACATATACATATACATATACATATACATATACATATACATATACATATACATATACATATACATATACATATACATATACATATACATATACATATACATATACATATACATATACATATACATATACATATACATATACATATACATATACATATACATATACATATACATATACATATACATATACATATACATATACATATACATATACATATACATATACATATACATATACATATACATATACATATACATATACATATACATATACATATACATATACATATACATATACATATACATATACATATACATATAAATGTATATGTATATATATATACACATATATATACATATAGATATATATACATATACCTGCGCGCGTACCTGCGCGCGTACCTGCGCGCGTACCTGCGCGCGAACCTGCGTGCGTACCTGCGTGCGTACCTGCGTGCGTACGTACGTACGTATCTAGGTACCTACGTATCTACCTACGTACGTACGTACGTACGTACCTAGGTACCTACGTACCTACGTACCTACGTACCTACATTCCTACGTACGTTCCTACGTACCTACCGACCTACGTACCTACCTACCTACGTACCTACCCACCTACGTACCTACCTACCTACCTACGTACCTACCTACATACCTACATGCATACCTACATGCATACCTACATACATACATACATACAGTACATACATACATACATACATACATACATACATACATACATACATACATACATACATACATACATACATACATACATACATACATACATACATACATACATACATACATACATACATACTTCCATTCATTCATACATACATACATACATACATACATACATACATACATACATACATACATACACACATACATACATACATACATACATACACACACATACATACATACATACATACATACATACATACATACATACATACATACATACATACATACATACATACATACATACATACATACATACATACATACATACATACATACATACATACATACATACATACATACATACATACATACATACATACATACATACATACATACATACATACATACATACATACATACATACATACATACATACATACATACATACATACATACATACATACATACATACATACATGCATACATACATACATACATACATACATACACAAATGCTTGCATGCATGCATGCATTCATATACATACATACATACATACATACATACCAATAATCTCCTCTCTTTCATCCCTTTCTCCTCTCTTTTATCTCCATGCCATCGCCACCTGCACACCAGCATGCCATCCCTCTCTCCCCTCCGGCCACCACGAGCATACCTGCACAACACCACACCATCCCTCTCTCCCCCCCGCCACCTACATGCCATCCCTTTCTCCCCTCCGACCACCATGAGCATACCACCAATTCCTCTCTTTCATTCCTCTCTCCTCTCTTTCATGTCCACGCCACCGCCACCGCCATCTGCAACCCTCCCCGCCGCCTGCATCGCCGCCGCCACTGTCGCCACTGTCACCACTACCGCAACCTTTCTCTCATTTTTTGATTCTGATATGTTATATTTTGGCATATCTTATGGGTATGTGTTAATTTTTAATGTTCTTGATTTTTAACTTTATCTTCTTAGTTCTCATGTTCTTACTCTATTATCCTCAATTATTGTCACTTTCAAATTTTTTGGTTTTATTTCTTCATAAATTTAGGCTTACTTTTACATATGATGTACTTTATCTTGCAGGCAATAGATGATTCAAATGAGGTATGCAGTAGAATGCAAACAGACTAGTGCCAAATCATTACGGCTCCGTCTTATATGTTTTTCATCTTTGCTTGTATCCGGTTCAAGATGGTTTAGTTACAGATTTGGTGGTTTTCTGGCATGTTTATCGAGTAATAGTATACCTCACAAAAGAAAATGTTATTTTTATTTAGTTTACATTACCTTACATTGATTTACATTGTCTTATGTGTTTTTCATCTTCGATTTTATCCGGTTCAAGATGGTTTAATTCCGGATTTGATAGGTTTCAGGCTTGTTTATCAGGTAATAGAATACCTCACAAAAGAAAATGTTATTTTTATTTAGTTTACATTAGCTTACATTGATTTACAGATTGGTTTACATCGGTTTAACTTCGTTTACATTGTTGTAGTTTTGTTATTTTGGTCTTGTTGTAGTATTGAAATTTTATCATAGTGTTGTAGTTACATGGTGTAATGTCCTTTGTTGGTTAGGTTGTCGTAATGAGGCTGTTACTGTTAGTTGTAGTTGTGTAATATCGGGTGTAAAATTTTGTTAAAGTAGTGCAATATTGTATGGTCAAATGTCGTTTGCAAGATTACATGGGAATTATAATTATAAGGTGAATTACAAGATGTATTAGTAAACGGTTTACAATGATTTACATTGTAAAAGCATTAGTATTACAGTGGTGTAGTTTTGTTATAGTGGTGTAACATCTAGTTTTAAATGTTCTTAGGTGTTGCACATGCTAGTTACAGTAATGTAACTGCAGTCGTTTGAACTGAACCACAAAAATATGTGAAGACTATATGGGAATTAACGAGAAAAATGATACGAGTTTAACGATATAGTTTTTATAAAAATATAATATGGTATAAAAAGTTGTGAATGTATAAAAAAGTTGGATGTATAGTTAATTTTACATAAAAGAAAAATATATATGAGGAAAGATAAAGTTAGGTTGTGACACTTGTCACTACCATATCAACTTGCATTATCTTAGGTTGGTTAAATGACCACATTACTCTTTTCTATAAAAAAAAATTAATGGACACATGATATGATCTCTTGTCTTCCAATGTAAATCAATGGACCAAATAGGGTTAATGGGTTTTTATAAAAAGTAAAGATTCTCAATAGAACCAAACCCTATATATATGTGTGTGTGTGTGTGTATATATGTATGTATAGATATATATATGTATATATATATGCATATATGTATATATATATATATATACATATATATATACATGCATATATATATACATACATATATATACATATATATATATAGACACACACACACATATATATACATATATACATATATATATATATATACATATATATATATGTATATATATATGTATATATATGTATATATATGTATGTATATATATGTATGTATATGTATGTATGTATATATATATGTATATATATGTATGTATGTATATATATGTATGTATATATATATGTATGCATATATATATATGTATATATAAGTGCATATATATATATATGTGCATACATATATATATATATATATATATATATATATATATAGTTGCAGTTTTTAAATCATTTAAGTGATATATCTAATAAATTATTAAATAATTAAGTTGTAATTATCCTAAATCTAATAACTAAATAATCAAACTAATTCTAAATTTTGAAATAGAATTTCGTTCATCCCCTATCGCTACTAAAAGATATGATTTTTATTAATAAATTATTAAGAAAGTCTATCCTAATTTAAACTTAAAAATCTAATTTTTGACTTAAAATAGTGGGTCTTATTGTTATTATTTTTCACACCAAACTATAAATCTAGAGCTCCCATAGAATCATTCATAAACTCATCACACCTCTCTTGAAGATCCTGAAAGTTTTCCCTATCAAGAAAGTTTGTATTCTTCGGGTACATACCTTTTAAATTCTGTTTTATCAAAATTAAATCATAACTAGATTGGATCTTTGATTAAATAACATGTTTGTGTGGTAATAATAAATCTAAGTTAGGATCAAAATATCAAATGAATATTAAATCATCAAAAATTTACTTAAACACATCAACCTTAAATTTTCAGATTTTGACAAGATTCAAAGTACCAACTTTGCACAACTATATCTTTCTCATAACAAATACTTTTATATGATTCTATTTTTAAAATTAAATTCAGAGTTTTACCTTTCTAACATATAAAGGTTGTGTTCTAACTAATTGATTTGACCTTCAAATAGCTTGCGCATCTTTAGTGCGTGAATCTATACAAAGCTATCAAAACCCTAATTTTTATAACTTTTCAATATCTTTAGAAATATAATGTAAAGAAACCATTTGTTATAAAATAAGCAATATAAAAATTTTTTAAACAATAAAAATCCAAACTTTAGTGATAATCATGATTATCTGTCAACTTTAAATCATGTTTCTAGTAAAATTGTTCTTATTTTCAATTATAACTTTCTACTATACAACTTTTTTATTTCCATCCTTGCTAGAATTATATTTACACTTTTTTCCTATATTTTAAAAACATATCAAACACATCTTTAACTTGGTTAAGTATACATCTGGAATCGTTTCATCCGGTATGAGAAGCAAAAGGCTCTAACTAAGAAAAGACAGGGTACTTAAGTGATGAAAATACAATTCTTTCCTAGAAATCTTTTTGTTCAGTGTGCTAGTCTACGATGATACATATATTTATACAACATCCGTTCTTGAAAATTTTATAATAACAACCACTCAAGTATCCACAAATATAATAAACTAACTAAATAAACTTACTTAGAGAAATCTTCACTCTAAGTTACTATAAGTTGCAAGATCAACCCACATACTTTACAATCTGAGTTCATAGCCCTCTCTTATTTTGTATTTTAAGGTGGATCCATGATCTCTATATCAAACTGGGAATTTAAATTCTTCCGTCAAAACTAGTCTTTTGCAAACTCAATGATAAATTTTCTAATACTGGTAAAACTAAACTGATTATAGATCATGTTATATTCTATGACACTTTTTACTACAAAATCTCTCTATTTTCTAAAATCTATACATCCATTCACTTCAGATAAGTCACATGAGTATGTAGATGGATCTATTGGCCTAACAAGCCTATTCGGTACTCGAGTTCATGCATGCTAATCAATACCTTGCGTCCTTTGAGTCAACGTATTCTTTTTTACTTGGGAGGAGCTGGATATTTAAAAACTTCATACTAGACAAACATATTATTAGTCCGACCTCTTATGTTAGAGGGTTAGACGGGAGGACATTGGATCACTAGGGTTGGTTGTGGGCTCATGTATAATAGTTTAACTACTTGTATTTAAAAAATTTATTTGTTGGTTTGTACATTGTTATTTACTATATGTATACTTCTAAACTTATATTCTTACCAACTCTATAGTTGACATATTTTAGCATGTTTTCAAGTAAAACTAAGTTCGTTTCTTATTCACGTTAGGTTTCAAGGATAAGTTTTAGTTGGACCTATTTAGACTTTGAATAAAATGAAGACTAATTTGCTTGTTTGGTTTATTGGCTTTTAGAATTGGAAGTAATCAACTATTCGGTTTAATAAGTAATTTCTTTTAGTACTCTTTATGCTTGTCTTATGATTTCATCATGCGTTGATGTTTTCACTTTAATCGGGGTGTGATATTCTGAGTCTCTTAGTTTGACCTCTATAATCTCCCTTTAGGCTTGGTGAATCAAATCTTTAATATACCATGTGTGCACACTTATAATCTTCCCTATAAGCACACACTTATTTTCGAGGGCATTATTGATCATCCAACTAAATTGTCCTGCTACAAAATGCAGTGATTCATTAGCTTCAATTGGACACGCCTAAAGCCTCATCAAATCTTTTTTCCTAAACTTGAGCAGATCAATTGGATCAACATTATAAACTCTTTGTCAACACGGTATATTACTGCATGACATGTGTTCTTCTCTCACACACACCTCATCAACTTTGACAAACTATTAATAGGCATTGTGTAACACCCGAAAATTTATAAAAGAAAAGAATAAAGAAAGAAAAGTGAAATAATCCACATCAAGGGGTTAAAGTTGCCCAATAGGCAAACTTTAATATTATTATGTTTAAAAAAGAGGGCATGGCCGCCCATTATGTTGTTCCATCAACTGCTTCGGTTTTAGAGAGAGAGGACAGGAGGGTCCATTGGTTTTAGAGGGAGAAAGAAGAGGAATTGGCTTAAAGGTGAGTTTTTCATGTGTTTTGTTCGTTTCAGCTAAGTTTTCAGCTTCGGGACCGAGTTTTACACGTTCTTATGTGTTTATATGTGTTCGGTTGTGTGTTTTAGTGTGTTTAAGTGTTAGAACTCCTTGTGAGCTCAAGTTTGAAGAACTGTTAGTCGAAAGCTGCACTAGGTGAGTTCTAAACCCTGGTTTTATGTGTTTTTAAACTTCTTTAGGACAGAAAATACATGTAAAATGTTTTTACAACTGTTATGTATGTTGACTGTATGTATATGTGTATGAACTCTTGTGTGTTATGGTTGTAAGCTAGTTGTAGGTGCCTATTATGGTAGATTTAAGTTGTGAACAGGTTAGAATGAAGATTGGGGCTGAGCATAAGTTAGAATATGTCAAACTCTTGACTCATGCGCCCAAATAGGGCCCATGCGCCTGAAATTTGCCTTAGAAAAGTATGTGTAGTATGCGCCCCAATAGTCCTCATACGTTCAGGAATTTGTCTGAAAAATATTAAATGTTAGCCCATGCGCCCAAACAGTACCCTATGCGCCCAAACATTTTGCTCAGGCGCCTATGTGTAGGTCATCCGCCTAAACAGTACCTCATGCGCCCAAGTTCCCATGCGCCCACTGCTCAAACGCCTAAGTGTTAGGCTCATGCGCCCAAGCAGTGCCCATGCGCCTGGAATTTCCGATGCGCCTAACTTTCTCATGCACCTAAGTATCCATGCGCCTGCATAGTGCTCAGGCGCCTACAGAGTACTCATGCGCCTAGAACACTTTGAAAGCAATATTTAAAGAGGATCATAACCCATAAGGGTTCAGACACAGGGGGATCAGTCTTGGTGATTGATCCATAGTACGAAACAAAATCCTTGCCGCTTAACCTCGAGGCTGAGGTACCTTTGTGCCTAACGATGGGGTATAGTTATGACAGGTTCTAGAAATAGTGTAAGACAATGAAAAAGTATGAAATGAACGAATGCGTACGATAATGAAAGATAATGAGCTTATACTTTGATGTATGTATGATGAATGCTCATGTACCAAAGTAAAGGAAGTGTTTTGTTAAAAAGGATATTTTCATATATAAAGTATACAAGGTATTTTAAATGCTTTAAAACTAGAACTCACTAAGCAACACTGACTTTTATGCATCTTCAGTTGACAGGTAATTGATGCTGAGGGTGGCACGCGGGTGAAGCTACTTGATAGGACAAGACTGGCAATCCATTCATGCTTAACAATATTGTTGTTTTGTAATGCAATTTAAAGATCCATTTGTAACTAATGAAACAATGATGTATTGCTTAACAACATTGGTTATTAATGAAATGAATGATTTTTGTTAACTTAATTCTGCTGCAACATTTTATGAAATATGTATTGTTTTATAGAATAATGCTATGATTGTCCAACTGTGAGGTCTCCGGGAACGGGACCTTACAAGTTGGTATCAGAGCCAAAGTTTAAGAGAAATGGGTAAATATTTTCAAAAACCTAAACTTAAACTGAAAATGGGATGAATGGAGGGATGCCAGCCCGAGTAGCTACGTGCCATCAGGTATTTCTTTTCTTAATGTTTACTGGTATTATATGCGTGTTCTATCTAATTTATGTGCCTTTAATAGATTTGAATACTAATGTAGCCAGGATAGGAAATGCTTGAGGGATGAAGAGTAAAGTAAATGGCTAATCACAACTGGCCACTGTAATTAGGGACTTACTATACTTAATATAAACTGAGTTATTACTTGGAATGACCGTGATAGTGTTTGAACCTTATAGTGTTTAGCGGATGGATGGAGGTAGATCATCTAAGGCTTCTAGAGGTGGAGCACATGGTGGACGCGGTGCTCGACCGCATGTTACAAAGAACAGGGTAGAGCTGCTGAAACGACACGTGAAGAGCTCGAGATCCATCACCAGGAAGGTGGTGATGAGAGTGCAAACTTGAGGACTTCGGTGAAAAAAGCAATAGTATAGGAGGTTCACCAAGTCATGCAGACGATCCTACCGTCTGTAGTGACTGAAGTCATTCGGGCTGTGAGGGAGGATGAGAGGAAGGAGAAGGAGGAAGAGAGAAGGACTACAACTAGAAGAAGGGGGAATGAGAGGGGTCGTGATGAAGAAGAGGAATTGAATACGGAGAAGGCGACCTCCAATGATGAGAAGGAAGTAGTAGTGTGGGAAATCGCGAAGGGGTGCAGCTAGGGGGCAGTCCAACGGTGTAAACCCTCGACTTTTGATGGCAACAGTAATGCTGCCGCTGCTCACCACTGGGTAAGAGAGATGGAGGCGATGTTAGAGATTAGTGAGTCCAGGGAGGAACAGAAGGTGAAGTGCGCGGCTCACCCGTTCATTGACTTGGCTCTGTGTTGGCGGGACAATATTATCCAAGCCGAGGGCATCAGGGCCATCGGGAAGATAAGGTGGGGAGAGTTAAAGAAGATGGTGATTGTGGAATTCTATCCTCGCAGGGAACTAGACAAGATAGAGAGGGATTTCCTACAGCTTGAGGCGGGAACCATGACCCACCAACAATACACCACCAAGTTCAATGAAATAGCGAGGCTGGTGCAGGATCAGGTGACTTCGGTGTCGAGGAAGATTAAGAGGTATGTGCAGTGATTGCCGGCTGATATCCTCAGACATTTGATTGCTCTCCGACCAAGCATTTTCAGGTCAGCAGTGGATCTGGATGGGAGGCTATATGATAAGAGAGAGGTGGCGGTGGTTGAGGTGAAGAAGACAGGTGGTGGTGACAAGAACTAGAGCGGGAAACGATTTAGGCGTGGCGGTTTCACCCTTAACAACAAGAGGATGAGGCTAGATGACGGAGGGTGGTATCATCAAGCTCTGGGATGAAGAAGTGCGGTAGAAGTGGAAGGGAGCACATGGGTGAATGTAAGTAGGGAACGGATGTGTGCTTGAAGTGTGGATAGCCCGGTCATGTGGCGAAGATGTGTGGGGTTATGCGGTGCTATAACTGTGGCAAGGAAGGCCATCTAAGCATGGATTGCAAGAAGCCAAGGGCTAAAAGTTCTAGGATGAAGAAGAGGATTGAAGAAGGAGGGCAGAGGGCAAGTACTAGAGCCTTCACGATGACCACAGAGGAGGCTAGGGTGGACCTCGATGTCGTGTTAGATATGTTTCTAGTAAACCAAACTTGTGCCTCTGTATTGTTTGATTCTGGTACTAGTAGGAGTTTCATTTCTGTTGCTTTCTATGCTAAGTTTCCTTATAGTAGTAAAAGTATTGATGAGCCATTTGATGTAGAAACTGCTATTGGTAAGTCTACTAGAATTTTTGATATGACAGAAGACTGCGACATAGAACTAGAAGGCCATAGGTTTTCTACTAAACTATTTGTGATGCCCCTAGGAGGATTTGATGTAGTACTAGGGATGGATTGGTTAGCGACCTATAAGTTGAATATTGCGTGTCGTAAGATGATGATCCGATTAACTGCGCTCGATGAGAGTTCGGTGATGAGCTACGGTGATTGAGTTACTACGGTTCCAAAAGTGATTTTGATGGTGGTGGAAGAAAAGTGTATGAAACGTGGATGTAATGCCTACCTAGCTTACATGAAGGATGTGGAGGCGCCAGAACCACAATTTTCTGACATACCGTGGTGTGCGACTTTCCCGATGTGTTTCCGGAAAACTTATTGGTGTGCCACCTGACCACGAGATCGAGTTCTAGATCGATCTAATACCTGGTGCTCAACATGTTGCTAAGGCACCATATCGTCTAGCTCCGTCTGAAATGAAGGAACCGATGGCTCAGTTGCAAGAGCTAATAGATAAGGGATTCATCTGATCGAGCATCTCTCTTTAGGGTGCTCCGGTCTTGTTTCTTAAGAAGAAAAACGATAGTATGAGGATGTGCACAGACTACCACGAGTTAAACAAGTTAACGGTGAAGAACCGATATCCCTTACTGAGAATAGATGACTTGTTTGATCAGCTCCAAGGTGCCAGTTGGTTCTCGAGGATAGATCTTCGATCTGGCTACCATCAGTTGAAAGGGAAAGAGCAGGACATTCCTAAGACAGCTTTCGCACGCGTTATGGACACTATGAATTTCTTGTTATGTCCTTTGGTTTGACCAACGCGCAAGCTGCCTTTATGGACTTGATGAATCAAGTGTGTCGGCCAATGTTGGATAAATCAGTGATCATGTTCATTGGCGATATCCTGAATTGTTCGAAGAGTGAAGAGGAACATGCTGGTCATATACGGGAGGTACTAGAGACGCTTAGAAGGGAGAGGCTGTATGCTAAGTTATCCAAATGCGTGTTCTGGTTGCGCGAGGTTCAGTTTTTAGGTCATGTTATTAATCCTGAAGGGATCATGTGTAAGGTCCCGTTCCCGGGACGCTTACAGCTGGCCATTCATCATTCTTAAAATATATAACTTCATTAACTTTAATAAACATTGCAGCGAAATCAGTGAAATAACTTTTCATTTCAATATAAATGCTTTTGCAAGTTAATACAACATTCATTACAAAACATCGTTTGTTCATATTATAGTGCAAAAACATTAAACGAAAGAATGCCATCCAAAATGAGCCGAGTAGCCGCCCTGTGCCATCCTCAGCAACTTTACCTGCCAACTAGAAACACATAAAAAGTCAGCGTTGCTGAGTGAGTTCTAGTTTTATAAATAAAATACTTTACTTTCATTAATACCATTTCTTTACTTTCACACAATCATACATCATACGTACACATAGATAATATCATTATTCTCTTCATTATTCGTTATCTTTTACTTCTATCTAGATCCTGTCAAACTTTACCCTCTTCATGGCACACAGCCATGATTACAGAGGTCGAGTGACAAGGATCCCGTTTCGTGCTCCGTTATTACATTTCATCTGTTCATTTCTTTCATTCGTTCATTACTTTAACTTTTGTTCTTTCATCATACTTTCTTGTTATACTTACTCTTTCATCTTTACCTCTTTTCTTTCCATCACCCATAAACCTTACCCTTCTGTATCGTGGTACTGGACCTAGGTCTACCATAGACCTTCTATAATGGTGCACCACACCCCTGGCTACAGTACCTAAGGTAAAGTTTAGGTGTACCATTGCCATATGCAATACCCTTCTGTTTCATGGTACTGTACCTAGGCCTATCATAGACCTTCTATAACGGTGCATCGCACCTCCTGGCCACAGTACCTAGGATATGCAGCAGTGGTTCTATACAAATGGTTAATCACAGTGTCAATGTAACACCCGAAAGTTTGACCTTTTGGTAGGCTATGCGACTGAGCCTCAGTCGCCTGTGATTTATGCGACTGGAGGTCATCCGCATGGCTATTCGGCCGAATGAGTAATAGTTGATGTCCAATCTCCCGATTGAGACTCAGACGCCCGATTGAGTCTCAATCGCACGATAAGTGATGCGACTGAGGGTTTCGGTCGCATAAGCTCAATCGCAGAGTAGTTCAGTCGCACGGTTAAGAGTTAGTCGCATATAACCCAGTCGCAGAGTGACTAGTCGTACGGAAGGAAGTTCAATCGCACGTTTGAGTACCCATTCGCATGAGTAGCCCAATCGCATTACCCAGTCGCATGGAGGACATGCAACTGGTGGTAGTTCAGTCGCCCGGACAGGGCTGATGTGAGTGAATGTAGAAGTGTATGTATGATGTATGCATGTTAGTATGATGTTGCCATGATAGATGGTGAATACTGATGATATGTAAGTATGTATGTTCCTTATGTATATGTGTCTTATCTTTAATAACTTTACGTGAATGAATGAACGAAAGAAACGAATGTATTAAAAACGTAAAGTGAAAGATAATGAAAGAAGGAACATGATGAATGAATGCATGCATTAATGAAAGAAAGTAAGAAAGGCTTGCAAGCAAATGAAGGAGGTGCACACCCCTGGCAGGTGTTAGCTCAACGGTGTACGGGTTAGCTACCCCGAAGGATGTACATCGGGTCAATCATTGAGATTGATAATGAGGTGAGCAACTTCGTGTTGCAAGAGACTCGGTTAGCAGGCAATCATAAGATTGTCACTGAGGTGAGCAGTCGCGCGCTGCAACAGACTCGGCTAACGTATGTTAGTAGTGAAGTGAAAGATAAGTGGTGCATGTGCTTACCCCAGGTGACTGGATCAGCTTTGTGCACAACGTTCGTGGCTAACCACCACAGGTCCAGCACCAGTAGTATTTATGATGAAAGTGGGGTATTGTACATGTCACCGAATGTAATGAACGTTCGAACGAAAGTAATGAAAGTATGAATGAATGTAATGAATGTTCGAACGTAAGTAATGAATGTATGAATGAAAGTAAAGTACGTACGAAAGTATGTAAAGCATGTATGTATGAAGGTAAACGAGAATGATGAAGTGTACACGAATGAAAGTAAGTAATGAATGATGAGATAATAATAATATTATCTACGTGTACGTATGACGTGTGAACACATGTATGAAAGAGCAGTTAATGAGAATGAAAGTATGTTTTATTATAAAACTAGAACTCACTCAGCAACGCTGACTTTTATGTGTTTTCCAGTTCGCAGGTAGTGTTGCTGAGGATGGCACGAGGCGGCTACTCAGCTCTTTTGGGATGGCATTCTCCATTTGATAATGCTGCAATGTCATGCGTTGTGGGTCCATAACGCGCGCAACTCATCACGTTGCATGTCATTATGAGATTTCTTGAGGATCTGAATAAACGAGATTACTCAAGAAATCTCCTTTTGAATTTTGATAAGTTCGCCACGCATTGGAAGCGTGCGCGTAGCACATGCAACGAAATATGTTGCATGAGAGTGTCAAGAGTATTCCGTCAGGGTTCCGATGTACGGAATTACCTAAGGAATATTCTTTAGTATAAAAATATAATTTTTATGTTTTTGAACTTAATATCTCCTCTAGAGGTCGCTGTATGATCCTATGAGGAGAGACAAAGTAGAGAAAGCTGCATTTGTAATCGAGTCAATGATGTAATGACTTTTATGAATAAATGAGAATGTATATAATTTATCATTTCCGCTGCGTTGATTTATAATTATATACATTATGTACGTTATATGTGCGATGAAGAACCAACGGTAAGGTGCCCGGTGAGCGGGGCCTTACAGTCAAGCTTTACCCTCTTCATGGCACACAACCACGATTACTGAGGTCGAAAGACAAGGATTCCATTTCGAGTCTGTTGCGATAACAAGTTCGGTCACCTCCTATATTTGCTTGCAAGCCTTTCTTACTCTCATTCTTTATTAATGCATGCATTCATTCATCATGTTCCTCTTTCATTATCTTGCACTTTATGTTACATAATACTTTCGTTTCATTCTTTAACATAACACGTAAAGTCACGGAAAGATAAACATAAACCATAATAAGGAACATCAACATACACAATTGCATCATCATACAGGGCATCATCATACATACGGAGCATACATCATGCATAAACATGCAACATCATCATGCCCAATTTACCCTCTAAGACCTCAATGGTCATCTTACATGTATTTACGGGAACTACCACGTCAAAACTTACATCGACACTTTCCCCGAAAGTCAGTACTTTAACTATGTTCCTCCTCGGGTACAACATCCCTATTTAGGCGTATAGGCACCCTTCAGTCGCATGGCCTCCATGCGACTGAACATCATGCGAATGGATCTATGCGGATGGACACTAATGCGGATGAACACCTAGTCATGCGAATGGACCTCATGCGGATGGACTCTATGCGAATGGACCTTATGCGAATGGACCTCATGCGGTTGGACTTAATGCGGATGAGTACCTATGCGACTGGTATTCGCACTCCAGTCGGCCGTATGGCCTCCAGTCGGTCTCCTAGCCCTAACTGATGCAGAATACAGTTCATCCCGAACCCAATCTGCCATTTTTGACCTCCAAGCTCATCCAAACCCATTTTAAGCCCAAATCAAGCATCCTAAACCTTAGGAATGCATACTACAACACCATTCAAGCACACACAAGCATGAAAACATACTCCAAACGCATCACACGCAAACACACCCAAATGGGTCAAACACACACACATACGAAAACGGGTTTACTATGTGTTCCAGCCCCAAATTAGTTAAAAACGAGTAAAATAGGGGTCCTAGAACTCACACAAACTACCCCAAGAAGAAGAGTTTCGTCTAGACCCGCAACATGACGATTTTGCACACTCGAACCAAGCTTTCTTCTTCTCTTCTCCCTTTTCTCTCTTCTTTCTCTCTATGGCTGGTATGTGTGGGTGTGGGGAGAGGGTAAGGGCTGCCCTCTCCCTTTTAATACCCCCACTTACCCAACTTTCTTACGTTGGCAAGTTTGGTCCCTCGACTTTGGACTTTATTTCTTTTTCTTCTTTCGTTGGCTTCAAAGAAAATATCCGGGTGTTACAAGTCCACCCCCCTTATATAGGTTTCATCTCCGAAACCTGTTATTCCTCGAACAAACGTGGGTAATGCTGTCTCATTTCTTCTTCGGTCTCTCACATTGACTTGGATCCCTTCCTGTGCTTCCACTGTACACGCATAAGAGGAACCACATTATTTCTCAGCCTCTTCTCTTTTCGATCGATGATTGCCACTGGTTGCTCCACATAATTGAGCCGTTCTACTACTTCGATATCCTCCAGTGGAACAATCATATCTTCATCTGCCAAACACTTCCTTAGATGAGATACGTGAAATGTCGGGTGAATTCCACTTAACTCATCTGGTAACTCCAATCTATAGGCCACCTCTGCTACTCGAGCAATGATTCGGAAAGTGCCTATATACCTTGGGCTCAACTTGCCCTGCTTTCTGAAGCAAATGATACCCTTCCAAGGTGAGACCTTTAACATAACCCGGTCACCCACCTTGAACTCAATCGGTCTGCGTCGTTTATCATCATACGACTTCTGTCTATCTTTGGCTACCTTCATGAAAGCTTTGATCCTTTCAAGCTTTTCAGTCGTAGCCTCGATCACCTTGACGCTCCCTAACTCTTTATGACCAATATCACCCCAACAAACGGGTGTTCTGCATCTCCTTCCGTATAGCATCTCATAGGGTGGCATACCAATACTGGCATGATAATTGTTATTGTATAGGAATTCAGCTAACGGTAAGTGGTCATCCCAACTTCCCCCAAAATCAATCACATATGCCTGAAGCATGTCCTCCAATGTCTGAATGGTTCTTTCTGACTGACCATCAGTCTGGGGATGATATGCCGTGCTAATATGTAACCTCGTCCCCATGGCGTCGTAGAATTTCTTCCAGAATTTGGATGTAAACCGGGTGTCAGGATCAGACACAATAGACACTAGCACACCATGACGAGTCACAATCTCCTTAATGAAAAGATCCGCCAACCTCTCGGATGAATATGTCTCACGAATCGGTAGGAATGAGCACTCTTCGTCAAGCGGTCAATAATCACCCATATAGCATCATACCCTTTCGGAGTACGCGGCAACTTTGTAATGAAATCCATGATGATGTGCTCCCATTTCCATTCCAGTATATCCAAAGGTTGAATCTTCCCATACGGCTTTTGATGCTCGGCCTTCACTTGCAAGCAAGTAAGGCACTTACTCACATACTCCACCACGTCATGCTTCATACCCAGCCACCAATAATCTTTCTTCATGTCTTGGTACATCTTTGTAGCACCAGGATGAATAGAGTATCGAGTCTTGTGAGCTTAATCCATAATCTTCACCGGTTGATCCCCAAAATGTGGAATCCACATTCGTCCAAACCGGGTTTTAACACCAAATGTGTTTTCACCCAACACTGCGACCAGACCTCTCATTCTTTCAGAGTTAAGATGATCTTCTTTTAATGCCTCATCTTGAAACTCTTTGACTTGCTTCATCTCATCAGAGGTCATAATCAACTGGGTCTTTCCTTTCGGCTAAGGGCATCCGCCACCACGTTGGCTTTGCCCGGATGATAATAGATCTCACAATCATAATCCTTTATGAGCTCCAACCATCTCCTCTGCCTCATGTTCAAGTCCTTCTGCTCGAAGAAGTACTTCAAGCTCTTGTGGTCAGTGAAAATGGTGCACTTCGTCTTGTAGAGATAGTGCCTCCAAATCTTTAGTGCAAAGACCACAGCTGCTAGCTCCAAGTCATGAGTAGGATAGTTAACCTCATCAACCTTCAACTGTCGGGATGCATAGGCTATAACCTTTCCTCTCTATATTAACACACACCCCAATCCTGAGTATGAAGCATCAGAATAAACCACCAGATCTTCACTTCTATCGGGTAATGACAATACAGGAGCTTGGGTCAACCTCGCCTTCAATTCCTCAAATGCCTTCTCCTGAGCTTAACCCCACACAAAATTTACATTTTTCCGGGTCAACTTGGTTAGTGGAGAAGCGATCTTGGAAAAGTCTTGAATGAATGTTCTGTAATAGCCCGCCAAACCCAAGAAACTACAAATTTCGGATGATGTCTTTGGAGACTTCAATTGCATCACCGCTTCCACTTTTTCCGGATCCACCATAATCCCCTCAGGATTCACCACGTGACCCAAGAATTTAACCTCTAACCAAAACGCGCATTTGGAGAACTTGGCATACAACTTCTCCCTTCTTAACGTCTCCAACACCTCTTGAATGTGACCGGCATGCTCTATCTCGCTCTTTGAATAAATCAGGATATCATTAATAAACACAATCACTGATTTATCCAACATCGGCCAACACACTTGGTTCATCAGATCCATAAAAGCAGCTGGCGCATTGGTCAAACCAAAGGACATGACAAAGAAACTTGTATTGACTGTAGCGCGTGCGAAAAGCTATTTTAGGAATATCCTACTTTTTCACCTTTAGCTGATGGTAGCCCGATCGAAGATCTATCCTTAAAAACCAACTGGCACCTTGAAGCTGATCAAACAAATCATCAATCCTCGGTAACAGGAACCGATTCTTCACCGTCAACTTGTTCAGCTCACGGTAGTCTATACACATCCTCATACTATCATCTTTTTTCTTTACAAATAATCCGGACCACCCCAAGGAGAGATACTCGGTCTAATAAACCCCTTATCAAGCAGCTCTTGCAATTGCTCCATCAACTCTTTCATCTTAGTCGGAGCCAAACGATACGGTGGCACTCCTGGCAAGTCTTCGGGAAACATATCTAGAAAGTCACACACAACCGGAACATCGGATAGTTGTGGTGTTAGCGTTTCCACATCCTTTACATAACACAAGTAGGCGCTACATCCACGCCTCATGCACTTTTACGCCACCGCCATTGAGATTACTTTCAGGATCATCGTGACCCGATCCCCATAAACAGTTACCGAACTCCCGTCAGGCGCTATCAAACGAATCATCTTCTTGCGACACATAATATTCGCCTCGAAGTCCGCCAACCAATCCATCCCAAGAACCAAATCGAAACCACCTAGGATCATCACAAATGGTCTAACAGGAATCTTATGGCCTTCTAATTCCACATCACAGTTCTCTATCATCTCAGAAATCCTAGTAAATTGACCTATGGCAGTTTCTATATGAAAGGGCAAGTCAACACGTCTACTACTAACAGGCAGTTTAGCAAAGAAAGCAGCAGAAATAAAACTTCTACTGGCACCCGAGTCAAATAAAATAGAAGCTAAAGTTCGGTTCACCAGAAACGTATCAGACACAACATCAGGGTCCGTCCTAGCATCCTCTTATGTCATGGTGAATGCCCTGGTGCTCGCCCTCGGTCCTTCACCTCCCGTCTTCTTCACTCCGGAACCCTCAGCCCTAGGCTTCTTACAATCCTTAGTCACGTGGCCCTCCACGCCACAGTTAAAGCATCAGACCGCACGACAGTCCTTGGCTATATGCCCCAGCTTCCCACATCTAAAGCACACATTCAACCCCAGTCTACATTCCCCACTATGCTCTCTCCCACACTTGCCGCACTTCTTCATACCCGCACCCGATGTGATCAGACGGCGGTCATCCACCCGTGCCTTCTTGTTACCCGTCGAGGCATTACCCCGACCAAACCTCTTCCCTCTCCAGTTTCGATCACCACTACCCTTCCTATTACCTTCAGCCACTACCACTACAGCCCTCTCATCATACAACCTCCCTGCCAAGTCCACCGCCGACCTAAACGTGCTCGGTCGGGCAGGGATCATGTGCTTGTGAATATCCGCCGACAAACCCTGAATGTACCTCTTAATCTTTCATGACAGGGGCGTCACCTGATCCGGTACCAGACGTGCCATCTCGTTGAAATTTGTGGGGTACTATTGGTGTGTCATGGTTCCCGCCTCTAGTTGCAGAAACTCCCTCTCAACCTTGTTCATTTCTCGGTGAGGACAAAGCTCCTCAATGACCAAATTCTTCAGCTCTGACCATCTCATCCTCCCAATCACCCGACTGCCCTCGACTTGGACTATATTGTCCCACCAACACAAGGCCGAGTCCACAAACGAGTGGGTAGCAAACTTCACCTTCTGGTCTTCTCGGCACTCCCTGATATTCAGAACAGCTTCCATTTCCCTCACCCATTGGCGAGCAGCAGCAGAAGTGCCGTTACCATCAAAAGTAGGGGGCTTGCATCGTTGAAACGCCCCATAGTTACAACCTCACAGGCTCCTCTTTTTCCTCTTCTTCATCATCAGAAAGAACCGTTTCAGGCTCCGGTTGCTCCCGTCCTCCCGAGGACCTGTTCATCTCTTTCCATTCTCCTTCCCGTACAGCCTTAATCACTTCAGTCACCACAGACGGTAAGATCGTGTGCATGACTTGATAAACCCCCTCCACTATAGCCTCTTTTACCGAGGCTCTCAGATTGGTGCTCTCATCTACACCCTCCGGATGAGGGGTCTCGGGTTCTTCAGGAACCACCTTTTCAACTCTAGGCCTGCCTCTTTTAGGCCGCGATGTAGCAGCAAGCCCACCATGTGAGGCTTTAGATGATCTACCACCGGCCATCCTCTATCACACAATGAAAGATTCAAACACCAACACGGTCATTCAAGGGAACATCTCAGTTTATGTCAAGTATAGTAAGTCCCTAATTATAGTGGCCCGTTGTGATTAGCCACCTACTTTACTCTTCGTTCCCCGAGCATTACCTGTCCTGACTACATCAGTATCAAAATCTACCAGCAACACATAAACCACATAACATGCACACATAATACCGGTTAATATTAAGAAAATACCTGATGGCACGTAGCTACTCAGACTGGCATCCCTTCCCTTTCAGTCCCATTTTCAGTTTAAATTTAGGTTTATTTTGAAAATTTACCCATTTCACTTAAACTTTGGCTCTGATACCAACTTGTAAGGCCCCTTTCCCGGGATGCTTACAGCTGGCCATTCATCGCTCTTAAAACATATAAGTTCATTAACTTTAATAAACATTGCAGCGGAATCAGTGAAATAACTTTTCATTTCAATATAAATGCTTTTGCAAGTTAATACAACATTCATTACAAAACATTGTTTGTTCGTATTACAGTGCAAAAACATTAAATGAAAGAATGCCATCCAAAATGAGTCGAGTAGCCGCCCTGTGCCATCCTCAACAACTTTACCTACCAACTGGAAACACATAAAAAGTCAGAGTTGCTGAGTGACTTCTAGGTTTATAAATAAAATACTTTACTTTTATTAAAACCGTTTCTTTACTTTCACGCAATCATACATCATACGCACACATAGATAATATCATTATTATCTTCATCATTCGTTATCTTTTACTTCTATCTAGATTCTATCAAACGTTACCCTCTTCATGGCACGCAGCTATGATTACGGAGGTCGAGTGACAAGGATCCCGTTTCGTGCTCTATTATTACATTTCGTCTGTTCATTTCTTTCATTCGTTCATTACTTTAACTTTTGTTCTTTCATCATACTTTCTTGTTATACTTACTCTTTCATCTTTACCTCTTTTCTTTCCATCACCCATAAACCTTACCTTTCTGTATCGTGGTACTGGACCTAGGTCTACCATAGACCTTCTATAACGGTGCACCACACCCCCTGGCCATAGTACCTAAGGTAAAGTTTAGGTGTACCATTGCCATATGCAATACCCTTCTGTTTCGTGGTTGGACCTAGGCTATCATAGACCTTCTATAACGGTGCATTGCACCTCCTAGTCACAGTACCTAGGATATGCTGCAATGGTTCTATTCAAATGGTTAATCACAGTGTCAAGCTTTACCCTCTTCGTAGCACGCAACCACGATTACTGAGGTCGAAAAACAAGGATTCCATTTCAAGTCTGTTGCGATAACAAGGTCGCTCACCTCCTATATTTGTTTGCAAGACTTTCTTACTCTCATTCTTTATTAATGCATGCATTCATTCATCATGTTCCTCTTTCATTATCTTCCACTTTACATTACATAATACTTTCGTTTCATACTTTAACATAACACGTAAAGTCACGGAAAGATAAACATACACTATAATAAGGAACATCAACATACATAATAACATCATCATACAGGGCATCATCATACATACGAAGCATACATCATGCATAAACATGTAACATCGTCATTCCCAATTTACTCTCTAAGACCTCAATGATTATCTTACATGTATTTACGGAAACTATCACGTCAAAACTTACATCTGCACTTTCCCCGAAAGTCAGTACTTTAACTATGTTCCTCCTCGGGTACAACAGCCCTATTTAGGCAATGGACACCAATGTGGATGGACACCAATGCGGATGAACACCCAGTCATGCGAATGGACCTCATGCGGATGGACTCTATGCGAACGGACCTTATGCGAATGGAACTCATGCGGTTGGACTTAATGCTGATGAGTGCCTATACGACTGGGCTCTCAGTCGCATGCTTCCCAATGCGACTGGCCCTCCAGTCATGCGACTGAACCTCAATCGTGCAACTGAACCTCAATTGCACTCCAGTCGGCCGTATGGCCTCCAGTCGGTCGCCTAGCCCTAACTGATGCAGAATGCAGTTCATGCCGAACCCAATCTGCCATTTTCGACCTCCAAGCTCATCCAAACCCATTTTAAGCCTAAATCAACAATCCTAAACCTTATTAATGCATACTACAACACCATTCAAGCACACATAAGCCCGAAAACATACTCCAAACGCATCACACGCAAACACACCCAAATGGGTCAAACACACACACATACAAAAACAGGATTACTATCTGTTCTAGCACCAAATCAGTTGAAAACAAGTAAAATAGGGGTCCTAGAACTCACACAAACTACCCCAAGAAGAAGAGATTCGTCTAGACCCGGTACACGACGATTTTGCACACTCGAACCTAGCATTCTTCTTCTCTTCTCCCTTTTCTCTCTTCTTTCTCTCTATGAATGGTATGTGTGGGTGTGGGGAGAGGGTAAGGGCTGCCCTCTCCCTTTAAATACCCCCACTTACCCAACTTTCTCACATTGGCGAGTTTGGTCCCTCGACTTTGGACTTTATTTCTTTTCTTCTTTCGTCGGCTTCAAAGAAAATATCTGGCTGTTACATCATGGTGGACCCAACAAAGGTGGAAGCAGTGATGCAATGGAAATCTCAAAAGAAGCCATCTGAGATCCGTAGTTTCTTGGGTTTAGTGGGTTATTATAGGAGGTTCATCTAGGACCTCTCCAAGATAGCTTCTCCGTTGACTAAGTTGACCCGTAAAGATGTGAAGTACTTATGGAGTCATGCACAAGAGAATGCTTTCAAAGAGTTGAAGATGAGATTGACTCAAGCTCCTGTTGTGATTTTACCCGAAGGAAGAGAGGACTTGGTGGTTTATTTGGATGCTTCCTATTTGGGATTGGGTTTCCTGTTGATGCAACGAGGGAAGGGTATAGCCTACGCGTCCCGACAGTTGAAAATCCATGACGCTAACTACCCTAAACACGATTTGGAGCTAGCGGCTGTGGTCTTCGCATTGAAGATTTGGTGGCACTATTTATACGGATTGAAGTGCGCCATTTTCACCTACCACAAGAGCTTGAAGTACTTCTTTGAGAAGAAAGACCTCTATGTGAGACAAAGGAGGTGGTTGGAGCTTATCAAGTATTATGATTGTCAGATCCATTACCATCTGGCAAAGCCAATGTAGTGACTGATGCCCTCAGCCAAAAGGAGAGACCCGAGCCGATCCGGGTGAAAGCTTATCAACTAGTGATGACCTCTGATGTGATGACCCAAGTCAAGGAATTTCAAAATGAGGCATTAAAATAGGAACACCTTAACTCTGAACAGATGAGAGGTTTACTCGCGGAGTTGGGAGAAAATACCCATGGAGTTAGAACCCGATTCGGGCGGATGTGGATACCTTGTTATGGAGACCTACGGGGGAGGATTATAGATGAGGCTCATAAGAATCGATACTCCATTTATCCCGACACTACCAAGATGTATCAAGACATGAAGAAAGATTACTGGTGGCCGGGGATGAAGCGCGATGTAGTGGAGTGTGTGAGTAAGTGACTTACTTGTTTGCAAGTGAAGGCAGAGAATCAGAAGCCATACGGGAAGATCCAACCACTGAATATACCCGAGTCGAAATGGGAGCACATCACCATAGACTTCATAACTAAGATACTTCGTACGACGAGGTGGTACGCTACCATTTGGGTGATAGTTGATCATCTGACAAATAGTGATCACTTCTTACCGATCCGCGAGACATACTCATCTGAGAGGCTGGCGGATCTGTTCCTCAAGGAGCTTGTAGCTCGTCATGGTCTGTCGGACAGTGACACCCGATTCATAACAAAGTTTTGGGAAAGATTCCCTGAGGCGATAGGGATGAGGCTACACATTAGCACGGCTTACCATCCTCAGATGAATGGTCAGTCAGAGAGGATGATTCAGACACTTGAGGATATGCTCCGAGCATGCGTGATTGACTTTTGAGGAAGTTGGGATGATCACCTACCGTTAGCAGAATTCACATACAACAACAGTTATCATGCCAACATTGGCATGCCACCATACGAGATGCTATACGGTAGGAGGTGTAGGACGCCCGAATGTTGGGGAGACACTGGGCAGGAAGAGTTGGGAGATATCAAAATGATCAAGGCTACGACTGAAAAGCTAGAAAAGATCAACGCGTTTATGAAGGCCGCAAAGGATAGATAGAAGTCGTATGCTGACAAAAGGTGTAGACCGATCGAGTTCAATATGGATGATAGAGTTCTGTTAATGGTCTCACCTTGGATGGGGATCATCCGGTTCTGGAAACGGGGTAAGCTGAGCCCGAAATACATAGGACCTTTTCGAATCATTGCACGAGTAGGAGAGGTGGCTTATCGATTAGAACTACCTGATGAGTTAAGTGGAATTCATCCAACATTCCATGTATCTCATCTGAGAAAGTGCTTAGCCGATGAAGATATGATTGTGCCATTGGAGTATATCGAGGTGGATGAACGGTTCAACTATAAGAAGCAACCAGTGGCCATCATAAACATGAAGGAGAAGAGATTGAGAAATAAAGTGGTTCTTCTTGTGCATGTGCAGTGAAAACATCAAAAGGGTTCTGAGTTTACGTGGGAGACGGAGGAAGAAATGAGACATCATGTAACGCCCGGAAATTTTGATTTGGAGTGTCATGCGACTAAAGCGTCCAATCGCATGGAAGACATGCGATTGAAGCTCAACCGCATGAGTGGAACTCAATCGTACGATTAAAGTGTTCAGTCGCATGGAACTTGGACGACTGAAGGTCCGATCGCATGGAGAACTCGAGCGACTGGACAGTAGTATTTAAGGGAGAGGGCAGCCCTAACTCCTTCCCACACTCGCCAACATCAGAGAGAAGAAGGAGACAGTTCGGTCCAAGCGGGTTCGTTAACCAAAATCGACGTATAGTGGGTCAAATCGAAGCTCTAACCGAGGAGGCTACTAAGGTGAGTTCTAGGACCCCTCTTTTACACGTTTTTAAAAGATTTTAGGGCTAGAACACATTTGAAAACTATATTTTTTGAGTTTTTGGGTGTTTAACCCGTGTATGTATGAATGTGTATGTGTATAGTGTGTTTAGAGCGCAATTTTGGAAGTGTATGTGCTTGAATGTCGTCATAGTATGATTCCCTAAGGTTTAGGAGGGTTAATTTGGGCTTAAAACGAGTTTGGAAGGATTTGGAGGTCGTGAGTCGCGACTGCAGTTCGGGATGAACTGCAATCGCTGCCCAGCTAGGGCTAGACGACCGGAGGGCTAACCGTACGACTGAGGAACGACTGTCGTTCAATCACACGACTGAGGCTCAGTCGCATGACTAGGGATTCAGTCGCACGATAGGTCCTTCGACTGGGAGTTCGGTCGCATAGGTCCATTCGCATGGTTGTTCAGTCTCACGACTGAGGGTTCAGTGGCACGGCTGAGGGATTCAGTCGCATAGAGGCCCATACGTATAGTGTTCAGTCGTACGATAGGGAGACCATTCATACGATTGGGGCGTTCATCCGCATGGGTGTTCATCCGCATTGGCCAAATCGCATAGCTGTTCAGTCACATGGAAGCCATGCGACTGGGGGTTGCTCAATCGCCCAAATAGGGCTGATGTGTACGAGGAGAGGTATAGTTCAATTACGGACCTTCAAGAAAAGAGTAAGGGTAAGTAATGATATGACAGCTCCCGTTGGTACATGTGAGAGGACTGTCGAGGCTTAGAAGTTACTTTGGGCACGATGACGATAGTGTTGCATGTATATGCTTGAGGTATGTATGTTAAGTATGATGTTGCCATAATAGATGGTGAATACTGATGATTTGTAAATGCCAATGTTCCTTGCTTGGATGTATGTTTATCTTTCCGTATCTTTACGTGTATTGTTTATGAACGAATGAAAAGTATTAATAACGTAAAGTGAAAGATAATAAAAGGGGAATATGATGATTGAATGAATCATTAATGAATGAATGAAAACGTGAGAGACTTGCAAGCGAAGTGTACCAAAGTGCACGGCTCTAAATGCCTCAAGCTCAACCGCGTGAGGTTCAGCTAATCTTTAAGGGTGCACGTAGAGGTTCCAGTCTTGTGACCGACCTTCGGTGTGGTACATGGTGTATAGTAGTTACCCACTTCGATGGGGGTGATGTTACCAACTTTGGTGGGGGTGTAGTTACCCACTTCGGTGGGGGTGATGTTACCCATTTCGGTGGGGGTGTTGTTACCCGAGTTATGTTTAACTTCGGGGGTGTGGCATAAAGCCAAACATAGTTATGAGGTGAGCGACTTTCTGTTGCAACAGACTCGGATGGAGTTCAATCTCTGTGATTGACTTGTATGGGATCCTTGTCGCGTATCCTGGTGCTATGTCAGTCTTTGGACGTGAGTCGGGGGTTTGTGAGCAGGCCCCGACACAGCATCAGCTTCCGAGCATGAGTCGGGAATATTGCATGAGACAGGATCTAGATGGGTGAGTAGAGGATCGCATGCTCCGGTACTGTGTCAGTCTTCGGACATGAGTCGGGGGTTTGTGTACAGGCCCCCGACACAGTATCAGTCTTCGAACATGAGTCGGGAGTATCGTGTGAGTTGATGAATAAGAGAGATAATTGTGAAAGAAAGAAAGTATAAAATGAATGAAAGATAATGAACGTAATGAAAGCTAAAGAATGAACGAATGAAAGTAATGAACGGAAGGAACATAGTGATAACGCATGAAATGGGATCCTTGTCACACGACCTCAGTAATAATGGCTGAGTGCCATGAAGAGGGTAAAGTGTGACCGGATCCAGATAGAAGTGAAAGATAGAGAATGCATGAAAGTTAAAGACAGATAATGAACGAATGATAGGCAGAGAATGAATGAAAGTTAAAGATAAAGAATGAATGAGAAAAGAAGATAATAATAATATTATCTATGTGTACGTATGATGTGTGATCGCATGTATGTAAAAACATTTTTAATGGAAAGTAAAGTATGTTTTATTTAAAACTACAACTCACTCAGCAACACTGACTTTTGATGTGTTTCCAGTTGGCAGGTAGGTTGCTGAGGATGGCACGGGCGACTACTCAGTTCCGTTGAGGCTGGCATCCATATTTTGACATGTCAATGTATATTGAGATGAAAACGAATATTGTAACGTTATGAAATGACATGTCTTTTAGTTATAAATGAAAGTTTTAAATTCCGCTGCAAAGTAAATGTACGTTTGAAATGTTTTTATGAGCGATGAATGACCAACCGTAAGGTGCCGGGTACGGGGGCCATACAAGTTGGTATCAGAGCCAAAGTTTGAGTGAAATGGGTAAATTTTCATAATAAACCTAATCTTAAACTGAGAATGGGACGGAAAGGGAAGGGATGCCAGACTGAGTAGCTGCGTGCCATCAGGTATTTTCTTAAAAGTTAACGGGTAATGTATGCGCATGTTACGTGTTTATGTGCTACTGTTAGATTTAGATGCTAATATAGTCAGGACAGGTAATGCTCGGGGTATGAAAGTAAGGTAAGTGGCTAATCACAACTGATCACTGTAATTAGGGTACTTTCTATACTTGACATGAATTGAGCTATTTCCTCGAATGACCATGTTGGTGTTTGAATCTTTCAGTGTATTATAGAGGATGGCCGGTGGTAGGTCTTCTAAGGCTTCACGTGGTGGAGGTGGTGGCGGACGTGGTGTTGAGCCACAGGTCATGAGAGGAAGGCCTAGAGTTGAAAGGGTGGTTCATGAAGAACACAAGACTCCTCATCAGGAGGGAGCAGACGAAAGTGCCAATTTGAGAACCTCGATGAGAGAGGCGGTTGTGGAAGAAGTACACTAGGTCATGCAGACGATCTTACCGTCTGTAATGACTGAGGTGATAAAAGCTGTTAGGGATGAGGAGAGACAGGAAAGGGGTAGATCTTCGGGTGAAAGGAGACGGCCCGAGACTGAAACGGTTTTCTTTGATGATGAGGATGAGGAAGAAGAGGAAGCGCCTGCGCCGGTGACGGCACGAGGTTGTAACTATGGGGCGTTTCAACGATGCAAACCCCCAACCTTTGATGGTAACGACAATGCTACTGCCGCTCATCGTTGGGTCAGAGAGATGGAAGTGGTACTGGAAATTAGTGAGTGCCGGGAAGATCAGAAAGTTGAGTTTGCCACTCATTCTTTCGTGGACTCAGCTTTGTGCTGGTGGCATAATATAGTCCAAGCTGAGGGTAGTCGGGCTATCGGAAGGATGAGATGGTCAGAGTTGAAAAGGCTGGTGATTGAGGAGTTCTGTCCTCGCCGTGAAATGGATAAAGTTGAAAGGGAGTTCCTGCAGTTGGAAGCAGGGACGATGACACATCAGCAGTACACCACCAAATTCAAGGAGATGGCACGACTGGTGCCGGATCAGGTGACTCCTCTATCCCGAAAGGTAAGGCGGTACATTCAGGGTTTGCCAGCGGATATTCGCAGTCACATGATCGCTGCCCGACCGAGTACGTTTAGGTCGGCAGTGGATTTGGCGGGGAGATTATACGATGAAAGATCGATGGTGGTGACAGAAGCTAGCAAGAAAGGAGAAGATGATCGGGATTGGAACGGGAAGCGATTGGGATGTGGCGAAGTCACTCCAAGTAACAAAGGTGCATGGGTGGATGATCAACGTGTGGTCATAACTGAGGCGGGGTCGGAAAGGTGTGACAAGTGTGGACATAAGCACCCCGGGGAATGTAGATTGGGGACCAATGTCTGTTTCCGTTGTGGAAGAACCGGACATGTGGCAAAGAACTGCGGTATGGGGAGGTGTTATTCTTGTGGGAAGGAAGGTCACATGAGCAGGGATTGCAAGAAGCCGAGGGCGGAAGGTTCAGGAGTGAAGAAGGCTGGAGGAAGGAGAACAGGGGGCGGAAGCTAGAACTTTTGTCATGACCAAAGGGAGGTTAGAGTGGACTTCGACTTGACGTCAGGTACGTTTCTGATAATTTAAGTTTGTGCTTTTATGCCTTGAATGTGATGCTAGTAGTAGTTCGTTCCTACTGCCTTCTGTTATGAGTTGCATGGTAGGAGAAGAAATGTCTAGGAGCCCTTCGATATAGAGATTACTATTAGTAGATTCACTAGGTCACTTGATGTCCTAGAGGATTGCATGATGTAATTGAGAAAGCTGTGTCACCCGTTGTCTAGGAACAGTATCAGCCTGTGAATTTTTCATCGACAGCAAAGTAAGCATAGCAAACAAGAAGAATGGGAGATCGGAAGCAAAAGAGAGGATAAATTTAGTTTGGGTCACCAAATAAGCCGATTTACCTTTCTTGTTAGTTGTTGGGTTGCGAGAGGGTCATTATTCATACATAAAGAACATCAAACCAGGGCTAGCAACTTTACGCAAGTTGAAGGCCTTGTTCTTCAAGCATTAAAGCCGAAGGTTCTTAGTGATGCTCTGAAGCTCAATGATTATGACGTCGAGCCTTTGCTCGAATATTGTGATGTTTCTTTTAATTATAGCGACCGCACTCTACATGGCATGTTTGAGGTTGTAGGTACTGGTCAAATGAACATTGATCAGTATGCATGGGTTGCCGATGGCGATAGTCCAAGATAGACCAGAAGTCAAACGTTGATAAACGATGTGGAGCGATAGGATTCCAAGTGATAGACCGGAAAATAGATGGGACAGTATTGCCCGCGAAGGTTTAAGGAACAACAGGTTTCGAGGATGAAACCCGTTTAAAGGG
The DNA here is from genome assembly GCA_024085815.1 of Flaveria linearis. Classification (NCBI taxonomy): domain Eukaryota; kingdom Viridiplantae; phylum Streptophyta; class Magnoliopsida; order Asterales; family Asteraceae; genus Flaveria; species Flaveria linearis. The sequence goes on from CM044001.1 coordinate 78,696,153, forward strand.
GTGGACTTATAACGCCCGGAAATTTCGATTTGGAGTGTCATGCGACTGAAGCGTCCAATCGCATGGAAGACATGAGATTGAAGCTCAACCGCACGACTGGAACTCAATCGTACGATTGAAGTGTTCAGTCGCATGGAGCTTGGACGACTGAAGGTTCGATCGCATGGAGAACCCGGGTGACTGGATAGTAGTATTTAAGAGAGAGGGCAGCCCTAACTCCTTCCCAGACTCGCCAACATCAGAGAGAAGAAGGAGACAGTTCGGTCCAAGCGGGTTCGTGAGCCTAAATCGACGTATAGCGGGTCAAATCAAAGCTCTAACCGAGGAGGCTACTAAGGTGAGTTCTAGGACCCCTCTTTTACACGTTTTTGAAAGATTTTGGGGCTGGAACACATCTGAGAACTATATTTTTGGAGTTTTTGGGTGTTTAACCCGTGTATGTATGAATGTGTATGTGTATAGTGTGTTTAGAGCGTGATTTTGGAATTGTATGTGCTTGAATGTCGTCATAGTATGATTCCCTAAGTTTAGGAGGGTTAATTTGGGCTTAAAACGAGTTTGGAAGGATTTGGAGGTCGTGAGTCGCGACTGCAGTTCGGGATGAACTGCAATCGCTGCCCTGCTAGGGCTAGACGACTGGAGGGCTAACCATACTACTGAGGAACGACTGTCGTTCAATCGCACGACTGAGGCTCAGTCGCACGACTAGGGATTTAGTCGCACGATAGGTCCTGCGACTGGGAGTTCGGTCGCATATGTCCATTCGCATGGTTGTTTAGTCGCACGGCTGAGGGTTCAGTCACACGGCTGAGGGATTCAGTCGCATAGAGGCCCATACGTATAGTGTTCAGTCGTATGATAGGGAGACCATTCATACGATTGGGGCGTTCATCCGCATGGGTGTTCATCTGCATTGGCCAAATCGCATAGCTGTTCAGTCGCATGGAAGCCATGCGACTGGGGGTTGCTCAATCACCCAAATAGGGCTGATGTGTACGAGGAGAGGTATAGTTCAATTACGGACCTTCGGGAAAAGAGTAAGGGTAAGTAATGATGTGATAGCTCCCGTTGGTACATGTGAGAGGACTGTCGAGGCTTAGAAGTTACTTTGGGCACGATGATGATAGTGTTGCATGTATATGCTTGAGGTATGTATGTTAAGTATGATGTTGCCATAATAGATGGTGAATACTGATGATTTGTAAATGCCGATGTTCCTTGCTTGGATGTATGTTTATCTTTCCGTATCTTTACGTGTATTGTTTATGAACGAATGAAAAGTATTAATAACGTAAAGTGAAAGATAATAAAAAGGGAATACGATGATTGAATGAATCATTAATGAACGAATGAAAACGTGAGAGACTTGCAAGCGAAGTGTACCAAAGTGCACGGCTCTAAATGCCTCAAGCTCAACCGCGTGAGGTTCAGCTAATCTTTAAGGGTGCACGTAGAGGTTCCAGTCTTGTGACTGACCTTTAGTGTGGTACATGGTGTATAGTAGTTACCCACTTCGGTGGGGGTGATGTTACCTACTTCGGTGGGGGTGTAGTTACCCACTTCGATGGGGTGTTGTTACCCATTTCGGTGAGGGTGTTGTTACCCGAGTTATGTTTAACATCGGGGGTGTGGCATAAAGCCAAACATAGTTATGAGGTGAGCGACTTTGTGTTGCAACAGACTCAGATGGAGTTCAACCTCTGGGATTGACTCGTATGGGATCCTTGTCGCGTATCCCGGTGCTGTGTTAGTCTTCGGACGTGAGTCGGGGGTTTGTGAGCAGGCCCCGACACAGCATCAGCTTCCGAGCATGAGTCGGGGATATTGCATGAGACAGGATCTAGATGGGTGAGTAGAGGATCGTATGCTCCGGTACTGTGTCAGTCTTTGGACATAAGTCGGGGGTTTGTGTACAGGCCCCGGCACAGTATCAGTCTTCGGACATGAGTCGGGAGTATTGCGTGAGTTGATGAATAAGAGAGATAATTGTGAAAGAAAGAAAGTATAAAATGAATGAAAGGTAATGAACGTAATGAAAGCTAAAGAACGAACGAATGAAAGTAATGAACGGAAGGAACATAGTGATAACGCATGAAATGGGATCCTTGTCACACGACCTCAGTAATCATGGCTGAGTGCCATGAAGAGGGTAAAGTGTGACCGGATCCAGATAGAAGTGAAAGATAGAGAATTCATGAAAGTTAAAGACAGATAATGAATGAATGATAGGCAGAGAATGAATGAAAGTTGACCGGATCCAGATAGAAGTGAAAGATTGAGAATGCATGAAAGTTAAAGACAGATAATCTACGAATGATAGGCAGAGAATGAATGAAAGTTAAAGATAAAGAATGAATGAGAAAAGAAGATAATAATAATATTATCTATGTGTACGTATGATGTGTGTTCGCATGTATGTAAGAACATTTTTAATGGAAAGTAAAGTATGTTTTATTTAAAACTAGAACTCACTCAGCAACGTTGACTTTTGATGTGTTTCCAGTTGGCAGGTAGGTTGCTGAGGATGGCACGGGGCGACTACTCAGTTCCGTTGAGGCTGGCATCCATATTTTGACATGTCATTGTATATTGAGATGAAAACGAATATTGTAACGTTATGAAATGACATGTCTTTTAGTTATAAATGAAAGTTTTAAATTCCGCTGCAAAGTAAATGTACGTTTGAAATGTTTTTATGAGCGACGAATGACCAACCGTAAGGTGCCCAGGAACGGGGGCCTTACACATCATTACCCATAACTGTTCGAGGAGTGACAGGTTTCGAGGACGAAACCTATATAAGGGGGGCTGGACTTGTAACACCCGTAAATTTATAAAAGAAAAGAATAAAGAAAGAAAAGTGAAATAATCCAAGTCAAGGGGTTAAAGTTGCCTAATAGGCAAACTTTAATATTATTATGTTTAAAAAGGAGGGCATGGCCGCCCATTATGTTGTTCCATCAACTGCTTCTGTTTTAAAGAGAGAGGAAAGCAGGGAGAAGAAAAATTGGCTTAAAGGTGAGTTTTTCATGCATTTTTTTCGGTTTCAACTGAGTTTTCAGCTTCAGGACCGAGTTTTACATATTCCTATGTGTTTATATGTGTTCAGTTGTGTGCTTTAGTGTGTTTAGGTGTTAGAACTCCTTGTGACCTCAAGTTTTAAGAAGTAATACTCTAAAGCGGCACTAGGTGAGTTCTAGACCCTGGTTTTATGTGTTTTTAAACTTCTTTGGGGCTGAACATGCATGTAAAATGTTTTTACAACTGTTATGTATGTTGACCGTATGTATGTGTGTATGAATTATTATGTGTATGAATTCTTGTGTGTATGAATTCTTGTGTGTTATGGTTGTGAGCTAGTTGTAGGTGCCTATTATGGTAGATTTAAGTTGTGAACAGGTTAGAATGAAGATTAGGCTAGACATAATTTAGAATATGTTAAATTGTTGACTCATGCGCCTGAAATTTGCCTTAGAAAAGTATGTGTAGTCATGCGCCCAAATAGTCCTCATGCGCCCAGGAATTTGTCTGAAAAATATTAAGTGTTATCCCATGTGCCCAAACAGTACCCCATGCGTTCGAACCTTTTGCTCAGGCGCCTAGCTGTAGGTCATGTGCTTGAACAGTACCTCATGGTGCCCACTGCACAAATGCCTAAGTGTTAAGCTCATGCGCCCATGCAGTGTCCATGCACCTGGAATTTCCCATGCGCCTAACATTCTCTTGCGCCTAAGTATCCATGCGACTGCATAGTGTTCAGGCGCCTATATAGTGCTCATGCGCCTAGAACACTTAGAAAAATTTCAAATTTCTGAATTTTTGAAAAAATGGAAATTTTAGGATATGACTCTGGATTGTTTTAAAGTTTATATTTGTTTATTTCATGCATGTTCAAGGCCTGTTTTATGTTTCCTATTATGTATCTATCATGTGAGTTTACATGGTGTGATTATAATTGTATAGGTAAAGTATTATCATTAAAGAAAGTGAAAGATTAATGATTAATGCAAAGTGGAACATAATGAATGAATAAAAAGTCTTGCAAGCAACATTTAAAGAGGATCACAGCCCATTAAGGGTTGTCAGGTTAACTGTGTGTCATATAGCGCGTGATCTTGGCTAATCCATGATGGTTCACACACAAGGGGATCAGTCGCTTAACCCTGAGGCTAAGGTGGCTTTGTGCCCAATGATGGGGTATAGTTATGTCAGGATCTTGAAATAGTGAAAGATAATGAAAAAGTAAGAAACGAACGAATGCGTATGATAATGAAAGATAATGAGCTTATACTTTGATGTATGTATGATTAATACTCATATACGAAAGTAAAGGAAGTGTTTTGATAAAAATGGTATTTTCATATATCAAGTATACAAGGTATTTTAAACACTTTAAAACTAGAACTCACTCAGCAACGCTAACTTTTATATATTTTCAGTTAGTAGGTAATTGATGCTGAGGGTGGCAAGTGGGTGAAGCTACTCGGCAGGACAAGACTGGCAATCCATTCATGCTTAATGATATTGTTGTTTTGTAATGCAATTTAAATATCCTTTTGTAACTTATGAAATAATGTTGTATTACTTAACAACATTGGTTATTCATGAAATGAATAGTTTTCGTTAACTTAATTCCGCTGCAACATTTATGAAATATTTATTTTTTTATATAATAATTCTACGATTGTCCTACTGCGAGGTATCCGGGAACGGGGCCTTAAACATTGTGTAACATCCCATTTCTGGCAATCATTACAGAAATCTTTGGGTACGTGCTTGGACATCAACAATGCCTATCATCCGTAGACCAATGGGCATGGCGAATGCACCGCGAGCCTATGTGATAGATTTTGGGAACAATGGGAAAGTCCATCTACCATTGGTGAAATTTTCTTATAATAATAGTTGTCATACCAGTATTAAAGCGGAACCATTTGAGGCATTGTATGGGCGAAAGTGTAGAGCACCAGTTTGTTGGGCAGAAGTTGGTGATAGTCAATTGACTGGTCCCGAATTAGGGCATGAAACTACTGAGAAGATTGTATAGATAAGAAATTGTATGGCTGCAACACGAGACCGACAAAAGCGCTATGCTGATAAGTAAAGGAAAAGATTAGAGTTTCAGATCGGAGACAAAGTTTTGTTAAAGTTCTCACCATGGAAAGGTGTGATCCGATTTGGTAAAAGAGGTAAGCTTAATCCACGATATGTTGGACCATTCGAGATTTTGGAAATAATCGGCTAGATGACGTACCGATTAAGGCTACCTGACTCGTTAAGTGGAATTCTTGATGTTTTTCATGTCTCAAATTTGAAGAAGTGCTTATCTGACGAGACGTTGGTCGTACTACTCGAGGAGGTGCAAGTATGTGAACAATTAGGATTCATGGAAGAACAAGTTTAGGTGGTGGATCGTGAGGTCAAGACCGTGAAGCAGAGCAAGATCCCTATTGTAAAGGTTCGCTGGAACTCAAAACATGGACCGGAGTTCACGTGGGAACGTGAGGATCAGATGAAGCTAGTGTATCCTCATTTGTTCGAAACAACGACGACAACCGGTAAAGGTAATGATTAAATTTCGGGATGAAATTTCTTTCCACAGGGAGATGATGTGACAACTCACTAGATTTTGCTGTGTCAATGCAGTAAACCAATGATGTAACACAACCATGTAACACATTTTTCGGGATGAAATATCTTTCAACATGGGGATAATATGACATTTCCGTTACCAAACTCCGTTAGTTCCTTTAGGTCTTGCATACACACTAGTTGTCATTAAATGTTGGTGACTGAATAACAATTAACAATGATTATCAGATAATATATGATTATTATTGTTGAATAAAATATATGAGTTTTGTAATTATTTAAAAAGTGTTTAAAATGATTAGTTTTATAATATTTAAACAATGAGGGTTTATTTTGTAATTACCACAAAATTGAAAGTTACCAAAAATTAAACCCTAATCTCCCTCCCACACCCCATTTGCGGTCGAGAGCATCCTAAACACCCATCCTTTTCAATTTCAAGCTTCCAGCATCAAGAACATTAGATTTTTTTTGGTTTTGATCATTACGACATTGTAGCAAGTTCAATTCTTGATCCATTACACGATTCAAGGTGAGTTTTAACAAGTTTTATATAGTTTTGGATTCAAGAGCAACCCTAGTTCGAAATTGATGACCAAAAGTCAAAATTGATGATTGTTTTATGATGATATGTTGTTAGTTATGTTGTATGAAAGTTGGGTCATAATGATTATGCAAGAATTCAATGCTTTGATCATATAGTTCATATATTGTCTAAAGTAGAAACTTTTCTTCATGGGAATTTATGTTTTTGATGATTGGTGTATGTTAGATGGGTTGTTATGATTGCTATGAACCAGATTAGGGACGTTATTGATGAAATTGGGATTGGAATTGATGAAAATAGAGATTTTGGATATTACTTTCCTGAAAGGGAAACCTTATTTATATGAAACATGTGATTTTGTGATTTGATCATGATTGCAATGTTAGCAGCATGCTTGAGTGATCATGGATGATGTCTAATGTGTTAGTTTATGATATTTGGGTCATTTGGTTAATTGATGAATCTATGGGAAATCAAGGTTTTCTTGGAAAATGTACAAGTGTACAAGTTATGTGTTATGATGAATTGTGATTGTTGATTATTTTAATGTTGATGTCTTTGTTGTATGAATTAGTTGTGGGATTATGATGACGAGAATAGGTGCAATATTGTCCTAAACACAAACATCATCATGACTTGGTGAGTCGTGACGGGAGGCAAACAAACGAAACACAGTCAGCTTCGATCGCGAAATCACTATGGTGATTACTTATGAATATAGATTCGCCATCTATTTCAATGCACTTCTTATGTTTTACAACTATTACTGATTATGTTAAACGCAAACTTTTGAACTTACTAACTGTTCTGTTAACTCTTTTAGTATGCTATTCTCAGGTCGTTAACTCCGGTTTCCATTAGGAGCACATGACAAGTCTAGCATGCATTTTAAAGCTTCATATTATGTCTTGACATTTGGTGTTCAATTTATAATGGGTTGGCGTGTTTTTTGCCAATTTTACACTTTAAATTCTTTGGTTTTGACTTAATTACAAAACACTTTCGTACAGTTTTAAAATTTTAAACCCTGGTTTGTTTTTAAATGTTTCTTATAGTGTCATTCTGAGTAACTAATGACTTAGATCCTAGTATGTTCACATGCCTCGCAGTAAAACCCCGCACGGGGAATTTGAGGGTGTGATGGATTGGTATCAGAGCCATTGGTTATAGGGAACTAGGTTGCATTTACACTAGTCTATAACCACATTTTGTAAGTTACTCGTTACTTGTATCCTACTGTATACTCATTGGCATACACATCACGTACACTGCAGCATGGCATCTTCTTCATGGGCTTTAAGTAAAAGGTTTGCACGTTCTGATTCCCCTCCTCCTCCTCCTCCCGTACTCGACAAAGGACTTGAGTGGCCCCGACTTCCTTATCCTCCCAAGGAGATAGACTGGGATAACCATTTGCACTACCTGAACATGATGTTCAGTAGGATTGGAGTTACTATCCTACCTATATTAACCATATGCTTTATAGGGAGCGTGTTCCTGAACTGCCATCTAGTAGACCGAGGACTAGGTCTACTTCTAAGTTACCTGCATATACTCTTCATTCAATACCATATTCTAGTGAACAGGTGATTGCGGCTTTGGTTGCTACTCTAGACACAGAGAAGCGATGCACTAATGAGCTGAATGAGGTGGTCAGTGCTCTACACATGAGCTACGTGAGACTAAGATGACGGTGGAGAAATTGAAGGAACTACAATCGAAGTGCTATAACCATCAGCGCTTCTTAACTGATAGTGTGGCTCAGGCAATCCACCACTAGGATGCTAAGGATGACACTATCCTTGACTATGGGTTAAGACTTGGCGACCTGGAAGCCCAGTTTGTTGTGATGCATATTGCCACAGAACCCGAGGAAGAACCTGAAGAGGAAGTTGAGGAAGAGCCAGAGGAAGCCTCGAAAGAAGAAGAACCTATAGAGATGGAGGGAGATAGTGATGGATCTGATGTATTATATTGATCTTCATATTCATCTGACTTGGACCACATAGTGTTTTCTTTTAAAACCTCTATGGGAAGGTTGTTTCCCACCCAACTGAAAAACTGAAAATTTTGACATCGATTGAGTATTTTGTGAATTACTTATAATTAATTATCTTTGGTTATTATTTTGGTTATAAATGTTGTGGTTGATGAAATTCATTATTTCCTTACGATTTACCATGCTTCAATAAGGTAAATACGTTAGATGTTGGTTATTATTGTGTTTGTGAATGTAAAGTGAAAATGGAAGGTGGTGGAAGAGGACGTGGCCAACTACAAGGCGCCGGACGTGGACATGGACGTGGCGTTGGAGCAGTCAACATGACCCCCGTGGAACTGGCTACCCTGATAAACGACCATGTAGGCGGCAGTGTCTTCTGTACAAGCCATAGAACCAGCATGTAAATGATACAAGTAGCTTGATAAATACTCTAGTTTCTTTTTTAAGTTGTTAAACTAAATGTTTTGGTTTGCTAGCATAGGAAACCCACTATGAACCTACAAATCTATCAAGGATTGCAAGCCCCATACTTACAGTGGAGCTGAAGGGCTGTGGGATTGGTGCGGTAGATTAAGAAAACTGAATCAGTCTTTTCTAAATGCAACTTCCGGCCAGCCAATCAAGTGAAGTACGCTACTGGAACCCTCAAAGGCACAAGACTCTCTTGGTAGAATGCCCTAGTGTAGATGCTGGGTTAGGCGATGGCTAGTGGCCTACCTTGGGAAGAATTCAAGACGATGATGACTGAGTAGTATTGCCCTCGTGATAAGGTGCAAAAGTTGGAAGCTGAATTTTGGCAGCTGAAGATGCAAGGTTCTGAGATTGAGGCCTATACCACCAGGTCTCGTGAGTTGGCAACTTTGCGCCCGGGGATGGTGAACGAGATGCACAAGAGGAGTGTCCTTTATTTACGTGGTTTGGTTCCTAAAATTCAGAGTATGGTGATAGTCTCTAACCCTACCACCACACAACAGGCTATTTTGTTAGCCCATAGTCTGACTGACCAGGCGGTAGAACAAGGAAAGCTACCCAAACAGGGCGCGGTGGCTAGCGTACCCGATAACAAGCGCAAGTGGGAAAACACTGGTAACAAAGGCTCATCATCAGGCCACCAGCCTCAGTAATAATAACAAAGGAATTTGACAATAATTGGAGTTTCAACCAATCAGCTTCGACAACCCAATGAGAAGGTGGATACGTGGGGAAGTATCCAAAGTGCAACGGACGCAACTATCATCACACGAGCAGGTGTGATGACTTCAAATGTCAGTGCTGTATAAAGCTAGGGCACGTAACAAAAGATTGTCATGGAGAATTGATGAAGAAGCCACAACAAACACATGAAACACCAAAAGGCTGCTTTTAGTGTGGAAAAGAAGGGCATTACAAGAAGAACTGCCCTCAGTTGAATAAGAATAGCAATGGTGCTGGGAACAATGGAAACAATAACAACACTTGTAATGGTAACAACAATGGTGGTAACAATGCTGGAGCTAAGGGGAGAGCCTTTGTCATCGGTTTAGGTGAGGCTCTAAACAAAACTACTGTTGTTACTCATAAATTTCTTATTAATGGTCGATATGCTACTGTACTATTAAATACTGGAGCCTATAGAAGCTTTGTCTCTACTAAGTTTAGTAGTCTTTTAAATGATACACCTTCTACTTTGGAATCCTAGTATACCATATAATTAGCTGACTGTAAGCAAATTCACGTGACACACATCCTTAAGGGTTATAAGATAGAACTAGCTTACACACTTTCGACATCGATCTTATGCCGGTTAGACTTGGGAGTTTTGATGTAGTCGTGGGCATGGATTGGCTTTCCAAGAAGCAAACAGAAGTTATATGTTGCGAGAAGATTATACGTATTCCTATTGGTGGAGAAATCCTTTTGGTCAAGGGCGAGAGGAGTGGTGCAGTGATAGGCATCATATCATATATGAAAGCATACAAACTGTTGCGTAAAGGATGTTTGGCCATATTGGCTCTTGTGATGGATAAACAACATGAAGTGAAGAAAATAGTGGACATTCTGGTGGTCTATGATTTTCCATAGGTGTTTCCCGAGGACTTTCCTGGGTTACCACCTCATATTCAAGTGGAATTTCATATCTAGTTGACTCCCGGAGCAGCTCCAATTGTAAGAGCACCTTATCGGTTGGCACCAAATAAGCTGTAGGAGTTACCAGCACAGCTTCAGGAGCTGTTGGATAAAGGATTTATCCGACCAAGCTCATCGCCTTGGGGAGCCACTGTCCTTTTTGTTAAGAAAAATCATGGCAAATTCCGGATGTGTATTGATTATAGGGAATTGAATAAAGTGACTATCAAGAATCGATTTCTTTACCTTGCATTGATGACCTGTTCGATCAACTTCAAGGCTCAAGTTATTATTCCATGATTGATTTAAGGTCAGGATATCATCAATTGAGAGTTTGAGAGGAAGACATCTCCAAAACTGCATTCAGATCCCCGCTACGGTCATTATGAATTTTTTGTCATGCCATTTGGGTTGACTAATGCACAAGCAATATTCATGGACCTCATGGACCGAGTGTGTAAACCCTACCATGATCAGTTTGTTATCATATTCATTGATGATATATTGATCTATTCTAAGACAAATAGGAACATGAGGAGCACTTACATCTAATTTTAGAACTACTTAAGAAGGAACAACTGTATGCCAATTTTTTCAAAATATGACTTCTTGATTAGGGAAGTGCAGTTTCTGGGTCACATTGTTAATGTAAAAGGAATCCATGTAGATCCTGCAAAGGTTGAGGCAATAAAGAATTGGTCAATTCCCAAAATGCCTAGTGAGATACGACAATTCCTTGGATTGGCAGGATAATATCAACACTTTATTGAGGGATTTTCAAAAATATCTCAACCTCTCACTACTTTGACTCATAAGGGTACCCTGTTTAAATAGGGAGAGAGTTGAGAAGCCGCTTTCCAGTTGTTGAAACAAAAACTCTGTAGCGCATCGATATTAGCATTACCTGTAGAAAGTGATGAGTTTGTGATTTACTGTGATGCTTCTATCCAAGGGCTCAGTTGTGTCTTGATGTAACGTGACAAGGTGATAGCCTATGCCTCGAGACAACTAAAGGTGCATGAGAAGAAATACACCACCCATGACTTGGAGCTGGGTCCAGTGGTTTTTGCCTTGAAGATCTAGAGACATTACTTGTACGGTACCAAATGCATGATTTACACAGATCACAAGAGTCTTCTGCATATCTTTAAGCAAAGCGAGTTGTATATAAAGTAGCGACGCTGGGTAGAGTTATTAAATGACTATGAGTGCGTTATTAAGTACCACCCAGCAAAGGCAAATGTGGTTGCTGATGCCTTAAGTAGGAAGGAAACTGCTAAGCCAAAATGAGTGCGAGCTTTACAGCTCTATTATCACTCAATTACCCGAACAAATCAAGGAAGCTCAGACAAAAGCTTTAAAAGCGGAAAATGTTGGATCCGAATCATTATGTGGAATGATCAAGTCTAAGTACTCTATACATCCTTCATGGATAGACTTTAGGTGCCTTTATATGGAAATCTGAGAGACTTGGTTATGAGTGAGGCACACAAGTCTAAGTATTCTATACATCCTTCTTCTAACAAAATGTACCATGATCTGATGGCGCTCTATTAGTGGCCTAATATGAAGGAGATGTAGCAACATATGTGAGCAAGTGTTTGGCCTGCTCTAAGGTGAAAGTTGAATATTAGAAGCCATCTGGATTACTTCAACAACCTGAGATTCCTTTGCGGAAGTAGGAGCAAATTTTCCTGGACTTTGTTACCAAATTACCCAGGGCTCCTAGTGGCTATGACACAATATAGGTAATTATGGATAGACTGATTAAGTCTACTCACTTCCTAGCAATCAAAGAAATAGACAAAATGGATGAGCTAACCCGGATCTACCTGAAGGAAGTAGTATCTAGACACGATGTACCTATTTTGATCATTTCGGATCGCAATGCCTGCTTTACCTCCTATTTCTGGCAATCATTATAAATCTTTGGCTATGTACTAGGACATAGCACTTCCTATCACCCGCAGACCGATGGCCAGAGAGAACACACCATTCAAACCTTAGAGGATATGTTATGAGCCTGTGTGATAGATTTTGGGAACAATTGGGATGTCCATCTACCTTTGGTGGGATTCTCTTATAATAATAAGTATCATACCAGTACTAAAGCGACACCATTTGAGGCGTTGTATGAGTGAAAGTGTAGATCACTAGTTTGTTGGGCAGAAGTTAGTGATAATCAATTGACTAGTCCCGAATTGGTGCATGAAACTACTAGGAAGATTATACAGGTACGAAATCGTATGGCTATAACACGAGACCGACATAAGAGCTACGCTGATAAGCGAAGGAAAAATTAGAGTTTTAGATCGGAGAGAAAGTTTTGTTAAAGGTCTCATCATGGAAAGGTGTGATCCGATTTGTCAAAAGAGCTAAGCTTAATCTACGATACGTTGGACCATTCAAGATTTTAGAAGGAATCCGCCCGATGGCGTACCGATTAAGGCTACCTGACTCGTTGAGTGGAATTCATGATGTTTTTCATGTCTCAAATTTGAATAAGTGCTTATTTGATGAGACATTGGTCGTACCGCTCGAGGAGGTACAAGTAGATGAACAATTACGATTCATGGAAGTGATGGATCGTGAGGTCAAGACCTTGAAGCAGAGCAAGATCCCTATTGTAAAGGTTCGCTGGAACTCAAAACGTGGACCAGAGTTCATGTGGGAACGTGAGGATCAGATGAAGCTCAAGTATCCTCATTTGTTCAAAACATTGATGACGACCGGTAAAGGTAATGATTAAATTTAGGACGAAATTTCTTTCAACAGGGGGATGATGTGACACTCACTAGATTTCGTTATGTCAATGCAGTAAACCAATGATGTAACACAACCATGTAATGCAATTTTCGAGACGAAAATTCTTTCAACATGGGAATAGTGGGACATTTGGCAATTTTCCTTTACCGAACTCCGTTAGTTCCGTTAGGTCTTGCATACATGTGTCGTGAGCACACACTAATTGTCATTAAATGTTGGTGACTTAATAACAATTAATCATGATTATCATATAATAATTTAATTAACAAAGTTGATTATTAATTTGTAGTTATGTGATTTATGAATTTTAAATATTATTTGTGAATTTTACTTTGTATCGTGCCAACATGTTATATTGGATTCGTGTGTGTTGTTGCCAGCTAAAAATATGTGATTATTATTATTGAATATAATATATGAGTTTTGTAGTTAGAAGTATCTAAAAAGTGTTTAAAAAGACTAGTTGTGTAATATTTAAACAAGGAGGGTTTATTTTGTAATTACCTCAAAACTAAAAGTTACCAAAAATAAAACCTAATCCCCCTCCCACACCCCATTTGCGCATAATAGCATCCCAAACACTCATCCCTTTCTATTTCAAGCTTCTAGCATCAAGAACATTTGATTTTGTTTGGCTTTGATCATTACAACATTGTGGCAAGTTCAATTCTTGATCTATTACATGATTAAAGGGGAGCTTTAACAAGTTTTATATGGTTTTGGATTCAAGAGCAACCCTACTTTGAAATCGATGAGGAAAAGTCGAAATTGATAACTGTTTTATGATGATATGTTGTTAGTTATGTTGTATGAATATTGGGTTATGATGATTATGCAACAATTCAATGGTTTGATCATATAGTTCAAACATTGCCTAAAGTAGAAACTTTTCTTCATGGGAATTCATGTTTTCATGATTGGTGTATGTTAGATGGGTTATTATGATTGCTATGAACCAGATTAGGGATGTCATTAATGAAATAGGGATTGGAATCGATGAAAATATAGATTTTGGATATTACTTTCCCGAAAGTGAAACTTTATTTATATGATACATGTGATTTTGTGATTTGATGATGATTAGGATGTTAGGAGCATGATAGAGTAATCATGGATGATGTATAATTTGTTAGATTATGATAATTAGGTCATTTGGTTAATTGACGAATCTATGGGAAATCTAGGTTTTCATAGAAAATTTGCAAGTGTACAAGTTATGTGTTATGATGAATTGTGATTATTGATTATTTTAATGTTGATGTCTTGGTTATATGAATTACATATGGGATTATGATGATGAGTATCATACACACATATGAATCTAAGGCCCCTACTTAGTAGGATTGGCAGGGTTTAGGGTGTGTAGCCGTGAGTGGCTTCACATGGCATGTTATGCGTGACTAAACCCAATATATAAATGGTAGTTAGGATTTGATTGTATTCATGCTGAGTATGATGATTTGTTGAGATTTGAATATGTTTTATGAAAACCTAAGTTAGTATTAATATCATGATGAGACTTAAGAGTTGCAATGTGGCTTATATGAATAACTTGTATAGCAGTCTATGATGGTATGATGATTTATGAATTACTGTACTTGGCTAAACAACAACTCAACTTAACATATCACTAACGGGTCAAACGACTCAACTAGGTTAAAATGTTTTATTGTTTATTATATCACTTGGGTCAAACTGTGTATTGAGTACTAAGGGTCTGTTAAGTCATTCTGGTCTTGCGTACTTACAAACTCACGTGTTTTAGGTAACCTTTGACGGGATGTCTTTCCGTTCCTTCATAGATTGCATTATTCAGTATTGAAGTGCCAGGTGAGTTCATGCCCCACTTTTATACACTCTCCTTTGGGGGAGATAGTATACTTGTTTACAAACGCTTTATTATTGTAAGTTATGTATAGTGTAACATAGTGTGAGATACCTTGGAAGCCCTCACACTTTCGAATCGTTAATATTGGTAACTAGCGGGAAATTTTAGGTAGTACTACGGGATCTGACAAGTCCCACCCATGCGACTCGATGTCAAATAGGTGCAATTATCCTAAACACAAACATCGTCACGACCTAGTGCGTCATGACGGGAGGCAAACAAACAAAACACAGTCAGCTTCAATCGCAAAATCACTATGGTTATTACTTATGTATATAGACTAGCTATCTATTTCAATACACTTCTTATGTTTTACAACTATTACTAATTATGTTAAACGCAAACTCTTGAACTCACCAACCATTGTGTTGACTCTTTTAGTATGCTATTCTAAGGTCGTTAACTCCGATTGCCAGTAGGTGCACATCACATGTCTAGCATGCATTTTAAAGCTTCATATTATGTCTTGACATCTGGTTTTCAATTTATGTTTTTACAAACAATGGATTGGCGCATGCTTTGCCCATGTTATACTTTAAATGCCTTGGGTTTGACTTAATTACAAAACGCTTCTGCATAGTTTTAAGTTTTAAACACTGGTTTGTTTTTAAAATTTTCATATAGTATCGTTCTGAGTAACTAATGACTTAGATCCTGGCATACTCATACACTTTATGGTAAAACCCCGCACATGAAATTTGAGGGTGTGACATTAGAAGTGAAGGAGTTCATAAAAACACCAGCACTGAACTCGAAGAAGCTCCGGTGGACGATTTCGGGGAGCAACAACTACTATTTGATTCGAGTACCTTATGGTTCCAGCATCATTCGAGACACCGTGGGTTGGGTAAATTGGGTTAATTATGGTAATGATTCTGGATGTACGATGAAGATGATCTAGAATAGGAAGGTGAGATGATGATGTTGATTATGATGTTGTTTAGGTGATGATGATGATGATGCTAGATGATGATGATTCTATGTTGATGATGGTTCTAACATGATGATGATAGTGGTTTGATGATGATGGTAGTTCTTTAATGATGATGGCTTGATGATGATGATGGTTTGATGATGACGATGGTTCCATAATGATGATAGTTTTATGATGATGGTAGTTTGAAGATGGTGTTGATAGGTAGGTAATGACTCATAATAATATGATCACCATGCTATGGTATGAAAGCAAGCTTATGATAATGATGATTAGTTTCCCATGGTGATGATGAGTTTATTATGATAAACATGAAGTCCTTTGTATGAAGGTATTAAGGGTTTTTATAGTAATGGTAATCCTTATTTCATGAATAAATATGAAAATGAGTTCCTAATGAGGGTGATGTTATTTGGGCTTTCGATTGACATACAGATAGGGCCTTCGACAACCAGTTGAGTTTAGGATCCCCTATTTACATGTCTTACATTGTTTTTGGGCTAGTATACATATTAATAGTTTTGTGAGAATACAAAGTGCTTTTAATGCTAAGGGTTATATTTTACAATTATTGGTCATTGAAACAATGTTTAATGATAAAGAACCCTAGTTATGTAAGTTAAAGTATTTTGACAGATAATAGTACTTGGTATAGTTCTCCACCTTAGTAATATTCTAGTAGTCGGCTCACGTAAAAAGATGATATAGTTTTCGTCCATGTATGATAGTACTAGGCTTGTTACAACTCCCGAGTTATATTAAAATGCTTGATCTTCGAGTAGTACCAGGCTACAACATAGTATTTGGCATAGGTTATGGCATGTATATACATCTGATTGTTATTTAACAGTTATTTAATTAAGTGTTTACACATTCATATCTAATAAAGACTATTTAAGAATTGCGTGTTGTGATGGTTACCATGATATGATGGTGCATACGCTTATGACAGTTACCAAGATGAGGTGTTTACTTGTATTTGATCCGTACTAGTATTCATTGTATGTCTGAATCTGATTTTGTACGATATTGTAAGAGCTCCCGGAACTTGATTTGGTTCATCAGCATAGGGACAGGTCATCTTCATAACTTGTACCCCCGCATCAATCTTATAGTTACCCACATTGCCCGACACAACAATCCGCATTGATCTTATTATAGTTACCGGCCTTACCCGTTATGGTCACCATCAATGATTTTATAGGTGCCTGCATTGCCCATTTTAGTTACCCGCATTGATCATTCGTTCAAATTGATTGATTGATCCACATTGATCAACTGCATTGCTAATCTTAGTCAATTCACATTAGTTTGTTCACCGGTATTGATTTATTGCATCTGATATAAGGCTACCATTTGACCTGATATTGATTATCCATATTGACCCACACTTAGAATATTTAACCAATAGATGCTAGAGGAATTGTTAGGACCGTGTACGAACTGGTATCAACCGAATCTACGTGAAAACTAGATCAAATAGTGCGGAATCCTATTTGATTGGCGATCCAATCAGGGAGAACATTAATCTGATCAAAACAAACAATTAGAAAACGTTAAGAATTGATTAGGAATGATCAGTTACGCTCTATGAAGTTGGAAGGGACGACTTGGATGTTCTGGGACGGCTAGGGTTGTGAATTCTCGAAGTCTCCTATTTTTCCACTAATTAAGTGGTATTTATAGGTTACAGTCTTCATTCGTACGACTGAGCCATGAGTATGGCTCAGTCGTGCGACTGAGTCATACGATCCATTCATACGTACGTATGAACCATAAGATTGAATCATTCGTACGACTGAGTCATTCGCATGACTCAGTCGTGCGACTGGCTCACACGCATGGTTCAGTAGTGCGACTGGATCATAAGACTTAGTTAAACACATTCCTGAATCTTTATTGACACAGAACAATGTATAACAATTGTAAACCCATATAACATGTTCATATATGTGTGTAATAAACACTAATATAAAGATACAAGACATTCAATAACACATATTCATTTATTCAAGAGTCTTTCATTACAAATATCAAATGATTACATTAGTGTAACAAAATGAAAGTCCTTAAACATTTAAGTACATTAGAACTGGAACTAAGGACATGTGTACCAACAAACTCCCCCTTGAACCTAGTTCTACCTATTCTCTGACTTCCTTTGAAAACTCTTCATATCTCTTGAATCTCTCTTCCTTTGAAACCCCAGCATGAATATCAAATGCAAAGCATAGTCGTATAACGTGTTGAAACTGAAGTGCTTGCACGATGTCCTGTGTATCAAAAAACAGTGGCCACTTGTACAAATTATATATATCATCTGCTGACAAGTTCGTGAGCCACATTGGGTCAAACACCCTTACTGTCTCTAAAGTCCCCTTTCGATCCAACACAATGACTGCTTCTCCAGTACGCCAGTCATAGTACCACCATTTAAAACGGGGTGTAAAGTCTTGTGGCATCTCCCTCATAGGTATATGTGACATCATGTGCGGAGGTTGCCATTTCAAGACAAGTTTCGGTCGACTAGAGATCAGATCAACTTCTGTTTTGTGTATAAACCTTCTGGGCTGTTATGGCTTGAAGTTGACCCACCTCGTGTGGTACCCTTTCTTCAATGCTTTCTCGAACCATCCCAATTTCTTTCCATGAACTATATAAAGCATGTTCAAGCAAGCAAGTCAGTTGATCTCAAATCCAGGAAGAGTTTTCAGATCGTGTGGAAATCTGAAATACTCAATTCCCTTCTCTCTTTTCACTGCATAGACATTTAGATCATCAAGGTACGCCCAGCTAATGATTTTGCCTGACACCTTCTGATGCTTTTTGACCTTGTAGAGCTTGGTGTAGGCGTTTGACTTTGTAGGTTCCCTTTGCTTTCTCATTTCTTCCAGACAAGCTTCCCACTCAGCTTTACGTTTTACCATGTCTTCATCATCAGCCTGAGATAAGTCTTCTGCTGCTTCTTTCTCGGCTACCCTCTCTTCTAATTTATCAAAAGCGCTGCTTGCAAATGTGTCTCCCAGATCCGGTAATACATCACCATCGGCGTTAGTGTACTTGGGATAATAGTCAGCTGTCACATCTTTGATCTCAACCTCATCAACCCCTTGAAGTTCTTCATCACTGCCTACGTCAGCTTCGGGAGCATCTTTGACCAATTCGTTCGGGTTGAGCCTGAACATCTCAGCAAGTTGCTCATCAGTAATGTCATGAATTATTTCTCCTTCTTCAGGAGTATAACTCACAGAACTCCTGACTATCCCTTGCAAATCAAGTATCATAGTTAATTGAGACTTGATTTGCTGTACGGGAGGAACATCATACTCGTCTTGCTGAGATGATTGATTTGCTTGATTAAAACATGTAACACACCAATAGTGAGTAAGTAATCAAGACAATCAAACATTTGATAACGAAATATAAACATTAATTTACATAACATTACTACATGATTCAAGTACAAAGCTTTCATAAATACATAGACATCTAAACTTTACTTTTGTCCTGAATCATGCTGGGATCTTCTACAGTCGGGGAAGTAGGTGGGGCAGAGGATGATGCTCCTTAGTCTTGCTTTCGCTTTGTTCTTCTTTCCTGACCCTGAGCTGAGGCGGATGCAGCTGCATCTCCTTCTTCATCATCATCATCTTCCCACCTTCCTCTTGTTTCTCCATCACCACTAACCTCATCATCATCACTCTCATCATCTTCTCCATCATCATCATCATCATCATCATCATCATCATCATCATCATCATCATCATCATCATCATCATCATCATCATCATCATCATCATCATCATCATCATCATCATCATCATCTCCTTCTCCGATCTTAAGTGGCTCATCCTTAGATCCTTTTAGCTTGAGCATGATGGTCTTATTGGCAACCTCCAACTCCTCTAGCTTCTTTCCTGATTCCACCTTATGCTCTTGGAGTTGGGCAATCTGTTGGGCTTGCTGTGAGATCTGCTGTGCTTGGGTAGCATTGAGCTCCACAAGCTGACGTATCTGTGCAGTGTTCCCCTCATCAGCAGCCAACAGCTTCAGCACCATACGGTTCAGTGCTGAAAGCTGTTCCTCCACTCCAATGGGAGGAAAAGATGATCTTGTAGGGAATATGGGATGGGATGATGGTCCGGCTTGGTGGCTGGTGGTGGTAGTTGTGGCTGTGGTGAATATGGGTGGTGGTGAATGAATGGGTGGTGAAGTATTGGCTGTAGAAGGGAATGGTGGAGGTGTGATAGTAGTAGTGGGTGGTATGGTAGTAGTGGTGGTGGCTGTAGTGGTAGAAGTGGTGGTAACCAACGTGAACCTCGGCCTCTTCCCCTTCTTGCCATAGGGTTGAGCCATCCTCTTTTTCCTCGAGCCCTTGGATGCAGAGGCTCCTCCTTGGCTACTGGGCTGGTCTGGGGTGTAAGATGGATAAGAGGTAGCCTCCCTAGACTCACCCTGGCGTCCACCAACCGCCCTAACTCCTCTCTCAGTGGCTACAACCCGGCTCCCCACCGTTCACACCAGAGGCTCCTCATCAGACTCCTCCTCCTCATCAGGTTGGAACTCCTGATGGAATCCGGCAGTCTCAACACCTCTTTGGGTGGATGGTGGAGATGTCACATCAGTAGCAGTGGCCCTAGATTGGGTGGGGCCAGTATCTCCACCATCACCACTATCATCATCATCGGAGTCATCAGAGAACACTACATTCTCAACATCCGAATCACTATCGTTATGCCTCCACGTTTTGCCTCTCTGTGCCATATAATCAGCCCTCGCTAGATGCCCGAATAACCTTCAAACCGGGGGATTTTGAGTCTTGCCCCTATACACTTTCATCCTTCCAAGTATGGTGTCGTCCATAATCTCTAGTTTCACCTCGTCGGCTGGACTCTTTGGCAGGTCAGGAAGTTTGCTGTTGAAGATCATCTGCAAGAAGCGCGGATACATGCAAAAATCGTCCTTCCCTTTAGCTTCGATGTTTTCAACAAGATAGTTGAAAAACATCCTCGAGAAGCTGAATCTCGCGTTTAGTACTAATGCGACAAATGCATGTTGCATTTGATCGCTAAGCTCATCAAATCCTCCTCTTCTTGAAGCAATGCACTTTAGTAGAACATGGGCGAGGTACTTGAATTGGGGGCTCATGTTGCTTTTATTAAGCACACAGGCGTTGATGTCGCCGCCGTACTTAATGCGTAGAAAGCAACCACGAACTACCCTTGGGTGCAACTTGGTGGGGTGGCTACCATCATCACCTAACGACAAGACTCTCCTAAAGTCACCTTCACTGACATCAATATCCTGGCCCAGTATGGAGTTCCGAATCCTGTAAGGCTCCACTGAATGGTCAACTACAGCATTCTCCCAGAATAGCTGCTGATGGGAGCGGTATGGGGCGCAATGGGTGGAGATAGCAGTGTGAATCCGTGATCTGGTAAGAAACTCAACAATCCCGATGAAATCTGCGGCATTCCTCGATGTTGGGTCTAGGTGAGCACAAATGTTGTGCTTAGGGTTGATCACCATCTATCAGCCATCTGTAGAACAAGTTAAAAAAACGTGTCAGATTTAATGAACACAGACAGAATGATTGAATTTGAAAATTTTTCACAAGTGTGATTCAACCGTGAGATTGAGTCACACGATTGAGCCTAATCGTACGATTGAGAATTCGACTGAGTTGAGTCGTGTGATAATCCATACGGTTGAGCCAGTCGGACGACTGGATGGACGATTGGTTCAACCGTGAGATTGAATCATGCATATGATTCAGTCGTACGATTGAAGTTCATTCGGGGCATCCAGTCGTACACAGACAGACCGCATCTTGTGATTTTGAATTTTCTACATTTTATCATCATTTTTCTTGAACAACGTATCCACAGACTCGTCTCAACATTTTAAACACCCAGGGCATGATTAATTTAACTTCAATGATAGTTTAGGTGTCGTTTTAAATAATTTTAAGTCCGGTTTCCTTTTGGTACTGTATGATCAGAATTCAACCAAATACGACGTGATTTCGACATGAAAATACCTGCAAATGGTACTATAACGATCAGTAGGCGAATGCGAACAAGTATATCAAAGAAAAAAGTCGAAAAGGGGTCCTTAGTAAATCTAAGTTTGGGAGATCAGCCGCATGAGCATGTAGGGTTTGCGAATGACTGACCCCATTTTATACTCACAGCACATTCAACCATGCGAATGGATCCATATGCATATCTCATACGTACGAATGAGTTATACGCATACGCCATTCGTGCGATTGAAGCTCACTGACCCTGTCATTCATGCGATTGGTCCATACTGACCTTGCCATTCGCACGATTGGTCCATACTTATGATCCAATCGTGCGTTTAGGCCATACTTATCATTCAGTCGTGCGACTGAGCCATACTCATGGTTCAGTCGTACGACTAGTCCATACTCATCCTACAGTCGTACGACTGAGCCATACTCATGGTTCAGTCGTACGACTTGTCCATACTTATGATTTAACTTTGGCAAACTCAGTTATAATCTTAGTTCCGTTAGATAAACATTCAAGAACATTTGATCATCTCAGACATGATCCATTTATCCACCCGATCACCTCAGACGTGATCCTTTTACTTGAAAACCGTTAATAACCTCAGACGTGATTATTTTAAGAACAAAAACTGATGATCACTTCAGACGTGATCCTCTTAATTTTCTTCAGAAACAGGTGATTCAAGATTAACGTTCAGTTCCTTTTATGACATTCACAGAGATACATCTTGTTGCATAGTCCGACACTGACACACTACAAATAGAAAAACTTGAAAACTAGAAACACTAAACTAAATGACTGAAATAAACATATTTTTGTGATTTTGTTTTGGTAGAGTTGAAGACATTTTATATTCACTTTAAAATGATTCTCCCCCTGAGTAGAACAGTCTATTAGCATTAACTTCATTTCTAATACAGATTCCTATGGAATCAGACAGGCATAAACGTAATTTCTCTGAACTTTTGTTGATATATTGAAAAGGAAACAACATATTTACATATCACAGTTTCTTATTCATCTAAGTCTTCTAAGCGCTAACTAGAAATCATGCTTGGTCTATTATGTAACACACATTGATTTTGAACATCAGGTGGTGCAGCCATGATGATTTTCAGTATACCTGTCCACTTAAGTCCATACACAGATTTTTGACACACATCAGTGATAATTAAGTTGATTACACCAACAAGTGTTTGTGCGTCCCACTAGTATATGGTAATCAATCTTCCTCAGGAGATTTTTGAGCAGTCCGGTGGTTAGGAAGATTTTGCTTCTAAGAGCTTTTAAAGAGATCCAAAGCCTCAAGTCAGTGCCATCGCAAAGCAGAGAGGCGCAAACAAAAGTGAATTCTTAGAACGGATAGGTTATGCTAAACCTCAGGTCACTGCCATCGCACAGCAGAGAGGCGTAAGACCTATCTTCTTCTAAGAGCAATATACTATAATATACATTTCAGGAGTGACTTTTGTCATCAGCATTATTTCATTTTGCTTATTTTGCTACTTTTGTGACATTTGTCATATTTTGCTCTGTTTTTCGGGTCTTTGCACACATTTATGGCATTCAATTGCTCCTCACCCCTTATTGGAAATTGATTGATTGTGCAAACCAGGGATACCATGGGAACCCACAAGTTGTTGATGGATTCAGGTTTAAGAGAATCACTAATGATGTTTACTAGTCTTTGTGTTGAACCTACCGACACATCGTATAATGGACTAGCACCTCCCTAGACGTACTTTCTCCGTGTAATTATAGTAACAGACAAGCATACTATCATTTTTCCAATATGTTAGACTTAGAGTTGTCAGACTTACGTTTTCTGTGATTTAAATTAAATATTGCAAAAATGGAAAATCCTTTTGGTGTTCCAAGTAACACGACGCCTGTGTACTATCACTTTCTATAGTGTTGAATCACTTTCTTAAATTTGTTGTTTTTGCCTTTTTGGCTTATCTACTCTCCCTCCCCCCTTTTTTAAGTAAATAAATACTGAAACTAAACTAATCTCCCCCTAAAATTCTAAAACCGAAAATACTTTTGTGTTTTTGGATTTTTAAGACAGGAAATCAAAATAAGATAAATAAAAGAAAATAAAAAGAAAAAAACTAAACAGGTGTCGGACTAAGCATTTTCATCTTCTGGAATCACGTCACATTTCTTTTTCACGCCGTTGACCTCTAACAGATATAAAAATCTGGGTTTATCAAAAGGTTTAGTGTAGAGGTCGGTTTGTTGAAAATCCGTGTTTATTTTAATCATATCAATTAAATGTTTTTCATAGAAATCACGTATGAAATGATATTTTATGCCGATGTGTTTAGTCTTAGGGTGTTGAATAGGATTTTTAGTTACAGCTATGGCAGCAGAATTATCAACAAAGATAAGAGTGTTTGGAAATTGCAAACCGTAGTCCCGCATTTGCTGTTGTATCCAGATGATTTGTGAACAATAACTCGCAGCAGCAACGTATTCAGCTTCACATGTTGACAGCGCAACAAATGTCTGCTTCTTGCATTGCCAGTGACTAAATGCCTTCCAAAGAACTGACACCCTACTTATGTTGACTTGAAGTTCATCTTGTAGCCACCGTAGTCTGAATCACTATAAGCAGTTAGCTCAAAGTCATCATCATGAGGATACCACAAACCCAGTGTTGGAGTACCCTTTAGATAATGAAAAATCCTTTTCACCCCGATCAGATGATTTACTTTTGGTTTGGCTTGATATCTGGAGCATAGACATGTGGCGTACATGATATCCGGCGCGAGGCAGTGAGATACATGAGAGATTCGATCATCCCACGATACATAGTGGCATCCACCAAATCCCTATTATCATCTGGTGCGACATCATGGTTTGTGGCAAGTGGGGTACCGGCAACAGTGACATTATCCATATCAAATCGACTTAGAATGTCTCCAATATACTTAGTCTGATGCAGAAAAATACCGGTAGGTGTCTGATCCACCTGTAAACCTAGGAAGAACTTCATCTCTCCCATGGCATTCATTTCAAATTCTGCCTTCATCACATATTCGAATTCTTTACATAATTCTTCGTTTCGGGAACTGAGGATTATGTCATCCACATAAATCTGCACCATTAGTAAATCCTCATCTTTCTCTTTGATAAACAACGTGCAGTTTATCACACCCCTGCGAAAACCATGTTTTAATAGGTGGGTGGAGAGCTTCTCATACCAAGCTCGAGGAGCTTGATGTAGCCCGTACAGAGCCTTGTCCAGCTTGTAGACTCCGTCCCGATGGTAAGGATCTTCAAATCCTTCAGGTTGACTGACGTATACTACTTCACGGATTTCCCCATGAAGGAATGCACTTTTAACATCCAGCTGATAAACCTTGATCTTCATGTAGGATGAATAGGCCAGAAAAATATGAATAGCTTCCATCCTTGCCACGGGTGCAAACACTTCATTGTCATCGACTCCCTCGACTTGTCTGAATCCTTGAACAACCAATCTTGCCTTGTTTCTGATTACTACACCTTGGTCGTCCTTCTTGCAGAGCAGCACCCATTTGGTGCCAATCACCTTAATTCCTTTAGGCCTATCCACGAGCGTCCACACTCCAAGCTTCTTGAACTGTAGCAGCTCTTCCTGCATAGCATTTACCTAGGCATCATCCTTCAGGGCATCACTTACGTGTTTGGGCTCGACTTGAGAAACAAAGCATTTGAAAGCACCATCATTCACGTAACCCTTTTCCGAAATAGCAGCATAATCAGCATAGTATGGCTGATTTCTCGTCTGAACACCGGAGTGGAGATCCCCAATGATGGTATCCTGGGGATGATTCACACTAATCCTTGTCACAGGTGTCGTAGGAACGACCACTTCAGTATCCATGTTTGTGACTACAGGTTCAGCATCCGGGTTCCCTGATGCGTTCTCAGCATTTGTTGAACTGGCAGCTTGATTGACGTTATTCTCAATACCTATTTCAACTGTTTCTTCATCATTTGATGAGACATCACTAACATCCTGAGCAGCTTCTGAAGAGCCAGAAGCACCAGTAGTTGGTACTGTATTGCTGAAATCCAGATTTGGAGCGTTTAAGGCATCGTACATCATCTGTGCAACAATCTCGTCATCTGAACATGCTTGAGGAAGGTTGAAAGATTTGAAAAATCCATCGTAATCGAAAGAATGAGGATGGACCTTTCCTAGTAGGGGGGTGGTGTGTCTTTGCACATCTACGTTGCACCACACTTCTACCTGACCTGTAGAATTGATGTAGACTCGTTTGTCAGGTATGCTGTATCCGAGAAAGATGCCTTCATCCGCTTTCTCACTGAACTTGCCCTCCGGAGTTTTCTTTATTAACATACATGGAGCTCCAAATAGTTCCAGATAACTCAGATTTGGTTTGCGTTTCTAAAGCAACTCATAGCAAGTCTTACCATGTCGCTTGGCTACCAATACACGGTTAAGAGTGTAGCACGCATTGGCAACTACTTCATTCCAGAATTGTACTGGCAGCTTTGAATCTGCCAACATTGTCCTTGCAGTTTCTATCAAGCTCCTATTCTTGCGTTCAGCAACTCCATTCATCTGTGGCGTGTATGCGGAGGAGAACTGATGAACAATCCCCTTTTCTTTGCAGAAGCATCCATCCACTGATTCTTGAATTTAGTCCCGTTGTCTGAACGAACCTTCCTTACCTTCAGTTTGTACAGAGATTCCAGTGTAGTCACGAGCACTTTGAACGATTCAAATGTCTCTGACTTAGCTTTCAGAAACATCACCCACAAAAATCTCGTCAGTGACTACGAAGCAATACCAAGTCTCCTGCTATACTCCTTGTGCTAACAGGACCAAACAGGTCCATATGCAGAAGCTCTAGGGGCATCTCAATAGAATTAACGTTCTTGGACTTGTGAGACCTCCTGGTCTGCTTTCCTTTCTTGCATGAGACACAAAAATCCAGAAGTTGGAAGTTCTTAACAGTTACTTCCTCAACTAAGTTGTTCTGAATCAGATGATTCATCTTCCGAGGATTTATGTGTCCCATTCTCCTGTGCCATGAAATGGACTCCTTCTCCGTTGCCTTTGATAAGAAGCACTGAGCAGTGGACTCAGTTGTAGAAGCTTTAGACATGTCCAAGACGTACAAATCATTGTACCTTGAAGCTAACATTAGTACCT
Source organism: Flaveria linearis (assembly GCA_024085815.1). NCBI lineage: Eukaryota > Viridiplantae > Streptophyta > Magnoliopsida > Asterales > Asteraceae > Flaveria > Flaveria linearis. The sequence continues at coordinate 78,723,196 of CM044001.1, forward strand.
GCTCCTTAGGGACATCAATTTCCTTCTTTAGAATGTAACATTTCCTATTATCGAACATAACATTAAACCTTGTCACATATCTGAGAAACTGAAAGTAAATTGTTCTCTAACTGCTGAACATAATTGACCTAATCAAATTTTACCTTCCCATTACCTACTTCTCCTTGAGCGGTGATGTACCCACCTTTGTTACCAGCAAAGGAACATGTCTCCCTTTAATTTGTTTGACGTTGAAAAGGAGAGAGTGATTTCTAGTCATGTCCCTGGATGCCCCGCTATCAATAATCCATGTGTTGGTAGAAGCACTGTAGCGGACAACCTGCACAAAAACAGAAAATGATTAGTTAAGGAGGGGGACCCAAGCCTTTACAGGCTTGGGTTTCCCAGAGGCATTGCACATCACAAACTCCATCCACTGTCCATTTGGAGTTGGAGAAACCTCATTCTTCTTCCTATCACCACTATCAGACACATCAGATGTTTTAGCTTTCCACGGACCATCCTTGTGTAAGGTTTGTTTGTGGTAAACCGGTGACTGATTAACAGTTTGAACTTTAGGCCTATTTTCAAAAATCGGTTTTGCCTCAGGCATCACAGACTTGCCTGTGGCTTGTCTGTGTTGTCTTTTGTGTTAGGAAGGGGTATAAGACGTAGCAGGTGTTTTAGACCTCTGTTTTGGAAAAGAATGTTTAACTTCCTGAACCAATTCAATTTTACGTCTAGGTGTCTGATAGCGAGGACATCATGAAGAAATGTGTCCTCTTTGTCCACAGTTATAGCATGATCTCCTCTCAACAGGACTAGGAGATCTTTTGTGGGGTGGGGAGTACACTTCAGGATTGGTCCTTTTGGTCTCAACCTTTGGTTTTTCACCTTCTTTGACAAATTTGATTTGTTTAACACTTTGGTTGTTTTGTCTTTTCACATTGTTGAGATCTTGCTTGACCGGTTTAGACTGAGTTGTTTTTGAAATTTTTGATTTTGACACAGCAGTCGGTGAACCCAAACCAAGAGGCACGTGATCATCCTCTACCACCCAGTCCCCAATTAAGACTTCATCCTTTGTGCCCAAAGTTGATGCCTTCTGATCAGTCACCTGAGGTGCAGGTTTAACTGCAGTGTCAGGATCACTGACCAAAGGAGTAGTCACCACATAATCCTTGATAGGATTGTTGTTAACAGGACGATATTTTATGTTAAAAGGATCTCATGTGGTGGAGGCACAACTTTATAACCAATCCCTTCCCCGTTGTTTCTTTCTTTAACCAAGTTTTTTATGATATGTGAGGAACTAGCTAAACTACGTAATCTTTGTTTTAATGAATCATTTTCCACTTGAAGAATAGCTTTTTCCTTTGTAGTTTCTTCAATTGAATTTAAATAAAACTTAATGTCATTTTCTTGGTTAAAAGCCACAACCTCGGTTTCCCTTAGTTGTTTTCTCAATAACTCAATTTTCTCTTTAAAATTGCTTTCGTTTTGTTTCAATACTCTGTTAGCCTCAGTGCAAAGTTTTAGGTCATTTACCAAGTTATCATTATGTTCTAATAACCTAGTAAATTTTAAATCTATGCATTCCCTAAAGTGATTGCATTCAACACAAGCATGTTTATCGAATAGGGTTTCTTTAGATTCTACCTGTGCAGAGTTTGAGGTGTCAGCAACAAATGCAACCTGGGGTTCCTGGTGAGTTTCAGAAGCATCATTCAGTTCATACTCTACCAGATGATCAACAGCAGCCATTGAGTCATTTACATCAACAGTATCAAACTAAGTCAGGTTCTCCCCCTCACTTGCTGATTCATTGTTTAGATCCTCAACCAACACGATATTAGCTTCACCGTCAGATAAGAAGCGAAAAGACCAGTCTTGACCTTCATCACCTTGTGCCACCATTTGCTTTGGAGTCTTGACTTGTTGGAGCTATCTTCTTGTCTTTTTCTTGTTTGTTGGTTGATGAAAACGGGTTACCATTTCCTATTTTCTTACGTTTAACACACTCTCTCTTGAAATGACCTTTTTCTCCACAGTTGAAACAGGTGACCTTTGACTTGTCAAATCCAAAAGTAGTATCCTTTGTGGCCACCAGGTTCTATCCCGTTTTCTTGTGAATTTCTTAGCTCTTCGCACAGCACTAGCTAGAGCCAACATGATATCCATCCTCTCTAGCTTGGTTTCATCCACTTGCTCGTAATCTTCATCTGCCAAGTGACAGTTACCAATCTTCCCTGCTACTAACCCGTCATACGAATGGACCACAACAGCAAGTAAATCCATATGCTCCTTAGCAACTTCCACAGTTATGTTGCTCAGATTCTTTGTCGTTAACTTCATTGGTTGAGATTCTGCAGAACTGAATTGAACACTTGATGAACCACCTGACTCATAACCTAAAGATGCACTTTGAATGTTTGCAGATGTGTTAGACACGAAAGCAGTCTTCAAGAACGCACTTGAAGATGCAGTAGTAGGAGCCACATTGTATAGAGAAGGATTCTGAGTATAGGTTCCCCTTTTAAACTTGTACTTCAGTTGTAGCTCTTCCTCTCCCAGTTTCAGAATAAAGTCATTTATATCCAGCGTTTCCAGCACTTCATTATGTCTTAAAGTGGAAACGAATGAATCCCACTTATCAGGTAAACCATCAGCCAGACTCGAGACCTTATCTTCCATAGACGTTTTAACTCCATGAGTGTGCAGTTCACTCATCAAATGATAGAAGCAATCGATAACATCGTCCAGACTCTCATTTCCGATTGACGAGAAATTATCAAATTCCTTCTTCAAAGCTTTAGCTTTTAGAGACTTAAGCATTGCATTTCCTTCATACCGCTTCCCTAGAGCCTTCCATAACTTCTTGCACTGCTTGTGCTCTGATAACTGATGAAAAATATCTTTTGGGATGGACTGTGTCAACAATGCATAGGCCTTCTTCTCAACATTGTACGTAACCTTTTGCGCCTCATTCAAACCACTTAGAGTCAGTGGAACACCGTCAGCTCCAACTGGCATAGTGTAGCTAGTTTCAATTGTGCTCCATAAGTTGTTGTCCACTCCATTCAAATGAATTTCAAACCGTTGCTTCCATTGAGGATACTTGTCAAGTGCCAGAAGCTTCGATGGTTTGTTGTGATTTCCGATCTCATTTTCCAAAAGCAGGTGATTCTGAATTCTCGAGTCCTTCCTAGCTGAGAAAGCAAAGTGTTGTTTGTCCATGATGACTTAGTCTGAAAAATTTGACAATCTAACTAACTGATGCGACTGTGGAATGCGAATGAGACTTAACCGTGCGATTGAAATGTAAGACTGAATTCACACGTGCAATTAAGGTCAACTGTGTGCATGAATCTATGCGTATGAGTTCAGTCGTACGAATGAACTATACGACTGAGCTGAACCGAACGAGCGAGCTTAAACGTGCGAATGAACATACGATTGGACCGATCATGCGAATGAGCTGTGCGTATGAAGTTCACTCGTGCGATTGGATCAATCGTGCGACTGAGACGTCTGACTTTCAAATCTTTCAAAAATTTTCACTCGATTCGACTAAAAACACGATTTTGAAAACCCTCGTCGGCTAGAACTCGAAAAATACGAACCTTTGAACACATGCACCCATAAAATTCGAATTTTTATGCCAAAAGAATGGATCTTTGATTAAAAAACGTTGATTTTTGCAAAAACTTGATTGAATCCACATAGAATCGAGAGCCAAGGCTCTGATACCACTTGTTAGGACCGTGTACGAACTAGTACTAACCGAATCTACGTGAAAACCAGATCAAATAGTGCGTAATCCTATTTGATTAGCGATGCAATAAGGGAGAACGTTAATCTGATCAAAACTAACGATTAGAAAACGTTAAGAATTGATTAGGAATGATCATGAACGCTCTATGAAGTTGGAAGGGACGACTTGGACGTTTTGGGACGGCTAGGGTTGTGAATTCTCGAAGTCTCCTATTTTTCCACGAATTAAGTGGTATTTATAGGTTACAGTCTTCATTCGTACGACTGAGCCATGAGTATGGCTCAGTCGTGCGACTGAGTCATACGATCCATTCATACGTACGTATGAACCATAAGATTGAATCATTAGTACGACTGAGTCATTCGCATGACTCAGTCATGCGACTGGCTCACACGCATGGTTCAGTCGTGCGACTGGATCATAAGACTTAGTTAAACACATTCCTGAATCTTTATTGACACAGAACTATGTATAACAATTGTAAACCCATATAACATGTTCATATATGTGTGTAATAAACACTAAAATATAAAGATACAAGACATTCAATAACACATATTCATTCATTCAAGAGTCTTTCATTACAAATATCAAATGATTACATCAGTGTAACAAAAAGAAAGTCCTCAAACATTTAAGTACATTGGAACTACAACTAGGGACATGCGTACCAACAGGAATATAATGCCTTTAGAGTTAACGAGACTTACCTATGCAAATCATGTTAGGTGGTTTATGATAGTGTGAGAATATGGAGTCGTAGGTAGTGTACCATTTATATTGCACTTGTGTGTTAAAGAGCTAAAGCAAAAAAGTCAAAGCATGTTAAAGAACTAAAATATTTCAAAATTGTTAAAGCGCCAAACTATGTTAAAGAGCTAAAGTATGTTAGAGTGTTAAACATGTTAAAGAGCTAAAAATATGTTAAAGTGTTACAGAGCTAACTATGTTAAAGAGACAAAGTATGTTATAGAGCTAAAGTACGTTAAAGTGTAAAAAGATAAAGTATGATAAAGTGCTAAAGCATGTTAAAGAACTAAAGTATGATTAAGGGATAAAGTATGCTTACTGTTATGATAGTTGTAAAGTATGATGATGGTTATGATAAAGTATGAATAAACAATTACTTTTTTGATAAAGTTATAAAGAAATAAAGAAATACAACAGTAATTAAAGAAAGTAAATGGTCATAATGTATAGAAAGTCTTGCAAACGCTGATAGAAGTCTGCATTTGTTGCATTCTCAACCTAATAAAAAGTTTGTCTTGTGCACTACTCACCTAATTGGAGCTGCATCTTGTATGTACTCACCTAGTAAGGGTTGTATCTTGTATACACCTACCTAATAAGAGTTACATCTTGTATGCACTCACTTGATAGGAGTAGTATCTTGTATGCACTCACTTGATAGGAGTAGTATCTTGTATACACTCACTTGATAGGAGTAGTATATTGTATACACTCACCTGATAGGAGTTGCTTCTTGTACACACTCACCTAAGAGGAGTTATACATTGTGTATGCTCACCATGATAGGAGCTTAGTAATTGAGCTCAAAGATAAGGTGATAAGATAAAGATAAAGCAAATGAAAAAGTATAAAGTAAAGCATGAAAACCTATGATAGTATGAAAAATGATACTTAGCAACACTAACTTTAGTATGGATATTAGCTTGACAGGTAAATGAAAGATGGAATAAAGAATGATAGCTTGGCATGGATATGAAGTTAGCTGGATATGTTGAAGACTTAAATTCTAATAGTTTGATAGATATCTCATGGATAAATGTATTAGAAGTTAGATAGTATTATATTTATTGACGGTTTTAGTTCCATTACTATGTTAATAATTGTTTAAAGATTAAGAATTATGTGTTTTTAATGACCAAAAATCCAACTATGAGGTTGCTTAAAAATAGGGCCTTACACATCGGAGCATGAATTGAGATTTTCCTCATGGTTTTTGCATGTTTTTACCCTCGTATCTTTATTGGGCCATAAATGTTTGGATCAATTCTTGTTTCATCCGAAATCACCTTCGATTAAGCCATCTTGAAATTCTAGAAGTTAGACTTACATTGATGCCAAATCTAGTTTATGAACCAATTAGCCTTACCATAACTACTATGGTTTAAAATTGGAACTCTACCCATAACATATTGATTTGCATCTCTTAAAGTATGAAAGTCATACGTTTCTTTGTAATACTTAATGGCACTAACTCTTCTCTTCACAACATATAGTTCTTTTCATTATCCATAATAATAACCCTAAACTGGTTCACAGTTGCCATATCGAGTGTTTGGTTTTGAATATCTTAATAAATGCTTTTCTAGTGGAGGTAGAGGTGGAGGAGCTCTAATTTATAATTTCCTAATCTGCATCACAGCTTTCTCCCTTGTTTGATCAGAAGGATTAGCTGGAGTGTTAGTATGCTCGACTCCTGACGATGAACCGATTTATCCTTCTTTAAGCTTAATATCTTCAAATAAGCTTTTCATACTATTCATAAAAATATCAATATACTTATTTTTTCATAAAATGGTCTAAAATCATCGTCATAATCTTCTTGAGGATGTTTTTGTTAGAAAGGATAACATACTTTCTCATCTTGGCTTTTGTAAAGCCACGTTCACGAGAAACCTCACAGTTGGTTAATCATAGCATAAAATTATTTTTTTATAACCAAAACATTGCAGTGGAATTAAATAGACATTCATTTAAAACTTGGAAATAATATTATACTCATACATTTATCTTTAAATAGAATAAAAACATAGTGCACTGTCTTAAATTACAATAAACATTTTATAGACAGGAATGCCATCCATTGCTCTCCAAGTAGCTCTCTGGTGTCATCCTCAGCATCAGCATTTACCTACCTACTATTATGCATAAAAGTCAGCTTTACTAAGTGAGTTCTAGTTTTAGCTAAATAAAAAATATAAGCTTTATCCTCCATATAATGACCATTCATACATCATACTACATAACATTACTTGCATCATATTAAGCATGTTCATTATCTTTCATTCTTTCATTATCTTTCACTTCATCATAAGCGAGATTGCACAAAGCAAGAGCTCCATGTGATTGACAACGAATGTAGATCCCCGTCGGTACACATCATCATGTGGTATCTAACCCCCGACAGTTCATCCACACTGCAAGGCACATAGCCCGCTCATGAATACAGATCCATCATTATACGTCAGACTCATATAAGTGAAGTCTATCATAGTGCTTGCAAGACTTTTCATAATCAAACGGGCCCGGGGGTAACATTACTATAGTTCCACTTTTCATTAGTTTTATCTTCCACTTTAATATATAATACTTTACTTACTAAGTATACAACATATCAAGTACAACTTACCATGGAGCATAACTATCATCAGGAAGACAGAATAACATAACACCATATAATCGACCCTCCGTGGGACAGTGGGGGTTCGGGGGGGGGGGGGGGGGTGCAACCCCTAACAGCGGGGTCCTAGGGGCAGTAGCCCCTAGTGGGGTCCAAGGGGCAACACCCCTGGCTGGGACCGGGCTTCCAGGTCAGCGCGTAAAACTTTTTATTTTAAGGACTTTATATAGCATATTTTGTTATAGGAAAATTTATTTTCTTGTTAAAACCGCTTGAAATCGTTACCTTAAAAACCTTATGTTTACTATGCATAACAGCCCCAAAAACATGGAAAAACTTTTAAATAAGGGGATCTAGAACTCACCTGGATATCGTGAGTAACTTCTAAACTAAGCTTTCTAGGCTAGGATCACACTACACAATCTACAAATAAGTTAACACTTAAAGGGGTTAATTTTTACCTAATTTCGCTGCTAATTTCGCTGCCAGATAAGCAGTTTTGCTGCCAGTTTCGCTGCCAGTTTCGCTGCCAGTTTCGCTGCCAGTTTCGCTGCCAGTTTCGCAACCAGTTTCACTGCCAGTTTCGCATGGTAGTTTCGCATAACGCATGAAAAATACGAACAAGCCTGTTTTTAACACAAAATCACAACATTTTACGTCCAATCTCTTAGTTTATCAACCATGAGGCTATATCTATGTTTTTTACATGTTTTCATACGTAAAAATCTGACCTTTATGCGATTCTTTGCAACTTTTCAAAACCCAAAACTCTAGAATCCGGGTTTGATCTACAGAAGGGTTTAGAGGCCAATTCTTACCTAGATTTGTTGCTCCTTTCTTATGGTTTGATGCTCCAACACGCAGATCTTCAATCTCTTAACCTTTAAAGCTCCAAATCTTGAGCTTGCTTCACTTTCTCTCTCTACTTTCTCTCTCTACGAATTTGGGTGGCTAGGGTTCAAATGAGAAAGATGATGGCTGGTTAAGTGGCTTAAGGGCTGATTATGGGCCTTTAATCCCTTGGGCTACTACCCAATAAGGCTAATTTAGTCCATGGCCATTTCTTTCCCTTATTAAATACCCATTAGTTAAGCCCATTATCCTTGATGACTCGTTTTGACTTTTCAGGGTGTTACAGCTTTCCACCTCAGGATTTTATGAATGATAATCCTTTAGATTATCTGGACTTGGTCTGAAGACATTACTAGTTCCAGAAACTCCAGAAGGACCTGTAATGTTGCTTGTGTCTCGACCTTGATCACCATCATCATTATCACCTTTGTCATAATCTCATAATCCACCGTATCCAAACCATCTACACTTTCTTTATCTACTAACTCATTTGATACATGAGTAACTTTAATAACTTCTCTAATCATATCTACATATGTTTTTGTCTAAATGACTTGCACATTAGTAACCACCTCTGTTTCATTTTCACTAATTGGTTCTAGTTCTATATTTTGATGTTAACTTGATTCCCCAACTTCTATTGGTCTTTCATATACTGCCTAAGTAGTTTGGGTAGAAGTTGGAGATGAAGAAGCTCGAATATGATTCTATAAACTCTAAACATAATCGAATAAGAATTGGATTTGATGTTTGAGAGTCTTGATTCTCGCTTCCTTCATATGACTATCAAGTTATAATACTTTTATTTATCTTGATTTTCCAAGCTTTCTCTTTCAAGAGTGATGACCCTTTGCTGCAAAGTTAATTGACTAACTTAAAGGTTCTTTGTTAACCACTTGCATTTTTGCTTTGATCTAGAGGAGAATATAGAAAATTATTAGGATTGAAATCTAGTTTCTCTGATTGATCTGTTGGTGGTGTTGAGAATTCAGGAGCAGATACAGTCTGAGTTTCAGTAACAACTGCATCTATGGCTTCGGTAACTTTAATTGGAATCTCTTGTGTATTAGCTGATCTATCAAAATCTTCATCTGCAGAAACAAGAATTTCATGACTTAATGTCTCAGTAGTCATAGCAGTCGTAGGTTTCCTGAAAGATATACCTCCTCTACCTCTTCCTATAGTAGTATCAACCATTTTCCTAGCTACTAACTTTTAATTTTTGGTGTTCAGGGTATCACCAGTTACATAATTAGTATCTCTTTCTTCAAATGTTCTTTTTATAGCAACAGATGGAGGCGGATCTATTGGTCTTGTTGGTCCTTTAGGATCGATTAGGCTCTTTGATTGACGATTGAATATGAATATGATACTTAAGAGAATTTGATAAATAATATACGTATGATTGATATGAATGTTGATGATGATGTTTACACACTCTTGACACATATATATACCCCACATGATAGTTAGCAACTTTACATTTGAGATCCTAAACCCTTATACATACATACACTTTACATACTTAGATACTAAGTTAACTTCTACTAATTACATAAATAACCCACAAGTTTAACTTATACTTAGACACACCTATATTTGGATTAAGATAATTATACTTTCAACATTCCCCCCTAATTTCTTAATCCATGTCTTCAACATCTTCTTCTTTGATCTCTTGAACTTTCTCTTTAACACGAACAAGCTTTCCATTGTCTTCACATTCCTTTGTATTATAATTTTCCTCAACTTGTGTTAATAAGAGAACTGGATCTTCATCCTCCATTATGAGATGTGATTCTTCTTCTTTATGTTTTGGTTTAGGACATTCTGCTGCATAGTGTCCTTGATCACTGCAATTATAACATCTTATCTTACTTTTATCAAATGCGGATTTGTTTTGGTTCCTTGGATATCTTTTCCTTCCTTCATAGTTATCATCATTTCTTTTAGAGTTTTCATGTGACATAGTTTCTCCTCTTTCTTCTTGTTTAAATCTACCACGGCCTCGACCATGTGATGAATGATAATTACCTCTTCCACGACTTGACTTGTTTTCTTGACGGGTGAACAAAAGCTTTTCTTTATTGCATACTTGACCTTCATTTAATAGATTTGTTCTTTCTTCAAATGCTTTTAGTCTTCCAATTATTTCATCTAGAGTTGTTGCTTCTAAATCAACGAACTGTTCAATTGTTGCTACTATTTGGAAAAACCTTTTAGGTACAAAGCTTAGGAGTTTTCGTACTAAAATTGGTTGATCAAATGTTGATCCCAGACCACTTGCTCTAGTCACGATACTATTAAGCTTTGAGGTGAATGAATCAATAGTGTCTTCTTCTTTCATCCTTAGTAACTCAAATTCAGTTTTGAGTGTTTGAAGACGTGCTTTTTGTACTCGATCCATACCTACATGTCTTGTCTTAAGTGCATCCCAAATTTGTTTTACACTTTCATATTTTGCAACTTGTAATGTCATATCTTCGGGTAATGCTTGAAATAAATATGTAATTGCCTTCATATTCTTCTTTTCATCAGGTTGCGTATTAGCACTAGGTTCTATCATTTCCCATAATCCATTTGCCTTGAGTATGGTTTTCATGCGGATCGACCATATAGTGTAGTTTGTCGATTTCAAAACGGGACATTGGAATTGAGAAAATGAATCTTTATGTATTACCATTGCGTTTTTATTGGTTCCTGTCGATGATTCTTCTGTCATCTTGACTTCGTTTTTCTTCTAACAAACTTGATTCCTTAAATATAACTTCCTTGACAATGTAATCCTTTAACTTTGAATCTCTAACTTATTGTGACGTAACCAACGAACAATACTCGTTTTCTCAATCTTCTTTGGACATTGTTTTCTTCTAAAGTAAAGTAATATTCACAATTTCTTTGGTCTCCTTGACTTAAATTTGACTAATAAATCCAAATGATAAGAAAAACTTAGATTTTCTTTTTCCTTTTCTAGTGATTTACGATCATTTTCTTTTTCTTTTAACAACCCATTTTTCCTTTTGACTTTAACTCTCCACTTTTCCCAATTTACTCTTCCACTTGAAATAAATTGAGATAAAAAAATCCCTTCTTCTTCCTCTTTCTTTTGAAACTACGTACAGAACAAAAAAACTAGGGCAAAATCCCCTTTTTCTTTTCTCTTAAACTTACGAACACAGGCATGCACCGGATCCCTTTCTCTTCTTCTTATTCACGGTGATGGTGGTTCACGTATCCCTTCGACCGACCTTCAATTTTCTTCTTGGTCCAAGAGCGATGACGACAACAAATCTTCACAATCGTTCTTTCTGGTCGCTTGGTTTTCAAACACGACTGGGAATCTACACTCAATCGGTGGCAACGATGTCTTTCTCTCTCGCAATCGCAACCAGTATGTTTTCTTTCTTACTTTTCGTACCGTTACTGAATTGATTTTTATTCTGAAATCAATTTTGGAATTTTGTTATGATCGATTTAACTGAATAGATGTTGTCTTCTAAAATCAATTTTGGGTTTCTCTGATACGGATCGATTTGACTGAATCAATTTATTCCCTGTTCTGAATCGATTTAAACTGATCGATTTTTTTATCTTCACTTCTCTGGTATGAGTCGATTTGAAACGGAATCGACTTGTATTATTTCTGAATCGGATTTACAACACTGAATCGATTACTCGGATCGATTTGTTGTTCCTCTTTCTGAATTGATTTAACAGAATCGATTTTTGTATTTCTTTGATTCGTTCACACTAAAATCAAAATCACAACGCGGAATCGATTATCTGATCGATTTGTTGCTTCTTCGATTTGATTTGTTCTTGTATTCTGCAATCGGTCTGAATTGATTTATGACTGAATCAATCTTAACAACGCTGAATCGATTATCGGATCGATTTGTTGTTATCAGAATCGTTTTAACCCTTCTGAAACAATTTGTATGAATCGATTTGCTCCTGAATCGATTTAACAACACGAAATCGATTATCCTGATCGATTTGTTGTTCTCTGAATCGTTTTGGGTCTTCTGAAACGATTTTGGTTTTCTGATTGCAGTTTCAAGAACAAATATTGATTAGATTCGAGCCTTAGGCTCTGATACCAATTGTTGGCCCTTTAGGATCGATTAGGCTCTTTGATTGACGATTGAATATGAATACGATACTTGAGAGAATTTGATAAATAATATAAGTATGATTGATATGAATGTTGATGATGATGTTTACACACTCTTGACACATATATATACCCCACGTGATAGTTAACAACTTTACATTTGACATCCTAAACCCTCAAACATACATACACTTTACATACTTAGATACTAAGTTAACTTCTACTAATTACATAAATAACCCACTAGTTTAACTTATACTTAGACACACCTATATTTGGATTAAGATAATTATACTTTCAACAGGTCTCAGTAGGAAAATATAAAGAACATTCCTCATCTTATCATTGGCTGTTTTAGAATAAGTTTTTGAATTATCCTCGAACACCTCTTCTATCTCATCATCTATCATCTTTTCTTTTCCTCAAGATGAATTTTTTGTAGTGTCAATGACAGTTTGAGATGATGGAACAATAGGGTCTAATCCCTGTGGGTTGTTGTTTTTCTTGTTAATTCTGTTGTTGTCCTTGTTGAGCTTAAATAAATGAAACCTTCCAATCTTTTCAAATCTATCTCCTGTACATGCATTTCTTCTACTCGAGTCTGGATGAATAGAGTTCATTACTAGCTAGATGAACCTTAGATACATCAGGAACTTCTTTCCTCCCATTACCTGTTGGAATGTTAATAATCAAGAAATTATAAAAGTCAAATAGAAAGTCAAACTATTGTAAATTGGCGGTAATTTAGGGGTTGATTGACCTATAAATAAGACATCTTGTAATCGACATTTGTGTGGAATAACAGTGTGTGTTTGTGTGTGTATTTTGTTCCACCGAGTCCCTGCACAAATCTGTGCATACTCATAATCGATGTTCATCCACAAATGATCCAGATAATTCGATCCGAAAGGGCCTCAATATTACCAATACGTTTTTCTGCATTTCTTAAAAAATGGCTACAAAAATGTTGTAAGGAAAGTTATGAATTAGAGAAGTCATCAGTGAGCCAAAGAAAATAATTAGACTATCAAACTCGAGTTTCAAGTTACTAAGGCAAAGAACTACAACACGAAACAAATACTTCTAATACGATGACAAGTATTTCTTTTCCAGAGATGGGTATTTGTATTAATAACCCATTCTTGCCAAGCAGTCTTTGACTACATCATCATCAATCTTGGCTTGAGCATTCTTTTGATCTTTAAAATGTAAATCTTTGTTCAAAATCTCAACCATCATGTTCTTGTTCTTTACTTTAGCAACAATACATTGATTTCCTTATTTCTCTCTTTCATTTGCAATAATCCTTTAGAAATCCTTGATAATCCCCTCATAAATCTTGATGTTAGTAGAAATAATATAGGAAATTCTAGACTGCTTCAAGCCTTCTATGATCGATCAAAAAATGTCATATTCTTCTTGAACATCACCAAAAATGCTATACCATTGTGATTTTTTGCAAATACTAACCCTCTAGCCATAGGCACATTAACTAGAAAATATCATTAACATGATTGATTTTTATCAAATTTTACAAATTTTCCAAGTTTGAATATGAATTATTGAAGTTTCTTGTTTGAAAATGTTTTCGCTTGCGAAAACATCAAGTATTCACTTAAGTCAGACTTGGTCAAATCAAAGTAGTTCTCGCCTGACCAGGCGAAAATATTTCAAACTATGAAATGTTTTCGCATATGTTTGAATTCTATGTATGTTTTCTCGTGCTAATGGACGTGTAACACCCAAAACCAAATTAAAATTTAGATAATTTTTGTGGAGTTTTACATCAAATCAATGTTCTGTAGTTTTCGTTTAAGCATTATATTATCAATTTTAAGTCCAACTTATCTATTCAACATATTATGTTCATGTTCATTTTAAATCAGACTCCCTTCTTTTCATAGATCTTTAAATCAATTCAAAAATGATCTTATACCTTTCAATACTCAAGTAGGAACAATAATACGAACAAATGACAATGATAATCAACAACAAGCACTTAGAAATTTTTAGAGAAAATGATACTGTAAGATGCAAAAAGTGTAATGTTCTCGTGACTAACAAACTTATATAGTCAATGGAGCTGACGCACGTGAAGTTTTGTGTTCGCATATGAATGTTTTGGCATGCGAAAACATTCAAACCCTTTTTCGAATTTTTAGAAATTTTCAAACTTTTTCAAAACTTTCTCAAAACTTTCTCAAAACTTTCTCAAAACTTTCTCAAAACTTGATAAATTAATATTCAAACAAGTGATAAACAGTTAACTAGGATTTTCTTATTGGTTGTTTTGAAAAATCAAATTTAATAACTTTTTCGCGGTTTTGATATTTTTAAAAAGTCAAACAATACTTGGACTAAAACTTAATGTTTTGTAAATTTCGTATTATAGGATAAATTGATTATTAAAATCTTCCGGCCTTTTTATGAAAAAATAGTTTAAGTTGATTGTTAATATATTTTGTCCATGTAAACTCCTGCCTTAGTCCTTACTAAGACAAACATGTTATGATGTTTATCACGTGATTAAATAAGCTTAAAGGATCCTATAATCATGCATCCTGTAGAATATCAATACAGCTTCAGTACACTTTTGAGATTTCAAATCAATTAAATTTGTCTGAAACCTTTCACATCTGAGCAATAATCTCATTGATTATTTAGTTTCCTAATATAACTAATTTAACCATAAATAGCCTGAGATATGTTTCTAGACATAGAATTTAACAAGTTTTAAGACTTACTACCAGCCAGCCTGTCTTACACAGGTCCTTTCAAGATATTCAGGAGTTACATGTATCCGGTCTTAAAAGCTTCTTTTTTTGAATTTTCCTCCCATGTCAGAATATATTCTAAAAGAAGAAATTATTTACCATATAGTATGTATGCTCTTTGGTATTTCTTTTATTTTGTGTGCTCATTAGCTTTTTTTTTATTTCTATATCATCTTTGGCATCTTTTTGGTCATCTTTTTTGTTTTGAGTGTTTTCTTTTGTTTTGCCTTTTTCTTTCTGCTTCATACACACGCACAAGCGCGCGCGCACACACACACACTCTTATAAAAATCACTAAATTAAAAAAATGACTAGCTTGAGTATGACAATACTGCAACTCTCTGTCTGTTTAGCCTGGAGTTAGCCTTACTATAAAATTCTAATGTGTTACCCAATTCAGTTGTAGATGATTTAATTTCAATTAAACACATTCTCTTTTGCTTTTTGTTCTTGAAAGTAGAGCCTATCAACATATTAAATAAAATCTATGTTAGTTCATATTTAATCCTTAGTCTGCAATTAGTCAAAATCAAGAAATGTACTATCATTTTTATCTACACTAAAATTTCATTTTAGAAACTTTTATCGAACTAGAAATATTTTTGTTATTTTTCAATATATTCCTAAGTAACTCCCCATAAGACCAGAAATCTTTTATGAGTTTTCAAAGTTATCCTCCTAAAATTATGATTATCTATAAAAAAATACAATTTTATCTAAAATTTGAAAAAAATGGTAAGAATTCGTATATAATAATCCAAAGTTAATCATTCCCAAGAATTGAACTGCAAAGTTAAACTGAATATGATCAAATGCCTTGGTGAATAAATCAAGAATAGTATATACGATGGTACTTGTTTAGATGAATGAGGTTTCAATTTAGCATTGTGCAAGAAATTAAACCCATAATCAAGCATCTGTTTTTGAATCCAGAAAACTTGAGAACATAAATCGGATGATGTAATGTACTTAGCTTCTTCAGTTGAACCCGACACATTTTTTTGTTTTTGGTACTGGCATGACAATAGTTTTGGACCAAAGAATTAACAGCCGCCAGATATGGACTTCTGATTAAATTTGCGACCTCAATAATCACTATTTGTGTATGGATATAGGTTGAAATCACTTTCCTTAGGACACGATAAACCAAATGTCGGTTTACCTTTAAGGTATCTAAAGACGCATTTGACAACATAACATATGATTCCTTTAAACCTGCTTGTTATCCGACACACAAACAAATTCTTAACATGATGTTGGATTTACCAATAATGAGATACATAATAGAACCAATCATATAATAATAGTATGTTTGATCCATATCTTTTCCAACTGGATCTGGTTCTATCTTTAATTTTATATCTACTGGAGTGGTAATAGAATGACAATCTGCAAGATGGAACTTCTTTGACATAGAATCAATATATATTGACTGATTGATTAAGATTCCATTATTTGTCTCCTTCACATGCACTCCTAAAGAAAGTAAGTTCACCCACTGCACTCATCTAAAACATATAACACATCTGCTCTTTAAATTCTTTATAGAGTTGTTTGTTTCTTGAACAAAAGATGATATCATCCACACAGATCTGGACAAGCAACAAGTTTATGCCTTTTCTTCTTTTCTAAAAAGAGTCTGATCTATCTTTCCTTGGTTAGACACGTGTTGAAGAAGAATATATGATAATTTCTAATACCACTTCCAAGGCGCTTGATGTAGACCATAGAAAGCTTTATCAACTTATACATACTATGAGGATAATCTAAGCCTTAAAATCTTGGTGGCTGGCTGACATAGAATTATTCTACTATTTTACCATATAATAAGGCACACTTGACATACATTTGGTAAAGCGTAAACTTTATGTATGCAGGATCTGTAAGGAAAACTCTAATGGCTTCAAGTCATACTATAGGTGTAAACACCTCATCATAATCAATCTTTTCTACCTGTGTATATCCTTGGGTGATTAAACGTGCTTAGTTCCTTATCGTAATCTCTTTATCATATGTTTTGATTCTGTATATCCATCTGGTTCTAATAGAATTTTTTCCTTTTAGAATATCAATTAGTTGTCATACTTCTTGTTTCTTAAAATGAAGCTACTCTTCCTGAATCACCTCAATCCAACTATTATCTTAAAGTGCCTCTTTGATGTTTTAGAATTGATTGAAAAAGAAACAAGAGAATAAACATATATTGGTTATGATGGACTTGTTCCTCGTCACTTGTTCATTCATATCACTAATGATGTTTGATACTGGATGATTCATGTGTACCCGTGATGTAGGAATAACATCAGCTTGAATGGATATATCAATATTTAAGACATTTTAATAATCCTGGTGAGAGGAATATTTAGGATTAAAGTGTGTGGGAGAGTTATGTAAATAATCAAAGGCCTTTCATGCTGAACATTAGAATCAGAAGCACTATGATGAGTTTTGTCATTTTCATTTGCATCATTAACAATAGCTTTTTGACTAGGTGCATATAATGAACTTCTAGAGATGTGTTAGGTGAAGTTGTCTGCATTATGCATGGACCAGCTTCTGTGGAAGCACTTTCAACTACTATTTGTCTTGGAGAATCAGTTGTTAATAGAACTTTTGAAGGTTGAGAAGGTGAAGATAATGGTGGCATCATTAGAAAATCACTTTTCTCTACTTTGGTTGAACCATTTAATCCATTTTCTTGAGAAGTATCTCTATTAGACAAAACAGATTGATTAAATGATTTGGTAAGAGAGTCAATATAGAAAAAAACAGTCAAGACCACTTGTCTAGGTGATTTTAGGTAGATCAAATATACTGATTGAGTCTATTGAATCATTGTAGTAAAATTACAAAGATTGATAATCAAATATGATGGTTACCTATTAGAAATCAGGTTTTAGAATTCAAATTACAGAGTTACCCAAATGAAAGGCTAACATTCTATTTATAGCATGACTAGTAGGTTGTACTACTACTAAACTAACCTGACTACTTTTACATCAGCATTACATAGTCAAAATAGTACAAAACAGAATCAATATTTCCTTTAGTTTTCATTTACATTTCTTTTATTTAACTATATTTGTTATTACAGATGACAAAAGCCTTGTGCATATTTCTTCTGATGAGCATATGCATTTGTTTTAGTTCATTCGCATTAGCTAATGAAGGTGAAGAAATGCCTTGTCTAGATTTGTTTGTTCATCCATATTTTACTAATAGGGATACCCAAAACTTATGTTTTCTTCTTATCCACTTATGTTCTTCTTATATCCAAATTTGTTGACTTCTTTCTTTTCTTCACCCGTATTGACTCTAATAGTTGTAAGCGTATTAGTTGTCTGCATAGGTTCTAGTACTTTTTCAATATTACCACATACAATAACTCACCCACCACCTTATGAATTGTCATACATTATCCTTTTAAGGTTCAACAATACCCCTCTAAGGATTATACATCCTATGTACTTCAAGGGTTTATAGATGGTGGTGGTTGTAAAGATTATTTTAGTTGGGTCAGGTGTTACTGGTGGTTAAGTTAAGGTTGGATTTAGTATGGCTTTAATCATGTTTGAGAAAGCTTTAGCTTGTCTCACCTTGTTTCCACATTGATCTGCATCTGGCTCATCTTCTTTATAGCTTCAATAGGGACCTTCCTTAGAGATATTGAATACAATGATGATAGATAACCGATTTCTATGTATAAACAAGTTAACATGAGAATTTACCTTTAGTTTCATAATACTTCCAAGCTCCAAAGGCACTCTTTTCTTCTTCTTCTTATAAATTGACCTTTTTCTGTTGATATGATCAAATGCTATCTTTAGTATTCAACTGCACTTAAAGAAGAATAGCATACCATACTTTCCTATTATATTATCGAGTCTTCTAAAGTGTCTGGTGAAGATATATAGTCTATGTAAGACTCATCTAACAAACGGACTTCATATGAACTAAACAGGCAGATGTATTGACCTTCCTTGACTTCCCACTTCCTCTCTACCACTAATTGAAACGCCTTTAATCATATCTCTCATTTGAGATAGGAATAATATGATGAGTTCTAGAAACATGTTTCCTTTTTAACTCTTCGGCTGGATTTACTGTTCCTTTGGGAATGACCAACTCATCTATTGTCTTCTTCTTCTTCTCTTCTATTTAAAGGGGATTGATGAATGAGCTATCTCTTCTTATACTAATTTCCTTCATGGCTTTAAGGTTCTTGGTTCTTTTGAACATCTTAAAGATCTTTTCAAAGTTGTAACCTCTAGCCATGTTAGTGTGATTGATCTACTCTAAGGCCAACTCTTTTATATCATGCATCCTCAAAGTGTTTACAATGTCATGATATTATTGAAAAACAAAACTAATTCAGAGATCCTCTTGATCATAAACATGTTCCAAGTACTATCATACTTCCAGGCAGTTATCTTCATATTAGTTATGCCTTTAGGAGCTGACACACCTTGTAACATCTCAGATTTGGTCAAGCCTACTCTTAATTAGGTTTGAGAGATTTCCTTAACCTAATTTGGATTCTTGTTTAGTAGATATGCAAGCATGTCATAATCAACTTGTGTGATTTATATTTCTTAAGTAGATATTTTAGGTCTTGACTTTGTCACAATCATTACTTCTTTTAAAGCTTTCATCTTGCTCTCCATCCCTCGAATGTATTTGAGAATGGTTGCTCTTAAGGAACTGGACTTCATAGGACGTAATTTCATCATTATCCAGTTCTTGGCAATTATTCCTTCATTTCCCTATCTAACATAGCATAGGGATCTAAAAATTGATATTGAGATGCTCTAAAGTTTCTAACAAATGGTTCAACAAGAGTAGATGGACTAGCTTTTACAATTTAATTTTCTTAAAAGACTATCTTCTCATATTCAGTTTCTATTATGGGATCAAGAAGCCTTTGGACCTTAATGACTTCATTAGTCATTATATCATAGGTCATTCCAAGAAGACACTCTTCTGATTCTCTTCAAGACATTGAGCAGCTGTAGCAACGCTACTTAGGTCTTATTTTGGTTTCTTTTTGTTGGTTTAGGGTCTTCTTTAATTGGCTTCTTTCCTTTTTCTCTTTTGGTCAAATACTTTATATTTTTAAGGTAGGTTTTCACTTTAGAAACCCTGGATGTAGATGCTCCAGAAGGACCGGCTTCATTTACAATAGGCATGTCTTGCTCTTTATCTTAAAATCCTTAGCAAGTTGCATGATCAGCTCTTCTTGTTTTTTAGTAAGTACATCAGATGGAACTATATGCAATGCAAAATCTCTTTCAAATATTATAGGAGTAGAAATCATCACACCTAGGTGTGACAAGTTAGATTCCTTTATGATGTCTATAATCTCTTCATCATGTTCTTCTATAGACATTCTAGAGTATGGGATCATTACCAAGTTAAGTTTTCAGTATTCTTTTTATACGTTCTTGGACCTACTTAAGTTTCAAACTTCTTGTTTCTTTTTGGTGATGTTTAAAATTCATCATCACAATCACTAGAGAGGATGCCATTGAACTTATCTTTCTCCCCTTCTTTACCTTCACCATCCTTATCTTTCTTCTTTTTCTTCTTCCATCTCATCCATTCTTTTTGTCATCTTTTTGATTTTTTGTATCACTTCATCTATCTACTCATTTTGAATTTCCATCAATCATTTTTGGTCTTTCTTCATTTAGGTTTAGATACTAGCAGTCTCTATGTGACCACTCATCTCTTATCTTACATGTTCAATATTTTTCTCTAACTCTTTGCTTTGATTATCTTTCAGCTTTATTTCTTTTGACTTTTTAACTAACTCTCTTTCCTTTCTTTATATAATCTTCTCCATACTCTTATCTTTCTATTACTATTTAGAGATTATCTCATCTTTCTCTAATTTAATGGTTTATTCAACATGAATAGGTGCAATTGATTTTTTAGATTCTTAAGAAGGTATATACTCAAAAGTTTCTTGTCTGATAGGTATATCTTGTTGTTGCTGAATAGCCTCCTCATTGGATGATGATTCGATGTCTTTAGATCAACTAGTAGATTCACTAGTGCTAGATGATTGAGTAGCAGCAGTAGAAAACATATAGATAGGAGATAAATACACTGAGTGAGAAGGAGATGCTACAGGTTCAGGTGAAGTAATATGAAGAATAACACCATTTACTACATGTCGTGACATACTTGTTAAACCTTTAGATGCAATGGAGTTTCTTCTCCTTCAATAGGCATATTGATATCAATATTTTGTTCAATCTCTATCACTTCTTTTTTAGCTTTAGCTTTATCATCACCTTCTTCAACATCACCATCACTTATTTGTTCAAGAATCCAAGGAAGCAATGAAAAGAAAGTTCCATTGTGATAATTCATTCGACCTTTCTTCTTGGTATTGTTTTGTGACTTTGCATTATAAGAAGAGAGCTTCATCACTAGACCAATTCTTACTAAATCAGAAAAGACAGTGTTAATTAAACAATGGATGAATCTTGGATACCTAAAAAACATCTACCTTCTTCCTTCTCCATTATTAGACATCACGCCATTACATACATAAGCGGACATGTTGAATTATATGTTAGTACATAAGGCATAAATAGCTGAAGATGTAGTCATGCGTCTTCCTCTTGGACATACAATGTTGCAATACATAAATTAGAAATCTCCGTTGAAGATCTACAAGACCATTTGTGATTCGCTTTCCTTCAAATCTTCCTTCATAGCCTATATTAGCAAAGAATGAAAATGTATCATCTTCTTCAAGCTCATGAGTTTGACTAGCATCCTCATTAAAATGTAGACACTATCTCATAGTTTATTTGGTAATAATAACCTGGTGCTGAGCATCTGTCATACCATAATCAATACTCATGACCAGTTATATCATATCACATTATACACAATGGAAGACTTATCATCATTCTAAACCACAAAAACTAGACTAAATTAAAATTTTACAGTGTCTATATAATCCACACATTTAGCGCATTCAAAACACATACTATAATCTAAAGCACTGCCCCATGTAGTCTTAACTCATTCATTATCTTCAAAATGATGTTCTTGTTCAACTTCAGTCACTAATTCTCTTTGACCTACCTAGTGTTCTTGTTCAACTTCAATCACTAATTCTCTTTGACCTACCTAGTGCCGTCTGGCACTTCCTGCACAACCTTCATCACGAGCTAAAACACGTCACCAAACTCGTTGTTGGTGAATCATAACCAATGACTACAAAACAGAGGACTAACATAACATAATGATGTGTCTAGGTAAATTATGTAACAAATAAAATCTCACTAAGCGATGACACATCATTGGGTAGTGTTCGCATAACACATATATGCCACTCCAGGTTTCACAAAAATGATAGTGGGTAGGTTAAAGATACCCTGGCCAACTGAATCTTAACACATTAACAACGCACCAAAGCCAAGTGCATCAATAATCCATTCAAATTCATCGGCTCACCTACCTAGTCCCGCGGGATCATAACGATTGGGGCTACAATGCATAGTACCACAACCTGAGAGTGAGGCCGTCCTACCTAGATCGGATCCAACTAAGCGCACATATGCCCTGTGGTGATCAATATTTTTATTTGAACCCACCCACTCACCTTAATGATTTGCCTGTGACTAATAGTGACCAATGCTGGACACCTAAGCTATAGTATGTTAACTTGCCAGGAACAATTTTAGTTACAACCACATATCAAAATATTTCACATAAACCATTTATATAACTCAGATGAAGTACCAAAACATTAAGTAAAAGGGGATGATTAGACTCACCTTAATGAGCTTCTTACAACATAATACAATAACCGGCGACCTTATGGAACCTTCTGTAACTCTAAAACACATTACCACATCCATTACACTCAGAATAGAGTATGTAACCCTGGGTCTTTCCCACCCAAATTAACCCAACTGACTTACTCTATTCACATCTTTAACCTCTGTCTCGAGACTCCCCGACTCAAGTCAACTACTAACAATATACTCAAGATGACCACACCTCGATGAGCGTGGGTTTACACAAATGTGTTCAAGCCTCATGACCAAACCAACCAGATTTACTACTAACAATATACTCATATGGACATGGCATGATAACCCATGGCCCATTTTTGACAAAAAGTAGACTTTGTTTCGCGACAAATAATTTTACCAAAACATATTTTCTTTGACATCTTAACAATTTGAATTCTCGTACACTAGACATCATTTGTGTTTTTTCAAAAACCTAGTTTACCCAACACTACAACAATACATAATACGAAGGTTTAGCACCTTACGACAACAAATCTAGAGTACCCGATCGACTTTGAATATCACAGATTCACTAATAAGCAATCCAACACTGAAATGAACTTCAATTCATCACAAGTCTATTTATTATCATAGTATCGAGTGTTAAAGATGACAACGAGGCATATTGGAAAACTTATAGTTCTTAAGCGTAACAACTAGCAAGAAAGCAATGTAGATTTCAAGTACAACCTTTGTATGCCTTCTACGACACCCCGAGATGGTTAAAATCTAGAAAGAAAGAACCGAGATATGTGTTGTAAATGGTGTGATCCAAAGTTTTTGGGGGTTTCATATGAGTATGGTCGTGTATGTCCTTGGTAGACCGTCACCAAAACCATAATGGTCCTCTATGAAATCCCATAAGGAAAATCCATATCTTTAGATAGAATATCCATGGCAGACTTACACTAGAAGCTTATTAGCCCATTAAGGACCACTTTTTCCGATTCCATATCTCTGGACACCCTATTTTTGTATATTATCGGTTATGTAATTCCTTTTCTAGCCCGAGATATGCTCAATCTAAGTTTGGGTCGCTTTCAGACAGCTTTTCACCTCTATTCGCTTCTAGTTTTTGCAACGGTTTGCCACGGCTCCTATTCAATGATAATTGGACATTTTCCAATGTCATAATCTCTCCTCTACTATACCAAACCACTATCTCTCTTTCTCATGTGTTAAATGTGGTTTTAGGGCAGAGGGGTTACGTTATCAATCATTCCAATGATACTTTGAACATTTTTACCTTAGTCACTTCAGCATAGCTCAATTATGATTTGATGAAGCTTTCGAAAATGATTGGTCTAACTATAATGGCATATGTTATCATGGTAGTCTGTATAAGTTTGATCATCTCTCTCTGATCTTTCATTTCATTAGCAACTGGATCTTA
Organism: Flaveria linearis; assembly: GCA_024085815.1. NCBI lineage: Eukaryota > Viridiplantae > Streptophyta > Magnoliopsida > Asterales > Asteraceae > Flaveria > Flaveria linearis. Next base: position 78,747,267 of record CM044001.1, read on the forward strand.
GAATCCACTCACATTATGTAGTTTACTCCGTGTTAAATTTACCGTTATTTACCCAAAAGTGCTTTGAGGTTAGACTTTGTCTAGTAAAGTCAAAATCGTCCCAATTTAACTTACTATTATATTAAGTTCGTTCAAATTTTATCTTTTGCCTTAGGTTATTGATAATTAACCTGTTAAAGTGATGAATGAATACTATCATGTCCTCAAACATTGATTAATTCTAAGTTCATTTTCAATTTTCAAAACCCCCTGTTCATCGAGTTTTATTTTGAACTTTTGATTTTGATTCAAAGTTTTCAACATTGATTATTTCTTGCTATTTTTAGTTCAAGTTAGTGACTTTATCATGTTTTTGTCATCAATCTTAGCTTTTGAAACCTAAGGTTCATATCTAAATGTTATCATGTTTTTGTCATCAATCTTAGCTTTGGAAACCTAAGGTTCATATCTAAATGTCAATGGAGGTCGAACATGAGTTTGTCATTTTCTTATTCATTCAAAGATTATTATTCACCTATAACCTATATTACTTTATTACGAGACCGATATAAGAACATAATTAGATTTTGATTTGGTTTTGATATTGGATTGTATGAAGAGATAATGAACACACGGTAGGTGCATGCTTGGAACACACACGCTTTCATAGTGATATTTTTGAAAAGTATTAAATGATGTTCACGTGCGTTGACTGCATCTGATACTACTCATCGCATTGACAAATGTAGATGAACAAAATAATTCTGCAAATTTGTTACTATTCCCCACATTACTTAATACGGGTGTACACTAATAAATATTTTATAGTTTACATTATAATTACATTGAACATTGCACTCGTATTTGTTTAATATGTTGTACTCTGTTGTAACGCCCGGAAATTTGATTGGAGTATCATGCGACTGGAGTGTCCAGTCGCATGGAGCTCACGCGACTGGAGGTCCAATCGCACGGAGCTCAGGCGACTGAAGGTCAAGGCGCATGGTGTTCAGGCGACCGGAGTGCCCATACGCCTGGAGTTCAGGCGACTGAACTGTAGTTTTTAAGGGAGAGGGTAGCCATCTCCCCTTCCCCACACTTGCAAAACTCAGCCAAAAAGAAGAGAATAGAGAAAGAAGAGAGAAAGAAGAGAAAAAGAGAGAAAAGTGGTGATTCGGACTCGAAACTCGTCGAGTAACTAGTCCAAACGAAGCTCTTCATCTTCTTCTTGTTTGTGTGAGTTCTAGGACCCCTCATTTACTTGTTTCCAACCGATTTTAGGGCTGGAACACATATAAACCCGTTTTTGAAATGTGTGTGTTTGACCCAATTGGGTGTAATTGTGTGTAGTGTGTTTAGAGTGCGATTTTGGACTTGTATGTGCTTGAGTGTTGTCATAGTAGGTTTCCCTAAGGTTTAGGAGGGTTAATTTGGGCTTGGAATGAGGTTAGAATGGTTTGTAGGCCGTATTTCGCGGCTGCAGTACGGGATGAACTCCAGTCGCTGCCCAGCTAGGGTTAGGTGACTGGAGGGCCAATCGGCCGACTGAGGGACGACTGACATTCAATCGCACGACTGAGGCTCAATCGCACGGCTGGGGATTCAGTCGCACGACAGGTCATACGACTGAGAGTTCATTCACATAGCTATTCAGTCGCACGACTGAGGGTTCAGTCGCATATAAGCCCATTCGCATAGTGTTCATTCACATGATAGAAAGTCCATTCGTAAGATTGGGTGTTCATCCGCATGGATGCTCATCCCAATCGCATAGTGTTCAGTCGCATGGAGGCCATACGACTGAAGCATGCCTAATCCCCAAATAGGGCTATTGTGTACGAGGAGAGATGTAGTCCAATTACTGGCCTCCGGGAAAAGAGTAAGGGTAAGCAATGATGTGATAGCTCCCGTTGGGACATGTGTGATAACTGTCGAGGCTTAGAAGTTACGTTGGGCACGATGACGATAGTATTGCATGTTTATGCATGATGTTCGTATGTTAAGTATGATGAGGCCCAATATAATGCTGATGACTGATGACTTGTAAATGTCAGTGCTCCTTGTACCGATGTATGTTCATCTTTTCCGTATGTATGTTAGTATGACGTAGCCCTGTATAATGGTAATGACTGATGATTTGTAAATGTCGATGTTCCTTGTTTGGATGTGTGTTTATCTTTCCGTGACTTTACGTGTTATGATTAATGAATGAAACGAAAGTAATAAGAAACGTAAAGTGAAAGATAATGAAAGAGGAACATGATGAATGAATGCATGCATTAATGAATGAAAGAATGAATGTAAGAAAAGGCTTGTAAGCAAATGTATGGAGGTGCACACCCAATGAAAGTGTTAGCTCAACGGTGTGGGGGTTAGCTACCCTGAAGGATGCATACTGGGGTTCAGACTTTGTGATTGACCATATGTACGGGATCCTTACTGCTTACCCTAGGTGACTGGATCAGCATTAGTGTACAACGTTCGTGATTTATTACCACAGGTCCAGCACCAGCAGTAGTGCATAATGTTCGGGGTATAGCACATGGCATTGATCCAAAATGAATGAGGAAAGATAAGTGGTGCATGTACCTACCCTAGGTGACTGGATCAGCACTCGTGCACAATGTTCATGATTTATTACCACAGGTCCAGCACCAGCAGTAGTGCACAATGAACGTAACGCACGTACGAATGAAAGAATGTATGAATTGAACGTTAACTATATAACGTAATAAAGAACGAAATGGGATCCTTGTCACTCGACCTCAGTAATCATGGCTGCGTGCCATGAAGAGGGTAAAGCTTGACAGGATCTAGATAGAAGTGAAAGATAATAAATGATGCACGGTAAATGAACGAAAGCTAATGAATGAAGGATGAAGATAATAACAATATTATCTATGTGTACGTATGTTGTGTGATCGCATGTATGTAAGAACGGTTTTAACAAATGAAAAGTATGTTTTATTTAAAACTAGAACTCACTCAGCAACGCTGACTTTTTGTGTGTTTCCAGTTGACAGGTAGTGTTGCTGAGGATGGCACGAGGCGGCTACTCAGCCCTTTTAGGAGGGCATTCTTTTGTTTAATGTTTGCAATGTAATATGATAGGAGATATTTTGTAATGGGCAAATGTATTACGTTGCATGCATTTATAAAACAAATGTTGTTTGTAGAGGATTCGGATAAACGGGATTACTTAAGGAATCCTCTTAAAGAAAGATGATGTTTTTAATGTTTCCGGTGCAACGATTTCGATGTAATGTAATGAAAATTATGTTTTAAGTGCGATGAATGACCAGCTGTGAGCGTCCCTGGAACGGGGCCTTACATCTGCATTATGCTTTGCACCCATTTAGTAAATTAGGATGAATAGTTGTACTTTTAAAGTACCGTGCTTTGCATTTGTTTTCTCTACGTACCATTGACATGCATTTACACTTGTAGTTTTTCAATCGGTGCTTTGTAACACTTTTACCCGCATTAACTCTGTTCATCGCATTTATGAATGCTGGTAAACAACACTTATCCGTAAAGTGTTGGTCATACGCATTGGGTAAAACACTGTTACTCCCATTTGTCACTTTAAAATTTGTTGCTTTATAAATCCAATATGATTAAGCTGAATATATCTGTGTATATTGAGTGTATTCCGTAATGACACTTCCATATATCTGAACTGACTTTATACTTGAAATTTAACACTAATTACCCATATTAGTTTTAATGCTTGGGTTACCTTATTCGCATAAACCAACACTATCACCCGCATTGAATTTTGCCTAAGCAAAATATCAATGATATATTTTTATATGATTGATTAGACTGGTGAATGTAGTAGTTGTTCCTTTGCCTTTGACTGTGCTCTTGTTATCAATCCTTACTGTTTGATTTATTCACTGGTGTGAATCAAATTTTCAATTCTGGCAGATCTTTGGTATTTTGTGCAATCTTACTTGCATAGACTAAGACACCATGGTAATTTTTTGACTTTACATATGTCAACATAACTATTTTTCACATTTTTAGTATTTTCAAATATATTTTGTATTTTTTGATGATTTTACAATCTTTTTGTAGATTTTCAAATTGTTTATTACTCCCCTTAAAGTTTATATCCATCAATGATAAAACTTGAAAGATTTAAAAATTAATATTTTCCATTGTGACAATCAAACTGTACACAAAATCTTCTTATATTTACATATATTTTTTATACACCCATGTAGAATATTACTTTTCACGAGATCATATCAATCAGGATCCCCTGCAAATACAAGAAAAAGTAGTAGAATAGACATGTGTATAAACAGATTGATTGCATGTATTTTTGTCCTTTTATGCTCATACATTAGTTTATCTTTTTTACACTTTTGTGATATTTATTATGTTTTTAGTGGATTAGATATGCACTATACCTCAAACTCAGAAGCATAGAAAGATCAACCATTCCCATGAAATGCATAGTAGAATCTTATCACATCTTACATGTCTAGGTCACTTAAATTATGATTTCTCATTATAAGGGATCATCATCGGGATTATTTAATTTGATACTTATTCATTGTTGTTGGATCAGGTTATGGATTAACAAGACTTTTCTATTTGATTAGTAGTTAACAAATATGGAATCTAAGTTAACTACTTACTAAAACACAAATACTTTGAGTAAAGATAAGTGTACAAGTTGTTCTTTCAAAGTATTCACTTGATTAATCAAAACTGAGTACAAAACGTTACAATCAGCACATACAAAAGTGGCTTAAAAAGCTTACCTTTACTATACAAGTATGATGGTTTTATACTATAAAATTTAAAAAATAAGAATAAACTATTATATGTTTAGAATGTACAGCAAGACACACAATTGACGCATCAGAGTTAGGTAGTTTCAGTAGTATGTCATCTTTAGAGGCAAACCATATCAGCCGTCGATACATGCAGTCTTATGTTTTGTAACAGTTGATAAGCAGCTCATGGAGTTTAGTGCTAATCAGCAGCAGTTGATCAACATCACATCAGGTAAGTGTTGATTGGCAATGGTTCAGCATATGTCGATCAGTAGCCATTCGTTATATGTTGATTGGCAGTTCATTTAGCACTTGGCAGAATTTGTCACTTGATAGCTAGGGTTGAATTCTTGAGTTTTTGGTATCTTCATCCTCTTTATGGATCAATAAATTCCACAAAGGATGATGTTACCAAAACTCTCTCATTGTCCATCTAGCATCCTAATCAGTAATAGTTCATACATGTATCCTTTTCTGTCTCTTAAGGGGTTTTCAAGAGGCAGATTGACCAAATCCTTCATGTTGTGCCCAAATAGTCTAAAGAGGTCATACTACTTGACTTAAATTTTTTCAACACCAGCATAGGTCAGACCAAAAGAGTTGGTTGAGAAATTACAGCTCCAATATGTGATTGGGTCATGAATGCTTAAAGGAGTTACATGTAGAACATCTTTTTCTTTATCTTCATCTTATTCTGCTTTAACCTTGTTTCCAAACTTTATCTTCAGAATAGAGGCCATGGATTTGTACTTATCTGGTATGCCTTTATACTCTGAGATTGTAACACCCTCAATTTCATAATAATATAATAAGGAGGATGCTACGAGTTGGGTCATTACGACAATTCAGAGATTTCAAACACAGCGGAATTTTCTACATTATACATTAAAAACTGTTTACATCATTATCAATTATTACAACACATTAACCGACATTTCAAAACTTTATCAAACTTCATGTATATCTCTCCCAAAACCCAACATTTAAACCAACATCATACACCAGAACCAAACTTTAACTTGGTAGGGCACCATCACGAACACCTCTATTATTACCTGGCATGCATAAGAAAGTAAACACTAAATCAGATAAACTAGTGAGTTCTAATAAACACCACATTTGAATAATAATAATTTATCGACGGTTATAACATCGAACAATTCACAAACATCCACTAGTCCATTTATTTGTCCCAGTATTGATATGCATATCGAATACCCACAAGGTAATTATGGACCTCTTTTTATCAATTCATTTTGGTGGGTCAAAACTCCACCTCGCGCGTACGGGTCAAAACTCCGTTTATAGTTGGTGGGTCAAAACTCCATCTCCGGCTCAAAACACCGTCTATAATTGGCATTGGCGGGTCAAAACTCCGTCTATAGTTGGCGTTGACGGGTCAAAACTCCGTCTATAGTTGGTGGGTCAAAACTCCACCTCGCCATTCACCACAATTTACCACTTCCAAATTCTTGTTTACATCATTATTCATTTATATGCATGCCAGTGTCCGATTTGTCAAACAACATTGTCAAACAGCATTAACACATGAAAAGGGCAATTAGAACTCACCTTAATGTTTTCAGCAAGTGTTTACCAATCCAAATACACTAAGGCAGCTAAAACTCTCTTTCTCAATGCAAATCTACAACAATAACCCTAACTTAGTCAAATCATTTCCTACAGATCACTTTATGCGATTGAGGCTATATGACTGGACTCATTCGTACGATTGAACATGCAACTAAGCTTAGTTGTACGAATGAACCATACGACAGGGGTGCGAATGAGCTATAACAGGATTTGTACGAATAACCTCCATTTGTGCGATTGGCTCATGCGACTGAGCTTCAGTCGCATGATTGAGCAATGCGACTGGCTCATTCGCACGAATGGGTCATGCGATTGGGCTCACTCGCCTGAAACGGATCAGCAGCTGTGTTCTTGACATATTTGATCCAAAAACTCAAGTTTTAACCATTCAAATTATGCCATATTTAAAACAGAACATATACACCTTATTTACAACCGTTTCGGATCCTTATTTCATCAAACTTCACAAAAACTAAGATCTGAATCCTTGGTTTTCAACTTAATAGAAAGATTGAATTAAAAACTCAGATTTAAAGTTGTTTTTGGATCAATTTTGACCATATACACAACTTTATGTATTCAAATATCGATCCGTGCCAAGCGAGACTTACCAAAATGAAGCCGAAATCGTTGATTTGGCAAGAACAGGGGTGTTTGGGTTCGAGAGAAACAAGGGGATAGGGATACTGCAGATAGAAATCGGCTTTTGAATGTTCTTAACCACCTTACTAATTCTCATCTACATATTTTAGCCGCCATACTCAGTCGCACGACTGGACCCATTCGCACAACTCAATCGTGCGACTGAGCCCATACGCCTGTTAATCGTGCGATTGAGCCTCATACGCCTGTAAGGCGTGCGACTGAGATTCATTCGCATGTTTATCATGGGACTGAACACTATTCTTATTAATTTAAGTGAATATTAAATTTTACAGATGTTACAGAGATCAAAGTAAACATCCTCTTTAATTTATCAAGGTGGAGGTTCAGAACATCTGGCTTAGTCAAAAGAGAGACTTAGACTTATTCTTTAATTTCAATAAAGAATCTATAAACTTTGAAGTCATAGCTCTATTTGATAATGGTTGTATCATCACTTTCTGACTCTTCCTCTCTCTCAGAGTCTTAGAGTTATCCTTTTTGCTCTAGGTTATCTAAGCCTTATCTTACTCTTTCACAGTAGTGGTGATGATCACTTCATCTGCCAAATCATTAGACTGGCTTTAGGTTGAAGATTAAAGTACTTTAGGAGCTTCTTGGATAGTTGGAGAAACATGCTTAATAGTTTGACCAAGTTGAAAAGTAGTAGGAGGTGATTGTTGTTGAGTGCTAGGAGCAGGTTTGGCAAATGGAATGAGTGCTAGGATAAGGTTCGAAGAAGCCTTTTGTCAACTACTTTTGGCAGTTGCATCAGTAGCTGATTTCTTCAGCTCTTTGACAGCTTGCGATAGCATTCTTAGTAGTGGTGCTTCTTCTTCACAGATGCCTTGGGAGAGGCTTTAAGTCCTTCCACAATCTCTCTCTTTGATGATACCTCATTGTATCTTTTTATTTTGAAACAGAGCAATGAAGAAGTGTTGGATCTTTTCATTATAACCATTCTTCTCTGTCTAAGTTGAACCTGTTAGTTCATCCTCCTCATCACCCTTCTAGCTTCAATCTCTTTCTCTTCTAAGCTGTGGTAATCGTACCTATCTGAAAGCTCGCTTAGTCTAGCCTCAACTTTAGATAAAGGCTCATAATATTTAGTCTATTTAGAAGACAAGGAGATTGGTTGTGCAGCTTGTATAACTTGATCAGCCAATCTTTAGAGAATATCCTCAGCTTCTTTGGGTTATCTACCCTATTTACGGTAGCCTCTTCTGAGATTATAGATGACACTAAATGGTTAGAGGAAGGCACATCCAAAGGTTCTTATGGTGTTTATACTTGGAGACTCAATAATTTCTTGTAGGATTCAACCTTATGTTCAAGGTCTCTTTCCTTGGCAGCTAACTGCTGATTAGTTATGAGTTGTTGTTCAAGAGAAGTAACCCTTGCACCTTTTTCTTACATATTCCTGATTTGAGGCTTAACCTCAAGGACTCTATCTACCAATGCCTTAAGTAGACAGTTCTCAAGTTCAAGAACTATTGCTCTTTCAGCATAACCTTGACGTCTTGTATTCTCTGCTTGTAAGATAGATAATCTTTAAGCAAGATCAACGTTATAGGCCATCAATTCCTTTATCTGTTGCATACTTTCCTCATCCGCAGTTAGGGAATCCTTTGGAGATGAGGTCCTATGCCAACCCTCTACACCCTCACAACTATATATGGTTTTTTAGCGCCTTGGATTTCTCTCCTCCAGGAATGACTCCAAGTAGACATACTCAAGGTGAGTTACCATGGTTAAGGTCTTAACTATGTTGTCTCTGTCCTACTAATCAATTGATGGATCAGCAGCAAAGACAACCACTTCCATATTGATCATTTCCTCCATAGGATCAATCTCTTGAGATATAGGATGTGGGTCAGATGCGTCCATAAACACATCAGTCTTTACTATTTATAGTGTATCAAAAGGAGGAGATAGTGGGTCATGCTGAAGTGCAGTGTCAACATCTTCATCTTTGGTAATATACATGTATATGGGAGATTGAGAAGTCGAATCTAATTGCCCGAGATGTGAACCAGTTCCTAATAAGACTTCTTCCTTTGAAAGTTGTAAGGCCCCGATCCCAGGCACCTCACAGTTGGTCATCATCACACATAAAATGTACATTTAATATAGACATAATGGAATAACGCAGCGGAATTAATAAAAGTCATTCTCATTTCATCATAAAAGCTTTTACATTGTTCACTTGGTTACAAAATACCAGCTTTCCTTACATTGCCTAGCTTTACTATGATTGCTGCTGAAGCATAGGAAACCGAGGAGAATCTCATTCACGTAAATCCTCAGCAATCATAGGGTCATATACAGTGACCTCTAATAGAAGATATTAAGTTTAAAATATATTTTTCTTCATAAAGAAGATTTCTTAAATAATCCTGTTTATCAGGATTCTCAAGAAATCTTGCACTTGCATGCAACATGATGTGTTGCGTGCATTACGGGCCCACAACACATGATGTCGCAGCATAATCAAAAGGAGAATGCCGTCCCCCACGAACTGAGTAGTCGCCTCGTGCCATCCCCAGCAACGCTACCTGCCAACTGGAAACACATAAAAAGTCAGCGTTGCTGAGTGAGTTCTAGTTTTATAATAAAATATACTTTTACTTGTTAAAAACGTCCTTTCATACATGCGATCATACATCATACGTACATAGAGATAATATTCATTATTATCTTCACATTCGTTATACATCGTTATCTTTAACTTCTCATATGGATTCTGTCAGGCTTTACCCACTTCATAGCACTCGGCTATGATTACTGTGGTCGAATGACAAGATTCCCGTTTCATACTTACTTGCACATTGAAAGGTTTTGTACCAATACCGTATGCTATACCCCGATCGTTATTAGCTACCGGGCCGAAGTCAACATATGACGACAAAACGTATGCCACAGTACTAGAGGTAAACGGTAGAGGTACCATGACCATGGTCGATCACAGAGAAGGACCAATCGCGTTATTCAATGCTTGCAAGACTTAATTCATTCGTTCATTAATGCATGTATTCATCATCATTCTTCTTTTCGTTCATTCGTTAATACATGCATTCATCATCGTGTTCCTCGTTCATTATCTTTCACTTTACGTTACATAATACTTCATTCATTCATCCTCATTATTCGTAAAGTTTTGGAAAGATAAACATACAAAATCACAAGGAACATACACACCCATCATACATTCATCATCATACATACGTAATCATACATAGCATCCTCATTCACATCAGCCCTTCATGGGCGATTGAACATATCTCAGTCGCATGGCCTCCATGCGACTGGGTCGTGCGACTGGACAATCAGGCGACTAGACTTACATTCATGCGATTGAACCTCCTATCGTACGAATGAGCTCTACCCGAATGGACGAATAGGCGATTAACCTCATGCGTGCGACTAATCTATCATGCGTATGGACCGATACGACCGAATCCCTCAGTCGCATGGTCTATCGGGCGATTGAGCCCCTTCCGTACGACTGAACCCTAATCGTACGGTTGAACATCTGTTTTCCCTCAGTCGTGCGACTGGACCTCCAGTCGCATAACCCTAACTGGGCTGCGACTGGAGTTCATCACGAACTGCAGCCGTGACCTACGGGTCTTAAACTCCTCCAAACTCGTTTCTAGCCCAAATTAGCCTTCCTAAACCTCAGGGAATCATACTAGGACCTTAAACAAGCTAATATAAGTCCTAATTCATACCATAAACACATTACTCAAGATTTCACCCGATTGAGTCAAATATACATACTATTCAAAACTAGGGTTTATATGTGATCCAGCCCCAAAATCATTCAAAACGTGTAAAAAGAGGGGTCTTAGAACTCACATTAACAGGTAGGAGTTGAATAGATTCGACTTGGCTAGCTTCTCGACAAAATCCGTGCCTGAATCACCCCGTTCTCTCTTTTTCTCCTCTACTCTGTCGCCCTCTGCTCTTTCCCGACTGAAACATGTGAGTGTTGGGGAAAAGAAGAGAGCTGCTCCTCTTTTATAGTCACAGCTCAGTCGCATCTGGTCCAGGGGCGACTGGACCTTCAGTCGCATAAACACCATGCGACTGGACCCCAGTCGCATGAGTTTCATGCGATTCATCCTTCATTCGGGTGACTGAACTCTAGTCGTACGGTTGAGCTTCAATCGGCCGAATAACATGCGATCGAACCTCCAGTCGCATCAATTCCATGCGACTGAGGCTCAGTCGCATATCCTACCAAAAAGTCAAACTGCCGGGCGTTACAAGTCCACCCCCCTTATTTAGGTTTCGTCCCCGAAACCTGTTATTCCTCGAACAATCGTGGGTAATGCTGCCTCATTTCTTCTTCAGTTTCCCACGTGGACTCGGATCCCTTCCTGTGCCACCACTGTACACGCACAAGGGGAACCGTTTCATTTCTCAGTCTTTTCTCCTTTCGGTCTATAATCGCCACTGGTTGCTCCACATAATTGAGCCGTTCGTCCACCTTGATATCCTCCAGTGGGACGATCATATCCTCGTCTGCCAAACATTTCCTCAGATGAGATACGTGGAAGGTTGGGTGAATTCCACTTAACTCATCTGGTAAATCCAACCTATAGGCCACCTCTCCTACTCGAGCAACGATTAGGAAAGGGCCTATATAACGCGGACTCAACTTGCCTCGCTTCCGAAACCGAATGATACCCTTCCAGGGTGAGACCTTCAACATAACCCGATCTCCCACCTGGAACTCAATCGGCCTGCGTCGTTTGTCGGCGTACGACTTCTGTCTGTCCTTGGCTGCCTTCATATAGGCTTTGATCTTCTCAAGCTTCTCAGTCGTGGCCTCAATCACTTCGACGCTTCCCAATTCTTTCTGACCAATATCACCCCAACAGACGGGTGTCCTGCATCTCCTACCGTACAGCATCTCATAGGGTGGCATGCCAATACTGGCATGATAGCTGTTATTGTATGAGAATTCGGCTAACGGCAGGTGGTCATCCCAACTTCCCCCGAAGTCAATAACACATGCCCGAAGCATGTTCTCCAAAGTCTGAATGGTCCTTTCAGACTGACCATCAGTTTGAGAATGATAAGCCGTGCTAATATGTAACCTCGTCCCCATAGCATCGTGGAATTTCTTCCAGAATTTGGATGTAAACCGGGTGTCGCGATCAGACACAATCGACATCGGTACACCATGACGAGTCACAATCTCTTTGATGAAAAGATCGGCCAGCCTTTCGGACGAATATGTCTCGTGCATCGGTAAGAAGTGAGCACTCTTCGTCAGACGATCCACTATCACCCATATAGTATCATACCCTTTCGGAGTACGTGGCAGCTTTGTGATAAAATCCATGGTGATGTGTTCCCACTTCCATTCCAGGATATCCAAGGGTTGAATCTTTCCATACGGCTTCTGGTGCTCGGCTTTCACTTGCAGACAAGTAAGGCACTTACTCACGTACTCCACCACGTCACGTTTCATACCCGGCCACCAATAATCTTTCTTCATGTCGTGGTACATCTTGGTGGCATCGGGATGAATAGAGTACCGAGACTTATGAGCTTCATCCATAATCCTCATTCGTAGATTCCTAAGACGAGGTATCCACATACGCCCAAACCGGGTTCTAACTCCAGTTGTGTTCTCACCCAACTCCCCAACCAAGCCTCTCATTCATTCAGAGTTAAGATGTTCGTCTTTCAGAGCCTCATCTTGGAACTCTTTGATCTGTCTCATCACGTCGGAGGTCATGATTAGTTGGTACGCCTTCACTCGAATTGGCTCGGGCCTCTCTTTTCGGCTAAGGGCATCCGCCACCACGTTGGCTTTGCCCGGATGGTAATGGATCTCACAATCATAGTCCTTTATAAGCTCCAACCATCGCCGTTGCCTCATATTCAGATCTTTTTGCTCGAAGAAGTACTTCAAGCTTTTGTGGTCGGTAAAGATGGTGCACATCGTTCCGTAGAGATAGTGCCTCTAGATCTTCAATGCAAAGACCACAGCTGCTAGCTCCAAGTCATGAGTAGGGTAGTTAACCTCATGAACTTTCAACTGTCGGGATGCATAAGCTATAACCTGTCCCCTCTGCATCAACACGCACCCCAATCCCGAATAAGAAGCATCAGAATAAACCACCAGATCTTCGCTTCCCTCGGGTAATGACAGAACAGGAGCTTGGGTCAATCTCGTCTTCAGTTCTTCAAACGCCTTTTCTTGAGCTTGACCCCATATAAATTTCACGTCTTTCCGGGTCAACTTGGTTAGTGGAGAAGCGATTTTGGAAAAGTCTTGGATAAACCTTCGGTAGTAGCCCGCCAGACCCAAGAAACTTCGGATCTCAGATGGCGTCTTTGGAGACTTCCATTGCATCACCGCTTCCACCTTTGCCGGATCAACCATAATTCCATCCGGATTTACCACGTGACCCAAGAACTGAACTTCGCGTAGCCAGAAAGCACATTTGGAGAACTTAGCATACAGTTTCTCCCTTCTCAAGGTCTCTAACACTTCCCGGACGTGACCGGCATGCTCTTCTTCGCTCCTCGAATAAATCAAGATATCGTCGATGAACACAATCACTGATTTATCCAACATTGGCCGGCACACCCTGTTCATCAGATCCATAAAAGCAGCTGGCGCATTGGTCAAACCAAAAGACATGACGAGGAACTCACAGTGACCATAGCGCATACGAAAAGATGTTTTAGGGATATCCTGCTCCTTCACCTTCAGTTGATGGTAGCCTGACCGAAGATCTATTCGTGAAAACCAACTAGCACCCTGAAGTTGATCAAACAAGTCGTCGATCCTCGGCAAGGGGTATCTGTTCTTTACCGTCAGCTTATTCAGCTCGCGGTAGTCGATGCACATCCTCATACTTCCGTCCTTCTTCTTTACAAACAGGACCGGAGCACCCCAAGGTGAGATACTCGGTCGAATAAACCCCTTATCCAGCAGCTCTTGTAACTGGTCCATCAACTCTTTCATCTCTGTCGGGGCCAATCGATACGGTGCTTTGGCAACAGGTTGGGCGCCTGGTATCAGATCTATCTGGAACTCGATCTCTCTGTCAGGTGGCAATCCCGATAAGTCTTCCGGGAACACGTCTGGGAACTCACGCACAACCGGAACATCAGACAGTCGCGGTGTTAGCGTGTCTACATCTTTTACGTAACATAACAAGGCGCTACATCCACGCCTCATACATTTTCCCGCCACCGCCATTAAGATCACCTTCGGAATCGTCGTAACCCGATCACCATAAACTGTCACTGAACTACCGTCGGGTGCTGTCAAATAAATCATCTTCTTCCGACACACAATGTTCACCTCAAAATCCGCCAACCAATCCATTCCGAGCACCAAATCGAAACCACCCAACGTCATCGCAAACGGTCTAATCGGAAATTTGTGGCCCTCTAATTCCACATCACAACCCTCTATTACCTCTGAAATCCTGGTAGTTTTACCTATAGCAGTCTCTACATCAAACGGTATATCCACACGTCTACTACTAACGGGCAATTTGGCACAGAAAACAACAGAAATAAACTCCTACTGGCACCCGAATCAAATAATACAGAGGTTAGAGTTTGGTTCACCAGAAACATACCGGACACTACATCGGGGTCCGTCCTAGCCTCTTCCTGCGTCATTGTGAATACCCTGGCGCTTGCTCTTGGACCTTCACTTCCCGTCTTCTTTACCCCTGAAGCCTCAGCCCTCGGCTTCTTACAGTATCTGCTCATATGACCACCTTCCCCACAGTTAAAACACTTGCCCATCCGGCAATCCTTTGATATATGCCCTGTCTTCCCACACTTAAAGCAGATGTTGGATCCCCATTTGCACTCCCCGGAGTGCTCCCTTCCACACTTACCACACTTCCTCACCCCAGCTCCAGACATGACCACACGGTGGTCATCAACCCTTGCCTTCTTGTTGCTCGTCGAAGTATCACCTCGACCAAATCTCTTTCCCTGCCAGCTTTTCTCTCCACCTCCCTTCTTACTACCCTCAGCCTTTACCAACGCAGCCCGTTCATCGTATAACCTTCCCGCCAAATCCACTACCGACCTGAAAGTGCTCGGTCGGGCTGAAATCAAATGCCAACGAATTTCAGCTGGCAGCCCCTGAATATACCGGTTGATCTTTCGAGACACCGGCGTCACCTGCTCTGGCACCAACAATGCCATTTCGTTAAACTTGGTGGTGTATTGTTGGTGGGTCATCGTCCCCGGCTCCAACTGCAGGAACTCTCTCTCAACTCTGTCCATTTCCCGACGAGGACTGAATTCCTTGATCACCAGCCTCTTTAACTCAGCCCACTTCATCTTCCCTATAGCCCTGCTACCCTCGGCTTGGACTATATTGTTCCACCAGCACAAGGCCGACCCTGTGAAAGAGTGGGTAGCGAACTTCACCTTCTTGTCCTCTTGGCAATCACTAATATCGAGGACAGCCTCCATTTCCATCACCCATTGGTGAGCATCAGTAGCCGTACCAGAACCATCGAAAGTCGGGCGCTTGCACCTCATGAATGCCCCGTAGTTACAACCCCGGGCTGTCTCCCGTACCTGCTCTTCTTCCTCTCCCTCTTCATCATCAGATAGTACCGTTTCTGCTTCCGTCTGTTGCTGTCTACCTGAGGACCGATTCCTCCCTCGCCTCTCATCTTCACGTACTGCCTTTATCACTTCGGTCACTACAGACGGTAAGATCGTCTGCATGACCTGGTGCACTTCCTCGACCACTACCTCTTTCACCGAGGCCCTCAAATTTGCGCTTTCATCTGCTTCCTCCTGATGAGGAATCTCGTTTTCCTCATGAACTACTTTCTCTGTCCTAGGTCTCCCTCGCGTGTTACGCGACTCAGCACCACGTCCACCACCACGGGAAGCTTTAGATGATCTACCACCGACCATCTTCTATCACACTGAAAGATTTAAACACCAACACGGTCATTCAAGGAAATAGCTCAGTTTATGTTAAGTATAGTAAGTCCCTAATTACAGTGGCCAGTTGTGATTAGCCACTTACTTTACTCTTCGTACCCCGAGCATTACCTGTCCTGACTACATTAGTATCTAAGTCTAACAGTACACATAAACACATATCATGCGCAAGTAATCATGATTAACTTTAATAAAAATACCTGATGGCACGCAACTACTCAGATGGCACGCAACTACTCAGATGGCATTCTCTTCCTTTCTGTCCCATTTTCAGTTTAAGTTTAGGTTTATTTTAAAATTTTACCCATTTCACTTAAACTTTGACTCTGATACCAACTTGTAAGGCCCCGATCCCGGGCACCTCACAGTTGGTCGTCATCACACATAAAATGTACATTTAATATAGACATAATGGAATAACGCAACGGAATTAATAAAAGTCATTCTCATTTCATCATAAAAGCTTTTACATTGTTCACTTGGTTACAAAATACCAGCTTTCCTTACATTGCCTAGCTTTACTATGATTGCCGCTGAAGCATAGGAAACCGAGGAGAATCTCGTTCATATAAATCCTCAGCAATCATAGGGTCATATACAGTGACCTCTAATAGAAGATATTAAGTTCAAAAATATATTTTTCTTCATAAAGAAGATTTCTTAAATAATCTTGTTTATCAGGATTCTCAAGAAATCTTGCACTTGCATGCAACATGATGTGTTGCGTGCATTACGGGCCCACAACACATGATGTGGCAGCATAATCAAAAGGAGAATGCCGTCCCCCACGAACTGAGTAGTCGCCTCGTGCCATCCCCAGCAACGCTACCTGCCAACTGGAAACACATAAAAAGTCAGCGTTGCTGAGTGAGTTCTAGTTTTATAATAAAATATACTTTTACTTGTTAAAAACGTCCTTTCATACATGCGATCATACATCATACGTACATAGAGATAATATTCATTATTATCTTTATCATTCGTTATACATCGTTATCTTTAACTTCTCATATGGATTCTGACAGGCTTTACCCACTTCATAGCACTCGGCTATGATTACTGTGGTCGAATGACAAGATTCCCGTTTCATACTTACTTGCACATTGAAAGGTTTTGTACCAATACCGTATGCTATACCCCGATCGTTATTAGCTACCGAGCCGAAGTCAACATATGATGACAAAACGTATGCCACAGTACTAGAGGTAAACGGTAGAGGTACCATGACCATGGTCGATCACAGAGAAGGACCAATCGCGTTATTCAATGCTTGCAAGACTAAATTCATTCGTTCATTAATGCATGTATTCATCATTATTCTTCTTTTCGTTCATTCGTTAATACATGCAATCATCATCGTGTTCCTCGTTCATTATCTTTCACTTTACGTTACATAATACTTCATTCATTCATCCTCATTATTCGTAAAGTTTCGGAAAGATAAACATACAAAATCACAAGGAACATACACACCCATCATACATTCATCATCATACATACGTAATCATACATAGCATCCTCATTCACATCAGCCCTTCATGGGCGATTGAACATATCTCAGTCGCATGGCCTCCATGCGACTGGGTCGTGTGACTGGACAATCAGGCGACTAGACTTACATTCGTGCGATTGAACCTCCTATTGTACGAATGAGCTCTACCCGAATGGACGAATAGGCGATTAACCTCATGCGTGCGACTAATCTATCATGCGTATGGACCGATACGACCGAATCCCTCAGTCGCATGGTCTATCGGGCGATTGAGCCCCTTCCGTACGACTGAACCCTAATCATACGGTTGAACATCTGTTTTCCCTCAGTCGTGCGACTGGACCTCCAGTCGCATAACCCTAACTGGGCTGCGACTGGAGTTCATCACGAACTGCAGCCGCGACCTACGGGTCTTAAACTCCTCCAAACTCGTTTCTAGCCCAAATTAGCCTTCCTAAACCTCAGGGAATCATACTAGGACCTTAAACAAGCTAATATAAGTCCTAATTCATACTATAAACACATTACTCAAGATTTCACCCGATTGAGTCAAATATACATACTATTCAAAACTAGGGTTTATATGTGATCCAGCCCTAAAATCATTCAAAACGTGTAAAAAGAGGGGTCTTAGAACTCACATTAATAGGTAGGAGTTGAAGAGATTCGACTTAGCTAGCTTCTCGACAAAACCCGGGCCTGAATCACCCCGTTCTCTCTTTTTCTCCTCTGCTATGTCGCCCTCTGCTCTTTCCCGACTGAAACGTGTGAGTGTTGGGGAAAAGAAGAGAGCAGCTCCTCTTTTATAGTCACAGCTCAGTCGCATCTGGTCCAGGGGCGACTAGACCTTCGGTCGCATAAACACCATGCGACTGGACCCCAGTCGCATGAGTTTCATGCGGTTCATCCTTCATTCGGGTGATTGAACTCTAGTCGTACGGTTGAGCTTCAATCGGCCGAATAACATGCGATCGAACCTCCGGTCGCATCAATTCCATGCGACTGAGGCTCAGTCGCATATCCTACCAAAAAGTCCAACTGCCGGGCGTTACAAAAGTGGTCTTAACAATATGTGTATCCCTTTTGGTTCTCAATAGAGTGTTAGGACTCTAATTAAGGATAACAAGTTTGGTTTTGGTCTGCTCAGAGGAAGGAAGACAAACCTTCTTATTTGAGTTTTGTTTAGGTGTGGCCTGTGACACCCCGCATTTTGACACTAACCACCCGTTGTCTAAACATTGTTCATGTTGTTCGCCACTTAATATTATTAAGTCTAACTTATTATTATCATTAATTATTATTATTATTATTAATTATCACCTTCCATTATTAATTAACCCCAACTTAACATGAACTAACTAAACTACTAAGTAAACTAATGTGAAACTACTTCAAAGACGAGGGACTAAAGCGGAGAAATTATAAAAATTTACTCAATTATATAACCAACCCACCCAACCCATCGACCCCATCTTCATCACTATCCCCTAATTTCTGCCTCCACTCATTTATATAACCAACCCACCCAACCCAAAGCAACAATATTGTAGCGGTTTTAACATGTTTATCAAAGCTTCATACAACTTATTTATATGAAAAACGCAGCGGATTTATATTTTAAAACATGTTATTAAGTTAGTTGTTAAACCATTTTAACAAACAACCCCAAGCCATGGATCTTTATACACAATGCATACAAATGATAGAACAAGATAGATAAGAATCTACAACCTTTGTAGGTTCCTTAAACTCGAAAATGAGGGCTGTGAAAGATGACTTTGTGGCTGGAACTTCAAAGAAGAAGCTCTCAAGAGGCTATACCCGAAGCTTCTTCAAACATCTTTGATTGCTAGGAATCCCTTGACACCAATTTTCAGCAATCCAAAATGATTTTGAAAGCTGAAATCTTTCTCTTCATGATTTTGAAAGCTGAAAATCTTCTCTTCTTCTTCTCCAAACCCGTGAACAAGAGAGAGAGAGTTGAGAGGAGGATTTCTTGCATGCAAAAAGAATATGGAATGTGTTGGGAATAGATAGCATGTGTTGTCTTTGTCTATTTACAAGACAAAGTTAATGGCACCATAATGCCCCTTGTGGGCGGTCGAGTTTTTAAAGAGAAAGGGTCCCACCCTTTTAAATCTTTAAACACAACTAAACACACACTTATTTCAAGTTTATAAAATTTAAAACTAGTTTTTAAACTTTATAAACTAAACATTCTTTTATTTGTTATCATTTAGTAACACTAAATAATGAAAAACAAATAATATCTCATGAACAATTATTCGTATAATAATGTTCATTTGCATAAGCAATAATTTAGAAAATCCATATTCTAAATTGGTGTCATTATTTATTTGTATGATCTTATCAACAAATAAATTATCTTTTGATGTTTGTTAAGCTTGTTATTGGGTATGACCCGACTTGGATCATATCACACTAGCCACATCAATTCAATATGTATCTTGGGCAGATCATTTCCTTCAATCTCCCACTTGCACAAGATTCATAGAAGATTGATGTAAGCAGCTAATAACGCCTAGCAACGGTTTGCTACCCCTAATGTATATGACTAAGTGCCATTCAATAACATCATCCCTTTCAAGTACCTTACTTGAATATGATTTAGGTGAATCAATCATCTATCCTTTTGTTCAGATGTCATGTTAAATCCCAAAGACACAGAATTGTCATTCTCCGATGATTTAACTTTAATAGGCCTTAGACATCTAGCTCTCAACGAATAAGAGGAACAAATTCCATCTTGACTACATATGTCTCTCACAATCACCTCATATCATACCTGAACTCAGCCTTATGTACTGCCAATTTTTCAGAACAGCAAAGTACTAAGTCAAAGTACAATACTTGATGAATATCAAGACCCAATATGTATCTCAGGTCTGAGGATACAATGATATTCGCCTTTACTCAATATCTCTTATGACTAATCACAAAGATTCCATGAAGAAATAATTGAGAGAGGGTCAGTCTAATATCTATATCCCATAGATATCAATGAACCTTGGTAGCAACCTCTTGCTTTATATTCATACCTTATGAATATCAACCAATCCAATTTCATTATAGTCTTACATTCATAATTGTTGCCACAAGTATGATCGACTACGGACGTTTAGAATAACTTATTTATTCACGGATTTAAACATGCTAAAATAGAAGAACAAATGAAATTATAACCATATAATTAAGTCAAATAACATAAGTTGTAATATCTAAATACAAAATACAACATCAAACCCAGTCACTTGAATATCTAAGTCCCATGGCACAAGCATGGCCTTCATGCTTTGCCCTTTCAAGGAGCTTCGTGAGTGGATCCGCAATGTTTTTATCAGTGTGGACTTTGCGAATACATATCTTTCCTTTTTCAACTTCATCCCTTATGTAGTTGAATCTCCGTTCAATGTGCCGAGTCTTTTGATGAGCACGAGGTTCCTTGATTTGAGCAATCGCACCCTCGTTGTCACAAAAGATCTCTAGGGGATCCTGAATGGAAGGGACTACCCCTAGATCGGCTATAAATTTCTTCAGCCATGCAGCTTCCTGTGCAGCCATTGAAGCGGCGACGTATTCTGACTCTGTAGTAGACAACGCTACGACTTCTTGCTTTGAGCTTTTCCAAGAAACAGCTCCGCCATTCAGAATAAAGATGTACCCTGATTGAGATCGTGAATCATCTCGATCGGTTTGGAAACTCGCATCTGTGTAACCTTTTACTACGAGTTCCTCTTCACCAGACCCGTAGATCAAGAACATATCCTTGGTCCTCCTTAGGTACTTCAGAATGTTCTTGACAGCCATCCAATGACTATCACCAGGATTTTGCTGGTATCTACTTGTCATGCTTAAAGCGCATGATACGTCTGGTCTAGTGCATATCATTGCATACATGATGGATCCTATAGCAGATGCATATGGGATTGCCTTCATTCTATTTTGCTCCTCCTTTGAGCTTGGACATTGAGTCGTACTCAATATTGTCCCTCTTTGAATAGGTACACTACCTTTCTTAGAGTTTTCCATCTTAAACCTTTTCAAGATTTTGTCAATGTATGCACTTTGATTCAAACCAATCAGCCGTCTTGATCTATCCCTATAGATCTTTATTTCCAGAATATAGGCAGCTTCACCAAGATCCTTGATGGAAAAACAAATTCCAAGCCAGGTTTTTACACCTTCCAAGGTTGGGATGTCATTTCCAAATAGTAGTATGTCATCAACATACAATACTAGGAAGGTTATTATGCTCCCACTAGCCTTCTTATACACACAAGCCTCATCAGCGTTTTTTATGAAGCCAAATTTCTTTATCTCCTCATCAAAATGGTGATTCCAGCTTCTCGATGCTTGCTTCAATCCATAGATTGATTTCTTTAACTTGCATACTTTATCAGGATGTTTTGGATCGACAAAACCTTCAGGCTGAACCATATAGACATCTTCCTCAAGATATCTATTTAGGAAAGCAGTTTTGACATCCATTTGCCAAATCTCATAGTCATAATGAGCAGCTATGGCAAACAATATCCTTATAGACTTTAGCATTGCAACAGGTGAGAAGGTTTCATCATAATCAACCCCTTGAGTTTGAGTGAAACCCTTTGCTACAAGTCTAGCTTTGTAAGTATCCAAGTTTCCATGCATATCGGTTTTCTTCTTGAAAACCCATTTACTTCCAACTACTTTGGAATTAAGAGGTGGTACAACAAGTTCCCAAACTTGATTGTCATACATGGATTGCATCTCAACGTTCATGGCCTCAAGCCATTTGTCATAATCCAAATTGGACACTGCATCATGATATGTGGTTGGTTCATCTGAATCTACCACGTAGCATCCATCCATGAAAAATCCATATCTTTCAGGTGGATTACTAGTTCTACCACTTCTGCGAACGTTTTGTGTGTATTGATCAACCGCTTGATCATTCTCAACATCCTCATATTGAGTGCTAGTTTCAACCAAATATGCATCGGGTTGTGAATCTTGATCCTCCTCAAGATCCACTGTTCTACTGCTAGTTTCTTCCATAAGGAACTTTGTTTCTAAGAACTCACCCTTTCTGGCAACAAACACCTTTTGTTCCAGTGGATCATAGAAATAATATCCCATAGAATCTCTAGGATATCCAACAAAGATACACTTGGTGGATCGGACATCTAATTTGTTTGGGGTGGGAGTCTAAACATAAGCCTCACAACCCCAGACCCTTAAGTATGATAGGGATGGAACTCTTCCATGCCATATCTCAAAAGGTGTCTTTTCCACCTTTTTGGTTGGGGCCATATTCAAAATACGGGCCGCGGAGAGCAAAGCGAAACCCCAAAATGATAGAGGCAATGTGCTTCTAGCCATCATCGATCGAACCATATCCAATAGAGTTTGATTCCTCCTTTCAGACACACCATTATGTTGTGGTGTTCCAGGTGGAGTGAGTTGTGAGACAATCCCACAACTCCTAAGATGATCTTGAAAAACATCACTTAGGTATTCACCGCCTCTATCGGTACGGAGAACTTTAATTGATTTGTTGAGTTGATTTTCTACTTCATTCTTGAAGATTTTGAACATTTCAAAAGCTTCATCTTTGTGCCTTAATAAGTACACATACCCATAGCGACTATAATCGTCGGTAAAGGTAATGAAGTATCTCTCACCATTCCTAGTCATTGGCTTAAAAGGACCACATACATCCGAATGTATGATACCTAATAAATCTTTCGCCCTTTCGTTAGTTCCACTAAAGGGTGCCGTAGTCATTTTTCCTAGTAAACAAGATTCACATACATCAAATGAATCACATTCATTTGTTTTTAAAAGACCATTCTTTTGAAGCGTTTGTATACGTTTTTTGTTTATATGACCAAGATGACAATGCCAAAGGTAGGTATCACTCAAATCTAATTTGAGTCTTTTGGTGGTTGCTTGGTATATAGAGCTATCATATGTTGTGTTTTCATGAACTAATTCATAAATTCCATTACAAGGTATAGCCTTAAAATAAAATACATGATTTAAGGAAACATGAATATCATTGTCAACAAACTTGAAATCATAATCATATTGTCTTAAACGGGAAACAGAAATTATGTTCCTAGTCAAGCTAGGAGCATATAATACATTATTTAAAATAACTTCGAAAGCACTTGGAAGTTTCAAAATGTAGTCTCCTTGGGCTTCCAAGTGAACCTTTGCACCATTGCCCATGAAGAGACTTATTTCCCCTTTTGCATAATGCTCATTTCTTCTGAACCCCTGCAACAAATTACAAATGTGAGTTCCACATCCGGTATCTAATACCCATGTGTTAGAAGAAATAACATTCAGCTCAACATGTATCATGTAAATTATACCTGAGGTTTGCCCCGCATCCCTCTTTTCTCTCAACTCTTTGAGATAGACTGGACAATTTCTCATCCAATGCCCTATCTCACCACATTTGAAGCATGGGTCATTCACAGCAACCTTTTGCTTCTTCTCCTTGGGCTTCGGAGGTTGCGCCTTAATAGCCATCTTCCCCTTTCCCCCAACATGCCCCTTTCCTTTGGCAACAGTTGCCTTAGGAGGGGGTAGAGACCTTCTCTTTCTCCTACCTTCATTTATGGTGAGAACGGGTAAAACCCTTTTACCCATTCCCGCCTCAGCTGATTTGAGCATAGAATGAAGTTCATTTATGCTCTTGTCCCATCCGTTCATGTTGTAGTTCATGACGAATGCCTCAAACTTTTTAGTTAGGCCATTAAGAATCAAATCCGTGGCCAACTCTTTTGAGACGGGACAATTTAGCCTTTGAAGGCGGTCGATGTGGCTTTTCATCTTAAGAACATAAGATGAAACTGATTGGGATTCCTCCATCCGACATGCATTAAGCGCTTGAACCGTTTCGTAGCGCTCCACTCTAGCTTGTTGCTGGAACGTTTCCCGCAACTAAGTGATCATGTCATAAGCTCCATGGAGCTCATACTCCTTTTGGAGTTCGGGTGTCATACTTGCTAACATTAGGCAAGAGACTTGGACGGAGTCTTCCACATATCTAACCCAATCATTGTACGCTTCCACATCTTCCTCGTCAGGTTCATCGGGGATGGGATCATCAAGGATGTAGGCCCGCTTTTCTTGCTTGAGAACGATTCTCAAGTTGCGGTACCAATCCATGAAATTGTTAGGTGTTAGACGATCCCTTTGAAGGATCGCCCTTAGGGATTGGTTGTTTTGGTTTGGTACATCATTATTAGCGTTGTTGTTGTCGGCCATCTACAAGATTTTACAAAGTTCCATTAGTAATCGTTGATATAATTATATTTCATTTATCAATACCCTTTATGTCTCATAGACCATTAATAAATAAAATTTTAGAATCCAACGTTATATTTAAATATTGGTTAGGTGACCTTTATCCCATTATTTAAATAAACAAGGTAGTCATAAATGACAATTACAACCTATTGTAACTTCTAGTGGTATGGGATCGTTTGAACATCTCATGTTTATAACGGCATGTTTATCCCATCAACACCTTTTGTAAAACATATTTTAGGTGATCCATTCAATTATTTTACAAATCAAGTTGTCCTACTTACACACACGTGTGAGTTTACTACATAAGTGGTTAGGTGACCTTTATCCCACAAACATGGTATTCTCACCTCAAGTTACAAGTTCCCTCAAAGTGGTTAGGTGACCTTTATCCCACTAAGAGTTTGCAAGTAACCTAAGTGTTGTGTAAAAGGATGGTGTTTAACTTGTTATCAAAAGGGATTTACAATTTCACAATTCTTGTTTAGAAAAGTCTATGTACCATATGATTGTATGCATTCAACCATATGGTACCCTATTGGTTCTTTTAAATAAAACCCATTTTATTTTGTAAACCATTAACTCCTTTTATAGAACCATTCTATTTATGCTTAATGATTTGAGAACCAATTACTTGTTTATTGTTTGTTTTAGTTGACGGTTTGTTAATCACATCCAAATATTCAAAACAAACATCATCATATGCATTCAACCAAACATAAACAAAACAAGTCATATATGCATAACAAAGCATACTAAGTTGATCACACTTGTTTAGCCAAAACAAGTGTGTCAAATGGTCATGTCCTAAGGGTTTAGAATCATGACACATGGTTGACCAAAGGGACTCCCACTTGAAACCATATCTTCAAGAATCCTCTATTTATTACAAACCATATGAATAAATAAATTACAAGACTAGACTTGAAACAAAAATTAAATTATTACATGCCCAAATGAATATAACATGACAACCAATCATTTAATCCAAAAGGTCAAGGCTTTGTTATGCATAATCAACAACAACATGAGCAAACATACATAAGAAAACGATTTTTCAGCCCCTTGTAGCCCATGTTTTTGGCCAACATAAACCACGAACAAGTGGGTTAAGAACACATAAACAACCATATAATAAGCTAGAGTTTTAAAGATCCTTGTATGCATAAAGTAGCATCTTTAAAACACCATAAGGGGTCAAAATCCAGCCCCTAATTCACGGATGTTTGGTGTCAAGCACCACAAAAACCGTGAACTAGAAGGTAGCACATGTATGCATATGTATAAGTGGCTCTTGATGCCATTGTAGGGGTTTTAACATGTTTATCAAAGCTTCATACAACTTATTTATATGAAAAACGCAGCGGATTTATATTTTAAAACATGTTATTAAGTTAGTTGTTAAACCATTTTAACAAACAACCCCAAGCCATGGATCTTTATACACAATGCATACAAATGAAAGAACAAGATAGATAACAATCTACAACCTTTGTAGGTTCCTTAAACTCGAAAATGAGGGCTGTGAAAGATGACTTTGTGGCTGAAACTTCAAAGAAGAAGCTCTCAAGAGGCTATACCCGAAGCTTCTTCAAACATCTTTGATTGCTAGGAATCCCTTGACACCAATTTTCAGCAATCCAAAACGATTTTGAAAGCTGAAATCTTTCTCTTCACGATTTTGAAAGCTGAAAATCTTCTCTTCTTCTTCTCCAAACCCGTGAACAAGAGAGAGAGAGTTGAGAGGAGGATTTTTTGCATGCAAAAAGAATATGGAATGTGTTGGGAATAGATAGCATGTGTAGTCTTTGTCTATTTACAAGACAAAGTTAATGGCACCATAATGCCCCTTGTGGGCGGCCGAGTTTTTAAAGAGAAAGGGTCCCACCCTTTTAAATCTTTAAACACAACTAAACACACACTTATTTCAAGTTTATAAAATTTAAAACTAGTTTTTAAACTTTATAAACTAAACATTCTTTTATTTGTTATCATTTAGTAACACTAAATAATGAAAAACAAATAATATCTCATGAACAATTATTCGTATAATAATGTTCATTTGCATAAGCAATAATTTAGAAAATCCATTTTCTAAATTGGTGTCATTATTTATTTGTATGATCTTATCAACAAATAAATTATCTTTTGATGTTTGTTAAGCTTGTTATTGGGTATGACCCGACTTGGATCATATCACACTAGCCACATCAATTCAATATGTATCTTGGGCAGATCATTTCCTTCAAATATAATAAGAGGTATCATCAATACATGCATCATAACCATGATCAATGTTGAACACATAGAAACAAACACCATTACCTCATCTGCGTTTTCTTGCTTCCGGCAGCCCTCTTCCACCTTAACATCCGCTCCATTTTGCTCGACGATCGCAACTACGATACTCGCGTGGTGAATCGCGGTCCCACGGCAACCGCAACCAACTTCATCTCTAGCCTTCACGGCAGCCCCGTTCGATAACTCTCCCCAACGAATCTCTCTCTCTCGACCAAAACCGCAGCCTTCGACAACAGCCTTATACGGTACGTATCTCCGATATTCGTTTTGTTATGGTTTTGGGTACGGTTTCGTTCTTTACTTCGTCGGATACGCTGCGGTTGCGATGGCTGGTTTCGTGTGTTTTCGGGTCCACAGTTAGGTGATCGTTGCTGGTGTGTTAGTCGTGAATTCTAGTATGCTTGCGTGTGTGTGCTTTCTGTGATTTATGTATGTATATTGCTTGTACGTGCTCCTGCGATGAGTGTGCCTTTTCTGCGTTTGATGATTGTATGATGTATGTATGCGGTCAGTTTTATGCGTGTGTGATTTGTGATTGTGTGTGTATGGTTTGCGTATGTATGTATATATGCGCGTGCCCCAACCTGTAGCTATATGTGCTGCGTTGTACAGATATATACATGTGTTCAGCGTATGTATAATCATGTGTGTGTTGCGTTGTATTATATATATATATATATATACAAGTATGTGCTGCGTTATATATATGCTGCGATGTATATATATATTTTCAAGGGCATGTGGTGTACATGGGTGTTTGGGTTGCGTAGTTTTTTTATTTTACTTGTGCATGTTGGAGGAATAAGAATGGTTGGTGGTGCTCATAGGTCCTGCGATATGGATGTGATTGTGTTTCTTTAGTAAACAAGCTCTATAATACAATATGTATCAATGAGGGGCTGATGCATGTGTGTGTTTTATTTTTATTTTTTTAAACTTTATTTTACATGGCATATGAACATGTGTATGTTCCTGCTGGGTGTAGTATGTATGGTATGGGTCAGTTGATTGGATCATTATTGTGAGATTATATGAGTGTTCATGTTGTATGTATATATGAGTGCAGTGATGTGTATATATAATAATATTTGATGGTGTATTATGTATAATATATTATTTGGGATGAATTATAAACTTCATGTAATGTGTTGTATATAATATATATTATGAGGTATGTGCGACGTATACTATATATACTACTTGAGTATGATGTGTGTAAAACTTAATGTGGGTTCGTCTCGTGTGTGGTCTATTAAATGGGTGATATAAAGTAAGTATATTATATATTTGTTATATGTCATGTATGGAATATATATATATATATATATATATATATATATATATATATATATATGTATATATATATATATACACACACACACATTTGTTATAAATGCGTGTGTGACTGGTAAAATATATATATTGGTTTCGTTATAAATAATGTATAATTGAAATATATATATATAAAGGATATCTTAATACATGACTTAGCATACGTGATAACCGACATCGTACCCGATTCGTGAAACGCGAAACCGTATGGCCGATTATTAACATGTAATAATTTATATAAATTATGTAATAAACGTGCATCCAGGTTGTTCGGAAACTTAATTGTTCGTGCTTACACTTGTTGATTTTGCTGTGCGTTTGAGGTAAGTCTTCACGGCCCCTATTTTACATTTTTTCCTTTTTGGGGGAGAAAACATGCAAACATATTTTATAAATGGTTTTTAGTATTATTGATATCGCCTGTTACATTAGTGCAAACACACTTGAAAGTCCTTACATTCTCGAACCGTTAGTAACGTGTAGCAAGGTAATTCTGAGTAGTACTACTGCGTTTGACAAACCCCGCCCGGGCTAGTCGCACTAGCTTGATTAGAGGTCAAACGGGTGCATTATTGACCTAACATTTGTCACAGTCTGGTGAGACGTGACGGGAAGGCAACAAACATATGAACATACAAACAGTCAGCCTCGGTTCGAAACGCTAAGTAACTTGATTATGGCTAGCTACCTATCGATATGCTTTAATTACTATACCATTTGAACAGTTACAAACATTTTTATCTGTGATAAAACCTGTGAACTCACCAACTTTATGTTGACACACTTTAGCATGTTTTCTCAGGTCACATGAACGCTTAATCTCATGATGCATGATTAAGGAACGCACTCAGGACATGCATTCATCGAATCCATTTATGTTGAAGACATTGTTTTGATTTAGCATTTCAGACTTTCAGTATTGTTTACATTTCATTATTCGCTTCCGCACTCTTATTCATTCCATTTACGTTACTCTGATTTAAGTCAAACATTTATTTTTAAATTCATATATTGTCATTTGATATGACTGTGTCTGAGATCCTGGTATGTCACAAGCCTAACGGTAAAATCTCGTTTATGGAAATTAAGGGTGTGACAGATTGGTATCAGAGCCACTGGTTATAGAGAACTAGGATTGCATTTGCATCTAGACTATATCCTTAGACACAACACTAGTATTGCACAGACACTCTTACATGATTGCAACTATTGTACGAACATTCTCCCGGCATGCTAACATTACATTACTGAACGATCAAACATTATCTGCACCATCCATGTCACCAGTATCATCCTTGACAAAGAGAGGAGCGGAGGGTCCCGTTTGCTTACTTCCAACATCTACACTTGTTTCTTCACTCCTGGAGTTGAAGCAACGACAACTTGAACCTAACATTACCACTTTGGAACACGGAAAACCTTTTTAACACGCACGACAAACCTAACGACGATAAACCTAACGACGACAAACAAAGAGAACAACACAAATTACTTTTCCAACTCTATCGTACTTGTTTCTACTCCCAACATACACTATCTTCCTCACTAGCCTGAACAGTAAATGTGGGACAACTGAAGAGATTTGAAGTCTATCAGTGGATCAGACTTAGACATGTAGACGCTTAGAGCTTCAAAGGGAAAAGGCCGAATCGTCTTGATTCCCCGTTGTTAACTTAACCGAATCCTTTGTACAACCTTAGTTATTTGACCCTTGGTATAATAAATATATCTTTGATACCTCTATCATTGATAACACTTGGTACTTGACAAGGTATGTTATCTCAAATGGGAGGAACCATGGGTGACAATGCAAAGCAAATTAGAATCACGGGTGCACAAGTGATTGTAATTTGTCATGCATGAGAATTCTGGCAACTCTATCGGGTGATAACGGTCATAATCAGTACAAATTTTCATTTCTATACTTGGAGACATGAGGTCTCGATTCTCATAAAACCTCACTATTGATATGCAAACAAATCCTTCATTCCTACTAGTATGAAAGTTCTCATCTACCCCGAGCCTTAATGAGATTCGTGTTATGACATTAGCCCTAGTCTCTATGAGACGTGCTCTTTTTAGCATTTCAGTGTTCGTGTAACACTATCCATCTACATTGCGCCAGATCTTCAAAAGTTGCAATAAAGTGATAATATTCTTGACGCGTGTAGTCCTTGTTCACTGGATTGATCTTAAGACTCAGAGTCTCGGTAATTTCAGCGTTCCAGCATTCATTTCATTTGATATCTATCCTGTTTAAGCATACATTACATTTGTTTGTCTCCCTGGTGGTGAGAATCCAATCGGATTTTTCTGGCTTACTACGCTTGGCGTAGGACCAAAAAGCAAGACATTATGACGACCCCGTCCAATATATCTCAGCCTTTCCATTATAAGCAACAGGTGTAACTATCCCTCCCAATGACTCGTGCAATAAGAACATTTGAGAGCACTGTAGAGAAATTTGGCCATACCTTCAAGAACCATCGTGTGAACATCCCGGCCAAGTCTCCTCCGCCATAAGAATCACAAAAAGGATGTTATGAGTGTAGAAAACCTATGCATTAAAGGGGAACCACCCAAGGCTCAAGAAGATAAGAAACCAGCAGAAATGGTAGTTCTGCTCTAGCATTATCTCATTCGAGTACCGATAGAAGTTTCATACCAGGTAACTTGAGTGGACTGCTAGAGGTAGTTCTTACCGGTTTAATTTCCAAAACCTACCATAAAATTTCCCGATGGTAGAACTATAACCGCCACCCATGTGCTTGGCAGTTATAATCTAGGTCTGTCTAGACAATCGTTCGATATAAATCTGATTTCTATTACCCATGGTAGCTACGATGTTGTGGTCAAAATGGATTGGTTGTCCAAAAACCAAACATAGATCATTAGTGATGGAATACCTACGGTAGAAGACGACAGGGTTGGTGTTGTGGTTGGCATCATCTCAAACGTGAAGGTGCATAAACGTCTCAAGAAAAGGGATTTCTCTCTACTGACACTAATTACAGAGAAGAAGGCAGATGAGAAGCTTGTTAAAGATATTCCAGTTGTCAGAGACTTCCCGAAAGTATTTCCAGAAGACTTAACTAGTATGACCACTACGAGTTTTTGGTTATGCCATTTGGGTTGACCAACGCGCCAGCGGTTTTCATGGATCTTATGAACCGAGTGTGCAAACCCTATTTGGACAAGTTTGTCATTGTCTTCATTGATGACATCCTTATTTATTCAAAGAATAAGGAAGAATACGAGAAACACCTTAGACTGATTCTGGAACTGCTAAAAACGAGAGCATTTGTATGCTAAGTTTTCAAAGTGTGACTTCTGGATACGAGAAGTCCAATTCTTGGGTCATGTGGTCAATGATAATGGAATACATGTTGACCTGACAAAGATAGAAGCTATCAAGAACTGGGCTACGCCTAAGACTCCGACTAAAGTACGACAGTTTCTTGGGTTGGCTGGCTATTATTGACGATTCATCGAAGGGTTTTCAAAGATTGCTCAACCTCCTACCGTGTTAACTCATAAAGGCACTACATACAATTGGGGTGACGAACAAGAATCCGCATTACGGGTTCTAAAACAGAAACTCTGTACGGTACTGATTCTATCCCTACCTGAGGGAACAGATGATTTTGTAGTTTATTGTGATGCATCCATTCAAAGTCTCGGTTGTGTGCTAATGAAATGCGAGAAGGTGATCGCATATGCTTCCCGACAGCTAAAGGTTCACGAGAAGAACTACACGACACATGACTTAGAGTTGGGAGCCGTTGTGTTTGCTCTTAAGACATGGAGACATTACTTGTACAGTACCAAGTGCACCATTTATACCAATCACAAGAGTCTTCAACACATATTTGATCAGAAGGAGCTAAACATGAGGCAACGTTGTTGGGTCGAGTTATTGAACGATTATGACTATGCAATCAAGTATCATCCGGGTAAGGCTATTATAGTCGCTGACGCCTTAAGTCGAAAGGTAACACCTAAGCCAAAACGAGTTCGAGCATTACAGCTTACCATCCACACCGGAATACCTGATCAAATCCGTAATGCTCAACTTGAGGCTTTAAAGGAAGGAAACTTGAAGGCAGAGTCCATGCGGGGTATGGAAAAACAATTAGAGGTCAAACCTGACGGAATTCGTTAATTCATGGAACGAATATGGGTTCCTCTGTATGGAGAATTACGAGAGTTGGTAATGGATGAAGCTCATAAGTCACGATATTCTATTCATCCGGGTTCAGATAAAATGTATCAGGATTTGAAGACCCTATACTGGTGGCCAAACATGAAAGCTGATATTGCTACTTATGTAAGCAGATTTTTAACCTGTTCTAAGGTTAAAGTGGAGTATCAAAGACTATCTGGTTTACTTCAACAACCAGAAATGCCAGTATGGAAGTGGGAGCAGATATCTATGGACTTTATCACGAAACTGCCTCGGACTCCCAGCGGATGCGATACCATTTGGGTAATTGTAGATCGTTTGACGAAATCCACACACTTCTTACCAATTAGAGAGACTAATAGAATGGAGAAGTTAACACGTATTTACCTAAGAGAAATAGTCTCTCAGCACGGTGTGCCAATTTCCACTATCTCTGATCATGACGCTCGATTCACCTCACATTTCTGGCAATCCTTACAATGATCATTGGGAACACGGTTAGATATGAGCACTGCATATCATCCTCAAACTGATGGCCAGAGTGAGCGTACGATCTAGAATTTGGAAGACATGTTGCGCGCTTGCGCGATTGATTTCGGCAGCAGTTGGGAAACTCATTTACCGTTAGTTGAGTTTTCATACAATAATAGCTATCACACATCGATCAAAGCTGCTCCATTTGAGGCACTGTATGGGCATAAGTGCCGGTCACCTATTTGTTGGGCGGAAGTTGGAGAAAGTCAACTTACCGGTCCTGAACTTGTGCACGAGAAGACTACGAAGATCGTGCAAATTCGTAACCGCATGGCAGCAGCACGTGACCGACAGAAGTGTTACGCTGATAAACGCTGCCGACTATTGGAATTTCAAATAGGTGACAAAGTTCTTTTGAAAGTGTCACCTTGGAATGGTGTGATTCGTTTTGGGAAACATGGAAAACTAAAACCTAGGTACGTGGGACCGTTTGAGATTGTCAAACGGGTTGGCCACGTAGCCTATCAGTTGAACCTACCTGAAGAACTCAGTGGAGTACACGATGTGTTCCATGTTTCAAACCTGAGGAAATGCCTTGCAGACGAGACTCTCATCGTTCCGTTAGACGAGATACATGTTAACGAACAACTACGTTTCATCGAGGAACCAGTGGAAGTTATGGACTGAGAGGTCAAGACACTCAAACACAGTCGAATCCCTATTGTCAAAGTCCAATGGAACTCAAAGCGTGGACCAGAGTTTACCTGGGAACGCGAAGATCAGATGAAGAAGAAGTACCCATAATTGTTCAATGATCAGACACCTATATCTTAAGAAACTGTCAGAAAACCTAGCGCGTCTATGTTCTGGATAACTGACCAGTTGTTCATCACTCGTTTGTTAACCCTAGTGTTCTAATTTTCGGGGAGAAAATTCCTTCATCAAGGGGATGATGTGACACCCCGCATTTTCACACTAACAACCCGTTGTCTAAACGTTGTTCATGTTGTTCGCCACTTAATATTATTAAGTCTAACTTATTATTATCATTAATTATTATTATTAATTATCACATTCCATTATTACTTAACCCCAACTTAACATGAACTAACTAAACTACTAAGTTAACTAATGTGAAACTACTTCAAAGACGAGGGACTAAAGCGGATAAATTATAAAAATTTACTCAATTATATAACCAACCCACCCAACCCATCGACCCCATCTTCATCACTATCCCCTAATTTCTGCCTCCACTCATTTATATAACCAACCCACCCAACCCAAAGCAACAATATAATAAGAGGTATCATCAATACATGCATCACAACCATGATCAATGTTGAACACATAGAAACAAACACCATTACCTCATCTGCGTTTTCTTGCTTCCGGCAGCCCTCTTCCACCTTAACATCCGCTCCATTTTGCTCGACGATCGCAACTACGATACTCGCGTGGTGAATCGCGGTCCCACGGCAACCGCAACCAACTTCATCTCTAGCCTTCACGGCAGCCCCGTTCGATAACTCTGCCCGGTGAATCTCTCTCTCTCTCGACCAAAACCGCAGCCTTCGACAATAGCCTTATACGGTACGTATCTCCGATATTCGTTTTGTTATGGTTTTGGGTACGGTTTCGTTCTTTACTTTGTCGGATACACTGCGGTTGCGATGGCTGGTTTCGTTTGTTTTCGGTTCCACAATTAGGTAATCGTGGCTGGTGTGTTAGTCGTGAAATCTAGTATGCTTGCGTGTGTGTGCTTTCTGCGATTTATGTATGTATATTGCGTGTACGTGCTCCTACGATGAGTTCGCCTTTTCTACGTTTGATGTTTGTATGATGCATGTATGCGATCGGTTTTATGTGCGCGTGATCTGTGATTGTGTGTGTATGGTTTGCATATGTATGTGTATATACGCGTGCCCAACCTGTAGGTATATGTGCTGCGTTGTACAGATATATACTTGTGTTCTGCGTATATATAATCGTGTATGTGCTGCGTTATATATATGCTGCGATGTATATATATATTTTTCAAGGGCATGTGGTGTACATGGGTGTTTGGGCTGCGTAAGTTTTTTTATTTTACTTGTGCATGTTGGAGGAATAAGAATGGTTGGTGGTGCTCATGGGTCCTGCGATGTGCTGTGATTGTGTTTCTTTAGTAAACAAGCTCTATAATACAATATGTATCTATGAGGGGCTGATGCATGTGTGTGTGTTTTATTTTTATTTTTTTTAACTTTATTTTACATGGCATATGAACATGTGTATGTTCCTTCTGGGTGTAGTATGTATGGTATGGGTGAGTTGATTGGATCATTATTGTGGGATTATATGAGTGTTCATGTTGTATGTATATATGAGTGCAGTGATGTATATATATAATAATATTTGATGGTGTATTATGTATAATATATTATTTGGGATGAATTATAAACTTCATGTAATGTGTTGTATATAATATATATTATGAGGTATGTGCGACGTATACTATATATACTACTTGACTATGATGTGTGTAAAACTTAATGTGGGTTCGTCTCGTGTGTGGTCTATTAAATGGGTGATATAAAGTAAGTATATTATATATATGTTATATGTCATGTATGACATATATATATATATACATTTTTTATAGATGCGTGTGTGACTGGTAAAATATATATATTGGTTTCGTTATAAATAATGTACAATTGAAATATATATATATAAAGGATATCTTAATACATGACTTAGCATACGTGATAACCGACATCGTACCCGATTCGTGAAACGCGAAACCGTATGGCCGATAATTAACATGTAATAATTTATATAAATTATGTAATAAACGTGCATCCAGGTTGTTCGGACACTTAATTGTTCGTGCTTACACTTGTTGATTTTGCTGGCGTTTGTGGTGAGTCTTCACGGCCCCTATTTTACATTATTTCCTTTTTTGGGGAGAAAACATACAAACATATTTTATAAATGGTGAGTCTTCACGTTAGTGCAAACACACTTGAAAGTCCTTACATTCTCGAACCGTTAGTAACGTGTAGCGAGGTAATTCTGAGTAGTACTACTGCGTTTGACAAACCCCGCCCGGGCTAGTCGCGCTAGCTTGATTTGAGGTCAAACGGGTGCATTATTGACCTAACATTTGTCACAGTCTGGTGAGACGTGACGGGAAGGCAACAAACATACGAACATACAAACAGTCAGCCTCGGTTCGAAACACTAAGTAACTTGATTATAGGCTAGCTACCTATCGATATGCTTTAATTACTATACCATTCGAACAGTTACAAACATTTTTATCTATGATAAAACCTGTGAACTCACCAACTTTATGTTGACACACTTTAGCATGTTTTCTCAGGTCACAGGAACGCTAAATCTCATGATGCACGATTAAGGAACGCACTCAGGACATGCATTCATCGAATCCATTTATGTTGCATTAGACATTGTTTTGATTTAGCATTTCAGACTTTCAGTATTGTTTACATTTCATTATTCGCTTCCACACTGTTATTCATATCATTTATGTTACTCTGATTTAAGTCAAACATTTATTTTTAAATTCATATAGTGTCGTTTGATATGACCGTGTCTGAGATCCTGGTATGTCACACGCCTAACGGTAAAACCCCGTTTGTGGAAATTGAGGGTGTGACATGGCCGACACCTTTGACTTAGCTAGGATGCTTGTTTCTAGCCTTACCTTTTTGTGGGGAGGTGATTTGAGTGCCTATATCTTTTCAAAAGAAGATGCAAGGGTTCATTTCTTTTTGTGCACTTTGGGCTTTGAAGTAGATGGTGTGGGATCAGCAATGGTGGGTGTTGCCTTACTACCACCTTGAGGCTCAGTGACCTCAAGCATATGTGTGAACAGGGTATTCACCATCTTAGAAAAAGATTTTGGAGTAGCCTTGAACTTTTAGAAAATAGCTTTGTTTAAGTTCCCAAGGCATGTATAATTCCCTTAGTTTTAAGTTTGTTTCCAAATTCTTGATTTAAAATAAATTGAATGAATTTAGGGTGCATTAGAAATTTAAATTTTTCAGCGAGAGTTACATTCTTACAAAGGTTTTGAAATATCAGGTTTGAAAAGTCATAAATAGGCCATTCTAGATCTAATGGTAATTGATCCCATCCACCCAACTTGTTTCACAAGCAATGTAAGAAGATATGAAGCATAATTCTCTAATTTTGATAAACCATGTAGTTGGAGAAGGTGGATGTTGGTAATGATCCATAATATCCTATCTCCGTGAAAATGGCACTTACCATTTCTTTGTAGAATGAAGATTCACCGTTTGCATCATTCAATTTCACATGATGTTGAATATTTACACAAGAGATGGTGATCTTCAGTCCTTGTACCATCACGGGAGGAATTTTGTTCCATGTTCTCTCTAAATAGAACATGTAGTCCAGAATTGTCGAATATGTGGCTCACAAATCACCAGATCTACAGAAATTGCAAAAGCATAGTTGTTGTGACATATAAAATGAAGAATAAGATCGTAGACTAGATCACCAATGGGTTTAAGTGATGCTGTGTTGTTGTGATTCGTTCTGAACTATAGGTTTTGAGCGCCCATGGAAAGATTTTTATTTTGAATTTTGGTAGAGCTTAAGGGATATGAAGGTTTTTGAGTGATTTTGCTTTCAAACGAAGATTGAAGATGACAATGGTGGTAAAATTTTAGATTTATAGTTTGTGGATAATATATAATAGTATTATTTTAAAAATTTTACCACCATAACTGTAAACCCGACAGCTTGTGATGATGGAACAATCTTTTCAGGAAACTACAATGATGCCATTATGTATCGGTAGATAAAAGTGGGTCCTACCGGATCTTTCTGCAATATATTCTACTTCAGCACATGATGTAGACACATAGGTTTGCTTTTTGCATTTCCATGAAACTAATCTTTCTGCAATATATTCTGCTTCTGTAATATATTGCTTTTTGCTTTCTGCTTCAGCATTATGTATCGGTAGATAAAAGTGGGTCCTACCGGATCTTTCTGCAATATATTCTGCAATATATTTTGCATTTCTGAGATCCTAGCATCAGGTCTAGAATTTGTATTACTGGTTTCCTCCATCTACGATCAGAAATAAACCATAATCAAATAATGAGTGATACCAGGATGTTGCATATAATGTAAATTACTCATAACATTAGCCAGGTGTTATCAATTATTTACTTATTCACACCATCCTGCCTCTTCTTATTATCTTTTCACAGTTTATTTCTACTTTTATCTAAACCATAGAATCATGTATAGATATAATACTAACCTTCAATCTAGACAATTGCTTTTATTTATCAATCGACTAAATTATCACTAACAATTAAATACTCATCTACACAATATTCCACCCCACTTCCGGTTGTAGATACTGGCACTTCCCATATTTTCAGTTAAAGTTTGAAACAATCAATGGTTCAAATCTCTTTAACTAAGGCTCTGATACCAACTTGTAACACCCTCAATTTCATAATAATATATTAAGGAGGGTGCTACGAGTTGGGTTCTTATAACCATCCAGGGATTATAACACAGCGGAATTTTCATACGTTAAAACTGTTTACATCATTAAAATTACTACAACACTTTAACCGACATATTAAAACTCTATCAAACTTCATGTACATCTCTCCCAAAAACCCAACATTTTAGCCAGTATCATACACCAGAACAGAAATTTAACTCTGTGGGGCACCATCACGAACACCTCTATTATTACCTGGCATGCATAAGAAAATAAACACTAAATCAGATAAACTGGTAAGTTCTAATAAACACTACATTTGAATAATGATAATTTATCGATGATTATAACATCGAACAATTCACAAACATCCACTAGTCCATTTATTTGTCCCATTATTGATATGCATATCAAATACCCACAAGGTAATTATGGACCTCTTTTTATCAATTCATTTTGGTGGGTCAAAACTCCACCTCGCGCGTACGGGTCAAAACTCCGTTTATAGTTGGTAGGTCAAAACTCCACCTCGCGCGTTGACGGGTCAAAACTCCGTCTATAATTGGCGTTGACGGGTCAAAACTCCGTCTATAGTTGGTGGGTCAAAACTCCACCTCGCCATTCACCACAATTTACCACTTCCAAATTCTTATTTACATCATTATTCATTTATATGCATGCTAGTGCCCGATTTGTCAAACAACATTGTCAAACAACATTAACACATAAAAAGGGCAATTAGAACTCACCTTAATGTTTTCAGCAAGTGTTTACCAATCCAAATACACTAAGGCAGCTAAAATTCTCCTTCTCAATGCAAATCTACAACAATAACCCTAACTTAGTCAAATCATTTCCTACAGATCACTTTATGCGACTGAGGTTATACGACTGGACTCATTTGTACGATTAAACATGCGACTAAGCTTAGTCGTACGAATGAACCATACGACAGGGGTGCGAATGAGCTATAACAGGGTTTGTACGAATGACCTCCATTCGTGCGATTGGCTCATGTGACTGAGCTTCAGTCGTATGATTAAGCAATGCGACTGGCTTATTCGCACGAATGGGTCATGCGATTGGGCTCATTCGCCTGAAACGGATCAGCAGCTGTGTTCTTGACATATTTGATCCAAAAATTCAAGTTTTAACCATTCAAATTATGCCATATTCAAAACAGAACATATACACCTTATTTACAACCGTTTCGGATCCTTATTTCATCAAACTTCACAAAAACTAAGATCCGAATCCTTGGTTTTCAACTTAATAGAAAGATTGAATCAAAAACTCAGATTTAAACTTGTTTTTGGATCAATTTCGACCATATACACAGCTTAATGTATTCAAATATCGATCCGTGCCAAGCGAGACTTACCAAAATGAAGCCGAAATTGTTGATTTGGCAAGAACAGGGGTGTTTGGGTTTGAGAGAAACAAGGGGATAGGGATACTGCAGATAGAAATCAGCTTTTGAACGTTCTTAACCGCCTTACTTATTCTCATCTACATATTTTAGCCGCCATACTCAGTCGCACGACTGGACCCATTCGCACAACTCAATCGTGCGACTGAGCCCATACGCCTGTTAATCATGCGATTGAGCTCCATACGCCTGTAAGGCGTGCGACTAAGATTCATTCGAATGTTTATCATGCGACTGGACACTACTTTCATTAATTAAACGTATATTAAATTTTTACGGATGTTACAGTATCGGTAGATAAAAGTGGGTCCTACCGGATCTTTCTGCAATATATTCTGCTTCAGCACATGATGTAGACACATAGGTTTGCTTTTTGCATTTCAATGAAACTAATCTTCCCCCTAGAAATTGACATACTCATGAGATGGACTTCTTATTGACGTTCCATCCTCCATAGTCACAATCTGTATATCCATATCCATAGAGATTGAAGTCAGTATTTTAGGGTACCATAATCCCAACATAGGATCCCCTTTAAGATACTTAAGAAGTCCATTCGAGCCATTGGATATGACACTTTTGAAGCAGCTTAAAGTCTTGAGCATAAGCATATGGCAAAAATAATATCTTGTCTGTTGGCTGTGAGGTACATGAGAGATGCAATGATGGCACTTTACTACTACTAATCAAGGGCTTCCCTTCTCATGATTAGGAGTTAATGAACATGTCTTAGACATAGGGTTTTAGCAGCCTTAGCATAAGTAGTTTGAAATCTCTCTAAGATGTCTTAAACATACTTAGATTATTTATGAAAATGTCATCATAGGTTTGTTTCACTTGCAGCCCTAGAAAGAAAGTGATTTCTCCCATTGAACTCATCTAAAACTTCAACTTCATGAGATTTTTAAAGGCTTTACAAAGGCTCTCATTTGTAGACCCAAATATGATATCATTCACATACACTTGTACCAAATTGATATCCAAATAAACTTTCTTGATAAAGAGAGTTTTGTCTATAGGTCCTCTAGTGTATACATTCTACAGGACAAAGGTAAAGAGTGTCTCATAACATTTTTTAGGAGCTTGATGAAGATGATAAAGTGCTTTATCAAGCTTGCATACATGATCTAGATACTTAGAATCTTCAAAGCCAGGAGGTTGGCTGACATAAACTTCTTCATCAATCTCACCATAGAGAAATGCACCCTTGACATTCATCTGAAATAACGTGAAGTCTTTGGTGGCAAAAAATGCTAGAAACATACTAAATACTTCAAGACTGGTTCTTGATAACAATGCCGCTCTCATCCTTCTTGTTGTGTGTACCATTATACCATAAGTCTAACTTTGTTCTTGATAACATTGCCTCTATCATCATTCTTGTTTATGAACACCTATTTGGTTCCTATTATAGTTTTCCCCTAAAGAAGTGTATATAGTTTCCAGACCTTTTTGTCTAGCAAACTGAAAAATCTTCTCTTGCGTAACTTCTAGCCAACTGTTATCTCTTAAGGCCTCATCTACTTTCCTTGGTTCTAGTTGAGAAACAAAGCATGAAAAATACAAATGTTTGCTTCATTCACCCAACTTCTTGTCCTGAATCTAGCATCAACATTACCAATTACATTC
This sequence comes from Flaveria linearis, assembly GCA_024085815.1. NCBI lineage: Eukaryota > Viridiplantae > Streptophyta > Magnoliopsida > Asterales > Asteraceae > Flaveria > Flaveria linearis. The sequence continues at coordinate 78,788,892 of CM044001.1, forward strand.
TCAATTTGGTGCTTTTTATGAATTATTAGTCTTGGGATCACTTGGATTTGTTAAATTAGATCAAAATTGGAGTAGTTTGTTTCAAGAAGTTTGACACATACATTGACTGGATCAACTACCGAATTGACTTCTTCTTCAATATTTGCCACACTTAGTTCCTTTTCAAGAGATTGTCTAGTACCACAATGATCACGAGACCCCTCATCTGATGATTTATCATGAGAAAAGGATGGTTGACCCACATTTTTTGTGGTACTAGCATCTCCTTCTGCTGAATATGGCTAACTAGATCAATAGATGACCTGTTGTCACTGAAAGCATGAGGTAGATCAACTCTGTAGTCTTTAGCACTTGGGACTTGTATGTCTGTTGATATGTTGGGTAAGTCTCCCAAAAAACTCTCACTCAAATGGTTAAATGCATTTGTGAATCCATTTATATCAAACATCCAACTTGGGGTGTTCATAAAACTATTTAGGAAATTTTCATTAAGGATGACATTTTTAGATTCCTTAACAGTGTGATCAACTTTATTATATACTCTATAAGCCTTGGCTTGTGATGAGTATCCTACAAAGAACCCATCTTTTGTTTCTTAGCAAATTTGGATAAATGATCTTTGGAATTTAGAAGGGCACATGGACAACGAAAAGGTCTTAAGAACCCTATGAATGGTCTTCTGTTTTGCCATAATTTATAAGAGGTCTTTCCATGTGTCTTGACTATTAAGACCATGTTTTGAACATAGCACTTCATGTCGATTGCTTCAGCCAATAATATTATAGGAAGTTTGGAGTCGAACAATATGGTCATTGCAGCGTCAATAAGTGTCTTATTTCTCCTCCCAGCAACTCTATTTGATGAGGAGGTCTATTAGCACTATATCACCTTGCTATACCTTTGGATTCATAAAAAAAATCAAGGGTGTGGTTTCTTTATTCAGTGCCACACATCTAGTTATTTAACCTTTTGATCAATTTGGTTCTCAATATTGATAATAATTGGTTTTAATATTTCACTAGTTTCATCTTTAGTTTCTAAAAAGAAGACCCAAGTGAATCTTGTAAAATCATCTATTATTACCAAGCAATATGATTTTCTTCCCAAACTCTTTACCCACATAGGGCTAAACAAGTCCATGTGTAACAGATAAAAGGAGTTGTCACTATATTCAATTCGTTGAACTTATAAGAAGATATATGTTTCTTTCCATTTTGACAAGCAATACAATACTCAGCACATGCAAACTCCTTGTTTGGCAGTCCTATGACTAACCCATTCCGAACTAGTTTGTTCATGTTTTTGAGGTTTACATGTGCTAATCTTCTGTACCAAAGGTAGCATTCATTTATTAAAGCTTTAGAAATGAAACATAATACATTTCCTGAAAGTGATGCACTCTGTATGTTAAGAATGTACATATTGTCTAAACTGGAAACTCTTAAAAGTATTTTATCATTTGGAATTTCAAACCTAGGAGATATAACAATACATTCTTTCTTTGTGAAGAGAGTGTTGTTTTTTATCACACAGCTGAGACACACTCGGTAGATTATAATTCAACTCCTTCATATAGTTCACCTTATCAAATCTTACTTTTCCATTGCTAATTGCTCCCCTACCAGTAATGTATCCTTCTTTTGCATCAGTTTCAAAGGTAACAGATCCACCATCATATCATTCAAGATTCGGCAGGCATGATCTATGACCTGTCATGTGCCGGTAAGATCCACTATCCACCATCCACAAGTTAGTTTTTATGTGCAGATGTTCCTGCATATAAAAAATTTGTTAGTTATGAATGGGAACCCAACCCTATGCAGTCATGGATCTTCTAGTTTTCAGTAGTTGATTTTCAGTGGTAAATGCTCAGGGGATGATTTTTGTTTTTTAACATCTAAGGATTGGTAGATGCCTTTCGATTCTAGGCTTTTCTATTGGCTTTGCCTGATGCTTTGACATCATCCTTCTTATGATGATCCTTGAAAGCTTTTAGAGAGAGTGATAGTTCTCAAAAGTCTTCTTCTTCTTTGAGCTTGCAGTTGTTGATTTGTTCGGCGGATCCTCCACGGGTGCTGACTTTCTATTGGAATCAACACTTGAGGGATTTGGGTTGTTGATTTGTTCGACGGATCCTCCACGGGTGCTGACTTTCTATTGGAATCAACACTTGAGGGATTTGGGTTTCAAATACCTTTATGATCCCCATCTTTTCCTTCTGATGGTTGATTGGAAGCTGTAGACTTCTTTAAGGGTCTAGCCCAGTTGGGATGGTTGATGGAGTGTGCTAGGGGATTTTATTAACAGTCTTTTTAAGTGACTATCTTACCCACATATTAGGCATGTGATATTCATCTATGTCGTAGCTGACTTGATCTTCTGCCTGATCAATTATAGCTCCTTCTTCATCTCCTCCTTCTTACCCTTTCTTATTAGCTCATGACCAATGAAATCTTTAGATTTCAACTTATTTTCTTAAGATCTCATCAGCTGACTTCCCTTAGTTCCACCCATCTTTTTCTTTATCTTATGATCAGCATGGGTGGTTAGATCAACCTTATTCCTTGGGAACCTTTTGCTGTGGATCTTTACTACTTTAGATGTATACCTTTTAAAATATGGTTGGGGACTAACTTTGAAAGCGTTTAAGGTTCCTGCACAGCAGCTTTAGTTATGAGTCTTCTTGTTGCAGTTGTGCTTTGGCTTAAGCTTTGTTTTGATGGAAGAGTTTGACTCAGCAAGCAGTTTGTTGACTTTGGAAGATGTCTTTTTTTGACAAACTCCACCTTCTGAATCATATCTTTCTATTTCTTAGCTTTGGGTGCTCTCTTCCTCTTCCTTTTCTATCTTCTCTTCCATTTTATCTACTTCTTCGACTACTCCTTATTTCTCTTCCTTCTCTTCTATCCCAGATTCTTTAGCAACTGTTCTTTTATAGATTGGATCGGCATCTACTTGCTTCTTTATCTCCAGGTGGCACTTAGGGGTATATGTGGGAGTGTATATCATTGGTGGTTCCACAGTATCATACCCTATACATGTCTTGGTTTGATACAACTTTTAGGAATTTGCAGTAAAAGCAAGCAATATTTCTAACTTTTCAGTTTGAACACTGTATTTATCAGCATATGTTTTAACTATAGCTAAATCACATTATGTTGATTTCAATCTCGTCAAGAAATCATCAATTTGGGTCTCCAAGTTGGTTTGTTCATATTTTAGTTGTGAAACAATCTTTTCTAGCTCTATTATCTTTTCCTTTTAACATTGATCATTTTCATAAAACAATTTGAAGAAGATTGACCGACTTAACATCTTTCATGAGATCCAAATTGTGTTCTCTTTATATGTTTACCTTAGTAATGCACTCAGGTGTACATCAATGTTTAGAAGTTACCTGAGGTGAGGAGTTTGATCTTCCAGCCATCAGTGCATTGTTAATGGGAGTGATATTTTCCACTTGGAAGTTCCAGTCAATCTTCTCTTATCCTAAGGCTACAGATGTTGTATGTCTTTAGCTGAGTAAAGGGATTTTGAAAAGTTGAGGGTTAGTTAAAGTTTGATGAGCTTGGAGGAGATGTGTTTGACTTGGTTGCTTTGCATTCTTTGGAAAAGTGTCCCTGCTGGTTGAAGTTGAAACACTTCACTTTGTTATTGTCAAACCTAAAACCTGATCTTTTCTTGCTCAAGAACATTCTTCCAGTTCTCTGTTGAAACTACATAGCCGTCAAGGAGATCATGGAAATGTGATAGTTTTTATCAATCTCCTCAATATTATCTAGATTAATGCATTCCAGATCTTCTTCAGAGAGTTGAAAGAAGTAGGCTTGTTCACTAATAAAAGCTAAGTTTGAATAGTAGGCTTGTGTAAAGGATGGTGAGGTCTGCTGATTCCATTTACTTAAACATGTTGATGGCTGAGATTAAACAGTTAGAGATTCAAGTTACGTGATCATCAGTACTTGATGAGTCACAATAGGAATTTAGTAGGCTTGGAGCGGGAGTGGGAGTGGGAGTGGGAGTGGGAGTGGGAATGGGAGTGAAAAGGTTTATGAATATGTGCCATAAGACTTGATGACATTGAAGAGTTTGATGATCTGTCGAGTGATCTTCATCTGTATCCATTTCCATCTGATAGGCACTCAAGATGCCATATAACTCCATAAGATTCATTGTCTTCAGATTCTAAATAGGTGTAAACTATCCATGTTCTAGGTAGGGACCTTAAGAACTTTCTTAGAACATCAGTATCTTCACTATAGCTTTATTTAGAGAGTCTAGTAGTTTGACATATCTAAGATATGTTACAGTCATGGTTTCTCCCCTTGTGAAACTAAAGATTTCAGACTTTTGCTTCAAGACATCCCTTTTGTTCTCCTTCATATTTTCAGTTCTTTAAATTTGGCCTTCAATGCTTCCTACAACTTCTGAGCAGTTAAGAATTTCTTAAAGCCATGGATGATGTTGTTTGATATTCTGATCAGCCATAGAGCCTTTAAATCCACATCCATCTTATTCAGATCTTCATCTGAGTGCTTTGTGGGATCTTTAGGACTCATAACTCCATCTTTTACAGCAACTTGAACCATAGGAATATATGGTCCTTTCAGAATAGAGATCGAAAGTCTTAGATCTTGGTTCCTTATAAAATCATATATTCAGAATTTTCAAGTATCATAGTCATGTATGTACAACAAGTTACAATCAGCAGATACACAATTGGCTTTACAAGCTTACCTCTACTATACAAGTATGAGGGTTTTTATACTATGAAGTCTAAGCAATAAGAATAAATTATTCTATGTTTACAATGTAAAACAAGACAGACAATCTACACATCAAACTTAGGCAACTTCAGTACTATGTTGCCTCCAAAAGACAGAACACAGCAGCCGTCAGTACAAACAGTCTTATCTTCTGTAACAGTTGACTAGCAGCTCATGAAGTTCAATGCTAATCAGCGGTAGTCGATGAGCAGCACATCAGGTAAGTGCTGGTCGGCAATGGTTCAGCATATGTTGATCGACAGTCATTCGTGATATGCTGATCGGTAGTTGATTCTGCACTAGGCAGAATTAGACAGTTGACAGTCAGTGTTGAATTCTTGAGTTTTTGGTTTAAGCAACTACTTTTTTCGAAGTTTAATATTTATAAAAGGGACATTTACATATTTTTTCTTCGTAAAGTCATTAATTATATATTTTTCCTAAAAAAATATATATTATATATTTGCCAATTTTTATAAAACTAACTTATTGAATGACTGTTTTACCGTTAATTCTACTAAAAGAAGTTTAGATATGCCTCTTTTTAAGACCATCAATTACATAATTTTTAAATTCGGGTTTTTTACGTAAACAGATAAAAAAATTCCTTGAATACAAAAGTTTAAAACTTCAATTTAAAACAATGATTACTGAAAATTTAAGTTATATCTCCGAATATAAAAACAATATCAAACTTTTAAACAATTACAATTCCAAAAACACAATATATAAAAGTCCCTTAGTAAGGAAAGGGTAAAATAGCAATTTAGTACCTCAATTTTAATGAAATGGATAAATATGTAATATATAAGTTTAAGAAATAGTCGGTACGTAATAAATTTGTTGGTTTAGGAAAATATGTTACTAATGGTGTTAAACTTGAGTGATTTATATAAGTAGAAGAAATTATGAATCATTTTAATTAAATATAAAGAAACTTAATTGCTAGTTGCCCAGTTTTCTAATAGTGTTAATTTACTTATATATTACCTACTTTAACTATAATTAGAATAAGTGTAAAGAAAAATTCACTACAGTCTAATGACTCGTGTGTTACACGGGTGAAAAAATTAGATAAAAAATAATAACAATTAAAAATTAAGTGTTAGTTTAAGTAATCATATAATATATAAGCATGTGAAAATTTTAATATTTTTTATTTGATCAAACTAATCTAAATAAACTCTAAACGGATTGATTCCGGTAACATTTGAACCAGTATTCCAAGCTCCTCCATCACTATCCATCACCTCTGCCCTTTTTTTCTTTTCCCAACCTTTGTCTTTAGACTCTCCTTTCCGGCTACATTAATTATCCGTTTTGTAATCTTTAGGTTCCTTTATTTATTAAAAGAAAACAATAGACTTAGTATGTCTTTTGATCACAGTTCTTCATCTTCATTATGAGTCTATATAAAATCACCAAATTCAAAAAATTAAAACACAATCAAAGAACAAATCATATCAATATACACCAATGATTAATTTGCTATAACATTGAGCCTATAATTCGGTATTACACAGGTTAATAAACAATCTTCAATATATAATTAGATCAACACCAAAAAATAATTTACACACATCCAATCGCCAGGTATGATAATAATAACAATAACAACAATAATAACAACCTAGATGATAATAGTAGCAATTATACAAAAAATAACAATAATAATAATAATAATAATAATAATAATAATAATAATAATAATAATAATAATAATAATAATATTATTATTATTATTATTATTATTATTATTATTATTATTATTATTATTATTATTATTATTAACAACAACAACAACAACAACAACGACGACGACGACGACAACAACTTAATTTGTCTATAACTCTTAAATATTTGTAAGATTAAGAGTATTATCTTAAAAGCTAATGCTAACCAAAGGTCTCTCAACATATGCTGAAGTACAAGGAAGAAAGTACTTCGAAAGATTTGACATTGTACAAAGAAAAATAGCTAAGTGTCAAATCTTTCGAAGCCAAAGACTAAAATCATCTGAAGCCAAAAGTGATGTCTTCCGAAGCTTAAAGACAAAGTCTTCCGAAGCTTGAAGACTGAACTCTTTAGAAGACCAAGAAGACATGTGTCTCTTACATAGTTTGACAAAATCAGAAGACCTTTCTCCTGTCAACTCTGAGCACTCACCAACTTAAACAAGTTGGCGATTAAATTTTTACCTTTGTCAACTGTATATTATGGTTTCTTTTCTTTAACTTCCTACTTTAGTTTTTATCTTTATTGTAATACAGTAGGATATGAGCTATGGCTTCATCATAGTCACATATCAAAAGGCAATCTTCTCTTTGACTTTACATTGATCTTGTTGTCATAGATTAGTGTCCAGCTGGCCTTTAAGTATGGCCGGTTGTAGTTGTAGTATAAAGTAGCTCATGTATCAGTCTGAGGACTAAGAAGCTTGGTAATACTTGTAAATACTTGAGTGCGATATACAACATCCTTGAAAACCAATCATTCTGTTTGTAAGGCCCCGTTTCCGGAGACCTCACAGTTGGTCATTCACAGCAGTAATTACATAAAACATTATAGGTTTACAAATTTAAGCAGCGGAATTAATTTAACAAAAGCCATTCATTTCATTATAAACACTGTTGTTAAGCAATACACCTTGGTTTAATCAGATTACAAAAGAATGGTTTAACTGCATTACAAAACAACAGTGATATCTATTGAGAATGGATGTCAGTCTTCCCCTGCCGAGTAGCCATCCCCGCGTGCCATCCCCAGCAACGAATTACATGCCAACTGGAAATGCATAAAAGTCAGCATTGCTGAGTGAGTTCTAGTTTAAAAAATATTAAAATACCTCGAGGAATTTATGTATGAAAATACTCTTTTCGTTAAAATCTTCCTCTTATACTTCATTACATGAGCATACATCATACATACATCAAGGTGTAACTTTATTTATTTTCATTCATTTCTCATTTTTATCATTATCTTTCCGAGTCTGTTGCGACAACGAGGCGGCTCACCTCATTGCCTGTCACACCCCCGCTGATAGCGGAAACACGGGAATGTGAGCTAGACGGGATCGTCATAACACATGGTATGCAATAGAGTAGCAATAATAATATGTTGACAAGCGTGTCATGACGACACCCGAACACAATTGGAGACTTGTGTCATGTATAATCAATGTTCACGACAGCATAGTCATAAGCATAAACATAAGATGGTCACATAAACATCGATAATGGCTTGTAATGTAATATTCCCACAACTTGGGAACAAGTGTTCAAAAGTCATGTTCAAGCTTTACAAAAGTAATAAACACAAAATGCATCCTAGGGTCTCCTCTAAAAGGCAGCTCTCCTAGAACTTCAATTTCCTTGATCACCTTAAAAGAAATGCTCAAAAAGGTGAACATGATTGTTGGTGAGCTTCGCAGGTTTTAAGTAATAAAAGATGTTAAGATGAAAACAGTAAGTAAGTTTGATAAAAGTTACCGCGACTACACTTATGTATAGGCGGTTTTACTAGTTGTAAATAGCTACAGCCAAACCTAATGTTCGGTTCCTCACGGGAATTGATGGCTGTAAAGAAAAGTTTTCTCCAAAAAGAATATAGTTTATAAAGACGTAGCAAGATCCACACAGCGCATACGTTTAGTTTATAACCAAACCAATCCTTAGGTCCCATTACCGGGATTAATGGTTATATAAAAAGGTTTTCCATAGCACAGTAAGTTAAACTTGACGTAGCAAGATCCACACAGCGCATACGTGTCAAGTTAAGCATGACGTAGCAAGATCCACACAGCGCATACGTATAGGTTACAACCAAGCCAATCTTTTGGTCCCATTCACCGGGATTAATGGTTGTAATGGATGATCGGCTTAGAAGAACCACACAGAAGAACCACACAGCCGAGAGCATCCGAGGTCAATGGCATCCACAAGTAGCATAAATCAACACATAACCTCAAGTAGTAGTGCATGGTAGTGTGAAACCCCTAAGTAACATACATAGGGTAACATAGCACATAGTTCAAGATCATATAGAAGCAAACAGTCAGGATCACCATGTAACCCGGTTGGAGCACATTCTTAGTATACCGGGGATGCTTATGTATAGGGTTCTCCGCAGCATTCCCACCACATCCGCGATATACATAGAATGATACCAAAACCAGTTACATGACATCCATTAAACCTTATTATCAATCGACAAGTTTAGCAAGGTAAGTTGCTCATATAAGTAGCAGCCAACTTCCACTAAGGAAGGTGCCTGAAATTAAGTAAACAAGTGAGCATTCTTTTCCCCCAAGTAGAAAATGTTTAAAATGGTTTGGTAAGAGTAAAAAGGGGCCACGAAACTCACAGAATAGATGATAAGCACGTATGATGAAAGATTCCAACGGTAAGATGCTATGAACAGTCAAACACCTATTGACAGTTACTGACAAGCATTAATAACGAGCATAAAGAATAAGATGATGACAATAGATTCGGGCAGTTTCGGTTCGGTCGTGGGTGGTTCACACGCAAGCAGCCATACACATCTCAGACTAGGTTATTTTAATTAGTATGTGCCTGTTAATAGCATTGACTTTAATCTTTGTGGTCAAGCTATGACACCTTATTAATATTACATTATCGTCGTGAGATCTCCGAAGAGGGGATCCATACGCACACTCACATCATTAGTCATACAATAGGACCGGACGCACGACTGACACTTCATTCGCACGAGTGGACCTTCAGTCGTACGAATTAGCTACTTTCGTACGACTGAACCTTCATTCGTGCGACTAAGCACTCAGTCGTACCATACAAGACTCAGTCATACGACTCAACCTCCATACGCCTGATTGGACCTTCAGTCGTACGAATCAGCTTCATTCGTACGATTGAACATTCATTCGTGCGATTGGACTTTCAGTCGTACGACTCACACACAATCGCACTCCATTTCATTCGCACTGACTCAATCGCATAGACTCAATCGCATACAACACTCAGTCACATGACTCAATCGTACGACTCACCCAGTCGTACAGCTTAGTCGTACGATAGACTCAGACGCATGGACTCAGTCGTACGACTCACCCAGTCGCACGGCTCAGTCGCATGATAGACCCAGTCGCCCACTACAGCAGGTCGCGACTGCTAAAGTGCAGAGCAGCGTCGAGCTGCTCCGAGCACGAGTTTCACACCACCAAAACATCCAGAACACTAATCCTAACATGTCTAGACAAGAAGCACACTCAAGTACACAACATGCAAGCCCACACGACCTCATGTGCTCGGATGAACCCGAGCACCCAAAACCCTAGAAAACGCAGTAGCTAAATCGAGCTAAAAACGAGGTAAGCGAGGTTACCTACCTGCTAGAAACGAGTATACACGATGACACTCAAGATTTGACGACGAAAACGCAACAAACGGGATGAATTTTGGTGCTAGATTGGTGTAGAAAGGAGGAAGAAGAAGAAGAACGATGAAGATGAAGAAGTGAAGAGAGAATGGCTGGGAAATGGGTATTTATACCCAGCCTAGTTTCTCAAAATGTCAAGTTTAGTCCCCGCACTTCGCCCCCGGGTTCCCAAATTTTGTTTCGGTTGAGAACGTTATAATTTAGTGTTGTTTTATTGATGATAAAATGTTATTAATGTTTCTTATAAGTTAAAGATAATTTTTATTCGTGACAATTATTTTAACATAAAATGACGCGTTTAGTGTTAACGGGGCAAATCTCAGAAAAACGTCTTAAGGTAACGACAAGGCAAGCAACGATAACACACATAGAAGGATAACTAAGCAAAGCAAATATGGTATCCACGTAGTTGGTTTATCAAAATGAGGAATGACTGAAAACAAAGGTTAAATCAAACACGCTAAATGACGGACCTTCGGTGACGGATGTCACACTATCCCCCAGTTGAGGGAATTTCGTCCTGAAATTCAACTGGTGCTAGGTCTAAGGGTGTCATCCTTGAATAGATGTGGATATTTGAGTCTCATCTGATCTTCACATTCCCATGTAAACTCTGGCCCTCGTTTGGAACTCCATCTTACACGAACAATAGGTATCTTGCTGCGCCTTAGCCTTTTGACCTTTCGGTCCATGACCTCAATGGGTTCTTCAATAAAACGAAGCTTTTCATCGATCTTGATTTCCTCAATTGGTACGTGTAAGGACTCGTCTGCCAAACACTTTTTGAGGTTCCACACGTGAAAAGTATCATGCACACCGCTGAGTTCTTGTGGCAACCTCAATCGGTAAACCACCGGACCGATTCTTTCTGTAATCTCGAATGGTCCTACGTATCGAGGGGCTAACTTCCCTTTCTTACCAAATCGTACGATCCCTTTCCAGGGAGAGACTTTGGGTAAGACATGATCCCCAACATTGAATTCTAGAGGCTTCTGACAATTGTCGGCGTAGCTCTTTTGGCGGTCTCTAGCAGCTTTGAGCCTGTCTTTGATTTGGAAGATCTTATCAGTGGTTTCTTGAATGATTTCGGGACCTGTTAGCTGGCTTTCACCAACCTCGGCCCAACATACAGGCGATCTACATTTCTGTCCATACAATGCTTCGAATGGTGCTCAACCAATACTAGTATGGTAGCTGTTGTTGTAAGAGAACTCAATCAACGGTAAATGAGTGTCCCAACTACCACCAAAATCGATTACGCAAGCTCTAAGCATGTCTTCCAATGTTTGTATAGTTTGTTCACTTTGGCCATCTGTTTGTGGGTGATAGGCAGTACTCATGTCTAATCGAGTGCCCATCGCTTTCTGTAACGTCTGCCAAAATCGTGAAGTGAACCGACTGTCTCGGTCGGATATGATTGACACCGGCACCCCGTGCCGTTTCACGACCTCTTTGATGTACACCCTTGCCAGCTTATCCATCTTGTAGTCTTCTCGGATAGGCAAGAAGTGAGCGGATTTTGTCATTCTATCCACCACGACCCATATCGTGTCGTGTCCGCTTGGCGTTCTCGGGAGTTTGGTAATAAAATCCAGAGTGATGTTTTCCCATTTCCACTCGGGAATTTCAGGTTGTTGCAATAATCCCGATGGTTTCTGGTGTTCAGCCTTGACCTTTGAACAAGTCAAGGATTTGCTCACATATATAGCAATATCTTTCTTCATGCCTGGCCATCAGTACAACTCCTTCAGATCGTGGTACATCTTGTCTGCACCAGGATGAACAGAGTATCGACTCTTGTGTGCTTCATCCAAGACTAGTGTACGTACACCTCCCCATCTGGGGACCCATATACGATCCACGAAGTAATGTACGCCGTCATCCTTGCGAGTCATTTGTTTATCCAACCCTCGGAATTCTTCCCTCGAAAGGTTTTCTTCTTTCAATGCCTCGTTTTGTGCAATTTGAATCTGAGCCTTAAATTGGTTTGAATAGTCAAACCTAGCGCTCGAGCACGTAATGGTTTACATGTTCTTTACGGCTTAAAGCATCAGCCACCACGTTAGCTTTCCCCGGATGATACCGGATTTCACAATCGTAGTCGCTAAGTAGCTCTACCCAGCGTCGCTGTCGCATGTTAAGTTCTTTCTGGTTCATGATGTGTTGAAGGCTCTTATGATCCGTGTAAATGATGCATTTGGTTCCATAGAGATAATGCCTCCATATCTTGAGTGCAAATACTACAGCGCCCAACTCCAAGTCGTGAGTTGTGTAGTTCTTTTCATGCACCTTGAGTTGTCGCGAAGCATAAGCAATTACCTTATCTTTTTGCATTAGTACACAGCCCAAACCTTGATGTGAAGCATCGCAGTACACTAGAAAATCGTCAGTTCCGTCCGGGAGGGACAGTATCGGTGCGTTGCACAACTTCTCCTTCAATGTTTGGAACGCCTGTTCTTGTGCTTTCCCCCAATCGAACTTCTTGTCTTTCTGAGTCAACAAGGTTAACGGTTGGGCAATCTTTGAGAAATTCGCAATGAAGCGACGATAGTATCTAGCCAATCCTAAAAATTGCCGTATCTCTGAAGGTGTTTGGGGTGTATCCCATTTCTTCACAGCTTCAATCTTGTCGGGATCCACATGAATTCCATCCTTGTTGACCACATGACCCAAAAACCTCGCTTCTCGAAGCTAGAATTCACACTTCGAGAATTTGGCGAATAGTTTTTCTTCCCGTAACAGTTCCAGAATTGCTCGAAGGTGTTCTTCGTGGTCCTCTTTTGAACGGGAGTAGATAAGTATGTCGTCTATGAACACAATCACGAACTTATCAAGATAAGGCTTACACACCCGATTCATCAGATCCATAAAGATAGCTGGTGCGTTGGTCAATCCGAATGGCATGACCAAGAACTCATAGTGCCCGTAACGAGTTCTAAATGCTGTTTTTGGAATATCGTCCTCGAATACTCTTAGTTGATGATAACCAGATCGAAGGTCGATCTTAGAGAAATACGAAGCTCCTTGCAACTGATCGAACAGGTCGTCGATTCTGGGAAGAGGATACCGATTCTTCACGGTCAATTTGTTCAATTCCCTGTAGTCGATACACATACGGAACGACCCGTCCTTCTTCTTGACAAATAATACCGATGCTCCACACGGTGAATGACTTGGTCGAATGAAACCCTTCTCCAGTAGTTCCTGTAGTTGGCTTGATAACTCTTGCATCTCTGAGGGTGCTAACCGATACGGTGTCTTAGCTATCGGTGTAGCTCCAGGAATCAGCTCTATATGGAATTCCACCTGTCGTGGAGGAGGCAATCCAGACAAATCATCAGGGAACACTTCCGGGTAATCCCGTACAATCGGAATGTCTGCCAATTTTGTCTCTTCTTCCTTCTTTTCTACCACGTGAGCTAGAAAAGTGTAACACTGCTTTCGTAGACTTTGGCGTGCTTTCATGCAGGAGATAAGCTTCAAGTTCTTTCCCGGTCGCTCCCCTTGTATTCTGAGTACTTTCCCATCTGACATGGGAATTCGCACTACTTTATCTCGGCAAACAATCTTGGCTCCCTGCTTCGACAACCAATCCATCCCCACTATTACGTCAAAGCTCCCCAACTCAAAAGGTATCAAATCTATGCTGAAGACCTGGCCTCCCAGTATTAGGGTGCAGTTCTTAATAATTTCCTCTGCCTATTCAACCCTACCATTTGCCATTTCTACGGAGTAACTAGTTTCTAGCCTACTGGAACTCAAATCAAGCATTTGCACAAACTCAGAGGATATAAAACTATTATCTGCCCCAGTATCAAACAGTACAGATGCGAAGTGGTTATTGAGTAAGTGCGTACCCGTGACAACGTTCGGATCCTGACGGGCATCATTAGCTCCAATGACGAAGGCGCGTCCCCGTGCAGCATTAACTTGGTTTCCTTGGCCTTGCGCACCCGCTATGGCCAGTATCTGCTGCTGGTTGTTTCCCTGCTGACCCGGTGCCCTATTCAGTCGGGGGCACATGTTCCTGAAGTGATCGAGGGCTCCACACTCGTAGCAGGCCCTGGCATTCCCGGCGGGGTTAACCGCGTCGATGGGTGCCACCAGGTTTGGCGCTACTCTGCAGTCTCTTGCTTGATGCCCCGGGCGTCTGCAGTTCAAACACACCCGGCACGGCGTTGCTGGAGGATGATGAAGATTACACCTATCACATTTCGGGTGCGGTCCAGCATATTCCCTCCTTCCTTGAGTCACGGCCACAAAGTTTCTGGTCGTTTTGGCCCTCTTGTCAGACTTTCCAATACCAGACCGACTTGTTTCCCCAGTCTCTTTCCTTTTCTCTGCTCCCTTACCCAGTACCCCTGTTCTTATCATCTCATCAGTGAGAGCACCAGCTTTCAGAATCGCGCTCTGAATTGTAGGAGGAGCAGCTGCAGTTACCATTGCCCGGATTTGTGGCGCGAGTCCCCAAATGTATCTTTCTATCCTCTTAGATTCCGGAGTGACTAAGTGTGGAACTAGTCTAGCCAACTCGTGGAATCGGTCAGTATAAGATGCATGCCCCGCCCCCACCATAGCATGATTCCAGAACTCATGCTCAAGCTTTTGCATCTCATTGTGAGGGCAGTATTCCTCGGTAATCAAGGCTTTAAATTCATCCCAGGTCATCTGCATCGCAGATTCCCTTCCCCTAGCTTGAACCTAGGTGTTCCACCAGGTTAGTGCTCGGCCTTGCAGTGAGCACGTAACATACTTGATCCACTGGCTGTCGAGGCATTCACTGATGTCGATCACCGCCTCCATTTTCTCCAGCCATCTAATCAGGGCTATCGCCCCACCCTTACCATCGAAATCCCGGGGCTTACAGGCCACAAACTCCTTGTAAGAACAACCCCGTTTGGCGTTAACAACCCCAGTTTCGTTACCGGCTGTACCACCATTTCTGGTCTCTTGGTTGCTTTCATTCCCAGTCGGGTTCCCATTACCCTCATTCTCATTACCACCGTCCCCGTGGGGGTGGTTTTGCTGTTGCAGCGCGTCGCTCACCTGAGCTACGATAGTTGGAATCAGGGCAGTCAATTGTTGAGCAATTAAGGCTGCCATTTCAGCGTTTCCAGTCCCTTGGTTATTGCCAGAAGGGCCTTCATTTGCTGTTGGAGGTCTACCCATGCCTCTGCCTCTGCCCCTCGGGGCTTCACTTCTGCTACTATTGCTGCGGGTAGATCTTCGAGGCGGCATGTTCTATTCATACAAGAGGCAACATGTAAGCTTTAGTCACCTTAAGATACGCAAGTACTCTACTTATCAAATTCCAAGAGTTCATGTTCCAGTCAGTCAAGATCACCATGCAGCCCATTTTAAGCATATTCTCGGTATACCAGTGGTGTTTATATATAGGGTTCCCCGCAGCGTTCCCACCACACCCACGATGTACCGAGAATGATGCCTAATCCGGTTACATGACATCCGACCTACCTTCACATCACATCCATAATAATCCATCAAGTCAACTGAGTCCAAACATGTAATCACGTATAGTCTGGCGGAGGTTGTCTATCTCGCGTCCTCGAAAGGACTCAGACATGGCCTCCTCGGGTCGGTCTCAGTATCTGAGGTCAAGCGCAATGTAAGATCAGTGACGATCTGTTCGGGTCTCAATACCCGAATTTGGTTATGGTAACTTGGCGCGCAGAGGGAACGGAAGATCCAATAGGAAGCATCTTATAAAGGTCGAGCACAAGGGCTTGAGCACAAAGTGAAGATCACATAACAGAAGGATAACCAAACCTGTAAGGAGGAACACATACACGAGATATATAAATGCACACAAGCTTAAGCATGCAAATCTACATGAAGGTTCCTAGGTTATAGTCAAGGTCAAGTGTAATCGCCTAATTCTCTATAACCAATGGCTCTGATACCAGTCTGTCACACCCCCGCTGATAGCGGAAACACGGGAATGTGAGCTAGACAGGATCGTCATAACATATGGTATGCAATAGAGTAGCAATAATAATATGTTGACAAGCGTGTCATGACGACACCCGAACACAATTGGAGACTTGTGTCGTGTATAATCAATGTTAACGACAGCATAGTCATAAGCATAAACATAAGATGGTCACATAAACATTGATAATGGCTTGTAATGTAATATTCCCACAACTCGGGAACAAGTGTTCAAAAGTCATGTTCAAGCTTTACAAAAGTAATAAACACAAAATGCATCCTAGGGTCTCCACTAAAAGGCAGCTCTCCTAGAACTTCAATTTCCTTGATCACCTGAAAAGAAATGCTCAAAAAGGTCAACATGATTGTTGGTGAGCTTCGCAGGTTTTAAGTAATAAAAGATGTTAAGATGAAAACAGTAAGTAAGTTTGATAAAAGTTACCGCGACTACACTTATGTATAGGCGGTTTACTAGTTGTAAATAGCTACAGCCAAACCTAATGTTCGGTTCCTCACGGGAATTGATGGCTGTAAAGAAAAGTTTTCTCCAAAAAGAATATAGTTTATAAAGACGTAGCAAGATCCACACAGCAAATACGTTTAGTTTATAACCAAACCAATCCTTTGGTCCCATTACCGGGATTAATGGTTATATAAAAAGGTTTTCCATAGCACTGTAAGTTTAACTTGATGTAGCAAGATCCACACAGCGCATACGTGTCAAGTTAAGCATGACGTAGCAAGATCCACACAGCGCATACGTATAGGTTACAACCAAGGCAATCTTTTGGTCCCAATCACCGGGATTAATGGTTGTAATGGATGATCGGCTTAGAAGAACCACACAGAAGAACCACACAGAAGAACCACACGGCTGAGAGCATCCGAGGTCAATGGCATCCACAAGTAGCATAAATCAACACATAACCTCAAGTAGTAGTGCATGGTAATGTGAAACCCCTAAGTAACATACATAGGGTAACATAGCACATAGTTCAAGATCATATAGCAGCAAATAGTCAGGATCACCATGTAACCCGGTTTGAGCACATTCTTAGTATACCGGGGATGCTTATGTATAGGGTTCTCCGCAGCATTCCCACCACATCCGCGATATACATAGAATGATACCAAACCAGTTACATGACATCCATTAAACCTTAGTATCAATCGACAAGTTTAGCAAGGTAAGTTGCTCATATAAGTAGCAGCCAACTTCCACTAAGGAAGGTGCCTGAAATTAAGTAAACAAGTGAGCATTCTTTTCCCCAAGTAGAAAATGTTTAAAATGGTTTGGTAAGAGTAAAAAGGGGCCACGAAACTCACAGAATAGATGATAAGCACGTATGATGAAAGATTCCAACGGTAAGATGCTATGAACAGTCAAACACCTATTGACAGTTACTGACAAGCATTAATAACGAGCATAAAGCATAAGATGATGATAATAGATTCGGGCAGTTTCGGTTCGGTCGTGGGTGGTTCACACGCAAGCAGCCATACACATCTCAGACTAGGTTATTTTAATTAGTATGTGCCTGTTAATAGCGTTGACTTTAATCTTTGTGGTCAAGCTATGACACCTTATTAATATTATATTATCGTCGTGAGATCTCCGAAGAGAGGATCCATACGCACACTCACATCATTAGTCATACAATAGGACCGGACGCACGACTGACACTCCATTCGCACGAGTGGACCTTCAGTCGTACGAATTAGCTACTTTCGTACGACTGAACCTTCATTCGTGCGACTAAGCACTCAGTCGTACCATGCAAGACTCAGTCATACGACTCAACGTCCATACGCCCGATTGGACCTTCAGTCGTACGAATCAGCTTCATTCGTACGATTGAACATTCATTCGTGCGATTGGACTT
Organism: Flaveria linearis; assembly: GCA_024085815.1. Lineage (NCBI taxonomy): Eukaryota > Viridiplantae > Streptophyta > Magnoliopsida > Asterales > Asteraceae > Flaveria > Flaveria linearis. The sequence goes on from CM044001.1 coordinate 78,806,908, forward strand.
TCAGTCGTACGACTCACACACAATCGCACTCCATTTCATTCGCACTGACTCAATTGCATAGACTCAATCGCATACAACACTCAGTCGCATGACTCAGTCGTACGACTCACCCAGTCGTACAGCTTAGTCGTACGATAGACTCAGACGCATGGACTCAGTCGTACGACTCACCCAGTCGCACGGCTCAATCGCATGACAGACCCAGTCGCCCAGTACAGCATGTCGCGACTGCTGAAGTGCAGAGCAGCGTCCAGCTGCTCCGAGCACGAGTTTTACACCACCAAAACTTCCAGAACACTAATCCTAACATGTCTAGACAAGAAGCACACTCAAATACACAACATGAAAGCCCACACGACCTCATGTGCTCGGATGAACCCGAGCACCCGAAACCCTAGAAAACGCAGCAGCTGAATCGAGCTAAAAATGAGGTAAGCGAGGTTACCTACCTGCTAGAAACGAGTATACACGATGACACTCAAGATTTGACGATGAAAACGTAACAAACGGGATGAATTTTGGTGCTAGATTGGTGTAGAAAGGAGGAGGAAGAAGAAGAACGATGAAGATGAAGAAGTGAAGAGAGAATGGCTGGGAAATGGGTATTTATACCCAGCCTAGTTTCTTAAAATGTCAAGTTTAGTCCCCGCACTTCGCCCCCGGGTTCCCAAATTTTGTTTCGGTTGAGAACGTTATAATTTAGTCTTGTTTTATTGATGATAAAATGTTATTAATGTTACTTATAAGTTAAAGATAATTTTTATTCGTGACAATTATTTTAATATAAAATGATGCATTTAGTGTTAACGGGGCAAATCTCATAAAAACGTCTTAAGGTAACGACAAGGCAAGCAACGATAACACACATAGAAGGATAACTAAGCAAAGCAAATATGGTATCCACGTAGTTGGTTTATCAAAATGAGGAATGACTGACAACAAAGGTTAAATCAAACACGCTAAATGACGGACCTTCGGTGACGGATGTCACATTGGCAATCTCAAAGATTGCATGCTAACCGAGTCTGTTGCAAAAACAAGGTTGCTCACCTCATTTATCAACCTAACGATTGACCCTGTGTGCATCCTTTGGGGTAGCTAACCCGCATCACAGTTGAGCTAACAACAACAAGGCCGTGCACCTCCATACGTTTGCTTGCAAGACTTTCATTAATCATTTACGTTCCACTTCTCTTCATCATTAATCTTTCACTTCGTTAATGATAATACTTTACGTTACAGTCATAAACATACCCGTAAAGTTACATAATATAAGACAAACATAATAATAATAATAATAATAATAATAATAATCAAATAATAATAATAATGATAACAATAATAATAATAAGGGGTCATAATGACAATCAAGCATAATCATGAGCATTAAATAAACCCTAGTCAACATTGGTCAAAACCCTAAATGCACAAACTCTCACGAAAATTCTGCATTTAATTCTAAGTGTTGGGCGCACCAACACTATTTAGGCGCATGAGCCCTGTTCGGGCGCATTTCCACTATGCAGGCGCCTCATCAAAACATAGCAGTCTAACACCTAGGCGCATGAGCTTTTCAGGCGCATGAGGCCACTTAGGCGCATGGGGTACTGTTTAGGCGCATGAAGTCTTAGGCGCATGGGAACACTTGGTCAATTTATCCTGTTGGGTGCATGGGCCAATTTCAGGCGCATGAGCAGACTTATCATACTAACAACACTCATAATCAGTTCCAAATCTTAATGTGACATGTTCTAAACTTAGTTCTGACTTTCTAAGCACCCTAAAACATACACATAACATAACCATATCACCAAATGCACTCAAAATCACACTCACCCATATATACATTCAAATATACATACGGGTGTATAAACCCAACTTTATAAAAACATACATGCATACATTTCCAGCCCCAAAATCGGTTAAACATGTAACATAGGGGGATCTAGAACTCACCTTAGCAGTCCCTTGGGTATGACTTCCTTCAAGACCCGTTTGCTACAAGTTCAACACCTAAAACTCACCAAAAACACACACAACCGAGCATACAACACACATAAGCATATAACCGAGACAAGAACTCAACATGAACACATAAACCCATGAATTTCTTACCTTCAAATCAGCCTCTTCTTCTTCTTCTTTCAAAATCCGAAAGTTTCTCCTTTTTCTCTCTCTAAACCGGTTGCAAAAAGGTGAGGCAACATGGTATAGGCGGCCATGTTGCTTTTGTACTATCCTTTTATTCTTTTTGTCATTTTGCCCCTTTTAACCCCTTAACTTGGGTTAAATTGCACTTCTCGGTTTTATTCTTATTTTATCATCTTTTAATTATCCAGGTGTTACACTGTTCTTGAGTGTTCTTATTTATTAGTCTTTGTTTCACTGTCTGGTTTCCTATTTGATCTAGTCTGTGTGTTTAGTTGATAATCTCCAACTGTGAAACTGTTGTTGAACCATGACTAGTCCTGCGATTGGTATCAAAGCATCTCAGGTTCTTGATTGCAAGATTTCACCATCTTGAATCGCTCTTCAGTTACACATGCACTTACTTCCTCAAATGGCAACTCTTTCTAAAGCTAATATGGAAACCAGCATAATGACTAAGTCTCCACTGATCAATCCTGGGGACTTTGACACTTGGTGCATGAGAATGGTAGGCTTCATCAAGTCTCAAGATAGCAGGATGTGGAGATCTGTATTCTGTTGACCTCACATTCCAAATACCACTTCAGCAACTGCTGGAGGTGGGATGATACCTAAGGAAGTGGTTGATTATTCTAAAGAAGACAGGAAGAAAATTGACATTGATCAGAAGCCATGACCCCTCTTCAAACTGCAATTCCCAACTCCATCTAAAGAGGCTTCAAGAAGTGCAAGACCGCAAAAGAACTCCAGGATGCACTAAAGCTGATGTATGAAGGATTTAAGGAAGCTAAAGAGAACAAGAAGGACATAATGAAGTAGTAGTTTGAAAACTTCACCTACAAGACATATGAAACTATGACTCAATAATACTTCAGGTATGTTGTGACTGTAGACACTCTAATGGATGTTGGAGTCAAAGTTGAGAACATTGATATAGTGAGGAATTTCATGTTCTCTCTTACTAGACAATGGGCACACTATCAACAGAACTAAGAACCACTCTTCCCTTACTCGCTGAGTTGTATGGTATCATGTGATGTTAACAAATGGAGATGAACATGCAAAATCCTTCTATCAGCTCATCCAGCACCCAAAAGAGTTTAGTCGTTCATGTGATTGAAAGGGATAGAAGAGAACCATAACATCATCTCATATACTACCTTGACAACTCACCAAATCATCCTTTTATCACCTTCGAAGAGACACCTAGGGAGATCTATACATAAGGAAGTCCATTTGAAAAGCCCAGCTTTTTTCAGGCCTTTGTGTATTCAGATGAAAGTTCGGGCAACTTTCTATTCACCCTTGATGGCCTGGACTTCATCCATCCAGATAATCTGGAGTACATGGAAATAGTCTAGCAGATGCCTCTTCTTACTAATAGAGTCAAGATGTTCTACAACAGAATAGTAAGGAAGTTTCTAATCAATGTGTCTAGTGTAAAGTTTGGGCTGGATAAGAGCAAAGTAAAGTGTTACAGCTATAACCAAATGGGAAACTTTGCTTGGGAGTGTAAGGCGCCAAAAACAAATGGTGGCCATACATAGTCCAGGCCAAACTACACCAAGGCAGCTCTAAGATCTAACAAGCCCAACTGTAAGGCCCCGTTTTCGGGACGCTTACTGCTAGTCGATCATCGCACATAAAACATATATTCTCATTTATCTTAAGTAAACATTGCAACAAAAACATTCAAAAATGACATTTCATTTCATTATAAAGACTTTTGCAAAATAATACACCATTAATCAGTTACAAAATACATTGTTGCATTACATCACAAAAACATTATAACAATGGATGCCATCCCAAAAGAACTGAGTAGCCGTCCCGTGCCATCCTCAACAACCATTACCTGCCAACTGGAAACACATAAAAGTCAGCGTTGCTGAGTGAGTTCTAGTTTTATAATAAAACATACTTTTCTTTTGTAAAAACCATTCTTTACTTTCATGCGATCATGCATCATACGTATATATAGATAATATCATTATTATCTTCATCATTCATTACTTTCATTCATATTCATTCATACTCCATATTTTCATTCGTACGTTCATTTCATTCGATGACAAGTACATTACCCTGAACATTGTGCACGAAGCGGGTAACTGAGCCTGAGGTCTTTCATAGACCTCGAACATTAGGCACGGAGCTGGCTCCAGTACCTAGGGTAAGTACATTCACCAGTTATCTTTTCACTTTCATTTTGGATCAATGCCATATGCTATACCCCGGACATTGTGCATAAAGCGGTTAACTGAGCCTGAGGTCTTTAATAGACCTCAAACATTATGCACGAAGCTGACTCCAGCACCTAGGGCAAGCGGAAAGGATCCCATACATATGGTCAATCATAAAGATTGGACCCCAGTGTGCATCCTTCGGGGTAGCTAACCCGCACACCGTTGAGCTAACACCTTCATTGGGTGTGCACCTCCATACATTTGCTTGCAAGCCTTTCTTACATTCATTCATTCATGTAATGCCCGGAAATTTGTTTGGAGTGTCATGCGACTGGAGGCCAAGCACATGGAAGTCGTGCGAGTGGAGTGTCCAGTCGCATGGAGCTCACGCGACTGATGGTCCAATCGCATGGACTTCGGGCGACTGAACTGTAGCTTTTAAGAGAGAGGGCAGCCATCTCCCCCTCCCCACACTTGCAAAACTCAGCCAAAAAGAAGAGAAGAGAGAAAGAAGAGAAAAAGAGAGAAAAGTGGTGATTCGGGCTCGAAATTCGTCGTGTAGCTAGTCCAAACGAAGCTCTTCATCTTTTTCTTCTTTGTGTGAGTTCTAGGACCCCTCATTTACTTTTTTTCAACCGATTTTGGGGCTGGAACACATATAAACCTGTTTTTGAAATGTGTGTGTTTGACTCATTTGGGTTTGATTGTGTATGGTGTATTTAGAGCGCGATTTTGGACTTGTATGTGCTTGTATGATGTCATAGTATGATTCCCTAAGGTTTAGGAGGGTTGATTTGAGCTTAGAATGAGTTTGGAAGGGTTTGAAGGCCGAATGTCGCGGCTGCAGTTCGGGATGAACTACAGTCGCTGCCCAGCTAGGGCTAGGCGACTGGAGGGCCAATCGGCCAACTGAGGGACGACTGAGGTTCAATCGCACGATTGAGACTCAATCACACGACTGGGATTCAGTCACATGACAGGTCATACGACTGAGAGTTCAGTCGCACAGGTCCATTCGCATAGTTGTTCAGTCGCACGACTGAGGGTTCAGTCACATAGGAGCCCATTCGCATAGTGTTCATTCGCACGATAGAAAGTCCATTTGCACGATTGGGTGTTCATCCGTATGGGTGCTCGTCCGTATTGGTTCAATCGCATAGCGTTCAGTCGCATGGAGGCCATGCGACTGAAGGTTGCCCAATCGCCCAAGTAGGGCTGTTGTGTACGAGGAGAGATATAGTTCAATTACTGGCCTTCGGGAAAAGAGCAAGGGTAAGTAATGATGTGATAGCTTCCGTAGGTACATGTGTGATAACTATCGAGGCTTAGAAGTTACGTTGGGCACGATGATGATAGTATCGCATGTATATGCATGATGCAGGTATGTTAAGTATGATGTTGCCATGATATATGGTGATGACTGATGACTTGTAAATGTCGGTGCTCCTTGAATCGATGTATGTTCATCTTTTCCATATGTATGTTAAGTATGATGTAGCCCTATATAATACTGATGACTGATGACAGGTAAATGCTGATATTCCTTGTGTCGATGTATGTTTATCTTTTCCGTGACTTTACGTGCTATGTTAATGAATGAAATGAAAGTATTAAGAAACGTAAAGTGAAAGATAATGAAAGAGGAACATGATGAATGAATGCATGCATTAATGAACGAATGAATGAAAGTAAGAAAAGGTTTGCAAGCAAATGTATGGAGGTGCACACCCAATGAAGGTGTTAGCTCAACGGTGTGCGGGTTAGCTACCCCAAAGGATGCACACCGGGGTCCAATCTTTTTGGTTAAAAATATGTATGGGATCCTTTCCGCTTACCCTAGGTGACTGGATCAGCTTCGTATACAATGTTCGTGATTTTATTACCACAGGTCCAGTACCAGCGCTCATGCATAACGTTCGGGGTATAACGCATGGCATTGATCTAGAATGAAAGAGAAAAGATAAGTGGTGCATGTACTTACCCTAGGTGACTGGATCAGCTCCGTGCACAATGTTCGTGATTTATTACCACAGGTCCAGCACCAGCAGTAGTGCACAATGTTCGGGGTATTGTACATGTCACCGAAAGTAATGAACGTACGAACGAATGTAATAAACGTATGAATGAATTTAACACACGTGCGGACGAATTTAATGAATGTATGAATGTAAGTAAGAGACGTACGAACAAAAGAAAGAGTTATGAAAGAATGTGAATGTTAACGATGAACGGTACATGAACGAAAGCTAATGAACGAATGATGAAGACAATAATGATATTATCTATGTGTACGTATGTTGTGTGATCGCATGTATGTAAGAACGATTTTAATGAAAGAAAGTATGTTTTATTATAAAACTAGAACTCACTCAGCAACGCTGACTTTTTATGTGTTCCAGTTGACAGGTAGTGTTGCTGAGGATGACACGAGGCGGATACTCAGCTCTTTTGGGATGGCATTCTCTTGTATAATGTTTTTGTGATGTAATACAACAATATGTATTTGTAATTGATGAACGTTGTATTAACTGGAAAAAGCATTTATAGTAATTTGAAAGTTTATTTTAAGTTTCCACTGCATGATTTTTATTAAGTTAATGTAAATACATGTTTTATGTGCAATGAATGATCAACTGTGAGGTGCCCGGGAAAGGAGCCTTACAAGTTGGTATCAGAGCCAAAGTTTAAGTGAAATGGGTAAATTTTCAAAATAAACCTTAACTTAAACTGAAAATAGGACGGAAAGGGAAGGGATGCCAATCTGAGTAGCTACATGCCATTAAATATTTTCGTAATGTTAACCGGTATTATATGCGCATGTTATGTGTTTATGTGTTACTGTTAGATTTAGATACTAATGTAGTCAGGACAGGTAATGCTCGGGGTACGAAGAGTAAAGTAAGTGGCTAATCACAACTGGCCAATGTAATTACGAACTTACTATACTTGACATAAACTAAGCTATTCCCTTGAATGACCGTGTTGGTGTTTGAATCTTTCAGTGGGTGATAGAGGATGGATGGAGGTAGATCATCCAAAGATTCACGGGGCGGAGGTGGTGGCAGACGAGGTGCTGAACCACGGGCCACAAGAGGAAGATCTAGGGTGGAGAAAGTGGTTCCTGAAGAACCGAAAACTCCTCATCCGGAGGGTGTAGACGAGAGCGCGATTTGAGAGCATCGGTAAAAGAGGCAGTGGTTGAAGAGGTGCATCAGGTCATGCAGACGATCTTACCATCTGTGGTGACCGAAGTGATAAAGGCTGTTCGGGAAGGAGAAAGAAAAGAGAGGAATAGGTCCTCAGGAAGACAGGAGCAACTAGAGCCGGAAACGGTTCTTTCTGATGATGAAGAGGGAGAGGAGGAGGAGGAGCCTGTGCATGAGTCAGCACGAGACTGTAATTACGGGGCGTTTATGAGGTGCAAGCCCCCTACTTTTGACAGTAATGGCACTGCTGCTGCTGCTCACTGATGGGTGAGAGAAATGGAGGTTGTCATCGATATCAGCGAGTGTCGAGAGGACCAAAAGTGAAGTTCGCTACCCACTCTTTCGCGGATTCGGCTCTATGCTGGTGGGACAACATAGTTCAAGCCGAGGGTAGCAGGGCTATTGGAAGAATGAAGTGGTCCGAGCTGAAAAGGTTGGTGATCGAAGAGTTTAGTCCTCATTGAGAGATGGATAAAGTTGAGAGAGAGTTCCTGCAGCTGGAGGCGGGGACGATGACCCACCAACAGTACACCATAAAGTTCAACGAAATGGCACGTCTAGTGCCAGACCAGGTGACACCTCCGTCGGGAAAGATCAAGAGGTATACTCAGGGTTTGCAGGCGGATATTCGCAGGCATATGATCGCCGCCCGACCGAGCACCTTTAGGTCGGCGGTGGACTTGGCAGGAAGGTTGTATGATGAACGGGCTGTGGTGGTGGTGGATGAAGGTAGTAGGAAGGATGGTGGTGACAGGAATTGGAATGGAAAGAGGTTTGGTCGGGGTAATGCCTCGACGAGCAACAAGAAGGCACGGGTGGATGACCGTTGTGTAGCCACACCGGGTACGGGACTGAAAAGGTGTGGTAAATGTGGGAAGGAGCATAGCGGGGAGTGTAGACTGGGGTTGAACGTCTGTTTCAAGTGTAGAAAGCATGGTCATATGGCTAGAGAGTGTAGGGGCATGAGGTGATTCAACTGTGGGGAAAGTGATCATATGAGTAAAGACTGTAAGAAGCCGAGGGGTGAGGGTTCCAGCGTGAAGAAGACGGGGAATGAAAGACCGATGGCAAGCGCCAGGACATTCATGATGACATAGGAGGAGGCTAGGATGGACCCTAATGTTGTGTCCGGTACGTTTCTGGTGAACCAAACTTTAGCCTCTGTATTATTTGATTCAGGTGCAAGTAGGAGTTTTATTTCTACTGCTTTCTGTGCCAAACTGCCTGTTAGTAGTAGACGTGTGGACGTACCGTTTGATGTAGAAACTACGATAGGTAAGTCTACCAGGATTTCCAAGGTGATAGAGGGTTGTGATGTGGAATTAGAGGGCCACAAATTTCCGGTTAGACCATTTGCAATGATCTTAGGTGGTTTTGATTTGGTGCTTGGGATGGATTGGTTGGCGGACTTCGAGGCGAATATAGTGTGTCGAAAAAAGATGATTCGTTTGATAGCGCCTGACGGGAGTTTGGTAACTGTTTATGGGGATCGGGTCACGATGATCCCAAAGGTGATCTCAATGGCAGTGGCTGGAAAATGTAAGAGGCGTGGATGTAGCGCCTACTTATGTTATGTAAAGGATGTGGAAACGCCAACACCACAACTATCTGATGTTCCGGTGGTGTGTGACTTTCCAGACGTGTTTCCCGAAGACTTATCGGGAGTGCCACTTGACCGAGAGATTGAGTTTCAGATTGATCTGATACCAGGCGCCCAACCTGTTCCAAAGCACCATATCGATTGGCTCCGACGGAAATGAAAGAGTTGATGGAGCAGTTGCAAGAGCTGCTAGATAAGGGTTCATTAGACCGAGTATCTTACCTTGGGGTGCTCCGGTCGTGTTTGTAAAGAAGAAAGACGGTAGTATGAGGATGTGTATCGACTACCGTGAGCTGAACAAGTTGACGGTGAAGAACCGATACCCCTTGCCGAGAATCGATGATTTGTTTGATCAACTTCAGGGTGCCAGTTGGTTTTCAAGGATAGATCTTCGATCGGGCTACCATCAACTAAAGGTGAAAGAGCAGGATATCCATAAGACAGCTTTTCGCACGCGCTATGGTCACTACGAGTTTCTTGTCATGTCTTTTGGTTTGACCAATGCGCCAGCTGCTTTTATGGATCTGATGAACCGAGTATGTCAGCCGATGTTGGATAAATCAGTGATTGTATTTATCGATGATATCCTGATTTATTCAAGGAGTGAGATAGAGCATGCCGGACACATTCGACAAGTGTTGGAGACATTAAGAAGGGAGAAACTATATGCCAAGTTCTCCAAATGCGCATTCTGGTTGTGTGAAGTTGAATTCTTGGGTCATGTAGTGAATTCGGAGGGAATCATGGTTGATCCGGCAAAGGTGGAAGCGGTGATGCAATGGAAGTCTCCAAAGACGCCATCCGAGATCCGTAGTTTCTTGGGTTCGGCGGGCTATTACAGAAGATTCATTCAGGACTTCTCCAAAATCGCTTCTCCACTAACCAAGTTGACGCAAAAAGATGTAAAGTTTGTATGGGGTCAAGCTCAAGAGAAGGCATTCGAAGAATTGAAGACGAGGTTGACCCAGGCTCCTGTTCTGTCCTTACCCGATGGGAGTGAAGATTTAGTGGTTTATTCTGATGCTTTCTACTCGGGATTGGGATGTGTGTTGATGAAGAGGGGAAAAGTTATAGCCTATGCATCCTGACAGTTGAAAGTTCATGAGGTTAACTATCCTACTCATGACTTGAAGCTAGCAGCTGTGGTCTTTGCATTAAAGATTTGGAGGCACTATCTCTACGGGACGAAGTGCACCATCTTCACCGACCACAAGAGCTTGAAGTACTTCTTCGAGCAGAAGGATTTGAATATAAGGCAGAGGCGATGGTTAGAGTTTATAAAGGATTATGATTATGAGATCCATTACCATTCGGGAAAAGCTAATGTGGTGGCGGATGCCCTTAGCCGAAAGGAGAGGGCCAAGCCGATTCGGGTGAAGGCGTACCAGCTGATTATGACCTCGGATGCGATGAAGCAAGTCAAAGAGTTTTAAGATGAGGCACTGAAGGAAGATCATCTTAACTCCGAAAGAATGAGAGGTCTGGTCGCGGAGTTGGGTGAAAACACATTTGGTGTTAGAACCCGGTTTGGACGTATGTGGATTCCTCGCCTTGGGGATCTACGAGTGAAGATTATGGACGAAGCTCACAAGACTCGATACTCTATTAATCCCGATGCTACAAAGATGTATCAAGACATGAAGAAAGGTTATTGGTGGCCGGGTATGAAGCGTGACGTGGTGGAGTATGTGATTAAGTGCCTTACTTGTTTGCAAGTGAAGGCCGAGCACCAGAAGCCGTATGGAAAGATCCAACCTTTGGATATACCGGAATGGAAGTGGGAGCACATCACCATGGATTTTATTACGAAGTTATCACGTACTCCGAAAGGGTATGATGCTATATGGGTGGTTGTTGACCGCTTGACGAAGAATGCTCACTTCCTACCGATGCGCGAGACATATTCATCCGAGAAGTTGGCCAGTCTTTTCATCAAGGAGATTGTGACTCGTCATGGTGTATCAGTATCAATTGTGTCTGATCGTTACACCCGGTTTACATCCAAATTCTGGAAGAGATTCCACGATACGATGGGGACGAGGTTACATATTAGCACGGCTTATCATCCCTAAACTGATGGTCAGTCGGAAAGGACCATTCAGACATTAGAGGACATGCTTCGGGCTTGTGTGATTGATTTTGGGGGAGGTTGGGATGACCACTTACCGTTATCTGAATTCTCATACAATAACAGCTATCATGCCAGCATTAGCATGCCACCTAATGAGATGCTATACGGTAGGAGATGCAGGACACCCGCTTGTTAGGGTGATATTGGTTAGAAGGAATTGGGGAGCGTCAAAGTGATCGATGCTACGACTGAAAAGCTTGAAAAGATTAAGGCCTACATGAAGGCAGCCAAAGATAGACAAAATTTGTATGCCGATAAACGACGCAGGCCGATTGAGTTCTAGGTGGGTAACGGGAAATGTTGAAGGTCTCACCTTGGAAGGGTATCATTCGGTTCAGAAAGCGGGGCAAGTTGAGCCTGAGGTATATAGGCCCTTTCCGGATTGTTGCTCGAGTAGGAGAGGTGGCCTATAGATTGGAGTTACCAGAGGAGTTAAGTGGAATCCACCCGACATTCCCGTATCTCATTTGAGAAAGTGTTTGGCAGATAAGGATATGATTGTTCCACTGGAGGATATCAAAGTAGACGAACGGCTAAATTATATAGAGCAACCAGTGGCGATCATCGATCGAAAAGAGAAGAGGTTGAGAAGTAAAGTGGTTCCTCTCGTGCGTGTACAGTGGAGGCAAAGGAAGGGATCCGAGTCAACGTGGGAGACAGAAGAGGAAATGAGATAGCAATACCCACGCTTGTTCGAGGAATAACAAGTTTCGGGGACGAAACCTAAATAAGGGGTGGACTTGTAATGCCCGGAAATTTGTTTAGAGTGTCATGCGACTGGAGGCCAAGCGCATGGAAGTCGTGCGACTGGAGTGTCCAGTCGCATGGAGCTCACGCGACTGAAGTCCAATTGCATGGACTTCGGGCGACTGAACTGTAGCTTTTAAGAGAGAGGGCAGCCATCTCCCATTCCCCATACTTGCAAAACTCAGCCAAAAAGAAGAGAAGAGAGAAAGAAGAGAGAAAGAAGAGAAAAAGAGAGAAAAGTGGTGATTCGGGCTCGAAATTCATCGTGTAGCTAGTCCAAACGAAGCTCTTCATCTTCTTCTTCTTTGTGTGAGTTCTAGGGCCCCTCATTTACTTGTTTCAACTGATTTTGGGGCTGGAACACATATAAACCGGTTTTTGAAATGTGTGTGTTTGACCCATTTGGGTTTGATTGTGTATAGTGTGTTTAGAGCGTGATTTTGACTTGTATGTGCTTGTATGATGTCATAGTATGATTCCCTAAGGTTTAGGAGGGTTGATTTGGGCTTAGAATGAAGTTTGGAGGGTTTAAGGCCGAATGTCGCGGCTGCAGTTCGGGATGAACTACAGTCGCTGCCCAGCTAGGGCTAGGCGACTGGAGGGCCAATCGGCCGACTAAGGGACGACTGAGGTTCAATCGCACGACTGAGACTCAATCGCACGACTGGGGATTCAGTGGCATGACAGGTCATACGACTGAGAGTTCAGCCGCATAGGTCCATTCGCATAGTTGTTCAGTCGCACGACTGAGGGCTCAGTCGCATAGGAGCCCATTCGCATAGTGTTCATTCGTACGATAGAAAGCCCATTCGCACGATTGGGTGTTCATCCGCATGGGTGCTCATCCGCATTGGTTCAATCGCATAGCGTTTAGTCGCATGGAGGCCATGCGACTGAAGGGTGCCCAATCGCCCAAGTAGGGTTGTTGTGTACGAGGAGAGATATAGTTCAAGTTCTGGTCTTTGGGAAAAGAGCAAGGGTAAGTAATGATGTCATAGCTCCCGTAGGTACATGTGTGATAACTCTCGAGGCTTAGAAGTTATGTTGGGCACGATGACGATAGTATCGCATCTATATGCATGATGCAGGTATGTTAAGTATGATGTTGCCATGATAGATGGTGATGACTGATGACTTGTAAATGTTGGTGCTCCTTGAATCGATGTATGTTCATCTTTCCCTATGTATGTTAAGTATGATGTAGCCCTATATAATGCTGATGACTGATGACTGGTAAATGCCGATGTTCCTTGTGTCGATGTATGTTTATATTTTCCGTGACTTTACATGCTATGTTAATGAATGAAATGAAAGTATTAAGAAACGTAAAGTGAAAGATAATGAAAGAGGAACATGATGATGAATGCATGCATTAACGAACGAATGAATGAAAGTAAGAAAAGGCTTGCACGCAAATGTATGGAGGTGCACACCCAATGAAGGTGTTAGCTCAACGGTGTGCGGGTTAGCTACCCCGAAGGATGCACACTGGGGTCAATCTTTGTGGTTGACCATATGTATGGGATTCTTGCCGCTTACCCTAGGTGACTGGATCAGCTTCGTGCACAATGTTCATGATCTTATTACCATAGGTCCAGCACCAGCACTCGTGCACAATGTTCGGGGTATAGCACATGGCATTGATCCAGAATGAAAGAGGAAAGATAAGTGGTGCATTACTTACCCTAGGTGACTGGATCAGCTCTGTGCACAATGTTCGTGATTTATTACCACAGGTCCAGCACCAGCAGTAGTGCACAATGTTCGGGGTATTGTACATGTCACCGAAAGTAATGAACGTACGAATGAACGTAATAAACGTATGAATGAACGTAACGCACGTACGGACGAATGTAATGAATGTATGAATGTAAGTAAGAGACGTACGAACAAAAGAAAGAGTTATGAAAGAATGTGAATGTTATTGATGAACGGTACATGAACGAAATCTAATGAACAAATGATAAAGATAATAATGATATTATTTATGTGTATGTATGTTGTGTGATCGCATGTATGTAAGAACGATTTTAACGAAAGAAAGTATGTTTTATTATGAAACTAGAACTCACTCAGCAACGCTGACTTTTTATGTGTTTCCAGTTGACAGGTAGCGTTGCTGAGGATGGCACGAGGCGGCTACTCAGCTCTTTTGGGATGGCATTCTCTTGTATAATGTTTTTGTGATGTAATACAACAATATGTATTTTTAATTGATGAACGTTGTATTAAATGGCAAAAGCATTTATAGTAATTGAAAGTTTATTTTAAGTTTCCGCTGCATGATTTTTATTAAGTTAATGTAAATACATGTTTTATGTGCAATGAATGACCAACTGTGAGGTGCTCGGGAAAGGGGCCTTACAATTCATTAATGCATGCATTCATTCATCATGTTCCCCTTTCATTATCTTCCACTTTACGTTACATAATACCTTCGTTTCATTCATTAACATAACACGTAAAGCCACGGGAAGGATAAACATACGTCATAATAAGGAACATCAACATACATAGTAGCATCATCATACAGGGCATCATCATACATACATAACATACATCATGCATAAACATGCAACATCATCATGCCCAACATACCCTCTAAGACCCCAACAATCATCTTACTTAAACTTACAGGAACTTCCACGTCAAAACTTACATATGCACTTTCCCTCGAAAGTCAGCAATTAAACTACGTTTTTCTCGGGTACACCAGCCCTATTTGGGCGTATGGGCACCCTTCAGTCGCATGGTCTCCAGGTGACTGAACATCATGCAAATGGACCAATGCGGATGAACGCCTATGCGGATGAACACCCCAATCGTGCGAATGGACCTCATGCGGATGAACACCAATGCGGATGAACACTTATGCGAATGGGCCCTCAGTCGCATGACTCCCCATGCCACTGGCCCCCAATCGTGCAAATGAATCTCAATCGTGCGAATGAACCCCAATCGCACTTATTCGGCAGTATGGCCTCCATTCGGTCGCCTAGCCCTAGCTAATGTGGAATGCAGTTCATCCCGAACCCTATCTACCATTTTCGACCTCCAAACTCATCCAAACCCATTCTAAGCCCAGATCAACTATCCTAAACCTTAAGAATGCATACTACAACACCATTCAAGCACACACAAGCCCGGAAACAAACTCCAAACATATCGCACGCAAACCCATACAAATGGGTCAAACACACACACATATCAAATGGGTTTTCAGATGTGTTCCAGCCCTAAAATCGACCAAAAACGTGTAAAAGAGGGGTCCTAGAACTCACACAAACAATCCCGTCGAGGAGAGCTTCGATTTGACCCGCTACACTTCAATTTTCACGCTCGAATCCACCCGAACCCAGCTTTTCTTCCTTTTTCTCCTTCTCTTCTCCCTTTGGCTGAGTTTTTGCAAGAATGGGGAGGGTGTGGGCTGCCCTACCCCTTTTATACCCCCAGTCATCCAAATTTCTTCCTGTTTTGGCAAGTTTGATCCCTTGACTTTGGACTTTATTTCTTTTCTTCTTTCGTCGGCTTCAATTAAAATATCCGGGCGTTACAAGTCCACCCCCCTTATATTGGTTTCATCTCAGAAACCTGTTACTCCTCGAACAAACATAGGTAATGATGTCTCATTTCTTCTTCAGTCTCCCACGTTGACTTGGATCCCTTCCTGTGCTTCCACTGTACACGCACAAGAGGAACCACTTTATTTCTCAGCCTCTTCTCTTTTTGATCGATGATTGCTGCTGGTTGCTCCATATAATTGAACTGTTCTTCTACTTTGATATCCTCTAGTGGAACAATCATATCTTTATCATCATTCGTTCATTCATTCGTTCCTCGCTCATTACTCTTCATTACTCAAATCTTGTCTCAAGCAATATCCCCGACTCATGCTCGAAAGCTGATGTTGTGTCGGGGTCTGTACACAAACCCCCGACTCATGTCCAAAGACTGACATAGCATCAGGATACGCGACAAAGATCCTATTCGAGTCAATCACCTGGATTGAACTCAATCTGAGTCTGTTGCAACACAAAGTTCCTCACCTCATTATCTCGTCTCGTGCAATACCCCCGGCTCATGTCTGAAGACTGATACTGTGCCAGGGCCTGTAACCAAACCCTCGACTCATGTCCGAAGACTGACACAGTACCGGAGTACACGATCAACTTCTTATTTAACTTGATCCTGTCTCATGCAATACCCCCGACTCAAGTCCGAAGACTGATACTGTGTCGGGGCCTGTAACCAAACCCCCGACTCATGTCCGAAGACTGACACAGTACCGGAGTACGCGACAAGGACCCCTTTCGAGTCTGTTGCGACAACAGGGTCGCTTACCTCATGTAAGGCCCCATTCACGAAACGCTTACAGCTGGTCGATCATCGCACATAAAACATATATTCTCATTTATCTTAAGTAAACACTGTAGTGGAAACATTTAAAAATGACATTTCATTTCATTATAAAGTCTTTTGCAAAATAATACATCGTTAATAAGTTATAAAATACATTGTTGCATTACCTCACAAAAGCATTATAACAATGGATGCCATCCCAAAAGAACAGAGTAGCCGCCCCGTGCCATCCTCAGCAACCATTACCTGCCAACTAGAAACACATAAGAGTCAGCGTTGCTGAGTAAGTTCAAGTTTTATAATAAAACATACTTTTCTTTCGTAAAAACCGTTCTTTACTTTCATGTGATCATACATCATACTTACATATAGATAATATCATTATTATCTTCATCATTCATTACTTTTATTCACATTCCATTCATTCATACTCCATACTTCCATTCGTACATTCATTTCGTTCGATGACATGTACATTGCCCCGAACATTGTGCATGAAGCGGGTAACTGAGCCTGAAGTCTTTCATAGACCTCGAACATTGGGCATGGAGCTAGCTCCAGTACCTAGGGTAAGTACATTCACCATTTATCTTTTCTCTTTCATTTTGGATCAATGTTGTTGGACCAAAAGAACCAATGAGCCAAGATCAGGAAAACCTCTAAGTCCCACATGACATCACGACAACCGCTGAAGACTCCCATCAGCTGTTCTAACAAAGTCTGAAGAATCAACAGCTGAAGTTCAAAGAACTGAAGTACAACAGCTGAAGATCCCAAAGTACTGAAGATAAGTACTGAAGTCTATAGTACTGATAAACACAAGTACTGAAGAATTCAAGTACTGAAGACAAGTGCTGAAGATCAAAGTCTGAAGAACTGAAGAACTGATGAACAACTGCTGATGCACAAAGTCTGAAGACAACGACTGAAGACATCAGCTGATGACAACTACTGAAGTCATCAGCTGATGAATCATCTGAAGACCAAAGTCTGAAGACCAAAGTGCTGAAGTTTCAGAGTTTGTCACAACAGCTGAAGAAGTCTTCTTCAGTTGTTGTGATGGTTTATTTTCTTTTCAGTAGTTTTA
Source organism: Flaveria linearis (assembly GCA_024085815.1). Classification (NCBI taxonomy): domain Eukaryota; kingdom Viridiplantae; phylum Streptophyta; class Magnoliopsida; order Asterales; family Asteraceae; genus Flaveria; species Flaveria linearis. The sequence continues at coordinate 78,824,372 of CM044001.1, forward strand.
TGTTTTTCATTTTAGTAGTTTGTACAACAGCTAAAGAGTTTGTTCTTCAGCTGTTATAGTTCAGTAGTTGTAAAGACTGAAGAGTTTGTTCTTCAGTCGTTGTAGCTTTTCAGTAGTTTCCTTTTCAGTACTTGTAATAGGTAGAACACTTAGGAAATTTTGTAAGAAGATGTAGCTGTTGTGACATCTTCAGTAGTTGTGTTCTATCAGTAGTTAGTTAAATAATTGTTTAATGTCAGTGGAATCTGACAACAGTATGGGTCATTTGCCTATAAAAGGGCAGTGACCTGAATGAATTCCACGCCGAAACATGTGAAATAACAGAATATTATTCCTTTTCAGGCAGAATTATTCTCTCTCTCTACATTTACTTTGCATGCAATATTCTTTATGTTCTTGCTTTAATTGCTAATTTTCATGCTAAATCCGCTGCGAATATAATCTAATTGATCAAACTAGAGGCTGAGATCCTAACAAATGGTATCAGAGCCGGTTAATCACTGATCGATTTCACTATTGATCATTTGAAACTGCTCTTTTGATCTCTAAGTTTGATCGAATTAGCAATTTGCAAGAATTAGCTGTAGAGAGAGAGATTCTGTTGTTTCTGGCCGAAAACTTGAGGTTCTCTGGTGGTTTTGAGCTATATTTGTTTTGTTTAAACTTGAGTTTGACTAATAACTGAGATGACTACACCAAAAAATGATCCTCACAATGCGGGTTCCTCAACCAAGCCTCCGATGCTTGTGAGGAATGAGTACAACATATGGCAAAGACGTATGCTTCACCACTTGTCTGTCAACAGTGCTGGTTGTTGGAAGTCAGTGGTGCATGGACCATACCAGCCTATGGTGAGCGTCCCTGAATCTAATGAACAGGTTCCAAAGAAACCTGAACAATATTCGGATGAAGATCTAAAGCTGTTCGAGATTGATGCTAGAGCCCATGGAATTTTAGCCATGGCTATTCCAAATGAGATTTACTCAGGGCTTTTGCATCATGAGACTGCTCATGACCTATGGGTTGCTCTAAAAGAACAATTTGGAGGAACTGATTCGGTCTTAGCAAACAATAGGGAAATCCTCGCCCAACAATATGAGACATTCTCATATAGAAAGGGTGAGACTCTGACCCAGCAGTTTGAGCGGTTCTTTTGTTTGATTTCTGAGCTGAAGATGGTCAAACAAGAGTACTCCAACAGCCAGATGAACAACAGGTTCCTCAGATCACTGCCTGAGAGATGGGACACTTATACCATTGTCCTACGCTCCAGTGCAAATCTAGAAACTCTATCTCTCATCCAACTTCACGGGAAACTACTCACATTTGAGAGAGAGATAGAGCAAAAGAGGAAGTTGTCCACCTCTGGCAAGCTCGCTGATGACTTTGTTCAAGGAAATGCTGCCTTGATAAGTCAGGAGTCAGAATATGCTTCATCAGAAAGTTCTTATGATGAGCATATTGATTTCTCTACCAACTCAGAACAAGCTTTTGTTGGTGTTAGTAGTGGTTCAGGAGGCAGCGGTGATAACTGGTGCTTTTTGATGGATGATTTGAAGGGCATTCCAGATGATGATCTGGAGGAGATGGATATTTTGAGCCAAATGGCAATGATCAATATCAGATCTCAAAAGTTCTACAAAAGAATTGGTAGGAAATTCCCTGGTCTCTCTGGCAAAACCAAAGTTGGTTTTGACAAGAGCAAGTTGAGGTGTCACAAGTGCTAAAGGCTTGGACACTTTCCTAGAGAGTGTAGATCATCTGGATCTAACTCCTCTGCACCCTTTGTGACTTTTCCAAGCAATAGCTCACAGCACAGAGGGCAACCTTCCTCCAGTTCTGGTCATCCATCACAAGCACAGGCATCACCTGCTTATTTTGTGCCTCAGGGGTACATGCCATACTCATACCCCTGCTACTACGTGCCTCAGTCTAGTCAAACTCAAACACCTTCTGCTCAACCACCACAGGCTCTTCCTGAGCCTCATCTTCCCCATCTCATCATCAAACACAACCTCAACAACACAGCTTCTTCACCCCAGGAGTTGTTGACTGGAGTAGTCTACGGATGATCTATCTGGTCAGGAACAACTACTCCAAGGTGCTGGTCAACATGGTGGTGATAGTCCTTTTGGAAATCTTGCTCTGATGGCCCTTGAGTCTGCTGAGGGGTCATCATCCAATGCCTCATCACAGGTATCATCTGAGGCCAAAGCCAAGCTTTGTTCTGAATCATGCATAGCAGCATTTGCTTCTATTAGAGAAGCAAATGTAGCTTTAATAGATAAAAATCTTGAGCTAGAGCACACTATTTCCAAAAGAAAAGCTGATTTTGAGGTTGTACTAAAGATAAAAATGATGAGATTTACAAGCTTAAATGCCAAATCAAAGATGGTAAAGCTAGGGAAGATGTACTTCTAGAGAAGTACAGAGACCTCAAGGAAACTCTTGCAAACACCCAAGTAGAGTGTGATCGATGGGTGCAATCATGCAAGGGTTTTGAAATGCTTCTTAAGAAGCAATCAGCTTCCAATGTGAAGTTTGGGATTGGTTATAATCACACTGCTCCTCCTATAGATTTCACTTCAAGAGCAGAAGTTGAATCTGATGGAGAGAGCAACAACCAATCCTTCTCATCATGTGACCTACTATCTTCTGATTCAGCATCATCAGAGATAGAAGTCAGCAACCAATCAGCAGATACTACAAGAGCTGATGGTTCAAATGCTGACTGACACATGATCAAAAAGTTGATCAACTCAGGTGTTGTCTCTAGAAGTACTGAAAGTACTAGAGAGCAAGTGATAACACTTGAAGTTCAAACCTCAACTACTGCCAGCACTGAAGAGAAGAAAACTGACAGTAGAAAAGGTTGAACAGTAGAAAAGGTTTGAAGACAACTAAAGAAGAGGTCAGGAAAGCAGGTACTAAAGGGAAGAAAACTGCTAGTACTGATAACAAACAGCTGAAGAACAAGTCTTCAGCAGTTTCATCTTCTTTGGTTGATGATCAACACAAGATGAAGAAGAAGCCATGTGAGATATGTGGCTTGTTCAATCATCTTACTGATGATTGCTGGTACAAAAGGGGTTCCAAACTCAAACAACAGGAGGAAATTAAAGAGCAAATAAAGAAAATGAAAAATGAGTTTGAAACCAAGTTTGTACTAGCAACATCAAAGCCTGAAATCCCTAAGCCCAAAGCTAAATCTAAAAAGAAAGTAGGGAATACTCAGGCAACAGCTGAGGTTGCTCAGAAAAAGATGGTACAACATAGGAATCCATCATCAGCAAACTCCAGTGTGTCTGAAGAGCTGAAAGCTTTATCACAAAGTCAGACACAACTGGTGATGATGGTTCAGCATCTAATGGGAAGAGTCAACCATTTAGATGCTCCTGTGTTGAAACCACAGAAAAGGAAGTCCAAGCCAAAGGGTTCCTCTTCTACACCATCTTCTTCACCTCAGGCTGTTACACATAACACACCTGTTAGTGCTGCACCTATAGTTGAGAACAGACCCAAAACCAAACAGGTTTGGGTCTCTAAAACTAACTAACATGTGGTTATGATTGCAGGGTTCTTCAACATGCCAAAGAAGCATCTAGTATGTAGACAGTGGAGGATCTATGCACATGATAGGAAACAGCTCCCTTCTTAATGACTACTCTCAAGGAAAGAAGGGATTTGTCTCCTTTGGCAATGATGCAAAGGGTTACATCATCGGAAAAGGCTTTGTTTCCAATGGGGAAATAAGGTTTGATGATGTTAACCATGTGGAGAATCTCAAGTACAACCTCTTGAGTGTCAGTCAAATGTGTGATAAAAGCCATGTTGCCCTTTTCACAAGCCAGAACTGTCGGATTCTGTCATCCAAAGTTCTAAATTTGATTGACAAGGTGTTGGCTGAATACACTCTCCTGAAGGCCAACAGGACAGGAAGAGTGTATGCCTTAGATCTTTCCAAAAAGATAGATCTAAAAGGCCATCCTTGCCTATTCTCCAAGGCATCTTCTCAAGAATCTACTCTATGGCATAGAAGGCTGGGGCATGTTAATTTCAAGAACATGAATCAGTTGATAAGCCATGGTTTAGTAAGAGGATTGCCTTTGAAGGAGTTCAAGTGTGAAGACAACTGCACTGCTTGCTTAAAAGGAAAACAACACAAAGTTTCATTCCCTTCAATAGAAGAACCCAAGTCCACTGCCTGCTTGCAGCTCCTGCACATGGATCTTTGGTCCTGTTAGAGTGATGAGCATGGCAAAGAAGAAATACTGCCTGGTAATTGTGGATGATTATTCCAGGTATGTATGGACTTTCTTCTTGCACTCTAAGGATGAAGCAGCCAAGACTATCATGAACTTTGTGTTATTTGTAGAAAAGCAGTATTCCCTACAGGTCAAGTGTGTGAGGAGTGACAATGGAACAGAATTTAGAAACCACACACTTGATGATATCTACCTGTCCAAGGGAATTAAGAGGCAGTTTAGTATTCCTAGAACTCCTGAGCAGAATGGAGTGGTGGAGAGAAAGAACAGGACTCTCATTGAAGCTGCAAGGTCAATGCTGGCTGACTCAGGATTGACACTGACCTTTTGGGCTGAAGCTATCAATACAGCTTGCTATGTACAAAATAGAACTTTAGTGAATAAGAGGTTGATGAAGACTCCTTATGAAATTCTTCATCATTTGGCTCCTCTAATTTCATTCTTTAGAGCCTTTGGGTGTCCATGTTTTATTCTCAACACTAGCAACCCACTCCAGAAATTTGCTAGTAAGGTGGATGCAGGGTATTTTATTGGTTATTCATCAACTTCTAAGGCATACAGAGTCTTCAACTGTAGGACAAAAGTGGTTGAAGAAACTCTGCATGTTAAGTTCAATGAATATCCAAAGGACAAGATTCCACAAAACCCTGTGGAGCTGTTTGATCTGGACATACTGCAATATGTTCCTTATCAACCTCCAGCTGTTGAGCCTGTCAACAGTTGTCCACCTGGTGGTACTGATGATGATGTAGTCAGTCCTCACCTCTTCGGGTTTAGTGACAACCTGCCTGAGTCCACTAAACCTGATGCTCCTGTAGCTTCAGCAGCCCCATCCACAACAAATGCTGATGAGATTTCTGCATGCTCTACTTCATTTGAGCTGCCATCTCCTACATGGTTTCAAGAATCTCCATCACCATTTGTTGCTGCTGAAAGTCCTACAAACACTTGCACTGACATTATAGTCTATCAAGAGCTGAAGAATCACCCCACATCTCAAATCATTGGTGATATCAATGCTGGAGTTTCAACCAGGAGTCAATTGTCCAATTTCTGCTTCTATGCTCTCTTCATCAGTCAGCAAGAGCCAAAGAACTATCATGTTGCTTTAAGAGACAATGGATGGGTTGAAGCAATGCAGCTTGAGCTTCTTCAGTTCAAGAAACAGCAAGTGTGGGAGCTTGTTCCTTTACACCAAGGGAAGTGTGCAATAGGCACCAAATGGGTATTCAGGAACAAAACAGATGATAAGGGCCAAATTGTCAAGAACAAGGCCAGGCTGGTTGTCCAAGGATTTGCACAAGAGGAAGGCATCGATTATGATGAGACCTTTGCTCCTGTGGCAAGACTGGAAGCAATCAGACTGTTCTTAGCTTATGCTGCCTTTCACAGTCTTAAGGTTTATCAAATGGATGTCAAAAGTGCCTTCTTATATGGAAAAATAAAAGAAGAAGTTTATGTGTGTCAACCACCAGGCTTTGAGGACAACAAACATCCTGATTGGGTGTACAAGCTTGATAAGGCTCTTTATGGGCTGAAGCAAGCTCCTAGAGCTTGGTATGAGACACTCTCAACTTTTCTTTTAGAGAATAAGTTCACTAGAGGCACCATTGATAAAACCTTATTCATCAAGACTGTGGGACAACATAAGCTCCTTGTTCAAATTTATGTAGATGACATCATCTTTGCATCCTCTGATCTAAAGTTGTGTGATGAATTTACAATGCTCATGAAGCAAAAGTTTGAAATGAGTGCTATGGGGGAATTACAGTTCTTTCTAGGTTTGCAAATCAAACAAAGGGATGATGGAATTTTCATCCATCAGTCCAAATACACCAAAGAGTTATTGAATAAGTTTGATTTACAAACCTGTAAGCCCTGTTCTACTCCCATGAGCAGCATCACACAACTAGATGTAGATCAGAAAGGTAAAGCGGTTGATGAAACCCTTTACAGATGTATGATTGGGTCCTTGATGTACCTTATAGCTTCTAGACCAGACATCATGTTTGCAACATGTGTTTGTGCTAGATTTCAGGCTGCACCTAAAGAATCCCATCTGATTGCAGTCAAAAGGATCTTTAGATATCTGCAAGGTACCCAATCACTAGGTCTTTGGTATTCAACTGGGCATTCTTGCAAATTAGTTGCTTTCTCTGATAGTGACTATGCAGGATGCAAAGTCACCAGAAAATCCACTTCTGGTGGTTGCCAATTCCTAGGCAATTGTTTAGTTTCTTGGCAGAGTAAGAAACAAACATCAATTACTACATCCACTGTTGAAGCTGAGTACATTGCTGCTGCAAGTTGTACATCTCAGATACTCTGGCTTCAGAACCAACTCTTGGATTATGGCATTACAGAGACTAAGACTCCATTATTAATGGATAGTGCTTCAGCTCTTTGCATTGTCAAAAATCCAGTCCAACACTCTAGGACCAAACAATAGAGATCTGACATCATTTTATTAGGGACTGCTACGAAAAAGGTCTGATTGATCCAAAGTTTGTGCCTAGTGCTGATGAGCTTGCAGATATATTTACTAAGCCTTTAGATAGTGCCACATTTCAAAACTTGGTACTAAGGCTTGGTATGCTGCAGCTCGAATAATTTGACCAATGCTGATGCTCTCAGTTCACAAGTACTGATGAGCATTAGTATGCAAAGGTCAGATATAAGTACTGATGAGTAATTTAGTCTTCAGCATTTTCACAACTACTGAAGACTAAAAGGCTTCAAAGTACTGATGTACATTATTTGTTGAAAACAACTGATGTAGTGAGGTGGATTACAACTACTGATGTATCATTTTCAAACAAATAAGTACTGAAGAACAAATTTTGTTCACAAGTACTGATGTGTAATTTACACAAGTACTGAAGACAAAATTTGTTCACCAGCTCTGAAGTATTTCATCAGCACTTATGAACATCTGATCACAAGAGCTGAAGGCATAAATACTCACAAGAGCTGAAGGGTCAATGAAACATCTGAAAGTCGGCTAAAGAGCTGATGAGTAAATGTGGAGGTCAGTATGAAACAACTGATTTGACGGAAACAGCTGATGAGTAATTTTACTCTTCAGCTGATGCCAACAGCTGCTGTTTCATACCCAAACAACTGAAGGACAAAACCATGTCTTCAGTAGTTTCACAACTACTGATGACTAACACCAAGTCCTCAGTTGTTTACAACAACTGAAGCAATACCATGTCTTCAGTAGTTCACAACTACTGATATCAGTAGTTCACAACTACTGAAGGCTAACACCAAGTCTTCAGTTGTTACAACGTCTGAAGACGAAAACTAGGCCTTCAGTAGTTTATAACTACTGAAGACTAATAACAAGTCTTCAGCCGTTTACAACATCTGAAGGACAAAACCAAGGTTTCAGTAGTTTCATCTACTGAAGACTAACACCAAGTCCTCGGATGTTACAACCACTGAAGGTTAAAACCACGTCATCAGTAGTTTCAACAACTGATAACTAACACCAAACCTTCAGTAGTTTTCTTTCAGCCTTTGCCATACCCTATAAATACCTAACCTTCAGAGCTTTTCATTCTCACTTGACCTAACTATTTCAAAAACCTCTGAAATTCCCATACACCATTAATGGCGGCCATGCAACTCAAACCTCGACACAACTGTGTCGCTCATCTCACCAAATCGCCACTATGGCCTAAGTTCCACAATGCCGTCGATCTGATGACCGATTCTCCCTACCAAGCGGCATTCCTCCTCAACCCCACCATATACACCGACTCCCTATCGGAGTTCTGGACGAACATCATCGTCCAAACAGGAGAGAATGATGGCGAGGTCTCTCTCCGGTCCTCCGTAAACAACCACCAAGTGGTTATCACTCCAGCTACCATTCGAGAAACCCTAAAGCTGGAGGATGCCACCTACCCAACCTCTTACCCCAAAGGCGCCCTAGATCTATGCTTCACTGCCAACGACTATCAGGGCGACCTCTCTGCCACCACCTTGTTGAAGAAACACTTCCCAGATCCCAAACGACTAATCTTCCACATGGTGAATGTGTGTCTGGCTCCCAAAACTTCTTCATGGGACCAGATGTCAACAAGGTGGCAACAGGTATTGTATTCTATCCTTGAGAAACAACCCCTAAACTTTACTGATATTATATTTTTAGAACTCAAGGATATGGCCACAAAACCCATTTCTAACCATTGGATCTTGTATCCTCGGTTCATAATGGCCATCATCCAGAGCCAGCTTCAAGCTGAGGGACTTGTTGGCACTGGGGTCCCTGCCATGGCTGTTCTAGCCGAGGTATACTCCAGGCACAACACCGACCACACACTCAAACAGGCTGGCCGGCTGCGAAAACCCACGCAGCAGGAACCCACAGCCTCCACCTACAAATCCAAAGTCCCCACCAAGCCAAGAGCCAAAAGAAGCCCAAAAAGGCTACTCAGGGAAATGAGTCCCCTGAGGATGCCCCTGCAACACAAAGCAGGATGTGGCTGCTGGTTCGATTCTCCCAGCAGCTACCACGACTCCACCCACCACAACCGCACAGGCTTTCTCTCAACAGGAGCCTGATGCAACCACTACTGGGGCACCCACACATCTGGGGTCTTTCTCACTTGAGGAGACTGCCATTGAAATGCACACTCCTCCCCATGTGCACTCTGTTTCTAGCCCATCTCCCACAGAAGCCGCCCCACAAAGTCCAACCCTAATAATTGCCAAAGTGTTGACCCACCTGAGCACTCCACCCTCTCCCCAGAAACCTATTACAACTGGGGAGACTCCCACTGAAGAGGGGGTGGATACAAGTGCCGGTGGGAGCCCACAGCGCAAAGAATCACAAGTCCAATCTCCTAGTGTGGCTAGGGAGATAGGACAATCTGGTGAGGCTGCCACTTCCCCTGCACCAGCACATGAGCAGGGTGAAGCTGGTACAAGCAATAAGACCTCACTAGAGGCAACTGCCGATGATGGATCCAATCCGGAGGCTGGAAATCCCCAGTACCAATACAAAGGGGCACATGCTCTTACTGAGCCACACTCAGAGCATGTACATCCTGACATTGTCAAGAGGTCAGGTGATTCAGTTCATACTGATGATGACCTGAGCTTCTTTTTCGATGTTGTAGCTCACAACACTATCTTAGAGGATGAGATAAGCAGACTCAAAGAGCTGCTTGCTCAGATGACTCAAGATAGAAGTCCATCTGCCACCAAAACCCCACAGATGGCACCTTCACCTGAAGGTCTCACAAACACTGAGCCACTCCCACAAACTCGGCCACCAGCCCCTGCTTCTGGCACTAGCTCTCAGAGTCAGAACCCCCTGAGCAGCTGGATGCTATCCTCCAGAAATCCCTGCCTCTCATCACACCTATAATCACAGAAATTGTGATGAAAACCATTGATGAGAGGCTTCCCACACATATCCAACCTCTGGTGGAGGTTGCTATTGCTAAAGCACTTGCTGAGAGTCAAACCCCAACCAATGCACCCAAAAAGGGGGAGACCTCAGTGCAAGTTAAGAGGAAGAGGGGAGAGGAGGAGTTAGAAGTAGGTAGAAAGGAGGTGATTGAGAGGGAGAAGGTTCAGGAGACTAAGGGGAAGGGGAGGGAGAAGGAGGAGAGAGCTGAAAAAGAAGTGACTGGAATCCAAAAGGATTTCAATGTCACTTATCAAAAGAAATGAGAGAAGAGAGGAGAGGTGAGGGAGAGTGCTGACTTCGATCTAGCAGCCCTTGTCAAGGAGGCTGATGCTGAACAAAGCAGATCAATGGACTCTGCCGTTGGTCAGCTGTTCAGGCAAGGCTTTGACAAGGACACAGCATTGCTAGATCAGGAGCTCAGGAAAATGGAGAGAAGAGAGATTGAGTACCGATGGACTACTTATAGCCAAGAGGAAAGAAAGAAACTTAAGGCTATGAGTAGATTCATTTCGAAGTATCTGGGCAGGCCAGTCCTTGATGTCAAAGCATGGACCAGGGACAGAATCTTGGCTATAGCCACCAAGATCTGTTCAGCTGGTGAATTCACAAAAGGACTGGTCGCTGAGGCCCTCTCAGAAGCCGGTGCTGGGAACAGGACACTGCTAGTAAAACAGACCAAACCAGCTCTTATCTCTAGGTTACTAGCAGTGCCTGCCAACATTCCCACACCAACAACCCAACCACAACCCACTAAACCAACCCCTTCACCATCAAAACCCGCAGCCAATGATCCACCCTTGAAGAAGAAGAGAAGGGTGTTGAGGCTGCAAGAAGAAGAAGAAGAGGAGGATGAGGAGGATAGACTGCCCCTTTCAGCAGTCATCCCTCTACCAAGAGCCAAACCCCAAACCATCACTCCTACCTCACATATGGACACTGTGAGGGTAAAGATAGAGGAAGAGGCGCAGCAGCAGCTTCATGATGCTGAAATGCTTAAGTCAATTGACCAAGCATATGCTGCCTCTACCTCTATCATGAACATGAAGAAAGAAGCTCTGAGACTCTTCACTCTCAAACAAACCTTCCAATATAACAAAGAGAGAGTGAGGACTTGGCCTGATCCTAGGGTGGCTCACAGGATCACAAAGAAAGATATCCCTGTGAGGTACAAGAGCCAGATGAAGAGGATTGTAAATGAAGTAATCACAGTGGCTCTTGTAGTAACACCGTGGGAAATTGTGGATGAGTTCGAGAAAGCTTATAAGTCTAAGCAACCACCTGAAATGATGTTGGAGAACAGGATGGTTAGAAAAGGCTTAGTTTATAAGAAGCTTGAGAACTTCCGCAAAGATGAGCTCAACTTGTTGCTAGAAGGCAGACATCCAGATGAATTTGCATATAAGCAAATCGCAACAGTTGAGCTCAAGAATGGCAAACAGGTCAAGTTTGTCTCAGAGATGTACGGCCGTGAAGGATTGTTCGATGGTGGGGCTGAAGACATGACCAAAGAAGAACAAATGATTTTCGTCCGAGCCTACACCAGAGAATCCTACAGGCTAGTACATGGGAGGTAGGTTTCATGGATGGGATAACAGCTCTGTGTCCAATTCCCCAAAACAGAGCTCCCATCCATACTTAGCCAAACAAATACCAGAAACCTTCTCCCAGGCCAGTGCTTATCAGGGTCAACTTCTGATCTGATCCAGAAGGAAATAGACCAATCTTTATGCCAACAATAAGTGGGACAACAAATAATTAGAGGTTTTGGCTGCATTGGTTCAGGGGGAGTTTGTTGGACCAAAAGAACCAATGAGCCAAGATCAGGAAAATTTTAAGTCCCACATGACATCACGACAACCGCTGAAGACTCCCATCAGCTGTTCTGACAAAGTCTGAAGAATCAACAGCTGAAGTTCAAAGAACTGAAGTACAACAGCTGAAGATCCCAAAGTACTGAAGATAAGTACTGAAGTCTAAAGTACTGATAAACACAAGTACTGAAGACTTCAAGTACTGAAGACAAGTGCTGAAGATCAAAGTCTGAAGAACTGAAGAACTGATGAACAACTGCTAATGCACAAAGTCTGAAGACAACGACTGAAGACATCAGCTGATGACAACTACTGAAGTCATCAGCTGATGAATCATCTGAAGACCAAAGTCTGAAGACCAAAGTGCTGAAGTTTCAGAGTTTGTCACAACAGCTGAAGAAGTCTTCTTCAGTTGTTGTGATGGTTTATTTTCTTTTCAGTAGTTTTATGTTTTTCATTTCAGTAGTTTGTACAACAGCTGAAGAGTTTGTTCTTCAGCTGTTATAGTTCAGTATTTGTAAAGACTGAAGAGTTTGTTCTTCAGTCGTTATAGCTTTTCAGTAGTTTCCTTTTCAGTACTTGTAATAGGTAGAACACTTAGGAAATTTTGTAAGAAGATGTCAGCTGTTGTGACATCTTCAGTAGTTGTATTCTATCAGTAGTTAGTTAAATAATTGTTTAATGTCAGTGGAATCTGACAACAGTATGGGTCATTTGCCTATAAAAGGGCAGTGACCTGAATGAATTCCACGCCGAAACATGTGAAATAACAGAATATTATTCCTTTTCAGGCAGAATTATTCTCTCTCTCTACATTTACTTTGCATGCAATATTCTTTATTTTCTTGCTTTAATTGCTAATTTTCATGCTAAATCCGCTGCGAATATAATCTAATTGATCAAACTAGAGGCTGAGATCCTAACAAATGCCATATGCTAAACCCCAAACATTGTGCACGAAGCGGGTAACTGAGCCTGAGGTCTTTCATAGACCTTGAACATTGTGTACGAAGCTGACTCCGGCACCTAGGGCAAGCGGCAAGGATCCTATACATATGATCAATCACAAAGATTGGACCCCATTGTGCATCCTTCGGGGTAGCTAACCCACACACCATTGAGCTAACACCTTCATTGGGTGTGCACCTCCATACATTTGCTTGCAAACCTTTCTTACATTCATTCATTCATTAATGCATGCATTCATTCGTCATGTTCCTCTTTCATTATCTTCCACTTTACATTACATACCACTTTCGTTTCATTCATTAACATAACACGTAAAGCCACGGGAAGGATAAACATACGTCATAATAAGGAACATCAACATACACAGTAGCATCATCATATAGGCCATCATCATACATACACAACATACATCATGCATAAACATGCAACATCATCATGCCCAACATACCCTCTAAGACCCCAACAATTATCTTTCTTGAACTTACGAGAACTTCCACGTCAAAACTTATATCTGCACTTTCCCCCGAAAGTCAGAAATTAAACTACGCTTTTCCTTGGGTATACCAGCCCTATTTGGGCGTATGGGCACCCTTCAGTCGCATGGCCTCCAGGTGACTGAACATCATGCGAATGGACCAATGCGGATGAACGCCTATGCGGAATCGTGCGAATGGACCTCATGCAGATGAAAACCAATACGGATGAGCATTTATGCGAATGGGCCCTCAGTCCCATGACTCCCCATGTGACTGGCTCCCAATCGTGCGAATGAATCTCAATCGTGTGAATGAACCCCAATCGCACTTCATTCGGCATTATGGCCTCCATTCGGTCGCCTAGCCCTAGCTGATGCAGAATGCAGTTCATCCCGAGCCCCATCTGCCATTTTTGACCTCCAAACTCATCCAAACCCATTCTAAGCCTATATCGACTATCCTAAACCTTAGGAATGCATACTATAACACCATTCAAGCACACCAAACCCGGAAACAAACTCCAAACGTATCACACGCAAACCCATACAAATGGGTCAAACACACGCACATATAAAACGGGTTTTCAGATGTGTTCCAGCCCCAAAATTAACCAAAAACATGTAAAAGAGGGGTCCTAGAACTCACACAAACAATCCCGTCGAGTAGAGCTTCGATTTGACCTGCTACACTTCGATTTTCACGCTCGAATTCATCTGAGCCAAGCTTTTCTCCCTTTTTCTTCTTCTCTTCTCCCTTTGGCTGAGTTTTCGCAAGAATGGGGAGGGTGTGGGCTGCCCTCCTCCTTTTATACCCCCACTCATCGAAATTTCTTCCCGTTTTAGCAAGTTTGGTCCCTCGACTTTGGACTTTATTTCTTTTCTTCTTTCGTCAGCTTCAAAGAAAATATCCGGGCGTTACACCAGCCAACCAAAGCAATAAGTTGCGGTTGTTGTTGAAGAATAAGGCTTTGATTGGAGCTTTCAGGTGGATGATGTCTTCCCAAACCAAGCCCTGATGGCAGATCATTATGAATCAAAGGCATTGGAACATCTTTGCTCTCCTAAATGCATTGCCAAAGTTAATATGAACATGTCCTAAAACTTGGAAGTAAGATCTGATCTTGAGTCGTTAAAAATTTTAAAAGCTGATTTGAAAAAAGCAAAAAATGATTTCAAGCTTGAAATAGAAGATTTAGAGAAAACCATTTCTACTCTAAAACATGAGCATACAAACTACATGACTCAGATTAAAGATCTTATTACCAAGTTAATTGAATGTCAGGCTGAGCTTGTGATCAGCAAAGCCAAGGCAGAAAATTTGTTCTTGAAGAGGAAACCTTCAAGAACATTTTATCTTCATCCTTGCATGCAAAAGTTTGTTCTCATAATAGGCAGGGACTTGGATCAAATGAAATAGCTCCACCACACATAATACTATCAGTTACAGAACCAAGGTGTAGAACTTGTGAAGATGAGCTACCTCCTATTGATCCTATCCTAGAGGAAGATGAAGACAAAACTAAGGAAAAGAATATAGTGAAGGGTGAACCATAAATGAGTGAAGAGGTTCACTCTAAGAAAGGTCGCTATATCCTTGAAGACAAGAAGTGACCAGGGATGGCCAAGGCTGCAAGAAACAACTTGATCAGGGCTACAAAAAGAATATCAAATAAAGTGTAGGAGATCAAGCCCACTTTCAACCTCAGAAAAAAGCACGTTTTCATCTCTACTGGGTTTGAGGTGAGAAAGACTGAAGACTCAACCAAGGACTCTAGTACCAGGAGTCCTAGTTCAAGTCTAAGCCATTTTAGTAAGGAGAAAAAGGTTGAACCTATATGCACCACTACTGCACAGGCTGGATCATCCAACTCCAAAGGAAAGCTCACCCTTAGAAGCATGTGGCATCATCCAAGAATAAACAATGAGCTAGAAAAGGATCTAGACAAAGCTTCTCCTCAGGAGAAGACTCTCAGATAAAAGCCTTTGGAATGTATCATGTGTGGTGTACAACTCATTATGCTAATATCTACAATCCTAAGAGTACCATTCACATGAACAAGAAGAAGACCTCTGGGAAGAAGAAGAAAACAGCTTCAAAAGTGAAATCATTTTTTTAGAAGCATCAAGGTAATCTATGACAAGATAGGTGAAAACTATCTTCGGAAGCATATATGTCTCGGAAGAAAGAATGCTTTTAAAGCACTAAAGTCTGTTGCAGTGAATGCAACAGCTTCCAAACGTTCAGTCTCAAAACTTCCAAAGTCATAAATAGTTCCAAAGTTTTGAAAGCCAAGTCTAATCATCCAAAGATGGTGTGGAAGATTAAGGAAGTCCATGTGACAAAAGTTTCTTTATCAACAGCAGCCAAGGATCCCATAAGCTTGCATATAGGATTAATGACTGTTGAGCTATCTTGAGTTCATCTTGATAAGTCCAAGACTAGAAAGGATTGGGTTTCTAAATGTAACTAATCATCTCTTTTTATGTGAAGGAACATATGAAGACTAAAAGTAATGTATGATCATTGAAAGTGGTTGTTCCAGGCACATGACTGGTAATGGCTCTTTGCTTTAAAACTTTGAAAAACATTTTGGAGGGCCAGTTGCTTTTGGAAGTGAATTAGGAGGTTAGATTACTAGAAGAGGAAGGGTCTTATATGGTAAGCTCAGCATTGAAAAGGTAAACTTTGTCAAGAAGCTTGATTAAAAGCTTTGAGGGTGTCTTAATTTTATGACCAGAGACATAACATGCTCTTTACTAAGCACCAGTGCATTCTTCTCAAACCAGGGGTGATTATTCCTTAAGAGCATATTTTGCTCAAAGCTCCCAGGAAAGGGAGCATGTACAAGATGGATTTACAAGAAACCTTCCCTTCTGGAGAAGTTTCTTACTTTCTATCCAAATCAAATAGTGATGTAGCTTTCCTTTGGCATAAAAGAATGTGTCATGTAAACTTCAAGAACATGAATAAACTAATCAAGAATGATTTGGTAATTGGAATGCCAAAGAAAGAGTTTACAAGTGATTATCATTGTGTTGCATGCCTGAAAGGAATGCAACATAAAGTGTCACACTGGCCAAAGGAAATGAACTCCATCACCACTCCGATTCACTTATTACACATGGATCACTTTCTCCCCATAAGTGTAATGAGTTTAGGAAGAACTTCATACTGTCTTGCAATCATAGATAATTTCATAAGATATACTTGGGTCTTCTTTCTTAAAAGTAAGGATGAGATCCCTAAAATCTTGAAATTATTTATTCTGAAAGTTGAGAATCAATATTATCTCAAGGTTATGATCATAAGATGTGACCAAGGAACTGAGTTCAAAAAAATCATTGATTCATTTTATGATGTAAAGGGTATTTCATGATAATATAGTGCTCCTAGAACTCCTCAACAATATTATGTTGCTCAAAGAAGAAATGGGAAAATTATTAAGGCTGCAATAATCATACTCTCTGACTCTAAACTGCTATCACCTTCTGGGCAGCGGCAGTCAACACTGCTTGCTATGTGTAGAACAGAGTCTTAGTAGTCAAAACTCATGGTAAGACACCTTATGAACTGTGGCGCCAAAGAATACCTTTCATTGGTTTCCTCGGGTCATTTGGATGTCCACACACCATCTTGAGTACCAAAGATAAGTTTGTTGAGAAGGTAGATGATGGACATTTAGTTGGATACTCGTATCAATCTAATGCTTATAGAGTATAAAATCTCATAACTAGAGTGGTTGAAGAGTCAGCCAATGTGACCTTCAATGAACACACTCCGAGTGTGAAAGGTTCGGGTCCTGATTGGCTATTTGATCTTGATTTAGTTACCAATTGTTTTAACAAATCTTGTAAAGATGTTTCAGGAACAAGAGGTAGTATATCTGCAGGAGATTCTGATCCAGGATTTGAGCTAAGGAGACCAAATGATCAAATCTTTTCATTACCGGTCGTAACAAATACTTGTAAAGCCCCGTTCCCGGAGACCTCACAGTTGGTCAATCAACGAATAAAACATTTTAAAAACATACATTACTTTTGCAGCGGAATTTAAAAACTTTCATTTATAATTAAAACATGTCATTTCAATACATTACATCATCATTTACATATCAAAATACAATAACATGTCAAATTGTGGATGTCAGCCTCAAAACGCTCCCAGTAGCTTATGCATCCATGCCAGCAAATCTTAGCATCAACAAAATACCTACCAACTATGATGCATATAAAAAGTCAACAACGCTGAGTGAGTTCTAGTTTTATAATAAAAATACTTTACTTTCTTTGAAACTAAAGCTTTACAAATGTTCGTGGTCGTATATCATACGTACACATTGATAATAATTATTATTATCTTTATCATCGTTCATTCATTCCTTCTTTACATTACTTTATATTATGCGAATCCTGTCTCATGCAATACCCCCGACTCATGCTCGAAAGTTGATACTATGCCGGGGCCTGTAAACAAACCCCCTATCTCATGTCCGAAGACTGACACAGTACCGGGGTACACGACAAGGATCCCCTTCGAGTCAATCTCAAGGATTGATCTCCCCTCCAGTCAATCTCAATGATAGCACCCCCTTCGAGTCAATCTCAGTAATTAAACTCCCTTCGAGTTAATAATATACTCCCTTCGAGTCTATCTCAAGGATAGACTCCCCGTGTGTATCCTTCGGGTTAGCTAAACCACACACAATTGAGCTAACTACAATATGGTCATGCACCTCCCTTCGTTTGCTTACAAGTCTTTCATTCGTTCATTACGTTCCACTTTTGATTATTGTTATCTTTCACTTTATTGCATAATAACTTTACGTTCATTCATACATCATACCACGTAAAGTCACAACATAATACACAACGTATTACATAAAAAAATACATACATTTTGAAAATCATTTAAACATGGAAAGATAACAAATCACACACATCAACAATCACATCATAAACATCATCACATCATCATGCATACGTCAAACATAAACCATCACATCATAACAGAACCTATCTCAATCATTTACCTCTTAAAACCCCTTAGAAAACCCTAAGTCCAAAATGAAGCACATTTGAACATTTCAGGCGCATGAGCATAAAAATTCTAAGTATAAAAGTCTGGGTGCAATACAACTATGCGGGCGCATTACAACTATGTAGGTGCAAGAGCCCTGCTCAGGCGCATCAACACTTAGGCGCATGGGCAACTTTGGGTGCATGGGCATTATTTGGGCACATGGCCAACACTTAGGTACATGGGCACTTTCCTGGGCGCATGGGCCACTGTTTGGGCGCATGGCCTATACTTAGGCATATAGCCAACATGTTGGGTGCATGGAGTACTGTTTGGGCGCATGTCTACTGATTGGGCGCATGGACATGGACGCATGAGGACAGTTAGGCGCATAAGGTATGTTAGGTGCATAAGGTATGTTAGGTGCATGGGAACTTTCTAAAATGTTTACTATACACAGCACCCGGATACCAATCTAACACCTCCCAACATAGATCCATTATAGTAAAGGCACTAAAACATACTAAACATTATATCTAACCCATGAACAAAATCTAAAACATACATTCATAGAACATCCTTCGAATATAAGCTGAAACTAAGGGTTAGTTTAAAAAGTTTGCTTACTTGGTATGCATAATAGTCCCAACACTTTAAAAATCAGTAAAAGAGGGATCCTAGAACTCACCTTGAACAGCCTTTAAGTAGCACACTTCAATTCCAAGATCCACCTTCAAATTCATCTCCTAAAACTCATAAAAACAAGCACTAAACACCACGAATCTTGGTCTAGAACTCAAAACCCAGTTGAAACCGAACTCATATTCAAGAAATTTATCTTTTTGCAGCTTCTTTTTCCTTTCTCTCTCTAGAACCGAGAACTTTTCCTTCTTTCTTCCTTTCTCAGCCAAGGAGATGGGTATGGCAATGTAGTGGGTGGCCATACCCACTCTTTTAAACACTATTATTTTAAAGTTTGCATCTTGCACAACTTTAGTCCTTCAACTTGTGTTATTTATCTTTTCTTTCTTTATACTTTTTTTTCTCTTCTTTTAAATAGAATTTCAGGGTGTTACAAGTCTACCCCCCTTATATAGGTTTCGTCCTCGAAACCTGTCGCTTCTTGAACAGTTGCGGGTATTGTTGTCTCATCTCTTCCTTGATCTCATACGTAGGCCTAGATCCCTTTGGGCTCCACTACACTCGCATAAGTAAAACCACCATTCTCTTTATCCCTTCTCGCCCTTCTATCATAAATGGCCACCAGTTACTTCTCGTAGTTGAATCCTTTGTCCATCATAGTATTCTCGAGTGGCACGATCATATCCTCATCGATTGAGCACTTTCTCAGACAAGATACATGGAATGTCGGATGAATCCCACTTAACTCGTCGGGTAACACCGGTCGATGTGCAACTTCTCCTACCTGAGCATCAATTCGGAATGGTCTGATATACCTCGGTATCCACTTTCCTTGCTTCATGAATCAGATGATCCCTTTTTCCAAGGCGAGGCCTTCATCATTACTCAATCGCTGTAGGTTGACACCGAACTCTTTTCGGGCACGGTTGATCAAACTACCTTGTTGCGACACTCGGTGTTTGCCTCGTAGGCTGTTAGCCAGTTTATCTTAAGGTGAATGCCTATCCACCCAAGTCTGTGCTGAACAGTCTAGCAGGAACAAGCGCTCTCTTAATTCTATCGCGTAATCCTCTAGGGCATCAGGTAACCTAGTGGACTTACCAATAGCAATTTCGTACATCGAAGGGCTTATCGATCTTCCTACTCCTAACATGCAACTTATCATAGAAGGCAGTAGGAACGAAACTACAACTAGCACCACAATCAAAGCATAGATGCATAAATTCAAGTTACCAGAAACGTACCTGACGTCAAGTCGAAGTCCGCTCTAGCCTCCTCTCGGTCAGGGCAAATGCTCTAACCATCATCCTCTGTTCTCTTCATTTTGAACCCCTTGCTTTGCCCTAGAGCTCTCAGCCCTTTTCTTCTTATAGTCTCTGTTTCTGTGTCCACTCTCACCACACCTGTAACATCTCATCGCACGACAATCCCTAGCCAGGTGGCGCTCCTTCCGACACTGAAAGCAGATATTCGATCCTCGCTTGCATTCCCCCGCATGCTCCTTCCCATATTTCTTGCATGCCCTCACTTCTTCATTTATTATCCTTCGATCATCTAACCTCGCCTTCTTACCACCAGCCTAAAATCCACCATCATCATCCCGTCTTCCACTCTCATTCCTAACATAACCCCGCTCCTCCTCTTCGTTCGTTATCGCCACCGCCTCTCGCTCGTCGTACAACCTCCCCGCCAAAACGACCACCGACTTAAATGTGCTTGGTCGGGCAGCAACCAAATGTCTGTGGATATCGGCTAGCAGACCTTGAATGTACCTTTTAATCTTTCATGACACAGGCGTCACCAGATCTGGCACCAGCCTTGCCATCTCATTGAACCTCGTCATGTACTACTGGTGTGTCATCGCTCCCGCCTCCAGCTGCAGGAACTCTCTCTCAACTTTGTCCAGCTCCCTATGAGGGCAAAACTCCTCGACCACCAACCTCTGCAACTCCTTCCACCACATCCTCCCGACTGCCCGGTACCCTCAACTTGGATAATGTTATCCCACTAGCACAAGGCCGAGTCCACAAATGAGTGGGTTGAAAACTTCACCTTTTGATCCTCTCGACACTCTTTGAGCAGCCGTAGCACTCCTGTTTCCTTCAAACGTCGAGGGTCTGTATCATTAAAATAACCCATAGCTGCATCCCCTCGTAGTTTCCTACATTGCCTCCTTCGTATCATCACTGGAGACAACCATATCAGCATCTGGTTGCTCCATATCCTCAGAACCTCCAGCGTCACCCCCTCGCTGGGTAGTTCTCCTCTTCTCCTCCTTCTGCTTTTCCTCGTCTTCCCTTACAGCACGAATAACTTTGGTCACTATAGATGGAAGAATCGTCTGCATGAGCTCATGAACCTCCTCAACCACGCCTCCTTTACTGAGGGCCTCAGATTAGCCCTCTCATCGACGCCCTCGTGCTGATGAACCTCGAGATCTACAGGGGTCGTTTCAGCAGCCCTAACCCCTCTCCTTATGGCATGTGTTCCAGTACCACGTCCACTACGCACTCCACCTTGGGAATCCTTCGAAGACCTACCACCAGCCATCTACAAACACTATAAGATTCGAACACCAACAAGGTCAATCAAGGCAATAGCTAGAATAATGTCAAGTATAGTAAGTCCCTAATTATAGTGGCCAGTTGCGATTAGCCACAGACTTTACTCTTCATTCCCTAAGCATTCCCTATCCTGACTACATCTATATCTAAATCTACACAAAAGCACACAAGACACATAACATGCGTATATAATACCGGTTAACATTAACTTACATAAAACGTTTACATAAAACCTTTACCTACAGGCACGTAGCTACTAGGACTGGCATCCCTTTCTTTTTGTCCTATTCTCAATTTAAGATTAGGTTTTTGAAAATATTTACCCAATTCTCTTACACTTTCGGCTCTGATACCAAATTGTAAAGCCCCGTTCTCGAAGACCTCACAATTGATCAATCATCACATAAAATATTTTAAAAACATACATTACTTTTGTAGCAAAATTTAAAAACTTTAATTTATAATTAAAAATATGTCATTTCAATACATTACATCATTCATTTACATATCAAAATACAATAACATGCCAAAATATGGATGTCAGCCTCAAAACGCCCCTAGTAGCTTATGCATCCATGCCTGCAACTCCTCAGCATCAACAAAATACCTGCCAACTATCATGCATACAAAAGTCAGCGATGCTGAGTGATTTCAAGTTTTATAATAAAAATACTTTACTTTCTTTGAATCCAAAGCTTTACATTCGTTCGTGGTCATACATTATACGCACACATTGATATAATTATTATTATTTTCATCATTATTCATTCATTCTTTCTTTATATAACATTCCATTATACGAATCCTGTCTTCTAAAATACCCCCGACTCATGCTCGAAAGCTGATATTGTATCAGGGCCTGTAAACAAACCCCCGACTTATGTTCGAAGACTGACATGGTACCGGGGTACACGACAAGGATCACCTTCGAGTCAATCTCAAGGATTGATCTCCCTTCGAGTCAATCTCAATGATTGCACTCCCTTCGAGTCAATCTCAATGATTAAACTCCCTTCGAGTCAATAATAGACTCCCTTCGAGTCTATCTCAAGGATAGTCTCCCCGTGTGCATCCTTCGGGTTAGCTAAACCGCACAAAATTGAGCTAACGACAACATGGTCGTGCACCTCCCTTCGTTTGCTTGCAAGTCTTTCATTCATTCATTACGGTCCACTTTTCATTATTGTTATCTTTCATTTTATTGCATAATACTTTACGTTCATTCATACATCATACCACGTAAAGTCACAACATAATACACAACGTATTACATAAAATAATACATACGTTTTGAAAATCGTTTAAACATGGAAAGATAACACATCACACACACATCAACAATCACATCACAAGCATCATCACATCATCATGCATACATCAAACATCAACCATCACATCATAACAGAACCTATCTCAACCATCTACCTCTTAAAACCCCTTAGAAAACCCTAAGACCAAAATGAAGCACATTTGAACATTTTAGGAGCATGAGCATAAAAATTCTAAGTATAAAAGTCTGGGCGCATTACAATTATGCAGGCGCATTACAATTATGTGGGCGCATTACAATTATGCGGGCGCATTACCATGATACAGGCGCATGAGCCCAGCTCAGGTGCATAAACACTTAGGCGCATGGGCAACTCTGGGCGCATGGGCATTATTTGGGCACATGGCCAACACTTAGGCGCGTGGGCATATTTCCTGGGCGCATGGGCCACTATTTGGGCGCATGTCCTACACTTAGGTTATATCGCCAACATGCTAGGCACATGGGGTACAGTTTGGGTGCATGTCTACTGATTGGGCGCATGGACTTGGGCGCATGAGGACAGTTAGGCGCATGAGGTATGTTGGGCGCATGGGAACTTTCTGAAATGTTTATATAATACTAGTAAGGAACCCGCGCGATGCGGCGGCGACGACATCGACATATTTCACAATGCGATATTTGTTTTCTGAATACATGCATGGCTTCTATTGTATAGTCTATTTATGTCATGAGTACGATAAGAATTTCTAGTATACAAATGATTGTTCTCGCGAATTTCTAGCATACAAAAACCTGAAATATACGGCAATCACCATATTTATATCTTGAATCACAAAGCTACCATAATATGTAGTGTTATATAAATATTTTTCTTTTGGTATGATTAAATACCATTCAGTGATTCAAAGCACCGGTTTATGATTCCTACAAGATACCAATCCAATCCACCTTACATTGATCATTCTATTGAAGAAACCACAATCATGATTGGTTCATGATAACAAAATCTTCTTAATTATATCCTGAAAATCAAAATGAGAAAAAATGGTAAATGTTCTGCCCCCCATCATCCATCCATGGAAACCTTTTAATCTAAAAGCCAAAATAAAATCGCTACAATAAGACAGTTAACTAATCTCCCAATATGCAGCATGAGCAAGCGTTTATTTGAAATGTCTGCACATTCGTTTGACCATATAGATTGCCTGTTTGACCTATAAGATACTATAGATAAGCTATCTTTTAAGCTATTTGTTTAACTTACCCCGGATGGTCCTTTTAGATCATAAAACCTGCAAATCATTATATTTGCAAAAAAACCCATACAATAGTAAAACAATATATTCTTTAGACACAAAAGTTCTTAAAACGTGCAGCTTCTAGACAACAAAAGTTCTGATGAAACCAACATTTTTTGACAAAGATAAAAACTCGCCTTCAATTGGCCATAAGGAATATGTGTAGAGGCTATTTGGTCAACTCACATTACCTTTTTATATCAAATGAAAAAAATAATAATAATAACTTTAAAAGAAGACATGATAAAGTGATTAAAAGTTACTCAAAATTGTATTTCTTTAAAGCATCACCCGAAAAAATATTAAATTAAAAAACATTTTATATGGTAAAAAAGTACATTATTATTGAAATGATGTAATCTCTCAAAATAAACGTTTATAAAAAATTCTCATTTCTAGACAATAATTATTTTAGTGAACCCACCCAATGTTTTTTAACATATAATGAACTCACCATCAATTGGACATGCGAGACTGTGAATTGGGTTATTCGCCGTCAAATCTCCCTGATGTGTTTGGCCACCTAATCAGTTGGTGTCAACATTCATAAATTTATAAACAAAAACGGGGTAGAGATGGAAGAAAAGTAACATAGAAGGAATGTTTATTTTTACTTGTGTCTAGGTGTGTGTAGGGGTGTGTGTGTGTGTGTGTGTGTGATGCACAGAACTCACCTCAACATCCTCAGGTTCAGCTTTTCTGGTTTGATTTGGTTAATCTGCTTATACCGTATTTGCAGGTCCTACCTTATAATAATGATTAGAGAAAACTAAGATCAACACCAAGAATATGGATTAATATATTTCGAACATAAAACAAAAAGGAATGAGACAAAATATTGATGAAAGTTGAAACTCACACCAGCTAAGCATGATTAATGTCCTTCCCACTACTAAAACATTAGAAAAAAACATAAGTTCAGGAAAAAATATAATGTCAAGAATAATACTAAATAATTTTAGAAACACATGTTAATTGAAAAATGATAAAACAAACAAACCTGGGCAGATGTACTTTAAGGAATCTGCATCAAAATAAGCAAAAAACGGTAAATAGAAAAGACCAATGAATGGAAGTTAATATATAAATAATAAGAAGAAATTTGATCAAAGGTGCGTACGTAAAAGCTCTGCTTGGCGGCATGAACAAACACTTTATTTGAAATGTCAGCAAAACGCGACAATCTTGAAACATAAGAAACTTTACTTAAACAGCGATGTTTGGATTTAAAAGAAAAATACAAAACAGTGTATGGCGAGCCAATTACACCTCCAAATGCGTCATGGGATGTCCTTCCATTTGAGGTTCAAGGATAGTACAGATATCCCTAGAACCACAGGCTAACAGATCATAATGTAATAAAACCAATTCAAAATGAATCACATGTTTTTCCATACCCAAGTTAGAACACATTTTTATGCAGTAGAGATAAGAAGCATCGATCATCTGAATGGACTGGTAAATAGTTTTAGCAACACATATTAAATGGAGAAAAGATAAAACAAACATACCTGGGCGATATAGTTACGCCTGACGATTGCACTGATCAAAAGATAAGAGTAACTCTCATGAATATGAGTGGCTGTTAAGTAAAGAACAAAAAATTAGCAGTTTGAAACCTGAGCCAAGCACGGTTGGTGACCACCTCCAGTAAAAAAACAATCTTTTCTCAAAGATTTTTCCGCCAAACATCATCAGCTTTCTCCAGTCACTTCTCCAAAGGCCTCAGCATACCAAAGCCCAAAAAGGAGATGCTAGAAATTCAACTCTCAAAGTGTAAAAGATAAGTTAGGTTTCCTTAAGTGCATATGTTTATCACAAAACAATCAACCCGCAAATAAAGGTTATTACCAGTTCAGTAGATCTTGGTAGCTAAAAGCAACTCGTAAATATAAACCTTTCTTCTATAGCGGTGTCAAAGTTCTTACAGCAGCCAGTGTCTAATAACTTTTCAAATGAAAAATAATAATGAGGAGCGAAAAGCTGAAAACTAATATAGAAGAAAGGTTTATTAATATATGCCTGTATGTGTGTGTTTGGCACAAGGAACTCACCTCAACATATTCATGTTTAACTTTTTTGGTTTACTTACTTCATCTGCTTTCTTGACAACAGCGTCCTTTGTAGGACCTACATTATTAGCAGCAGGTTTAGATAAATATGAGAAAAAACTAATATCAAAAACCAGTAGTTGGGGAAGGATGCCACAATTCAGGTGAAACCAAACATTGTTTTTACCTACAAATGAGCATTACCAGAATGTTTAGCAGGCATTGGGTAGACCACAGAAACACCCCAATGTATTTGAAATAGCAGGTCCAGTTGGTTTCAACATTCTTGTAGCAGCAACATCATGTAATTTTCAAAACAAAACAGAATTATTAAAGGGGTTTAAGACACATACATTAAAATCAGATTATCTAAAAAAATCAAAATACCCTACGATAAAGGTCAATGTAGGTGAGTATTGTAGGTTGGGGTTCCACGTATGCGAGAACCATAGAAAGCTAACATTTTATTGTAGGTTGAGGTTCGATACTATGGCGAATAGAATTTCTATAGACATGCTCGAAGTGCAGAGTCTGATGGAGAAATAGGAGAACAAAGTGATGAAATGGAAGGCGTAATAGGGCTCCGATACTATGGCGAATAGAATGTTCATTGTGATGTTGTAGTAAGGAACTCGATCGATGGTGGTTTCATCGTTGTTGCTTCTCTTCTCCTTCTTCCCCATGGCTTCTAGGGTTTTCAGATTCAAAGATCAGATTCTTGACGAGAACGATGCTGCTTGTTTCGTTTGAATTTTGAAATTGGATCTGAAAGATGCTGCTTCTTTGGGGTGGGTGGATTTTAAGCTTTTTGTCTGAACATTGATTATGTATCTATCATGCTTTAAGAGTGGTATTGTGTGCTTAAAGAGTTGTACAACTCTTAAAATTAAGAGTTTTTGTCAAATGACAACTTTGCCCTCAAGAGTTGCTTATTAATATAGTAGTAGATAAACAACACCTGAATACCATTCTAACACCTCCCAACATAGATCTATTATACTAAAGGAACTTAAACATACAAACATCATATCTAACCCATGAACAAACTCTAAAACATACATTCAAACAACGTCCTTTGAATATAAGCTGAAACTAACGGTTACTTTAAAAAGCCTGCTTCCTTGTTATGCATAATAGCTCCAACACTTTAAAAATCAGTAAAAGAGGGGTCCTAGAAATCACCTTGAACAACCTTTGAGTAGCACACTTCAAATCCGAGACCCACCTTCAAATTCAGCTCCTAAAACTCATAAAAACATGCACTAAACACCACGAATCTCGGTCTAGAACTCAAAAAGCAGTTGAAACCAAACTCATATTCAAGAAACTTACCTTTTTGCAGCTTCTTATTCCTTTCTCTCTCTAGAACCAAGAACTTCTCCTTCTTTCTTCCTTTTTCAGCCGAGGAGATGGGTATGGCAATATAGTGGGTGGCCATACCCACTCTGTTAAATACTAGTATTTTAAAGTTTGCATCTTGCATAACTTTAATCCTTTAACTTGTGTTATTTATCCTTTCTTTCTTTATACTTTCATTTTCTCTTCTTTTAAATAGAATTTCGGGGTGTTACAATACTACAAGTGGAAAACCTGTCAGCATAAATATAACCAATTTTTCAGCTGATATATATGAGGTGCCAACCAATTCTAGCAATAAGGCACAAAACTAAAATGAAGGAATATCCAATGTAGGAGAAGATGAAGATGGTGAAAATGATCAAGAATATCTTGATGCTGACAACCGCTCCACTGAAGACCACATCAATGATGTTACACACTTTCAAATCAAGTCACACTTGATGGGTGCACTGATGTGGTAGGTGATACTCAATCACCATATCTGAATTTCCTAAATTTGGATCTATTAAGTCAAATTTCTATGATTCCTCAGATAAGAATCCACAAGTCACATCCTACCACAAACATCATTGGTGATGTTGAAACTAGGGCGAGAACAAGAGGAAAAATCCATGATTAAAATGTTTGTCTGCACTCTTACTTCGTATCCCAGTTTGTGCCAAAGAAAGTAGATGAAGCTTTAAGAGATGGAACCTGGATTGAAGCAATGAAGGAGGAATTGCTTCAATTCAAAAGACAGGGTGTTTGGAACCTATGTCTTCTTCCTCCTTGAAAGATGCCAATAGGAACCAAATGGGTTTTCAGTAACAAAAAAGATGATAGAGGACTTGTCATCAAGAATAAGGCAAGACTAGTAGCCAAGGGTATACTCAAATGGAAGTGATTGATTACATAAATGTTTTTACTCTTGTAGCAAGACTTGGAAGCTGTAAGAATATTCTTTGCGTTTGCTGCATCAAAGGATTTTAAGGTCTCCCAACTTAATACCAAGTGTGTTTTTGTATATGGGGTGATAGATGAAGAAGTGTATGTCTGTAGACCATCTAGCTTTGCAAATCCAGATCATCCTAATTATGTTTGCAAGCTTGATAAAGAGCTCTATTGGCTGCATTAAGCACCAAGAAAGTGGTATGAGACACTGTTCCAGTACCTAGTTCAACATGGTTACAAAATAGGTACTATTGATAGCACACTGGTCATCAAAAGAAAATGAAATGACTTGATGATGGTTCAAGTTTATGTTGATGACATTATCTTTGGGTCAACTAATGAAAACCTCTGCAAAGAATTTAAGAAGCTTATGAAGAATGATTTAAAATGAGTGCCATGGGGAACTCAGCTTCTTTCTAGGAATTCAAGTGAAGCAAGTTGGTAACAACATCTTCATAAACTAGTCAAAGTATGTAGAGGATATACTAACCAGATTTCATCTGACTGATTGTAAGGTTGCTAACACTCCTATAGCAGAAACCCCTCCCTATGACCTGATCTTAAGGGGGAGTGTGTGGATGAACATCAATACATGACTATGATTAGGTCTCTTATTTACCTTACAACTAGTAGGCCTTATATCATAGTAGGCCTTATATCATGCTTGCCACATGCATATGTGCAAGATATCATGCCAACCCCAAGATGTCACACCTAGTTGCCTTCAAGAGGATTCTTAGATACCTTAAAGGAGCTCCTACACTGAGACTTTGTATCCAATGATTTGTGACTTCAATTTGTATGCATATACAGATAGCGACTATGGTGGCTATGATATGATTGGCAAGTCTACATCTGCGTGATGTCAGTTTATTGGTGAAAGAATAATCTCATGGAAATACAAGAAGCAATCTTGTGTATCTTCATCAACTGCTAAAGTTGAATATCTTACTCCTGCAAGCTGTTGTGCTCAAGTGCATTGGATTAAGAATCAGATGCCAGATTATGGATTCAACTTCAAGAAGAATCCTATCCATATAGACAACAATAATGCTATCTCAATCATAGAGGATCCATTGCAGCACTCAAAGGCAAGGCACATTAATATCAGGTATCATTTGATTAGAGATAATTTTAAAAAAGGATTGCTTAAACTAGTTAAATTTAACACAAATGATTAATATGTTGATCTATTCACTTAATCTTTTGATGAATGGAGATTAAATATATTGTATTAGCTATTAGGATGATTAACTTTGAGTAGATTTTCTTAAATTGATTTCTAAACTGTTTTTTCAAAAGGTGTGTTTGTTTACTGTTGTCTAATTTATCACTCATATAAGCCCTGTTTATCTGGGAAGAAATTTTTCTTAGTAAATATTTCTTAGAATTTTGAAGAATTATACATAGATGTTCTCTCAGAAGAAATTGAATTGAATTTGGAAGAAAAATATCTTTAAAACAAATACCTACTTACTAAGGGATTTAACTTATACGTACTTATATGTTTTGATGAACAGTTTTCTTTCAAAAGCAATTAAGTCTCAGAAGTTTTACTTCCTCCTTGAGAATAACTACTGAAGCTAAATATCTTCTGAAACCAAATTTGTATCGGAAGCAAAATTACTCTAAGTACATTTTCTTTTGAATCAATTCTTCTCAAAATAAGGAATATCTTCTAAACTCAATTTAGCATCGAAATCTTTCTTTAAACTTTCAAAGACAAATTATCTTTGGAAGATTTTCAACTTTGAGATAACTACTTTTTTTGGGTACTTTTTTAGAGATGGAACCTACATCCGAATTTCAAAGTTTATCTTTTGCAATAAGTTTGTCTCAAATCTAATCATATAAATAGCATTTCCAATAGGTCTCACTCTCTCTTCTTCTTCTTCACCTGCAACTTTCAAGCCCTAAATTTGTCTCCAAACCCTCATTGTTCTTCCAATCTCTCTTCTAAAATTTTTATAAATGTCCAACCCTAAACCCCAAAACTAGCCAGCAGCACTCATCAAGAACCTACACAGGCAGCACAACCAAGTTGCTCTGAAAAAGACCCTAGTTTTTCAGAGATTTGCATCTTTCTTTCTAACTCTTCCTACCGTACTGCCCTTCCAACTGACCCTCCACTCTATGAAGATCAGCTTTTGGATTTTAGAGGACTTGTCAATGAGTTATCATGGAAGGTGAGAAGGTACTCTCTGCCTCAGTGCAGGGGAAGACAGTTTTCATCACTCCAGCCTCTATAAACCAACATATGCAGCTGGATGATGAAGATGGTGAGCTGTCATTCACCAAGGAGGAAGTCAATGTATCATTCCATCGGATGGGCTATAAAGGTGACTACACAGTCAGAACCTTGATGAAGAGAAAGGTATCTTCAACATGGAAATACCTCCTCAATGTAGTTATCCACTCATTATCTGACTAGGACCAAGTTCTAGAAGACATATCCTATATGGACAATGGAATAATCCAGGGGATCAAGTTTAGGTACTCTTAATTTGTCTATACAAATTTACATGCAAACTTAGATTCCCTTGAATATTATATGTTCTCTAGATATGTACAGCATATTCTCAACTATGAACTATGCTCACAATTAAAGGGAACATGTAATATTCTAAATATGCGACAGATGAAGCCCTGCATCTTTAAAGTAATAAGGAAAAATATTGTTGATTTTTCCTAGGTAGAAACAACCCTCGCACCCCAAAACGTTAGAGCAACCTGCTCAAGATGAAGACTTTGAAATCCTAGTCAATATTAAATTCACACCTTCTTCACCACCACCTACACAGCCTCAAATCACCATCACGTACACTAGAGAATCCAAACGAACCCCTGCTCCGTTTATTCAGATTGAGCAGACCCCCATACACTTACCTATACGTAGCAAGTGGAAACAATAGCTCCCACTTCTATTGAGAAACAAACCAATCCCATTCTTTCAAATATTAGTGCTGAGGTTCCTCATGCTCAGCCTAATGAGCTTACTACCCTGTCCTTAAGCCATCATCCTAAGTATCAACACTCAGATGATCAACCTTTAGGGGAAAGCTGCCATCCTTAGCCTTTGGATCTCAGATGATCAACCTTCATGGGATTTAATAAGTACCATGAATCTCTCTACTCTTCCCCTACTCAAGGAGTGATGAGTGCTCCTGACACTCCCATGTCTAGCCCACATCAACCACCTAGTATTGAGATGGACCGCTATGAACATGTTCAAGAAGTCCATGTGGAAGAGGCTCTCACTTCTACAAGTGATTACATCACTCAGACCTCAACGATGACAACCCAGCTTCTTTGCACTTCCTATGAAGCTGTCATAGAGAAGGGAAAATCCAGAGACCTAGAACAAATACCTAGTGGTCAAAGCAATGACTTTGATACTGAGTTAGACCCTAAGATTAGCTTTGAAAAGGAAACCTCAGTTGAAGCCCCAGTTATGGACTCTGTGATCCTTAAGAGTCCTGCTCCTTCAGGACCAACCACCCTATGTGAGACACCAGTTGGTGAAGGTGTCTTCACAGTCTCTTCCTAACAAGAGCTCCAATGAATAACAAGTGTAAGAAGGCCAATGCTCTCTCCTCCCTGAGTCGCATAAGCCAATGATTAGCTAAGGAAAGAAAGTTCTAATTTCACAGGAGATTGAGGAGAAGAAAAGGGAGAGGAAGAGGAAACTGAGGAAAGAAAGATAAAAAGAGACTCCTAGTTTCATGCAGGCTGTAATCAGGGCTGCTTAAAG
The DNA here is from genome assembly GCA_024085815.1 of Flaveria linearis. Lineage (NCBI taxonomy): Eukaryota > Viridiplantae > Streptophyta > Magnoliopsida > Asterales > Asteraceae > Flaveria > Flaveria linearis. Next base: position 78,856,202 of record CM044001.1, read on the forward strand.
GCCAAACACTCAAGAAGATGAGTTAAGGGCTACCAGATTGAATTACCTGAGGACTAGAAAATACAATATTGATGATCTAATCTCTTTTCCTTTGGATCTATTGACTGAACTAGCAGACACAGGATGTCTAAAGGGAGGAAGTACACTAAGGATGTTGTTTTCTCCTTAAAACCAAAGAAGAAATAAAAGAAAATTATATAAAGCTCTTGTCCTCTCCCCAGTTCAAGAGATGCCTAAGGTAGAAACTATGGTTGTAGAGGTAGAAACTCGAGTACACAAAAAACAAGATAGATAGAGCATGATCAACTACTTGAGTGCACAGGTTTCTACCAGGCATAAGCTTTACTCCTTCTATCTAGTGATTATATAGAGTTTGATTACCTTAAGCAACTAGACCTAGAAACTCTTAAGGAAGAAAAGCTGCTAAGAGAAAGATGAGGGAGGAAGCTAAAAGATCTAGGGATACCATTAAAGCCAACAAGAAGAAGTCAGATGACAGACAAAAGATAGTGAGCTTATTGAAGCTGTATGGGTTCTCCGGAAGAAGACTTGGTCCCATGTCTCTATACATAATGGATGAGCACATTAGGGTGATCAAGCAGAAGATCAAAAGGGGTAAGCTTTAAGACTTGCATTCTCCACCAAGTCAAGCTGCATCTGAAGCTGAGGTCAAGGTTGAACCTAAATAGACAATAGAACCAATACTTACTGTTGATCCACAGCCAACTTCATCTTCTAACCCACAGTAAAGTCTTGAACTTTCTTCTGAACATGTGAAGGGGAAGGACCAAACTGAGAAGGAAAAATAAAAAAGGTGATCTGTTGGACATGAATAGATACTTGAAATCAAAGAAGAATAAGAAACCTAAGGCATCCACCTTTATACCTCGGGATGAGGCAGAACATCCTAAGATTTAATCAAAAAAGGCTGCTCAACAAACTCCCTTATCTATAGATCCTCTAGCTGCTGAGAGACCCATCATGTCTTGGGTATTCTTCAAACCTAGACAGATGGTATGTAACAAGAAATCAAGGAGGTCAAAAAGTATTCTTCTGGCAGAACATACTTGACCTACCTGAGCATGATCTGTTGGACATGAATAGATACTATGAAAGCCTAAAGAATCCAGATTAGCTGATAAAGAGTGGAATGGTTCTGATTCTAATGGCACTAACCAAGTAGAAGATCTAACTTCATAGCAATTTTCAAGTTTTGTTAGCATCAGCCTAGGGGGAGTTTATAAGATCAAGAGGATTATCTTAATGGTTGATGCCAACCAATATCTCTCATATGCACTGAAGTAAAATGAAGTATTCCTAAAGATTTGACATTATACAAAAAAATAACTAAGTGTCAAATCTTCTAAAGCCATAGACGGAAATCTTCCTAAGCCAAAAGTGAAGTCTTCTGAAGCTTATAGACAAAGTCTTCAGAAGCTTGAAGATTGAACTCGTCCGAACACTAAGAAGACATGTGTCTCTGACATATTTTTGACAAAAGCAGAAGACCTTTATGCTGTCAGCTCTAAAGACTCACCAACTTATACAAATTAGTGATTACTTTTTTATTTTTATCAACTGTACATTATGTTTCTTTTCTGTAACTTCCTACTTTAGTACTTTTATCATTATTGTAATACAATAGGATGTGAGATATGGCCTGTCATAGTCACATGTCAAAAGGCAATCTATCTTTTAACTTTACATTGATCTTGTGCTCTACATTAGTGCCCAGCTGGCCTTCAAAGTATGGCCAGCTGTAGGTTGTAGTATAAAATATCTCATGTATCAGTCTTAGGACTATTTAGCTTGTAATACTTGTAAACACTTGAGAGCAGTATACAACAACCTTGAAAACCAATCTTTCTATTCTTGAGTGTTCTTACTTGTTATTCTTTGTTTCGCTGCCTGGTTCACTATTTGATCTAGTAAGTGTGTTTAGTTGATAATCTCCAACTGTTAAACTATTGTTGAACCATAACCGGTCCTACAGTAATATACATAAATAAGCTTTCACTAAGCTAATTATGTGTTTGAGAGTTGTATCAATCTATTGGTGATAACTATTACGCTCTTCAAGACTTAAGGAATCAAGTTCTCCACCAAACTCAACCACTTAATGGACCGACCAACCGAGTTACATACAGAAAAAACCTTGAAAGAGTGAGATTATACACACAAAATAACAAAGCTTGATAACTTGATAAATATATGAATCTTACGTTATTTCAATATACAAAGAAACACATAACAAAATAAGAAAAACAAACCCCAATTTAGTAAAATCTAACATGTAATTATTAGAAAAGTTGCTTGATAATCGAGCTACATAAGATCATTCAAAGTAAAATGTGATCATTATCAAAACTATATCAAATAATAAAGAAACAAACTATCTAACTATATCATTGAATTCTAATTTTATGATGCAAGACCGATTAGAAGGGGTCAATACAACAGTTTCACAATGAGAAGAGACTTAAAACACTTAACAGGTCAAATAGGGAACTGGATTTATGAGGATACTAAGAACACAAGTAATATGAGACAAGAACAGGATAATATTAGGTTTTCAAGAATGATGTATATTGCTCTCAAGTTCTTTTACAAGTGCTACAAGCATACCCTGAAAGAAAAGTACTTGAGACACTTTATACTACATCCTATAATCGGTTATACTTTAAAATCCAGCAAGAAACACTAATCTAGACAACAAGATCAATTTATAGTCAAAAGGCAGATTGTCTTTTGACTTGTGACTATGATATGTCATAGCTCACATCCTAATATATTATAAAAAGGATAAAAGTACAAGAGTAGAAAGTTACATATAAATGACCTTAATCTACAGTGAACAAAAATATGGACCTTTTTTACCAACTTATCTAAGTTGTTGAGTCATTGGAGATGGCAGCGGAAAGTAGTTCAACTTTTGTCAAAAGGTGATCAGAGAAAGCATGTCTTCTCTGTCTTTAGAAGAAATCAGTCTTTGGCTTCGGAAGACTTTGTCTTTGAAGTTTTGGAAGACTTCATCTTTGGCTTTGGAAGATATGGTCATTTGGCTTCGTAAGATTTGATACTCAGCATAATTCACTGAGATGTATCAAATCTTCCAAAGTAACTTCCTTGTACTTTAGTAGTGCATGTTAAGGGCTCTTTGATTGCATCAGCCTCTAAGTGTAATCCTTAGAAACTCCCCCTAGGCTGATGCTACCAGAACAAAGAGATCCTTAAGTTTTGATATTCATCTGTTGATAGTCCTCATCAGGATCAAGACCATTTCTTTTAAAAGTCATTTGGTTAGGTTCCCTCAGACTCTCATAGTATCTTATCATGTCATAGATCATTTAGAGGAAGGTCAAGTATGTCTTGCCATAAATAGATATCTTTGCCTCCTTGATCTCTAGTGACATACCATTTTCTGGATTAGTAGCAAATATTCGGGACAAGATGGGTCTCCTAGCAGTAAGAGACTCTACTTTGATTGGACTTGGTTGAGCAGCCTCTTCTTGAGCAACCTTAAAATGTTCTGACCCGTCATGAGGGGCAGAGGTGGATGCCTTGGACTTATTCTTCTGCTCTATCCCTTTTCATGGCCATCCTTTTCCTCTTTATGTACTTTAACCGAGGAGACTAGCCTGCAGCACCAGATTTTTCTTGTATGTCTTCCTCAGTTGGGTCTTTTTCTTCATAGTTTTAGAAGGAGAAGGATCAGGACCCTGCTGTGGATCAGAAGATGAAGTTAGTTGTGATCTAGTACTAGGTACAGGTTGTGTTGTCTCTTGTGGTTCAACCTTGACCTCAACTTTAGTTGTAGCCCGACTTGGTGGAGAATGCAAGTCAATAATCTCACCCTTTTTGATCTTATGTTTGATCACCCTAATGTGCTCATCCATTGTGGATATAGACATTAGACCAAGCCTCCTTCCGGAGAATCCATACAGCTTCAAAAAGCTCACCATTTTCTATCTATTAGCATATTTCTTCAGGCTTGCTTTGATGGTGGCTTATGACTTAGCAGCCTTTTCCCTCATCTTCCTCTTTGCAACTTTTAACTTTTTCAACACTTGTTGCTCAAGGTGCTTGAGATTTAAAACTCAATGTACTTGTAGGATAAGGGAAGAAGGATTGCTGTATGATAGAGACTTATGGCACTCAGGTAGGTAATCATGTTTTGTCTGTCTTGTTCCCTACCTCCCTAAGGTTTTTGCTCAGTTGCCACATCCTCCTTCTCAGGGCTTTCTTGAACTTGGGAGAGAGTAGGAGCTTATTTATAGAGTCTCTTTCTTCTCCTTTCTTCTTTGATTTTGAGGAATAATTTTGCATCCTCAGCCTCCTTTCTCTCCTTTTACAATTTAGTATTAGCCAAATCATTTAATTCTTCTAAGAGAAGAGAGATGAGTTCATCTACGTTGTAGTTTCTTGTCCCTAATAATTCAATCTGGCTGCCCTTAACTCGTTATCTTGAGTGTTTGGCCTGGGGGTAACCCTAATTGCAGCTTGCATGAAGCTTGGGATCTCTCTTAAACTCTTTCCCCTTAGCTTCCTTGTACTCTCTCTTTCCTCCTCCTCAATCTCCTCAAGAGTTAGATTCCTTTTCCCTTTGTCACTCATAGGCCTAGGTGACTTAGGGTAGAGAGAGCTTTGTCCTTTATTGCTTTGTGTTGCACTTGAGCTCTGGCTAGAGAGAGGTTATGAAGTACCTTCACTAGCTGGTGCCTCACTAAGGGTAGAGGGTGTCAAAGCAGTTCCTGTCTCAAGGTTCACAATCTCTACCATTGGGCCTTCAGCCAAGGTTTCTCTTTTAAAGCTAATATTAAGGTCGACCTCAATATCCAGTTGACCAATGACATTGCCTGTTAGCCTCTATCTTCTTATTAGTCTGAACTCTTCAACCACACTGCCTTGAATCCTCTGAGCTAGTCTGTCAGCTTGCCTATTTTGACTTGGGTTGGCAAGTGGCATGTGAACCAGAGGAAGACTCTCATAGTACTTCAGGGTCTAAAAACTAAAACTTCTTGCTGCCCTTAGAGTCTAAGAAGTATCAGGGATCTTCTATCAGCATCATACCTCTATCTTATTATCTCATTCTTAGCAGGATAGGATGGGGTAGACATCGCCATTGGAATACCCACCTTAAACAAGATTTGAATGAGTGATTCCACATCAATATGGATCTAAGGAGGTTATAAGTATGCACAATTGCAAGTAAGGGTGGTGAATCCTCTAAGTCCATAATTTGAGAAGAACTCCCAGGTTCTGTGTTTGCAAGTAGGACATTCTCCTCCTTTTTAGTAGCATCACCCTCTTGCACAGGTGAGCTAAGGGTTAGGTCCACTACATCCACAGATTTTTATGGTGCTGGTTGAGTCCTCCTAAGGGGTGTCTTAGCTAGCTTGCCCTTGAGATTGGTGATCTCAATTTGCTGGTCATTGTCCCTCTTTTGTAAGGCAGTCACCTAAGATTCCAGGTGACTAACCTTTGAAACTAAATAGGTGCATGTCTAAGTCAATTTGTGCACCTTTAGTTGCAGACTCCCCTCATCTTTATCAGAAGATAATGGGAGGACATGAGAATAGGATCAAAGTCTTCTTCCTTATCACTAGCACTCAGTTCTTGGCTACCAGATTTTCCCAGTACCATGACAGCTTCGGTTGAAGTATCAATGGATTGGGTTGCCATGGTTGAGTTCTTAATGATGTAATCACTTGTAGAAGTAAGAGCCTCTTCCGTATGGACCTCTTGAACAGATTCAGGGAGATCCACCTTAGTTGTGGGGGGATGATGTGGGCTAGACATGGGTGAGTCAGGAGCGCTCATCTCTCCTTGAGCAAGGGTGGAAAAGAGAGACTCATTGTACTCACTGAATCTCATGTTTCCATTATCATAAAGTTTAAGGTTTAGGATTGTTTTGGTTAAGGTCTAGAGGCTAGCGACGGTAGCTTTCCCCTGAAGGTTGTTCACTAGAGTTTTGAGACTCTGAGTGAAGGTTTAAGGCTGGTGTTAGTGTTATGAGCTCATCAGGCTGAGCATAAGGAACCACAGCACTGATCAAATAAGTGATGGGAATGGTTTATTCCACAAGAGAAGTGAGATCTCTAATGTCCACTTCTTCTTGTATAGGTGAGTATATGGGGGAGTGCATATTCTAAGTAGTTTGTGTAGGGGTTTGTTTAGATTTTCTTAAGTAGGTGATATTTGAGGCTATATGGGTGGTGCAGATGTAGAAGTTGTAGGTTCAACATTGGCTTGTGTTGTCAAGTTGTCACCTTGAGCAATGAGCTCTAAAATTTTTAAGACCAGGGTTGCTTTTATCCCTGAGAAGCCCACAGTAGGCTTTCTCATTATGTTAAAGATGTCGGTCTTCCTCTGTCCCATTTTAAAAATATTACCTGTTCTCTTTAACTGTGAGCCCATTTCACAGTTAAGAATGTGTTCAACATATCTATGGAACATGTAATACTCTAAGTAGTCTAAGTTTGCAAGCAAAATTTGTATATACAAATTGAGAATACCTGAACTTGACCCCTTGAACCATTCCATGGACTATATAAGAAAGGTCCTCAGGAATTTGATCCCAACCTCCACGCTTGTTTAATAGACAGTGAATGATAACATGGAGGAGGTACTTCCACTGGGAGGAGACCTTCCCTTTCTTTAAGATTCTTACGGAGTAATCCCTTTCATAGCCCATCTGCCTGAAACATTAGTTCACATCCAATTTTGGGAAGGACAATTTTCCTTCTTCATCTTCCAGCCTCGGATGAGTTTTATAGTGGCTAAAGTGATGAAAATTGTCATGCCCTGTACTGTGGCAGACAGTGCCTTCTTCTCATCCATAATGACCTCTTGGAAGGTCCTCTAGAACTTTAAGAGCTGGTCTTCATACAATGATGGATTGATGGTGAGGGAGGTGAAGTAGTTGGATAGAGCCAAGAACCGACAAACATCTGAGCAACCATGATCTTTCTCAGGTGCTAACAGAGCAACTTGATTATGTTGCATGTGTAGTTGCATAGAGAAATTGGTTTGGTTTCGTGGATCAAGGTTGGGCACTTTGAGTAGCTTTGTGATGAAGAAAGGTAAGAACAAAGGCAGGTTGTGGGTGAATTCAGGTTAGGAAATTTACAGATGAAGATGAAAGTGAATGTAACACCCTGATCCCAGGAAACCTCACTGTTGGTCATTCACAGCAAAACATAGATTTAAAACGTGCATTTAGATATATTCATCGCAGCAGAAAAATATAGTAATTGCAATTCATTACAACTTGATTAAATTTAAGATATAAACATTGTCTTTAAACATCGAATAGTCTTTAAAATTCTCTTAATATTCTTCTTCATCAGGGATGCTAGTCTTCAGATGCCAAGAAACGTTAGCTCCATGCTCCCATCCCACAAGCCCAAAAGCTCACCTATCAACTAATATGCATAAAAACAGTCAGCTTCGCTAAGTGAGTTCTAGGTTTATATCATTAACAACTTTTGTAAAAGGTAGTAACTTTAACATTTGAAAACAATCATCATCTCTTAGAACATTGATTTCACAAATAATCGCATTATCACTACTTTACCATTAATTATTTACTATAGCCCTTCTTTATCCGTCAATTCCCAGTTACTATCGGTGCCTATGATAAACACAGGACTTTACCGACATGCCTATTCAGGCCTTACTGTTGTACCCAAACAGGCTGTTATTTTCATGCCAATCCAGGCCTTACTGACCTGCCTGTTCGATCTTTTACTTTATCATCATGAGGGCACAACAAATGCAACCCTCCTTTATCAATTGCTTGCAACGCTTTACTTTATCAAGGTACACGTTATGGGCCCAATAACAATTCTTTATGTTTCACTTACATCTTTAGTTTTCACATACACATAACATATAATAAGAAGTAAACTCATAGTCCATGCACTCACATTTCATCAACCATGAAAGATAAACTAAATAACCGACCCTCCGCGGGGCAGCGGGGGTTCGGGGGCGGCAGCCCCTGATAGCAGGGTTCTAGGGGCGGCAGCCCCTAGTGGGGTCCAAGGGGCAACGCCCCTGGCTGGGGCCGGGCACATTTTAAATGACACATTTTACTTTAGAAAATTTTATTTTCTTGATAAAAGGTCTTAAAAACCATCATCATAAAAGTATGTATTTTAGTATGCATATCACCCCAAAACATTGAAAGCGGGTAAAGGAGGGGTCTAGAACTCACCTTAACTTAGCAAAATAGCTTCAATTCTAAGTTACTTAAGCTATAGTCCGAATACCCAAGCTGCACGAAAGTTAATACACAAAAACATCATTTTCTTCACAATTTCGCTGACAGTTTCGCTGGTAGTTTCGCTGCCAGTTTCGCTGCCAGTTTCGCTGGGTAGCACTTCTGCCAGTTTCGCTGGACAGATTCCCTGCCATGAGCGCCCAACTTTCGTTGGAATTTCCTAGACTCGCTAATTCATTGGAATTTCCTAGACTCGCTAATTCATTGGAATTTCCTAGACTCGCTAAGTATTAATGGTTTTCTCAAACACAGTAGTTTCGCTAGGGCGAAACTACAGTTTCGCTGGAAACTCTCTTAGTTTTGCTGGATGAGTCCACAGTTTCGCTGATCGGGCTCACAGTTTCGCTGGATGCATAAAAATGACGAACCAGCCCGTTTTTAACCTAAAATCTTAACTTTTTACGTCCAAATCCTTGGTTTACCATCCATGAAACCATATCTAACCTTTTTACATGTTTTCATACGTAAAAATTTGACCTTTATATGTTTCTTTGAAACTTTTTGAACCCAAAACCCTAAAAACCCGGATCTGTTCTAAAGGGATGTTTGGACGACTATTCTTACCTTGATTTGTTGCTCCTTTCTTGTGGTTTGAAGCTCCAACACCCAGATCTTCAATCTTCAAAGCAACCAAGCTCCAAATCCTCCAAAATCTTCACTTTCTCACTCTACTTTCTCTCTCTAGAAGCTTGGGGCTAGGGTTGCAAATGGGGAGATGGAGGTTGATCATGCATGTTTAAGGGCTGATTAAGGGCCCTTAAACCCATCAAAACATAGCCCATTAAGGTTAATTTAGTCCATAGCCCACTATCTTCCTTATTTAATTTAATTAACCCTTAAAAAGCCCATTATTAAATGGCTTGCTTCGGGAATTTCGGGGTGTTACAGTGAATGAGGGGGAACCGTTAAAGATGTGTATATATGAACTATATTTGAGACAAAGTTAATGCAAAAAGTTAAACTTTGAAATCTGGATGTCGGTCCCACCCCTAAAAAATTACCCAAAAAGGTAGTGTTTTTGGAAGTCAAAAATCTTTCGAATGTAATTTGTCTTCGGAAGTTTTGATAAAAGCTTTCGAAGCCAATTTGCCTTCGGAAGATATTTCTTAGCTTAATGAAAATTTTTCTTTGGAAAAAATACTTAGAGTATATTTTGCTTCAGAGATATATTTGGTATCGAAAGATATTAAACTAGGAAGATTTATTCAGAGAAGAATAAAGCTTTCAAGGATAAATTGCTTTCGGAAGCAAATTATCCTTCAAAAACATATAAGTACTTAGAAGCATATTTAAGATTCAATAGATATATCAGAATTTCTTCCAAAGGTAAATGACTTATAAGTATTTATTAGATCTGAAGACATAATATTTTTCCGAAGACAACTTAATTCTTCCCGAGAGAAAATACATCTAAAGTTTTCAGAATTTTAAGAAATATCATTTTAAAAGTTTTCTTCCAAAGTAAACTGGGCTTATGTAGGTGATTATATTGAAAACTTAGAACACACATATTTAAATAAATAAGCTTACCTTTCTATCTCTATTATAGGGTTTAGAAGGGGTAGACCAATTACAGGACCTGATGTTGTTGTGTTGTGTTCTTAAGTGCTGCACATGATTCTCTGTAATAGAGATAGCACTGTTGTTGTCTATATGGATAGGAGTCTCTTTGAAGTTGTATTCATAATCCAGCATCTGATTCTGAATCCAAAGCACTTGAGCACAGCAGCTTGCAGCAGCAATGTATTCAGCTTCAGTAGTTGATGCAAACACACAGGATTGCTTCTTGGATTACCAAGAGACTATCCTCCCAACAAGAAATTGACATCCCCCAGATGTAGACTTTGCAGTCATATTACAACTACCATAGTCACTATCTGTATAAGCATACAGATTAAAGTCAGAATTCTTTTGATATCAAAGACCTAGTTTTGGAGCACCTTTAAGATATCTAAGAATTCTCTTGACAGTACTAGGTATGACATCTTGGGGTTGGCTTGATATCTTGCACAAAAACCTATAGCAAATATGATATCAGGCCTACTTGTAATGAGGAACATAAGGGACCCAATCATAGCCCTGTAAACATGTTATTTAACACACTCCCCCCCCCAAGATCAAGTCCTAGGGAGTGGTTTATGGCTATGAGTGTCTTTGCAACCTTATATATAGTCAAGTTGCCATTGTCAACCTGCTTCACTTGAATTCCTAGAAAGAAATTGAGTTCCCCCATGGCACTCATTTCAAATCTATTCTTCAACAGCTTCTTAAAGTCTTTATAGAGCTTTAGATTAGGTGACCCAAAGATAATGTCATCTACATAAACTTGAACCAACATCAAGTCATTCCCTGTTCCTTTAATGAAGAGTGTTCCATCAATAGTACCTCTCTTGTAGTCATGTTGATAGAGATACTGAGATAGTGTCACGTACTACTTCCTTAGAGCTTGGTGTAGGCTATAAAGAGCTTTATCAAGCTTGCAGACATAATAAGGATGATGTGAGTATGTAAAGCAAGGTGGTTGTTTGACATATAATTCCTCATCAATCACCCCATATAAGAAAGCACACTTGATGTCAAGTTGGTAGACCTTGAAATCCTTGGATGAAGTAAAAGAAAAAAATATCCTAATAGCTTTAAGTCTTGTCACTGGAGCAAAAACATTTACGTAGCCAATCCCTTCTTCTTCTGTGTATATTTGAACAACTAGTATAGACTTGTTCTTGATGATGAGCCCTCTATCATCCTTCTTGTTCCTATATATCTATTTGGTACCTATAGTGGTCTTCCCTTGAGGAAGAGGACATATGTTCCAAATATTTTGTCTTTTGAATTGAAGTAGCTCCTCCTTCATTGCTTCAACCCAACTGCCATCCTTCAAAGCTTCATCAACTTTCTTGGGCTCTATCTAGGACAAGAAACAAGAATACAAACAAACATTTTTGTCATGGGTTTGTCCTCTTATTCTCACCCTAGTCTCAACATCTCCAATGATGTTTGTGGTGGGATGTGACTTGTGGATTCTTAGTTCAGGAATCATAGCAAGTTGATAGGACAAATCTAAATTTGTGAAATCCAAATCAAGCAATGGAGTGTTGTCTTCTATGGAATGGTTATTAGCATCAAGAAATTCATGAGCACTATCACCACCTCCATTTTCTCTTACATCGAAAACTCCTTCATTTGAGTTCTATGCCTCTGTGCTGAAATTTGTAGGCACCTCAGATGTATCAGCAGAATTTATCATGGTTGTGATGATAGAATTTCCATCTACAGGGTTAGTTACCATTGGAGCTGAAGTAGTTTTCTTGCTTGGTCTTCTCAGCTCATATCTGGGTCAGGATCTCCTATTGATAAGTTAACTATAGATCCTAAAATATCTTTAAAATATTTGTTAAAACAGTTAGTAACTGAATCAAGATCAAACAGCCAATCAGGACTAGAACCTTTCATAGTAGGAGTGTGCTCATTAAAGGTCACATTGGCTGACTCCTCAACTACTCTTGTTCTGATATTGTATACTGTATAAGTCTTAGCTTGAGAAGAGTATCCAATGAAGTGTCCATCATTTGATTCTCAGCAAATTTGGGTACTTGATCTTTGGTATTCAAGATGGTGTAAGGACATCCAAATGATCTTAGGAAACCAATAAAGGTCTCCTTTTATGCCATAGTTCATAAGGAGTCTTAACATGAGTCTTGACTACTAAAACTCTATTCTACACATAGCAGGTAGTGTTAACTCCCTCTACCCAGAAGGTGATGGGCAGTTTAGAGTCAGATAACATGGTTCTTACAGCTTCAATAAGTGTCATTTTCTCCTCTCAGCAATATAATTTTGCTAAGGAGTCCTGGGAGCACTATATTGTCTTGTAATACCTTTTTTATCATAAAATGTATTAATGATTTAGTTCTTGAATTCAGTTCCTTGATTACATCTTATGGTTTAGACCTTATGATCACAATGATTCTTAATTTTCAGAATGAAGTTCTTTAAGATCTCAAGAGTCTTATCCTTAGATCTAAGGAAGAAGACCCAAGTGAATCTTATGATGTCATTTGTGATCACTAAACAATATGAGGTCCTTCCTAGACTTATTACACTAGTGGGGCTAAAGAGATCCATATGTAATAAGTGTAGGGGTGTAATGATGGAGTTCATTTCCTTTTGCTAATGAGACACTTTGTGTTGCTTTCCTTTCAGACATGCAACACAATGGTCATCACTTTTAAACTCTTTCTTTAGCATTCCAGTTACCAAAGCATTTCGAATTAATTTGTTCATGTTTTTGAAGTTTACATGGCACATTCTTTTATGCCAGAGGAAAGACGCATCACTATTAGCTTTAGATAGAAAGCAAGAAGGTTCTCCTGAAGGGGATGTTTCCTGCAAGTCTATCCTGTATAGTTCCCTTTTCTAGGGGCTCTGATCAGGATGGGCTCTTGAGAAATGACCACCCTAGGCTTGAGAACAATGCACTCATGCTAAGTAAAGAGCATGTTATGTCTCTGATCACAAAATAGCGATACACTCAATAGATTGTACCCAAGCTCCTTAACAAAGTTTACCTTCTCAATGCTGAGCTTATCATTTATGACTCTGACTCTTCTAGTAATGTAACCACTTGAATCTTTTCCAAAAGCAACTAGCCCTTCCCTCAATTTTCTCAAAGTCTTGAAGCAAAGAGCTATTGCCTATCATGTGCCTGGAATAGTCACTATCAATGATCCATACATTTCTTTTGTATTTAGCGCTTCCTGCATAAAAAAAGATGGTTAGTTACATTTGGAAACCCAAGCCCTATTGGTCTTGGGCTTGTCAAAGTGAACTGAAGACAATAAAATAGTAATTTATCCTATATAAGATCTGAGGATCATCTACTGTTGTTGATGAAGTACTTTCAGTCATGTGGTCTTCCTTTATCTTCCACACCATCTTTGTAAGTTTAGACTTGACCTTCAACACTTCGTTAGTTTTGATGACTTCGGAAGTTTTGACGACTTTGAAAGTTTTAGAGACTGGACCTTCGGATGATGTTGCATCCACTACAGTAGACTTCAGTGCTTCGGAACCATTCCTTTCTTCAGAGACCAATTTTTCTTCCGAATGCAAGTTTTTACTTCTCTTCTTATTCACTTTAGAGCTTCCAAAAGGAAAAGATTTTCCTTCCAAAGTTGTCTTCTTCTTCTTAGAAGTTTTTCTTTGGATCATGTGGACAGTACTTTTAGAATTATAGATACAATCCTTAGCAAGATGAGAAGTACTATCACACTTGATGCATTGAGTTAGCTTCCTTCTGAGAATTTTCTTCTAAGTAGATGGATGAGCTTGATCACTTTCCACTCCTATCTTCATCTTCACAGATGATGTAGAAGGCTTCTTAGGGTGAGCCTTGCTATTGGAGCTGGATTGCTCAAGTTGTGCAATAGTGATGCATATTTGATCAGCCTTCTTTTTTTCACAGGGAAGAGTTGAACATGAACTAGGACTCCTGGTACTAAAGTCTATAGTTGACTCTTCAGTCTTCACCACTTCAAGTCATGTAGCGATAAAGACTTATTTTTTATTGTAGTTGAAGGTGGCTTTGATCTCTTGAGCCTTCTTTAACTTTATTTTGGCTGCTCTGATCAAGTTACTCCTTTTAGACTTGGTCATCCCTGATACTTTCCTCTACTTAGGAGAAGAGTGAACCTTATTATTGTTACTATTACTGTTGTTGTTGTTCTTATTATTATTATTATTATTATTATTATTATTATTATTATTATTATTATTATTATTACTATTACTATTATTATTGCTATCATTACTACTACTACTGTTATTAGTACTACTGTTATTACTACTACTACTGTTACTACTACTACTGTTACTACTACTACTATTGTTACTACTACTACTACTGTTACTACTACTACTACTGTTACTACTACTACTGTTACTACTACTACTACTGTTACTACTACTACAACTGTTACTACTACTACTGTTACTACTACTACTATTGTTACTACCACTACTACTACTACTGTTACTACTACTACTACTGTTACTATTACTACTACTGTTACTACTACTGCTACTGTTATTACTACTACTACTACTTTTACTACTACTACTACTGTTACTACTACTATTACTACTGTTACTACTACTACTGTTACAACTACTACTACTGTTACTACTACTACTACTGTTACTACTACTACTATTACTACTACTACTACTGTTACTATTACTACTACTGTTACTACTACTACTACTGTTACTACTACTATTACTGTTACTACTACTAGTACTGTTACTACTACTACTGTTACTACTACTACTACTGTTACTACTACTACTACTACTGTTACTACTACTACTATTGTTACTACTACTACTACTGTTACTACTACTACTACTGTTACTACTACTACTACTGTTACTACTACTACTGTTACTACTACTACTACTGTTACTACTACTACTACTGTTACTACTACTACTACTGTTACTACTACTACTACTGTTACTACTACTACTACTGTTACTACTACTACTGTTATTACTACTACTACTACTGTTACTACTACTACTGCTACTACTACTACTACTGTTACTACTACTATTGTTACTACTTACTATTACTACTACTGTTACTACTACTACTGTTACTACTACTACTACTGTTACTAATACTACTACTATTACTACTACTACTACTGTTATTACTACTACTACTGTTACTACTACTACTACTGTTACTACTACTACTGTTACTACTACTACTACTGTTACTACTACTAATACTGTTACTACTACTACTATTGTTACTACTACTACTACTGTTACTACTACTACTACTACTGTTACTACTACTACTACTATTACTACTATTACTGTTACTACTACTACTGTTAGTACTACTACTACTGTTACTACTACTACTGTTACTACTACTATTGTTAGTACTACTACTACTTTTACTAGTACTACTACTGTTACTACTACTACTGTTACTACTACTACTGTTACTACTACTACTGTTACTACTACTACTACTGTTACTACTACTACTGTTACTACTACTACTACTGTTACTACTACTACTGTAACTACAACTACTGTTACTACTACTACTACTGTTACTACTACTACTGTTACTACTACTACTACTGTTACTACTACTACTATTACTACTACTATTATTAGTACTATTATTATTACTACTACTATCGTCGTCGTCGTCGTCGTCGTCGTCGTCGTCGTGGTGATTGTTGTTGTTATTGTTGTTATTATTATTGTTATTATAAGTTGGTATGTAACTCTTAAGTAATATACACAAGTGAGCTTTTACCAAACTAATTATTTGTTTGAAAGTTGTATCAATGTGTTGTTCATAAATATGAAGCTCTTTAAGACTTAAGGAATTAAGTTCTTTGCCAAATTCAACCACTTGATGGACCGTCCAACCGAGGTAATACAGAAAAGAAAAACAATGAAAGAGTGAGATTATACACACTAAATAACAAAGTTTGATAACTTGATGAATATATGTATGAATCATCATTTTAATATTCAAAGAAACACATAACAAAAAGGAAAAACCAAACCAAATTTTATAAAATGTAACATGTTATTGTTAGAAAAGTTGCCCGATAATTGACCTACAAAAGATCATTCCAAGTAAACTGTAATCATTTTGAAAATATATCAAAACATTAAAGAAACAAACTAGTTTACTATATTATTGAATTATAGTTTTCTAAGTCTATATAAAATCATATGAATGAAACTAACTTTGATTTGAAACTAAAATTAGTTGGTTCTCTAAGACAGGCTAGATCCACCACTTATACAATTTTTAACACCATAATCGGCATATTAAATTCCATAAATTAAACAACTTTCAACCTGATACACAAAACTCATGTATTCATAGCTAATAACATCACCCCACATCTACTTAGGTATTATAGATATTGTCTTAAAACCTGGGCTCCAAAGATCTTTCTGTTAACAATAGTTATGCCCTTATAATCTAAAAAAGAACTTAATATTTTACTCAATATTCAATACATATGAATTATTTTGATGTAAGTTTGCAATATGAATACATCTAAACAAGTATAATATGGTAACATAACATATAATTCTGCAAAACAATTATTTTGATATGAGACTAAGATAACAAATACATAATTTATTACACAATAATTAAAGGAAACTGATTCCGTGAGTAGCTTTTAAAACCTAGAAAATATTTTTTTTATATATTTTCTTGCATTGTAGGTTCCTATAATGAAAGCAAAACAAAATAACATGATATAAATTACAAGTATATATATACTACAACATAGTTTGTCTCATGATAAATATAAAAGGTAGAATATTAACAAAGCACCTCATAAACACCGATAAACTCAATACAGTAAAAATATGCTGGATTGTTATACACTGGCTGCTTCCTTAATCGAATTATGTGAACCTTAGTGGTATGATAACAAAGTGATATATCAAGATTCTATAATAAAGTGACCTCGGATACTATAAATGACCTACAGATTCAGAAAAAAAGAGTGTGTGATAATATAGAAAAAGATAAACATAAAAATGAGGTTATTTACAAAACTATAAATGTGTGAAGCATGGTAACAAATGATCTTCAATTTCATTTTTAAATATCTATCCAACATTTCTGTGTATAATGTTGAAAAATAATATGGTTAATTATGAAGAATGCCTAAAAGTTTTCACCAAGCGGTATGCTATAATGAAATATTGTCAAATCAAAAACAATAGCATAGAACAGAGAAACCGATTGTAGTTAATTTAGGTAGCAAAGTAAATTTTAAATTTAATTTTAAATTTTAAAATTAAAAAAGATGATAGTTTTAAGGATTGTATATTTTTTATCAACAAATATTTAATAGCATACATATTAGTGTTGCGAGAATGATACTTTAAAAGAACATTGATGCAGTACTTCTCTTATGGGCTAGAGGCAAGACAAGCAGCCAGCAACAGATCTAAGAGCGGCTCTCTCCAAGTACGTGACAAAACAAGATAGCTTTCTCTTGGCGGAGATCTGCTATAAATTACAGCTCAAAACAAACAAGCTAGAAGGAACAAGTTCATGCAAAGCTGATTCTCGAACAAGAGGAGTTGCAAGCGCGACCTTTGACCCCTTCATCGACAACCTCTCATTTGTTCGACTACTCGCGGGCTAACTGTAGTTATTATAGCGTAATGAAAAGTAATATCAATCTTTATAATTCATGGTTGAGATTAGATTATAAATTTAGTTAGAGCAATATTTTAGTCATGACCATTTTTATTGATTTTTTTTCAAGTCCCCCTTTTTCTAAACAGTTGTAACTTTTATATATGATCTCTTTTATAAAAATTATACCATAAAAACAAACGTTTTCTGTACTTGAAACGAGAACAATATCGTTATGTAAAAATAATTTACGCTTTTCAATCTTTGTGTCTTTTGTTTGTTATTGTGTTCTTCTAAACACTATAGTGTTTTTATAATATGATGAATTCAAAAAAATATGTTGTTATGTACTTGTAGTATGTAAAAGGGGATGATGAAATAGCAATTAATTAATCTAATACATTAATAAACATAAAATGATACAAAATCTAAAACATAAAATGATACAAAATTTAAAACATAATGTTAAAATATCTCATTATGTTTTTTTTTGCTTATCATTGTGTTTTTTTTTTTTGGCTTATCATTGTGTTTTTCTAGACAGTAACTATGAGTTTTTAAAAACACATTGTTAAAACACCATCACTGAGTGTTGAAAGTTTGCTATTTGAATCGAAATGTTTAAATTTTACCCTTTGAATTCAAAAGGTTCGTTAAAATTGGCACTAAAATCCATGTAACTGCACTCAGTTAACACTGTTAGCTTTTTCTATTAGCTTTCCTAAATTACATGTATTTTAGTTAAAACAATTATAAAATAAAAACCAGACCCACGTGAGGGTTTTATGCATTCAGTCTCTTTTAGTAATTATCATTACAATTTAACTCCACCCGTTAAATAAAATAAAATCTAAGTATAACCGCCTAAAAATAACTCATTTCTAATGTTATAAAGCATAGACCACAAAAAAAAAATACAAATAAACAAACAATCCGTATGACACCAACTGTTAAATTCATAACCATAAAACATAAATCACCATAAAAATAAAAAGAACAGTGAACATTATGACATTTACAGTCAATGATTAATAATCATAAAATACCAAACATCGTAACAATAACTAAATTTTAAAATAAAGAACTTTGTGATGTAATTAAACCGACAAAAGTAGCATAACTACTAAATTATAAAACATTAAGAACACAAAACAATAAAAGACAACTGTGGAGTCATATCATAATTGTTTATAAAAAGCAACTGAACGCATAAAACTTCTCTCGGAGGCTAGTTTAGTATTTTGTAATTGTTTTGACTAATGTATCCCTCACACTGGAAAGTTAACCAAAAGAGACTGAATGCAAATGGCGACTGCACTAAAACATTTGAACTCAAATGGCAAAATTATATATTTAAATTCAAATAACTTTTTTTTATGAAACCAAAGGATGAAGCACCTTGACTTTAAGTTTGGAGCAGACTAGCAACGACGAACCTGATTGACAACAAAATTGAAGCAGATTTGCAGAAACACAAGGAAGATGAGTGATCGAAACAAACTAGCCAGAATACGAGATGGAGATAGAAAAAGAACCATTGGTTATGAGTTCTGGTGAGAGAGGATGATGTCACGAGAACATGATTATTTATTATAAGCTAAGAACATAGAAATAAGTTGTGAAACTGGTCATTACGGGTTTGGCTTCATTGCTTAGTTATTGTAATTTGATTTCTAAACACATATAAAACACAATTAGTTGGGAGTAATCAATTCTCCGATTCTAGATCATACATACCAAATACCCCCTAAGATTGAAAAGGATAGAAAATTATGTAATTTGATATAAAAAGTATATATTTTATTATTATATGAAGCTGTAATGTCAATTAATAAAATTTGTTGGCACACAACAAACAAACATTATCTTATCGTTTGCATCAAACAGTTTAAGACATCAATGCTTTGTTTTTTTATAAAACATGACAGTCATAGCAGTCCTTAAATGTTGTGATCAATGAAAAAGAGGAGTAACTCAGATTGGTCATTATGTTTCTCCAATTTTGACATATGGATTCAAGTTGGCTAGCCAGCTTAACTTAAATGTATACACAACTTCTAGCCCCACACATATCACCAAATTTCAATTTTATTATACTTTTCATTATAAACTAAATTGTACGAAGAACTTGTATTGATTAAAGGCCGTCATAAAATTATCTTTTCTATCGACTAGAATATCAAATACAACTTATATCTTGTTTAGATACAGACAATTTCTAGTTTAAACACATTATTAAATTTCAATTCTATTTTATTTTTCATTATAAACTAAACCGTAAAGAGATCTTGTACTAATTAGAGGTCATCGTAATATTATCTCTATATCGACTAGAAACGGTGAATCCAATTTATTTCTTTTTATAAATATTTAAAAAACAGTTTCACTATATAAAAAACCCTAATAAATTAATGTCTGCCAACCCCCTTGTTTGGACAAAACATGAAAGTATTAGATCCTTTTTGGATTAATATTTAACATCATCTTAAAATCAGAAATTCTTTAAATATTTCATATATTTTCTTATAGAAATACACAAGCGGTGTAGGTTGGGGGTTAGAAAAATTTTGTAGGACCCATGAAGGGCACATGGCCCAAACATGTCTTGGGACTATTAAGACAAGTCTAGGAGAGAGTTGCCCTTGTGTGGGGTAGTCATTGTTCGGGTGAACCAAAGCATATTTCCCCACCAAAGGCACAAGAAGGAGCCCTCAAATAGACAGCCTTGTTCCCATGTGCATAAATTTAAGAGCAACATTCCAAAATAACAACCCTCTTTGTACCATCCTCCATCTAAAGCCATCTTTTTTGGGAACAATGTCAACAATCAACCATTTTAATTTCATTTTTCAAACTTATGCCAAGTAACTTTTGTTATATATTTTTGTATTGGTCTATTAGAATTAATTTCAAGATAAGCCCGTATTATTTTGATATAGATTTGAAAAATATGCAAATTAATGAAAAACATAGAAGATGTTATATATGTAAAGAATATGATACTTCAATAATAATGAACACGAAATTAATGGACTTTGACCCTACGTTTTATTTTCCATTTGAACATAGATTTTTTCACCATGCCAAAAACATTTTTCATTGACTATGTTAACATGATGGGAAAAAGAATGATGACATCAATTCTGAATAGTGGAAAGATATGTTTTTCTTTTTTATATTTTACTTTATGTTTGCCAAGGTTTTGCTCAACGTTTCACATGAGGATCCACATTGAATCTAAGAATTATTTTATCATCTTTGTCATCTAATGAAGATGGATTCATAATGTGATTTTTGGACTTTATTTGGATTTTGTATGTTTAAACTAGCATATGTTGTTTCCGAATTAGACATGTTAATTAAGTTGGGACGCTCCTTCTTGTTTCAGTGATAGACCATGTTATAAACACCAAAAAACATCCCAGTCTCTAGTCTTTAATAGTTCCACCGAGAGACGGTGAGAGGAACTCTAACTTTCGGATGAAGATCACCACCTATAGATTTTGATCATGTTACAAACATTGAAGTACGATCATGACTTGTATATTGGACCATGGAACTAATTTACATTAGGTAAAAGAATGATGTGGTTTTATATGTTAATTATGGTATTAACTAGTGAAGGATGGGTAAGGGAGTTTCTATGAACTTGTCTAAAACAAATAAGTACTTGTACTTCAATAGTCTTTTGCATATTGCTATTCTAAAGTTAAAAGTGGCATGATTTAATTGTAACTTTATGAAATTCTACATCTCTAGGTGTTATTAAGTCAAGGATTATTTGTCGATAACTAACAATCCTGAAATGTCATTATCCATAAATATTTGACAAAGATTGTTAGAAAGAAAAAAATGTGGTGGTTAAATGTAACTTTCCAAACATTTGTTTCATTCTTTATTAGATTGTTGCCTTTTTGTTTTCTTATGTGAGTGGAGATATAAAGACGAAACCAACACTAGAGTTTCCAATGTTTTAAATAAATGGATTAGGTACATTTTTTTCATACTAGCACCACGTAGGTTGCATTTTACACAAATACTCTTTAATAACCCTTTACGTCTATATTGTACCATAAACTCATAATCATTTAAAATTTTGTTGTGCTGTATTATTATCTTTTAATTATTGAACTTAAAAATCATTTCATACTTCTGCTTCAAACATTATAAATTTACTATATATGTAGCTTAAGACATTTCCTGCTTTATGAATATATAAAATTATTGAAATATATGCATTATTTGATGTATGTGGGAAATGATTTTGATTGACTATTTCTAGTTAATCTGTGGGTAATGTTAAAGATAATATTTTAGATAAGATCCTACCTAGGATATTTAGTCACGTCAGGAAACAGATTTGTGATGCATGTTTGTGTCACTAATCCGTTATAGCAATTAGAACATATTATAAATGACGATCTCTTTCAAATACACATATAAATTCTAATAAATGGGGTTATATATGTGTCATGTTATTAACATACAATGTTGGTGGTGGATGTGGTAGGTGTTGTTCTTGGATATTTAAATGTGGATATTAAAATTAGAAATAACTAAAGATCGACTAGGAATCTGCATCATTATTGGCAGCCTCATGTATGCTTACATAGATTTCTTATATGTTCGAAAGATATGCAAGTAATTCGCATGAACTCTTCCTAGCTCTACAAATGATCTTTTGTTCACAAATGCTTTTCGTGAAAATAAGATAGAAAGTACACATGGTAATGTGTGGTGCTACATTTACTTGTAACATTAGAACCGTGTAGCTTAAATGACTTGCTATCACAAGCCCCACCAGTGTAGCAGTCATCATAAGCATGTATTTAACACTAAAATAACTTGTTATGACATAGTGTGATTTTATTTAATCAAACCTGTCACATCCCAGCGGAAGCGTGAAATACGGTTCGGGTGTGACTTGCTTTATCAGAGTACATTAATTATAGTGAAGTAAACACAATAATTATATATATACATAAAAACACAACATAAGACATGCTTTTATTTATAACCTTTGGAATTACATCTTATACATAGTTTTCAAAATTAGATGTAATTATTCTACAACTGGACTACAGCATGTCTTTAGAATCGATGGAAGTGTGCGTCAACGTACACACTACCGTCAACGATGTTGACGGTTAACGTGACACATACCCTTCCGATCACTTCACCCCAACCATTGTGTACTTCAAAGCTACAGTCAAAAGAGTTACTCATTGTTTCTTGAAAAAGCATACTTAAACCAGTCAACAAAACGTTGGTGAGAAACATAGGTTTATATCCAAACAAAATATTTTGTTGATGCACCAATTACAACCAAACCTGCTCATAACATAATCATACTGGTCACGAAATAATTCACAAAATCAGAGAATATTACATCTCAACCCTCATTCGGTTAGGTGCAGGAAAATAGCAGCAACACTCATCCTGTTGGTGCAAATATTCTCCTAAGTAGCGCTACTAATATTATTGGATGGTTCCTCATTCGAATTGATGGTTGTATCACAAATGACAGTAAGTATCAAAATATTTTCAAAATATACATAAACATAACCAGTATGCTTTTTCCCCCAAAAACTTTACAAATACCAAAAGGGTTGAAATGGGGCTATGAATCTCACCGTGTATCCAAACTTGGACCTATAAAATAGTTCACAGTATCAGACATAATTTTCTTTAAAATTTTCAGAACCTCCAATGTAAGTATCTTTTGAAAGTTCAGCTATAAAGTAATCCAGAAATGTTATCACAAAATTTCCAACAAATAATTTATTATACATAATTACTTATAAATGTGTCTAAAGTCTCCATAAATCATCAAAAATACCTTCGGTTATCCAAAAATAACCAAAAATTCATAGAATGTTATTTCAATAGTTAGTAACATCTCAAAAATTTTATAACATCTAACTCCAAACAGATTGTTTTCTGAAATTTTTATAATATTCCCATAATTGATTAAAAATATCTTCTCTAATTGATAAATTCTCAAAATTTTATAAACAGTTCCATATATAGAATTAAACATGAAATAAATATATCAAGTTCTAACCCGTAGAAGATCAGCAACTGTAAATTTTACAATAATCTTAATATTTAGAAAAAATAGTTATATAACTCCGAGATTTATGTATTCTGCATCTGCATATATAGTTTTAATATTACATCCATGATTTTCTCAGAATTTATTATATACTTTAAGTATTTATTCTGATTTTTCTACTGCAGAATACATAAAAATTCATATTTAAATTATAATAAGGAAATAAATTCTGAAATAATTCCACAGACTTTTATACTTCAAAAGGGTCATTCTGTGAATTTATCAGAACTTTCCTGAATTTATTTATATTTTGATATTTTCTCTATTCTCATCAATTAAAATAATTTGTATAAATTGATTCATTTATCATAATTTTACCAAAATCTCCAGAATACTATTTCAGTATATAAATAAAAATTTTTCAATATTTATTCCCACAATTGCATTTATTTAATATTTTACTAGATTTTTCTTAATAATTTGAGATTTAATCTCTATATTTTCAAAAGCTTTTATCTATCATATCATCTGAATTTTTAACATCTCATACTTGATGAAAATAAGAATTCCAAGGTGTTTGAAGGTTAGTCTTGGTATATGTTTATCAAGACTTTTATTATATAGGTGTTTATAACACATATATAATATTAGATTTTTAAAACATATAGAGAGATATTATAACCTTGAATGATGAGGATAATGACCTTGATGATGTTGTATGAGAGCCAAGAGGTGTGAGTAAATAAGGTGAGGATGATAGCTATGGGTGGTGCTACGGTTGGTGATGGTGGTGTGGTATGGTTGCCGATTGAAAGGCGAGAAAGAGAGGGACAAAGGTGGTGGTTTGTTGAGTTTGTGATGAGGCCGCGAGATAAAGAGAAATATGGTGGGTTTTATGGTAGTGTGTTGTGTTTATGAGGTAGCACCCGAGAGCTTTTTAGTGTACAAAAAGAGTCGGTTCTAGGGTGGTGACTTATCAATGAGTTTAGGCACTAGCTTGAGTGAGTAAGTTTGCCTAGATACCTTAGGTGGCAAACAAGGATGTTCATGGTGATAGGCGGCAGCCTATGGAATGGTTATGGTGTGAATGTGAGGTTGTTTAGTCAAGATGAAAGTCTATGTGGCGGGTGGAAGAGATGGCTTTGTGTCCAAGCTTGTAATGGTGGCAACTTATGGTGATGCTTAGTGTTTAATAGATTTTTGATACATGCATGTGGGTCGGCCGAAGATACATGCATGTATTCTTAAGGTTTGCCACATAATCATTTAGTAATGATGATATCTTGGAGACTAAGGTGGTATGAACACAAGGTTTCAAGTATAGTGTGAATGCAAGGTTACTTAGTCAAGGTGATCAAGTATGGTGTGTATGCAAGGTTACTTAGTCAAGGTGAAGACTTAGGTGGCAATTGGTGGTGTTGCTTGGGTGTTTTGAAGGTGGCCGAGGATGCTTCAAGAACTTGCCACATTTATTTGGTAATGATGATGATCTTATGTGGCTTCTTTTATGGCGGTTTTGGTGATCATCTAACCGAGAGTTTATGTGGCTAAGTGCTTTTGATTGATTAACTAGTTAATAATCAAGTTTAAGGTTTAACTCGAGTTTGTAACGAATTGGTTTTATTTAGTTTCGTTTTGGTATCAAGATATCTTGTTTTGTGATGTTTGGTTGGGTTCTCCTATTGTATTGATAGTTACTTTACATAATACCCGTATATATTTAGCATAGATATCATAAGTCTAAAGTATGTGTATATATATATATACATACATGCAGAATATATCTATGTACATGCACAATAGGATACGCAAAAGTATGCATGCTAAATTTCTATACATGCATGCATACGAAACTCTCATATATACATGCATGCACACGTAAATTTTATGTGTATATATACATGCATGCAAACATGCATACGTAAAATATATATGTACTTGACATAATAATATTTATTTAGTCGTAATACAAATTTTAATAGTAGAAATTCGTTCGTTTATTTTTAGGGTTGTCACAAAACCCAACTCAATAAGCATATTACATGATCTATTATTAAAGCATGTCTTTTATCACCAAAATGATAGTTATGGCTTAATGTCACTTTATGTATATAAAACCAATTCATTAACACAACACAAGATCCATTAATGTTTAGAGCATCATAAGAATATATTTAAACACCAAATGACTTGTTTTGACCCAATATAACTTTATGTAACCAAAATCACCTCACTGGCACATTAAAATGACTATTGGTTTAATGGACATCATAGTTAATATAAAATTGAGTTATTATGACCTGATGTGATTTTATGTGGCCAGAATTAATTTACTAACACATTACATGGACAATTAGTGTTTAGGGCATTATATGCATGTTTTCTAATGTTATAGGCTAAGGTCATTCCTGTAACAAAAACCAACTCTTTAGCAATGCTTGAAAAACTTGTTGACTTTGTGTAACAAAAACCAACTCATTAACACATTATAAGTCATCAGAAGCATATATTTCAATATTAAAATGAACTTTTATAAAATAAACTAATTTTATGTATTCAAAACTAACTCACTAACATAAGCCTTATAAATATGTCTCTTACAGCAAATGACTTGTGATGACTTTATATTACTATATCTACCAAAACCACCTCACTAACATATGATGTGTAAGATCCTAACCCATGTAGGGCTTATGCTTTACCTTTATAGAACCAAAAATAAAATTAATGTTAGTGAAATATAAACTCAAACTTAACTATATATGAATGTAAAAGTTGTTAATTAACCTTCCTAGCACCTATTACATCTACAAGTTCCATAATATGTTGTGATCATTTCAAGAAGACACTCTTTGAAGTATCCTGAGAAATTATCTAGCCTAGAGAAACATTTCGGCAATGCACAGAACATATGAAAGTGAGCTGACACAAATACCGTAACGAAGACAACTATGATACATA
Organism: Flaveria linearis; assembly: GCA_024085815.1. NCBI lineage: Eukaryota > Viridiplantae > Streptophyta > Magnoliopsida > Asterales > Asteraceae > Flaveria > Flaveria linearis. The sequence continues at coordinate 78,882,710 of CM044001.1, forward strand.
TACACACATGCATAAATACATGTTACATAGTATACAATTGACAAAATATAACTCTCACCAAATTATTAGGTACTCTAAGTAGTGGATTCAAAAACATAAAACTCTAACTCAAATTTGCTATGATGAAAGATTAAAGACAATGATAGAATATATTTCCTAATCTCAGCTCATAGTCCTATAACAAGTCATTTTCATAAAAACCTTAGTCTAGCAAAAAACCTTATATATGACACTATAGAAAAGGTATTTGTATTGATGAAATTTAAGGTACATAAGTATATCTGAAGATTTTGATTGATCAAACATATTATTTTATGAATATATTATGTGCATCTCATTTGTTAAGTAGCTTTGACGACTTTAATTGGGCTGTAAAGTATGTTTTTTACTTTTTAGAACTTCTACCAGTTAATGAACAGGTACTACAACGTCTACCGGCTATAGCTATTGAGTAGCACTACAAGAAATATTGTTTATTGTATCGAAGTTTTTAGCAACGATATTGATTTCGCCGCAAAAAAACATGCTTAAAGACAAAAACATTTTACTTTTTGACTTTTTCAGTTAATCTTCTTATTTGCGCCGATATTATCGTCGCAAAAGGTATAATTTAATTTATTTATATTTTTTAATTGTTAATCTTATTTGCGGCGATATTATCATCACAAAAGGTATAATTTAATTTATTTTACATTATTTTTAAGTTTTTTTTATTTTCTGAATCCTCTTTTGGGGGGGAAAATTTCCCGCCTTCCTATTTGCGGCGACACATTCGGCGCAAAAACCAATTCTGAATTAATTATTTTTAACTTTATTTAATTATTTTAATTTTTATTATTTGCGATTATATGTCGCCGCAAAAAAGAGTTTAAAATAAATGTTAATTAAATTAATTAATTTGCGACGAAACTTAAGTTATTTGTGGCGATACTGTGACGGATTATAGAAAAGGGGGATCGCAGATCTGGTTCCCCATTTTCAAACACACTCACCTCCACCTCCACCTCCACCCACCGGCCACTCACCGCCGCTGTCAACCGCCGATCCATCGGCCGCCGCTGCATCACCCACCACCACCTGCTCCACCACAGTCACCTGCTCCATCGCCGCAACCACCACCGCAATCTGCCGTCACCACCACCGCCACCTGCTCTACCGCCATCTGTCGTCACCACTACCGCCACTCCATTCTTAATTTTAATTAGGTAAGAACTCATTTTTTTTAATTTTGTGTTAAATTATGGTTACCATCTAAAATTACACTACAAGAAAAGCTCGCAATAGCGGCGACTGATTTAGCGGCGACATCTACTATTAGCGGCGACACGATTAGCGGCGACACCAATAGCGGCGACATGTCGCCGCTAATGAGTGTCGATCCACCGTTTATTAAATGAACCGGATCTAGCCGTTCATTAACACTTTGATCTGACGGCTGGCAATTAATCGTACGATTAGGTATTAGCAGCGACTCCTTTAGCGGCGACGTGTCGCCGCTAATGCCTTCTCACCTATACGCGGGTACTCATCCCCTTTCCCTTCACTTTCCCTCCACATTACACTTACCCTCCTCCGGCGACCTGCTACCCCTTCACCGGCCACCTTCGCGCGATCCTCCGACGACCACCTTCTCCAGCCACCTCCTCCTCCGGCCACCACCTCCTCCCTACATCCGACCGCAGCCACCACCCCCCACCACCACTGCTCATCCGCACCACCGCGCGCGTCCACCACCATCCGACCAGCCACCACCACCCGCGGCCACCTCCCACCGCCCGCACACCACAGCCACCCACCATCCGCTTCGATCTCTTCTCCCCCGCGCCAGCAACCGAGCAGCCACACCCACCACCCGCGGCCACAACCATCCGACCAGCCACCAGCCACCGCTCGCAGCACATCACCCATCACCGTCGCTGCTGTTGCATTTTCCGTCGCCGCTACTACAAAGATTTCTGAATTCGGTATTTTTTTTATTTTTTTTAAATTTTTTGTTTTATAGATGTAAATGTGTATATGGTTGATTTGTGTATATGGTTGATTTGTGTATATGGTTGAACTAATTAGAACTAATTAAATTGTTGGGATATTTTTTGAATATTTTTTGTATATGGTTGATTTGTGTATATGGTTGATTGTGTATATGGTTGATTTGTGTATATGGTTGATTTGTGTATATGGTTAAACTAATTTGTGTATATGGTTGATATGTGTTTGCCAAACCACCATGAAAAGGTGTTAACTTGTTAGGATATTTTTTGAATATTCAATTTGGTTTTCATTTTCAAACTTATGCTTTCAAGTTTCTACAAGGTGTTGAAGGGTGGTATATTATGTCCATATTCTAGTTTCTACAAGGTGTTGAATATTCAATTTGATATGTGTTTGCCAAATGTTTTATGGTTAACTAAAGCATGCTTAACGATGTTTAGTTGAGAAGCCTTTTGAACTAATTAGATGTAAATACTTGATTTGTGTATATGGTTAACTAAATGGATTTTAGAGTAAATGTTTAGTTGAGAAGCCTTTTGTACTAATTAGATGTAAATGTTGAGAAGCCTTTTGAACTAATTACATGTAAATAAAGAATTTCATTGCAAATGTTTTATGGTGAACTAATTAGATTAGGTATTTTATTAAAGATGGATTTTAGCTAACTTTTGAACTAATTAGATTAGGTATTTTATTAAAGATGTAAATGGTTAACCATTTATTAGTATTTCTAATTAGATGTACATCTTTAATAAAAGTTGTAAATAACAATTATTTCGTGATCTTATTTTAATCCCCATGATTATATTCCTCCATTTAAATCGTAAATTATATTGCAGTGCTATAATCATGTCTGTCAATAAAAGTTGGATTCTTAATCCGAACCGTAGATCACCCGAGTATCAGCAAGGACTCAGCTCTTTTATCGATATGAGTGAGAAACATATCGACAAATATGGCATGATTAAATGCCCGTGTAGGAAATGTCAGAATACTCAATTATTAGGATTGGTTAAAATGAAATATCATTTAGAAATATGGGGCATGTGTCGGACGTACAAGGATTGGATCTATCATGGTGAAAGTTTAATTCATGAAGTTGTAGTTGTAAATGATGTTGAGCCAACAAACGAAATGTCTGACGTTATCGAAGACGTTATGGAAGAGAGTAGTGGTGTCCGTGATGATTTTGAGGACTTGTTAGAGGAAGTTCAATCAGAATTATATCCTGGTTGTACTAAGTTTTCTTCTCTTGACTTTTAGCAAAGCTTATGAATATTAAGGTGAAAAATAAATGGACCAATAGCTCATTTGATAAGCTCCTTGAGTTGTTACAGTCTTCATATCCTGAAGGTAACAAAATTCCTTCTTCTCACTATGTAGCCAAGAAGACATTAAAGAAGATTGGTTTAGGGTATGAGTCGATACACGTGTGTAAATATGATTGTGCTCTTTTCTGGGAAGAAAACCTATTGTTACAAAATTGTCCAGTTTGTAACGAGAGTCGGTGGGTCGATACAAATACAAAGGGCAAAAAGTTACCTCACAAGGTGTTACGATGGTTTCCTTTAACCCCCAGGCTACGCCGCTTGTATTCTTCAAGGCACACCGCAAAAGATATTATTTGGTATAATACCGGACGATCAGAAGATGATACGATGCGTCATCCTGTTGATGGTTCTTCATGGAAAGATTTTGATATAAAGTACCCTACCTTCTCGAGAGAACCCCGAAACGTCCGCCTAGGACTTGCAGCTGACGGTTTCAATCCATTTGGTAACATGAGTTCGGCTCATAGCACGTGGCCTGTTATACTCACGACATACAATCTGCCACCATGGCTATGCATGAAGGAGTCATCATTCATGTTGTCATTGTTGATTCCTGGTCCTAAATCCCCCGGGAAGGACATGGATGTTTTTCTAAGGCCATTGGTGGATGAGCTTAAGCAGTTGTGGGTGTCGGGCGTACGTACTAAAGACATGGCGACAAACACATTTTTCACAATGAGGGCGGCTTTGTTATAGACTATAAATGACTTTCTGGCTCGTAGTAGTCTATCAGGTTGGAGCGGGCAGGGCTACAAAGCATGCCCGACTTGTAACGAAGACACTCCTTCAATGAGTGTCACAAATAAAGTCATTTATGTTGGTCACCATCAGTTTTTAGATGCAAACCATGAATGGAGAACAAATTTGGACTTCAACGGTGAACCCGAGATAAGAGCCCCTCCGAAACAATTTAGTGATACTGACATAGAAACTCAACTTAGTCGACTCCGCCACCATTTACCGGGGAAACATCCTGATTTTGGAGGTGTTAAATCAAAGCGGGAGGAGTATGAGTTAAATTGGTCCAAACGAAGCATGTTTTTTTGAACTTGAGTACTGGTCTTCTCTACAGCTAAAACACAACTTAGATGTGATGCATATAGAGAAAAATGTGTGTGATAGTTTGCTAGGTACTCTTCTAATGAATGAAAAGAGCAAAGATACACCAAGCGCACGGTTTGACTTGAAAAATCTAAATATTCAGAGTAGGCAATGGTTAGAGAAGAAAAATGGCAAGTGGTATAGCCCCCACCCGAAATACTCATTGAAGACTAGTAATCGAAAGTTATTTTGTGAGTTTATAAAAAATGTAAAACTGTCTGATGGATTCGGATCTAATATCAGCAAGAGAGTGATAGATAATAATACTAACATTATTGGGTTGAAATCTCATGACTGTCATATTCTCATGCAACGGTTGATACCGATTGGTGTTAGAGGTTTTTTGGCCAAAGATACTTATACACCAATAGTTGATTTGTGTACATTTTTTAAGCAACTTTGCTCCAAAACACTATTAATTAATGATATGAAGAAAGCTAAGGAGGCCATTCTTATAATATTGTGCAAGTTAGAATTGATCTATCCTCCAGCGTTTTTTGACATTATGGTTCATTTAGTTTTACATTTACCTGATGAAGCGATTCTTGGTGGTCCAGTGTGTATGAGATGGATGTATCCGTTTGAAAGGTATATGAAAAAACTAAAAAATTATGTCAGAAACAAGGCAAGACCAGAAGGTTGTATAGCTGAAGGTTATGTTGCTGAAGAAGCTTTATCATTTCGTTCGAGGTACCTTCGAGATGTTAAGACTCAGTTCAATCGCCCTGATAGAAATGAAGATATCATTACTGAAAAGAAAAAGATATATGCATTTGAGTCAAATTGTCGTCCGGCTATCGCAAAAAAGATGAAATATCTTTCTCCTAGCGAAAAACTGAAGCTAGAATGGTTTGTCCTCGATAGTTGTCAAGAAGTTAGAGACTATATGAAGTAAGAATTCATATCTTTAACTTGTAAACATTACTTAAATATATTTCGTTCCTCACTTGTTATATATTTTGTCAACAATATAGTGAATTCAAATCTGAACGCCCACATGAGGATGTCATAATCAAATTTCCATCATGGTTTCTAGAGAAGGTATTCCGTGTATAAAAATCTCTTAGGTTTATATCCAAATTTCCATCGTGAATTCAAATGTATATTTAACACATTATTTTCTTAGGTTTATTCAATGAAAATACAAAATTCTCCGGATTTTCACTCAGAGTTGTATGCTCTTTCAATGGGTGCGGACGTAAAAGCCTATAACTACACTGCTTGCATAGTCAACGGTGTTAGGTTTATGGTACTTGCACGTGACGCGCAACGTACAACACAAAACTCAGGTGTTTCAGTGGAGGGTGAGAATGGTGAGAAATATTATGGCCAAGTTGAAGAGATTGAGTTGTGCTATGCAAATGGGTATTCGACAGTCCTATTTCGTTGCAAATGGTTCGATACTCGAAGGGGTGTTTCATACGACAATAATATCACCAGTATCAACACCGAACGCGAATTGGACAAAGACGATCAACTCATATTTGCTTCCCAAGCTAAACAAGTATTCTACATCCGAGAACCTTCTCGGAGAAACCAAAACAATAATCACCGGTGGGTCGTCGAGAATGTTAATCATCGTAAAATTTGGGATCGACCGCCATCCAATGATGGACTCATGGAAAACATTCAAAATGTTGATAATGAATTAACAGAAGATCTTGACGTCGTTCATAATCATTCTTCATCTAATAATGTACTTTTCATTGACTTCACCCAATACTTTCAAAATGTGGATAATGTCACCGATGGCGAAATTGCAAGTGAATTTAATCCACCAAATGTTACTGCTAATGTGATGTCTGAGGACGAGGGTGATTATGATGAAGAGGATTTTGATTATGACACTGAGGGGCCTAACAGCGAGACTGAATTATATGAGTGAGACTCCGATTAAGTATATATTTAATCTATAACTTTGTAGACATGATATCTTGTTGTAGTTGAAAACTTTATTCTTATTTTAATTTTTATGTTTTATATCTTATAATTTTTACAGACATGATATCTTTTTGGATTGTTTTGGTGCATCTCATGGCTGATGTAATGAGCCATGGAGGTGATGACGCGGGGGATCCACCGACTCCTCTTTTTGGTGGGCCCGGAAGCCATCAGTTGGATGGTAAGTATTATATTTTCATGTTTATTTATTTATTATTAATATATATTGTAAGTATTGCTTTTTTATTATAAATGCAGGCTCGCCTTCCCGGAAAAGAAGAGGGAAGGCCAAAAATAAAAAGTTACAGCATGAGTTAGAAAAGAAATGAGAACCTTTATCTCTTCCTTTTGATAGAGCTGCTACATATAGCCCGGTCGGTGAACTTAACGATATGTTTGTTCGTGAGGTTGGGATATACATGGAGGCCAATTATCCCTTTAATGTTCGTTCGTGGACTGATCTTTCTGATGCTCAGAAGAATGCGTTGGATGAGCATATGGCGGTAACTTTTATATGTTTTATGTTTATTGTTCGGTATTTATTTAACTAACTTCATTTTGTTTTAACTTAAAGTAGCGACGCTTTGATTTTGATGAGATTTTGCGAGATCATGAACGCGCTCAGATTGAGGGTGGCATTCTTCTGTATATCTCAAACGATTCAGAGAACGAAAAAACATTGCAAAAAGACACTTTGAGCGTGTTGGAGGATATGAAGATGTGGAACAAGCAAGGCTCAACCCTCCAAAGGGACTGAATCATGAAAATTGGAGGAAAACAATTGATTTTTTCTTAAGTGACAGACACAAAAAAGACTCATCATCAAACAAAGCAAACCGGCAACAACAACAATACACTAATCGTGGTGGGACTGCCTCGTATAGTAGTTATTCTTACAAGGAGGTAATGCTTTAATTATTTGTATGTGTATTGTAGATAAGAATTTATTTAATATATGATATACTTTTAAATGTTAATCAGAATAAGAGTAGACTTGAGGCATTTCAGAATGCTCATACCAGTAAAGATGGGACCTTTGATACGGAGCTAGCTGAGCAACAATATGTAAGTTTTATATAAAGTAGAGTTTTGAAATATTAAAGATGAAGCCTTTGTATATATATATATATATTAAATGACTTCTTGTTAACTAATATAGAATCAGCTCAAAGGACGGTTTGATGAGCTAAGTCAATCCCAAAACGATGAAAATTGTTCATCACTGAACGAGGTTGAAGTTTTTGAGTCGGTGTTGGGAGAACGTCGCGGACACATTAGAGGGATCGAGCGTAAACCGTCTTCATCTGCAGGGTCGACTTCTTTTGTCCATCAGCAGGAATAAACACCCCAGACATTTTCAGAGGTATTAAAGTTATATACGTTTTATCTTGAAGTTGTTAAGTGTATCATTGATGTTTTATCTTAAACGGGTCAAAATGGCTAAATTTAAGTTGAATTATGTATATTTTGGTTGAAATGAGTCAAAATGATACAAACACACTTGATATAGTTAAAAACATGGTAATTTGAGTTAAAACGGGTTAAAATGGGTAAAAATAAGCTTTAACTGCTTAAACTTGAAAATGTTAAGTTTATCATTGTTGGTTTATCTTAAATGGGTCAAAATAAGTAAATTTAAGTTGAATTATGTACATTTTGGTTGAAATGAGTCAAAATGATACAAACACACTTGATATAGTTAAAAACACGGTAATTTGAGTTAAAACGGGTTAAAATGGGTAAAAATAAGCTTTAACTGCTTAAACTTGAAAATGTTAAGTTTATCATTGTTGGTTTATCTTAAATGGGTCAAAATAAGTAAATTTAAGTTGAATTATGTACATTTTGGTTGAAATGAGTCAAAATGATACAAACACACTTGATATAGTTAAAAACACGGTAATTTGAGTTAAAACGGGTTAAAATGGGTAAAAATAAGCTTTGACTGCTTAAACTTGAAAATATTAAGTTTATCATTGTTGGTTTATCTTAAATGGGTCAAAATAAGTAAATTTAAGTTGAATTATGTACATTTTGGTTGAAATGGATCAAAATGATACAAACACACTTGATATAGTAAAAACCACGCTAATTTGAGTTAAAATGGGTTAAAATGGGTAAAAATAAACTTTAAGTGCTTAAACTTGAAGGTGTTAACTATATCATTGTTTGTTTATCTTAAACGGGTCAAAATAGGTAAATTTAAGTTGAATTATGTATGTTGAAATGGATCAAAACGATATAACAACTTATAATGTATGTTTTGTTTTATAGGCACAAATCGCAAGTTTGTTTCAAAATACAAACTTTATGTCACAAATGACGCAACTTATTGCCTCCCAAAAAGGTACACAACAAGCTGATGAAGATGATGATTCGGCCGAGGACAATGAATAGGATAGCGGTTAAGTAGTTTAAGTTTATTTTAATGACATTTGAAGTTGAAGTTAAACAATTTGTATGTTTATGTTATTTGTGTTGTTAAACCTCGTATTGTACATCTTAATGTTATTCGTATGTTTATATTATTTGTCTTGTTGGGAAATATGGAAATCTAGGTTTATTTTTACACAGGTTTAAAAATGGAAATTAAAAAAATAAAAAAAAATTAAAATGAAAAATTGATTATTAGCGGCAAAAGGTGGCATTAGCGGCGACACGTTTAGCGGCGACTCTTTAGCGGCGATGTAGGTCACATTAGCGACGAATCATTAGCGGCAACTATTTAGCGGTGACAAGTCGCCGCTATTAGTATTAGCGGCGACAAGTCGCCGCTATTAGTATTAGCGGCGACAAGTCGCCGCTATTAGTATTAGCGGCGACAAAGGCTATCAATAGCGACGACAGATGTCGCTGCTAATGTACTCATTCCTTGTAGTGGAATTAGAGTTAGAGGATGTATATGTGTATTTGTTGAACACCAGTACAATAAAAGCATCATAGTAGTAGAACAACATGACAATAAAATACAATAAAAGCATCTTATAAGGATGGGTATTAATTGTTGTATGTTGAGCTTATAATACTAAAAGCATCATAGTAGTAGAACAACAGTACAATAAAATATCTTATTGTTAGATTACGAAATTAGTTATGAACAAGTTTTACATATTACTCATTTATATTATCAAATATCAAGTTAGACGGATAGTAAAATAGTAGGAGGATCCAAGTTGTACACACGGCCTATGCACTCTAGTGTATAAAATATGCGTGATAGGATATGATCAAAAACATAAACCAACTATCACAAGCTAAAGACTATTCACATTGAGATAAGGGGGTTGTCTAGTCTAATCAAATGTTAGATATACATATTGATCTAGGCCATAACTGTAGATCGCTCACAAGGAGTTCACATGAAAACTGAATAATCAAATAACAATCAAGGGTTTTAGGGTTTACACATTTCACGAATTAGAGACACTAATAAAAAACGACACCATGTGTCAACGATCCAGTAACACAAACAAAAACTCCAATCACCAAACTAAACATGGAACTTCTTTCAAATCAATCTGAGGCACCCATAACTAAAAGAAAGCCATGTTCTTTTTTTTATCAACGATGGCAAAACCAACAACGTGGGTGGCAAATCACTGGAGAGCAGCACGTGCGCAGCAACTGCAATGCACGCATGGAACATAAGGAGACGATCAATAAATGGAACGACAATGACTCGCACTACAGTGGCAATCCAACAAGGTGGTAGTGGTCATGAGGTGGATATGGTGGTAACTTAGGTGGGTGGATTAGGGTTACAAATCTATGCAACTTTTAGTGCAGGTTATGTCCTCCTTAAACACCACCCCTAGTCATCTAATTATAATTACAATCTTAGTCCCTAACTTAGAGTTAGTTTAAGTTAACTATAAGTTTAATTTATGTAGTTTATCATTTAACCATGTTAAATCAATTAACTATCAATACTTAATGTAACCAACTAATTACATATCTAAAACTGTAGCTATGTAATTACAAACAATAACTTTAAGTATCTTTAATTATATATCCAATATAAACAAACAAATAAACATACCCAGTATGTCCCACTGAAAGTAGGGTCTGGTTTTGCCAGTCTTTACTCTATTTAGGGAGACAGAGAGACCGCTTCCAAAGAGACCCCGGCTCGACAACTATAACAACCAACTTATAGTACATATATCACATAAGCATACATCATATACGAGTTTTGTATATACATATACATGTTCATAAGCAAAATAACCAGAATTATATTACGTACATCACACATATAACATAGGCAATAACATACGCATAACAATCAGAATATAATGTATACCTCACATGAGCAATTAAGCATACGTCACAAAAGCAAACACAACAGCATTTAAACAGGTTTGAGGCAGATAAATTTTACTACAATATTAGGCAATGAAATAGGCAGATGAGATTTACTACGATATTAATAATACTAATAGGGCAGTTAGCACTAAGGCTTCACCGACATTGGACAAGTAGCGATACCCTACACATTACGTGATTACCATCGCATCAAGACCCCCTAGAGGTCCCTAACTTTGATCTATGCCTCCACGCACTCCTATCCTCGACCATGTGCTCGGAGAGATGCAATTCTACCATATCCCGCCTAATCATCTCATCCCAGGTCAACTTAGGCCTTCATCTACTCCTTTTACCATCTAAGGTGATACGCTCTACTGCTCTAACTGGAGGTGACATCTGTTTCCTCTTCACGTGGCCAAACCATCTCAATCTTCCCTCTCTTATTTATCCTTGATACAAGCCACTTCTAGCCTCTGTCGGAAGACGTCGTTCCTTATCCGATCCAACCTCGTATGTCCACACATCCACCTAAGCATTCGCATTTCTACGACCTCTATTTGTCTCTCTTACAATTTCTTCATGGCCCAACAGTCTGTTCTGTATAACATAGCCGGACGAACTACTACTCTATATAGTTTTCCCTTTAGTCGTATTGGAAAGCTCTTATCACACAAGATTTCTGATGCTGCTTTCCACTTGCACCATCCTCTCTAAACACGATGGACTACATCACTGTGTATCTCTCCGTCATCCTAGACGTACGGGCCTAGATATTTGAATCTAGACGTTTGTGGGACCGTCAGGCTCTGAATACTAATTTGGGTGTCCTTTTCATTTGAAATTATAAACTTAGTTACTTAATCTCATGATTAATTATTTGTACTTCTAAATTACAAATATTAATAAATACCTTAGATTCCTACCTTAGACAATTATTTAGTTAATAATTAGCTACCCAAATTAATAATTCATGTATGGTCTGTATATAACTAGTTAAACATCCTTTCATTTTAGTATTATTGCTTTTGATGTAACTCTTTGGACCTTATCTAGTATTGTCAACTAACATTACTTAGGCATATGAATTCAACAGAGCTTGGTAGCACAAGTCTTGATTGTTGTCAACAGAGGTCGACGTCTAGCTACATCTCACTGCCCCCTTCAAGATATGACGCTTTGCCAGCCGTCTACAAAACCAGAGCATTCTAAGAACTGTTACTTTACTATTCATAGTTATGGTAATGCGTCAATCATGCTTTATATAATATACATTAATTAAACATGAGACATGGATCATCCTTTCGTTCTCATATTGTTCTTTACTATTCTCTTTCTCAATAAAAATTCAATGCAGTCTATCAAACTAAGCAACCAACATTATAACTCTGAACACATGAAGTGATCTAACATTCAAAATAACACATAAATTTCACTAAGTAATTCCATATTAATGGTAATCAATACAAGAAACTATGCGCCAGCTTGTGTACCCATAGTTCCACGGGAAAACACGAATCCCTTATGATAATGATGTGAAACTTCCTCTCAACAGAACATCTTCACCGGTAGGAACTTTTGAGGTGGGAACTTATCTCTATCAGTGAAAAATTCTTTGTTAGTGGTAGCATGTCATAAGTAGAAAACTCCATTTTGTTCTTCTTCTGTGCTAAGTTATCCATTAGTTGTAACTTGCATCATGTCTTTGTTAATATATACTAACAACTCTCTGATCTATCAGTGGTTTCATCAATTGTCAGCTGGTTAATTAACTAGATATTTATCATTATTAAAAGAGGAAGAAACACTCACTCGATTTCAGATTTGTGTATGGTTTCTTTCTGCTTCTAAAAACAAATATTTGAATATGTTCTTGTGGCAAAAATGTAATGTAACAAATTTTATAAGAAGTATACGTGTACCATGCTAGTAATTATGGAAAGTGAAGAAAAGCCCGTACAAAATATTCAATTTCAAGATCCATGGAAAAAAGTCCTACATAGAAAAAGACTAAGAGAAGGGGTAATATCGTCTTAACAAGTTATAACAAATAAAATCATAAGTATATAATTGACATTTATGTTATTCGTAAGAAATAAAAAATAACACTTGACGATCTTAATCACGTTCAAATTCATTAGTGTTCGTCCTCCTCTAATTTTGTGCTTGGACAATCACTCATACTTACTCATAGCAACGTTCCAACAAAATCATTGATGACAATTAAGAGAAAAAAATATAATTATCATTTTCGTCAGTGACTTTTGTTTTGTTTCATCATTTCCTGAGATCCCCCACTTTCTAAAAAGTTGTTATTTTATGTATTTTGTTAAGTTAGTTAATTGTTTTTATTAAGTTAGTATCATTTAAATCATTATACAAATAAAAGTTTAAATTAAATGATTTGATAAATTACTTAAATGCTCATAAATTATCAAACACAATAACTAAATTAATGAAAACAGAAGAAAATGACAATTTTTTGTTTGTATAGATTTTGTTTATTCTTAAAAAAATGAAAATTTAATCAAGTTCATTTAACCAAAATATAATGTGATAACAAGGGGCCCAAGCTACAAAACTTTATATCATATGTATGTGTTCAATTAGAAATAATATACTATTTATATAAATTTCTTTGTTCACAATCCAACCATTGCAACTTTAGTAATATACTAGTAATATTGGAAAGTGAGGACATCCAAAGATTCAATTTCAAGATCCATGAAAAAAGAGTGATGCGTAGAAAAGACAAGGGGCAAAATAGTCTTTAACAAATTCTACAGATTAAACTCACAAAAATAATAATAATATTATCATTCGTTGACCATTATATTTCCAAATTTCCAATGGCGGCCCCTACGGCGTTGGCCTTGCCAAACAACACCCCCACATACCCTCTCTCTCTCTAAACACTTTCTCTCTCTAATATTGTTGGTGGCATTAAAAAGGAGAACAAACCACTGTCAAGTACTAACAAACATAACCAAAGAAGAAGATAAGAGGCAGCTTCTCCCAAGCCCATAAAAGCAGCTTGCTTTAAGCCTCTCAAGAAACACAGAAAAAAAGTGAGAAAATGGAGGAAGATATGGTGTTCTTGAAATGGTGGTTGAAAGTGGTGCTGATTTTGGTGATAGTGATGGTGTTTGGTGTGAAGGTGTTTTTGTTGTTGTGGTGGAAACAGAAGAAGATTGAGGAGCATTTTGCCAAACAAGGAATAAGGGGACCTCCTTATTGCTTCTTTATTGGTAATGCTAAGGAGCTTGTGAGTTTAATGGTGAAAGCTTCTTCTAAACCCATGCCATTTTCTCACAATATTCTCCCTAGAGTCCTATCTTTTTACCATCATTGGAAGAAAATCTATGGTATGTTCATGTTCATATCTTCAATTCCCAAATTTCTGATCTTGAAAATCATTTGTGAATCGGGTCTTTTTTCGCTTTTCGGTTCGTAAAGGTTGGCTTTATGGACCATATGTGATCTTCAATGGGGTCAGAATTGAAAAGATTGGGTAAAAAGGAGTTTAAACCCATGAAACCAAATGATCTTTTGAGCTCAATGGTGACATGGGTTGTTTCTTAGAGTTTCAAAGTTCAATTCTTTGGTGGTAGATGGGGTCAAAAAGAAGAATTGAACCACCCATGACCTACATGATCTTGGTCATTAGGAACATGGGGTCTTGACAATTTTGCTATTTTATCAAATTTTCGGATCATTTTGAGGCTATTTTTGCTTAAAACGACATGGGTTTTTCACTTTTTCTCAATCTTGTGTCTTCTTTTATTTGAATTCCATGAGAGCACCTATGTGTATGGGAATTTGGAAATGTCCTCATGTGATGATGTCTTTTTTCAAAAGATAAGTTTTTATGTTTGTCCACTTTATAGCATTCATGACATCAATGGAGGTAGCTTTTTAGACCACCTCTTGCATATATTCTTCCATCTTCATCTTCATTGTAGTCTCTATCTATCTCTATCTTGATTTCAATATATAAACACATATATATGTATGTGTCTATGTAATGACATGTTAATGGGTGGAGATCGAATTATGTATTAATTAAGGATAAAAATTATTAATTTTTGAAATACTTAGGTGCATAGTCATGGAGTTATCATTTCCTTTTCTGCTCCCTTTGTCCTTATAATTCTTTTAGATTTTTGTGGGAAGCTTGGGTTTTGATAATGAACTTGTCTCTGTTTGATAGTGGCATAGCCTTTGTGTTGTCTTCTCTCTTTCTCTCTCTACCAGTACAGCTTCACAATTTCATGAAATTAGTGGCTCATGTGTTGTTTCCTTCTCACCACCCTTTTTTGTTTAACTTGATGCTTGCCACTTTTAGCTATATGCCACTTACTAAGATGGTGTAAAAATTTGTATAAAAATTGTAAAACCAATTTTCTTTTCTTGTAGTAAGTGATGCATTTGAATCTTTTTTTTTTTTTTTTTGTAGGACCAACGTTTTTAGTATGGTTTGGACCGACGGTTCGACTGACCGTAGCCGAACCAGACCTGATTCGAGAGATATTCAGCTCGAAATCAGAATTCTATGAGAAAAATGAAGCACACCCTCTCATCAAACAACTTGAAGGCGATGGACTCCTTAGTCTCAAAGGTGAAAAATGGGCTCTTCACAGAAAAATCATCACTCCCACCTTCCACATGGAGAATCTCAAAGTAAAAAAAAAGCCCACTTTTACTTTTCAATCATTAAATTTATTCCACAACAGTTAAAAGTAAAGGAATAATATAACGTATTTTTGGGTTATCGCAGTTGCTAGTACCCATGGCCACGAGTAGCGTGGTGAGAATGTTGGGAAAATGGTTGGACATGTCGAACTCCGATGAAGTGGAAATCGAAGTATCCCAATGGTACCAAAGCTTAACCGAGGAGACGGTGACAAGGACCGCATTTGGGAGCAGTTACGAAGACGGAAAACACATTTTCCAATTACAAGCCCAACAAATGGTATTGGCTTCCGAGGCCTTCCAAAAGGTCACAATCCCCGGTTATAGGTAGGTACATGGGGGGGGGGGGGTCACATTCCCATTATCTATCCTACATGTCACGTCTCGTCTCTTATAAAATAAAATATATTTGATATTTTACAAAACGTAACGAGGAATAATATATATATTATATCTTTTGACTAGGTTTCTACCCACAAAAAGGAATAGAGAATCTTGGAGACTAGAGAAGGAAATCAAGAAATGTTTGATGAAGGTTATTGAGAGGAGAAGGGAGAATTGGGATAAAGAGAGAATGGAAAATGGGCCTAAGGATCTACTTGGGCTTATGATTCAGGCCAGTGGGAAGTCGCCGGAAAACTCGCCGGCGACGGCCATCACGCCGGACGACATAGCCGAGGAGTGTAAGAGCTTTTTCTTCGCCGGAGAACAGACCACGTCGAACCTGCTGACGTGGACGACGGTGTTGCTAGCGATGCACCCACAGTGGCAGGTGATAGCACGTGACGAGGTGATGAAGGTGTGCGGACCACGTGACATCCCTACCAAGGATGATGTTTCCAAGCTTAAGATGGTACACTTCTTCTTTTCTCTCTCTCTCTCTCTCTCCCTCTCTCTCTCACAATAAAACTGTGTTTTGTCTTCTACTGTGTGAAAAGACCATACTACCCTTCCCTTTTTTTAATATTTTTGAATTAAAGAAACTTTTTTTTTTTTTCTTATTTGGATGTGATGTGAAATTGTTCAGCTGACGATGATACTAAACGAGTCGTTGAGACTGTACCCTCCGATTGTTGCGTCGATTCGACGAGCGAAGACGGATGTGCAATTAGGAGGATGCAAGGTCCCGGGTGGGACGGAGCTTCTTATTCCAATCTTGGCGGTTCATCATGATCAAGCAATTTGGGGCAATGATGCTAATGAGTTCAATCCGGCCCGATTTTCAGAGGGGATAGCGCGTGCGGCTAAACATCCTTTATCGTTCATTCCTTTTGGGATTGGGGTTCGTACGTGCATCGGGCAAAATCTGGCAATGTTACAAGCAAAATTAACACTTGCCATTATCTTGCAAAGATTCTCTTTTCGGTTATCCCCAAAGTATCAACACGCACCTACGGTTTTGATGCTTCTTTACCCGCAGTATGGCGCACAGATTATCTTCAAATCTCTATCATCAAATTCTACCACCAAAGAAGATCAAGGCTTGTAAATTGTGCTTACTATATCATATGTGTGTGAGTGAATCCTATGCTTGCTGGTGACCAAACCTCTAAAAAAAAAAAAAAGAGA
This sequence comes from Flaveria linearis, assembly GCA_024085815.1. Taxonomy (NCBI): domain Eukaryota; kingdom Viridiplantae; phylum Streptophyta; class Magnoliopsida; order Asterales; family Asteraceae; genus Flaveria; species Flaveria linearis. The sequence goes on from CM044001.1 coordinate 78,899,641, forward strand.
GAGAGAGAGAGCTAATCTAATACAATCATCATATCATGTTATTTGACTGACATGTCACAATAAGCTAGATAAACTGTTACAGATGACAATTTTGATCGCTTTCATCTAACATGTCATTTGCAACTAGTTTTTTTTGGTATATTGTGTCGTATTAGTTAAACCACATGGTATGAGATTGTATTTTTTCTCTTTTTAAAAACGGGTTTTTGCAAATTAATAATTTGCGAAGAAATTAGAAGATAGGCAAGTAAAGCTATGTTTTCTTTTATTCGTTCCCTATTTGTTTACTAAAATAGAAATACTAACCCGTGAGTTTGGATTTTGGGCACGTAACTTTATCCCTAGCTAGTTAGAGATCTCTTTCAATCATGTGTATGTAGTGTACATTTTGCTTAATTCTAACAACAGTTTTGTAAATACGAGGTTATGAATTCTTGGTTTGATTTTTGATGTTTTATCGATTTAAAGAATGTTTCCGTTATTATATGTATTCATTTGTTTGAATTCGTTTATCTTTTTTGAATAATATATTCCTCAATGGGTCGAAAAGAGGTAATGACTCACTAGTTAGTAAATCTCCCAAAAAGTTTGAACAAAGCCTAACATAGATGAGTTCCTATCTTAGTTTTATACATCGACGCTATTAGGATGGAGGGCCACTCATGAGATGTAATAAATAATATTATTATATATAAACACGGTCTAAAAAAGCTACATAATAATTTTTATCTTATATATAATCAAATTAGACATCCAAAAATAATTAAATTTGTGCATAAGAAATAATTTTGATGATTCATGAATAATAAAGGAGTCAGCATGTTGAGCTTGAGATTGTAATTATTAACAAGCCAAACCAAGCCAAGATGAGCGAGCATGGCTATTAAAAAAGTTTGTTGCTCATGTCTCGTTTGTAAAATGCTTGCTCTAAAATGACAAAGCTTGCTCTAAAATGACGAGCCAAGTTCAAGGATAGGTAAGTTTTGCTCTTTGGTTGCTCGGTAGTTTTCTCGTTGGCTCGATCGTTTGACCTATTGAATTGAAACATAATGTACATAAATAATAACTCAAAATAATAAAATGTTATCTAACTTTATGACATTTTGATGCATTTTTAATAAAAATAACAAACATAAAAATGTGAAACCTATAAACTATATTTAAATATATATATATATATATATATTTTGGTTTGGTAAATTAAAAGAGACTGCTTGGTTCGACTTGGTTTAGATGAGCTTCACTCGACTACTTTACAATCCTAATTGTGAGGGACATAAAACCAATATTGTATTAGTAAAAAGCATCAACTTCTGCTTGTGCTTTATTATCACCGATTGTGGCCTCCTCACGTCCGATTTGGTCGCCTATTGTCATGATAAGTTCGCTCGACTCGTAGACGGTTGTCCTCGGTGGTGGTGGTGCTTAACCAGCGTCAATTGCCGCCTATGGAGGTCCAATTTGGTTGCATATCGCTCGACGGTGATGGTGATAATTGGTTCTGAGTTATTAGTTCTGAATTATTAGTTCTGAGTCTTATACTGAAATGTTTCTTTCAAAAAATAGATCAATGGCTATGACGATATTAACACCAGGAGCAAAACTCATTTGTGTCCAAGACTTTGTTGTCTGTCATGTTTTTAAAACTAAAGATGAAGTGTTTACTATTGGTATGGATGATAGCATCAACGCGTGAGGCCGACATCTAGTTTACATGAAAAAATTAGAAAATGTCGGTTTAATGATCTCCCTATTTGATATGATATTAATCATTTCCTTAAACTGTTCTTAAATCACGTATCTTAGTGTACTTTTTCTGCGCTAGCTATACGATCATAATTAGGTGTTCGTTGAGATGGCCAAAAGACAGGCGATATTAAATATAATAATAAAGAATTAGAAATAATAAAAAGACAGCTGCCTCTAACGTAGAAAAGTTGTCTTCATTAATGAAGGGGAGTTTCTTGGATAGAGGATGAAGGATAGTAGTTGATATAGCAAGAAATCCATTCTAATGAATTCAAATTCTCTTTCTTTAAATAAAAAAATGAAGTACAATTATTATTAAATTTAAAATTAAATTACATGGATATTACTATTATAATTAATAGTTTTGGTCGGTGGCGGTTTTTCTTCTTTTTTTTTTTGTGAAATTTTCTTTTGATTATTATTATTTTTCTAAAATTTTCTTTGATTCTTTTGTTTGTGTGTTTATTTTTTTTTCTTTTTTTTTGTTTGTGTTTTAATATGGTTTGTTTTGTGTGTGTGCTCGAGAATTTGGGATGAAGTTTTTTGTATCTGGACACGTATTTTTTATTTGTAGGGTTCGTTGACGTTGTCTTTCTCCGATTTCCTGCTTTCTTTCTTTTGTTATCGATACCCTGACGATTCTCGCTATTAAGCTTTGGGTTTTCATTTTGTTTGCTCTTTTTGGGGCTTTGATTTTCATCGGTTTTTTATTTTGGACTGTGTCGCTTTCTTACGACTTTGATTTTCGTTTGTTTTGTGTATGGTGTTAGGCTTTGATTTAGTTTTTGGGTTCCGCATGTTCTGATGTGTTATGGATTTGGGGTTTTGGTGTGTTTTACTTTGTGTATTTTACTGATTTTGATTATTTTGATTATGTATTTTGTTTATTTTTTGTTTAACATTTTCTTTGATTATTTTGTTTGTGTGTTTATTTTTTTTTCTTTTTTTTTGTTTGTGTTTTAATATGGTTTGTTTTGTGTGTGGGCTCGAGCATTTGGGATGGGGTTTTTTGTATCTGGACACGTGTTTTTGATTTGTATGGTTCGTTGACGTTGTCTTTCTCCGGTTTCCTGCTTTCTTTTTTTCGTTATCGATACCCTGACGATTCTCGCTATTAAGGTTTGGGTTTTCCTTTTGTTTGCTATTTTTGGGGCTTTGATTTTCATCGGTTTTCTATTTTGGACTTTTTTGCTTTCTTACGGCTTTGATTTTCGTTTGTTTTGTGTATGGTGTTGGGCTTTGATTTAGTTTTTGGGTTCCGCATGTTCTGGTTGTTATGGATTTGGGGTTTTAGTGTGTTTTACTTCGTATATTTTACTGATTTTGTGGTTTTAAACATTCATTTTGATTTTAATTTGGGGTTACATTAAAACTCGCATACGCGCGGCAACACGCCCGCCATAATTACTAGTGTTCAATTAAAAATATTCACCGTTAGTTTCTCATCTTCATAGCTATAATTAATTGATGAGTGTTATTTTTAAATTTATCTCTATCTTTATAAAAAAAATTCATTCCCCATATCTATCACTATTCAATTAAACAATATATTTTTTATGTTTTTTTCCTATTCTATTTTATTTTATGTTTTTTTCTTTTCTAATATATTTTATGTTTTTTACTACTAATATACTATCACAATGTCTATAAAACACTACAAGAAACGCGCGTATTAGCGGCGACTATGTTAGCGACGACAAGGCCTTTAGAGGCGACACCTATTAGTGGCGACGCCTTTAGCGGCGACTTGTCGCCGCTAAAGGTTGCGATCCACCGTTCATTTTTTGAGCCAAATCTAGCCGTCCATAATCAATTAAATCGAACGACTCCGGTTAAATCGTACTGTGACCCTTTAGTCGCCGCTAATGGTAATTGGATATACGCGGTTTCTTATCCTCCCTTCTTTACTTTCCCTCCAACCTACCACCTGCTGCAGCACCATCGCGACCAGCACCAGACTCCTCCGCCACAGCCTCCGACCATCACCTCCGACGCCTCCGCCGCAGCCTCCGACCATCACCTCCGCCGCAGCCTCCGAGCAGCCACCACTTCAAGAGGCCCGCACCACTGCGAGCAGCCACCACCCGTGCACGCGGCCACCACCATCCGACCAGCCACCACCATCCGACCATCCACCACCATCCGACCATCCACCACCATCCGACCATCCACCACCCGCGGCCACCACCCACCGCCCGTACCACGTCACTCGCCACAGCCATCCGTCACAGCACACAATCCGCAGCCACCAGCCACCCACCACAGCCACCCACCACAGCCACCAGCGGTCACAATCCGCTGCTGCTTCTGTTCTGTCGCCACTACTACCAAGATTTTTAGATCTGGTATTTTTTTTGTTTTTTTAAGTTTTTTGTTTTATAGATGTAAATGCTTTAGATTGTGCTTAGTTCTTAAAATTATATTAGTTTGATTAGTGTTAGAAATGGTTAACTTTTGAAATTAGTTAGTGTTAGATTGTGCTTGTATTAGAAATTATTTAGGTATTTTATTAAAGACAAATTAGTTGTATTAGAAATTGACAAATTATTTGTTTGATTAGTGTAAGAAATGGTTAACTTTTGAAATTAGTTGGTTAGTGTTAATTGTGCTTGTATTAGAAATTATTTAGATATTTTATTAAAGACAAATTAGTTGTATTAGAAATTGACAAATTATTTGTTTGATTAGTGTTAGAAATGGTTAACTTTCGAAATTAGTTGGTTAGTGTTTAGATTATAAGGGTGCAACCAAAACCACATAAGGTGTTACCTCATAAGGTGTTACGATGGTTTCCTTTAGCCCCCAGACTATGATGTTTGTATTCTTCAAGGCACACTGCAAAAGATATTGTTGGGTCATTATAAGACTGGTGTAACCAAAACCACTTCACATAGTCAATTTTGGTGCTACATTCAAAGGCTTCCGAAGCCAAGTATGAGAACTTCCGAAGTCTGAAGAGTTCTTCCGAAGACAACGTCTGAAGACATCATCTGAAGACATCAGCTAAAGACTTCAGCTGAAGACATCAGCTGAAGACATCAGCTGAAGACATCAGCTGAAGACATCAGCTGAAGACAAAGTCTGAAGACATCATCTGAAGACATCAGCTGAAGACATCAGCTGAAGACATCAGCTGAAGACAAAGTTTAAAGACAACAGCTGAAGACAAGTTAAAGATCAACGTCTGAAGACAAACTCTACTTCTGAATACAAAGAAGAAGTCCCCAAGCCTCGGAAGAAGCAGTATTCAGAAGTATAAGTGGCTTCGGAAGAAGTTATTCTTCCGAAGCAATTTAACCTTCGGAAGACACTGCTATGACAAGTGGACATAAGTATGGTCTCTGCCATTCCACTGTAGACTTCTGATACAGCATGGCTTCTTCCTAAATAGTCATGTTGTTGACCATACTTTATTCCACTGTTCACCTTTTTATGATAGTATATGTTACCAACTTTAGTTGGTGACAAAAGGTAAGTCAGGGACATGTCCTGACTATTAAATCTCAGATAAAATGTCTGAGATACCTTAACCTATAGTCTTATAGTATAGGCTTTTGGTTAAAGGTTTCCAGCTGGTATCAAAGTATATCCGGCTGTAGGTAGTATTATATATGTATTCTCATCGTAACACATTAAGCAGAGAGCTTGAGCTTGTAAGAGTCTTGTAATCCTTTGAGTTGAGAAGCAATATATAAAAGTACCTTGAAAATTTACTTCCTGTGTTTATTACTGCTTGTTACTTGTTATATTGTGATCAACTCTTGCTAGACTCATTCTGAGTGTTGTTCCAGGTGAGTTTGAGAGAAAAACCACTTGTTAAGTGACTAAAACCGATCCTGTAATTGGTATCAGAGCATCCAGGCTCTTGATTGTGAGATCTTACCATCCAAATCAACTTGTTTTTCACTCCTCCCTACAACCCACTCACTCAAATGGCCGCTCTCACTAAAGCTGATATGGAAACTGGTACCATAACCAAGTCCCCACTGATCACCCCTGAAGACTTTGACACATGGTGCACAAGAATGGAAGGCTTTATCAAGTGTCAAGACTCAAGGATGTGGGACTCCGTTGTCAATGGTCCTTTCATACCAAGCACTACTTCTGCTACTGGTAATCATATCATTCCAAAAGATGTGGACGATTACTCAGAAGAAGATAGGAAAAGAATAGAGCTTGATCAAAGGGCTATTACTTCTCTTCAAACTGCTCTTCCAAACTCCATCTACAGAGGTTTCAAGAAGTGCAAGACAGCTAAAGATCTATGGGATGCACTGAAGGTCATGTATGAAGGATCCAAGGAAACTAAAGAGAACAAGAAAGATCTCTTAAAGCAGCAGTTTGAAAACTTCATTTTCAAGGCTGGTGAGACCTTGACTCAACAATATAACAGGTATGTTGAGATAGTGGATACTTTGGTGTATATTGGAGTACCTCTTGAGAACAGAGACATAGTTAGGAAGTTCATGTCTTCCCTTCCTAAACTATGGACACACTATTGTGTTGTAATCAAGAGAACTTCGGACCTTAAGTCTCTTTCTCTCACAGAGTTGTATGGTATCCTAAGTGCATTCCAGATGGAGATGAACATGCAAAACTCCTCTGGTAACTCCAATAACCAACTGAGTTCAGCCCTTTATGTGGTTGAAAGCGAAAGCATGGAACCACAACATCATTTCCTGTGCTACCCTGACAACTCACATAATGGACCCTATATTACTCTACCTAAGCCTCCAAGGTCTCAACAGGCTTAACAAAACTTCTTTCAGGATAGTTGTGCCTTTGTCTCTGGAAGTGGACACTCTGGTGATTTTCAATATTGCTTTGATGATCTTGAGTGCTTCAGTCCAGATGATGTAGAGTATGTGGACATTGTCCAACAGATGGCTCTTTTAACTTACAGAGCGAAGAAGTTCTTCAAGAGAACTGGAAGGCAATTCCCTTAAAACCCTGTCAACAGCAAGTTTGGGCTTGACAAGACCAAAGCAAAGTGTTACAACTGCTGGGTCACTTTTCTAGGGAATGCAAGGCTCCCAAGAACAACCCTGCCAACTGGGTCACTTTTCTAGGGAATGCAAGGCTCCCAAGAACAACCCGGGAACCCCACAGGCCTCTACACATCCTTCAACCTCAAATCCTGAAGAGAAGACAACTGAAACAGCTTCAATAGCTCAAGAAGTTGACTGGAGCTTTGTTAGGACCGTGTACGTACGGAGTACTAACTGATTTTTTGTTATACCGGATCAAATAGTGCGGAATCCTATTTGATTGGCGATCCAATCAGGGAGAACGTAATCAAGATCAAACCCAACGATTAGAAAACGTTAAGAACGGACTAGGAATGATCTGGGACGTTCTATGAACTTGGAATGGACGAACAGGACGCTCTGGGTCGGCTAGGGTTGCAAGTAGTCGAAGTGTTTTTTTTTCACGAATTAAGTGGTATTTATAGGTTACAGCTATTATTCGTACGACTGAGCCAAGCGACTGGCTCAGCCGTGCGACTGAGTCATACGATTGGTTCATTTGGATGACTGAGTCAGTCTTATGACTCAATCGTACGATTAACTCAATCACCTGATTCATTCGTGTGACCGGCCCATTCGCATGGTCCAGTCGTGCGACTGAATCAGATAACTTAGTTAAACATATTCTTGAACCTTTGATGGTTCAAACCTATGTCTAACAACTATAAACCTATATAACATTGTCATATATGCGTGTACTAATAATTGATATGAATACATATAACATGTAAACAACCAATAAAAATAAAGGAAGAGATTCTCATTATAATAAACAAACGTTACATATGTGTTACAAGAAGAAGTTCTATTATATTGTAGCTCACTAGACTAGAACTGGGGACATGTGTACCAACAAGCTTCAGGGTACAGGATGTGACTCCCGCTCAAGCACTCATGGCCGGAACAGATGATGCTCAAGTATATGAACATCTTTGCACTCCAGCATGTATTGCTAAAGTTAAACTTTATAAGGATTACAATATGGAAACCAGATCTGATGTTGAGTCTTTAAATATCTTAAAATCTGACTTTAAAAGAGCTGAATCTGACTATCAAAAGAAAATTGAGGAGCTAGAGAAAACTGTGTCTCTTTTAAAACATGAACAAACCAATTACAAGACTCAAATCAAAGATCTGATATCCAAGTTGTTTGAAGCACAAGCCCGGCTTGTCACTGCTGAGGCTCAGGCCAGGAAGCAAGCTATTGCTGAGCAAAACTTCCAAGCTATTCTTGCATCATCCTCCCATTCCAAAATGTTTTATCAAAACAAAGGAGGGTTGGGAACCAATGAAATAGATCCACCACACTCTTATGAGTCTATTAGACTACCTAGATGTGGTACTGAGGAGCAAGAGGTTCTAACTGCTGACCCTTCTCCATTGGAATTAAAGGATGAGGCAAAAATAGTGGCCACCACAGGGGAGAAACAGGAAGATACACTTATCTCCACCCGTGAAGATCAAATCCTAACCACCAAGGCAAGAAGAAGCAGAGCTAAAGCTGCTAGAAAGACTGCCAAGAAGGTTGCTGAGTCCAAGCTGAAGATTGACTCAAAGCAAAAAGGTGTCTTCATCTCTGCTGGATTCCAAGTGGTAGGTACTTCTGATTTAGGAAAGGAGTGTAGTACCAGCACTCCTGTCCTATCAAACGATCAGAAGTTGAAAGAGAAAGTTGCTGATGAAGAAAAGAAGTCCAAGAAACAGCAACCTTTAAATTCCCAAAAGGCTAACATCGCATGCATAATGTGTGGTCTGCATAACCACATGGCTAAAGATTGTTACTACAATCCAGCAAGCACACATTATGCAAATAATGTTAGAAAAGAATGAGTCAGGGAAGGTTTCACATTTGGACCATTTCAAACGGTCCAAGTGATGAAAAAGGGAAAGTTGGTCTCGGAAGCCAAGTTGCTTTCGGAAGAAAGTATTTCTTCCGAAGGGAAAATGGATTCGGAAGCCAAAGCCTCTAAGGTTCGAAAGAACAAGAGAGCTCCCTTGAAATCATCCCAGAAGAAGACTGCTTCGGAACAAAAGGTGGTGAAGGCTTCTTCTGAAAAGAAAGAAGCTTCGGAAGAAGACCATGTTGCAAAAGCTTCAACAAGCTCATCCTCCAAGATCAACCAAAGGATGGACTGGAAGATCAAGGAAGATGCTGCAGCCCAAACGTCTTCTTCAACGACCTCTATTGAACCCCAATGCATATCTTTTGGTTCAATTAAGTCATTATCTTTAGAAGAGCCCAAGACCAGCAAGGCTTGGGCTTCCAAACAAAACTAACAATCTCATCTTATGTGCAGGGACATCCATTTGACAAGAACAACAATGTCTGGATTGTAGATAGTAGACGCTCCAGGCACATGACAGGGAACAGATCTCTCCTTCAACAATTCCAGAACTATGATGGAGGGCCTGTCCAATTTGAAGGTGAGGCCGGAGGGTATATTTCAGGAAGAGGAAGTATATCCAATGGTAGAATAACATTGAAAAAGTTCAATTTGTCAAACAGCTTGAACATAATCTGTTAAGTGTTTATCAGTTCTGTGATCAAATGCATCAAATGCTTTTCACAGAACATCAGTGCATTATCCTCAAACCAGGGATGATAATTCCTCCAGAATTGGTGCTTCTTAGATCTCCCAGGAAAGGGGATATGTACAAGCTGGATATGAACAATGCTTCTCCTATGGGTGAAGTATCATGCTTTCTTTCCAAAGCTGATAGTGATAAGTTACCGCTATGGCATAAGCGTATGGGTCATGTAAATTTTAAGACAATGAATAAATTGGCTAAAAATAACTTGGTACATGGTTTGCCTAAAAAGGAATTTTTCTGCAAAGATAACTGTGTTGCATGCCTGAAAGGGAAACAACACAGGTCATCTCATAAATCCAAATGTGTCAACTCCATCACTACTCCATTACACTTATTGCACATGGATCTCTTTGGTCCTACAAGTATAATGAGCATTGGAAGGAAATCATACCGCCTTATAATTGTTGATGATTTTATAAGATTTACGTGGGTATTCTTTTTAAAAACTAAAGATGAAACTGCTGAAACATTAAAATCATTTATTCTTAAAATCGAAAATCAAATTGATCACAAGGTTAAGATCATTAGAAGTGATCAAGGGACCGAGTTTAAGAACTTTGTTCTTGACTCATTCTGTGACCTAAAAAGGATTGCCAGACAGTATAGTGCTCCCAGAACTCCTTAACAAAACGGTGTTGCTGAGAGGAGGAACAGGACACTTATTGAGGCTGCTCGAACCATGTTAGCTGATTCAAAACTACCTCTAACATTCTGGGCAGAGGCAGTTAGCACTGCATGCTATGTGCAGAACAGGGTTCTTGTAGTTAAGCCCCATGTAAAAACCCCTTATGAGTTATGGAACAAGAGGCCACTGTTCATTGGCTTTCTAAGGTCCTTTGGTTGCAGGTGTACCATACTTAACACAAAAGACAACTTAGCAAAGTTTGCTGAGAAGTCAGATGATGCTATCTTTGTTGGATACTCTTCTAGCTCCAAAGCTTATAGAGTATACAACATTAAGAATCAACAATTTGAGGAGTCATCCAATATAGTTGTAAATGAGCACACTCCTTGTGTTAGGGGGAATGGACCTGATTATATCTTTGACTTAGAATTGTTTCTAAACTATTCTAAACCATATTGTGAGAATGTTTAAGATGGAACAGGTGCTCAAGGTGATGCTGATGCTGATGCTAATCAACTATTTGAGCTACCCAGACCTCTTCCAAATTCTCCAACAGCTGAAAGACAACAAGCTTCAACCATTCACAGATCTGATAGTGTAACTATCTCAAGGAATAGTGAAGCTTCAACAAGTGAATCACTTGATGAACCTCAAAGCTCTTCAGGTGATCCATTACAACACCAGGTTGAAAGAAGTAGTATTCTGAAGGAACAGGAAACTGTTAATACTACTTCACGGCCAACCATTGATGATGTTTCTCAGTCATTCAATCAGTCCTCATTAAATGACTTTGAAACATCAGCTGGACAGAGTGATCCAGTTCCTGATTAGAATATGTCCAACCTGGACCTATCTCTGCAACTGGAAGTGATTCCTCGTCTTAGGATTCACAACACTTATCCAACTGAAAACATCATAGGGAATGTCTCTGAAGGTGTGAGAACAAGAGGGCAAACTCATCATGGGAATGTCTGCTTGTACTCATGCTTCTTATCTCAGATGGAACCCAAGAAGGTGGAAGATGCCTTGAAAGATAGTAGTTGGGTTGAATCGATGCAGGAGGAGCTGCTTCAATTCAGAAGACAAAAGGTCTGGAACCTATGCCCACTACCTTCTTGTCAAGTACCCATAGGCACTAAATGGGTATTCAGAAATAAGAAAGATGATAGAGGCTTGATTATCAAGAACAAGGCAAGATTAGTAGCTCAAGGATACACCCAAGAGGAAGGAATCGATTATACTGATGTCTTTGTACCAGTTGTAAGACTTGAGGCAGTTAGGATCTTCCTTGCTTATACTGCATCCAAGAACTTCATTGTCTACCAACTTGATATCAAGTGTGCTTTTCTATATGGGAATATAGATAGGGAAATCTACGTATGTCAACCTCCAGGATTTGAAGACCCACAGCATCCTAACTATGTGTGCAAGTTGGACAAAGCTCTATATGGGCTACACCAAGCACCTAAGCTGTGGTATAAGACTTTGTCTCAGTTTCTCCTGAAGAATGGCTACACCAGAGGTACCATTGATAAGACTCTCTTCATAAAGAAGACTGGAGAAGACATTTTGCTCGTTCAAGTCTATGTTGATGACATCATATTTGGTTTTTCAAATGACCAAATGTGTAAGGACTTTGAGAACACTATGAAGCAGAAATTTGAGATGAGTTCCATGGAAAAAATTGACTTTTTCCTAGGAATTCAGGTGAAGCAATTGAGGGAAGGATTCTTCATCAATCAATCCAAGTATGTCAATGACATCTTAGAGAGATTTGAGATGAAGGACTGTAAGCCAGCCAAGACACCCATACCCAAAAACCATAATCTTTGCCCTGACCTTGAGGGGGAGGATACTGATCAACATCAGTATAGAGGAATTATTGGTTCTCTGATGTATCTCACTGCTAGTAGACCTGATATCATGTTTGCTACTTGCATTTGTGCAAGATATCAGGCTGCTCCAAAGGTGTCTCACCTAGTTGCTGCAAAGAGAATCCTCAGATACCTCAAAGGAGCACCTAAACTAGGTCTCTGGTATCCAACAAATAGTGATTTCAATCTCTATGGGTACTCTGACAGTGATTGTGGTGGCTGCAATATTGACAAGAAATTAACATCAGGAGGATGTCAATTTCTTGGTGGAAGGATCATTTCATGGCAATGCAAGAAACAATCCTGTGTATCTACATCAACTGCTGAAGCTGAATACATTGCTGCTGCTAGCTGCTGTGCACAGTTACTGTGGATTCAGAACCAGATGTTAGACTATGGATTCAACTTCATGAGTACTCCTATCCATATTGATAACAACAGTACTATCTCCATCACAGAAAATCCAGTGAAGCACTCCAAGACAAAGCACATTGATATCAGATATCATTTCATTAGAGATATTCATGAGAAAAATCTGATAAAGTTAATCAAAGTTGACTCAAATGAACAATATGCTGATTTGTTCACAAAAGCTTTTGATGAACAAAGGCTTAAATATCTCATATCAGCTATTGGGATAATAAACATTGATTAAACAACCTCTTTTGAAAACTTTTTAATGTGTTAAGTCTTGTGTCAATACAATTTAAGCCTTGTTACAAAAGATCTCCTTGAAATATTCCCAGTGTAAATTTCTTCCAAAGAGGAATTAACTCTCGGAAGATATTCCCAAATATCCTCCGAAGTCAAATTCCTCCACGGAATTTTTTTTCTCGGAAGAGTTTTTAGTCTCGGAATAAGCGATTGATTTCATATCAGATCTACTTCCGAAGCTTATAAAACTCTTCATTTGGAAAGCAGTTCTTACCTTCGAAAGCAATGATTTGCTTCGGAAGAAAGAATTGCCTTCGGAAGACTAATTACCTTCGGAAACGTTTTATACTCGGAAAAGGGGTTCTTACTGTGTAACGGATATCTTTTTAGGCCCCACTCTGTAAAAAGTAAAGATTTTGTTGATGATAACTGATTATTTAAATTTATCCCTTACCGCCACTGTCATTTTATAACCGCAAACCGCCTCCCTACCACCATTACCGTAATTCTTCCCATTTAAATAATCCAAACTGTTCAATTTCATCTTCTTTTACCAATTTACTGCCCTAAACATTTCCTTCACTTCCAATCCTGCAATTCACCCAAGCTCAAATTTACCCTCTCTTACAATGGCGCAAAACCCTCAGCATAACCAGGTCGCATTACTTGATTCTTCAAGAGATTCTGACTTCACTGAAATCATCACCTTTCTTTCTGAATCAACCTACTACACGGCGCTTACTATTAACCCCACCGTTTACTCTAACCACATGACCGAATTTCGGAGAAACGGTCAAGCCGAAATCCTAAATGGGGTTCGCGTCCTACGGACCCGCATTTGTGGACAGGAGTTGATCATAAGTGAACAACTCATCAGAGAGCATCTAGAGCTTTATGATGATGGAGCTCCTACTGAGTTTCCCAAAGAAGACTTGGATGGCACACACATCCTCATGGGATATGGTTGAGATGTGAGCAGGTCAACCGTATACAAATTCAACTTCTCACATCATTGGAAGTTTCTCCTGCACATCGTTCTTCACTGCCTATCCAACAAGTCTGGGGGATGGGATCAAATCCCATATGAACTAGGATGCCTAGTTCACGGGTTGGTGAGAGGCCTGCGCTTCAATTACTCAAGGTTTGTGTTGACCAATTTAATTGGAAATCTTAGAAGGGAGACATTCTTCATGTATCCCCGATACATTCAACACTTCATAAACTACGAGTTGGAACAGAGCAAGCTTGTCTGCGCAGCTGCTCTAACTGTTCCTCAAGTGCGGCCTGCCATCTTCATAACTTTGAAGAAGGTGTCCATCAACTTTACTGGCAGGTATACTCCTTTACCTCCAGACATGATTGAGCGCATAGCTCCTGGTGACATCCCTGTTAACCCAACAGGTGATGAACCCACACCAGCAACGACCACCATAATGCCAACATTACCTTCTCCATCCATCAAATTCACTTACCAAAGATGCCCCAAACGAACCCTTGTTCAATCTACTATGATTGAACAAGCTCCTCCAGTTCAACCCAAAAGGACTAGAGTGGAAACATGGGCTCCCACTCAGTCTGAGATCCCACCATCCTTCACCATTGACCTCAATATGGGCATTGAGTCTCCTCAGTCTCAAACCCAAGAGCCCGACACCCAAGCTTTTAGCCTACAGGGTGAGTATTTACACTCCCATGTGAAGCCAATAGTTCCCTGATCAGTAGGCCTAACCTCCCTATCGTTTACTGATCTGCTCCTTAAAACTGATGAAGAGATAACATCTCTCCATGGCCATAAAGTTGATCTACAACACCCTCTCCAAGATCAACAGAGCCTGGAGACATCCCTTATCTCTAGCCCCCATCAGCAAGCCTTAACTGAGGTGAGTCCCACTGATGTGGAGGGGACTCATGTAGGCTCAGCTGCCACTACTCAGAGTCTCTCATTGAGCTCTCAGGACAGTGGTAACATCAATCAGACTGAGTCTACGGCAACTTTGCCCATTGATGTCTCTGAAGGAGATAACTTTGAGTAAAGGTATCCAGGGTGCCAAGAAGCCACATCTGGTGGTGAGACTGAACATACTAGGTATGTTATCTCATCTCCCCGTGATTCTTCACTTGAAGATGAGGGAAGTATGCAACTCACTATTCAGTACTTGATCTCTAAGGTCTCAAACCTTGAATCTCAGGTTAGGATCTTAGAAAATAGGTCAGCAACTCAGCAACTTGAGATTGACAATCTCAAGGCTAAACTAGCTGAGAAATAGACGGAGAGGTCTGTTAGGCATGTACCTATCCAAGTCTCATTGACTTCTTCCTCTAGCTCATCTAGCTCTCAAGATGATGCTACCAAAAGGGGGAGAATGTTCAGAGACAAACACCTGAGGAACCACCGATCCAGTCCTCAACTTCCCAAATCATCACCATGCCTGAGTCATCTCAATCTACTCTTAAGATTGACTCACACATGCTTCATGATCTCTACAGACTTTTCACAAAGTATGTATTGAGATCCTCTTTCGATCAGCCCAGCCCTGACACCACACTGATCTACTTTGGAGCTGAAGAGCTTCAAAGGCTGACTGTACCTTCTACCATTGTGGAAGAAGTTGGTCAACCTAAGGTCCACATGGAACCTGAGATTAACTTTAAAGGGGAAATGGGGATTGATGGCCTAGCAACTGAAACAGTTGGGACAGAACTTGCATTTACTTCCTCTTCCGAAGCTAAAGTTAAAGCTTCGGAAGAACAGACTGAAACTTCCAAAGCTAAAGTTAAAGCCTCGGAAGAACAAGATAAGTCTTCCGAAGCTGAGATGGAAGCTGCGGAAGGACTATTCAAAATGTCCGAGGAACTGATCATCACAGATGTCATTGCTGAAATAGCATCTGAGTTGAGCAGGGAGGACATTTCTAATCTACCTCCATCCCAAGAACCATCTCTGCCTCTCTCTCAATCTGAACCCTATATCCAAGAACCACCACAGTCAAAAGACAAAGGCAAAAGGAAAATGACTGCGGAAGAGATTCAGGAAGAGGAGAATATTGCAAAGCTGAAAAGGAAAGGTAGATTCCTGGCTGAGAAGCTGTTAGCTGCTAGTTCAAAGGCAGCTACAGCCAATCAGGAAGCTATCAACAATAAGAAGAGAGAGGAACTCATTGATCAGCTCATCAACCTAGGAGCTGCAAATGAGGAGACACTCCTGCTACCACTAGAGGAGTTGGTGACTTTGGAGAGGTCAACCATGCTAAGACAAGAAGAAGAAGCCAGGTTGGCCTTAGAGAGGGAAGAAAAAGAGCAGAGGAAAGCAGCCTTGCAGCTGAGAGAAGCTAGGATAAAATTCCTACTCTCCAGAGGATTCAACCTTCAAGACCTTTCTCCCCATGATAATGATACGATCCTCTGGCTCCACAACAAAGAGCAGGATCAAATGGAGAAAGAAAGGAAGAAGGCTGCAAGGGAAAAAGGCAGAGAGAAGAGGAAGAAGGAAGAAGAGGTAAGGATCTCTGCAACCAAGAAGCTTAGTGACAAAGCCTGGATGAAAGACTATCTCCGGGCTCACGGCTTATCTGGTAGGCAGGTGGGTCCTATGTCTGAAAAGACACTCCAACGGATTGTCAGCGAAATTAAAGCTGACATCCGTAGGGGAGAGAGGAGGGAGATGTATAGAAGGGGATAGGGAATGATCTTCACCCCAACCACTCAACCACAACCAACCACTCAACCACAACCAACCACTCAACCACAACCAACACCAGAAGAACCAATCCCATTCTCCTTTCCCATCAAAACCGAGCCCTTAGATGAAACCTTCACCCCTGAACCTACAACTCTACCCATACTTACTTCATCACCACAACCACCTAAACTTCCCATCCTTAAACCCAAAACACAACCTAGAACCACTGAACCCAAACCTACCCAACAGATCCCAGACCATCCCCCCAGCCTTCTCAATATCTCTCTCTTGAAGAGTTTAAGGAAATCAAGACAAAGCTCAACAACTGCATAACTCTGAGCAACATCTCCTGTGAGGAAGATTTCATCAATATCACCTATATTGATAACTCTTCAAGTTCCCTCACACTAGATCAATTTCTTGATTGCCTGGAGGAACTTTGGGCCAGCTGCAAGACTTCTTGGTCTCAACTCTGATTCTCTGAATGCTGAAGAGAAGGGACTTAGAAGAAAACTGGTGACTCTGCTGGATACAAGAAAGTAGGACAGGATTCCTAGTCAGTCTCCTACGCCAAAGAAAAGCATAATCCAGTGGAGGTTCGATGAAGCTTCTCACAACTTTGTTATGGAAAGGGAGAATGGTGAAATTATCCGATTCAATGCCACTTCTCTGTTGCACCTCAGCAGATTTGACATTGCTGAGCTTGCAGAGAATCCATTCTCCAACCCCTCCAACTCTGAGACTACTGCTATCATCAGAAATCATCTCAGTAGTCTTCACTTGGCCGAGCTAACTGCAAAAGCCAAGATCAAAGAAGAGTTGAAGTTGAGAAGACAGGAAGAAAAGGAAAGACCTACCACCAAGGGAGCAGCCTTTCTACAGATGGTGGAGGGTCCGGAATTGGAACCTATAGTTAGATGGGAATATGACTATAGTTCTCATCAACTAACTCTTTTCAGAGGGCCACATGAAAGGGTACATATAATCCAAGGTAACAGACTGGATGTTCTGTCTACCAAGGATTTGTACAAACTTCTCAGCACCACATCAGGGAAGAACAAAGAAACAGATAGATATCTACTTTCTTTGGTGCTAAAAGTTTTGAGAAGAAGAGATAAGTAAAGTTTGGTAACATCAACCTAGGGGGAGTTTGTTGGGTCATTATAAGGCTGGTGCAACCAAAACCACTTCACATAGTCAATTTTGGTGCTACATTCAAAGGCTTCCGAAGCCAAGTATGAGAACTTCCAAAGTCTGAAGAGTTCTTCCGAAGACAAACTCTGAAGACATCATCTGAAGACATCAGCTGAAGACATCAGCTGAAGACATCAGCTGAAGACATCGGCTGAAGACAAAGTCTGAAGACATCATCTGAAGACATCAGCTGAAGACATCAGCTGAAGACATCAGCTGAAAACAAAGTCTGAACACAACAGCTGAAGACAAGTTAAAGATCAACGTCTGAAGACAAACTATACTTCCAAAGACAAAGAAGAAGTCCCCAAGCCTCGGAAGAAGCAGTCTTCCGAAGTATAAGTGGTTTCGGAAGAAGTTATTCTTCCAAAGCAATTTAACCTTCGGAAGACACTGCTATGACCAGTGGACATAAGTATGGTCTCTGCCATTCCGCTGCAGACTTCTGATACAGCATGGATTCTTCCTAAAGAGCCATGTTGTTGACCATACTTTATTCCAATGTTCACCTTTTTATGATAGTACATGTTACCAACTTTAGTTGGTGACAAAAGGTAAGTCAGGGACATGTCCTGACTACCAACTCTCAGATAAAATGTCTAAGATACCTTAACCTATAGTCTTGTAGTATAGGCGTTTGATTAGAGGTTTCCAGCTGGTATCAAAGTATATCCGGCTGTAGGTAGTACTATATATGTATTCTCATTGTAACTCATTAAGCAGAGAGCTTGAGCTAGTAAGAGTCTTGTAATCCTTTGAGTTGAGAAGCAATATATTAAAGTACCTTGAAAATTTACTTCCTGTGTCTACTACTGCTTGTTACTTGTTATATTATGATCAACTCTTGCTAGACTCGTTCTGAGTGTTGTTCCAGGTGAGTTTGAGAGAAAAACCACTTGTTAAGTGACTAAAACCGATCCTGCAGATATGGTTTGGCATAATACCGGACGATCA
The DNA here is from genome assembly GCA_024085815.1 of Flaveria linearis. NCBI lineage: Eukaryota > Viridiplantae > Streptophyta > Magnoliopsida > Asterales > Asteraceae > Flaveria > Flaveria linearis. The sequence goes on from CM044001.1 coordinate 78,917,989, forward strand.
GAAGATGGTACGATGTGTTATCCTGTTGATGGTTCTTCATGGAAAGATTTTGATATAAAGTACCCTACCTTTTCAAGAGAACCCCGAAACGTACGCCTAGGACTTGCAGCTGACGGTTTCAATCCATTTGGTAACATGAGTTCGGCTAGGACTTGCAGCTGACGGTTTCAATCCATTTGGTAATATGAGTTCAAGCCGGTCGGTGAACTTAACGATCTGTTTGTTCGTGAGGTTGGGATATATACGGAGGACAATTATCCCTTTAATGTACGTTCATGGCCTGATCTTTCTGATGCTCAGAAGAATGCGTTGGAGGAGCATATGGCGGTAACGTTTATATGTTTTATGTTTATTGTTCGGTATTTATTTAACTAACTTTTTTAACTTAAATTTAGCGACGCTTCGATTTTGATGAGATTTTGCGAGATTGTGAACGCGCTTAAATTGAGGGTGGCATTCGTTCCGTATATTTCAAACGATTCAGAGATCAAAAAAACGTTGCAAAAAGACACTTTGAGCGTGTTGGAGGATATGAAGATGTGGAACAAGCAAGGCCCAACCCTCCAAAGGGAATGAATCATGAAAATTGGAGGAAAACAATTGATTTTTTCTTAAGTAACGGACACAGAAAAGCCTCATCATCAAACAAAGCAAACCGGCAACAACAACAATACACTAATCGTGGGGGGACTACCTCGTATAGAAGTTATTGTTACAAGAAGGTAATGCTTTTGTTATTTGGATGTGTATTGTATACAATTATTTATTTAATATATGATATACTTTTAAATGTTAATCAGAATAAGAGCAGACTTGAGACATTTAAGAATGCTCATACAAGTAAAGATGGGACATTTGATACGGAGATAGCTGAGCAACAATATGTAAGTTTTATATAAAGTAGGGGTTTGAAATATTAAAGTTGGAGTCTTTATATATATATATATATATATATTAAATCATTTTTGTTAATTAATATAGAATCAACTCAAAGGACGGTTTGATGAGTTAAGTCAATCCCAAAACGAAGAAAATTGTTCATCACTGAACGAGGTCGAAGTTTTTGGGTCGGTGTTGGGAGAACGCCGCGGTCATATTAGAGGGATTGGACGTAAACCGTCTTCATCTACAGGCTTGACTTCGTTTGTCCATGAGCAGGAACAAACACCTCAGACACTTTCAGAGATATTAAAGTTATATAAGTTTTATCTGCTTAAACTTGAAGGTGTTAAGTGTATCATTGTTGATGTATCTTAAATGGGTCAAAATGGGTAAATTTAAGTTGAATTATATATATTTTGGTTGAAATGGGTCAAAATGATACAAACACACTTGATATAGTTAAAAACATGCTAATTTGAGTTAAAACGGGTCAAAATGGGTAAATTTAAGTTGAATTATGTACATTTGGTTGAAATGGATCAAAATGATACAAACATACTTGATATAGTAAAAACCACGCTAATTTGAGTTAAAACCGGTCAAAATAGGTAAATTTAAGTTGAATTATGTACATTTGGTTGAAATGGATCAAAATAATACAAACACACTTGATATAGTAAAAACCATGCTAATTTGAGTTAAAACGCGTCAAAATGGGTAAAAATAAACTTTAAATGCTTAAACTTAAAGGTGTTACCTATATCATTGTTGGTTTATCTTAAACAGGTCAAAATAGGTAAATTTTGATTGAAATGGATCAAAATAATAGAAGAACACATTATATACTTAAAGTTGTATGTCTGATCTTATAATTTACACTTTGTCAAAATACAACAACTTATAATGTATGTTTTGTTTTGTAGGCTCAAATCGCAAGTTTGTTTCAAAATGCAAACTTTATGTCGTAAATTACGGAACTTATTGCCTCTCAAAAAGGTACACAACAAGCTGATGAAGATGATGATTCGGACGAGGACGATGAATAGGATAGCGGTTAAGTAGTTTAAGTTTATTTTAACGACATTTGAAGCTGAAGTTAAACAATGTATTTAGCATAACATATTTAGTTAAACCTCGTATTGTACTTCTTAATACTATTTGTATGTTTATGTTATTTGTGTTGTTAGGAAATCTGGGTTTATTTTTACACAGGTTTATTCGGTTTATAAAAATGGAAAATTAAAAAAATAATAAAAAATTTTAAAATGAAACCCAGAATTTTTTAGTAGAATATATAGCGGCGATACTGTCGCCGCAAAAAGTGTCATTAGCGGCGATACCTTTAGCGGCGACTATTCAGCGATGACTAGGTTTCCATTAGCGACGAGTTATTAGCGGCGACATGTCGCCACTAATACTAATAGCGGCGAAAATGGCTACCAATAGCGGCGACCGCTGTCACCGCTAGTGGTCTTCTTCCTTGTAGTGAAATAATTTATAAGAGTGGAAAGTGAACCTCAAATATGGAGGATTAGTTAACCATCCCCTAAAAATATAAGGTTGGGGTATGGAGATGGGCAACGGGTTGGAGTATTTTTTTAGACGTTTTTCTTAAAATATGAGTATGGGGAAGAGGATGAAGAAACCATATGAAAGATAGTATAAAATTATGGATTTTACACTTTTTACTTTTACTCGATATAAATAGTTTTGATATTAAAGCTCATAAGAGAAAGGTTTCTAAATTAAATAGTCATATGAGGGTAAATTGACAATTTTAATTTAGTGGTTATTTGGCAGCATCTTATTAGTCACTAAGATGCTACCATTTAATTTTGGAACGAAAATATTTATTAAAACTGCATTGTAAAATTTGAACTCACAATCATTTGGTTACCAAACCTTTTAATCATTAGTCACTAAGATGCTACCATTTAATTTTTTGGAACAACTCCTATTACCAGGAAAATATTTATTTAAACTGTATTGTAAAATTTGAACTCACAATCATTTGGTTACCAAACCTTTTAATGGTCATAGCTTTTAATTGTTAGGAGGTAACCTTGACGAATAGTTACAAGATAACCTCTTCGTGTGACATTTTAACCATTCGGTATTAAGTTTACATTTGAACAATTTATAGGTAGCTTTTTAATGACCACTAAAACGCTATCAAACAAGCACTTAGATTTGCAAAATAAGAGACAAAAATAAGAGAGAAAAATAAGATTATTCACTCATTCTACTAATTGGTTATCACATACGTCACAAACATATAACTAATCTGACTTTACAAGCACAAACTCTAAAGCCACACATAATGCGACATGCCTAAAATAATATGGCTTTATAACACTTTCTATTATACTAAAAATTATCAAAATTATACTTTTGGATAATGTTATTTCTAACTCAATATTAATTATGTTGGCTTATTAAAAATCTTACTAAGAAAACCCAGTAACACAAAACTTAATCAAAGGAGAATGAGTACCACTTTTATAGAACTCCCCCTCAATTTATCATATAACTTTTAGCCTATAGAGTACAATCTTTTGTGATACTTGTTTCACTTGATATATGATGTAGTCCACTTTGATTTGAGTGATTCATGTTATATTGCTTTCATATGACATAGTCAGACTTCTTTTGCTTACTATGAAATTGTTTTGTATCCATAAGTAAAACGTATCCGGATTCAAATCAAGCTCTACATGAGTCCAAAAGTTATGCTACATCAGCATTTTCAACTAGCGTGGATACCATATTCTTCTCGTACGACAATCCCATGTCTCGAATCCTACAAATAGTTCAACTTATTCCGGTAAAGCTATCTCGTTTAAACCATGCAAGAAAAACCCAATTGGACAAAACCATTGCTAAGAATACAAGTAGAATGCACACCATGCACAATTAACAACTTACTTCATAATGATGTTAAATTAGATAAACTGATGCTACTCAATCTTATTATTTTGTCTTACTAAAAACTTTACTAAGAAAAACCCATAAAGGATAAAAACTGAATAAAGAAAAAAGAGCGCAACCTATTATGGGTTCTTCCATAAAAACTTTCCATGCGTTCTAGGCTGGACAGTGTCACGAAGACTTTAGTTCACTACTTCGATAGAAGTTCTAATTTCTCAATTAAGTTCTAAAAGACCCCCCCCCCCCCCCCCAACCCACCCAAAGCTACCCTGGGGTAATGCGCTTACTTGGTTAAAGAGTTATAGAAAAAGACGTACTTTACTTAAAGAATTGATATGTTTTAAACTATCAAAATCTTATATGTATAAAATGTTTAATGCACAAGTGTAATGGTAAATGAAACGTAAAGTTTTATTAAGCCAATTCATTATCAAAATTTGCTAGGTCCTTCTATGAACATAGTCTTATAGGTCCTTCTCTGGACAAAATGTTATGTGTTCTTCCATGGACACACTCTCATGGTTTTCATGGACATAACGTTATAGAGCAGTGCCTTTGTAGATAGCTAACGGTTCTACAACTGGATATAGGTTACGGTACTGAAGGCTAAGATGGAGTGATGACAATCATTCATGAAGTGTTCATGACCTCAAAGTTATGTTTGCACATCTATATACTTAAATGTTTGGGTTACAATGTATGTTTAAAGTAAGATTTTTCTTAAATGTTATGTATCTTTTATACATATGTTAAGTTTGCACAATATAGTAATGTTATGATGTAAATATCATCTTTTATGTAAAAAGCCCCAATTAGTTACTAATGAAACTAAAACACATAGATAGACTAACTTTATTATGCACATCAGTTTGTAAATTTAATTAAGAGTGTTATGGGCGCTATGGATGGCATTATTTGGAATGGAAATGAAAGCTAGCATATTTGGAAACCGGCATCCTATTATTTGACACTTTATATTTATTTTAAGGATTCTATGATTGACTTATCTTGCATGTTATGTTAAGCTTAAATGTTTTTCCGCTGCGTATGAATGAAATTTTAGTTAAAGAACAATGTTGGAAATGTGTAAATATAGGTTTTGAGACCCCCAAGACTAGGCCGTTTCAAGTTAGTAGCTGGGGATCAAGTTTAGATGACAGCATATGCTATATGAAAATTGACGAGTATTGTAAATGGTTTCTTTATCATTCAAGTTTGTAATGATTTACATATCCAAGAAACAATTACAGTTAGAGATGTCTCTTACTTTTGTAGTCATTAATGAATACTTTTCCTCTAGATAATATTTCGATCAATGTGTATCCTCATTTTGACACCATAAACACGACATAGCAAGATTTAATATTTGAAACTCCATTTTCTATAATATGTTTTCACCCGTTAAGGATCATGAAGACAACATACCAATGCTAATCAAACTTGTGTATGTATGTATGGTTGTATGTATGCATGTGTGTACACTTACCCCAAGATGACCGTACTTAGTGACTTAGTGTTACAACAAAGATTAAAGGATTAAAGTGAGGAACAATTGTGGTGCCCGATAAATGAAAGATGTTCTTTATAAAAGAAAGTTAACTACTGTAAACCACCATGCACATTCCCTTATTATATTTGTGGGGCTTTAAGCACTTTTTTAATATATCTAATTAACCAAGTAATTATAACTAAGATTTTATTATATTTTTTAATAAGATTAACCCATCTCCATTTTCTATTACTTTTTGGGATCTTCTCATGCTCTCTTCATGGTCCCCGATAAAGCATGTGGTTAGGGCAATTCCTTCTTTCTATTGTTTTTACATCAGATACAAAAAATAAACCAATTTGCTACAAGATATACAAGTAATATCAATAAACACAGTTTTCACCAATGAATATTATTAGGTGGTGTAGTTTTTCTTTAAACAAAACACCTACACTACTACTAACAATATTTATTGGTTGAGGACTAATTATATTGTTATAATTTGTATATCTTGTAGTAAATTGATGTGCTCCTTATATTTGATGTAATAACAATAAAGTGATGGAATTGCCTAACCACATGCTTTACCGGGGACCATAAAGAGAGCATGAGAAGATCCTAAAAAGTAATAGAAAATGGAGATGGGTTAGTCTTGTTAAAAAACTTCTACAACATTTATTTCTTATAACAATTACAGTTAAGCAGTTATTCATCTTTTATTGTCATTTATGTAAAAATGTATTTATATAAAATTCTTGAACATAAAGATATCCTAGATATTATGTTAATAGTAAAAGGTGTTGTGTATGCATGTGACACAAGTGAACAATAACTCAAGAGGCCAATTCGGTCGAGTCACGTAACACATAACAACTTCCCTGTTGGTTCTTTTCTTTTTCAACTTTTCAGTCATCTCATTAAATTTAAGTTTTCTTTTGGTTACTTGATTTTTAAATTGTGTTTGCATAAACATTTAAAAATCAAGTAATAAAAAGAAAAACTTAAATTTAATGAGATGACGACACCGACAGCCACCAACGTTCAAATCTCCGACCACATCACCCCCCCACCCACCGGCGACCTCCGCCGACCTATCCACAACCGGCGACCTCCGCCGGCCTAACCCGAGAGCATCTCCTTCGCGGTACTCACCCGAGAGCATATCCTTCTCATCCGAAGAGCATCTCTCTCGGCTACTCAACCGCCGGCTGTCTCTCGGTCGACATCTGCTACTCTCGGCTACTCAACCGCCGGCTGTACCCGACATTCTGCTACTCAACCGCCGGCTGTCTCTCTCGGCTACTCAACCGCCGGCTGTACCCGACATTTTGCTACTCTCGGCTGTCTCGCGATCGACAACACCTCAACTTCTGAGCATCTCCTTCGCGAATATAGGGTTTTATTGTTGTTAGTCTTCTTCTGCCTTGGATTCGCAACCCTAACTGAAGGTTGCTAAATCTAAGGCACATCTGAAGAACCGCACATCTGGTGAGATTGTTCCTTCTCTCTCTCTCTCTCTCTTTTAGTTTCTAGTTTAGGCTGATATTGGCTGGGTTAGGAGTACCAGCAGCTGTTGAGATATCTGTGTTGCTTTCTGTTGCTCTTTACTGGTTTACTGGTTTACTGGTGCATCACTTGTGTGATCTGTTTTCTGTTGCTCTTTACTGGTTTGTGTGATTTTAATCCTTGACTCCTCTTGATAGGTTTACTGGTTTGTGTGATTTCTGTTTCTCTTTATAGTTTACTGGTTTACTGGTTTGTGTGATCTGTTTTCTGTTACTCTTTACTGGTTTGTGTGATTTCTGTTGCTCTTTATAGGTTTACTGGTTTACTGGTGCATCACTTGTGTGATCTGTTTTCTGGTGCATCACTTGTGTGATATAATTCTTGTCTATTTTTCTGCTGACCGTTTAGTTCTGTGGTTTGTGCCTAATTGATTAGTGGTTATAACTTGCTGATTAGTTGTATAATTGTTAGTGTTTTGATATTAATTGCTGAGTAAGTTGTATATTGTTGGTTGAGTTGTTGTGTTGAGCACTTGTGGGTTGTTGTCTTCATTTCTGGTCAATCTTAGAACTGTTCTCTGCATAGGTTTCATTGGCGTATTTGAATCTATACTCAGGATAGTGTGTCATTGTGTGAAGTGGTGATCATTCTTGCTATTTTTTGATTAAGTTCTGGTCCATCGTGTACTGTTGACCGCGTGTGACGGATTGCTTTTGATTGTGCTTTACTTCTGCTATAATTCCTTTTTTAGGGGTTGTTCTAGTAGACTCTGTCAGGTAATATAGACAGCAGGTGTCATTATGCTGCCCCGAGATCATGTTCGGTGACGAGAGGTGCGAATACAAGGAAAAAGGATTTTAGATTAAAAGTGGCATCGTGGAATGTAGGAACCCTAACTAGTAAGTTACTAGAGTTAATTGATGTGCTAAGGAAACGTAGGGTTCAGATAGCGTGTCTCCAAGAGACTAGATGGCGGGGTAAGAGAGCAACAGAGTGCAATAGTTATAAACTATGGTATTCAGGGTCTGACGGAACGAAAAATGGAGTAGGGTTTCTAGTTGCTAAGGAACTCCAAGATAATGTAGTGGAGGTAAGAAGATACGATGATAGAATTATGCTGTTAAGAATAGTAATAGGGGATGAAGTAGTGGCAGTAGTTAGTGCGTATGCTCCACATGTTGGACTAGGAGAAACAGAAAGAAAAAAGTTATGGGAGAGTTTAGATCACGTTATGGGTGACATACCTAGAGACGAAAAATATGCATAGGAGGGGATTTTAATGGGCATATCGGTAAGGATAATAACCACTTCCAGTTGGTGCATGGAGGCTTCGGGTATGGCCTTAGGAATGAAGGCGGTAAGGAGCTTCTTGACTTTGCAGTAGCGCATGACTTAGGAATCATAAATTCGTTTTTTAAGAAAAGAGAATCGCATCTAATCACGTTTAGCAGCGGCGGGAGACACACACAGATAGACTATTTGTTGACGAGGAGAGAAGATCGTAGCTCGTGGAAGGACTGTAAGACAATCCCAGGAGAGTCAGTCGTGACACAACATCATATGTTAGTGGCGGATATACGCGTGAAGAGACCAATTGTCCAACAAAACAAGAGAATTAGACATACGATCAAATGGAGCCAGCTCAAGGACGAAAACATTACCATTTTTAGAGATAAGGTCATACCAATGAACCACCATGGACCACAGGAAGACGCAAACCAAAAGTGGGAGGCCATGGCAAATACGCTCATCCAAGCAGCTAAAGAAACGCTTGGAGTTACAACAAAGAGGACAGTCGACCATAAGGAATCTTGGTGGTGGAACGAAAATATACAGGAGAAGATACGAATTAAACAACAAAGTTTCAGAGAGCTTATACGCTGTAACAATGAGGAAGAACGCCCAGAGCTAAAAGATAAATACAGGGAGGCTAAGAGAGAGGCGAAGAAATCGGTGTCAGAGGCGAAGAACGCGGCGTATGAGATGATGTATAAACGACTAGAGACGAAAGGAGGAGAGCATGACATATTTAAGTTAGCCAAGGCAAGAGACAGCAGAAGACAAGACCTGAGAATTGTGAAGTTTATAAAGGCTGCGGATGGAAAAGTTTTGGTGAACGACAAGGACATCAAGGGGAGATGGAAAACTTACTTCGATAACCTTTACAACATAAAGAACCCAAATCAACAAGCTGAGATAGATAATACAACCCAAACAACACAACAAAACAATTGCTATTGTAGAAGCATCACAGTAGACGAAGTTACGAGAGCTATGAAGAAAATGGGAAGGGCTAAAGCGGTGGGGCCAGACAACATACCGATTGAAGTGTGGAAATGCTTGGGAGATGAGGGGCTCAAATGGCTAACAGATTTATTCAACACTATCTTTACGACAGGGAAGATGCCGGACCAGTGGAGAACCAGTGTTATAGTCCCCATATATAAGAAAAAGGAGATGTACAAAGTTGCAAAAATTACAGGGGAATAAAGCTATTGAGTCGCACGATGAAATTATGGGAAAGAGTTATTGACACGAGAATTAGACGAGAAACTCAGATAGCATCAAACCAATTTGGATTTATGCCAGGACGCTCTACGACTGAAGCAATACACGCCATAAGGAGGATAATGGAGAAATACAGAGAAAAGAAAAGGGACCTCCATATGGTATTCATTGACCTAGAAAAGGCCTATGACAGCATTCCGCGTCAACTAATTTTGGAAAGTCTACGAATTAGAAGGGTACCAGAGAGGTATATCAAAATAATCAAGGATATGTATGATGGGGCAAAAACGTGTGTGCGAGCCCCGATCGGAGACACAGACTCCTTCACAGTCGAAGTGGGACTCCACCAAGGATCGGCACTGAGCCCATTTCTCTTCACAGTAGTGTTGGATGAGATGACCAAGTCTATACAACAGCCAGCTCCGTGGTGCATGCTCTTCGCGGATGATATGGTCTTAATATCGGAATCTAAAAGGGTGCTTAACGACAAGCTAGAACAGTGGAGAGCAGCACTAGAGCGCAAAGGTTTAAGGATAAGTCGCTCAAAGACAGAATACATGCATTGTAACTTTAGTGACGAGGCGGAAGAGGACACCCAAATCAGTATTCAGGGTATGGCGGTCCCACAAACGTCTAGGTTCAAATACCTGGGCTCGTACTTGCAGGAGGACGGAGAGATACACAGCGATGTAGCGCACCGTGTTCAAGCAGGATGGTGCAAGTGGAGAGCAGCATCAGGGATCCTATGTGATAAGAGGTTTCCAGCAAAACTAAAGGGAAAGCTATATTGAGTGGCAGTACGTCCAGCTATGTTATATGGAACAGACTGCTGGGCCATAAAGAAATCGTACGAGAAACAAATAGAGGTAGCAGAAATGCGAATGCTGAGGTGGATGTGCGGTCACACAAGACTTGATCGGATAAGAAACGAAGTGTTTCGACAGAAGCTAGAAGTGGCCTGTATCGCAGATAAAATACGAGAGGGAAGATTAAGATGGTTTGGGCATGTCAAGAGGAGACCAATGGCGGCACCAGTTAGAGCAGTAGAGAACATCTAGAAGGTAGGAGGAGTAGAGGAAGACCTAGATTGACTTGGGATGAGGTAATTAGGCGAGATATGATACACTTGCACCTCTCTGAGCACATGATCGAGGATAGGACTGAGTGGAGGCGTAGAATTAAAATTAAGGACTTCTAGTTCGACCTATAGGCAGGAAGGGTATTTGAAGTCTGGTTGCGGGGCCTGATGTCTAAGTAGCCCATATCTGCCCTTTAACGGTGATTCTACATGCACCTAGGATATATGTATGCTGTGTTGTATGATTTATTGTGTGCTGTAGGCTATGTGTTGTATGATTTATTGTATGATGTCTTGCTATCGATATGGCTTTTTGTATACTGTATGCTATGTGTTGTATGGTTTATTGTATTGTTGTCTGGCTTTCAGTATGGCTTTTGCTATCGAGTCGGGGGTCTCTTTGGAAGCGGTCTCTCTACCTAACAAGATAGAGGAAAGACTCGCCTACACCTACCCTCCCTAGACCCTGCTCTTGAGTGGGATATACTGGGTTCGTTTGTTTGTTTGTTTGTTTGTTTGTTTGTTTATAAACATTTTGATATCTAGAATAGGACCGTCACAACTTTCTATATTCGGGGAAAATGTCACAAAAAAGTAACCAATTTTAAAATTGTTATAATTTAGTCACTCATGCATATTTTTCTCAACGTTCCATATCAGCATCAAAAGATAGAATAAATATTCTCTAATTGACAAAAAGTATAACATGCTAAAAAACATGTTGAGACTTTTAGTTTATATAAAATATGAAAACTAAATGATATAATTGAAACACTTTTAAAATTTAAGTTATCTAATTGGAACATTTTGAAACTTGTTTACTATTTTACAAAGTAACGATTTCTATTTGCGTACATTAACATTAACCAGTGGTGAATTACAGGTTAAGTCGTGGGCCTTATTTTTTAACTTAAAGAGAGTAAACTTTCGGGGGTGGTTTTTAGCTTTTGTTAAAGGAATCAAAGCACGCCATGGTGCATGTGATCACATCTATAATTACATCTTGTAATTCCAATTTTCAAGTCATATATTTGCTTCCCTTTTAAGGATTTTACCATTTTTAATACAAAAGGGTTGTTGCATGCCTCTATTTGTGGAAACACCTTGGCATAATTAATATACACACTTTTATAAGTTTTCTTAATTTTTAGAGTAAATTACAGATTACTTCCTTTATTAATATATGAAATTACATGGTATGTCCTTTAGTTTTAATAATTACATATCATGTCCTTTTATTAAAAGATTTTGCACACATAATATCCTTTACACTAACTATCATTTAAATGTACGGTTAACTCAGTTATGTGCCCACTCACATGAGCCTATTTTTATCATTTTTTTTCACGTCTAATATATTAAAAAAATTATAAAAAAAATTTAAATGAAAAAAGAAAATTAAAAATATCGGATCATTAGGTACGTCGGTGAAACCAATCACTCTTGGTGTGTGTTCATTCAACTAATCATCAAAACTTTTAATGACAACAACCTTCAATAACATTTACTACAGTAAGACGTCTAAGTCACAAATCATTTATAAGGTCAGGAAATCATCAATAAACACAAAAAATATACACATTAATACTTTATAAACTACTACATCAACAAATAATGAAAAATTAATAAGGAACAAAAACTTGAAGATTACCTATGATTCTTTGAAATACTTATATAGTTGCAAAAGCAAGAAAATAAACTATTAGTCGCTCGTTAATCACAAAACAACATAACACGGAAATTCAAAGAGCAACAAAATACACAAAGTGAATTAGAGATTTTAATCTTATCATCATTGTTTGTTCGAGTTCAAGGGGTTTCAATGGTGTGTGAGATGTTGTAGGTGGTGAAGATGACCGGTATTGGACTATCAAATAGGGGGAATGATGGATTTAATGGTATGGAACGTAAGAGGAACACAGGTTCACTAACTTACCCAACGGTCCTATATCTTTTAATTTTAATTTTCATATAAAGTAATTAATTTTTTATTTGTTTAATATATTATATGTGGAAAGAAAATGACAAAAATGCACATCATGTGAGAGACGTAACTGAGTTAACTGTATATTTAACTAAAAGTTAGTGTAAAGGACAATAGGTGTGCACATATTTTAAAAAAAGGACGTTGGATGTAATTATTAAAATTAAAGGACATACCATGTAATTTCGTGTATTAATAAAGGACACAATTTGTAATTTATTCTAATTTTTAACATTTTTCCTTTAAAACAATATCTGTTGGGTTTTAACCGCGTTCCACGACGGCTTAAATATAATGATAAAATTAAACAGGACGTAACAATTAAAATTACTGTAGTGTAAGTTGGTTAAAAAGAAACAAGTTAAACTTTACTGAAGTGCTAGTACCATATAGTAGCTTCACTTAAGTTTAAAGTAACAAACTAAGTAAATTAGTAGAGTGTAATTATCCGCGCTCTACGACGACGAGTTGAAAAGATAAATGATAAAAATAAGTAAGAAGAAAAGATTGGTTAATAAAGATAGAAATATAAAATTCTATTGTTAATTGTAAACAAAATGGAAAACTTAGAGACGACTCAAAATGAAAGAGAAAGTTATATTGAAGTTTAGGGCTGTATGGCAACTTTATAAATTTTATAGATAACATAGTAAATTAGATATAAAAAAATAACTTAAACAAAATGTACGGGGTAAATGTAAAATTTCAAATTGTAGGATTCTATAGAAAACCCTTCGGGGGTTTAACTATGATACAGAAAATTTAATAGTTCAAATATAAAGATCTTAAACTATATCTATATTTATACATATTAGAAAAGAAAAAAAATTATAAAATAGTAAGTAAATTTTAACAACATTCTATTTAGTTCACTTATATTTTTACTTGTTATAATCATGCCACTAAAGTTTTAAAAGTGTTTTAATTGGGTTATTAATACTTTTATTTGTTTCAATCAGGTCATTAAAGTTTTAGGAGTACTATAATTAGGCCACTAATATTTTTAATTGTTTTAAATAATTCATAATTTTTTTAAAATAATTCAGTTTCTTAATTTCTTTTATAAATGTTGTTATGTTTTTAAAAAACTTCAATTTTTCAATTTTTTTCAACTTATAAATGATATAATTAGAACAATCCTGAAACATAAATGATTTGATTGGGACAAAAATTTTATGAGTGACCTCATTGAAACAAAAAACTTTATAAGTGACCAAATGTTGTAAAAATCGCTAGGCGCTAGTCGACCGGTGGGATACCGACTAACAATTAATCGGGATTAATCGGTTTGGAAGTTTTATATATATACATACACATTTTTATATGTAATTTTTATAAATATGTTTAGTTACACACACACACACACATATAGCGTTAGACCCGTGCTTCGTCGCGGTTTGATTTGGAGCATATAAAATAACGTCATAATTACAGCTTTTGGGATTATCATGATTTCGGTGGGTTCAACTATACATGCACTCGGATTTTCGCTATACATGTTTTAGTGATTCATATTATATTGTCATAATAAAATTATCGAACATTAATTGTTATAGATACAATAACACGACATATACATGATATTATATTGTAACTAATATAAGAACACGAATATTATAGTTGTTGTTGTTATTGTTATTAACCTTATAATAATAATAATTAGTAGTAGTAGTATTAATATAATAATATTTATTATTATTATAATTATTTTCAAAACTTATTAAATTCTATATCATTAACTAACATATTTTACATAAATATTTAAATTATTAAACTCGCAATATACCCCTAGAAAATATTAGTATTATTGTTATTATAAATATGAAGATATATATTAGTCGTATACTTAAATATTTAAATATTATAATACTTAATTTAAATAGTAAGTAGTTATAAAAATATAATTAGTAAATATAAATTTAAATGCCAATTTATAGTAACATAAATAAAATAAAATAAAATTTAACGGAAATTAAATAATGTCATATTATAAAATAATATATTAAATAATGTCATATTATAAATAATGTCATATTATAAATAATGTCATATCATAAAATAAAATAATGTCATATTATAAATAATGTCATATTATAAATAATGTCATATTATAAAATAAAATAAAATTTAACGGAAATTAAATAATGTCATATTATAAAATATATTAATAATTGTATTAAATAATATATTAATTAGAAGAAGTTAATTAAAAATGGGGCAAAAGTTAAACTATTGCATAAAGCACTTGTATTCTATGCTTAAAATGTTGTATTAGGCGTCTTACACTTTAAATTAAATTACTATCCTGTCATCTTAAGATATATTTATTATATGGTGGTTTGTCTCGCGCGATACAACGGGTGTCATCGAGTCTCACTTGAAAAACGCAATCTAACCTGACTTGACTTAAACATTAATAATATTTTGGAGTTGTTGTTATTATTATTATTATTATTATTATTATTATTATTATTATTATTATTATTATTATTATTAATAATAATATTATTATTATTTTCATTATTATCATTATTATTATTATCATTATTATTATATATTATTATTATCATTATTATTATTATAACTATATAATATTTAGTAATTATATACTTATGTATATAAATAAGATAATACTTAACTTTAATAACATATAGTTATAAATATATAAATAGTAAATGTAGATTTAATTATTATTTTAAAAACATTATTAATAAGATATTACTTAATTTAGTAAATTAAATGATGTATTGATTAGAAGAAATATACTTAATGAGGGCAATTTAGGAATTAATGCCTAACACACTTGTATATTATGCTTAAAAAGTTGTCTTAGTGTCTTATAGTTTGAATAAAATTACAATTGTATCCTTCCTAAATGCTTTATATAGTAGTATAGATAAACAAATCGGACCGGAATTTTGAAATTTTTGCCGGAATTTATGAAGTTGGCTGGAATTCTGCCGTAATCTCGCCTGAGATCGCCGGAATCTGTAAAAATGTAGATTAGGAGCCGATTAACAGCTGACTACGTACGAATAGGGCCGATTTTTTCCCGATTTTGATAAATTTGACCGACTAGCGATTAGAGGCTCCGATTAGGGAAAATCCAATCGGTATCTCACCGATTCCCGACTAGTCGCCGATTAATTGGCCAACTAGTCCAATTTTTACAACATTGAAGTGACATAAATAGAACAATTCTAAAATTTAAGAGTTAAATGCATTTTACGTCCTTGAGGATTCATATAAATTGCCATTTGAATCCAGATGTTTAAATTTTATCATTTGCATCCAAAAGTTTTTCAAAAATTGCCATTTGAATCTACTTAACTACTCCTAGTTAACGCCGTTAAGTTTTTCCGTTAAGTTTTCTAAATTAGAGATCTTTTACTCAAAACAATTACAAAATAAAAAATCAGCTCTAGGTGATAAGTTTTAAGTGTTCAGTCTCATTTGATAATCACCATTGCGATTTTAATTTACGAGGAATGATGGTCATCATTTTTTATTTAATCAAGAAAGTCGTCTCTGGACATCATATTATATAAAATAAAATATAAGTATAACTAACTAAAAGTGATTCATTTCTAATTTTATTAAACATACAAAACAAAATTATATACAAATAAATAAACAAGTCATATAATATAAATTATTTGAATTATAACAATAAAAGATAAATTATCATAAAAATATAAAAGTAATTTATAGAATAACATTAACTGCCTATGAATAATAATTATAAAACATTAATTATCGTAATCATAATTAAGCTTTAAACCAAAGAAATCTATGCTTAATTAATAAAACTGGCAAAAGTAACACAATTACTAAGCCAAAATACATTAACAAGATAAAATCATAAAATACAATTATAGAGTCAAATCATAACAATAATTATTAAAAGACACTAAACATATAAAGAACCTTCACATGAGTTGGTTTTTTATTTTGTAAATTGTTTTAACTAAAATAACACTCATGTTGGAAACTTAACTGAAAAATTTAACCGTGTTAGTTAGGTGTAGACAAATGGATTCAAATGATAATTTTAGTGAAACCTTTGGATGTAAATGGCAACATTTTAAACTTTTGGATTCAAATGAGAACTTTTATAAAATCTCAGGGACGTAAAACACATTTAACTCAAAATTTAATTATTGTTTTACAAAATTCCCCCAATTAAAAAATGAGTAACCTAGATAGTTAGATGCCACAAAATCTCTTCCTAAAATGTCCATCTAAGATTTATCATGTATCATCATCATAATAAACTTAAGTTTAAATAAATATTAAGCATGGCAAACTTTACAAAAGTTTTCCAAAATTCTTTCATTTTTAAGAATATTAAAAAAGTCGATTAAATTAAACTTTATAAAATCTGTCAACATTTTGAAATAAGTAAATTTTTCATTCAATATGATAATAATAACCTAATAGTTGAAATATTGTTTTGTTAATAATCACAACTTAACTCTTAGGATTTACATATCATATAATTTGATATGATAATGATTTTTGAATTTGAAAGTTTGATAATAAATGTTTTTAAAAAATAAATTTTTAGACCTTAAGATAAAGTTTTTTGTATCTTTATTATTGCCAAGTCTTTCTTTATTATTAGCAAATCAAATCAATTGCTAATATTTTAACATAATAGATAATATATATCATGACATATGAAAGTGAGACATTCTCTCATTCAACCTTATAGCATTGTATTTCTTTGCATTCACAAACAACTCTCGACAACCCATTTTGCAATTTAAGTAAAGTTTTATTACATTATAACAACCCCAATCGATCTCATATTGGGTATGTTATTTCTATTTTATTTTTGTAATATGTCTTATACTGATAATAAATTAAAGTTTTATTTATCTTTGTCCTTAAACCTTATAAGTATATGTAATGCTTTTAACTTTTATTGTTAATGAACTTTTGTACAATTAAAGATTATAATAACAATTTTTTTTCTTTGAATATACTTAAGGAGTTTTGTGTTGTATCTAAATTTTGTTTGTTAAATGTAGAGTAATTTATTATTTTGGTCCCTATGGTTTGGACACTTTAATAATTTGAGTCCAATCTACACATCTACACACATCACATGATATCTTCCTATGATGTCAACTTATAATTTTCCATATCTTATCATCACAATAAACCTAATGTTAAGCAAAAATCAATCACGTCAAACTTTCTAAACTCAATACCAAATTCAATTTTCATTTTTAAGAATATAAAAAAATTAATTAAGTCAAACCTCACAAATTTCTTAACAATTTTAAGAAATAAATTATCATCCAATATGATACAATAACCTACTAGTCGAAATACTATTTTTTTTCTAATAATCACAACTCAAATCTTAAATTTTACATATCATATGAACTTTAATATTATAATAATTTTCTAATTTTAAAATTTTGATAGTAATATTTTTTTAAAAAAATTATACATTTTTATAAAACTTACCTATTAAAAAACAAAAGTCTTATATGTGATCTAGACCTCCATTCAAAACACCAATTATTTTTCTTACGCTGATGAGTCTTGTTTAGCCACATTTTTACATGAGAATTTGAAGGTTAACTTGATATTGTCATTACCTTCCAATTTCGATGCACGGGTCCTATCATGGTGTGGACCATGATGTTCTTATGCTAGGTACTTGCAAATTTGTTCACCTCTTGAGGTGTTCGATTCATTAATTGTGTTTGCCATATCCGGCTTACCACGACATTTTATACATATCATGTTTTAAATATAACAACTTAAAAAAAGCATCCAAACATGAAGAAAGAATTTTTTATGTCCTAAACATTTAAAATAAAAGTGTTTGATAAATTCCAGATACCAATATCTTAAGTAAATTTCAATCTTTTTGTAACACTGTTTTGCCCGAACCAATTTTGAACAGTTACCTGACCTGACCAATACATCCAATTTGTCACATCTAATCTTTCTTTAGGGATGGATATGAGCCAATGATTGTGATATGACACATATAAGAAGCGTATCGTTTTCTTTTTATTAGTATTATTGTTTAAGTGTTTGACCCATATTAGATCGGAAACCCAACCCTCTTGTCCCGCCCATTGTCACCTCTGTTTGACTCCTAAGAAACCTATGGGGAAATGATTTATTTTCATGTGCTAATTCTATGCATTATTATACTTCTTCTAAAACAAAGAGCGTGGTATCAACACCTAGGATAGTTTCTTACTATAGATAAACTCCATTTTATCTTGAAGATCAACACTTTAATCATCACTAATAATGATTTCATCATAATAAGAGTGTGCCTTACCGTAAAGGCCATGAACCTCCGGATTTAATGTACCTTTATGTTGAATTGTTTCCCATAATAACTTTTCAATATTAACTACCTAAAAATCAGTAAGTTAAATGCAGTATCGATACAAGTCACTTAACATAGTAGTTCTCTCTTAAACTCACTAAGTTACACTCAAATGATGAAGCAGAATCTTCTAAGAGTTGATAGTAATATACTAAGTAAGTAAGACACAAGAAAAGGTTTTCAAGATACTTGTATATATTAATTCTCAACTCAAACTTTACAAGACTTTTACAAGCATGCTCTTATGAGCTTACAATGAGAATCATATATACTACTATCTACAGCCGGTTATACTTGGAAAACCAGCTGGTAAATACAACTAGACAAAATACTACAGATGCTAGAAGTATGTAAACTAAGATAAAGTATTATCCTAGTATTAGATAGTCATGACAAGTCCATGACTTACCTTTTGTCACCAACTAAAGTTGGCAACTGTACTAATCTATGATGAGTGAGCAGTGGATAAAGTAAGGTCAACCATATCCGCATGGAAAAGTTCTATGTAGTATGTCAGTGCAGCAGTTAACTGACAGATACCTTACTTTATCCACTCATCACAGTTACTTCTTCTGAAAGTGAGTAAACTTCCGAAGACATAAAGTCTTCCGAAGCTACTTTGGCTTCAGAAGGAACAACTCATTCGAATCAGCTGCTTCCAGTCTTTATGTTCTTTATACTTGGAAGAGTAAACTTAGTCTCGGAAGACTAAGTTTCTCTTCGGAAGTTCATCTAGTCTTGGCTTCGGAATGTGATAGACTTATCTTCGGAAATGCAGCTTTGTCTTCGGAAGTCCTTCATAAATTGTACCAAAATCAAGTTAAGTGTTTGTTTTGGTTGCACCAACCTTATCAGACCCAATAAACTCCCCTAGGCTAATGGTACTAAAACATTCACTTATCTTTCTTCTTCAGGGTTTCCCTCACCAATACCAGAAAGTTTGCATTCTCTTTTTTTTTCTTCACTGGCAGTGGTGAGGATTTGATTCAGTTCTTCCTTAGATAACAAATCAATTTTGTTACTTTAGATAACATGAATCTAGTGATAATCCCTCTATAAAGAGTTAGTTGATGGGTGTTGGAGTCATACACCCATCTAACTATAGGCTCAAAGGCTGGTCCTTACACCATTTGCAGAAAGGTTTTACCTTTGATGACAACTACTTCCTCAATTGCCTTTTCTCTTCTCTTTAACTCTGCTTTTCTCAAGTTGCTTATGTGATTTCTGATGAGGGATGCAGTAGGAGAATTTGAGGGATTGGAGAGTGGTATGTCTTCTAGCTCAGCAAGATCAAATCTACTACTACGTAGTAGTTGGGCAGTGTCCCATATGTTGATCATACCACTTTCCCTAACCAACCTAAAACTTCCTGAAAGTTCATAAAACCTCCACTAGACTATAGAGCCCTTAGAAACTTGGGGAGTGGTAGGAAAGTCATCTCCCTTCCTAGAGTCTAACAGAGTCACCAGTTTCCTTCTTAGCTTCTTCACTTTGTCTGTTAAAACATTTTTGTTTAGAGTAAGAAGGGTGAGAGCCTGGTCCAGGGTTCCAATGGAAGATCAAGGAAATCTTTTCTTAAGAGAAGGCTGATAGAATCATCAATGTATCTTAATTCTATCAGCTTATCCTCCTAAGAGATAGAACTCAACCTTGTGCAATGGGTGAGCCTTTCTTGGATTTCCTCATACTCCCTCACGGTCAGGGGTCTGGATAGTTGAGAGGATGGTTAGGTTGAGGGTTCGGCTTGGGTTGGAGGTTTAGGTTTGGATGATGGTTTTGTTTTGGGTTTGGTTTTAGGTTTAGGACAGGTGGTGGTGGTAGTGGTTGAGAGACAATTGGTTTAGGTTTTGAAGAGGTTGAAGGGACTGATTCTGGGGTATAGGTTTCATCAATGGGTTCAGGTTTTACAGGGAAAGGGAAAGGGAAAGGGAAATGGAAAGATGTAGGTGGTTCAGTGGTTTGAGGTAAGGGTGTTGGTCTTGGTTTGAGGGTAGGATTAGGTTTGGGTGATGGTTTTGGTTTTAGGGCCGTCCTCTGGCTGCTTGGTTTCCAGGGCACCTCATGTCGGTTCCCCAAATGAATGTCAGCCTTTATCTCGCTGACATGTTGTTGGAGAGTCTTTTCTGCCATGGAGGCAACCTGCCTGACTGAGAAGCCATGGGCTTTAAGGTAGGATTTCATCCATTCCTTGTCCTTAGTCCTTTTGGCAGCAGTTTTCTTAGCCTCCTCCTCCTCCTCCTCCTCCTCCTCCTCCTTCTTCTTCTTTTCCTTCAACTTCACTCTGGCTATCCTTTTTCTCTCCTTCATGATCTTTTCTTGTTCTTGTTTGAAAAAGAACAAGATAGTGTTTAATTCATAAGGCCCCAACTCTTCTTCCTTGAATCCTGTAGAGCAAATAAAGGCTATTTTCTCTGCTCTTTCCCTGGCATTTGCCTTTACCCTGTCCTCCTCCTTCTTCTTCCTCCTTTCTTCTTCTTTAGCCAACCTTGCTTCTTCCTTTCTTTCATTCAGCAACAAGGTTCCTTCTCTAGTTTTAAAAGCTCATCATATGGATGTAAGAGAATTTCTTCACTCTTTACTCCCAAACTGATGAGCTTGTCTATGACTTCCACCCTTCTTTGATTATTAAACTACTCTTGAGCAGCTATTGATGCATTTCTACTGGCAGCCAATAGCTTCTCAAAGTCAGGTTGCCCTTTCTTCTTAAGTTTGGCCAACCTTTCCTCCTCCTCAAGCTCTTTAGCTGTAAACTTTATCTTTCCTTTAGGATTAGAGGAAGCTGAAGCTTTTGTAGATTCTAGCTTGTAGGGTTTAGGTTGGCTGAGTGGAGGTTGAGTTGGTGGCATAGGAGAAATGGTAGTGGATAGGTTTATTATAACTTCCGCAGCCTTAATCTCAGCTTCGAAAGAGGTTTCCTTAGCTTCGGAAGTAGCCTTAGTGACTTCGGAAGTAGGTGAGAAACCTTCTTCGAAAGTTTTAACTCCCTCTTAGAAGTAACTTCCAAAGTTTCAGAAGCAACTGCACTTCCTGTCCCTTCTAAGTTAGGTGTTGGGCCATCAGTTTGAGTTTTCCCTTCGAAATGAATCTCAGGTTCCACACTCCCCTTAGGTTGACCAACACCTTTCCCAGAGGTAGAAGGTGCAGTTAACCTTTGAAGCTCTTCAGCTTCAAAGTAGGTCAAGGTAACATCAGGTAAGGGATATTCAAATGAGGATCTCATAAGAAACTGGTTTAGGAAATTAAAGAAGTTGATGAGAATTCTAGGGTCTATTTGAATAGAAGAAGGTGGTTTGGGAAAGATGGGTGAAGTGAGAGTTGGGTGTGAAGAAGTGACTCCAAAAGGAGAGGTTATGGCAATGTTAGGCTCTATGGGAGTTGATGCCTGTTCCAAAGAGTGAACAGACATCTCCTATATAGTTGATATCTGTTCCAAAGAGTGAGCAGATATATCCTTATTAGATATTTGTCCTTGCACACTCTCCCCTTTTTGGTAGGATCATTTTGAGAGTCAGATGAGCTTAAGGAAAAGCTTGCAAAGACCTGAGTATATACATGCCTAACAGACCTCTCAATCTATGTCTCAGCTTGTTGGGCCTTGAGCGTGTCAATCTCAAGTTGCTGAGTGGTAGATCTACTTTCCAAAATCTGAACCTTAGATTCAAGGTTTGAGATTTGGGAGAGTAGATACTCTATGGTGAGTTGCAGACTACACTCATCCTCTTGTGAGGAATCATGGGGAGATGGGATAACATACCTAGTATGTTCCTCCGCACCACTTGATATGGTTTCTTGGCACCTAGGTTTCCTCTACAATTCAATGTCTCCTTCGGATACATTAAGATGCAATGTTATCGTGGATAAAGGCTGACTGATGTTACCACTGTCCTGAGAAGCTAATAAAGCACTCTCAGTAGTGGCAGCTTTATCCACATGAGTCCCCTCCACATCTTTAAGACTCGCCTCAGTACTTGTTTCCTGATGTGGGCTGAATATCAGAGGCTCCAAAGGGCTCTGTTGATCTTGAGAGTGGTGAGATGGATCAATATCACTGCCCATTTAGAGTATGATATCCTCATTAGGTCGGGTAAGAAGGTTAAGAAAGGATATAGCATGGATATCTATTGACCCGAGACCTTGGTTATCACCTAAGGATTCCCTTCCATAAGCAATGGATTCCATGATGTGGCTGTCCCTTATAGGCTGCTCAAGGGAGTGTTGTGACTCACCCTGAGGGCTTAAGGCTAGGTTTGTAGGCTCGTCTGGTTGAGACTGAGGAGACTCAACCATGATATTGAGGTCTATTATGGAGGATGGTGGGACCTCAGACAGAATGGGGGCCCATGTTTCCACTCTAGTCTTTTTAGATTAAATAGAGGGGACTTGATCAATCAAAGTAGATTGATCAAGGATTCGATTGGGGCGTCTGTGGTAAGTGAATAGTACAGGACGTTGGATAATGGGTGAATATGGTGGGGGTTCATCACCTACTCGCCCTGCAGGGATGTCACTATGAGCCATTGGCTCAAACATACCTCAAAGAAGATTGGTGAACCTTTCAATGAAGTCGGCTGAAACCTTCTTCAATGTCTTGAAGATGCTAGATTTCATATGAGGAACCAAAAGAGTGTAGGTAAACTGAAGCTTGTCCTGGTCCAGTTCACAGTTGATAATATGCTGTATGAACCGAGGATACATGTAGAATGAATCCCAGCTAATATTGCTGACCAGATTCAACATCACAAACTGTAGTAGTTAAACCGTAGGTTCCTTACCATCCCATGGACTAGGCACCCCAAATCATATGGGATTTGATCCCATTCCCCAGATTTATTTGATAGGCTATGAAGAACAATGTGTAGTAGGAACTTCTAGTTATAAGAAAAGTTATACTTTTAAACTGTAGACCTGTGAACATCACCTCCATAGCCTATTAGGAGATAAGAATCCGCTAAATCTGAGTTGGGGAAATCAATAGGGGCCCCCACATCATGGAGCTCCAGATGCTCCCTGATGGTGGTTTACTAATAATCAAGTCTTGGCCGCATATCGTCGACCAAATAACCTTTTGGTTATTGTGGGTGTCACTCCTTGCATTTGACCAGAAGTCAGCAATGTGGTTGGAGTAAATAAGGGGGTTCACGGTGAGGGCGGTGAATTATGTCGATTGGTTGAGGAACTGGATGATTGGGGCATAGTCAGCATCCTTTGTGGAATCAAGGATCAAGTTGTGTTGGGGATTGAGGGCCATTGTTTCTGAGTATCTGTTTGATTGGAGTAACGATAAGAAAGGAGAGAGATGGTCGTAGTTTATGTATAAATGGAGGTAAAATCTTATCGAATAAGGGGTAATGATAATTGACAAGATGGCTTAGGTTTTGATAAGATTAGACGGCAAGATAAATCCATTTAAATAATTCAATGACATCTTCTTTTACTGATAAAATCTTTTACCTTTTTTTTACAGAGTGGGGCCTAAAATATATCTGTTACAGTTAAGTTTCTTCTAAAGGTTAAATGTCTTCCGAAGGGTAACGCTTGTATTTCCCTTCAAGTGTTTCTTTTGAAGCAAATATTACTTCCAAAGGCAAATATAGTCTTAAGACAAATTTGCTTCCGAGAGTAAGATTGTTTCCGAGAGCAAGAAGTTAATAATCTTTGAAAGCTGTTTTTGATACATGATCAAAACTTCTTCTGAGGCCAAAAGCTTCTGCGGAAGAAGGAGCACTTAGAGTAATTTTCCTATGGAAGACTGAGAAAGTCTTCTTCCGTAGGTAATTTTCTCTCCGGATGAATTTGTACTTAGAAAATTTTGAAGCAAAATTTCTGTAACAGGGCTTAGATTGTAATTGTTAGACAAAAGGCCATGGCATATTTAAAAAGGTTTTCAAAAGTGATCTAGTCAAGGTTGATCATCCCAATAGCTGTAATTAAATATTTAAATCTATGTTCATCAAATGCCTTTGTGAACAAGTCTGCATATTGTTCATTTGAATCAACCTTAACTAAGTTTATGAGATTCTTCTCATGAATGTCTCGGATGAAATGATACTTGATGTCAATATGCTTAGTCTTTGAGTGCTTCACTGGATTCTCTATGATGGAAATGGCACTCTTGTTGTCTATGTGGATAGAAGTTTCCATGAAGTTGAATCCGTAGTTTATCATCAGATTCTGAATCCACAACAATTGAGCACAGCAGCTTGCAGCAATAATGTATTCAGCTTCAGTATTTGATGTAGAGACACAAGATTGCTTCTTGCATTGCTATAAAATGATCCTTCCACGAAGAAATTGACATCCTTCTGATGTTGATTTCTTGTTGATGTTACAACCACCAAAGTCACTGTTAGTATAACCATAGAGGTTAAAGTCCTTGTTCTTAGGATACCAGAGTCCTAGTTTAGGAGCTCTTTTAAGGTATCTAAGAATCCTTTTGGCAGCAACCAGGTGAGACACCTTAGGAGCGGCTTGATATCTTGCACATATGCAAGTTCCAAACATGATATCAGGCTGCTTGCAGTTAAATACACCAGGAATCTAATAATTGCCCTGTACTGACAGGATCTCAGCCTCTCGGTTGATTAATTAGATTATGTTTGCAGCGGATTTAGCACATTAATTAGCAATTAAAGCAAGAACATAAAAGATATTTCAATTAAAAGCATAAACATAGAGAGAGAAGAGTTCTGCGAAACAATAAATGTTCTATTGGTCGCACGTTTTGGCAATTAAAACAGTATGGTTACCCATCCTTTTATAGGCGGCAAAAGGATGGGTTGATGTCCTTTTTCTGACATCACTGAATATTCAAATTACAACTGATAAAACATAAAACTACTGAAGATGTCAACAACTGACATCTTCTTACAAAAGTTCCTAAGTACTGACAAAAAGAAACTACTGATACTATAACAACTGAAGAACATGCTCTTCAGTTGTTGTACAATTACTGAAACAAAATAAACTACTAAAAAAGGAAAACCACCACAACAACTGAAGAAGACTTCTTCAGTTGTTGTGACAAACTCTGAGTCTTCAGTACTTGGTCTTCAGACTTGGCTTCGGAAGATGTAACAGCTTCGGAAGATATAACAACTGATGACTTCAGTAGATATCATCAGTTGTTGTCCTCAGTCTTTTTCTTCAGACTTTGCTTCGGAAGATAGAACAGCTTCGGAAGATGTAACAACTGATGACTTCAGTAGATATGATCAGTTGTTGTCTTCAGTCTTTGTCTTCAGACTTTGTGCTTCGGAAGAAGATCTTCAGTTCTTTAGTTCTTCAGCTTTTGATACTTCAGTACTTGGTCTTCAGTACTTGAAGTCTTCAGCTGTTGTTCTTCAGTTCTTTGATCTTCAATCTTTGTTCTTCAGACTTTGTCATAACAGCTGAGGCTGGGGCTAATATGCTCTCAAGTCTGACATTCAAGCAAGAGAACACAATAGCTGATGGGAGTCTTCAGATGTTCTCGAGTCTGACATTCAAGCAAGAGAACACTGTAACTGATGGGAGTCTTCAGCAGTTGTTGCAGTGGCATGTGGGACTTAGAGGTTTTCCTGATCTTGGCTCATTGGTTCTTTTGGTCCAACAAACTCCCCCTGAACCAATGCAGCCAAAACCTCTAATTATTGGATGTCCCACTTATTGATGGCATAAAGATTGGTCTATTTCCTTCTAGATCAGATTAGAAGTTGACCCAGATAAGCACTGGCCTGAGAGGTAGTCTCAAGTGTTTGTTTGGCTAAGTATGGATGGGAGCTCTGTCTTGGGGAATTGGACACAGAGCTGTTGTCCCTTCCATGAGATCTACCTCCCATGTACAAGCCGGTAGGATTCTCGGGTGTAGGCCTGAAGAAAGATCATCTGCTCTTCTTTGGATAGATCTTCAGGCTCACCATCAAACAATCCCTCCCGACCGTACAGCTCTGAGATGTACTTGACCTGTCTTCCATTTTTGAGCTCAAGTGTTGTGATTTGCCTATATGCAAACTCATCAGGATGTTTACCCTCCAACAACAGGTTGAGCTCATTCCTTTGGAAATTCTCAAGCCTCTTATAGACCAGACCCTTCCTAACAACCCTATTATCTAGCATTGAAAAGGGTGATTGGCCGGCTCTATAGGCTTTCTCGAATTCCTCTACTATTTCCCAGGGTGTTATTACAAAAGCCACAAAGATCACTTCATCTACGATTCCCTTTAGTTGGCTTTTATATCTCATAGGCATGTCCTTTTTGACTATCCTGTGAGACACCCTTGGGTCAGGCCAAGTTCTCACCCTCTCCTTTTCATATTGAAAGGTTTTCTTGAGGGTGAATAATCTCAGAGCTTCCTTTTGCATATTCATTATAGAGGTGGAAGCAGCATAGCATTTGTCAATGCTTTTCAGCATTTCCTCATCATGTCGCTTTTGCTGCTCCTCCTCTTCTAATTTTACCCTCACAGTGTCCTGCTGTGAGGTGGGAGTGATGGTTTTTGATTTGGCTTTGGGTAAAGGTATAACTGCTGAAATAGGCAGGCTATCCTCCTCATCCTCCTCTTCTTCATCTTGCAGCCTCAGCACCCTTCTCTTCTACTTCAAGGGTGGATCATTGGCTGCGGGTTTTGGTGGTAAAGGAGTTGGTTTTGTGGGTTGTGGTTGGGTTGTTGGTGTGGGAATGTTGGCAGGCACTGCTAGCAATCTAGATATTAGAGAAGGCTTAGTCTGTTTTGCTAGAAGTGTCCTGTTCCTAGCACCGGCTTCAGAAAGGGCCTCTGCGACCAGTCCCTTAGTGAAATCACCAGCCGAACAGATCTTGGTGGTTATAGCCAAGATCTTGTCCCTGGTCCATGCTTTTACATCAAGGACTGGCCTGCCCAGATACTTCGAAATGAATCTACTCATAGCCTCGAGTTTCTTTTGATCCTCTTGGCTATAAGTAGACCATCGGTAGTTTATCTCCCTAGTTTCCATTTTCCTGATCTCCTGATCTAGCAAGGCAGTGTCCTTGTCAAAGCCTTGCTTGAACAGCTGAGCAATGGCAGAATCCATTGATTTGCTGTGTTCAGCATCAGCCTCCTTGACAAGGGCTGCTAGATCAGAGTCAGCCACCATCTTTCCCTCCTCTCCCTTTTTCTTATCAGTGAAACTGAAATCCTTTTGGATGTCAGCCACTTCTATTTGCTCAACCTCCCTCTCTTTCCTCTTCCCTTTCTCCCTCACCTTCCTAGTCTCCTCAACCAACTCCCTCTCAACCACCACCTCTTCTCTGCCTCTACCTCCTCCTCACCCCTCTTCCTCTTGACTTGCACTGATGTCTCCCCCTTTTTGGGTGCATTGGTTGGGGTTTGACTATCAGCAAGTGCCTTAGAAATGGCAACCTCCACCATGGGTTGGATGTATGTGGGAAGCCTCTCATCAAGGGTTTGAATGATTAAGTCTTTAAACATGGGTGTGATGAGAGGTAGGGATTTTTGGAGGATAGCATCCAACTGCTCAGGGGGGTTCTGACCCTGAGAGCTAGTGCCAGAAGCAGGGGCTGGTGGCCGAGTTTGTGGGAGTGGCTCAGTGTTTATGAGACCTTCGGGTGAAGGTGCCATCTGTGGGGTAGTGGTGGCAGATGGACTTCTATCCTGAGTCATTTGAGCAAGCAGCTCTTTGAGTCTGCTTATCTCATCCTCTAGGATAGTGTTTTGAGCTACTACATCATAGAAGAAGCTCAGGTCATCATCAGCATGAGCTGAATCACCTGACCTCCTGACATTGTCAGGATGAACATGTCCTGAGTGTGGCTCAGTAATGACATGTGCCCCTTGTTCACGGTACTGGGGACTTCTGGCCTCCAGATTGGATCCATCATCGGCCATTGCCTCTGGTGAGGTCTTAGTGATGTTACCAGCTGCACCCTGCTCAGATGTTGATGCAGGGGAAGTGGCAGCCTCACCATATTGTTCTATCTCCCTAGCCACACTGGGAGATTGAACTGATTCTCTATGCCGTGGGCTCCCATCGGCACTTGTACCCACCCCCTCTTCGGTTGGAGTCTCCCCAGGTGTAATAGGTTTTTGGGGAGAGGGTGGAGTGCTCAGATCGTTCAGCACTTTGGCTATTGCCAATGTTGGGCTTAGTGGGGCGGTCTCATTAGTAGATGGGCTAGAAGCAGTGTGCACATGGGGAGGACTGTGCTCTTCAATGGTAGTCTTCTCAAGTGAGATAGACCCCAGTAATGTGGTTGCCCCTATGTTGGCTACATCAGGCTCCTGTTGAGAGGAAGCCTGTGCGGTTGTGGTGGGTGGAGTCGTGGTGCCTGCTGGGAGAATCGAACCAGCAGGCACATCCTGCCTTTGTGTTGCAGGGGCATCCTCAGGGGACTCATTTCCCTGAGTAGCCTTTTTGGGCTTCTTTTTGGCTTTTGGTTTAGTGGGGACTTTGGATTTGGAGGTGGAGGCTGTGGGTTCCTGCTGCGTGGGTTTTCGCAGCCGGCCAGCCTGTTTGAGTGTGTGGTCAGTGTTGTGCCTGGAGTATACCTCGGCTTGAACAGCCATGGCAGGGACCCTAGTGCCAACTAGTCCCTCAGCCTGAAGCTGGTTTTCGATCATGGCCATTATGAACCGTGGATACAAGTTCCAACGATTAGAAAAAGGTTTTATGGCCATGTCCTTGAGTTCCAAAAATAAAATATCAGTAAAATTTAGAGGTTGTTTCTCAAGGATAGAATACAATACCTGTTGCCACCTTGTGGACATCTGGTCCCACGAAGAGGTTTTAGGAGCCAGACACACGTTCACCATGTGGAAGATCAATCGTTGAGGGTCAGGGAAGTGTTTCTTCAACAAGGTGGAGGCGGAAAGGTTACCCTGGTAGTCGTTGGATGTGAATGAGAAATCCAAGGTACCTTTGGGGTAGGAAGTTGGGTGAGTGGCATCCTCCAGCTCTAGGGTTTGGCGTAGGGTAGCTGGAGTGATAACGACGGGTTGGCCGTTGACGGAGGACCGGAGGGAGGCCTCGCCATCCTGCTCTCCGGTTTGGACGGTTACATTTGTCCAAAACTCCGCCAAAGAGTCGGTGTATATAGTGGGGTTCAGGAGAAAATCCGTTTTGTAGGGTGAGTCGTTCATAAGATCTACGGCTTGGTGGAACTTAGGCCATAGGTGCGATTTTGTAAGATGGGCGACACAGTTGTGTCGAGGTTTCAGTTGCATGGTCGCCATTAATGGTGTATGGGAAGTTCAGAGGGTTTTTGTAAGATTAGGGCAAGTGGAGTAAATGCTCTGAAGGTGGGGTATTTATAGGGTAGGCCAAAGGTTGAAAGGAAACTACTGAAGGTTTTGGTGTCAGTTATCAGTTGTTGTAACGACTGATGACGTGGTTTTAACCTTCAGTGGTTGTAACATCTGAGGACTTGGTATTAGTCTTCAGTAGTTGAAACTACTGAGACCTTGGTTTTGTCCTTCAGATGTTGTAAACGTCTGAAGAGTTACTGTCAGTCATCAGTAGTTATGAACTACTGATGATCTAGAATTCTTCTTCAGACGTTGGAACAACTGAAGACTTGGTGTTAGCCTTCAGTAGTTGTAAACTACTGAGATCAGTAGTTGTGAACTACTGAAGACATGGTATTGCTTCAGTTGTTGTAAACAACTGCGGACTTGGTGTTAGCCTTCAGTAGTTGTGAACTACTGATGTCAGTAGTTGTGAACTACTGAAGACATGGTTTTGTCCTTCAGTTGTTTGTGTATGAAACAGCAGCTGTTGTTATCAGCTGATGAGAAATTACTCATCAGCTGTTTCCGTCAAATCAGTTGTTTCATACTAGCCTCCACACTTATCAGCTCTTTGGCTGACTTTCAGATGTTTCATCGACCCTTCAGCTCTTGTGAATATTTATGCCTTCAGCTCTTGTGATCAGATGTTCACAAGTGCTGATGAAATATTCTTCAGAGCTGGTGAACAAATTTTGTCTTCAGTATTTGTGTAAGATTACACATCAGTACTTATGAGCAAAATTTGTTCTTCAGTACTTATTTATTTGAAAATCATACATCAGTAGTTGTAATCCACCTTACTACATCAGTTGTTTTTCAATAAATAATGTACATCAGTACTTTGAGTCATCTTAGTCTTTAGTAGTTGTGAAAGAGCTGAAGACTAAATTACTCATCAGTACTTGTATTTGACCTTTGCTCTTCAGTAGTTGTGAACTAAGAGTACCAGCATAGGTCAAATCAATCAAGCTGCAGCATACCAAGCCTTAGTACCAAATTTTGGAATGTGGCACTATCTAGAGGCTTAGTAAAAATGTCTGCAAGCTCATCAGCACTAGGCACAAACTTAGGATCAATCAGACCTTTCTCATAGTAATCCCTGATAAAATGATGTCTGATCTCAATATGTTTGGTCCTTGAGTGCTGGACTGGATTCTTAACAATACAGAGAGCTGAAGCACTATCCATTAGTAATGGAGTTTTAGTCTCAGTAATGCCATAATCCAGAAGTTGGTTCTGAAGCCAGAGTATCTGAGAGGTACAACTTGCAGCAGCAATATAC
The DNA here is from genome assembly GCA_024085815.1 of Flaveria linearis. Taxonomy (NCBI): domain Eukaryota; kingdom Viridiplantae; phylum Streptophyta; class Magnoliopsida; order Asterales; family Asteraceae; genus Flaveria; species Flaveria linearis. Next base: position 78,949,253 of record CM044001.1, read on the forward strand.
TCAGCTTCAGCAGTAGATGTAGCAATTGATGTTTGTTTCTTACTCTGCCAAGAAACTAAACAATTGCCTAGGAATTGGCAACCACCAGAAGTGGATTTTCTGGTGATTTTGCATCCTGCATAGTCACTATCAGAGAAAGCAACTAATTTGCAAGAATGCCCAGCTGAATACCAAAGACCTAGTGATTGGGTACCTTGCAGATATCTAAAGATCCTTTTGACTGCAATCAAATGGGATTCTTTAGGTGCAGCCTGAAATCTAGCACAAGCACATGTTGAAAACATGATGTCTGGTCTAGAAGCTGTAAGGTACATCAAGGACCCAATCATACATCTGTAAAGGGTTTCATCAACCGCTTTACCTTTCTGATCTACATCTAGTTGTGTGATGCTGCTCATGGGAGTAGAACAGGGCTTACAGGATTGTAAATCAAACTTATTTAACAACTCTTTGGTATACTTGGACTGATGGATGAAGATTCCATCATCCAGTTGTTTGATTTGCAAACCCAGAAAATACTGTAATTCTCCCATAGCACTCATTTCAAATCTCAGCTTCATAAGCTTTGTAAATTCATCACACAACTTTGGATCAGAGGACGCAAAGATGATGTCATCAACATAAATCTGAACAAGGAGCTTATGTTGTCCCACAGTCTTGATGAATAAGGTTTTATCAATGGTGCCTCTAGTGAATTTATTCTCTAGAAGAAAGGTTGAGAGTGTCTCATACCAGGCTCTAGGTGCTTGCTTCAGCCCATAAAGAGCCTTATCAAGCTTGTACACCCAATCAGGATGTTTATTGTCCTCAAAGCCTGGTGGTTGACACACATAAACCTCTTCTTTTATTTTCCCATATAGGAAGGCACTTTTGACATCCATTTGATAAACCTTAAGACTGTGAAAAGCAGCATAAGCTAAGAAGAGTCTGATTGCTTCCAGTCTGGCCACAGGTGCAAAGGTCTCATCATAATCGATGCCTTCTTCCTGTGCGAATCCTTGAACAACCAGTCTTGCCTTGTTCTTGACAATTTGGCCCTTCTCATCTGTTTTGTTCCTAAATACCCACTTGGTGCCTATAGCACACTTATCTTTGGGTAATGGAACAAGCTCCCACACTTGCTGTTTCTTGAATTGAAGAAGCTCAAGCTGCATAGCTTCCACCCATCCATTGTCTCTTAAAGCAATATGATAGTTCTTTGGCTCTTGCTGACTGATGAAGAGAGCATAGAAGCAGAAGTTAGACAATTGATTCCTGGTTGAAACTCCAGCATGGATATCACCAATGATCTGTGATGTGGGGTGATTCTTGAGCTCTTGATAAACTATGATATCTGTGCAAGTGTTTGTAGACCCATCAGCAGCAACAGATGGTGATGGAGATTCCTGAAACCATGTAGAGGATGGCAGCTCAAACGAAGTAGAGCAGGCAGAAATCTCATCAGCATTTGTAGTGGATGGAGCTGCTGAGGCTACAGGAACATCAGGTTCAGTGAACTTAGGTAGGTTGTCACTGATCCTGAAGAGATGAGTACTGACTACATCATCATCAGTACCACCAGGTGGAGATCTGTTGACAGGCTCAACAGATGGAGGTTGATAAGGAACATATTGCAGTATGTCCAGATCAAACAACTCCACAGGGTTTTGTGGAATCTTGTCCTTTGGAGATTCATTGAACTTAACATGCAGAGTTTCTTCAACCCCCTTGGTTCTACAGTTGAAGACTCTGTATGCTTTGCAAGTTGATGAATAACCAACAAAGTACCCTGCATCCACCTTACTAGCAAACTTATGGAGTGGGTTGTTAGTGTTGAGAATAAAACATGGACACCCAAAGGCTCTAAAGAATGAAATAAGAGGGGCCAAGTGATGAAGAACTTCATAAGGTGTCTTCATCAACCTCTTATTTACTAAAGCTCTATTTTGTACATAGCAAGCTGTATTGACAGCTTCAGCCCAAAAGGTCAGTGGCAACCCAGAGTCAGCCAACATTGACCTTGCTGCTTCAATGAGGGTCCTGTTCTTTCTCTCCACCACTCCATTCTGCTCAGGAGTTCTAGGAATGCTAAACTGCCTTCTAATTCCCTTGGACAGGTAGAAGTCATCAAGTGTGTGCTTTCTAAATTCTGTTCCATTGTCACTCCTCACACACTTGACCTGTAGGGAATACTGCTTTTCTACTTGTAACACAAAGTTCATTATTGTCTTTGCTGCTTCATCCTTGGAGTGCAAGAAGAAAGTCCATACAAACCTGGAGTAATCATCCATAATTACCAGGCAGTATTTCTTCTTTGCCATGCTCATTACTCTGACAGGACCAAAGAGATCCATGTGCAGAAGTTGTAAGCAAGCAGTGGACTTTGGTTCTTCTATTGAAGGGAATGAAACTTTGTGTTGTTTTCCTTTCAAGCAAGCAGTGCAGTCATCTTCACACTTGAACTCCTTCAGAGGCAATCCTCTTACTAAACCATGGCTTATAAGCTGATTCATGTTCTTGAAATTAACATGACCCAGCCTTCTATGCCATAGTGTAGACTCTTGAGGAGATGCCTTGGAGAATAGGCAAGGATGGCCTTTTAGATCCATCTTTTTGGAAAGATCTAAGGCATACACTCTTCCTGTCCTGTTGGCCTTCAGGAGAGTGTGTTCATCCAATGCCTTGTCAATCAAACTCAGAACTTTGGATGACAGAATCCGACAGTTCTGGCTTGTGAAAAGGGCAACATGGCCTTTGTCACACATTTGACTGACACTCAAGAGGTTGTACTTGAGATTCTCCACATGGTTAACATCATCAAACCTTATTTCCCCATTGGAAACAAAGCCTTTTCTGACGATGTAACCCTTTGCATCATTGCCAAAAGAAACAAATCCCTTCTTTCCTTGAGAGTAGTCATTAAGAAGGGAGCTGCTTCCTATCATGTGCATGGATCCTCCACTGTCTACATACCAGATGCTTCTATGGCATGTTGAAGAACCCTGCAAACACAGCCATGTGTTAGTTAGTCTTGGAGACCCAAACCTGCTTGGTTTTGGGTCTGTTCTCAGCTACAGGTGCAGCACTAACAGGTGTGTTTTGTGTGACAGCTTGAGGTGAAAAAGATGGTACAGAAGAGGAACCCTTTGGCTTGGGCTTCCTTTTCTGTGGTTTCAACACAGGTGCATCTAAATGGTTGACTATTCCCACTAGCTGCTGAACCATCATCACCAACTGTGTCTGATTCTGTGATAAAGCTTTCAGCTCTTCAGACACATTGGAGTTTGCTGATGATGAGTTCCTATGTTGTACCATCTTTTTCTGAGCAACCTCTGCTGTTGCCTGAGTTATCCCTACCTTCTTTTTAGATTTAGCTTTGGGCTTAGGGATTTCAGGCTTGGATGTTGCTAATACAAACTTGGTTTCAAACTCATTCTTCATTTTATTGATGCTCTCAGTAATTTTCTCCTTCTGTTTGAGTTTGGAACCCCTTTTGTACCAGCAATCATCAGTAAGATGATTGAACAAGCCACATATCTCACATGGCTTTTTCTTCATCTTATGCTGATCATCAGCTGAAGAGGATTTAACTGCTAAAGACTTGTTCTTTAGCTGTTTGTCATCAGTACTAGCAGTTTTCTTCCTAGTGCCTGCTTTCCTGGTATCCTCTCTAGCTGTCTTCAAACCTTTCCTACTGTTAGTTTTCTTCTCTTTAGTGCTAACAGTATTTGAGGTTTGAACTTCAGATGTTGCCACTTGCTCTCTAGTACCTTCAGTACTTCTAGTGACAACACCTGAGTTGATCGGCCTTTTGGTCATGTGACAGTCTCTCTCTGATGATGCTGATTCAGAGGATAGTAAGTCACATGATGAGAAGGATTGGTTATTGCTCTCTCCATCAGATTCAACTTCTGCTCTTGAAATAAAATCTGTGCGAGGAGCAGTGTGATTATAACCAATGCCAAACTTCACATTGGAAGCTGATTGCTTGCTAAGAAGCATTTCAAAACCCTTGCATGATTGCACCCATCGATCACACTCAACTTGGGTGGTTGCAAGAGTTTCCTTGAGGCCTTTGTACTTCTCTAGAAGTACATCTTCCCTAGCTTTATCATCTTTGATTTGGCATTTAAGCTTGTGAATCTCATCATTTTTATCTTTTAGAACAACCTCAAAATCAGCTTTTCTTTTGGAAATAGTGTGCTCAAGCTCAAGATTTTTATCTATTAAAGCTACATTTGCTTCTCTAATAGAAGCAAATGCTGCTATGCATGACTCTGAACAAAGCTTGGCTTTTGCCTCAGTGGATACCTGAGATGAGGCATTTGATGATGACCCTTCAGCAGAATCAAGGGCCATCAGAGCAAGATTTCCAAAAGGTTGATCACCACCATGTTGACCAGCACCTTAGAGTAGTGGTTCCTGACCAGATAGCTCTTCTGGTAGACTACTCCAGTCAACAGCAGTTGGGGTGAAAAAGCTTTGTTGTTGAGGTTGTGTGTGATGATGAGATTGGGAAGATTGGGGCTCTGGAAGAGCATGAGGTGGTTGAGCCGAGGGTGCTTGAGTTTGACCAAACTGAGGCATGTAGTAAGAGGGGTAAGGATATGGCATATGACCCTGTGGCACAAAATAAGCAGGTGGTGCTTGTGCCTGAGATGGATGGGAAGAACTGTAGGAAGGTTGCCCTTTGTGCTGTGAGCTATTGCTGGGAAAAGTCACAAAGGGTGCAGATGAGTTAGATCCAGATGATCTACACTCTCTTGCAAAGTGTCCAAGCCTTTGGCACTTGTGACACCTCAACTTGCTCTTGTCAAAACCAACTTTGGTTTTGCCAGAGAGTCCTGGGAATTTCCTACCAGTTCTTTTGTAGAACTTCTGAGAGCGGATATTTATCATTGTCATTTGGTTCAAAATATCCATCTCTTCCAGATCATCATCTGGAATGCCCTTCAAATCCTCTATCAGAAAACACAAGTTGTCACCACCACCTCCTGAACTACTAACACCAACAAAAGCTTGTTCTGAGTTGGTAGAGAAATCAATATGCTCATCATAAGAACTTTCTGATGAAGCATATTCTGACTCATGACTTATCAAGGCAGCATTACCTTGGACAAAGTCATCAGCGAGCTTGCCAGAAGAGGACAGCTTCCTTTTGCTCTATCTCTCTCTCAAAAGTGAGCAACTTCCCATGAAGTTGGGTGAGAGTTAGAGTTTCCAGATCAGCACTGGAGCGTAGGACAATGGTATATGTTAGGACCGTGTACGTACGGAGTACTAACTGATTATTCGTTGTACCGAATCAAATAGTGCGGAATCCTATTTGATTGGCGATCCAATCAGTGAGAACGAATTCAAGATCAATCCTAACGTTTAGAAAAACGTTACGAATTGACTCGGAATGATCTGAAACGCTCTATGAAGTTGGAAGGGTCGAACAGCACGTTCTGGGGCGATTAGGGTTTGTAGTATTCGAAGTGTCTCGTTTTTCCACGAATTAAGTGGTATTTATAGGTTACAGATCTCATTCGTGCGACTGAGTCTTGCGACTGACTCAGTCGTGCGATTGAGTAATACGACTGATTCATTCGTACGCTTGAGTCAGACTGATGACTCAACCGTCCGATTGACTCAGTCTCTTAGTTCAACCGTGCGAATGGACCATTCGCATAGTCCAGTCGGGCGACTGAAAGAGATGTTTAGTCAAACACATTCATGAACCTTTAATGATCCAGAACTGTGTCTCACAACTGTAAACCTATATAACATGGTCATATTAAGCGTGTAACAACTAATAAATAGATATAACATTAAATAATCAACAACCATATAATGAAGAGATTCTCATTAGATTGATTTAACATTACATATGTGTAACAAGATAGAAGTTTATTACATTTCAGCTCACTAGACTAGAACTGGGGACATGTGTACCAACAAACTCCCCCTTGGACCTAGTTCTATCTAGACTTTTACTTCTTTCTTGAACTCTTCATATCGTTTCACCCTTTCTTCTCTTGAGATCCCAGAATGAATATTTAATGCAAAGCAGATACGTATAACATGTTGAAATTGCAGTGCTTGCACAATATCCTGTGTATCAAAGAACAGTGGCCACTTGAATAAGATATAGACATCAGATTCAGACAAGTTGGTTAGCCACATCGGATCAAACACTCTTATTGTCTCGACCTTCCCTTCTTTCTCCAAAACTATGACGGCTTCACCAGTTCGCCAGTCATAATACCACCATTTGAAATGGGGTGCAAAATCCTGAGGCATCTCCCTCAATGGAATACGCGACATCGTGCGCGGAGGGTGCCATCTCAAGACCACTTTTGGTCTTCCTGAGGTGGGGTCAACCTCAGTTCTATGAAATAACCTTCTTGGCTGTTGAGGTTTAAAATTGACCCACCTAGTACGGTACTCTTTCTTTAGTGCCTGCTCAAACCATCCTGATATCTTTCCTGGAACAGCATATAGGAGGTTCAAGTTGGCTAGACGATTAAGCTCAAACCCTGGAAGAGTTTTCAAATCATGAGGAAATCTGAAATATTCGATTCCCTTCTCTCTTTTCACTGCATAAACTTTGAGATCATCAAAGTATGCCCAGCTGATTATTTTTCCTGACACCTTCTGATGCTTTTTGATCTTGTAAAGCTTGGTGTAGGCATTTGACTTTGGAGGCTCACGCTGTTTCTTCATTTCCTCAAGGCAGGCAATCCATTCCTCTTTCTTGGTTGCACGATCAGCTTCATCTGCCTGAGGAATCTCTTCTGCAGCTGCCTTAGCTGCGGTCATCTCCTCCACTTTATCAAATATATTGCTGTCAAAAGTTTCCCCCACATCTGGAAGCACTTCGCCTTCAGCGTTAGTGTATTGGGGATAATGATCAGCCGTTACGTCCTCAATCTCCACCTCGTCGACATCTTGAAGTTCTTCATCACTGACTACATCGACTGCGGGAGCATCTTTAACCAACTCATCCGGATTCAGACTGAACAGTTCTGCAATCTGTTCATCTGTCAAGTCGTGAATGATCTCCCCTTCTTCAGCTGAGTAACCCACAGACCGTTGCACTATCCCTTGAAGATCAAGAATCATAGTCAACTTGGTTTCAATCTGACGAAGGGGCATAACATCATGCTCATCGACTTGTGTGGCTGATCCTGTTACAAAATCAAATATATTGCAAGTAAGTGTACATTCATCACATACCCAAAAATGATTTATATCCACTAAACTTTATATATAACAGACTAGAATACATAATTTCAAGTACAAAGTTGCAGTAAAATAAATAAACGTCTAGTCTTGAACTTTGCCTTGTATCTCCGGTGGATTTTCAGTTGTAGTAGATGAAGAGGGGTCTTTATCATGTCGGCGTTTAGTACGCCTTTCTCCTGCAGTATTACCGCTTTGATCTTCGGTGGTTTCCCCCCCTTCACCTTCATCATCTTCTTTCTTATCATCATCATCATTACTTTCTTCACCACCACCATCATCATCGTCATCATCCTCATCATCTTCATCGTCGTCTTCCTCATCATTATCTTCATCATCACTGTCATCACCATCATCATCACCATCACCTTCTCCAATCTTGAGGGGCTCACTTTGAGTACCTTTCAGTTTAAGCACAAGAGTCTTATGAGCCGCCTCTAGTTTTCCCATTCTCTCATCCGTTTCAGCCTCATGTTGAAGTAACCCAGTGATCTGATCTGTCTGAGAGGTGATCACCTGGGCTTGGGAGGAAATCTGCTCGCGTAGCTGATGAATCTCAGCAGTTTGAGAGGAACTTAACTCTCTCAGCTGCTGTAACTGAGCCGTTTTCTCCGCATCAGACGCCATCAGCTTAACCACCATGCTGTTTAGGGCAGCAAGCTGCTCTACAACAGAAATTGGTGGGATGAATGAGCTGGATGGGAAAGGTGAGGGACCTGTTTGTTGAGTAGTGGTGGTTGTGGTGGCTGTGGTGAATATGGGAGGAGAGGTAAAGGCTGTAGATGGTGGTACAGTGGTGGTGGTAGTGGATGTGTAAGTGTGAGGAGGAGGTGCAGTAGTGGTGGTGGTTTGAGGTGAGGTGGATGTAGTGACTGGGGTAGCTGTGGTAGAGGTGGTGGATGTGGTGAACCTTAATCGCTTGCCTTTCTTACCATGCGGACGCGCCATGGTTTTCTTCCTTTTGCCCGTTGACAAAGGTGCTCCCCCTCTGTTGCTAGAATCATCAGGGGCATACGAGGGATCAGTCTCAATGCGTGTGTCCCCTGATGTACCAGACTGCCCACCAACATCTCTCAGTCCTTTCTCTGTGGCAACCACTTTGCTGCCAACTCTCCTGGTCAAACCTTCTTCATCACTTTCTTCCTCATCATCGGGTGGGCAAAAGTCAGGGACAAACCCTGCAGTTGCCGTGTCTGTGTGTGATGATAACGGCTGAGCTGTAGAAGTAGATGGTCCCTCAGAAGAAATTGGTACATTATCTCCATCAAGATCATCATCATCATCTGAGTCACCCAATGATACAGTAATCACCTCAGTATCAGAATCGCTATCGTCATGACGCCATTTTCGCCTCCTTGGCGCCATGTAGTCTTCCCGGGCCAGATGCCCTATCAACCTCTTGAACACGGGCTTCACCTGCTTGCCCCTATACACTTTCATTCTTCCCAGAGTTGTGTCATCCATAATCTCTAACACCACTGCATCACTCCTCTCTTTGGGCAAATCAGGCAGTTTCTCATTAAAAATGAGCTGAAGAAAGCGTGGATACATACAGAAACCTTCTTTTCCCTTAGCTTCCAAGTTCTCAATCAGATAATTGAAGATCATGTTTGAAAAGCTGAAGGGATGGTTAAGGACCAATGCCACATAAGCATTCTGAATTTGGTCCGATAAGTCATCGAACCCACCCCTTCTTGCAGCAATGCACTTTAGAATCACATGAGCTAAATATTTGTACTGTGGGCTCAGGTTGCTCTTGTTCAGCACCCCTGAGCTTATGTCTCCACAGTATCCAATTCGCAGAAAGCATCCACGAACTGTAAGAGGGTGAATCCTGACTGGATGTGAATCATCATCTCCAAATTCCAAAACTCTTCTAATATCTTCAGCTGTGATCTCAATTGCCCTACCAAAGATGGTACTTTGGATACGGTAGGGTTCCACAGATCGGTCTACCGAAGCTCCTGCCCAAAATGCTTGATGGATAGACTGATATGGTGTACATGGAGTAGATATGGCCTTGAAGATCCGAGATCTTCTCAGGAAGTCAATAATACCAACAAAATCACCACCATTTCTTGAGGTGGAATCCAGATTAGCACAGATATTGTGCTTTGGATTAATTTGCCACCGGTTGGCCATCTTCCTGTAAAAATAACAAATGTATGTTAGAAACTTGAACAACAGAGTTTGACTAAGTCAGAAATCAGTGCAGTTCACTCGAGCGAATGAAGTGTGCGACTGGGTTTAGTCAAATGATGTAATTCTGCGATTGAGTTGTCCGACCGAATGAACTCATTCAAATGACCTAGTCGGCCGATTGAATGAATCACTTCATTCAATCGTGCGATTGACTTTCATTCGGGGCAACCAATCGTATGGCAGACTCAAGCCATTCGCATCATCCATTCGGCCGAATGAACGAGTCTCCTCTTTCAATCGGTCGATTGAAGTTCATCGGGGAGACCAGTCGTATCGCCGACCCCTGTTCCATTTCAAACTTGGTTTTTATAATTTTTCAAAATTAGAGGTTAAGTTTAGTCTTGTTAGACTCGCAATCATGTACTTAGACTACTTCGATCAATGATTTGAACATTTCATGTGATTAAAACAGTTTATTTGACCGATTTGTTACGAGTCAACATTTGGGGCAAATGTGAACCGATTAACCATCAATTTTTACATTCTGATGCATCCTTGTGTTGCGTATTACCTGTGTAACAAGTGCAAATCGTCAGAAAGTGTATATCAAAAGGTTTAGAGATCAAACGAAAATTTTGCAGAGTAACGGTGCGAATAGGAGTGTTTTAGGGCGAATGATGTCTGCGATCGACTGAGTGGTCTATTTATAGACAGACTCAGCTCAATCGGCCGACTGACTCAATCGTACCTTTCATTCGGTCGATTCAAAATCAACTCATACGATCGAGTCTAATCGCCTGTTTCATTCGATCGATTGGAACTGGGTCGTACGATTCACTCAATCGACCTGCTTCATTCGATCAACTGATCTCCATTCGCACGTTTGACCTAATCGACCCTTTCAATCGGCCGATTGGGCTCATACTTATGGTCCAATCTTACGATTGAGTTCAATCGTATAGCCCATTCGCATGACTAAGCATACTCATGATTAAGTAGTGCGATTGGGCTATACTTGTGCCATATTAGTCATTTCGTTTGCTGACACATAGCTTTCCTTAATCAATTAATAAAACATTATGTGTAATTGATCATCTCAGACATGATCCATTTAACCACCCGATCACCTCAGACGTGATCCTTTTAACCTTTCAGAAACAAGTTATTTAGATAGACATTAAGCACTTTTAGTGACATTTAGCAGATAGCAGTATACACAGTCCGACACGACACATTATACTAGGACTAAACAGAACTTAACCTATGAATAGAAAGACCTATTTTTGTGATTTTTGTTTGGGGCAGGCTTGTATAGCTTGTTAGCATTAACAGTTTATCCGGAATGAACTCTCGTGGAATCAGACAGGCATATACACCATCACTTGGAACATCCAGTGCTTATTACACTTTGCATGATATGATTGTACAGTTTTTCACTTATCGAAGACTTCTAATATCTAACTGGGAATCATGTTTGAACTAATATGTAATTCTTATTGATTTTGATCATCAGGCGATGCAGCCACGACGATTGTCAGTATGTTTGTCCACTTAAATCCATACACAGACGTTTGACATACATCAGCAATTAATTTAATGAATTAGGTCAAACCGTATTTGTGTATTCCACAGGTATATGGTAATCAATCGTCCTCAGGAGATTTTTGAGCGGTCTTGGACTTAGAAGATTTGGTTCTAAAAATTGTCAAAGAGATGCCAAGCCTCAGGTCAGTGCCATCGCACAGCAAAGAGGAGCAAACAACAATGAATTCTTAGAACAAATAGGTTATGCTTAGCCTCAGGTCAGTGCCATCGCACAGCAGAGAGGCGCAATACCTATTTATCTTCTTAGAGCAGCATATTTGCATATACGTTATGTTAATGACATTTGTCATCTTTTGCTCTGTTTTGCAGGTCTTTGCTCACATTTGTGGCATTAGCTTGCTCCTCACCCCTTATTGGACATTGATTGATTGTGCAGACCAGGGATACCATGGGAACACACAACTGGTTGAATAAATTTAGTTTAAGCCTGTTCACTGATGATGTCTACTGGTCTATTGTGTTGAATCTACTGACACATCGTATTGTGTACTTACACAGCCCTAGATCTACTTTCTCCAAGTAATTACAATACCAGTCAAAGCTTCTATCATATTCCCATTTTGTTAGACTTAGACTTCTCTGACTTATGATTTTTATGTTTAGAACCGAAAAACCAAATTTGATATTCCAAGTAACTCGCTGCCTGTGTGCTATCACTTTCCAGTTTTCTCGAGTCGCATTTCCAGTTTATTTGTCTGTGCCTTTTCAGCTTAACTTACCTCACCCCATTTTTTTTTTTTTTTTTTTTTTTTTTTTTTAAGTAAATGCATACTAAACTAAATCTCCCCCTAAAATTCTAAAACAGAAAATCTTTTTGTGTTTTTGGATTTTATATGACATGGAAATTTAAAAATAAAAATAAAAATGAAAGAAAGAACGAAATAAACTAAAGACACAAGTCGGACTATGAATCTGCTTCTTCAGCAATCACATCACATTTCTTTTTAACGCCGTTGACCTCTAGCAGATATAAAAATCTTGGTTTATCAAACGGTTTGGTGTAGAGGTCAGCGCGCTGAAAATCCGTGTTAATTTTAATCACATCAATTAATTGTTTTTCATAGCAATCGCGTATGAAATGATATTTAATCCCGATGTGTTTAGTTTTTGGGTGTTGAACAGGATTTTTAGTGACAGCTATGGCAGCAGAATTATCAACATAAATAGGAGTGTTAGAAAACTTCAAACCGTAGTCGCGCATTTGCTGTTGAATCCATATGATTTGAGAGCAGCAACTTGCAGCAGCAACGTATTCAGCTTCACAGGTTGATAAAGCAACCGAGGTCTGCTTCTTGCATTGCCACGTGACTAACCGTCTTCCAAAGAACTGACACCCTGCTGACGTCGATTTGAAATTCATCTTGCAGCCACCATAATCTGAATCGCTGTACGCCGTAAGCTCGAAGTCATCGTCATGAGGATACCACAAACCCAGTGTTGGAGTACCCTTCAGATAACGGAAAATCCTTTTTACCCCAATCAGATGATTCACTTTTGGCTTCGCTTGATATCTAGAACATAGACATGTTGCATACATGATATCTGGACGCGAGGCAGTGAGATACATGAGGGATCCAATCATCCCACGATACATAGTGGCATCCACCAAATCCCCATTCTCATCAGGAGCCCCATCATGATTTGTGGCGAGAGGGGTACCGGCAACAGACGTATTTTCCATGTCAAACCGACTGAGAATGTCGCCGACATACTTGGTCTGATGTAAGAAAATGCCAGTTGATGTTTGATCCACCTGTAATCCCAGGAAGAACTTCATCTCTCCCATTGCACTCATTTCAAATTCTGTCTTCATCACAGATTCGAAATCTTTGCATAACGCTTCATTTCTAGATCCAAAGATTATATCATCCACATAGATATGCACCAGAAGCAAGTCACCATCTTTTTCTTTGATGAACAATGTACAGTCAATCACACCCCTGCGAAAACCATGCTTCAGCAGGTGGGTGGATAGCTTTTCATACCAAGCTCGAGGAGCCTGATGTAGCCCATACAGAGCCTTGTCTAACTTGTAGACTCTGTCCTGATGATAAGGATCTTCGAATCCTTCGGGTTGACTGACATAAACTTCTTCACGGATTTCCCCATGCAAGAATGCACTCTTAACATCCAGTTGATAAACTTTGATTTGCATGTAAGAGGCGTAGGCTAGAAAGATACGAATAGCTTCCATTCTAGCCACGGGAGCAAAGACTTCATTGTAGTCGATGCCTTCGACTTGTCTGAAGCCTTGAACAACCAAGCGTGCCTTGTTTCTGATCACAACACCTTGGTCATCCTTCTTGCATTTTAGTACCCATTTGGTACCAATCACCTTAACTCCTTTCGGCCTGTCAACTAGAGTCCAGACTCCAAGTTTCTTGAACTGGAGTAGCTCTTCTTGCATAGCATTTACCCAGGCCTCATCTTTCAGTGCGTCGCAGACATATTTAGGCTCGATTTGTGAAACAAAACATGAGAAAGCCCCGTCATTTACATAACCCTTTTCCATGACTGCAGCATAATCAGCAGAGTACAGCTGATTTCTTGTTTGCACACCGGATTGAATGTCCCCTATGATAGACGAGGGGGGATGATTCACACTGATCCTTGTCATTGGTGTGGTAGGAACCACAACCTCATTATCCATATTGGTGACTACTGGTTCAGTATCCGGATTTCCTGCAGCTGGTATAGCAGCTGATGATTCACTGTGTTGATTAGCTGTATGCTCAGTGTTAGAAGCAGGAGCTTCTTCATCATCTGATGAATCATCACTCTCATCATGAGCAGGAGAAGAACTTGAGGCACCAGCAGTAGGTGTGATGTTGCTTGAATCCAGATTTGGTGAGTTAAGAACATCATACATCATCTGGGTAGCCGCATCATCCTCTGAATTCAGCTGTGGAAGATTGAAGGATTTGAAGAAGCCATCATAATCAAAGAATGATGATGGTCCTTTTCCAGCAGGAGGTGTGGTGAATCTCTGAACATCCACATTGCACCACACCTCTACCTGACCCGTCGAATTATTGTAAACTCGCTTGTCTGGGATGCTGTATCCTAAGAATATTCCCTGATCTGCTTTTTCGCTGAACTTGCCATCCTGAGTCTTCTTCAGTAATGTACATGGAGCTCCAAATGGTTCCAGATACTCCAAATTTGGCTTTCTCTTCTGAAGTAGCTCGTAGCAAGTCTTACCATGCCTTTTGACTACTAACACACGATTAAGTGTGTAACAGGCATTTGCAACTGCCTCATTCCAGAACTGAACTGGGAGCTTTGAATCAGCTAACATGGTTCGCGCAGTCTCAATTAAGCTCCGATTCTTTCGTTCTGCAACTCCATTCATCTGTGGCGTGTATGCTGAGGTGAACTGATGAACAATTCCCTTCTCCTTGCAGAAAGCATCCATCCACTGATTCTTGAACTCTGTGCCATTGTCAGAACGAATTCTCCGTACCTTCAGTTTGTAGAGTGACTCCAAGGTCGTGATGAGCACCTTGAATGATTCAAACGTTTCTGATTTAGCTTTCAGAAACATCACCCAGGTGAATCTTGAGTAGTCATCAGTGACTACAAAGCAGTACCAGTCTCCTGCTATACTCTTCGTGCTTACAGGACCAAATAGATCCATGTGTAGCAGCTCCAAGGGCATCTCAATTGTGTTGACGTGCTTGGTCTTGTGAGATTTCCTGGTCTGCTTTCCCTGCTTGCAAGAGACACAAAAATCAGGAAGTTGGAAGTTCTTGACTGTAACTCCCTCAACTAAGTTGTTGTGAATCAGATGATTCATCTTCCTTTGATTTATGTGTCCCATCCTTCTATGCCATGAGATGGAGTCCTTCTCTGTAGCTTTTGAGAGGAAACATTGTGCTGTAGATTCAGAAGTAGAAGCATTAGACATATCCAAGACATATAGATCATTGTACCTGGATGCAGACATCAAAACCTGCTTCTCTGGAATCTCCATCTCCTTTTTCAGTATGTAACATTTTCGGTTGTCAAACATAACTTTGAAGCCCTTGTCACATATCTGAGACACTGAAAGTAAATTGTTTTCCAGTTGTTGGACAAAATTTACTTTATCAAACTTTACCTTCTCATTACCTACTTCTCCCTGAGCGGTAATGTATCCTCCTTTATTTCCAGCAAATGAAACGTGTCCCCCTTTAATTTGTTTGACATTGAAAAGAAGAGACTTGTTTCCTGTCATGTGCCTGGAAGCTCCGCTATCCACAATCCATGTATTTGTTGAAGCACTGTAGCGGACAACCTGCACATAATTGAAAACAATCAGTTAAGGAGGGGGACCCAAGCCTTGACTGGCTTGGGTTTCCCAGAGGAATCAACCATCATGAATTCAACCCACTGTCCTTTATCAGTAGGTGGAATCTCAACTTTCAGATTGTCCTGGCTGTCAGACACACCAGATGTCTTTGCTTTCCATAGACCATCCCTGTGAAAGGATTGTTTATGATAAACTTTAGACTGATTAACAGTTTGAGTATATGGTTTAGATTCAGAAGCAGTTTTTCTTGCCGGTGTCACAGACCTGTCGGGGACTTGTCTGTGTTGTCTTTCACGAGGGGGGGACGAAAACGACTTAGAAGGTGTTTTATGCCTAATGGGTGTTTTCGATCTCACCGGGGTCTTAGATCGCTGTTTTGAATCTACTTTGACTTTGTCGGTTAACTCAACTTTAATTCTTGGTGTCTGATAGCGTGGACAATTGGTTGAAATATGACCTCGCTTACCACAAGTATAGCAGGATCTCCATTCATCAGGACTAGGAGATCTCTTGTGGGGCGGTGAGTAAACCTCAGGAATGGGTCGTTTGGTCTCAGTCTTTGAATATGTACCCTCTTTAACAAATTTAACTTGTTTAACATTTTGATTAAATTGTCGTTGAGGTTGAACATTATCCCTTTTAACTGGTTTAGCTTGAGTGGATTTAGAAATCTTGGTTTGAGTAATATTAGACTTTGATTCTGAACCAAGAGTTGTTTGTACAGTTTCTTCCACCCGCTTCTCAACATTGACCGTTCTTGATGTTGAGGGTTTCTGATTATCATCCGAAGAAGCAGACTGAGCTGCAGTGTCCGGATCACTCACCAAAGGAGTTGTCACCACATGATCCTTAATTTGATTATTATTAATTGGACGTTGTTTTGTGTTCAAAAGGATTTCATGTGGTGGTGGAACTACCTTGTAACCCAATCCTTCCCCATTGTTGCGTTCTTTAACCAAGTTCTTCAAAATGTGCGAAGAACTCGCGAGACTATGTAGTTTTTGTTGCAATGACTCATTTTCTACCTGTAAGACTGCTTTTTCCTTTTTAGTTTCTTCAATGGTCTTTAAGTAGAATTTAATGTCATTTTCTTGGTTAAATACAACAACTTCAGTTTCCTTTAGTTGTTTCTGCAACGCATCTAACTTTTCTTTATAACTGCTCTCATTTTGTTTTAATATACGATTAGCTTCTGAGCACAGTTTTAAGTCATTTACTAAGTTATCATTGTGTTCTAATAACCTAGCAAACTTTAGATCAATGCTTTCTCTAAATTTCTCACATTCGACACAAACATGTTCATCAAATAGTTCATCTTTAGATTTTACCTGTGTGGATGTCGATGTTCCAGCCATGAAAGCATTCTGAGACGTAGCTTGAGCTTCAGATTCTGAATTCAACTCATTCTTGACTATTTCATCAACAGCATCAAATGTCTCTGCCAAATCAGCATTATCAACTTCAGCTGAGTTTTCGCCTTCACTCGCCGAGTCTTCGTTCAAGTCTTCCACGGATGCTATGTTAGCTTCATCAGACACGAATCTAAAGGACCAGTCTTGTCCTTCATCTCCTTGTGCTACCATAGCTTTAGAGTCACTTCCCGTGGATGCTGGTTTCTTGTCTCTGTCTTGCCTGTTGAACGAAGAAAAAGGATTCCCATTCCCAGTCTTCTTAGGCTTTGAACACTCCCTTTTAAAATGGCCCTTTTCTCCACAATTGAAGCACGTGACTTTAGACTTGTCAAAACCAAAGGTTGTATCTTTAGTAGCCACGAGATTCTGCCCTGTTTTCTTCACAAATTTCTTTGCTCTTCGGACAGCGCTTGCAAGAGCCCACATGATGTCCATTCTTTCCAGCTCATTTTCATCTACTTGTTCATAATCTTCATCGGCAAGGTGGCAATTTCCAATCTTCCCCGCCACTAAACCATCATACGAGTGCATAACAGCAGCCAGAAGATCCATGTGCTCTTTAGCAACCTCCACTGTTACTTTTCCCAGGTTTTCTGTTGTTAACTTTGCAGATTGAGTAACAATAGGGCTATGACTAGCTCCAGATGCACTAAGAGGCTCATTTGCAGATGAGGAGCCCTGTTCAGTAATTGAAGATGCAGTGGACACGAAAGCTGTTTGCAAAGGTGCACCAGAAGATTTTGCAGCAGGGGAGGAAGTAGAAGCAACATTGTAGAGTGAGGGGTCTTGAGCAAAAGAACCCTTCTTAGCCTTGTATTTTTGTCGCACTTCCTCCTCTTTCAGTTTTAGAATAAAGTCATTGATATCCAGGGTTTCTAAAACTGAGTTGTATCGAAGAGTAGAGATGAACGAATCCCACTTTGCAGGTAGACCATCTGCCAAGCTTAAAACCTTGTCTTCCATTGAAGTCTTAACACCATGAGTGTTAAGTTCACTCATCAGATGGTAGAAACGATCGATGATCTCATCTAAGCTTTCATTCCCAATTGCTGAGAAGTTATCAAACTCCTTCTTCAAAGCTTTGCCTTTCAGTGCCTTTAAGTTAGAATTTCCTTCATACCTCTTTTCAAGGACTTCCATCAATTTCTTACTTTGTTTGTGCTCTGAGTATTGATGAAAAATAGGCTTGGGAATGGACTGAGTCAAGATAGCATAAGCCTTCTTCTCTGCATTGTAGGCGACCTTTTGTGTATCGGAGAGTCCACTCAAAGTCAAAGGAACACCATCAGCCCCTACTGGTATTTTATAACCCACCTCAATAGAGTTCCATAAGTTAGTATCTACACCATTAAGATAGATTTCAAAACGTTGTCTCCATTGTGGAAAGTCCTCTATTGTCAATAGTTTAGGTGGCTTGTTATGATTCCCTATCTCGTTTTCCAGTAACAACAAATTCTGAATTCGTGAATCCTTTCCAGCTGACATGGCATAATTTTCTGAGTCCATCTTTGAAGTAATTTAACTTGAGAATTAAACTGCTGTGCGAATGGGCTATAAGCGACTGGACTCAATCGTACGATTGAAACAGACGACTGAGAGACTTAGACGACTGAACAGACCGAACGACTCAGATGTGCGACTGGAGTGGGCGATTGACTCAATCGGGCGATTGACACTGCGATTGACTCAACCGGGCGAATGGACTGGCGAATGACTCAAACGTGCGAAAGACCGGGGCGAATGAGTTCAGTCGTACGATTGAGATAATCGTGCGACTGGGTCGGTTGAAAACGTGATTTTTGAACACTTTTGACCTAGAACGCAATTCTTTGCACCCTAGACGGCTGAAACTCGAAAAACACTGACTTTTCAGAACATGCAAACGTAAAGACTCGATTTTTAGCCAAAAGAATGAATCTTTTTGCGTAAAAACGTAGACTTTTTCACAAAAAACGATTGAATCAACGAAGAATCAAGAGCCTATGCTCTGATACCACTTGTTAGGACCGTGTACGTACGGAGTACTAACTGATTATTCGTTGTACCGAATCAAATAGTGCGGAATCCTATTTGATTGGCGATCCAATCAGTGAGAACGAATTCAAGATCAATCCTAACGTTTAGAAAAACGTTACGAATTGACTCGGAATGATCTGAAACGCTCTATGAAGTTGGAAGGGTCGAACAGCACGTTCTGGGGCGATTAGGGTTTGTAGTATTCGAAGTGTCTCGTTTTTCCACGAATTAAGTGGTATTTATAGGTTACAGATCTCATTCGTGCGACTGAGTCTTGCGACTGACTCAGTCGTGCGATTGAGTAATACGACTGATTCATTCGTACGCTTGAGTCAGACTGATGACTCAACCGTCCGATTGACTCAGTCTCTTAGTTCAACCGTGCGAATGGACCATTCGCATAGTCCAGTCGGGCGACTGAAAGAGATGTTTAGTCAAACACATTCATGAACCTTTAATGATCCAGAACTGTGTCTCACAACTGTAAACCTATATAACATGGTCATATTAAGCGTGTAACAACTAATAAATAGATATAACATTAAATAATCAACAACCATATAATGAAGAGATTCTCATTAGATTGATTTAACATTACATATGTGTAACAAGATAGAAGTTTATTACATTTCAGCTCACTAGACTAGAACTGGGGACATGTGTACCAACAGTATATGTGTCCCATCTCTCAGGCAATGACCTGAGGAACCTGTTGTTCATCTGGCTTTTGGAGTACTCTTGTTTAACCATCTTTAGCTCAGAGATCAAACAAGAGAACCGCTCATATTGCTGGGTCAGAGTCTCACCCTTTCTATATGAGAATGTCTCATATTGTTGGGCGAGGATTTCCCTATTGTTTGCTAAGACCGAATCAGTTCCTCCAAATTGTTCCTTTAGAGCAACCCATAGGTCATGAGCAGACTCATGATGCAAGAGCCCTGAATATATCTCGTTTGGAATGGCCATGGCTAAAATTCCATGGGCTCTAGCATCAATTTCGAACAGCTTTAGATCTTCGTCCGAATATTGTTCAGGTTTCTTCGCAACCTGTTCATTAGATTCCGGGACACTCACCATAGGCTTGTATGGCCCATGCACCACTGACTTCCAACAACCAGCACTGTTGACAGCCAAGTGGTGTAGCATACGTCTTTGCCATATGTTATACTCGTTCCTAACCAGCATCGGAGGCTTGGTTGCGGAACCAGTATTGTGAGGATCATTGGTTGGTGTTGTCATCTCAGGTTTTAGTCAAAAACAAGTTTAAACACGACAAACGTAACTCAAAACCACCAAAAGACCTCAAGATTTTGGCCGAAAACAGCAGAAACTCACTCTCTATGGCTAATTCTTGCAAATTGCTAATTCGATCAAACTGAGAGATCAAAAGAGCAGTTTCAAATGATCAATAATGAAATTGATCAATGATTAACCCGCTCTGATACCATTTGACAGGATCTCAGCTTCTCGGTTGATCAATTAGATTATGTTTGCAGCGGATTTAGCACATTAATTAGCAATTAAAGCAAGAACATAAAAGATATTTCAATTAAAAGCATAAACATAGAGAGAGAAGAGTTCTGCGAAACAATAAATGTTCTATTGGTCGCACGTTTCGGCAATTAAAACAGTATGGTTACCCATCCTTTTATAGGCGGCAAAAGGATAGGTTGATGTCCTTTTTCTGACATCACTGAATATTCAAATTACAACTGACAAAAACATAAAACTACTGAAGATGTCAACAACTGACATCTTCTTACAAAAGTTTCTAAGTACTGACAAAAAGAAACTACTGACACTATAACAACTGAAGAACAT
Organism: Flaveria linearis; assembly: GCA_024085815.1. Taxonomy (NCBI): domain Eukaryota; kingdom Viridiplantae; phylum Streptophyta; class Magnoliopsida; order Asterales; family Asteraceae; genus Flaveria; species Flaveria linearis. The sequence continues at coordinate 78,969,746 of CM044001.1, forward strand.
GCTCTTCAGTTGTTGTATAATTACTGAAAAAAAATAAACTACTGAAAAGAAAAACCACCACAACAACTGAAGAAGACTTCTTCAGTTGTTGTGACAAACTCTGAGTCTTCAGTACTTGGTCTTCAGACTTGGCTTCGGAAGATGTAACAGCTTCGGAAGATATAACAACTGATGACTTCAGTAGATATCATCAGTTGTTGTCCTCAGTCTTTTTCTTCAGACTTTGCTTCGGAAGATAGAACAGCTTCGGAAGATGTAACAACTGATGACTTCAGTAGATATCATCAGTTGTTGTCTTCAGTCTTTGTCTTCAGACTTTGTGCTTCGGAAGAAGATCTTCAGTTCTTTAGTTCTTCAGCTTTTGATACTTCAGTACTTGGTCTTCAGTACTTGAAGTCTTCAGCTGTTGTTCTTCAGTTCTTTGATCTTCAATCTTTGTTCTTCATACTTTGTCATAACAGCTGAGGCTGGGGCTAATATGCTCTCGAGTCTGACATTCAAGCAAGAGAACACAATAGCTGATGGGAGTCTTCAGATGTTCTCGAGTCTGACATTCAAGCAAGAGAACACTGTAACTGATGGGAGTCTTCAGCAGTTGTTGCAGTGGCATGTGGGACTTAGAGGTTTTCCTGATCTTGGCTCATTGGTTCTTTTGGTCCAACATGTACTGATGCTGATCAGTATCCTCCCCCTCAAAGTCAGGACAAAGATTATGATTCCTGGCTATAGGTGTCCTAGCTGGCTTATAATCCTTCATTTCAAATCTATCTATGATGTCCTTGACATACTTAGATTGACTGATGAAAAACCCCTCTTTCATCAGCTTCACTAGAATTCCAAGGAAGAAGTCTATCTTGCCTACATAACTCATCTCAAGCTTCTTCCTCATGGTGCTCTCAAGGTCCTTACACATTTGGTCATTTGAGGAACCAAATATGATGTCATCCACATAGACTTGTACGAGCAAGATGTCCTTTCCAGACCTCTTTATGAATAATATCTTGTCAATGGTGCCTCTGGTATAGCCATTCTTTAATAGGAATTGAGACAAAGTCTCATATCACAGCCTAGGTGCTTGGTGTAGGCCATAGAGTGCCTTGTCCAATTTGTACACATAGTTGGGATGCTGTGGATTTTCAAATCTAGATGGCTGGTACATATAGACTTCTCTGTCGATATCCCCATACAGGAATGCACGTTTCATATCAAGCTAGTAGACAGTGAAGTTCTTGGATGCTGTAAAAGAAAGGAAGATCCAAACAACCTCAAGTCTTGCAATAGGTGCAAAGACATTTGTGTAGTCAATTCCTTCCTCCCGTGTGTACCCTTGAACAACAAGTCTAGCCTTGTTCTTGATGATCAAATCTCTGTCTCCTTCTTGTTCCTGTTCACCCATTTGGTGCTTATATGGACTTGGCCTTGTGGTAGTGGACATAAGTTCCACACCTTCTGCCTTTTGAATTAAAGCAATCCTGTTATATTGCTTCAACCTAAGTATTGTCCTTTAAGGATTCTTCCACTTTCTTGGGCTCAATTTGAGAGTGGAAGCATGAATACAAGTAGACATTCCCTAGATGGGTTTGACTCCTTGTCTTTACTCCCTCTGAGACATCACCAATGATGTTCTCAGCTGGGTGGGTGATGTTGATCCTGAGCCTAGAAATCACATCTGGTTGCATAGATAGATCCAAGTTAGAGATGTTTTGCTAAGGATTGTGGACACCACCACCAGCTATTGTCTCACATTCATTCAATAAATATTGATTCAATGAATGTGTTACAACATCAGTTATGAGTTGCTGTGAAGCAGGATCAACAGTTTCCTATTCCACCATGTCATTGTCTTCATCAGCTTAGCGTTGATTACTGAAGTTGTCAGTTGGTGAAGTTTGGGGCTTATTTGGCTGAGAACTTCTTGATGCTCCATTGGTTCTAGAGATGGTGAGACTCTTCGGATTACTAGTTATGGGAGCTTGATCTTCATGTCTTCTTAGAGATCTTGGAAGAGGCCTTGGCAAATCAAACATTTGATCTTCATAGGAATCAGTTTGTCCACCTGTTCCAGCTAAAACAATCTCACAAGAAGGTTTAGAATAGTTGGGAAATAATTCTAAGTTAAAGATATGTTCAGTACCATTACCCTTAACATAAGGAGTGTGCTCATTAACAATAATATTGGATGATTCCTCAAATTGTTGATGCTTAATGTTGTATACTCTATAAGCTTTGGAGCTTGAATAATATCCAACAAAGCTAGTATCATCTGACTTTTCAGTAAATTTTAATAAATTGTCCTTTGTGTTAAGTATGGTACACCTGCTACCAAAGGACCTAAGAAAACCAATGAATTGTGGTCTCTTGTTTCATAGCTCATAAGGGGTTTTTCCATGGGGCCTAACTATAAGTACTTTGTTCTGCACATAGGATGGAGTGCTGACTGCCTCTGCCTAAAATGTTAGAGGCAGCTTTGAATCAACCAACATAGTCCTAGCAGCCTGAATAAGTGTCATACTTCTCCCCTTAGTAACGCCATTTTGTTGAGGAGTTCTGGGAGCACTATATTGTCTAGTGAGCCCCTTAGAGTTACAAAATGAGTCAAGAACTTGATTCTTGAACTCAGTCCCTGGTCACTTCTTAATATTTCTACCTTTTGATCTATCTAGTTCTCAATTTTAAGAATAAAAGATTTAAAAATTTTAGTTGTTTCATTCTTAGTTCTTAAAAAGAAAATCCATGTATATCTAGTAAACTCATCACCAATCACAAGGCAGTATGATTTCCTTCTAATGCTTATTATACTTGTAGAACCAAAGAGATCCATGTGCAATAATTGTAAAGGAGTGGTGATATAGTTCACTTCTTTGGATTTATGAGGAACCTTGTGTTGTTTCCCTTTCAGGCAAGCAACATAATTATCCTTGCAAATAAATTCTTTTTTAGGCACACCATGTACCAAGTTATTTTTGACCAGCTTGTCATGGTCTTAAAATTAACATGGCATATTCTGTTATGCCATAGAGTTGACTCATCACCATTAGCTTTGGAAAGAAAGCATGATACTTCACCCAGTGGGGAAGCATTTTTCAGATCAAGCTTGTGCATATCCCCTTTCCTGGGAGATCTAAGATTCACCAATTCCTGAGGAATTGTCATCCTGGGTTTGAAGATAATGCACTCATGTTCTGTAAAAAGCATGTGGTGCTTTTGGTCACAGAATTGAGAAACACTTAATAAGTTATGTTCAAGCAGTTTGACAAAGTTTATTTTGTCAATTTTTAACTTACCATTGGATACACTTCCTCTGCCAGAAATGTATCCTTCGGTTTCACCTTCAAACTGAACAGGTCCTCCATCAAAATGTTGAAATTGTTGAAGAAGATATCTGTTCCCGGTCATGTGCCTTGAGCATCCACTATCCATAATCCATATATTTCTATTTTGTCAAGTGGATGTCCCTGCACATAAGGTGAGAAAGTTACTTGCTATTAGAATCCCAAGCCTTGTTGGTCTTGGGCTCTTCCAATGTGGATGACAAAATTGAACCAAAATGTAGAAATGGGGGTTCAATTGTAGTTTTGGAAGAAGAGGTTTGTGCTGCAGCATCTTCTTTGATCTTCCATTCCATCCTTTGGTTGACCAGCGAGGATGAGCTTGATGAAGCTTGAGCAGCATAGCTTTCTTCCAAAGCTTCTTTCTTCTTGGAAGAAGCTTTCAAAACATGTTTTCCGAAGCAGTCTTCTTTTCAAAAGGTTTCAAAGGAATTCTCTTGTTCTTGGAATTTTCTTTGACTTTTCTTCCGAAGCTGTTTTTCTTTCGAAAGAATGATTTTCTTCCGAAAGCAATTTGGCTTCAGAAGTAAAATTTCCTTTTCTTAACATTTAAACCATGTGATAAGGTCCAAATGTGAAACCTTCCTTGACTTATTTCTTCTTAACATTATTTACATAATGTGTGCTTGCAGGATTGTAGTAACAATCTTTAGCCATGTGGTTGTTCAGACCATGCATTATGCATTCAATATTACTTTTCATGGGGTGTGTTGACTGTTGTTTCTGCATTTCTCAACAGTCTTCCCCTTCAGTTTCTGATCCTTTAGTTGGATAGGAGTGCTAGTACTGCATTCCTCTCCTTGATTAGATCTTCCAACCACCTGAATCCTGCTGAGATAAACACACCCTTTTGCTTTGGGTCTATCTTCAGCTTGGACTCAAATACTTTCTTGGCAGTGTTCCTGCCTGCCTTGGCTCTGTTTCTTCTGGCTTTGGTGGTCAGGGGTTGTTCATTACAGGTAAGGATCGATTTCTCTACCTAATCCTTTCCTGTATTGGTCTCCATATTTACATCATTCTTCCCATCATAAGATAGGGGTCAGCAGATGGAACCTCTTGCACTTTAGTACCACATCTTGGTTTCCTTATAGACTCATAAGAATATGGTGGATCAATTTTATTGGTTCCCAACCCACCTTTATTTTGATAACATATTTTTTAGTAGGAGGATGATGCAAGAATGGTTTGAAAGTTATGCTCTTCAATAGCATACTTTTTTGCTTTAGCCTCAGCTATGACTAGCTGGGCTTGAGCCTCAGCTAACTTGGAAATTAAATCTTTGATTTGAGTCCTGTAATTGGTTTGTTCATGCTTCAAAGTGGGACAACAAATAATTAGAGGTTTTGGCTGCATTGGTTCAGGGGGAGTTTGTTGGACCAAAAGAACCAATGAGCCAAGATCAGGAAAACCTCTAAGTCCCACATGTCATTACAACAATTGCTGAAGACTCCCATCAGCTGTTCTGACAAAGTCTGAAGAATCAAAGTCTGAAGATCAAAGATCTGAAGTACAACACCTGAAGAATCTAAAGTGCTGAAGACAAGTACTGAAGTCTGAAGTACTGAAACATACAAGTATTGAAGACTTCAAGTACTGAAGACAAGTGCTGAAGATCAAAGTTGAAGAACTGAAGAACTGAAGATCATCTACTGATGCACAAAGTCTGAAGACAAAGACTGAAGATAACAGCTGATGACATCTACTGAAGTCATCAGCTGATACATCATCTGAAGCCCAAGTCTGAAGAACCAAGTGCTGAAGATTCAGAGTTTGTCACAACAGCTGAAGAAGTCTTCTTCAATTGTTGTGATGGTTTTTCATTTCAGTGGTTTTATATTTAGTTTCAGTAGTTTGTACAACAACTGAAGAGCTTGTTCTTCAGCTGTTATAGTTCAGTAGTTATAAACGACTGAAGAGTTTGTTCTTTAGTCGTTGTAGGCTTTTCAGTAGTTTCCTTTTCAGTACTTGTAATAGGTAGAACACTTTTGTAAGAAGATGTCAGCTGTTGACATCTTCAGTAGTTTTATGTTCTATCAGTTGTAAGTTTAATAATCGGTTGATGTCACTGTCAAGTGACATCATCGCCCATCCTTTTGCCGCCTATAAAAGGATGGTGAACCATGCTGTATTGGGTGCCGAAACGTGTTGAGTAATAGAAAATCTTCTTTTTCACAGAACTTTTCTCTCTCTCTATGTTTGTACTTTTACATGTGAAATATTTTGTGTTCTTGCTTTAAGTGCTAATTTCGTGCTAAATCCGCTGCAAAAACAATCTGATTGATCAAACTAGAGGCTGAGATCCTGTCAAATGGTATCAGTGTAGGTTAATCATTGATTGATTTCATTATTGATCATTTGAAACTGCTCTTTTGATCTCTACATTTGATCGAATTAGCAATTTGCAAGAATTTGCCATAGAGAGTGAGTTTCTGCTGTTTCTGGCCAAAATCTTGAGGTTCTCTGGTGGTTTTGAGCTACATTTGTTTTGCTTAAACTTGTTTTTGACTAAAACCTGAGATGACGACACCAACTAACGATCCTCACAATACTGGTTCCTCAACCAAGCCTCCGATGCTTGTGAGGAACGAGTATAACATATGGCAAAGACGTATGCTTCACCACTTGTCTGTCAACAGTGCTGGTTGTTGGAAGTCAGTGGTGCATGGACCATACAAGCCTATGGTGAGCGTCCCTGAATCTAATGAACAGGTTCCGAAGAAACCTGAACAATATTCGGACGAAGATCTTAAGCTGTTCGAAATTGATGCTAGAGCCCATGGAATTTTAGCCATGGCTATTCCTAACGAGATTTATTCAGGGCTCCTGCATCATGAGACTGCTCATGACCTATGGGTTGCTCTAAAGGAACAATTTGGAGGAACTGATTCAGTCTTAGCAAACAATAGGGAAATCCTCGCCCAACAATATGAGCATTCTCTTATAGAAAGGGTGAGACTCTGACCCAGCAGTTTGAGCGGTTCTCTTATTTGATTTCTGAGCTGTAGATGGTCAAACAAGAGTACTCCAACAGCCAGATGAACAACAGGTTCCTCAGATCACTGCCTGAGAGATGGGACACTTATACTATTGTCCTACGCTCCAGTGTAGATCTGGAAACTCTATCTCTCACCCAACTTCATGGGAAACTGCTCACATTTGAGATAGAGATAGAGCAAAAGAGGAAGTTGTCCACCTCTGGCAAGCTCGCTGATGACTTTGTTCAAGGAAATGCTGCCTTGATAAGTCAGGAGTCAGAATATGCTGCATCAGAAAGTTCTTATGATGAGCATATTGATTTCTCTACCAACTCAGAACAAGCTTTTGTTGGTGTTAGTAGTTCAGGAGGTAGTGGTGACAACTTGTGTTTTCTGATGGAGGACTTGAAGGGCATTCCAGATGATGATCTGGAAGAGATGGATATTTTGAACCAAATGGCAATGATAAATATCCGATCTCAAAAGTTCTACAAGAGAAATGGTAGGAAATTCCCTGGACTCTCTGGCAAAACCAAAGTTGGTTTTGACAAGAGCAAGTTGAGGTGTCACAAGTACCAAAGGCTTGGACACTTTGCTAGAGAGTGTAGATCATCTGGATCTAACTCCTCTGCACCCTTTGTGACTTTTCCCAGCAATAGCTCACAGCACATAGGGCAACATTCCTCCAGTTCTGGCCATCCATCACAAGCACAGGCACCACCTGCTTATTTTGTGCCTCAGAGTCATATGCCATATCCTTACCCCTGTTACTATGTGCCTCAGCCTAGTCAAACTCAAGCACCCTTGGCTCAACCACCTCATGCTCTTCCTGAGCCTCAATCTTCCCAATTTCATCATCACACACAACCTCAACAACACAACTTCTTCACTCCAAGTGTTGTTGACTGGAGTAGTCTACCAGATGATCTATCTGGTCAGGAACAACTACTCCAAGATGCTGGTCAACATGGTGGTGATCATCCTTTTGGAAATCTTGCTCTGATGGCTGTTGATTCTGCTGAAGGGTCATCATCTAATGCCTCATCGCAGGTATCCACTGAGGCTAAAGCCAAGGTTTGTTCTGAATCATGCATAGCAGCATTTGCTTCTATTAGAGAAGCAAATGTAGCTTTAATAGATAAAAATCTTGAGCTAGAGCACACTATTTCCAAAAGAAAAGCTGATTTTGAGGTTGCTCTAAAAGAGAAAAATGATGAGATTTACAAGCTTAAATGTCAAATCAAAGATGATAAAGCTAGGGAAGATGTACTTCTAGAGAAGTACACAGACCTCAAGGAAACTCTTGCAACCACCCAAGTTGAGTGTGATCGATGGGTGCAATCATTCAAGGGTTTTGAAATTCTTCTTAGTAAGCAATCAGCTTCCAATGTGAAGTTTGGCATTGGTTATAATCACACTGCTCCTCCTACAGATTTCACTTCAAGAGCAGAAGTTGAATCTGATGGGGAGAGCAATAACCAATCCTTTTAATCATGTGACCTACTATCTTCTGATTCAGCATCATCAGAGATAGAAGTTAGCATTAACTCCTGCCAAAACCAATCAGCTGATGCTATAACAGCTGATGGTTCAAATGCTGACTGTCACATGACCAAAAGGCTAATCAACTCAGGTGTTGTCACTAGAAGTACTGAAGGTACTGGAGAGCAAGTGACAACATCTGAAGTTCAAACCTCAACTACTGTTAGCACTAAAGAGAAGAAAACTAACAGTAGGAAAGGTTTGAAGACAGCTAAAGAGGATGCCAGGAAAGCAGGCACTAGGAAGAAAACTGCTAGTACTGATAGCAAACAGCTGAAGAACAAGTCTTCAGCAGTTTCATCCTCTTCAGCTGATGATCAGCATAAGATGAAGAAGAAGCCATGTGAGATATGTGGCTTGTTCAATCATCTTACTGATGATTGCTGGTACAAAAGGGGTTCCAAACTCAAACAGAAGGAGAAAATCAATGAGGACATCAATAAAATGACGAATGAGTTTGAAACCAAGTTTGTACTAGCAACATCCAAGCCTGAAATCCCTAAGCCCAAAGCTAAATCTAAAAAGAAGGTAGGGTTTACTCAGGCAACAGCTGAGGTTGCTCAGAAAAGATGGTACAACATAGGAATCCATCATCAGTAAACTCCAATGTGTCTGAAGAGCTGAAAGCTTTATCACAGAATCAGACACAGCTGGTGATGATGGTTCAGCAACTAATGGGAAGAGTCAACCATTTAGATGTTCCTGTGTTGAAACCACAGAAAAGGAAGTCCAAGCCAAAGGGTTCCTTTTCTGCACCATCTTCTTCACCTCAGGCTGTCACACATAACACACCTGTTAGTGCTGCACCTGTAGTTGAGAACAGACCCAAAACCAAACAGGTTTGGGTCTCTAAGACTAACTAACATGTGGTTATGTTTGCAGGGTTCTTCAACATGCCAAAGAAGCATCTGGTATGTAGACAGTGGAGGATCTATGCACATGACAGGAAGCAGCTCCCTTCTTAATGACTACTCTCAAGGAAAGAAAGGATTTGTCTCCTTTGGCAATGATGCAAAGGGTTACATCATTGGAAAAGGCTTTGTTTCCAATGGGGAAATATGATGTTAACCATGTGGAGAATCTCAAGTACAACCTCTTGAGTGTCAGTCAAATGTGTGACAAAGGCCATGTTGCCCTTTTCACAAGCTAGAACTGTCGGATTCTGTCATCCAAAGTTCTGAGTTTGATTGACAAGGCGTTGGATGAACACACTCTCCTGAAGGCTAACAGGACAGGAAGAGTGTATGCCTTAGATCTTTCCAAAAAGATAGATCTAAAAGGCCATCCTTGCCTATTCTCCAAGGCCTCTCCTTAAGAGTCTACACTATGGCATAGAAGGCTGGGTCATGTTAATTTCAAGAACATGAATCAGCTGATAAGCCATGGTTTAGTAAGAGGATTGCCTCTGAAGGAGTTCAAGTGTGAAGATGACTGCACTGCTTGCTTGAAAGGAAAACAACACAAAGTTTCATTCCCTTCAATAGAAGAACCAAAGTCCACTGCCTGCTTGCAGCTCCTGCACATGGATCTCTTTGGTCCTGTCAGAGTGATGAGCATGGTAAAGAAGAAATACTACCTGGTAATTGTGGATGATTATTCCAGGTTTGTATGGGCTTTCTTCTTGCACTCCAAGGATGAAGCAGCCAAGACTATCATGAACTTTGTGTTACTTGTAGAAAAGCAGTATTCCCTACAGGTCAAGTGTGTGAGAAGTGACAATGGAACAGAGTTTAGAAACCACACACTTGATGACTTCTACCTGTCCAAGGGAATTAGAAGGCAGTTTAGTATTCCTAGAACTCCTGAGCAGAATGGAGTGGTGGAGAGAAAGAACAGGACTCTCATTGAAGCAGCAAGGTCAATGTTGGCTGACTCAGGGTTGCCACTGACCTTTTGGGCTGAAGCTGTCAATATAGCTTGCTATGTACAGAATAGAGCTTTAGTGAATAAGAGGTTGATGAAGACTCCTTATGAAGTTCTTCATCATTTGGCTCCTCTGATTTCATTCTTTAGAGCCTTTGGGTGTCCATGTTTCATTCTCAATACTAGCAACCCACTCCAGAAGTTTGCTAGTAAGGTGGATGCAGGGTATTTTGTTGGTTATTCATCAACTTGCAAGGCATACAGAGTCTTCAACTGTAGAACAAAGATAGTTGAAGAAACTCTGCATGTTAAGTTCAATGAATCTCCAAAGGACAAGATTCCACAAAACCCTATGGAGTTGTTTGATCTGGACATACTGCAATATGTTCCTTATCAACCTCCAGCTGTTGAGCCTGTCAACAGATCTCCACCTGGTGGTACTGATGATGATGCAGTTAGTACTCACCTCTTCAGGTTTAGTGACAACCTGCCTGAGTCCACTGAACCTGATGCTCCTGTAGCCTCAGCAGCTCCATCCACTACAAATGCTGATGAGATTTCTGCTTGCTCTACTTCGTTTGAGCTGCCATCTTCTACATGGTTTCAGGAATCTCCATCACCATCTGTTGCTGCTGATGGGTCTACAAACACTTGCACAGATATTATAGTCTATCAAGAGCTCAAGAATCACCCCATATCTCAAATCATTGGTGATATCAATGCTGGAGTTTCAACCAGGAATCAATTGTCCAACTTCTGCTTCTAGGCTCTCTTCATCAGTCAGCAAGAGCCCAAGAACTATCATGTTGCTTTAAGAGATAATGGATGGGTGGAAGCTATGCAGCTTGAGCTTCTTCAGTTCAAGAAACAACAAGTGTGGGAGCTTGTTCCATTACCTAAAGGTAAGTGTGCTATAGGCACCAAGTGGGTATTTAGGAATAAAACAGATGAGAAGGGCCAAATTGTCAAGAACAAGGCCAGGCTGGTTGTTCAAGGGTTTGCACAAGAGGAAGGCATCGATTATGATGAGACCTTTGCCCCTGTGGCCAGATTGGAAGCAATCAGACTGTTCCTAGCTTATGCTGCCTTTCACATTCTTAAGGTTTATCAAATGGATGTCAAAAGTGCCTTCTTATATGCCAAAATAAAAGAAGAAGTTTATGTATGTCAACCACCAGGTTTTGAGGATAATAAACATCCTGATTGGGTGTACAAGCTTGATAAGGCTCTTTATGGGCTGAAGCAAGCACCCAGAGCCTGGTATGAGACACTCTCAACTTTTCTTCTACAGAATAAGTTCACCAGAGGCACCATTGATAAAACCTTATTCATCAAGACTGTGGGACAACATAAGCTCCTTGTTCAAATTTATGTAGATGACATCATCTTTGCATCCTCTGATCCAAAGTTGTGTGATGAATTTACAAAGCTCATGAAGCTAAGGTTTGAAATGAGTGCTATGGGAGAATTACAGTTCTTTCTAGGTTTGCAAATCAAACAACAGGATGATGGAATCTTCATCCATCAGTCCAAATATACCAAAGAGTTGTTGAATAAGTTTGATTTACAAACCTGTAAGCCCTGTTCTACTCCCATGAGCAGCATCACACAACTAGATGTAGATCAGAAAGGTAAAGCGGTTGATGAAACCCTTTACAGATGTATGATTGGGTCCTTGATGTACCTTACAGCTTCTAGGCTAGACATCATGTTTGCAACATGTGCTTGTGCTAGATTTCAGGCTGCACCTAAAGAATTCCATTTGATTGCAGTCAAAAGGATCTTTAGATATCTGCAAGGTACCCAATCACTAGGTCTTTGGTATTCAACTGGGCATTCTTGCAAATTAGTTGATTTCTCTGATAGTGACTATGCAGGATGCAAAGTCACCAGAAAATCCACTTCTGGTGGTTGCCAATTCCTAGGCAATTGTTTAGTTTCTTGGCAGAGTAAGAAACAAACATCAATTGCTACATCCACTGCTGAAGCTGAGTACATTGCTGCTGCAAGTTGTACCTCTCAGATACTCTGGCTTCAGAACCAACTTCTGGATTATGGCATTACTAAGACTAAGACTCCATTACTAATGGATAGTGCTTCAGCTCTTTGTATTGTTAAAAATCCAGTCCAGCACTCTAGGACCAAACATATAGAGATCAGATATCATTTTATCAGGGATTGCTATGAAAAGGTCTGATTGATCCTAAGTTTGTGCCTAGTGCTGATGAGCTTGCAGACATTTTTACTAAGCCTTTAGATAGTGCTACATTCCAAAATTTGGTACTAAGGCTTGGTATGCTGCAACTAGAATAATTTGACCAATGCTGATGCTCTTACTTCACAACTACTGATGAGCAAAAGTCAAATATAAGTACTGATGAGTAATTTAGTCTTCAGCTCTTTCACAACTACTGAAGACTAAAATGCTTCAAAGTACTGATGTACATTATTTGTTGAAAACAACTGATGTAGTGAGGTGGATTACAACTACTGATGTATGATTTTCAAACAAATAAGTACTGAAGAACAAATTTTGCTCACAAGTACTGATGTGTAATCTTACACAAGTACTGAAGACAAAATTTGTTCACCAGCTCTGAAGAGTATTTCATCAGCACTTGTGAACATCTGATCACAAGAGCTGAAGGCATAAATATTCACAAGAGCTGAAGGGTCAATGAAACATCTGAAAATCAGCCAAAGAGCTGATGAGTAAGTGTAGAGGCTAGCATGAAACAACTGATTTGACGGAAACAGCTGATGAGTAATTTCTCATCAGCTGATGCCAACAGCTGCTGTTTCATACCCAAACAACTGAAGGACAAAACCATGTCTTCAGTAGTTTCACAACTACTGATGACTAACACCAAGTCCTCAGTTGTTTACAACAACTGAAGCAATACCATGTCTTCAGTAGTTCACAACTACTGATATCAGTAGTTTACAACTACTGAAGACTAACACCAAGTCTTCAGTTGTTACAACGTCTGAAGATGAAAACTAGGTCTTCAGTAGTTTATAACTACTGAAGACTGACAACAAGTCTTCAGCCGTTTACAACATCCGAAGGACAAAACCAAGGTTTCAGTAGTTTCAACTACTTAAGACTAACACCAAGTCCTCAGATGTTCTAACCACTGAAGGTTAAAACCACGTCATCAGTAGTTTCAACAACTGATAACTAACACCAAAACCTTCAGTAGTTTTCTTTCAGCCTTTGCCCTACCCTATAAATACCCAACCTTCAGAGCATTTACTCTTCACATGACCTAACTTTTCAAAACCTCTGAACTTCCCATACACCATTAATGGCGACCATGCAACTCAAACCTCGACACAACTGCGTCGCTCATCTCACCACATCGCCATTCTGGCCAAAATTTCACCATGCCGCCGATCTTATGAACGACTCATCTTACCAAACGGCATTTCTTTTGAACCCCACCATCTACACCGACTCCCTGACGGAGTTCTGGACAAATATCACCGTCCAAACCGGAGAGCAAGATGGCGAGGTCTCTCTCCGGTCCTCCGTCAACAACCACCCAGTGGTTATCACTCCAGCTACTTTGCGCCTAACCCTAAAGCTGGAGGATGCCACCTACCCAACCTCTTACCCCAAAGGCGCCCTCGATCTATCCTTCACATCCAACGACTATCAGGGTGACCTCTCCGCCTCCACCTTGTTAAAGAAACACTTCCCAGACCCTCAACGTCTAATTTTTCATATGGTGAACGTGTGTCTGGCCCCCAAAACCTCTTCATGGGACCAGATGTCAACAAGGTGGCAACAGGTATTATTTTCTATCCTTGAAAAACAACCTTTGAACTTAACTGATATTATATTTTTGGAAATCAAGGATATGGCCACAACACCAATTTCTAACCGTTGGATCTTGTATCCTCGGTTCATAATGGCCATAATAGAGGACCAACTTCAAGCTGAGGGACTTGTTGGCACAGGGGTCCCTGCCATGGCTGTTCTAGCCGAGGTATACTCCAGGCACAACACCGACCACACACTAAAATAGGATGGCCGGCTGCGAAAACCCACGCAGCAGGAACCCACAGCCTCCACCTCCAAATCCAAAGTCCCCACCAAACCAAAAACCAAAAAGAAGCCCAAAAAGGCTACTCAGGGAAATGAGTCCCCTGAGGATGCCCCTGCAACACAAAGGCAGGATGTGGCTGCTGGTTCGATTCTCCCAGCAGCTACCATGACTCCACCCACCACAACCGCACAGGCTTCCTCTCAACAGGAGCCTGATGCAACCACTTCTAAGGCAGCCACACTTCTGGGGTCTATCTCACTTGAGAAGACTGCCATTGAAACGCACAGTCCTCCCTATGTGCACACTGCTTCAATCCCATCAACTACTGAAACCGCCCCACAAAGCCCTACCTTAACAATAGCCAAAGTGCTAACCCACCTGAGCACTCCACCCTCTCCCCAGAAACCAATTACAACTGGGGAGACTCCAACCGAAGACGGGGTGCACACTAGTACTGGTGGGAGCCTAAAGCATAGAGAATCACATGTCCAATCTCCCAGTATGGCTAGGGAGATAGGACATTCTGGTGAGGCTGCCACTTCCTCTGCATCAACATCTGAGCAGGGTGAAGCTGGTAACATCAATAAGACCTCACCAGAGGCAACTGCCGATGATGGATCCAATCCGAAGGCTGGAAGTCGCCAGTACCAATACCAAGGGGCACATGCTACTTCTGAGCCATACTCAGAGCATGTATATCCTGACATAGTCAGGAGGTCAGGTGATTCAGTTCACACTGATGATGACCTGAGCTTCTTCTTTGATGTAGTCGCTCAAAACACTATCTTAGAAGATGAGATAAGCAGACTTAAAGAGCTGCTTGCTCAAATGACTCAAGATAGAAGTCCATCTGCCACCACAAACCCATAGATGGCACCTTCACCCGAAGGTCTCACATACACTGAGCCACTCCCACAAACTCGGCCACCAGCCCCTGCTTCTGGCACTAGCTCTCAGGGCCAGAACCCCCTGAGCAGCTAGATGCTATCCTCCAGAAATCCCTGCCTCTCATCACACCCATAATAACAGATATTGTCATGAAAACCATTGATGAGAGGCTTCCCACTCACATCCAACCCATGGTGGAGGTTGTCGTTGCTAAGGCGCTTGCTGATAGTCAAACCCCAACCAATGCACCCAAAAAGGGGAGACATCAGTGCAAGCTAAGAGGAAGAGGGAGAGGAGGAGATAGAAGTAAGAGAGGAGGTAGTTGAGAGGGAGAAGGCTGAGGAGACTGTTAGGGTGAAGGGGAAGAAGGTGAGGGAGGAGAGTGAGCATATTGAAGTGGCTGGAATCCAAAAGGATTTCAGTGTCACTTATCAGAAGAAAAAGGGAGAGGAGGGAGAGAAGACTGACTCTGATCTAGCAGCCCTTGTCAAGGAGGCTGATGCTGAACAAATCAGATCAATGGACTCTATCATTGATCAGCTGTTCAGGCAAGGCTTTAACATGGACACTGCCATGCTAGATCAGGAGATCAGAAGGATGGAAATGAGAGAAATAGACCACCGATGGTCTACTTATAGCCAAGAGGACAAAAAGAGACTCGAGGCTATGAGTAGATTCATTTCGAAGTATATGGGCAGGCCAGTCCTTGATGTCAAAGCATGGACCAGGGACAGAATCTTGGCTATAGCCACAAGATCTGTTCAGCTGGTGATTTCACTAAAGGACTGGTCGCTGAGGCCCTCTCAGAAGCCGGTGCTGGGAACAGGACACTGCTAGCAAAACAGACCAAACTATCTCTTATCTCTAGATTGCTAGCAGTGCCTGCCAACATTCCCACACCAACCACCCAAACACAACCCACAAAACCAACCCCTTCACCATCAAAACCCGCAGCCAATGATCCACCCTTACAGAAGAAGAGAAGGGTGTTGAGGCTGCAAGAAGAAGAAGAAGAGGAGGATGAGGAGGATAGACTGCCCCTTTCAGCAGTCATCCCTCTACCCAAAGCCAAACCTCAAACCATCACTCCCACCTCACAGATGGACACTGTGAGGGTAAAATTAGAAGAAGAGGAGCAGCAAAGATTACACGATGAGGAAATGCTGAAAAGCATTAACAAATCATATGCTGCTTCTACTTCTATTATGAATATGATGAAGGAGGCTCTGAGACTCTTCACTCTTAAGCAAACCTTTCAATATGATAAGAAAAGAGTGAGGACTTGGCCTGATCCTAGGGTGGCTCACAGGATAGTCCAGAAAGATATGCCTGTGAGATACAAGAGCCAACTTAAGAGAGTTGTAGATGAAGTAATCTCTGTGGCTCTTGTAATAACACCCTGGGAAATAGTAGAGGAGTTCGAGAAAGCCTATAGAGCTAACCAATAACCCCAAACAATGTTAGATAATAGGGTGGTTAGGAAAGGGTTGGTCTATAAGAGGCTTGAGAACTTCCATAGGGATGAGCTCAACCTGTTGTTGGAAGGAAAACACCTAGATGAATTTGCATACAGGCAAGTCACAACAGTTGAGCTCAAAAATGGAAAACAGGCCAAGTATGTCTCAGAGTTGTACGGCCGGGAGGGGTTATTCGAAGGTGTGGCTGAAGACTTAACCAAAGAAGAGCAGATGATATTTCTTCAAGCCTACACCCGAGAATCCTACCGGCTCGTACATGGGAGGTAGATCTCATGGATGGGACAACAGCTCTGTGTCCAATTCCCCAAAACAGAGCTCCCATCCATACTCAGCCAATCAAATCTTAGAGACTACCTCTCAGGCCAGTGCTTATCAGGGTCAACTTCTGATCTGATCCAGAAGGAAATAGACCAATCTTTATGCCAACAATAAGTGGGACAACAAATAATTAGAGGTTTTGGCTGCATTGGTTCAGGGGGAGTTTGTTGGACCAAAAGAACCAATGAGCCAAGATCAGAAAAACCACTAAGTCCCACATGTCATTACAACAACTGCTGAATACTCCCATCAGCTGTTCTGACAAAGTCTGAAGAATCAAAGTCTGAAGATCAAAGATCTGAAGTACAACAGCTGAAGAATCTAAAGTGCTGAAGACAAGTACTGAAGTCTGAAGTACTGAAACATACAAGTACTGAAGACTTCAAGTACTGTAGACAAGTGCTGAAGATCAAAGTTGAAGAACTGAAGATCATCTACTGATGCACAAAGTCTGAAGACAAAGACTGAAGATAACAGCTGATGACATCTAATGAAGTCATCAGCTGATGCATCATCTGAAGCCCAAGTCTGAAGAACCAAGTGCTGAAGATTCAGAGTTTGTCACAACAGCTGAAGAAGTCTTCTTCAGTTGTTGTGATGGTTTTTTATTTCAGTGGTTTTATATTTAGTTTCAGTAGTTTGTACAACAACTGAAGAGCTTGTTCTTCAGCTGTTATAGTTCAGTAGTTATAAACGACTGAAGAGTTTATTCTTCAGTCGTTGTAGGCTTTTCAGTAGTTTCCTTTTCAATACTTGTAATAGGTAGAACACTTTTGTAAGAAGATGTCAGCTGTTGACATCTTCAGTAGTTTTATGTTCTATCAGTTGTAAGTTTAATAATCGGTTGATGTCACTGTCAAGTGACATCATCGCCCATCCTTTTGCCGCCTATAAAAGGATGGTGAACCATGCTGTATTAGGTGCCGAAACGTGTTGAGTAATAGAAAATCTTCTTTTTTACAGAACTTTTCTCTCTCTCTATGTTTGTACTTTTACATGCGAAATATTTTGTGTTCTTGCTTTAAGTGCTAATTTCGTGCTAAATCCGCTGCAAAAACAATCTGATTGATCAAACTAGAGGCTGAGATCCTGTCAATATACCTTGCTGTCATCAGTTCCAGCCATGAGTACTTGAGCAGGAGTCACTTCCTGCACCATGAAGCTCCAGTCAACTTCTTAAGCAACAACAGTAGTTTGTTGTTCAGTTGAAGCAACTTTATGTATGGCAGAGATGCGTGGAGGCTTGAGTGGCTCCTGGATTGGATTTTGGAGCTCTACATTCCCTAGTAAAATGACCAAGTTGATTACAGTTATAGCACTTGGCCTTGCTTTTGTCAAACCTAAATTTGCTGTTGGTTGGGTTTTGAGGGAACTACCTTCCAGTTCTTTTAAAGAACTTCTTTGCACTATAAGTCAGCAGAGCCATTTGTTGGACGATGTCTATGTATTCAACATCATCTGGGCTGAAGCATTCTAGATCTTCAAAGTAGAACTGAAAGTCACTAGAATGTTCATTTCCTGAAACAAAGGCACAACTGTACAGGAAGGGACTTGATTGAGCCTGTTGAGACTTTGGGGTTACAGTGAAAGTAATATATGGACCAGAAGAACATGGTTACTGCTGGGAGTAAGTCAGGTACTGTTGGGACTGGGGGTTTCTTGATCCTTCAGCAACAACTAGAGCATTGCTAGTGGAAGGACCAGAAATTTTGTTCATCTGATGGCCTTTCTGAGTCTCCATCTCTACATGGTATCCATCAAGAATGCTGAATAGTTTAGTCATTGTGAGATTGTTCAAATTCTATGTTCACTTGATAGAGACACAGTAAAAAGTCCACTCTTAAGGAAGTGCACTCATGAACTTCCTTGTTAGATCTCTTTTCTCAAGAGAAACTCCAACTAACTGAAGTGATGAGATAAAATCCATGTACCTGAAATATTGTTGGTTAAGAGTCTCTCCAGTAATATAGGTGAACTTTTCAAACTACTGCTTCATGGAATCTTTCTTTGAGTCATTAGAACCAGAGTACATCTGAGTCAAAGCATCAAAGAGTTCTTTGGCTGTCTTGCAATGCTCAAAGCCTACCATGATGGAGTTTGGTATGGACGTAAGCAATACAGTCATGGCTTTGCTATCGATGTCCATCTTCTTGTGGTCTTTATCTGAGTAATCTTCGACAACCTTTTCTATCATGGCATCTTTGCCATTTGGTGATGCCACCTTTGGCTAGTAAGGACCATCAGTGATAGATCTCCACATTTGGCTATCTTGATACTTAATGAAACCTTCAATACGCATACGCCAAGATCTGAAATTTTCAGGAGTGATGATAGGAGCTTTAGTCATCGTTCCCATTTCAAATTCTGATGATTTCTGGTTCGTGGCCATTTTGAGTGAGGTGAGTGTATGAGTGAAAAGTCAAGATGATTTGGGATGGTAAGATCTCACAATCAACTTAAAGTTTACAAGACTCGTATATATTAATTCTCAACTCAAAGTTTACAAGACTCTTACAAGCATGCTCTTATGAGCATACAATGAGACCTATATATACTACTACTATAGCCGGTTATACTTGGAAAACCAGCTGGAAAATACAACTAGATAAAATACTACAGATGCTAGAAGTATGTAAACTAAGATTAAGTATTATCCTAGTATTAGGTAGTCATGACAAGTCCATGACTTACCTTTTGTCACCAACTAAAGTTGACAACTGTACTAATCTATGATGAGTGAGCAGTGGATAAAGTAAGGTCAACCATATCCGTATGGAGAAGTTCCATGCAGTCTGTCAGTGTAGCAGTTGACTGACAGATACCTTACTTTATCCACTCATCACAGTTACTTCTTCCGAAGGTGAATAAACTTCCGAAGACATAAAGTCTTCCGAAGCTACTTTGGCTTCGGAAGGAACAACTCCTTCAAATCAGCTGCTTCCAGTCTTTATCTTCTTTATACTTTGGAAGAGTAAACTTAGTCTCGAAAGACTAAGTTTCTTTTCGGAAGTTCTTCTAGTCTTGGCTTCGGAAGGTGATGGATTTATCTTCGGAAATACAACTTTGTCTTCAAAAGTTCTTTATAAATTGTACCAAAATCAAGTTAAGTGTTTGTTTTGGTTGCACCAGCCTTATCAGACACAACATTAAATAAATATAAAAAATATATTTTACTAAATATTAAAACTATTCTATAAATGTTGACATAGATATTCATATCAGCAAAGTCTATTTTCTCTTTGGATCTCTAAGTGTTGCAGTTGGGTTTACGTTTATGATTATGTATAAAATATCAAAAATTGATTCTATCATTTATATACAGATAATTTAGTGTATGTACTTAATTGTCTAAAATGATTACTTTCAAGGATCACTCGTATTTCAAGAAATATTCACATATCAAACATTAAAGATGATTATATAGATGAAACAAAGAACAACAGACTAAACAACTGTACTCGTAGCAACGCGCGGGTATTCCCACTAGTATTTATAAATGATAGTAGAGATATTTAGTATATAGTAATTTGTGTTTGTGTAGTTTTAATTATTTTCGAGATAACCATTATAACACTATTTTAAATATTGCCTAAACTACCGGTATATGAATTATCTAATTAATAAAGAATAAGTGGTATGATCCTTAAAGTATTTCTTAATATTCAACACTCAAGTCAAAGTCGATTTACCGGATTAAACGATAGAAGTTAATCTTCAGTGATGATCAAGTCTCAGATTTATAAGGAATGTCGTTTTAGAAATTAGGTCTATGTGGTGCATTCATGAAACTTTACAGACAGTGATTAAAAGAGTTTTTACAGCTTCTTAATTTTGTAATGTCTCATTTCTAATTAATCTCACAATTGATTTGGACATCAGAATCATATAATTCTTAAACTCTTAAACTCCTAAATTTTAAACAACCGATCATTCATGGCAGCAAAAATAATCATCATTACATCATTCATTGTCTATAGTCATTAAAATTTCAAACTTGAACTAATCATGGTCTTTATCTAGAATATCAGTCTTTCACACAACATGGTAGCACTAGCAACCATGCCAAGCTAACTTTTTTTTTATTCTTTATCCTACTAGTCAATCTTATAGGCAAACAAATATTAACGTTACTGAATAAGTTCTAGTTTTAAATGTAGCAAAATACTTTAGCATATCAGTCATCTACAAACTTTAGCTTTATCATCTTATTTATCTTTAACTATCACTTTTATCTTTCACCTTAACAATACTTTAATGACTATTATGCTTTAACCGTTTGTTTTCTTTACTTTATCTTTATAATTTAAGCTTATACAAGTACATAGCTTCTTTAACTAGTGAGCTGACAGACAATATTTTAGCCAAACTCTTATTGGGTGAGTTTACAATAGGTAAAATTTCTTTAGCAGGCAAGAATGCATAAAAGCATATCTTATTTAACGGTATAAGGCATGTTTCATTTAACGGGTGAGATTGAACAAGACAGATCTTCATAGCGGGTAAGAATATAACAAACTCAAACTCTTGTCTACCTTGCAAGAATTTAAACTTTACTTTTCACATATGAGCTTTATCATTTTCCCCTTATATGTTTTTAATTGATGTTGTATTTCTTTATCATTTCTTAACTCGTTATCATAACAATAATTACATTTTAGCACCTTAACAATCTATGATTCTTTAGCTTACTTTATCCATTACATACTTTTGCTATGTATTATTATCATTTTATCACTCTATACTATTTATGATACCTTAGTATTCATACTATTGAAGACTATACATCATATTACACATACGCAACTCACATTAAACATAAAAACTTTCTATCTTTTTAGATGCTATCATGAAAATATTCCAAGTATTTTGCTAGATACGAGTGAGATAGTCAGAAACGTGATAAAAAATCGCATGCGGATAAATGAACTCACATGCAAGTTAACATTTAGGTGCAAAGGAACTAAATCAGGCTCGGTTAAGTTATTCATATACAAATTAATAACACATACGGTTGAACCGACTCTTAGAAAAACTTATAAGTGAAGTCTCATGTGGGTAAACAAATCATCTTCTATAATTAATAGGATCATGAGTAGTCTACAGTTCCACATATGGGTAAATAAAGGGGATGAGCGACTAGAGGTTTTTAATGCCCGGTCACATTCGAATTAACTATATCATATACTATTGAGTTATTCACGTGCGGGCGAATAACCATAAATGGTTGAACCAACACTTAGAATAAGTTCTATGTAAAGGTCACATGCGAGTGACAATATTCAGCTACGCATTGAGGATTATATTTGAGCAGACTATCAAGTACGGGTGACTAAAGTTAGGTGCGAGTGAGTAAAACTCACTACTATTAGTATAAACATTTTATCCTACATCTATATAAACTTTATTAGATCAAATAACTATCATGTAAGGTTTGTGCATTAAAACTATTGTTCACTCATGAAAATATACAAAACCCAGAAAATGTAAATTTAACCTATATAACTACTTTAAGCTTCAAAAATATCATGGTATGCATAATAGCCCTAAATACGTAAAACTTATGAAACTAAGGATCTAGGATGCACCTTTCGGATGTTCTTTAAGCAACAATAACATGAGAAAGATTAGAACCGAGATCTACATTATGCACAGGTAAGAGTGTCAATTATATCATTTCAAAGAATTTATAATCATGCATGAGCATTGATCTAACTTAGATCTATTAAAACATATAAGAAATTCTTATCATTTTTGCTTAAATTCTTGCTTTCTCTCTAAAACCTTGACTCTCTCTACCCTTTTGGGAATTAATTTTTATGCAAGAAAGGCAAGGGCGGCGGCTCCATTCCTTTTATAGCTACTTTTAGGTCATAAAATTTTCACTTTGTCACCTTTGATCCTTCTTTTCTATCTTAAAACCAAAATAATCCTTTTGCTTCTTTTAACTAGGTTTTCTTCCAAATTCTGGAGGTTACATTCGGTTTGTCTAACATCTAAATGTGGCAAGGGTGAAAAGTTGTTAACTGATATAACTAGTTTTTGAGGTGATTAGAAAAGTAATTTACTTGTCTTTAACTAGACCAAAGGTCATTCGCATCAATATCTTTATAATTAGCGTAATAATTATACTCAAGTATGTAAATATTTGACAAAAACTACCCGAGATAGTAGATTATATATAACGCTTTGTTTATACAAATGGTATATTTAGAAGAAAATTTTTAGGCGTTATTACCAATAAAGCTATTGTTTAACCCATCTAGGAGTTCCTTTCTTTCTTAATGCCTTCTTCAAGTCGTACTACTCGAAATGTGAGTATCATTGAAGGATTATTCGTCAATAGTTATGAAGGGATCAAAGATAGATCCCACTAAAAACCTAAAAGTTCAGAAAATGTGACTATAGAATAAACTTGGAAAAGGGGTCTATCACTGAGGGATTATCAATAGGCATGCAACTTGGATACGTTCAACTCGGGTATTAATAATAATAATAATAATAATAATAATAATAATAATAATAATAATAATAATAATAATAATAATAATAATAATAATAATAATAATAATAATAATAATAATAATAATAATAATAATAATAATAATAATATTAATAATAATAATAATAATAATAATAATAACATTAATAATAATAATATTAAAATAATAATATTAAAAATAATAATAATAATAATAATAATAATAATAATAATATTAAAAATAATAAAAATAATAATATTAAAAATAATAATAATAATAATAATAATAATAATAAAAATAATAATAATAATAATAATAATAATAATAATAATAATAATAATAATAATAATAATAATAGTAATCATAATAATAGTAATAATAATAATAGTAATAATAATAATAGTAATAACAATAATAGTAATAACAATAATAGTAATAACAATAATAGTAATAACAATAATAGTAATAACAATAATAGTAATAACAATAATAGTAATAACAATAATAGTAATAACAATAATAGTAATAACAATAATAGTAACAATAATAGTAACAATAGTAAGAATAATAATAATAATAATAATACTAATAATAATACTAATAATAATACTAATACTAATACTAATACTAATACTAATAATAATAGTAATAATAATAATACTAATAATAATAATAATAATAATAATAATAATGATAATAATAATGATAATAATAATGATAATAATAATGATAATAATAATGATAATAATAATGATAATAATAATAATAATAATAATATAATAATAATAATAATAATAATAATAATAATTATTATTATTATAATAATAATAATAATAATAATAATAATAATAATAATAATAATAATAATAATAATAATAATAATAATAGTAGTAGTAGTAAACTTACAATCGGATGCTTTAAAGTTGTAAAGTTTAAAATAAATGTGTATAATCGAAAAGTATGTTAAACCACTAATGTACATTTTCAATTTTTTATAGTTATTTAAAGAGATGACAATAATTTTTTTTCTAGTATTTATTTAATCTGAAAAATTTAGTCAAGTTAATAAACTACAAGGTTTTATTTATTTTTAGCTATGTTCGACAGGGTAATAATATCAAACATAACATTATTCAAAGCAACTATCTTTATTGTTATATAATCTCTAGCTTTAAATGCAAGACCTAAAGATTCTTAAACGTGTCATGATCAAATAAATCTAATTATACAAAAATAAAGTAGGTTTTAAATTAACAAGTCCTAATAATCCTCATACTAATATTTTAGAAGCATATTAAAATTCAACCAAAAATCAAAGAAAATTAGTGTTTTTAAGTTATTATGAATGCTTTTAAACAAAATCAATAAAATTTAAACTAGTGCTCTAGACTAATATCAATAAAAAAAATTAATGATCATAAGGAACACTCTATATGAAGAAATATATTCATAATATTACCAATATAAAGAATTCATCTTCAAAAATCAATAGTAAACCAAACTCCAACTCATCTACCACCTGCAATGAAATTGTAATTTACACCGATTTCATTACGTTCATGTTTAGAAAATTAACTTTTTAATCAACTTTTGACTTATTAACTTTTGAAAAATTAATAATTCAATAAGTATGTTTGGGTAAGATTTTAATAATTTGATTTTAAAGGGTTAATTTTTTTTTTAAAATGTTAAAAATTATAACTTTTGAAAAAAGAATTTTGAAAAGAAACTTTAAGCAATCGCAAACACCCCGACGTGTAATTATTTCATATAAGTTAGAAAACTCATGTATTACACCTATTATACAAAACAATAAATAGTTATTAGTAATGCTAACTTAGATGATATTATACGATTGAAATTTTAAGTGATGATAAACATAATTGTGAATTCAAAATAGTAAATACCTAAAAATTAATTCTTTTAATATACTTATATAGTATGAGAGAGTAATAAAAAAAGCGTTATAAGTCACCGAATTAGCATGTATCTCATTGTTTAGTACGACTAAGAGACGGAAAAATAATTGTGAGGAGACACTAAATAGTGAGACGTGTCTCATAAAAACCTTCATCTATATATATACTACATAATAAAAGAATGTTTTTTAAAGAGACATATGATAACTTCCGATGAAATTTAAACTTTGTTTCCACGTCTCTGTCCTATTAAATAGAAAACAATTATAAATAATAAAGTAGATAATTAAATATCCAAAATATAGATCCTCTTATTCTAATAAATTATTAAAACATATTAAATTATAAGATTTTAATTATATCTTAGTGGCAATTGCATATATTCCCTGTAAACTTTCTTATTTGCTTATTTATCCAACTCAAAACTAATAATCGCATATCCCTTTCATCTATATTATTGCATATTTATTCAAGTTAAACCTAAATTGTATATAACTCCACCTTTAATGTAAAAAAAAAATAAATCAAATTTACCTATTTTAACTTTTTTATTTATTGAAAATAGATCATAGGATGGGTATTTGACTCATAATTGTTTGTGATTGCTTTTTGTCATAATTTTTTTGTTCTATAACGAATTAAAAGTTTGGTATTTGTGTTGCATTCTATTATTGTTAATCCAAAAGCTTGATAAAGAAGAATAGACACAATATTATCGAATTAAATAATAAAATAATGCAAAAAGGAAAACAAAGTCTAAGTAACTAAAAACCCTCATTAGCGAAACATTATTAAAAAAATGTATAAAGAATAAAACTAGCTACAAATGAATGTATGTGAAAATTTAAAAAACCTAATAGTTTTGATAAAGACAAGAATAACATTGTCAATCAATAATTTATTTTTAATAAAATAAATCAATGGGTAAATTTGAAAATTTTTCGTTAAGAGAGCGGTTATTTGCACTTTTTGTTGTGAATTTGGTAAATATGCAATTTAAAAGATTAAAGGAGGGGACATATGCAATTACAATTTTGAATTGGATAATTAATTGTTTTACAAAGGGATATATGTAATTATTTCTATACCTTGTGTTAAAATATAATTCTATAATTCCTGATTTCTATTATTTGTTGTTTACGATTTCTTAAATATTCACTATTTATTATTTCATTAACTGCTAATGACATGTAACTTACAAAATATTGATAAAACATAATGATTAAAATATGTTGAATTTTTCTAGTGATGTAATACATGAGTTTTTAAATCAGTTTATAATATAGTATAGATTGTACGAATGAAATTGTTTTAAAGTTTACAATAGCTTTTGATAAGGGTCCTAATGGGGACACCGCTGGGGTTTTTGGTAGTATGCCGGTTCAAACGGTCACGGTTAGGGCTTGCGATCACATTTTGGCACCTAACCGTGACCGCAAGGTCTTGCTGTCACGGTTTATGTGTGGCCTACCCGTGACCTCGTAACAAAACGACAAAATGGCCTGATAAAGTTGAAAAGCGGTCATCAAACCGTCACGGTTTGGCCTAACCGTGACCTCTAGGGTACGAGGCCTCAGTTTAAGGTACGAGGTAGACATGATTTTGACAGAAGGGCCGGGATTCGCACCACAAACCGTCACGTGGAGGCCAAACCGTGACGGTTTGTGCACCAGATTTTCACCTTAAATACCTTTCCTCTTTCAACACTCCACATCTGATTCGAATTTTTTTCATTTCCACATCTCATTCGAACTTTTTTCATTTGAGCTTTCATTCATCCAACACTCGAGATTTTTCAGACTTCGTCATTCCAAAAACACGTTAATTCGAAAACAATGTCGGGTTCGGGAGATCAGTATCAAAAGCCGAAGCTTCCAGATTGAATGAGGTGCCACATATCGAAGATTCGAACCGGGTTGAACTAGTATACGTTTTATTATAACTTATTATTTGAAATATCTAACCATTATATTTTTTAAGAATATTACGTATACGGGAGTCACCCTCCGTGGGGGGAGGAGGAAACCAACCCGTCGAACACATTTGCTCAAGAGGCGTACAACTCTTTATTTGGACCGACAGGTTACGGTGAAGGGTACAGATATCCCCCTTGCAATTCTTACGGGCATGCCCTGAACACGTACCACTCACAAACAGAGCTGGATTACGGACATCTCCCGTACCAGTCAGAACTAGAAATTACACATGTGTCGAATACTTTTAATGGGAATGACACAGATAAGAGTGACGGTTCGGTTCGCCTTAAAGAAAACCATGGGGACACCGCGGAGCATGATGGGGATGAGGATCGGATAAGAAATGCTACGGTTTCTTATAAAACCGATAAAGTACGAAGAGTTTTTATTCTTTTGTTTATTTTATTTTTTATTTGTTTTATATATTGTTTTTTATGTATAGCTTTATCATTTTTTCAGTATTTTGATTCTCGTGAGGACTTGGATATCTGGGCTAAAATGAGAGGACGCGAGCATGGGTGCGTCATTATGGTGGGTCGGTCACGAAAAAAGGATTCAACTATTGTGCAATCGTAGTGGTGAACCTAAATTCACTGGCACAAGTAGACGTACTGGGAGCATAAAGAAAGGATGTCCCTTTAAACTCGTAGGGAAGTACGTAGGAAAGAGTGACAGTTGGATGTTAGAGGTGAGAAACGAGACGCACAACCACGATCCTGTTGTGTACGAGGAGGGCCACGCGTATCTTAGGAAGATGACTGCCAAAGAAATTGATCTTGTCAAGAAGTTACACAGGCAGCACGTGCGGCCACGACATATCCATTCAGCCGTAAGGGAGCACTTTCCCTACAGCGTCTGTGTTGTTCAAGACATATACAATCTGACGTCGAAGTTTAGGGCTGAGGGGAGAAAAGGCATGACACCAATGCAGGAACTTGAAAACCTGCTATAATCTAAAGAGTTCGTGTATGAAACACGAACGAATGCAACTACTAAGGCCGTGGAAGATGTTTTCTTTTGTCATCCTACTTCGTATAAAATGTGGCGCTCATTCCCGCACGTGATGTTGATAGACACGACGTACAAGACCAACATGTACAACATTCCGTTTGTTCAGGTTATTGGCGTTACGTCGACGTCGAAGTCGTTTTGTATTGCGCATGCATTTATATCGAGGGAACGACAGGACAACTTCACATGGGTACTGGAGCGGATCAGAGATATGCTCGATGGGTGTGTGGAGCCCCGCGTTATTGTCACAGACAGGGACCTGGCCCTGATGAGCGTGTGTGACACAGTATTCCCGAGTGCTACTAAAAACCTATGCAGGTGGCACGTTAGGGAGAATATCAAAAGACGGTGGAATATCATTTTCAAAACCAGCATGTGGAAGGATTTTCCATACTGGTGGAAGACCTTGTGTTCGTCTCCCACAGAGGCATTGTACGATTACAATTGTAGGAAGATGGAAGAAAAGTTAAATGAAGATGGTAAACGTGGTAAGAATTTCATAGTTATTTTTACTCTAATAATTTATTTGTTTATTTTATAAAATTTGTTATTTCTTTCAGAGGTATGGGAATATATTTGGAATAATTGGTTGGTGCCGTACAAAGAGAAAATTATTACTTATTGGATGTACGACCGCCT